>LR991062.1:5000000-7500000 GCA_905163555.1 Notocelia uddmanniana | reverse complement strand
ATTCATCCAGTAGTTTCACTAACCGCACATTTGCCGACAAAACCAGATAAGACACGGGAAAACAAAAGTAAAACCTCATTCTAATAGTTTAGGACACTGGACCAGGGTATGTCCTAAAACTGCGACCAAGACCATCGGGGGATGGGCAGCAGCATCCCTGGAGTGCGGTGGAGATACTGCGATCGCCAATCCGCATGCGAAGCGTGGCGATTATGACATTTACTCCCATGAAATTGGGGGAGGCCTATGTCCAGCAGTGGACGTCCTGCGGCTGATATGGTTGTGGTGGAGGCCACTGGAGCTTATATTTTGGTCTGGTTGCGAAGTAAAAGCCTGGTCTAGCCATATGTTAGTTTTATCTTATCTTAAATTGCGGGCTTCCATGTATTTAAGTGTCGGTTGCAGAAAAGTTACACCTGAAATCTGTGTAGTGTGAGAGTATGACCCTCATACATGTCCATAATTTTGCCTTCAATACAAATTTTTCAATCATCACTGATGATTCATCAGTCATCAATGAGCAGGCAGAACGTAGCGTCGCGTAAGCAGGAATCATTGATTGCATGCATCAAATTGGGTATTTCACGTCGCCATATTGTGTGACACACTGCATTTCTATTTTAGCGATTAGCGGGGTAATTGCTAATAACGTAAGTTGGGATTTTTTAAATGTGTAAGTGCTCTAACGCGCGTTCGAAAACTAATGAAATAAATGAACTTTATTCTGCAAGTAGGCCGCAATGGCACTTAATCAAAATCTACTAGCGTTTCTGAAAAAGAAGACCGCTGCCGAGAAGAAACGCCGAAACAAACTCGACAGTCAGTTATTTTCTCACATAAATATGCTTATTACAATAATAATACTTGACCTACTTAATATTTAATAAATCTGGGTGTGGATACAAAAAGAGGAAACAAATTTACAATGCGTAGTTCAACAAGACAACATGTGGTAACTAATTTCCTAGACGTGATACAATGAAAATATACATATATTAATGCTATTTAGGTCTCTGGTTTGGGCCATGCATTTCTGTCAGTTAGATAGTCCTCGACCCTGTAATAAATTACATATACGCAATAACATACTGCTGTACCCATTTTCTATACTAATAATTATAGTATCAATGTGTATCTTATTTCAGACGCTAGCCGTCCAGAAGGCCACCAATTCGGTTGAGACCCCGGTAAAAGAAAAACATGTGCGCAGCGCAATCATCGGCACGTTCCAGGAGCAGAGCGCGGTCACCTACTGGGTAAGTTTGGTCCTTAATCAATGGGATCGACAATTTCCCTTACAACCTCACTTATCGCTTTGTGACAAATTCACGAACTACCTTGTGAAGCGAATTGTCGTTCAACAAGTAAATTTTTAACATAAAAACACCGACCCCAAACTTTTCCATACTCACACTCGGCCCTTCTTGCTATATAATTTGAGGAGTTCCCTCGATTTTTCCAAGATCCCGTCATCAGATCCAGACTTGATGACAATGGGATCAACTAAAAGACATACCCTTTCAAACAAAAAATAATTTTTGAAATCGGTTCACTAGTCTCCGAGTAATCGGTGAACATATATACATAATATATATATATATATATATATTCCGACGAATTGAGAAGTTGATTTTTTTGAAGTCGGACTGTATGTCGCATTAACTTTTATCGTGATCCAATTACAGTTTTGGCCATAATCTACTTACTATAAGTAAATACATTTAGGCATGCTCTAGTTGAATGGGAAATCAATATATTTATACATTTTCAGTTGCAGAATTAGTTCGACGAACGAAGTGAATAAACCGATCTGCACAAAGTCATCATGATCAACAGCATCAGCCACTTCTGGGCACTGGCCCCCCTCTAATAAATTAGAGGGATGGGCAGTAGTTCCCACACGGTACAGTGCGGGTTGGGGACTTTACAATGTAAAGTTTACATACACTTTTTGGTTTTCGCAGATGTGTGCAGGTTTCCTCACGATGTTTTCATTCACCGAAAGATAACGGTAAATATGTATAAATATCAAATGATATTCCGTACATAAGTTTGAAAATCATTAGTAGGAGCCGGGGTTCCAACCAACCACCGTTTGACAGCACACAGTACACGGATTCTTCTGCAGAAAACGTCTTGTGCAGATTATTTAAGCATATTATTCTACGTAGCTACTTCTGTTGACTGTACTGTACCGGGCTAAAATTTGACGTGAGTCTGACATTAAGTGAGTGTCACAACAACAAAAATGCGGCAACTTTGAAAAATCTCACGCTGATAACACGAAATACATAGCGACGTGATACGTCGTTCTTCGTCGGTTCGCTCTTTGTGGCCTTTATGTGGGTTTTTGAGTGACCCGTTTTACGATACGCCGCCATTCCTCCCGTAAAGCTGCCTTCCGAGAGCATTCGTTTAACGTACTTGACGTACTTACTGCCTTTTATCGGGTCGGTCCATCTCATTGGAGACAAATTCGAGACTTCTCAGTAGAGGGCACGTGCTGCTCAATTCCGAGCTCTTCTAGAAAGGATACGTTGGTCCGAAACTCTGTTCATGATATCCCGAGCATTCGTCTCTAACATAACATCTCTAGTGCATTCACTTTCTGCTCTTCTCTTTCTCTTAGTGTCCAGGTCTCAGCTTCGTAGAGAAAAAAAAGGGAAAATGAGAGTTCTTACAAGTCGAGTTTTAGTCTAGCGACGTGGTAGGTGCTTTATACCTGACAGCTTATTAGTTAGGTAAAATTGTTGCCAATAAAGAATTTGAAAAAAAAATATCTGTGACACGGACACTACTCACTGGTCAGAGTAACATGTGTACATACACATTATTTTCTTGCAGATGGTGGCGATCCGGCTTCCGCTCCAGGACAACCGCATCGTGGCATGGAAGTTCTGCCACGTGACACACAAGCTGCTCCGCGAGGGGCACCCGGCGTGCCTCGACGATTCGCAGCGACACATCGGCATGATACAGAACCTGGGGAAACTGTGGGTAAGAATTGCGTCGGCCTTAACCATTTAGGGATCACTGGCGGATCAATTATTTCATAGCGCCCTGTAAACCTCGGCGCCTGGGTGTGTTGCACCGGTAAGACAATTTTACCGCTGGCCTCGTCTCGCTGACCATCGGCATTGATTTCGGCATTCGCGTCTGTCGCGTAGTAAGATTTTTTTCTCAGCAGTTCGCAAACCCCGCACTTAGGTAAACAACTGCGAATTATGTCTCAGTAGTTTACATTTACACCCTCCACACTATGCAAGTGCGATCTAATGAAATGAGTATATATTACTCCATTTGTTCTACTACTCTCTTCGTTTCTATTATAACATTCAAGAGCAAAAAATTGTTCAAAGAACGGATGAGTCCGAAATACTCGCGTTTTCACTTTATTTATGTAATGTATGGCATATAAAAAATTTAGGAGGTTACAACTATAAATCATAAGTCAACATCCAGGTTGCAAAGCCAGTCAACAGCGTCAGGTGTCACATTTATATAGAGGTCCTCCGGGTCGCCCTGGTAGCGCCGTTTCGGGCGGCGTTCCACGATATGCTGCGCAGTTTGGTCTTCAACGCTGCAGTCGGATAGCGGGCTTTCGTTCCATCCCCACTTGTACTTTAAAGAGTTGCACCTACCATGGCCTGTGCGGATTCGGTTGAGGCGACACCGGTGTTTACTCTGCAAAGAGAAATTACTTTTGAGTAGGGTCCGGAAAGGTGCTGCGTTGGCCGGTAGTCGCCTCCGCCCATTCGTCCTTCCATTGACTCTTAACTCTCTCGCAGTTACACTCGTTGGCCGGCGTGATTTCGTTATGGCGATGAACCAAGAAATTCGCTATGGCCAGGCAAATCGGGTCGGTTCGTTAACTTTTCGGCTACAGGTAACCAGTACGACGGCATGGATTTAATTGTGCCGGAAACGCATCTCATTGCATCATTCAGTCTCGAGTCGACTTTTTGTACGTGCGTGCGCGCTTTCACGCATACACACGAGACTGAATGTAGTAGTTCGTAGGACGTCGGCTTATGCGCCCCATGATGTACCGCTAAGTTTATGCAAGATGTTGTTGCGTGTTGCAAGCTTCAGGGAGGTTTTTTTTTCACTTTAGCTGACTGCACGTGCCAATCATGGTTCTGGTGGTCTGCTGCGAGCAGTTACCGTATATTTCTGTAAGAATTTACTATGCTGTGCGTCTAGCACAAAGTTATGCATGCATGCATGCATGGTAAATTCTAGACATAGCAAAAACCGTTACTTTGAGTTTCGATCACAGTGAAAAGTCATCGTGACTTTGTCACTCCCCGGTTACTTCGTATCACGTTTCGACCGTTCCGGGCTGGTTCCGGGCGTTATATTGTAACTATCTGTGACTGCTACGTCTGTTCCTAACATTGACTTAAGATATAGAAATAGACACACAATGCCGAACATAAATAACTAAAAAATGTGGCGCCAGATGACACTGACAGGTACATTCCAATAGCTGATAATAACGCTTCTTTATAGTCCGAGTCAAGATAAAAACTTCGTACAAAACAGAACTTACAGACATTAGCGTCAAGTGTCAAATTTGAAAACATAAGAACCAATATGGTAAAAACTTTTTAGCAAAATGGCACCATCGTATACTGGCTACCAATGTTTACTCTATAAATGTGAAAAGTGAACAGTGAAAGTAATGGAGTCGCTTTGGTTATTTAAATTATTTTTATGCTAATAATACTTTTAAATAAAAAAAATATGAATAAAACATTCCATTTCAACATTCACACACATTAGCGCACAATTCTGTGATTGTTACTGTTCTTTTTCTGTGTTAGAGATAAAGATGTTTACTTTCATGAAACTCTTGAGCAAGACTATAGGTCGTTATTTCAAAAGTACTGACTTCTGCCATTGAAGCAGCATTTGTACTTTTACAACTTTTGCTTTACAAGTCATCGTCGAGCTATCTCTGACATCTATAAAACAAAGATACCGACTATGAACTTGAAAGATAAATTAATTAAACATATTAACGTTGAATTGATTTTTATTACATCAATTCATATAAGTATATATGTTTTCCTGTGCATGATTTTTCACGCTAAAATTATATGTTAAAACAGAATTTGAATAATGTCGGGAACGAACGGACTTACGTTCAAGACAGGTTTAGCAGTTGCAGTTAGTCGATTTAAGCCTTTATTGGTCCTGTATATGTCGGAAATAGGGAAATGGGCCGAACACACAACACTCGTGTGGCTTGGTTTATAGAGTGCGTCACGTCTATTTTACGCTATAATAGCGGTCCATTCTGAACGTCGCTGATGATGATGTGGAAATCTTGAATTAAAACATAAATTTATTTCTTACCAATTTCATGTAAAAAATATTGACCTAATAGCGACTCCTTACAATTTGTTTCTTGATAACCTTTGATTTGAACTAACAAAATTATAAAAAAATATTTTTCAAAACCTTTAAATTACCAGGAATTTACATAAATTTTGTAAGACTATCAAAAGGTTTTTTTGTAGCTATTAGAGCAGTTTTTCACAGCATATTTCGTTATTGTTGGACAACTGTCACTGTCTGCGGTCCGAACACGACTAAACAGGAATGTACCGCCCGAGTCGTGCGGGCGGTACTTTCACGGGAGCCATTTTTGTGGGCTGATTGTGAATCTAGTTCTATAATAGTACATCAATGGTTCCTAATGTCACTATATACATTCCAGGCGCTACAAGACAGTTGTCAATTCGCGATTAGATGAACATGCACCTCGAACCTCTTGACAATAAAGGCGTGTTTGCTAAGAAATAACCCCGTGATTTTATAACGGTGTTCCTTCGTGACAATTGCCATTGGATCACTGATTTTACATCGTGACGTTATTTATGAACCATCTCTAAGCACAATACAGCGCGCGAACCGTCTCACACGCGGGATAAACTACCCGTCACTTTTCAAATGTTTTAATTAGAAAGAGACCGTGACGATGGTATCTTGTTCCAGGTCCACCTCCGTGAAGGCTACGGCCGGCTCGTCCACCTGTACTGTTGCCTCCTGGTGTGCAAGCTCAAGTTCCACGCGCGCAACCCTCGCTTCCCCGGCAACCTCCAACTCACTGCTGACGAGCTGGACGCCATTGCTGAGAACGATGTCAACAACTAGTGAGACTTCCATCACCTATTATTTTATTTCATAAGGCTCGGTTGCACCAACGTCTGTAATCGTAAGATGTGTTCGTTAAAATTTGAATGTATGGAAAGTTTGACAAGTTTCTATGGGATGACAGCTGCCGGCGCCACAGAATAAGTAATAGTACAATCGAACCAACTGAATCATAACCCACTTTGCTGATAATTCGTTTAAAACTGTCAATCTTGTAAGGTCCATCGCGTATAATACACTTAGGACGTTTTAAATCCTAACAAAATTGCGTCAATACGGGTCAGAGATCTATGCAATTTTGACCTTTGTTATCATTGCAATAGAAACACATTTTAGATATAAACCAGTCATTAGTTAGCTCTCGCTATAATCCAAACTTTTTTATGATAGAAAAAAATATTAATATTCAAAAATCTAATGTTCTAAGTGTGTCGGATGTCAAGTTGTCAGTCAATGTGAAAGAATCAAGGGGTATTAACTACGCTAAGACATGTAGGGTGCTTCGTAATTGCGTATGTGTGAGTTGCAGTGAAATTAAATCGTTACCAGTAATACTTTAAGGGCATCCAGACAGTGCAACATAGCAGTCCACCTTGCAGTCTGCCGTGGGAAGCAACCTATAAGATAGAGCAAAATAGGAAGATTATAGACCTCGGTTGTCTCGTTCTATTTTATAGATCCCACAACTGCAATGCTGGAACGTCTGGGTGGGGCTTAATTTGATTTATCAATGGTGCCATGCATCTGAAAAATCGTTTATTTTTATGTATTTGCTCTTGCATTTTAGTCGCGCAAGATATATTATTTCATGATTAATTCTGTGTATTCTGTGTTAAATTTTGTATTGTTTATTGTTATAGTAGCGCTACTGTGAAGTATAGCAAGTGAACTCTATGGTTCGGTTACCATGGAAACTTCATATATTGAAATAACACTTGTGTCAAACTACCATATCATAAATATTGTCAAAACGTATTTCAACAAAACAAACAATTATATTTACAAACGTTGTTTTTAATTTTCTTGTGGCATGCTGTTGGTAATAGAAATCCACAAGCATAAGTTAACATCGATGGAACATTACAGCTACTTTTCTTCTCGGTAATAAAGTTGAACGATTGAAGACCGAACACGAACAATATTCTATTTGTGGAAATTGTGTATTAAATTCAGATTTGGCTAATATATTCTTCTTGTCGCGTTGTCTTGCCCGACAGCGACAACGCATGCAAATGCATTCCATTATATTCAGTGTTCAGTATAAAATCAAAGCAAAGAAGAGAATTATAGTTTGTGTGTTATACTGGACTTTAGTTGGGCCTTGGAAGATAGTACCCACTTGCGTCACGTTTGTGGATTATTCCACCTTCAGTTTTTCTGCAGTGGTTGTTAGATGGAAGATGTAATTAAATCCACAAATGAATACACGATGTGTGCTAAATGTGGAGCTGCTGCCCAAGATCAAGAATAAGTTCGATTGCATTATTTCCCTTAGTCTAACAATCGGGATCTATTTGCCGGAAGAGGCGAACAAAATATCTCTTTTTAAAGAGAAAATCAACAATATTACAAAATAAATATTTTTTCACACATACACAGCTGCATTTTATTTAAATCCATATAGATAAATACAATGCTACGAAACCGAAGTAAAAAATAAATAAAAAATATATTTCTTTACCGGGATTCGAACCCGGGCCCCAATCTCCGGAGGCAACCTGCCTACCAACAAGCCACTTTTTAGTTCACTGCTCAAAAGCGATGTCGCTAGTAGTATAAACGACTTTTTGACGTTTCGGGAGGGTGTGATATTTTTTGTATGGAGTTATCGTTCTTCTCATTAGTGAGTATTATATTCTTTGGAAAGAATAGAAACTAAAAATTAAATACTTAATTATTTCGTGAAATAGCCATTTTAGCAGAACAAAGAGTTCGGATTATAGTGCTCAGTGAGGAAGGCTATGGCATACGAGAAATATCACGAGAATTGAATATATCTCGGAACACAGTGAGAACTTGAATCAGACGGCACGCTGAAGAGGGCATCCTTGAGGACCAGACGACGATAATAATCATGGCGTTCACCGACTCACGAACCAACAAAGAATGGATATGCAACACCACTACGAGGAACATTCTTTGACTCCCAACCGATATTTTGCGGCACATTAATAATTTCAGCGAATATGTGGATGGGTGTCGGAGGAGTAGGCGAGCTTGTCCAGATTTCTTCTCGGCAAAACGCAATTAACAATGTTGATTTATTAGAAGAATCTATGTTACCAACGGTGCGAACCGTTTACCGGCGAGAAGAAGTGCCGGTATTTTTCTACGTTCATGATAACTGTCGAGTGCATACGGCTAGAGTAGTCTCGGATTAGTTTGATCTGCATGATAATGAAAGACAATGACATAGACAAAGTATTTATTTGCTAAACAGGTTAGGAAGTTACTTTGATTCCAAGGCCGAGTAGATCCCCAGACCTCAACTCCATAGAAAATTTGTGGGGTTTAATGGTGCAAATGTGGGATAAATAAACGAGAGAACAAAGGAAGCAATTGAGCAGTATTGTAACGAAATTTGGGATTACATGAGAGAAGCCAATATGTGCAGTCGTCTAATCGGATCAATATGTGACCGATTATTGGATGTTATAGGAAACGGTGGTGCCCACACTCGGTTTTAGATAATGTCGTGTATATTACTTATACTCCTATATTATTGATTTTAGATATCAATTTAAATTTAAGACAAGTTGAAATTAAAATTAAAACTTATAGTTATTATTGTTTTATTTATTCACATTACTAACTAGTTTTAATTTATTGCTTTGATGACGAGCTTGTAAGACCAATAATACCATATTTCTGTCCTTATTATTCGAGAATGACGTGGTTGAAACGTGTTGTCAATTACTATAAAGTTTATACTCATAGAATACATCGTATACCTATATAATATTATTATACCTACTCAATAAAGAGACGCAGGACCAGTCATTGTGGAAGTCTTTGGGGTAGGCCTATGTCCAGCAGTGGACGTCGTTCGGCTGACATGATGATGATGATGAATAAAGACAGAGACAGTAATAGCATTTCTCCTTATTTACAAATCAGTATAGTCGATATTGTCCGATCTTTTTAAAAGTGTACTCGGTAAATGTCAGTGTCTAATAAATTGATAACAAGTTCGTTACCAAGGAAGTCTATCTTCAGGCGAATTTCGACCTACTTGCATTTAGATGGTTTGGCAAAATGAGCTTATGGTGGGTCATGATTCAGTTGGTTCGATAGTACATACAGAAATTTCCTAACAAAAACGGCGTTTGGGCATAACAAACGTACCTACTCTCTGTATCTCTGTCTATCGCATAACTTGTATTCAGTCTATCTTCAGGCGAATTTCGACCTACTTGCATTTAGATGGTTTGGCAAAATGAGCTTATGGTGGGTCATGATTCAGTTGGTTCGATAGTACATACAGAAATTTCCTAACAAAAACGGCGTTTGGGCATAACAAACGTACCTACTCTCTGTATCTCTGTCTATCGCATAACTTGTATTCAGTCTATCTTCAGGCGAATTTCGACCTACTTGCATTTAGATGGTTTGGCAAAATGAGCTTATGGTGGGTCATGATTCAGTTGGTTCGATAGTACATACAGAAATTTCCTAACAAAAACGGCGTTTGGGCATAACAAACGTACCTACTCTCTGTATCTCTGTCTATCGCATAACTTGTATTCAGTCTATCTTCAGGCGAATTTCGACCTACTTGCATTTAGATGGTTTGGCAAAATGAGCTTATGGTGGGTCATGATTCAGTTGGTTCGATAGTACATACAGAAATTTCCTAACAAAAACGGCGTTTGGGCATAACAAACGTACCTACTCTCTGTATCTCTGTCTATCGCATAACTTGTATTCATTCATTCGCGGCACGTGTAGCGTTGGGGTTGTCACTCCATGAATACATTAATAAGTACATATTACTTCACATGTAGGCATATCAGTGTCATTATGAATAACACCAATAATAAAACTGATCTCGTGAACGGAAATTCCATTTAACTCTTGTAACTTTAATTTGTAAGTGAGTAACACAAAAAGCAAGTTAATAAAGTATACCTACGGTTCTATTAAGATACTCTTTTTAGGGTTTCGTACCCCCTTTTATAGAAGATTATTTTGAACAGTATAGCCATTGAGTATAGCCCAAAAAGGTTACGTTAAGCCCAAAAAGGTTACGTTATCGCCGGAAGACTCCTTCCTCCTTACACAAAACGACGTAAGTGCCGTAGTTTTCTTATGAGGATACGTTCTTTTATATTAGAAAAGTACAAATTATTTGGTAATGTCCTGCATTTACTTACATAAGAAGGTAAAAGAGAGGCTACAAATAATTCATTAACAATTTAGTCGTGGATTTATAAACCACAGAATAATAAGGAGTAAAAAATAATATTAAAAAATAAATAAAAAAAGACTTGAATTGGAAATTAATATGATTGCCTTTTACAATAACAAAGTTTATATACAATTAGTGACTTGTTTATATTTGATTCTCTGTAAAGACATCCACATTATGAATAGGAGTTATTTACGCGCGGTTCGTCGTAATTCAATTCGGCGGCGGAGGCGGATCGCGACACGACACACATGCTCGCGCGGCGACGGCCCTCGCCTGACTGATCTGCCCGGGGTTTGCAAGCGGTGGGTATAAAACGCGACGCGCTCCGCCCATTGCAAGCCTCTTGCCGGCGCCATATTTAACTTTGATCAGTCTGTGATCGTAAGTCGGTGCAACCCAGCCTAAGTCTATGTTTTGATTCACTGGCTAAACTGTTGTTAAAATGCGTTCATCCTTTGTTTATATGCAAAGCGCATTCGCCCATTCGGACAATTCAATCCACTGTGAATTTGATACTAGAGTAAAGAAGTAACCCTTATTTTGTTGCAGTTTCCAGTTGTGCGTCGAGCTATTCGATTACATGGATGATATTCTGAATCTGCAAGCAGCAGGTGGGGATTTCACTTGATTTATTAATTTATTTATATAAGGAGAAGCAACAGAGACAACACACGTTTGGTTATTCTCTACTGTCAGATAATGCAAGTACGCTCATATTTAGATGACGTTCGCTTTGGTATTCTATATTGTAATCATCATCATCATCATTCTCTTGCCCTTTTCCCATTTATTTGGGGTCGGCGCAGCATGTCTTTTTCTTCCATATATCTCTGTCACGCGTCATCTCTTCATTCACATCTTTCCTATTCATATCATCTCTCACACAATCCATCCACCTTTTCTTTGGCCTACCTCGTTTCTTGCATCCATCCACATTCATATCCAATACTTTTCTGGTTACATGGCTTTCATCCCTCCTTATTACATGCCCGTACCACGCCAGGCGATTGGCTCTTAGTTTTTCGGCAATGGGCGCTACTTTCAGGCTTCCCCTTATATACTCATTCCGAATCCGGTCCATTCTCGTCACTCCACACATCCATCTCAGCATTCGCATCTTTGTAACATGCAGTCTCGTTTCATCCATCACCTGTGAGGACCAACATTCTGATCCATACATGACGACAGGTCTTATTACGGTTTTGTAGATTTTACCCTTCAATCGAAGAGGCATTCGGGCGTCACAAATTGTCCCCGAGACCACAATTTTTCACGTCACGGTCAATATTGCCATCACACTGTACTAGTGAACCGAGGTACCTAAAGTCAGAGCAGACCGGCAGCGTAACGCCATCCAGCTGTATGGGCGTAAAACCGGAGAGACCGCCGAAATCGCAGAACATGTGCTCTGTCTTGGATCTGCTGATCTTCAGGCCAACATTCTCCAGTCTTTGTCGCCACTCCTCCAATCTGCTCTGCACCTCGTAACCGTCTTCGCCGACAAGAACAATATCATCGGCGAACAGCATACACCAGGTGCCTCCTCCTGTATTTCCGACGTCAGAGCGTCCATAGTTAACAGGAAGAGGTAAGGACTTAGAGCCGATCCCTGGTGCAAGCCCACCGCCGATCGAACGTGAGTACAACATCTGTTATACATCGACCGAATTAGCTCCACATACTTCCCAGGCATACGTTTCCCTTTCAAGGCCCACCACAAAACCTCCCGTCCCAGGTACTCGGTCATATACCTTTTCGAGGTCCACAAATACCATATGCAAGTTTTTCTGCGCATTTCTGTATTTTACGCACATTTGGCGAAGGGCAAAAATGGCATCCGTGGTACCCCTACCAGGCATAAAACCAAATTGGTCTCTCTCTACAGCCGTCTCTCTATCACTTTCTCCCATACTTTCATACTATGTGACATGAGCTTTATTCCTCGATAATTATTGCAATCCTGTATATCTCCCATGTTTTTAAAAATGGGCACCAGTAAACTGTCGCACCATTCATCGGGGATAGTCTCTTCCTGCAACAGCTTATTGAAGAATAAAGTCAGCCACTTGCATCCGTCCTCACTTAATAACTTCCACACTTCTCCTGGTATACCATCTGGTCCTACAGCCTTGCCACCTTTCATGCTTCTCACAGCGTTTCTTACTTCATCCATACCTATATCCCTTACTACACCTATATTTACGGGCTGGTTTTCGAGCACCTTGTTCCAGGGATTTTCTTCATTCATTAAACTTTCAAAGTAACCTTTCCAACGTTCCTTTATATCATCATCTGTCGTTAATACCTTGCCCGCATCATTTTTCACACATTTTATATGAGTAATGTCCCTTCCATTTTTCTCTCTCATTTTTGCCAAGCGATACAGCTGCTTCTCGCCTTCTGGACTCTCTAGAATTGTACAAGTTATCTTGTGCCGCTGCTCTGGCAATAAATAGCAACCGCTCGCTTCGCTTCTTTTTTGCACTCATTATACACATTTTTCTTTGCTTCCTTCTCACTTTCATTCCCGATTTCAGTATTTTGCCATACTTTAAATGCTTGCTTCTTTTGTTTCAACGTTTCTTGTACTTCTTCATCCCACCACCACGTTTCCTTCTCTATCATACATTTTCCTTTCGATTCTCCTAAAACATTTTTGCCACTGATCGTATACAACTCGCCATCTCATTCCAACATTCATTAGCATTCATACCTTGCATTTATTTATTTATTTATTTAATCTTTATTGCACAATAAGAACTCTTAACGTACAAAAGGCGGACTTAATGCCATGAGGCATTCTCTACCAGTCAACCTTCATTTCCTGCATTTCCTTCATATCAATCAATTTATTAACCACGCATTCTCTAAATTTACTCGCATACTCTCTCTTCTCTAGCATGTGCCATTTTGTTTTAAAAGGGGGCCGTTCTTTTTGAAAGTGTGACTGGACTTTAATGCTCAAATCAATAACTAATAGTCTGTGCTGTGTAACTAAATTTTCGCCCGGGATAATCTTGCAATCTTTGATGCAGTTGATTTTCTTACTTTTAAGGCGAAGGGGTGGGCAAGCTCTTGTATGGAAGCAAGTTTTTCTTCGTTTGTGTTTGCACTCCAGTTACTATTTTTAGTCCATATGCTTATTTTTTTGTTAGCTATGTCTTGATGTTTTTCTTTTTTAATTTTAATTATTTTTGGTTTTTTTTTTTAAATAATGCAAAATTTCAACATCAAGTTCTGCGTATATCCAATATGTACCAACAAAAAATAAAATTAAATGCTGTAGTGCCAAAACTAACACAAAAAACTTGCACAACCTTTGTATGGAGAATGGCATGCCCTACCCTGCGCCTTAATGAGGAAGTAATCAATCTGTGTCGCATGGTGGCCACTTTTATAAGTTATCAGGTGTTCTTCTCTTTTTTTGATCCAAGTGTTTGTTATTGCCAAGTCAAACGCAGAAGCAGCTTGTAATAAGGTCTCTCCTTCCTTATTACGATTGATTACATTGTAATGTACATACATATTCTATATTCGGCGTCCAACGACAACGTTCCTTTTTTGCTGTATTTTCATCGAAACTCGGTGTGGATAACAACATACCGTGCACACAAGAGATGACGACTGTTACACTTATCTCTACTTGAATTAATTATTTGATACAGAGAAAAAATACCTTTAATTTCGCATGCAGTCGAATCGAACCTGCGCTTCTGGTTTGATATGCCTTCAGCCTTCTGGCACCCTAATGGCTAAGCTATACTGTACGCTTGACCACATTCCAACCTGACCACATCAGGTAGCTTCCGATCAGCAAGAGATATTAACACGAATCAAAAAAGAAATAAGGGTTGTTAGTGTGGTTACCTGTTTTAATTATGCCGTTCTCTTTCAGTATTCGACAGCCTAGGTAACGCGCGCGCTAACTCGATGACGGCCAGCGGGCAGTGCCGACTGGCCGCGCTCATCCCGTGCGCGCAGGACTCCTCGCAGATCTACGACTGCAACGTGCGCCTGCTGTTCCGACTGCACGCCTCGCTCCCCGCCGACACGCTCGCCGGCCACCGGGAGAGGTAACATTCAACTTTATTGCTATGATGTTAATGTTACGTCTAATAATGGAATGGTCACTCGTGGCCCAGCGGCGCTTTAAATTACATTTGTAGATTGATAAGTGGTTAGGTGTATATTATATTTCACGTTTCGCCAGATTCCGGCAGCAGTTCAAGAAGCTGAGTTCGTTCTACAAACACGCGAGCAGTTTGCAGTACTACCGGAATCTGCTGACGCTGCCCTTGCTGCCCTCTAATCCACCTAACTTCCTTCTTCAGGTAAAAACACAATACAGCATCTTTAATTAACCCAATCATCTTTATTATGAAACTTATCAAAAAAAGATCACTCTATCCGTACTTGCGTGCTTTTGAGCTCAGTCAAGAGAGAACCTGGGTAAATCCTATATTGTAGAGGTTCTTATTTGTTAATCCATCTGTGTGTTACAGAGTGACTTCGGAACTTACGTGACACCGGTGGTATCGATCCCAGAACCGCCGCCAGACGAAGTGGACTCCGTGGGATCGCTCATCGACACCTCAGACTCAATCAGCTTGGTAATAGTAGTTTATTTATTTATTGGAAAACCAACATTTATGCAGCTGTTACATAATGAGAGGCCTTAAAACACGAGTGGGGATTTATGAAACGAGCCAGAGGCGTGTAGGCTTGGTAAATTACCTATATGTAATGAATCACCTTTTCTAAAACGATTATTTTACAATCAGCTCTTGTAAATTACCTACAGTTAGTAGCACAACTGAACCAATGTCCACTACTTTGATAAGTATCGTCAATTAAAACAAAAAGGGTTAAGAATAATGTTTCCATTGAAACATTATTCGTTAGCATGCATTGTAGGGATAATCTGCCGTTATGTAATTTTAGATCAAGATATTGCATTTTGTCTCAAGGGTGAGGGTGACATTAGCATTGAATCAAATTTGCACCGACCATTTTCTATGGAAGTTTGTCTGATCTATCGGCTGTATCTTAGGAAATTGCCAATAAATTAACATTAATTCAGTCAGCTGTGTTCAGCAAGAATCAGTAACAAAACTGTAACACCTTTGAGCAACGACATAAGAGGAGAAAAAAAAGTTTAGTCCTCAAGAAACGTGTCAATTATGTTTTTCTTTAACGAATTTTTTTTTTGTGTTACGACCCCAAATTCTAGCTTCCTTAAAATGAGCACGCAACCGCCTGAATCAGACACGTACTTTTGTAGTTATTGTAGGGTTAGACTCAGTTGAATAAGGTGTCCACCATTCAGTTTCCACACTTATTTACATTGACTCACTTTCGCACCGAACTCTTTGTAGCCAATAATTATCACCTAAAATATATCTCATCAACATACTTTCCGAATCACTCTTAAGAGACTGAAATTGCCTATTTTAGGTGGTTTCAGTTTTTTGGGTTGTCTTAAAAAAAAACAAATTATTAGGAAAATAAATTAGGTTAAAATTTCCAGTTTTTAGGTTTCAGTAGGTAAATAACTATAAATCGTAAGTAATACATTTGTACAGCAGTTTTGTTGCTCATTTCTAGGAGTAATATTGTATATAAAACATTTATATTTTTATATAGTTTGACATCTATTAAATCGAATCCTACTAACATGCGAATATTGACTCACTTATGCTACTAACTGTATATCACCTTTTGTAAAACGATTATTACACAATCAGCTTGATAAATTACTTATATCACCTTTGGCATTTTAAAAAGATCATTAGGTCCGCAGCAGAAATCAGGTTTGTGCATACGGTTTAGTGTTTGAATTATTATCTAGACACGCGGCAGCGTGTCCAGCCAAGTTCACCCCTGGAACTGGCGGACAGCAGTCGTGTGTTATTTTACACGAACCGTTTGGAGCCACTTTTGACCCCCCAATAACTCCTAATCTATCTAACATAAAAAAATGAAATTTGGTACATGTATTAAGATCCTTCAGAACAACTAGCACCCCAAATTTCATAAATATAGGTTTAATAGTTATTGAGATTTTAATTTCCTATAAACGGCATTTTTACCACTGACTGACTGACTAGTAATCAAAAACCTAACCCAGGTGACCTAGAAAGCTGAAATTTGGCATGCAGCTTGGTTATTGTGTGTGTACACCAGAAAAGATTATAAAACATTGATTTTTTAAATACTTTTATTATTATTATTATTTATGCTAGTTACCTCAGAACTCCGTCATTTGGTAACCGATTTGGAAAATTCTTTTTTTGTTTGAAACGGTATACTTCAGGGGTAGTCCCGTAATTATCAGGTAAGAATCTGATCATAGGGTCCTGGAGAAATCGAGGGAACTCTTCAAATATTTGAGGTGCACCTATAGCGATTTGGGTATATTGTATAGTAACTCGTGCATTCGCTCTTAAAAAGAATCATTTAGCGAAGATTGACAAAAAGTCATTTGGGCGACGATGATCGGTTTCTTATTTAGTAAGATTTGTACTAGGTCAGATTCTGACTTGGCCAGTTTCTTATTTTGTCTAATTCTGAGTTGTTCAGTTTGTTATGTTACCAGATTCGTTGTAGGTCAGATTCTATTTTTTTCGATAAGAAACTGACCTGGTCAGAATCCGACACAACAATATTTTGACCTACTACGAATCTAACAGCATTAGAAACTGATCAGGTCAGAATTCGATAAAATAATAAAACAACCTACCACTCCGAAAGGAGGCCTTTTCAGAGAAGTAGATTGGTTTTTTATTTTGTCGTATTCGTGGTAGGTCAGATTCTTACTTTTTTAGATCCAGACTAGGTCAGATTATTGTACTGTCGGAATCTGACTAGTTCAGTCTCTTATTTCATCGAGAAGAAACTGACCTATTTAGAATCCAACAAAATAAAAATCTGACCTCCGACGAATCCGACAAAGAAAGAATTTGACCTAGTCTGAATCTGACAAAGTAAGAATCTGACCTGGACCGAATATGACTAAATAAGAAACTGATCAACGTCGCCCAAATGCAAAAAGTAATGATATCCCATCAAAAACATAAATGTGAAAATGGGAGCCAAGTACAATATTAAGAATATGCGATTCTTGGTTGTCGTCTTCACCGACAAAAGAATTGAGATCTAAATAAATTAGTTTTACTGTAAACAATGTAGTGCCGGACTTGGCACCATTTCAGAGAATCTACGGAACTTGGCACCCATTTAGATCTCAATTCTTTTGTCGGTGAAGACGACAACCAAGCATCGCATATTCTTAATATTGAACTTGGCTCCCATTTTCACATTTATGGTTTCGATGGGATTATTATTCATTCATTAAAGAATGCAAGATTGTGTTAGAAATTACAAATCATACTTAAGATTAAGACCAACAATAAATTTCCTAATACAAAGCAAACAGTCAAATAAATCAATGTAGTCGGGATGCTCATCGGTATGTGGCGCGTTTGGGTGATATTCTAAAACAGTATTTGGAACTGGACGTGATAACCTGACGTTCCGTCGACCCTTAGAAAAATAGGTGCATACGTCGTTGCTGGAAGACGATCTGTAGTGTAGTGAATAGTGAACGACATGTGACACGCAGGACCAAGATGACACACTGCGCAAGCGCATAGCGTTCAAATTCGCAAAACGGAAATGTACTCTAATATAAGTAAAGTGTAATATAAGTCTAATGCAAACGTGCTAATCTCGGTATCAATCTAAAAAGTGGTGTTTACAGTAGCTGATTTTTGAACAGTGCACTTTTTAATACGCTATAGTTGTATTTTTTAAATCTCGTAGTAAATTTTTTAATAATTTTAGTTAACTATTCTGTATATATTATCTTTATTTCATAAATAAACCTTTAGTTGACTCACATTTTTTTTTAAGATCATATTTATATTTGATACAAATAGGATCTGTTGTTTACGTACGATTTTCAGTAGTCAATTGTTTCTGTAATTAGGCTACGACACCGGACAATTCGGATATGATCGACACTCGCACTACTCCTTCACCGCAGCCCGACCCTGTGGTGGAGAGAGACAGGCTGATCGATCACCTGCAGAACGAGCTCAAGAGAATGCGGTGAGTGTCCTATATGCTGTTGTGTTTCAGTCGATATTTTCCATACGACCAAAGAGGATCTATACTATTTATGATACAATTGTTTGAGTAATTTGTATCTTCACGATTGCGTGGCGTGGTTAAAGAATTTAATTCAGTTGCATAATTTTAATACTAATATTAGCAATATTGTTTTATTTTTAATATATATTTTTTAATTTTTATTAAAAATGGGATTGCTCTTGACCAGGATGTAGCCAGGGGGCAAAGCTATATAATATGTATGGGAATAGATATATTTTTGTGTTTGCCCCTCAGATTAGAGGCGTCACAAATGGTGCAGGATCGAAATACACTGATGGCGTCCATGCGCGAGCACTGTTCCAAGCTGGAGGCGCAAATACACACTACAAAGGTAAATAACGTAAGACGTACGTTAAATCGGTAGAGAAGTTGAAAGAACTTTAAAAAAATTACCATAACGGTTAAATTGGTGCCATTATTTATTGATTAAAACTTTATGGCACAATACAAGAAATATGTACAAATAGCGGAAATAATGCCACAAGGCATTCTCTACCAGTCAACTATTGGGACTTTTATTTTACAGACTGAATTAGAAGAAGAAAGGCAAAAGGCTGAAATCTTGGCAGCAGAAACGCCAGAAATCCAACGTAAGTAATTAAACGTATAAATATTTTGTCTACTAAGCTTATACTTGCAATTACATATTAATAACTTTATAATATTGAATTTGTAGAAAAACTAACACAGACTCAAGAGAAAGCCAAGATTCAAGACGAGAAATTCCAGAAGTTAAAAGGAGCCTACACGCAATTGCGAGAAGAACATATCACACTTATCAGACAGGTATTCACATTCCTTAAATCTATAAATATTTAACAAATCCAAGCCATGCCAAATGAGGATTGAAAACACATCGACTATTCGATTTATAGCAAGACCCGAGTAATAAGGCGCAGGATTTAAGCTATAATAGCCTCTCGGTAAATTACCCAAGTGCTAAGACGCGCGCGATATTTATTTGTTAGTTTTTTATTATCTAAGTGTATATCATACTTCGACCATGTAGCTATCTCTGCAACGACTGCTTCTGAATTGGTAGTAAACTCAAAACAAAGATTAACATATATAAACTTCATCACTTTTGCCTAATCTCTCGACTTACTATCTATTTAAAAGGATGTAATTAGTATGAATAGATTTTGCTCAGTGTTGTGATTATTGCAACGCTTCAAATGTCTTGGTTGTTTCAGAAAGCAGAAGTAGATAAAACGGCGGCCAGCTTGAGGGCCGCGGCAGCACAGCACGAGAGTGCCAAGACAGCGCTGCAGCAACAACTCAACGATAGGATGAAGTACGTATGTGACCACCACATCGGTATCTCGTCATCAGTCTACGCCTAGCATAACCCCTGCCGCACAAATACTTAGACTTAGAAACAAAAATATACTAGGCATTTTGGCCGTCTGTTATATTTCGAACTGAATATCTAAAGAACACGGTCTTTAGATATAACACCCGTTTTAACAGATTAACAGAGGTTAATTTATTGTCATTTCTACGTGCACACTTTTTCTTGTCGTACTTAGCTCTCTACCAGTTTACCTTACACCACCAGTTGACCAAAAGGGATAATAAATGCAATTTCCAAAGATATTGTATAATTCTTTCAGAGATGTAGAATTACTGCAACAAAGTGCATCATCGAGCGAAGAAATCGAAGCGTACAAAACCCAAATAGCTAACCTCCGGACGGAACTCGAACAAGCTCGAGAGAAAGAAACTGAACTAGAAACGCTCAAAGCTTCCATGGAGGCACTAAATATAGAGCATAAAACCACAACCACCGTACAGCAGGAAAAACTCACGACGCTAGAAAACGAATTGAAAGAAGTAATGGAAAATCTAGAAACAATCAAAACGGAAAGTGAAGAGAAGGAAGTAGCGTTAGCAAGAGTAAAGGAAGAGTTGGTAGGACTTAGGGAGAAGAGCGGAGAAGAGTATAAGAGAGTGGTAGAAGAAAGGGAAGCTGCACTCAAGCAGGTAGCAGAGCTGACGCAGCAGCACCAGCAGGAGAAGCAGGTCAGTGAACTAATGTGGATTCTTAGTAGGGGTGCCATTAGAATATGTAAATAGTATGTACTTTTGTTAAGCTGTAGTAGTAATAGTAGTAGTAGATATTGAAAAAAGTAAATGTTTATATTACATTTGTAACTACATAAATCATCATTTCCGTATTTTCATATTACTGCATGACAGCTTTAAATGTCTAACTAGACTAATACAAGTTTCATTGACTTAACTAGATGTATGTTTTACTCATACTCATACTCATTTATTCGTAAAGCCAATTTACATGTCAATATTAAATTCAATTATATTTTAATAGGAGCAAGACGATTTAGTTAGCAATTTAAAAACAGACCTAGAGAACGCGCAGCAAAAGATACTAGAATCAGAAACTAATTATAAAAGTTACATTCTAAAATTGAATGACGAATTAGTTGCGAAAAATAATGAACACGAAAATGTTATTAAGAGAAGAGATGAGGAATTGAGAGAAGCGCTTGAGAAATTAGTTAAACTAGATCAAGATAAAACCGATACCGTAGAAGAACTGAAACGGCAAATTGAAAGCGTCATTACTGAGAGAGATTCCGTAATAAACGAAATACAAAAGGAGCTAGAAGAAAAACAAAACAGCATTGGCGCACAAAACACTGAGAGTAATGCACTTAAACAAACTGTATCAGAGCTAGAAAGTAAAATTAGTGATACGACTGAAGAGCTAGAAGAACTACAGACTAAATTAGATAATTTAACATTAGTTTTGGAGAATGAAAGACGTGACTTCAAAAGTAAATTACAGGAAAGTCAAACACAGATAGAAATATTACAAGATGAATACAAACAACTTGTTGTGAACACCGAAGAAATTATAACGGGCTTAAAATCGGAGGTAACGGAAAAAGATGAACAAGTTATGTTACTGGACATTGAAGTTAATAACCTTAAAGATAACGCTTCCAAACTGGAAGAAGAATTAAACGAAACTCAAGCTGAGATGGAAATTGGTAAAAACGAGTTACTACACTTAAGAGAGGAACACGATGCCATAGTGCAGCGGAACGAGAATAATCTAACTCTAAAGAATCAGGAGTTAAGGAGCCTACACGATGAAATTAACAAATTGAAGAAAAAACAGTTAGAATTGACAGCAGAAAAACAAAAACAAATCGACGATTTTGTATTAGAAAAACAGGTTCGTTCTATTTTTGATACGTTACTTACGTGTTTTGTGTTTCAGATTAACAATACAATGAAACGGTATCTTAGTCGTGTCCATCATGCGGTGTCTATTTATTCAGATTCTCAAAATTCTAATTCTAAATAAACGTATTCGTGCAATTTCAAATATTTATGTTTGCTAGGTATTCGAAAACAAATTAGAAGAATTAGAGCAGCAACATTATAAAGTGAATACAGACTACGAATCTCTGCAAAACGAAAAGGATGTGATTACTGGTAAGCTTAACGATGAAATCGTGAAATTAAAACTAGAACACAGCCACATACTAGATAGCAAAGACGATGAAATAAAATCTCTTCACGATAAAGTGCGAGAACAGGAAACTTACTTCGCATCACAGATATCTGAGAAAGATAACATTATTTTGGAAGCAAACAGAAATGTCGATGTATTAAGGACTCAGTTAGAGGAATTGCAGGCGCTTAGAGCTAAAGAGAAGGAAGATACGGATCTTCTATTGTCTGAGAAAGAAAGCAACACGCAGGTTAGGATAACCGTGACGTCTGGAGTGATTATATGTTCTATGTTTATCGTTGCAACACGTACAACAATGTCTGTTCTGGTGGAAGGATTCCATGTTAAAACCTCACTTGCGGCTATCGAATATTACAAGCACCCGTTTATATCGTTATCCTTTTTTAATGATTTCTCTTGACGTTCTAAAATCTGCTAGGTTGTCAATACTGTATTGTTTCGTCTGGACTGGTGTTGGGAAAATTTAACCTTATACCTATTATAACTAAGTATCTTAAATATTTCTTGTCAAATTCATGAACAAGGTCTAAGTAAGTGAAATGTTTAGCCTACCATAGCCAAACTATCTCTCCTAGTTTGGGTTATTTTCTTTATCGTTAAACATCCCAATTCTCGTCTTCATTGCTTTTTAAAATGTTGAGTTTCGCATTCAGAATTGATCTGAACTTTATTTGTTTGAAAGTTGTTTATATGTATCGTGCACTTTCGTTGTTCATGTATTATAAATACTCCATATTCTGTTCTCTATTTTTGGTTTATATATCCTTCAAAATAAAAACTTGTCACTTCGGCACGTCCGCTTATGCTTTCAACATGTCCTTGCACGTTTCCAAACTTTGTATCTCTTTTCTTGCTAAAAAGTTACTTTGTAGAACAGCATCTAACGCATGTTTTCTCTCTTCTACACCTTCGACTTCGGCCGGCCTACGCTTTGCACGGACTTCGGAACGCGCATGGCCACTTCGCTTCGGTTACACATGTAGTTGTTGGAAGTTAGGCTGGGACACACGGAGCGTGAAAGACTGAGCGCGGAGTGTGAGTTGCAGGACCTATTGCAGTACAACTCGGTGCTAGAGGCCGACCTCACGGCGGCGAGGATACAGTTGCAGGAGGCGCAACAGGAGCTTGAGAAGCGTAAGTTGAAGTTTTTTTATACATTTACAGCTGTCCTATGATGGCGTTTAATTGCGTAAAGATTTTGCTTTAGATGTGTTCATGTAAGTTACCTTTACCTTGATAAATAACAGTAGGTATAGGTATTATCTGTAATACGTGTCCTTACAACCAACGCCAAGCTCATAAGCTATCAGATTAAGCAAGTTTTTACTTGTATGAAAATTTCATAGTAGTCGAAATATTGACACTTATTGAAATCCGTGGACGACTTAGATTTTAATAATAGACTACAAGTGGCAATACTTAGAAAAGTATGATAATCCATAAATCTTGGTTTATATGTGGCGTTCGTTCTGGGGACTTTTTTGTATTTCCCTGGATAAAATATGTTTCTTTGCTTGTTTACTTACTGCCTCTGCTTTAAAAACTGTGTTAGCATTATAGTTCCACTGAAGTAAAATGTTGGAATATTACAGAACGCGTGCGACTAGTCACAACCGCTAGCTCGGCCGCGCTAGAAGTGACGACCGGCGCGCTCGAGCGAGTGACCGCGCAGGACTCTAACCGCGCGGCGGCCGAACTCGCCGCTGAGGCCTTGAAGGAACTATCCAGCACTACTGAGGTAAAGCACGTATTGTCAAGGGTTGTTGTAAGGTCGTAAAATAGCATGCCTAGCATAAGACTGCGAGCGAACTGTCTCGCCCCTTTCTAATTAGAACGCGATCTTTTGCAGGATTTTAGTTTACCGCCATTGATACGGAATAAATCATAAAAATAAACTATACACATATATCTAAAATGATAAATATAATTTGTGGACGGTACGGGCAATTATCCTCGTAATTTAAACTTAAATTAATTCCAACTTGCTTTGTTCCAGATCAAAGGACACGAGGAGTCCCTGGCGCGCTCGGCTATATTCGCCGCGCATAATGCAGCGCAACTCTCTGCGTACGTTACTGAGGTCTCCAACCTCTCCACCGACGTCGAGCTTACCGACAGTACGTATTATCATGCTCATTATACGTATTCTCGCACTTCGCTGATTTTTTTTCTGTATTTTTTGACATTCTTGTAAAAAAAATGGCTACCAGGTGACTTTACAGCATTTCTCATACTGAAAGTGGGTCATGTTCATCTAAGTGGCGTGCTGAAAGTGGTACATTTCTGCTCTAGAGTAGAAAAATGTCAAAAAAGCTTGTTTGCATATTTGTATGTTTTTTACTCGTGTGAAGCCACCCATTTCAGCCTTGAACTATTGGCAAACTCTCTTCGTTTGAGCGCCAAAATATCTCGTTAGAAATGGGTGCCTTTAAGCCCTCGGTTAACAATCTACTATTTCTTTGCTCGGTCAGCTACGAAAACAATCGTTGCCGTCCAGGTGCCAAGCAATAAATGATGACAAGCGATAAATGGTGGCAGAATATTTGGTCCAAAATCGTAGCCATATATACGGAAACCGAACCAAATTTGGGCAAATTTTCTGCCGCTGAGTGATCTTTTACATGTGTGCTTTAATGTGATTGTATACTGGGTGGAACAGAACGATAGATTTTCCTGTAAACAGGGAATTATAAGTTGGAGTTAAGTGATTTTTTTGTTCGCCATCCATTTTTAATACGTCTGTTCTATTGCTATTTTCCCCGCTAGGTTGTCTGGAAGAGATTGCTCTCTAGCAATAAGACCGCCTGTTGTTTACCTCTTGTTAGTTTTATACGCTGTATTATTAAGCTATGTAATTTATTGAGGTGTGCCCATACAGAGTTTTTGTATTGATTTGATGTCGTTTAATAATAATCGTGTTTTAGAATTAAACACGGAATGCCGGCTAATGCTATCGGCGACGGCGGACTGCCTGACGCGGCTGTCGCGCGGCTCGCTGGACGGCGGGTACGGCGACGCGCGGGCCCGGGTGGGCGCGCTGGCCGCCGCCGCCGCCGCGGCCGACCGCGCCAACGCCGGCGCGCGCAGCGTCGACGACGAGCTCGCGGATATGGACAAGGCTATCGAGATGGCCGCGGGACAGATTGAGGTCAGTCGGTTTTGTACATATGTAGAAAGCAAAGAGTGAAAATATGCGCACAGACGAAGTGGTCTAAAAGATGTGAACACGACAGACCAACATATTGATAAATTACATTTGTTTTTTAGTTGAACAGAACCCTCGGTGCGCGAGTCTGACTCGCACTTGGCCGGTTTTTTAATTTATTATGTCGATTTGTAACGCGCATTTACTTGAAATTTGGTGATAGTGTTTATTATTATTATTACGTAATTAAAATACTGTTCTCACTTTGTAGTGCGCAATAATAGTACATTACGATACAAGTGCAGAAAACAGGAAATTCGCAACGAGTGGTGATAAATTGAAACACGACCGAAGGGAGTGTTTTAAATCGACACGAGTTGCGAATTACCTGTTCGCGCGTGTATCGTACAACGTTTTACAGTACATATGGCTCTTTAAAGTTTCGACATATGCACGTAATCTGCTGATTACCGCACTCGTGCGGTAATATAGCACAATATGTACTGTAAAGTATTAGTACATTACTGCAGAGGCCGTGAAGTAAGGGATTGCTGGACGAGTTTGGGATAAACGGCCGAGTCGTAGACGAGGCCGGATAAAACGAGTCCTGCAATCCCTGTTCCGGCCGAGGATTGTATAGTACTTTTCTCAAACATGTTAGAAATAAAAAAAACTAAAATGTAAAAAGAAACTAAAAAATACAAAACGTCCAAAAATAGCAAAGCATCACGTCAAATAACGGAAATTGAATAAAGACACGAAAAATGCTACAAAATACGAGCACCATTTAAAAAAAAACACGAAAGAACTAAATAATACCAAAAAACATGGAAAAACAAAATACAATGTCGAAAAGTACAAAAACATACGAAAACACTTTTAAAAAGTCCAAAAATATCAAAAAACACAAAAAACGTTACAAAATAACATGAAAAAACTAAAAAAATACATAAATACCTGAAAAATTCGAAAAAAAAACAACAAAATTACAAGAACGATAAAAGACCGGAAAAACCTAAAAAACATACCAATTTACATAACAAATTAAAAATATATATACAAAATCGCGGCGGTTGTCTCTATGTAATATTTCCTTTATCCGTTGATTTTAGCAAGCAAATTTAAAAAGTTACAGTAGCGGACAATATGTTAGTTTCATACATTCTCCATACATTACTTCTGGTCCGCGGTGTCGCCACTCACCGTCAGCTCGCCACAAGCTGCCCCCGCGGGTTTATTATTATTACAAACTTCGCCTTCCGTTTTACTAGTTGCTTTGACCAGGTTCTTGGTCAATCTTTAGGGTCCCACGCAAAATTTTCATTATCTTCAGCCTATATATGTCCCACTGCTGGGCACTGGCCTCCTCTAATATCTAAGATAAAGTATCAGTCTTTCTGAAAAATATTATAAATATCTGGTACCATAAAACTATTTCAATTTGCAGGAGCTGCTGGCAGCGAGTCGCGCAGGCGATTCGGGCGTCAAACTCGAAGTGAACGGCAAAATCCTCGACGCGTGCACAACGCTCATGGCCGCTGTCAAAGCTCTAGTACAAGATGCGAGGAAGCTGCAGGCTGAACTGGGAGACCCCGGCACTCGGCTGAAGATGTACCGGCGCAACCCGCAGTGGTCGGAGGGACTCATATCAGCGGCTAAGGCGGTAGTCTTCGCTGCGAAACTTCTCGTGTAAGTTGATTACAGCGCCATCTGGTTAACTTGAAGCGTATCACGCTCGTGGCTGCCGTGAAACTTTTAGTAGTCATAAATATATAGGCCTCCCCTAAAGAGTGCCACAATGACCGGTCCTGCACCACCCGCATCCAGCGGACTCCCGCGACTTTACCAGGTCATCAGTCCACCTTGTGGGGGGCCTGTCCACGCTGCGCCTTCGTGTACGTGGTTGCCACTCAAGAACCTTTCCGCTCCAACGGCCATAAGTTCTACGTGCAATGTGCCCCGCCCTCTGCCACTTAAGTTTAGCGATTCGGAGGGTTATATCGGTTACTTTGGTTCTACTGCCGCTGGCCTTTTTTCTGATGCGATCACGCAGAGATACTCCCAATATACTCTTCATTGTTCTTTGGGTGACTTTGAGCCTTTTTAAGAGGCCCACAGTAAGCGACCACGTTTTGATGCCATATGTCATCACTGGCAACACACACTGGCTGGTCAAAGACTTTCGTCTTGAGACACTGAAATATTGGAAGAAAAGATGTGCCGTAGCTTCTCGTTCTCGAACGCTGGATTCGACGATTAATCTCTTTCTCGAAGTTGGACCTACGTAACTGGATAGTCTGTCCTAGATACGAGTACGTCTACAACTTCGAGTGTAAAGTGTCAGATTGGATCGGGATTTTAAGATTTAGGATTATAATTATTGTAGTAGTTATTATGTGTTCCGTTCAACATCCAAAATCCGCCATTTGAGAGGGCGCCACTGCGCACGATCGGAAGTAGCCTTTTGCGTCAAACGAGTCGCCCATCGTCGCATCCGCTCACGTGACATCCGCTTCCGCCGACCTGTCAACAGCCGAATACCCGCGCCCCTCCGCAACTCGCCGCCATGTTCCTCATTGTTGCGTCGTCTGCCGTACTGATCGGACGTACCTATCTTTTAAATTCTGTATGCAATGAGGAACTTCAATCCTCTATATTTAAACGTATATCTTCCCATAACAACACGTACTATAGGCGGGAAGTCTAAAACTGAGGAGTGCCGAGTAAAATTATATATTTTCTTTTTTATCGGATTACCCTCTTTTGCAAATTTTTTGTTCGCGAGTGATTCGAAATCTCGGTTCAAACAACGAGAGTCGCTCCTCGTCGGAGGAGAGGAAGAGCGCTTCGGGATTATCGTGTTTCGTTTCGCGTGGAGTGGAGGACGCCGCAGGTGGGCCGACCCGGCGCATGCAGGCGCGCGCGCCGCCCCGCCCGCCGCCGTGTCGGGTCCGACGCAGGTGTGCCGCCCGGCGCGTGCCGGCTCCCGCCCCGCCCCGTCCGCCGCCGTGCCGGGGCCGGCGCCGGCGCAGGTGTGCCGCCCGGCGCGTGCCGGCTCCCGCCCGGCCCCGTCCGCCGCCGTGCCGGGGCCGGCGCCGGCGCAGGTGTGCCGCCCGGCGCGTGCCGGCTCCCGCCCGGCCCCGTCCGCCGCCGTGCCGGGGCCGGCGCAGGAGTACTGGCCAGCGGCCCGTCCGCGCCCCGCGCGCCGCCGTCTCGCGCGCGCGCCCTCCGCGTTCATCGAGGGACTAGAACGGTGGTATGAATATCTTTCGAACCAATTGGTGAGTCGGAATAATAATATTTTCAAGGGCGCCGCCGGCCGAGCGGCCCGCGAAGGGGAAATCTCCGTCGGCGGGCGCACTCCCGCCACGTGGGCGCCGCCCGCCGGGCCCGCGCCGGCGTTGCTGCTGTCGACCCTGGGGCCGTCCGCCACGATGGCCAAGGCGTCCGTGATTGATCTCCCGTATGGTGTAGTGGCTAAGATACCTGGTTTTCATCCAGGAGGCTCGGGTTCGATTCCCGGGACGGGAACCCCAATAGCTAAAGTGACTGCGACGTCCTAGCCTGGCCTGTTACAATTACATGGGTGACGGAACTGCGACGGTGCTGTCCGCCGTGACTGCGACAGCGACCGCTATGGGGGCGTACGCCACAAGGGCGCCACCTCCTAGCCTCGGACCGCCCGCCGCAAGGGCGACGGAAACTGCGATAATGATTTCCGCCGCGATGGCGACAGTGACCACTATGGTGCCGTAAGCACAGAGGCGCCCCCACTTATCCTGGGGTCATTCGCCTCGATGGCGACGGCAAATGCGATGTTACTGTCCGCCGCAATGGCGTCAGTGATCACTATGGTGCCGTCCGCCACAAAGGCGCCACCACCTACCCTGGGGCCGTCCGCCTCAACGGCGATGGCGACTGCGAGGGTACTGTCCGTCGCTATAGCGACAGCGACGGCTATGATGCTGTCCGCCACGATAGCGCCACCATCTACCCTGGGGCCGTCCGCCTCGACGGCGACTGCGAAGGTACTGTCCGCCGCAATGGCGACAGCAACCGCTATGGTGCCGTCCGCCACAATGGCGCCACCACCTACCTTGGGGCCGTCCGCCACTATGGCGACGCCGACTGCGATAGTGCTGTCCACTGCGATGGCGACAGTGACCACTATGTTGCCGTCCGCCATGCTGGCGACGGTTTCCGCGATGGCGCTGTACGCCGCGATGGCACCGCCGAACGCGAGGGTGCTGTCTACCGCGACGGCACTGTCTACCGCGACGGCGACGGTATCCGCTATGATGGTGACCGTGACCACGATGACCTTGTCTGCCGCGATGGCGACGAAGAATGCGATAGCGCTGTCTCCTGCGGCTCCGACCGCGTTGGTGACTGCAAACGTGATAGCGCTGTCCATCACTGTGGCGACGGTGACCGCGTTGGTGCGGTCCGCCACAGTCGCGCGCCCGCCGTGCCGACTGACTGCCCGGTGGCCACGGCAGTCCGCTACGTTTATTCGAGTGGTACAGTATGCTGAATGCCCAACGTGTTCTCACTGAATTCGAATATATAGTCAATCGAATTACAAGGTAATGTGTCAAGACATCTTGCAGTTCGTCTCCGGAGGCGTGCTGAGGTCATTGCGGACAGGAGGTTCGATCTGCTTACATCCATCGAAAGTAAGCACATACAGAGAAAACCGGGAAAATATCCGACCTCTGTCAATTGTCCTCGTACCTACGAAGATTTTTCGATGCTAAGACAAGGTTGAGAAACAGATCGCTCATCTCTCAGCTCACCGACGCCCTACTGCTCAGGTTTTTACCTATTAAGTAACTTAAAACTTTTCGAGGCTTTATTTAATAAACAAAAATTGGACAAAATAACCGGTTATTCTTAAGCGAGCCCGAGATTTCGCTCCTAAGAATAGGGGGGGAAAGTTATGATTGAGAAGGACTCCCGGGAAGTCTCAGCGACCTGTCTTATCGAATTAGTTAGATAGCTATCTATCTCTTTAATGGTCATCGATAAGAATTCCTGTTTTTGTCCAGAAAACCCCCACTGAGTCTGCCAGCTATTGGCTTACCATACCTTTTGACCTTTAATCTAAGGCAATCAGCTCTTATACTTTTCTAAATCCGTTCCGATTCAATCTTGACATAGAAGAGTTCTTCAAATAAAATGACAAGGCAAGTTAAGTCAGTTAACTTTTCCAAACTAGTCTAAATTATTAGTGCTCTGATGCCTATTATTTCTACTTCGAATGCCTACCTTTTATTCCAATGTCATTAAAACTGTTAATTATATTATTATTGATGTAATTTGACTGTCAAATTGAGTAATGCATATTAAGGGGGCAGTTATTTTCGTTCTTGAAAATAATCGTGCGGGTCTAACGCAAAAATTATTTACATATTTAGCAGCGCAGCAGTTATCCAGCAGTTATTTGATTCATAAAACTGTGGGGATGGACGACATCCTTATAACAAACCAGTCGAAACGATCACTAATAAGACTGATATCAGTTACCAGAACAGCTCTTATCAACTATCAAGACTTCGGCTGTGGGCCAGACTAAAACATCGAGTCCGTCCTCTACCAACGGAAATGGTAAGCACCTTGCAGCGTCATATACAGACCTGCTGTGCGCGAGTCTGTCGCATGCTACGAGAAGTCGTCACAACTTTGCAAACCTAGCGAACACTGAGGTGAGGATGATGAACTGAGTCGTACCATACATGACAAGATGTATACTACAAACTAACAGCCGGACCGTAGTAGCCTACAAAAGTTCATGCCTCCCTGCTACAATGAACCCACAAACGGCTTACATTGAGATAGTACTGGTCCCTTACTGCCTGCAAGGTCGGTGCAACTCCGTGCCAATGAGCTATTGAGGGAACTCTCCATGCCCGAGTGGTACCTGCGCCCCGAAGGGACCAGGAACCCGCTGGGGGCGTCTGCTTTTCACTCGCTTGGGCGTCTCGCCCATCGACTTCTTTGCCCCGGAGTGCACTCGTATCGTGGCACGATATATATCTATCGCGCTTGCTATCATGACGTGTTCAGCAGCTGCTAGCCGCACGTCTTACATCACATTAGTACCACGTTGGGCCTGTTCAACGACTATTCATGACGAACCCGAAGTGGATCCGGCCTTTCTGGAGCTTGGGTGAGTCGTGACGGAGCCGAGAGAGCGTCACAGCCTGCATGAGATCCTAGCCATCTGATAGCTACGTAGCGTACCTGCTGATAGCGCATTTCAGGTTGGATCCTTTGACACCAGGCTGCTTGGAGCGAGAGATACTCCTCCCGGTGCCACGCTTGCACACATCTATATTAATAATTTCGCTCAGGGGTACGGTAGACCCGAACGAGACCTGTCTCAAATTGAAGAACGTATAAAAATAACGATTTTTGAGTTGAACATATGTATCCGCAAAATTCGGATTGTCGCGTATTTTGCATTTAAAAGGGTTAATTTGATGACAAAACGTCGGCCATATTGCCCACAGACTATATTGCTATATTAAATTTGTTGGTTGACAGTGTCGGCTACGTTCGAAAATCGTGAACTATTTTTGCGTCCGGTATGTTGGCCAGGTTGCTGGGCTGCGTCCTGGGTGATGGGCCATCATCGCCCATTGTGTGGATTCGGCTAGCCGCGTCTGCAGCGTTTTGTTTTTGTAGTTTTCAAGCGTTCTATACACCTATCAGCCTAGCTAGCACGATAACTTATACCGTCACGTTATATGGGCGAAATGTATTAAAACGTCACATAAAACGTAACGGTATAATCTATCGTGCTAGCTAGACTGATTGTCACAACAACCGCCTTCAAAGCGAATGTATGGGGCCTGTTACATGGATTCATATCACGATAAGTATCACGTGAATATTAAAGCAGAATCCATACAAATTTGAAAACTGCGATAATATTGACACCCCAGTATTGTGATAATATTAATCGTGTAAAGGACACCACTTGAATGTTTGCTGAGTCTGTCCGCCATCTTAAAGCTGCGTCTCTATTTTGTTTGTGACAAACTACTAGGTGACTTATGGCTTTTAAACGTCTAGCAAAATTCTATCCCTATCTCGCTCTATCTTATAACTTAGTGGTACTGGGGGACTACTCCGAAATTCGAAATCCGAACTTCGTATGGTGCCGTCCCTTTCACTCATATAGTCTATGACAGGAGAGTGAAAGGGACGGCGCCATACGAAGTTAGGATTTTGAATTTCGGAGTAGACCCTCAGCTCATGCCGTTCGCCGCGCTCGGACGTTAGAGGCGCTACTGCGAACCGAAAACGAAGTATCTGCCTCTCTCGCACATGTATATTCGAACGACAGAGAGGAAGATAGTTCGTTTTTGGTTCGCGGTAGGCCCTCAGGCGTCAACTTTAAAACGAATAGAGTATTTTACTATAAGAGAAATAAAATTCAAAATGTAATAAAAACCAGCCAAGTGCGTCGGAGTCGCACACTGAGGGTTCCCTACAACTAAAAAACAAATGTGATTTATCAATATATTGATATTTTTGGTAAAATATACTTCATAATAAACATCACTTAATTTCAAGTTCATAGGTCGATGGGAAGCTAAAAAATTATATGTGTGACAGACAACACACGGAATGTTCTTTGACTTTCTTCGACCGTCCGCCACGCTCGGACTAAGGTGCTACCAACCGAAAACTAAATATATATGCCTCTCTGTCGCACTTGCATATTCGAGCGCGGAGAGGGAAATACTTCGTTTTCAGATCATGGTAGGCCCTCTGGTCTGACGGCTCCTATTCCTGGATGGTGCGCGTATCGGAATGTGAAATACCTTTGGCAAAACGGAACAAGTTGTTAAATAGCTTCCATTAATTGGAGAAAATATTACCAACTGTTATTATTATCACGTGAAACACTGAATATTGAAGCAACATCCATAGGGGCCTGTTAATGGTTATTATTATCACGCGATATACTCATTTCACGATCCGTATCACGTGCAATGAATATTGAAGAAAAATCCATACGATTTTGAAAACCACGATAATATTGACACACCAGTATTGTGATAGTATTGAGCGTTTAACATACCCCATACAATTTTAAAAATCGCGATAATATTGAGTGTAAAGGGCCCCACTAAATAGAATTTGGCGGAGAATAGAGAGCTGCTATCGCGAAACGAAAACGAACGAACATCGTGTATTTCCCTCTGTGACGCTCGAATTTGCAAGTGCGACAGAGAGGGAGATACACGAACTTCATTTGTTTTTCGCGTTAGCAGCTCTGACTTCGCACCAAAAATACTGACTGGCACATCAATATTTAACAATGCACATCTGAATTGAATTTTAATGAGCGATTAGTATTTTAGCTGTACAAATCAGTACTGATTACGGTGTCAAATTTTTTATGTGCCTTTAAATACTACCCTTATAAAAATGCTTAGGATTAACTTGCAAAGATACTAGCCTTTGCCCGTGACGTCGTTTGCGTAATCTTTTACTCCCAATTCCATATAATTCCATTCCATACTTTTATTCCCAATCCAGACTACAGACTATATTTCTATACGATTCGAAGTTTCATCATAATCCGTTGTTGTAATGTTTTTATTTTATACATTTTTGTACACTATTTCTTTCGTCGTTTGCATAACTGTCACGAATAAATGTTTTTTTTATTTATTTCTTTCTTATTTATTTCACCCGAGCGAAGCCGGGCTTTCAACTAGTCTACTATAAAGACTTGCTTTTCACTTAATTGTGTGCCAGGAACGAGATCAACAGCCAGGTATCCCCTCCGAGCCAAGTGAGATAGCTTGCTTATAATGCTTATACACTTTTATCGAAAAATTATGAGTTTAATCCGTAAACAGTGGCGGATTAAGGCATTTGCCGCCAGTAGGCTATTCAAATTTTGCCGCCCCTTCTGACCTCTGCATTTCGATACCCTACAAGGACAAAAGACGGTGGAAGAAAATATATATTTGTTCTAAAAAAAAAATATCTTATGAAAAATTAAGAACTGATTACAGTCATTCTAAACCTGTCCAGTAAATTTTCTAAACTAATAACATTTATTCTAAACCAGTTTAGTAAATATTCTGAGCTTCTAAATAATGTAATCCACGAAATCAATACATACTTACATACAGCAGCATACGAATTTCTAGTAAGTAAGATACTTACTGATATTTAACATCATTGAATTCCAAAATAACTGCACTGTTTCTAAACAATTGGTATTCTCATCACAAATATTCAATTACATAAGAATACTTGTCATCATCATCATGTCAGCCGAAAGACGTCCACTGCTGGACATAGGCCTCCCCCAAAGACTTCCACAATGACCGGTCCTGCGCCACCCGCATCCAGCGGACACCCGCGACCTTCACCAGGTCATCGGTCCACCGTGTGGGGGGGGGCCTGCCCACGCTACGCCTTCCGGTACGTGGTCGCCACTCGAGAACCTTTCCGCCGAACGGCCATCGGTTCTACGTGCTATGTGCCCCGTCCACTGCCACTTAAGTTTAGCAATTCGGAGGGCTATATCGGTCACTTTGGTTCTGCTGCGGATGGCCTCATTCCTGATGCGATCACGCAGAGAAACTCCTAACATAGCTCTCTCCATTGCTCTTTGGGTGACTTTGAACCTTCTTATGAGGCCCATAGTAAGCGACTACGTTTCAGTACCATATGTCATCACTGGCAACACACACTGGTCAAAGACTTTCGTCTTGAGACACTGCGGAATATTGTACGAAAAGATGTGCCTTAGCTGCCCAGCCGAGTCGGATTCGACGATTAACCTCTTTCTCGAAGTTGGACCTACCTAACTGGACAGTCTGTACTAGGTATATGTAATCGTCTACAACTTCGAGCGTTAAGTGTCCGATTGTTACGGGAGTTCGTGCGACATGGGCATTTGACATGATCTTCGTCTTGTCCATGTTCATCCTTAGACCAACTCGCTCGGAGGCTTTACTGAGGTCATTGAGCATTGTACTTAAATCTTCCATGGTCTCAGCCAAGACTACTATATCGTCAGCAAACCGAAGGTGAGTGAGGTACTCGCCATTTATGTTGATGCCTAGCCTTCTCCAGTCCAGAGTCTTGAAAACATCCTCCAGTGCAGCGGAGAACAGTTTAGGAGAAATAACATCTCCTTGCCTGACTCCCCGCTCCAATGGGATAGGCTTCGAGCTCTGGTCCTGGAGTCGGACTGACATAGTGGCGTTCTCGTACAAACACTTCAGCACTTCGATATAGCGGTAGTCCACTTGGCACCGCTGGAGAGATTGTAGTACAGCCCAGGTTTCGATCGAATCGAAGGCTTTCTCGTAGTCCACGAACGCTAAACAGAGGGGCAGGTTATACTCCTCAGTCTTCTGTATAACCTGACGAAGCGTATGGATGTGGTCTACGGTGCTAAAGCCTCTTCGGAAACCGGCTTGTTCGGGAGGCTGGAAGTCATCTAGCCTGCGTGCGAGACGGTTCGTAATGACTTTTGAAAACAGCTTATAGACATGGCTCAGAAGTGAGATGGGTCGGTAGTTCTTCAGTAAGGAGTTGTCACCCTTTTTGAAGAACAGGACCACCACACCTCTGTTCCATGCCTTTGGAGTTTTCCCTTCCAGTAAGACGGAATTGAACAACTTCTGAAGGGCCCTAAGGACCGGTTTTCCACCCGCCTTCAGGAGTTCCGCTGTAATTCCGTCTTCACCGGGTGCCTTATTGTTCTTAAGCTGTTTAAGAGCCATTCTAATCTCGTACATGCTAATGTCCGGGATATCTTCGGCATAGTGCCGGGTTAATCTAGCTCTTCGGTCTTCCGCCAGACCAACTTCGGGTCTGCTAGTTAACGTGTATAGCTGTCCATAACAGAATACTTGTACTCATTTTTAATAAATGGTTGACAAAAAAAGATAAATAGTTTGTAAATTTACTAAGCCGGTTTGAAATTTTTTGAGTTTCCAGTAAGGAAAGTTTGGTAACTTGAGAAATATAATTTTTGAAATATAAATTTCTTGTATTCTATTCTAATATTATTTTTAGTATAATACTTTTCTCCGTGTATTCATATTGATTTTTTTTGTCAATGAAATTGCAACTTGTATGACTAACACGATTTGTGTACTATTATTGTCTTCATAGGTAAAGGTAAAGCTGTAAACTAGGGATCATATTATATATCTAGGGGATATTTTTAAAAACCCACGACTTAGTGTAGGTTACACAAGAAGTATTTTATTTTGCGCCATAAACGGCCATATCTTTTTTTAGGTCAACTTAGAAATTTGATTTTGGCATCACACTTTCACGCTTGTCATCTTATATATTTGTGTTCAGCACATCAAACTGAATGTATTGATACCAAATTTATCCATACTTGAGATGACATGAACGAAAAGTAACCTAAAACCGCGTTTACCGACCTACTATTTGTATAGTTACCTAATATAAAATATAAGTAAATGAAATTTATTGAAATAAACTACAACAATATTATAATACACTTAACAAAAAAATCTAAATTCGCAAACCTTCTAAAACAGTAATATAAGTTAAATTAATTACTGATTCGTTATGGATGATTTATACATTAGGATTACTTGCCTACAATAAGTTTGTATTGTGTTGTCTTCACTTAACCGGTGTCCGGTGTTGTTATGTTATAAAAATTATATATGCAACCCACTAAACACTTTTAATTAGAAATTGCGAGACGCAATTATCCGAGCTGACTTTTGTTTTGACAAATTTAAATACGGGACGGGACTTCCCAGTTTGTATCGCCGCTGACGCCGCTCTATATCTTTCACTCTTGCTCCCGAACTCAATGCTGCCACACGTAACATGACGCTTGGCTCCCTCGGCGACCCGACCGCTCCCCGCGCTCATTTCGGCCAGACACTCTAAGCGAATGATCGTCATGCGTTCCCGCACCGCACTCCAAATAAGACTACCAACACAAATACGTAGTATAAAAAAAGTATTAGCTGATTGACAAACGTCAATTTCTCCACTTTTACAGGTTAAGTTAAGTGGTGCAATCTAATAACATTTAGGTATTTATTTATTTTTTATTTCTGTAAGACAAAAAATTTTTTTTGGGACAAATTTGCCGCCCCCCGAAATCCGCCGCCCTAGGCTCAAGCCTACTCAGCCTGCTGGTAAATCCGCCACTGTCCGTAAACCTATATTAAGTGTCTTTATGGTAACCACAACTTCCCAAACCATCGGACTGGGTTGTCAGAAACCTCATTAATTACCTAAAACACATCAATTTTAACTTAAGTAGCTTGTCCAACGTATTTAAAAGAACTGCCATACTGCTTATGTGGGCTCATGAGTCACGTTCATGGCCTTACACTATTATCTACAGCACTACGCTTTATAGAGTTCTTACTTTAGTACGTTCTGAATAAGACAGTTGATTTTACTAACATTCCAACTGGACCTTACAGCCTTGAGTTGAAATAGTAACCCAGCATTCTGGATACGCCAACCTGTATTGATGATAACTACGAAAGTCTGCACTAATTTATTGGTGTCTCCTGCCTAACCACCCTGTCAAACTATACAGAGACACGCGGTTAATCTATATACAGGGTGTGGCCTGTAATAGCAGCAAAAAATTAAACGGTACGCTATTGAGCTCTCCAGCAATTATTTCCAAATGGTTTTAATTGAAAAAAAAAAAAGTTTTTTTTTGGATTTTTTTTCGCAGAAGTAGCTTATATGTACTTTTTTACTCTACTGGAGTGATATTAATAACTATTTATTAAAAAAAACGCTAAAAATTTATTAAAAAAATTAAAAAATCTCAAAAATGTCCTTTTATACCAAAAATGCGACAACGATAATGAGTCATAACTTGAAGCAACCTGAAAATCAGCATTGACTGCCCTGGGTGCCAAGATCCATTACTTGGCGGTCATAACTTTAGATTAAAATTTCTCCCAAATGAAAAAAGATAAAAAAACTGTACACAAGAGGTTACCGACGATGCTCTAAGGAAGCGTCCTTTAAATTTATTGCTCCTATTACAGGCCACACCCTGTATATAAACATTTACTAGACGCTTTGTTCTAAATGTCTTCTGGATATTAATGTACGTTCGCTTTAGACCCTTAGATTAACAATTTAGCACAGTTGATAACATGAATAACGCCCTATTGTTAATAATTAACTCATTCACTGCTATCCTACGCTAGTGGCGCTACACTGCACCCGTTCATAGTAGTTTAATCTACATATGTAGGAGAAATTGCCTGTATGTAGCCCCCTGTTAGTTAGGATTCGGGTCTATATTTTTGCCAAAGTGGACGATTTGGGCCGGGCACGAGCGCTGTTCCAGGGACTCACGGCCTGGACTTATTAATTAATACCTAATGCTTACTGTGTGTACAATTCATTCCCTTTATTTGGTATCGGGGGTGTTAATCTAACGTTTACGCGCCCGCTGACTCGCCACCAGGAGATAATAAACAGTTCTCAAATGGCGGATTTTGGATGTTGAACGGAACACATAATATGAAATTTTACCTTCCAATAAAATTAATATTATGTTTCCTGATACATCCAAAATCCGAGGAGTAATGGCTTCCTGGTAGGCTGCCGACGGCATTTCCTCCGCAACAATGAGGAACATGGCGGCGAGTTGGAGGGGCGCGGGTATTCGGCTGTTGACAGGTCGGCGGAAGCGGATGTCACGTGAGCGGGCAAAATGAAATGAAGTCGCAACGAATCGAAAGCGTCGTTTGGTTTCCACAGAACATCAGCAGACGAGGCGGTGAACGCGGACGGTCGAGTGGAGGGCGTGTCGGCGGCCGCGCACGAGGTGGCGGCCAGCACGGCGCAGCTCGTGGCCGCGTCGCGCGCGCGCGCCGCGCCCGCCTCGCCCGCGCTGCAGCGCCTCACGCAGGCCTCGCGCGCCGTGGCCGCCGCCACCGGCGCCGTGGTGGCCGCTGCGCGCGACACCTCCAGGCGGCTCAATGACCAAGGTCAGTCTGATACTGTACGGGATTCGAAAACGACTCTTTCCCGTAGAACAAGGGACAGCGGGCGGCGTGGAAAATACGTGCCAACTCATTGAGTTGACGCAATATATTCAGAAGGGCTGTCAAGTTTCGTAATTTCGATAAACTGCTGTATGATAATAGTTTTTTTTATATTAGTTCCATTTCGTGTAATTCGATATCCCAGGGTCCAGGAGATCTTTTAATACGAATCCGTGGTAAGATTTGTAAAAATTACTTTTTATTTACACACTTTTTTTTAAGTAGTTCAAAAGTAAGAATAGTATTTATTTCTTCAAACCTTATAGACTAAAACATTAAATACAAAATGAAGTATATGCATTCGGCCATTACACCACCCTAGTCACATAATAACCCGCCCCTAAACGTTCCTGGTGCAAAAGTGCCCATGAAACTAGCGGCATTTCCGCGTTGAATGGCTATGGCGAGCTTTTTTTTCTTTTTATTAAAAATGGGATTGCTCTTGGCCAGCATCTAGCCAGGGGGCAAAGATGAGGCCGACGATGAAGCGAGCTCACCCAGAAGATGCCTATTCACTCGTGCCTTAAAAACGATTGCACCAGAAACGATTCGGAGCGGGAGTCCTCTCCTTTTTGTCTAAATCGACGGCCTATTTCACGCACAAAATCTTTTGCGTCCGTCCCCCAACAGCCCGCCGTTTCCACCGCTAAAGGGACGAAAATGTAGCCCTGTCCCAGGAGAGCATATTTTCGTCGCTTCATCTCCGCCTGAGATTCTGCCGCCGCTCCGGCTGCACGTGTAGTGCGGCTGACATGGGCGTTAGCGAAGGTGCTCACACACGTAGCGTCCCACACTAGACACCGCCCCCTTTCCCACGGCAGCAACGTCAGGCTATCAGGCCGTTTGCCATCCGAGCGACTAAGACCCGGTGGCTTCAGTACACATGGAACACCAGTCAACCTGAAAGCTATCTGGATGATCTCATTGAGGGCATGGTGACGCGGGTGCCTGCCGGTGCAACGGCAGCAACTCAAGGAGTGGTGACCGTCAGCTCCCACCATGGTACCGCAGATGCATACATTGAATATATCGCACAGACAGATCCATAAAAAAGATTGGATGGCTTATGATATACCTGGTGGAGGAAAGGAAGTAGTGTAGGAATATTCTCCAAAACCTCATTCATCTCTTTCCAACGAGTTAAAAGCGTTTTTTAAATCTAGTTTTATAATGACACTCCCTGCTTTCTCTGGGTCCAATACAAAAGTGCGCACGGCATGTTGAATTGGCTCATAAAAAATGTTTAATTTAAAAATAAAAGTAAATGAAATAAATATTAGATGACAATTTTTTACACAAATCGAACTAGTCCAATAGTAAGCGTAATAAGGCTTGTACTTGTGTGTTGTGTAGGCTAGACGACGATATATTTAATAGATATACACAGGATGTTTGGAATAACGATGTAGGTGATACACTGGACTATTAGGAAGATTTTAAACCCTGTATGCCTTAGTCCAATCTGGGATAGATTTTTTATAAATCGAGTTTATCTGAGGTTTTTATTAGTCCCATAAAGTAACATTAAAAATTAACACTAAAATAATATAATATAATAATAATATAATAATATTGGGGGACAATCTTACACAAATCGACCTAGTCACAAACTAAGCAATGCTTGTACTATGGGTACTAGACGACGATATACATACTTATATAGATAAATACATATTTAAATACATAGAAAACATCCAAGACCCAAGAACAAATATCCGTGAAAAATGCACAAATAAATGCCCTGGCCGGGATTCGAACCCGGGACCTCTAGCTTCGGAGGCAGAGTCAAATATTTAAATAGTGACTTTACAAGTGAGTTTCAACCGTTTTATTCTAATTAGAAATACACCCGCGTAGCCCACCCACAAACAGTGACATTTCGGAGACTTCACGCTTCACTATAGCGCCTCTAGCAGCGAATTCATACGCGATAGCCCTCACAGCCACTTTGCTCAAGCGCAGATTCCTCCTGTATCTGCGCCTGAGCAAAGTGGCTGTGCCCCTGGAGCTTTGCTGGAGCCCCACATGTTGACTTGATGGTGTGGTCGCAGAGGCCCTGGACACGTCGGCGCTGACGCTGACGGCCACGCGGCGGCTGGAGATGGAGAGCAAGGTGCGCTCGCTGGAGCTGGAGAGCGCGCTGGACGCGGAGCGCGCCCGCCTGTCCGCGCTGCGCGCGCGCCACTACCAGCTCGCGCAGATGCAGGAGGCGAGTATACATGACGTAACAATAACCCTGGAGCCGGCAATACACATACTGACATGTGTGAAAGAAATGTAAGCATAGACAGTGGGAACGAGATGCACTCACATATCTCCTGTCCCTCATCGCGTATAAGGCCATAATATTTGTCACCGTCATCGAAACGTCATCGATGAATGCCATTGCTGTCACCACTAACCATACACCGGATAGGCGGGGGCAAAAAAGTACCAGTGCTAGTGATTAATTAAAAATCGACTAAGTTTATCAATATCGATAAAGAGCAATTTTTGACCATCATTATCATAACTAAAGTAATGGCTAAGTTTGAATACGTTTAACATTTATACTTATCGCAACTATAAACAACCGATATCTGACATTGACTGTGTCGAGTCACTTTTGACAACCATTGAAATTACTTTGAATTAATTCATCCAGTACAACAATATTATTTTGCTTTCCGATCAATTAAGTCTACCTTTTGGTTTCTTAAAGCGACTAAAAATGCCTCGCAAGAAAAAAGATAATTCATCTTCATGGAAAGCTGACCATTCAGATATAGAAGATAAAGGTACGACTTACTTTTGCAAGAAATGTAAAATTCATGTCTCGAAAAAAGTTTTCCGTACAAAGGCATATAAAAAGCCAAAGGCATAACAGCGTCGCTAAAAACCAAAACGTATTTAACCTCGAATTGCTAAATAATATCACGGACCCAGGTGGGAAATCCCATTTTCATCAATTTCATATCTGATTGCATATTCGGGAAATATGGTTCAGAAACATATATTCCCAACGAATCACTTTTGAGAAAAAAGACCTTAGACATCGCTTATAAGGAGAAAATGAAACAGATTAAGACTAAACTGGGAAATTCTAGAATGTATGTGAGTGTAGACGAAAGTACAGATGCCAATGGGCGTCAGATTGGGAATATAGTGGTTGGAGCACTATTAGAAAATGAAATAGGTACCCCACACATAATATCTAGCGTTTGTCTAGAGGAAGTAATTAATGTTAGTATAACAAATCTTATTCAAAATGCCCTGAAGACGTTGTGGGGAAGTAACCACAACAAAAGTGAAGTTTTGTTGTTTCTTACGGATGGCGTAGCCTACATGCTGAAAGCTGGTAAAAAATTGAAACAGTTTTTCCGTAAATAGTACACGTCACATGTTTGTGCGTTTATTGTTTCCTGCTGTAAATAATTTAATCGCTTATACAAAAATGGTATTTCTGAAATCACCATAAAAAATATAAATATTTCACCAAATGTTACCGAACGTTCCTTTGCCACCACAGCCGACGATAATACGATGGGAAACATGGCTAAAAGCGGCTATTTACTACCATAAATATTTACCAGCAATCAAGCAAGTCGTACAAATATTTAATAACAAAGAATCAACGTGTATATTAAAAGCAAAACGGGCAATGAATGATATAAACATATTCAACGATTTGAAATGGATAGCCAACAATCTATTCATCATACCAAGTACCATTGAAAATTACATATCTCAAGATTACGTTTGAATCCTCAGGGCAAAATTATTCACAAAAAACTTCAAACAGTGTTAGAGAAAAACGTCGGCATTTCAATTTTAAAAACGTTAAATGATTTGGTATCCGGAAAAGAAATAGAACTGAGTCGTTCAGAAGAAATACATCAATACTATAAATTGTTTGAATTTGCTCCAGTTGACCTAGAAAGGTCATTTAGTTATTGTCACCCAGGCGACGAAGATGTGGAAAAAATGTTGATTGTTTATTATGAAAATTATATTAATTATTAAAAAAGTTAATTCCTCAAATAGTTTTTTGTGTATGTAGTTTTCTTCCTCATTCAAATTCTTGAAATTACACAACGGGTTGTACGTCATTTTTATCGATATCAACTAATACAATTTGTTTAATGTGTCCTCGCACTATTAAACGTCAGTGCACATTTGCCCCCGCCTGTCCGGTATGCATATAACACGACTAAGGATGGGATGTCACAATCGTGCTAAAGGATGTATCAGTCTTATGGTACATCTGAATTTAGTCAGGTCCCTTAAGTCCGTCCCATTTGGTAATACGCTAACCCTCTTTCTACGCGGGTATACAATACTGATTACACGCGCATGCTCTAAGATGCGATTAACCGCCCCCAAATAAAGCTCCTCCAATTTTTTTAAATTTAGTTCTAAGTTCAAACATCCCTTCTTTGTAATGTTTAGGTTAAGTTTATGGCACGAAAGATATATTATTATTATTATTAAACAAGTAAATTTTTACAAAGATCCTTTCATCAGATCCAGACTTGGTGACAATGGGACCAACTAGAAATACACCCTTTCAAACAAAAAAAGAATTTTTGAAATCGGTCCACTAGTCTCCGAGTAATCGGTGAACATACAAAAAAAAATTCCGACGAATTGAGAACCTCCTCCTTTTTTGAAGTCGGTTAATAAAGGACAATGTTTATGGTAGGCCGTCAGCCATTTTAAACAAGATCTCAATTTATCTGCATACGAGGGCTGCCTTTTAAGTTCTGTCGTTTGCAAACCTCCCGTGATTGCATAAAAAAGAACTAGTGTCATCTTAAAATATTTGAATTTAGAATTCGAAAACAAAAGAATGACTCGAAATCGGCCCAACCGTTTTGGTACAGCGTTCGTTCAAAGTTGTCAAGTCAGTTGTGAAAATGGAAATTTCGAAGGAAAAATTTACGTGAGATATTTTTTTACAACTTCAAAAGGGGCTTAACGCGACTTCAGTGCTTCGAAGAATTGACTACGGTTTTCAATGATAAAGCACCATGCCTCCGGACTGTGGAACGCTGGTATTTAGAATTTCAACGTGGTTGCTCTAGTCTTGGTGATGACATCGTGAAGGTCGACCAAAAACAGCCGTAACCCAGGAGAACATTGATGCTGTACGGCAACTGATCGTCGAAGATCGCCATACGACATACCGTGAGATAGAAGCTTCCTTAAGTATTTCAGGTACCAGTGTTCACAGTATTTTGCATGATCACTTAGGCGTAAAAAAGTTGATCTCACGCTGGATACCACATTTACTCAGTGAAGACCAAAAAACGGCTCGCGTTCGATGGTGTCGCAAAACTCTGCGGCAATTCAACCGAGGAAACTCGAAACATGTTTACGACATTATCAGTGGTGACGAATCTTGGATATATGCCTACGATCCCGATTCTAAACAGCAGTCGACTGTTTGGGTGTTCCAAGATGAGCCGAAACCGACCAAAGTAATACGCTCACGGAACACTTCGAAAAAAATGGTCGCCACGTTTGTGGCGAAAAGTGGCCACGTTTTTTTTAAAAGAGCAAAACGTCGAAATTCTGGAACACCCGCCGTACAGTCCAGACTTAAGCCCTAACGATTTTTTTACTTTTCCATAAATCAAGCAACGACTTCGTGGTCAATGGTACTAGACGCCTGAAGAAGCGGTTGAGGCATACAAAACGGCCATTTTGGAGACCCCGACTTCGGACTGGAATAAGTGTTTCGAAAATTGGTTCGATCGAATGAAAAAGTGTATTACATATCACGGTGATTACTTTGAAAAACAATAAATACCATTTAACACTTAATTGTCTTTAGTTTTTCCAAACGACACAACTTAAAAGGCAGCCCTCCTAGGAGCTCTTCCGTCCCTGTTCGGCGCACGCGTATAGTGGCTCTATGTAATTTTTCCGTTACGACATTATTTATTAATATGAACTTATTTCACAGTAACAAGTTGCAAACACAAAAGACGAACTTAATGCCATAACTCCATAAGACATTTCTACTAGTCAACGTTCAGGCCAAACCGAATAATCGTCGCGTAGTAGGTGTGAGATATGACTACAATTACTACAACACAGAAATCAAGAAAACAAGCAAATTATTATTTAATAAAAATAGTTTATTTTCAAAAAGCACACTAAAATATACAAATTATGAGCTAAACTAAACCATAAATAAAAACTAGCCTACTCGAACAACCCACCCCGAGTCATAACCGGTGCAAAGGTGCCCATCACGCTAGTGGCATTGCCCCGCTGAACGGCGACCGCAAGCCTTTGCACCAGGAATGATCCGGAACGGGGGTCCAAACCCCTTAAACGGCACCCCACGTCCGCAGAAAAGGTTAATTGTATTTTATTTTGCAAAAGACTGACGTTTCATGCGAGAAGCGCAGTCAACATCGGCAGGTCTATGTGGTGGCTTTTAGCTTAGGGCTTGATAATTTTTTTTTGACAGAGGCCCATTCCACTCATCCAATATCCAATATTGTCCTAGTTTTTTTTTCATGCGTACCAACATTGATTTAACTGTCATCGGAATCAAATGTCGGGGTCCCATCCAAGTTGGATGAAATCGACCAATTTCTTTGATCAAATGTATATTGGACAAAGATATTGGATGAGTGGAGTACCTCCCTTATAAACATCAAGATGAGTGGTTCTATAAAAAGTCAATTTCGGCAGGCATATAACGAGCTTTTAGCATGAGATAAATATCAAGATTAGCGGTTCTAAAATAATTCATACCTTTTGTTTTAGTGGAATATTTTTCGGCTCCAAATCAAGTACGACTCATGACTGTTTTTGTTTCGTTTAGACTTCGAAAGATACGGTTTCGGTATTTATGTTGCATGTATTTTTCTGCTCCGTCTCTTTCTAATACGGCAGATGTTTTATCTAGTCTTGTGACAAATGCGGTCGTGATGCCATCAGCTACATATACTTGCACATTCTTCATTAATTATCATTACAACTTAATAATATCTTCCACAGAATGGGAGCATGGCAAATGGACAGGAGTGAAGTACATCACTGCAAAAACATACTTTCAACCCATCACTGTTTTTGCACGCATTTAATTATAATACAAGTATTTTTCAGTGTTTGCACTGCACCACCAATTATTCAACTATTGCATTTGTCTTTATGCATTTTAAGTGTGCTACACAACGAAGCTGTTTTATATATTTCAGAGTTACGTACTATATTTTGACAGATGAGAGAATCATGTCTTCCCCTGAGAAGTAAAATAAATAGTTACTATGAAAACATCATATTGTACTCTATAGTATGAATTTTACATTCACCAATATTTAAAAAAAATAACGAAACGGGCAACGAGCTTAATTTTTTAACTGCCAAAAGCTCAAGTTCCTTATACCTTCCATCTCAGTTTGAATAGTGACATTTAATAGGGTAAGCCCATTTCCCGAATAAACGTTTTAACAAAGTACGTACCTAAGTAATAATTTCGTATTAAAGTATTATCGCTCTAATAATTGTAGCAATGAGTTACGGTAATATTGAAATGTCAATTTATTCACACGACTTTATCATTATAGGTATAAAACTAAACGAACTTATTATAAGGAGCGCAATTCGGCATTGTTTTTTCAGCTCGTGATATCAAGCGTCTTGTGACATGGCTGTGGTTTCAAATTCTATGACTTAGGTATACTTACTTGTACCTTAGAGGGTGTCGTCGCTTAGAGGGCCTATATAGAAATTTTAACAGACATTGAGAGCGCTATCTATTAGGCTATTAAAGTTCTTTACGATTGCAAAGTCACGTTTTTAAAAGAAGTCGAATTGAGCTCCAGTAGGGCTAACTGACCGTGCGACTACCGTGTATACATATATTTTATTCATTTAGTTTTATTTACTACAGTGCGAGTGAGACGGATTATTATCGCACGAAATGAGAAGGTCGCCGCCAGTTACGATAGCCCTTCAGTAAAGTGTTTAACTAATTGTATTCAAAGGTGTGTGAACACGTAACTGTTAGACTGTATAAGTAAAGAAAAACGTCATAGCGCTAGAAACCCGTTAGGCTAAACAGGCCTTTAAACTGTTCTCATCGTAAAATCAACCTAGTGGACATTAATGCAAGTGTCATTCTCGAACGACACTTAGTAGCGTAATGAAAGCGCTGTTCAGTGTTCACGCTAGGTAGTCACGAGAACTCGTTGGCTCGCAGATAATGATGATCAATCGTTTACGTATTGTAAGCACTAGAAACTGAACATTTGTAGTCCTTACGTCTTTGCCATAAGGCTCAAGAGTGGTCGGTTACAAGTTTATGTACCTTCATATATAGAGATATAATATCTAGTTATGTCCGTTGAGTTGAGGATTCAATAAATTGTGAGTGTAAAGCAGTCCCCGATATTTTATAAAACTGTAGGTTAGTTGTAAGACTTGTATTGTAAGCATTAAACTAAAGGCATTGGTTTCCGGACGTCGCGTGTATAGCGTACCTACATACGGCACGTTGTATGAAAATTATATGTCTATTCAATCATCTATTCAACATAATACCGTGTGCGTCACGGGTGACTAACGCCTTTAACTATTCTCAATTAATAAAATGACAGTAAAACAATAAGATCATATCGATAGCTATAACTCGTAATTTTATAAGTCCTTTTGGATGTCTAAATCGGTTTAAATCAAGATCCTTTGTATTAATTAATAACTAATATTTTGATGTTTAATAAATAATAAACTTGTACACTGATTTTTCCTGGGTTTTGTTCTTTACCTTATATTATCGTTTTCAGCACGCATGATGCTTGAGCACGTCAAGGTGATACGCCTTTATTATGTTCCCTTAGGCGTAGTTGTAGTTATTATTGTCTTTGAAGTAATAGTCAGTTACAGGTCAGTGATAGTTAGGTATATCTACAGTAAGTCTATCTAAGTTTTGCAGTGTACATGGAGTTTTGATTGCTGCGATGCGTCGGTTGATACACTCGCTACCTTCTCGCAAAGTTTAAAGCCAAGTTCTGAAGTCATTTAAACAAATAGTGCCAATTTCATTATTTCTTTCCTTATTGTGATAAACACAACAAAGAAAGAAAAACATATGAATGTATCCTTATGTCATAACATAATTGCAAAAGCAAATGCATTAAATCATATATACCTCTCAAGTAGATTTAGCATTTCGATTTCCTAATTAACATTGTTTCGGTCGGTACCGTATTCGGTACAAGTATCAAATGAAAAAACGCCCTCAGTTTTTTTTATATCAAGACGGTGGCAAACAAATGTACGGCGCGCCTAATGGTAAGTGGTCACTGTAGCCTATGGAAGCTTGCAACTCCTTGAGTATCGCATGCCCAAAAAATACAAAATCCTTTCGTAAAAAATCCCATGCTATAGTCCCTAAGGTAAACTTTGGTGCTAAAAGTGCCACAAACTGGCAACCGTACTGTCTTCTCGAAGAGCTCACGGTTCGGCCATACGATTATTATTATAGGTAAATTCCTCTGAAACCGTACCGTACGCGATTATTTAGGTGGGTGACCATTGGAAGAGATTACAAGTGCACCACTGCCAAATAATATACCATCGGATAAATTATGGAATTGAATCTGCTGCCCGTTCCACAAATAATTCTCGAGTTTCTTGACACACTCACATATGCTCACATGCGCGATTCATATCAAGCCACGGGCTTCGCAATGAAGAGTATTTTTATACCTTACATTAATACAAGAGTTATTTCTACTTGTTACCACTGATAACAGCTGGGATTTTTCCCATCTATGATACCGGTGGTACACCATGAAAAAGACCCAGGAGTTTACCACTTGTATTAGATGAAATTATTTAAAATGTCAGACATTTTATAACATGTATGTATCTTTTTGTTCGAGTAGTAAAGTCGCTTTTTGAAAGGACTAATTTCATATAATTCGGCCAAATGATCTTAAGTATAATCACCGAACGGCTGGAGTCAGCGCGCACCCCACTAGAGTCAAAGGAATTCAAACCCTCCATGGACAAGTTAGATTTCATATTTGATTGGGTTGCGGGTAGCCGGTCGGCTGCCGCCGGCTCTGCCGCTGCCGTTTGGATACAGTCTAGCTTCTGTATGGAGAGCTCGAATTCCTTTGACTCTGGTGGCGTGCGTGCCGACTCCGGCCGTTTGGTGTTGGTAGTAGTAGTTGGTAGTTCACTTAAGTAGTATAGTCGAATTTATTTAAGATGTCCAAATGGTACTTGACAGCTTGTCTTTGGCACAATAGTATTGTGTTCTTCGTTAACAAAGAGCACAATACAACCGCCAGCTACTAGTTCATAATAGAAGAAACATATAATAGTACAATTACTACACCTAGATATTTTTCTAGCACGAACGACTTGATGTTAGTGATTGACAAAATAAAAATATCGACAGTCCTGTTATCGATAAGTACCACTTCAACGTCATAGATAAAAGTTTGAAAATAAGGGTTGTCTAGTTGGTACCATAGCACATTGCAGTTGATCATAAACTTTGTTAGGTCCATATGAAATCGTTTGTTCTCTTCCTGAATATTCTTATGCTTGTCTGTGTTAATGTGTTTACTTCGCATTTGGTGCAAAATAATTTTGAACCACGAAATCCGATTTCTGGTAAATTTACAATAAACGAGGTGATTCTCTCTTCTCGGGACGTTTTTATGGGTGGCATTTTTTCATATTCAGTCTTGTGTTTAGAATATATTCGAGATTCCAGAATATATTCGCTTTAACATTGTATGTCACGTTTTACTTTTTTAATAAATAAAAAAGTTTGTTTACTTTTTGACGTTGGTAATATGTAGAGGAATTAAATGAAACGTATATTACGATTTTGCCTCTTTATCACTACTTCGAAGACATGTGAATATTTTTAAATAGATACTGCATGTTTTCCTCACAGACTTATAATGAAGTACATGCCGCAAGTACAGTGATTTGTACGTCAGCGAAAATGCCCAACTATGAAGAAATAAAACGTGACTTCAGTACAATGTTTTTGTAGTAGACACAGAACATGGACTTGATAAACTTCCCTTGCCTTAAATGTTTTTGTAGCTCTTTTCTTATACTACAATCAAGATAAACAAAAAAGATAATACACCCTGAAAGTTTTATGTAGCCTGCTCTATATAAAGAAAATTATATTGCAAATTATAAAAATAAATTGGATCTTAAATGTACGGATTACGTTCAATTTGTACAAGACTGGTACACGCGGCGTCTAGGTAGGTAGCCGATATAAGTTTGTGGTTGTATGTACGTCTTGTCGTTGAAGTAGTATGTACTTATCGATAACAGGATTGTCGATATTTTTATTGTGGCAAGCACTAAACAAATCTTGTTCCTGCTAGAAAAATATCTAGGTATAACAATTACTATAGAGGCCGGGAAACGAAGGGTTGCAGGGTAAGTAGATATACGCGGCCAAACATATGCAATGAAATAAAAAATACACCATTCAAAAAACAAATTAAAGTTAACAGACTCCATGTTTGACCATAAAAATAAAAATAAAATTACTTCCCGGCCTAGGCCTTCAATTTTGTATGAAATTCCTTTACAGTTCTCCCGAGTAGTTCCGCCTGAAGCGTTACACTTTGAAGCCTGTTATAACGCACGTAATGACGAAATTTCTTGCATGTTTAAGAAAAAATATTATCTTCACGTATTGCTATCTTCCACACTAAGCAATAAGGTTCAAGTTGTAATAACATGTCATTCATCTTCTCGCAGACCAGCTAGCAGACTACTGTTTAGCATTTAAAACATGGGCCATGTAACTACAACTTGAACCGCTTAGTTTGGAATGAAACAATTTGTGCGGATAAACTCTGAGTACATTTTACCCTTTATTCTAAATCAGTAAGCTGCTGGTTGAAGTTTACAAAGAGCACAATACCATTGTTTTAAAGATAAGCTGTCAAGTACCATTTGGAAAAGTAATTACTTACAAGAAAAACCAGATGAAGTGCTTACTCATAAATATTATATTCGCTGTCATATCTATAATACTTAGTACAGCTACATAACTCAAGCATGGCATACATACAATCATTGACAACAGTCAATGCGAAGAAAGTAAACACCGTAGCGCAGGCGGGTTGATAATCACTTCTAAATCTAAGCCGTAGTTCCAGGACACGTTTGGCGTCGCGGGTCATGTTCAGAGGCGTGGACAGGACTAATCCAAATAATTATGTCGGAATGTGCCAGGTAGAGGAGCATTCATGTGCGTTTCATACGCGCGAGACTGACGCGCAACGCCTAGCGTGTATGTATTCTGCAAAAAGACTTTCAATAGCCTTCAAACTCAAACAAACAAGTCCCAAATGACATGATCCAATTAATCTTTTAACACTGTCGGCTAGTGCTACGCGCTATGCTCGTAGGCCGTAGCCACGGAATCCTCGTATGTAGCCCGTAGCAGCTACGAACAGACTACCCGACAATCGGATTCTCGGCGCTGAATGTGTTAAATGTTTATAATTCATATAAACAACACAATGTACCTAAAATGATTTAAATATTGAAAAAAAAAATGCTCCATTGGAATGGCTAGAGGAAGTGTCGAAATAGGGTATTAAATTTATTATTGTTTTTAAATTCATTGATCATTGTTTTGTTAGAGTATAAGAACCAACACCTATAAAATTAAACAAACTCGCAAATAAATCTTAATGAAGTAATAACCATTAGATCTTTGACAGATATCTTATCACAATTAGCGGCACAACAGATTTGTGCTAAACTACATTCTACAGCTAAAATAACATTGCAACATAAGACACATATGTCAGGTTTCATGTAAAGTTACATTTAGGCCAAATCATTGATTGTAATCATATTACTAATTGAAGATTATCTGCAAGTTAGACCACAATGCTGACATAGTTGTCCCACTCACTAACCATTGAATTAACTTGCTAAACTTTATGATTGTATCTTAAAGAAACAAGTCTTAAAAACAGGCATGTTGTAGATAAACATTGAAATTAGAACAAAACAAATTTAAAACCATTTTTTTGTGGGAGTGGTCCAACTATACATGATATAAATCTAATAGTAAGTACATGCAAGAAGCCATTACCCACTCTGGACAACAATGATATCAAAATCTTAAGATGATGGTAAAACCTTCAAAAATTTAGCACCACAATATTGGCTTCTCACTTTTTCAATACTGAATTTCATGTGTAATAGAATATTCTACACTATAGTGATACAAACTTTATTCATTCCTTTGTTCAAACAAATTGCGAGTTTACTTGTTAAAATAGTGCCATGTGTCAGATAAGATTAGGGAGTATCCTGTATACTTTAGATAATATTATGACATAAATTATGTAAATGTTTGCATTATGCCTGCGGTTTTAAAAATACATTTATTAAAAAGAATATAAGTACAAAACAAGCAGGTTAACTAACTGGATGCTACTTTTAGTATAAAAAAATAGTTTCAGTAAAGTAATACTATCTAAACAAGACACCAAAAGTTTTACTGAATCTATTACTAAAAGATGTTGACTGAGATGGCAAGGGAGATACTTGCAAATCAAAGTGTTATAATATCTGTTAAGATCTGGCTATAGGTTGTTACAGCGGAGGTTCATCCCACTTGAGGTGCTTCTCTGGAGTGAGGTGCACAATGCGCACATGGACTGCCTGGTACTTCTCAAACTTGGGCGGAATGGGGCACAGGCGGTAGATCACTTCATCACCAGGCAGGGGAACATACTCTCCTTCAATACTGGAAGAAATAAATGTACCCATTGACTAAACATTACAGAGAGGCAAACACTGATCACAACTTTTTAGTACAAAATATAAACCTAGATTGTCCTGGCCCCACTCAAGAGACAGTAGTTTTGATTTTAGACACTAGTTGTTTGCGACTCTCTAACACAAAGGAACAAGGTATGTTGGCACGGCCCATATAATAAGCATCTCCTGTACTGTCAACAGTGTCAACTGCATAAAAATGGAAGCTGTCAATAGAAAGCAAGTCATTGATATGCAGCAAAAACAGCATTCTGGATAGCACAGAGCCTCGTGGGATGCCAGTGTTAATGTCCATGCTTTCTGAGCAACTGCTGTCTACTATGGCTCTTATGTGTCTACCAGACAGAAAGCTGGTGATCCATCTGCACAAACCCCGGGGCAGTCCGTATGATGGTAGCTTTGACAGAATACCTCAGTGCCAGACCCGATTGACCACCTTTGTTATGAATATATATTTTGAAAGATATAAATTTCATTGAGGAAGAGGATATTTTTATAGGCCTTTAGGGAGATTAATACATTTTTCCGTCCATCTGTCTGTCACCAAGCTGCATCTCAAGAACCTTGATAGTTAGACAGTTGAAATTTTCACTGATGATGTATTTCTGTTGCTGCTATAACAAAAAATATTAAAAACCGGCCAAGTGCGAGTCGGACTCTGCCGTTTTTATAGATAATGGTACGGAACCCTTCGTGCGCGAGTCTAACTCGCCACTTGACCAGTTTTCAAATTTAGGCAGCAATAGCACGCACTTAAATAAAGGATTGTTACAAAAGCAAGAAGCAATTGAGGATGCCTAGTGACCTCATATAGTGCTAATTGAATCCTAAATAACGAACTATTTCACTGCTTGCACTGTTACCAAATGTTGAGAATACAATAGTTTAATTTTATACATAATTACATTTTAATATATACTGCGTTTTACTTACTCGGAGATGTGTACAAAAATATCTTCGCCACTCTTTTCAGGGGTCACAAAACCGTGACCTTTTGCTCGACAAAACGACTTGATTTTGCCGCTTTCTAATGGATTTCCTAGTGCTCGTTCAGATCTGAATATAAATAAATATTTGTAAATTTCGTCGCCGTTGGTGGCCTTAGTATGTTTATATCGTGAACCATAGGACTTACGTAGAAGCAGTTCGGTTTCGCCGAGTAATAATAGGACTAGGAAGTTGGAGGTGAGAATTTGTTTTGTTAGGAGAATCATCGCTGTTAAAACCGTAGTCGTTTGACATGGTTTTCCAAAACTAATAATGTTATAGCAATCAAATCGAGAAAAGGAGATAAATGAAACAACGTCCAAGTACGCACACTATTAGCGAAGCCGAAGGCCGAAAACAGATTAAAAAAATTGAGACTATGAAATTGAAATGTCAAACAACGAATGGAATAGTCCGAATTGTAGTAAGCAGCCCCTAAAAACCAAATTACACTAGATAGCAACTACTTAGAATTTAATCTGTTTTATAAATAGTACAAATTTGTAAAATATGCAAACAGAAATATTCAACTATGAAACAGTTCAGTGAAATGTTATTAATTTTGCTCCAAAGGCCCCCTTCTAGACGGTTATTATTATCACGCGATACACTCATATCACGATACGTATCACGTGTTTTCCACCGACGTAGTATTGGCTATGTGCACGTCTGAAACGTCAAACGTCAAAGGTCCCGAGACAATATCAAAACTCAGAGATGTCAAATAATGACACATGAATATTTTATTTACTTTTGTAAACGAGAAAGACCCCGTATTGGAATTTTTACTGAAATAAATAAGAGAATAAATAAATACATACAAACGAAACGAATCGTAGGAAACCGTTAAGAAACCAATAGAAAACGTAAAAGTAAATTTGACAGTGGTCCCCGGTAAGTACACATTTCTGCCATGGTGTGCGCTACGATCGCCTAGCTTACCCCCACCACCTACTTCGCACATAGCCAATAAAAAAAACGTGAATATTAAAGCCGTAGAAAGAGGATAATATAGAAGGAGCGTAGAAAGAGGATAATATAGAACGAGCCTTAACGTATCACCGAAAGGGCTGGAAGCACGGATCTATACCTAAACCGGATTGAGTACAAACTTTTATGAGCCAGTCAAAATTTAACCATCCGGGAATCCGCGTGATACAGTTAATATCCTGTTATGACAGACAGACTAGAGAAAGCGGTCCGAGCGAGAGCAACCAACCGGAGGACGGTGTCCCACTCGCACAAGTTGCCAATGTAAAAAAATATATGTTGTGGTATTTTAGAATACTGAAAATAAATACTTGCTTGTACTAACTAGTACTGCATGTTTATCAGGGATAATTTACATTTGACCTCATTAGTAATTGTATAAAATATCAACATTATTAACTGACTAAAATCTAGTATTGCAATAAATTACAATTTTGTGTACATTACCTAATTATGTAATTATTTTGCGTACGTTGGAACGCTCGAAATGTAAACATGAAAAAAATATTGAACCATAAATTTAGGTAGTAAACACATCATCTGAATTTTAGGTTAAGTATTGGCTATGTGCGAAGTAGGTGGTGGGGGTAAACTAAGCGATCGCAGCGCACACCATGGCAGAAATGTGCAATTTCCGGGGACTTATATGTCAAATTTACTTCGACGTTTCCTATTGGTTTCCTACGATTCGTTTCGTTTGTATTTATTTATTTATTTTCTTATTTATTTCAGTCAAATTTCCAGTAAGGGGTCTTTCTCGCTTACTAAAATAAATAAAATATTCATGTGTCTTTATTTGACATCTCTGAGTTTGACATTGCCCCGGGACCCGTGACGTTTGACGTTTCTGACGTGCACATAGCCAATACATGACAGAAGTACAACCGCGAAAGATGTGCCTCTTTGTCACTCACAATGTGCAAGTGCGATAGAGAGGCAGGTGAAACAGTACACACAGTGTCATCTGCTGGCTAAAGTAAAAACTAACATCTCCTTGGAAAAGCTCGTTCTTCGAGCTGAAAGGCCCCTGATACACAAAATCGGCGTAGACCCATATTAAGCTTAATTTGTCCATTACAACTTAGAACCTAGAGACGCAGCTATATAACAAGGAAAAAATAGTAATTCAATTATACTTTGCAGATTACCGCAGCAGATTACGTGCATTTGTCGAAACTTTACAGAGCCATATGTACTGTAAAACGTTGTACGATACACGTGCGAACAGGTAATTCGCAACTCGTGTCGATTTAAAACACTCCCTTCGGTCGTGTTTTAATTTATCACCACTCGTTGCGAATTTCCTGTTATCTGCACTTGTATCGTAATGTACTATTTTGTTCTTGCAAATGTGTCTAAATGTGCAATGTAATTAATTATTTGTTAAATCTTATACTATTAAACGAGCAACATTTATATATTTGTATTTGAAATCTAGAAAACCGCTCTAACGATTTTAATGAAATTTTCAATATAGAGATTTTCGGGAACGAAAAAAATATCTAGCTTGGTCTCTTATCTTGGGGAAAACTCGTATTCCCCGAGAAAACACGTGCGTAGCTCGGTCGCCCAGGTACTTACTATCTATAAAATAAAATAACAAATTATGATTGATTTGACTTTTTTACCTACACATTTTAATATATTTAACCTTTTAACCACTTCAATCGGTTTACTGGTAAACTTGTAAATTTTAATGAATTGAAAAAAAATAAGAATAGAAATCAGTAAAAGTATCAGTCTAATGCTAGTAAAGTCTCGAGGAGGAAAATAAAATCGTTGTTATTACTAATGTATTTCTTTATTATGGTTTACTTTTCATTGCTGTAAAAATATTTACATTTTGAATTCCTAAATTGTTACGCCATGAAAAGTCTTTAATTTTGTTACATGTTTTTTTTACGTCATGTAATAAGGTCTTTTACAATACGCAATACATTTTGCTATATTTTGTTTGATAGTCATATAGCTATTTTAGGGCTACATAAGTTTACCTAGACTTTGTTAAGCTATTTAACTTAAAATAATATACCCTTACCCTTTAGATACTGCGTTATACGCATAATTAGAGATATTATTATATTCATCAGCATCATCATCATCATTAATTTAAGAGCCTTGCAGTTATCAGTGGAGTAACCGCCATTCCGTTCTTCTTAGTGCTACATGTTTGACTTCCTATTGCGCCATATATTACCGAGTATATAATGACTAACGTACGAGTATTATAAACTCTTGTATGTATGAGTGTTGTTTGGAGCTATGTTGGCAGGTGTGCGCGTTAGTATGGAGATATGATATCGTCACAAATTTTAAAATTCCTACTAATTCATAAAAACATAATTATTTTAATATAAAACGTACTATATGTCTTCAACGTAAAACTGACAGCGATGTAAATAGGAGTAGTTATAGGGGTACATTTACATACTTTTATAACAAAACTTCATTTGTAACAAAATTTCAGCATGTCATCGTTGAAGAAGCAATCTAAGCGATCACAAAAGCTGTAAGATATTTCTCTCATTTATTTTCTAAATTTTATTCCGTTGTGACCATCTGGACAAACACGCCGTTCGGCTGAGACAGGAAGTTTGATACGTGGAATTGCCAACCCTTCCCATTCACCCTGAAACAAACGGTCAAAAATAAGATTTATTCTAATAGTCTAGGCCCAAAACTGAAAACGCGTCTGTAAACAATGCAAGCGGCAAATCATGTAACAGTTGGGGTGACAATTAACGTTATCAGAGGGTTTTGACCCAGCAGAATACGGATCTGCCTGTCGCCATTTCGTAATATGAACCGGAAGTACGGTAAACCGGAAAAGGTGCAGCCCACACAAAAATATCCGTCGTAAATTTAGTACAATATTGTAGAATCATGATAAGCACTAGAATGAACTTTAAAGACAGTACATGAAAAAACTGAAAAAAATTACAGCTTTTTCATGATGGCGGAGCTGGATACGTATAGAGCTGGAAGAAAGAAAAATCTGGGTTGTCATTATTATATTGTCCTTTACAACATATCTAAAAACCATAACAATCGGACCTCTTTTAGGGTACCGGAACCACCATTTACTAAATGTACGGCGATTTCTTTCCTATGGGGGGCACCTTTTCCGGTATATCGTACTTCCGGTTCAAATTTCGCAATGGCGACAGGCAGATCCGGAATTAGCAGGGTCAAAACACTCTGGTAAAAAAGTAAAAGTAATTAATTCTTCAAATTAGGCATAATTACATGCACCTATTTACGTCAATGAACTACCACCGGTTCGGGAAACTAAACCTCTGCCGCGAGAAGAAACTCGGTGAGGTGTTATTTTTTCAAAACAATATACATTGTATAGTTAAACATAAAATTACAGTGTCAGCTACCATAAGACAAAAATGCTACAGTAGAAAACCTATTTTCGCGATATATTATCTGTACAGGACGCTATCACTGCCAAACATCCTTATCCATGATGTAATCGTTAACCTTATAATATGCTTTTGAAATAAGTGTTCGCTTATTTACTACAGATTTGAATTTTGAATTGCTAAGTTCAGTATTGTGTTTAGGAATTTTATTGTAGAACTTGATACAATTTCCCAAGAACGATTTTTTCGCCTTTACTAGTCTATAGAAGGTTATTTTGAGTTTTTCAGCTATTGGTTTATCAGCGTTCGTTGGGAAATAGCACAAATTCTTCCTAACACACATTATTATTTCAAATACGTATAAGGACGGCAGGGTAAGAATACTTAGAATATCTATTTCCTTGAAAAATTCTCTTAATGACTCAGTCGACCCCAAGTCAACCCCAAGTTATATATTGCTTGAATAGCCCTTTTTAGCAAAATAGTGCAATACAAGTGTCAATATCTGCAGCTGATCCCCACAAGATAAGACCATAAGTAATTATAGGTACTATTAAAATAAGCAAAGTAAACTAACCGTGCCGTTGCCACATTGGTAAGCTGCCTTATTCTCCTGACTGCAAATGCAGCAGAGCTCAAACTACTTCCTATCGCTGTTATATGGGAACCCCACTGCAATTTTGAGTCCAATGTAATACCTAAGAATACAGTTGTCTTAACAAATTCTAACTATTGACCATTAAGTTTAATATTTGTGTCTAAGTTTCTATTTGATGTGTTCGCTAGAAAGAATTTAATACATTTAGTTTTTTTCGGATTCAACACTAAGTTATTGGCAGCAAACCAGTCAGATATCATAGACAGGGTATTATTTGGTTCAGTATCTCTCCTATTTACCTTGAACAGTAATGAGGTGTCGTCTGCGAACATTATAATACCTGATCTTCGGCTTACCATATATGGTAGATCATTTACATAAACAAGGAATAGGAATGGGCCTAGAATATACCCCTTTTTTTGACGGTGTGAAAATGCTTCATGCATACCCCCGACCCGGGAAGGCCATTTGGGGGTTATGTGGGACTCTCTCCCACTGCCGAGTGATGGTGACAGGAGGAGCATACCCACTAAAAACACACCGGCGTCACCCGCTCTGCCGTTAAAGGGGGCGCAATGGGATCGCGAGCATTTTACCACGACGCCCCCCGGTAGAATAGACCCCTGAGGTACTCCCATCTCTACTACTGTCTCCGACGAAATGGCTCTATTTATCGCTACCTTTTGATTTATCTGTGTTAAAAACGAACCTTGTCAGCCCAACTGTTACATGATTTGCTTCTTACTTTCTACTTTTTCAAAAATTAGATGGTCCTAGTCTATAATTAAGAGTAATTAAAAGAAACAAAAATGTTTATTGCTACAAGCAAAGGTTTGTGCACAGTACGATGTCAGGCTCTCCTTTTAAGTAAACAACCATAATTGTGCCAGAAGAAAAGTAATAAGTATGACTTCAAAAGTAAAAATACTAGATAGTCAACTCTACGAAAATATGTTAATAAAAATATTTTACCTACAATTTGTATTGTACGGGCCCTTATGCCAAATACTTTGTTCGAATCAAATTGAACCGAAGCCCATGCAAATTACTAGGCACCGTTATTTTGTCATAATTATGCAGCTAACTATCAACCTATGGAATATGGATTATATAATTTGATGCCAAAGAAATCACGGACTACGGACATGAGAACCCAACGTTAGTTTGATGAACGACCTACCTGGAAACGATTCCCATCAGACTGATTGCACTGCATAGATATAGGCGATTCCGTGTAGAGAGTGTGTAACGCACTCACTCTCAGCGGGCTCCACGGGTCTATAGACAAGTAACTCTGACGAGGAGGTGCCAACTTCGCAATCGACATGTTGTCCCAGCTGGAATGAGGAGTGGACATTTTATTTTTAACTACATTACACGCTGATTGGGTAATATATTGTAAGTAGGTAGATAATGTATACATATTTATATAGTCACGAAGTTCCGTACTTCCTCTCAAAGTTAAAGAAGTTTTCCAGCGCAGTGTTTGAAACGGCGCTCTTGCAAACTTCGAGTGTAGTGGCGGGATAGTAGTGGAGGTAGTTGACGCACATCTCGTCCGTTATGGCATGGCCGCCTATCGTGGCGTTTGCGCGATCCAACGTGCGGTAAATGCAGGTTGTTTCCAAGTAGTCACCCTGAAATTAAATATATCCTTTTACATTATTTTGAAACAAGCCATACAAGGTTTTGAACCTACCCTTTGAATCTTTTCATTGTATTTAGTAGATAAAGAGCATGAGGCCGCATCGCAATATCACTGAGACATAGCAAACTATTTCATAGATCTTAAACCTCATTGAAACAACTTTACCGGTAGAATTTTTACAGGTTTGTGCAACAGCCTAATCTCTTGAAAGTGCGTGGAGTAGTGCATATCGCGGTTCAACACCGGTAGCTCGACGCCGCGTCGCGAGTGCCGCGTCCACACAGCCACACCCGTCAGGTGCGTGTGCAGCTGGCTGCCGAATACGGTGATACCATGCGTCGGTAGACCCTATATTATAATAAGACAAAAGATTAACCAATGATCGTGACTAACTAGCTTAAGTACAGTTGAATTTTTCATGTGATGTTATTTTACTAGCCCACGAATTATTTTCAGTTCAAAATAGACTCACAACTCCAGTGCACTGCGGTACGCAATAACCAGTAAGAGGAAAGGCATTCTGGCCTGGAGGAATTGCCATTTTGTCCGTGTATTCAAGGCCTAGCTCCATGATTGCCGCATCATAGCGACGCCGATTAGGCGTCACATAGAGTATGAAACCGGAACTATCCACCCAGTCTAAAAACATAATTAAAAACGTTTCACTACCTACTAATTAGATAATCTAGATAACGAACATATTGATTTAAACTTGCACGATTGTTACACATTATTATTGGTAAACGGAACTTAATCGCTTTTCATAAACCGAAAGTCTTTTCTACATAACGTCATTTTTACAGTAGAAAGGTTCGTGAAGCCGTTGAAATAAAAAAAACATTGTAATTTCAAGCGGCATGAGGGTTTTATGATTTCATGTTCGTGGAATCCAGTTATTAGTAAGTGCAAGCGTCAAAATACGTCTCCCATTACATTAACGGATGTTGTTAGTGTTGTGTATCGGGCGAGTGACAACCCTTGTGTAAATGTGAATAAAGACCAAGTGCGGGTAGTACGGAAAACCCGTGCGGCTGGAAGATGTTGATACCTGCTGAAGCCAGTCAACTCGTGACCACGGATGTTGCGATATATTCCAAACGTCGGGCACACCTCAAATGAATACTTTTTGTACGCGATTAAGTCCCGTTTACCAATAATAATGAACATATGTCAATTTGCAAGATCTCATTTCCTCAGATGTAATTTTTAATGTTCGCTTATTATAATTAGACGACCATGTCTATGTCTATACTTAGCATAACAATGTCATCTGTTATTTCACATATTAAGGTAAATGTGGAAATATAAGTAAAAAATCCTACTTTAATGTTTTAAGTGTTGTCAGCTTGGATACAGTGACACCTGTAGTTTATCATCCAGAAAAAAAAACCTTAATTCAACATAATTTGTACTAGAATGACAGCTGTCACAGTAACCCTAGCTAATGTTATTATAATAGAATACATTTAGTATTACCGTTTCTTAGCTCAGGATTGTTGTAATGCACCTCCAGCATAACAAACTTGTTAGAACGAGGTCCACCCAGTGGTAGGCCAGCATCGTTAGGGTACGTGAATGGTCGAGCGCCCATCGCCCACGCAGCTTTCACCTAAAGGAATAGCTGATTAATATAAACAGATTACGGGTTTTTTAATCACCTTGACTAATGTTAGTGACGTCAGAACATTTAACACAGGCTAAATATGCAGCTGTCTGACAAGATGCTTGGAAACCAGACATACCACAAAGGGGTACTAGCTATCAATATCAGACCATTGTATAAAAATAAAAAGTAATCTTTAAGCTAAATCACGATGAAATATCTCTCTCATCTAATGATAGTGGTTAGAATAGCACGTAGGGTTGCAGCTGCAGAAAACTCACCTTTGAACATTTCTTTGTGATTTCAGGTCTTTCAGGAGCAAAGCAATTGCCATCATATAGTGGGACATCTTTCTTGGGGTCGACGTCACAATAGAAAACTTCCATGTGGTGCACCAAACCTTCGTTTCCGGGGGTTATAGCTGATTCAAACTTCAACAAATAGGATAAAAATAAATACTGGTTATTAAATCTCGGCGCTACGCAATGAAGTTTTTTTTTGTTTCCGACTATAACTACATTGGTATTATATCAAAAAAGTAATCGCTTAAAATATATTTTGAACCCTTCATTTGAGCATGAAAAAAATGCATATGTACGTTGTATACCTGTGTAATGTGATGTATTTTATGAGTAATGAAATCAGGTAACTTGACCACCTTGCACCAATAACTCGTATCGCCTCCTGGTACCTTTAAGTCTTTATTAGCGATGTGATACTGGGTTCCTTCGGGCTTGGGTATAGTGACAGGAGTCATAAGTCGCACTCTGATAAAACCGTGGTTTTTGGCTGATGTACAAGTCAAACAGAGTCCTTGAGATGAATATAGCTTGTCAATGCCCCTTGCCCAGATCACGTGAACGGTGCCTTCCTGCAAGCAAGTATTAACAATAAAGTACTCATTGAATTCTTTAACAAAGACTGATTCAATCTAAAATAACGATATGAAAATAACGAACACTATTTCGAACTCTATAAAATCAGGAATCCTAAACATGGCAACATTTTTTTTCCATAACACGTCGAATAATGATAAATCAAGGTTTTGTCGACACATTTCTTAAGTCTCTTGCAACGGCAATGTAGCAAACCGGTAAATCAGGCTAAAACTCTACTCTAAATTGTATAAGCCAACAGCAGAAATAAATTTACTATTTTTCACCTTGTCACAGTGGAATAAAATGCAAGAGCTTACGTCACGCTGTACGCGACGTTGTCGCGACCTGCGAGCATGCCGGTGAACTATCAATTACACATCTGATACGTAATTTTAGACTGACATATCACGAAGGTGCACATGTTGAAGCGGCTAAAACGCTCAGCAGTAAACCGGTAAATTAGGTTAAAAGGTTAAACCTCGATGACGTAATCGTGATCGTCGCAGGTGTCGAAGCGGCGCTCGAACAGGACAGTGCGCGTGCGCGCGTCAAGGTGGAAGCCCTCGCAGTCCTGACGTGTGTCGTGGAGCAGTCGCCCGGAGCTGTCGGCGTGCATGTCCTTTAAAATCAAGAGTAAGTCGAGTAACAAAATGAATGTCTATTATGTATATATCGTCTATTTTTAGAAACCTAATTATTATTTAATCGTATGGTGATAGTCTACAATATGGAAAATAAATATATCATGAAGGTTTATAAGGCAACATCCAGGTTTTACAGCCATTGCACGGCATCGGACGTCAGGTCTATAAGATCCTCCGGGCTTCCTGCGTAGGCGCGAATGGGACACATTTGTATAATGTGTTCCATGGTTTGGTCTTCGGTGCCACAGTCGCAAAGCGCGGAATCACTCCATCCCCATTTATGCCGGAAATAATTGCACCGCCCATGCCCAGTTCTTAGAAACCTAATGAAGAAATAATAGAGTCGAATAGAAAAAGACGTAGACCAATTTTTTCTTCTTAGAGTCAAAGAAATTTGAACCGTCTTTCTACACACGTTCCATATTTTTTAAATGACAGCGTCGTGCTCGCTAGCAGTCGCAAAGCGATCGCACGGCGCGACCATTACATTCATATATAAAATCTAATTCCACAGAATACCAAGTTTGTCATGCAATATCACTACTTAAGTACTAACTCTACATTTATGCAATAAAGTATAACATAGACTCCAGTAATTCCAGTGTAGAATGTTTAAACTCCTCTGACTTGCGTTCGAAACCAAGGTACCATATTTCTGGTCCCCAAATCGCGCCTTAGGGCCAGTCCTTATAATATTTAGTTATAATACCTAATGTACCTATCTATATAAGTCGATATGATGATGATGATAATAATATATTCAATGTTGTCAGGGAAATAAGAAACAGAAGAAAGAGAAGTAAAGATACCTCAAAATGCTCATTGCCGTTATAGTCAGTCCATAGCACACACACATCGGAGTTTTCCAGATCCCCGCGATCGGAGAAACCGAGCGCGAACCATTTGAAGACGGGCGTCGACTCCGACACTGAGAGCTGGAATTGGACCTTCTGGGTGGAGTAGTCCACCCGCCATCTCAGCACCAGCTCGCCCTCAGGGTCCAACACGCTCTGGCTTTCTGCAATGTGCTGACCTAGAAATTTTAATAAAAGTAAAGCAACTGCTTGTTTCCCTTGCGGAAAGACATCACGAGTACCTTCACACATCATCATATCATCATGTGAATCCTAGCCTTGGTAGGTATATATAACCTAGTTGATATTGTCAAACCTCGAAATGTTAGACTATGATTAAATTTCATCACCTACACAAAAGGCTTGTGGGTGCACGTGGACTCTGACAATTTAAACACACACAACAGGGAATCTAGCAGTAGACCTCCGCACTACCTATTCTATATCTCTAAAACATTCCATTACAACTAACTTGGGATTTAGGATTACCATTCAATTTAAATGGTATTCATCAGCGTGAGGACTACTGAATCAGTTATCTCTCTTCATCTATGAGAATTGAGAAGAAGTCTAATGACCAGCAGTGGGACATATTGATGATGATGATGAAGTTAAAAACCAACATTGCTCAAAAACAAGGTGAAATTTACAAATCAGTTAACGCGCGCGTTACCTGCATTTCCATGAACAGAGTACGTCAGAAGTGAGTAGACACACGTGGATAAGACGAGTAAGAATCGTTTATCCCGCATCTTTGATGTGGCCCGTGCAGCGGCCGGCGAGCGTGTGCGGCTGCGGTGCGGCCGCCCGCCCAACGTGCCGCCCTCGGGCCCCGGGGTGTGACGGAATGTCGAATTAATGTACAGTCAGACTAAATGCTGTAGTCGAACTTTTTTTTTGTAAATGTATTAAAATATCATGTAAATACAACTTTAGATGCAGATTCCGTTAAATAAAAAGATCGAGGTACTTAAATAGGATCTGGGGGCACGGTAGTGCCCCCGCCAAGACGAGCCAAGCGAAGCGCAAGGGCACTACCTATACCTAGCTTTTCTCGAAGTGTTTCGTCGTTTTTTTGAACGCTCATAAAGTTGGTTTCCGATGTACCAGATAGTTCATATTCTCAGGATATGATGTCAATAATAGACTAATTAAACATACAAAGCCTCAATTGAAATGAATAGCTCTAATACTTTAGATATTATTGGTATCTAAAATACACCGATTTCGTCACTAACACACTCACTGACACACTGATGATCATCAAAATGTTTGGCTACTTCCTGAAGTGCTAGAACGCTGAAATTTGGTATGTAATTTAAGTTTAGTATACAACCAACAAAAAAAAATCATAATCTTATAACTTTCGCCCCTCATCCCCTAAAATGGGGGGGTTTATATAAGACTTTCACCAATTTTATGAATTAGGACGTGAAAGTTTACACGGGACTGTAGACAGTAACTAAAAAACCTATTAATAAGTACTTACAAGAACCTCCGCCTTACAAAAATAACTGAAATCCCACCAAAAACATTTCATGTAAAATGTTGCCAAGGCGACCAATAAGGTTTGCCCTGTGAAAAAGATATCAGATCTCATGTAGAGCCAAGCTTCTGAATCTACACGGCCTAACTCTACCGACCCTAACTTCAACAAATTCTACATATCAGTAAATATGTATGGCTTGGTTGTTTCGTTACTTATACTTCAGATAAATATTCGCATCACCTCCACGACGGTAGCGAAACGGCGAAGCCATACATATTTACTGATATGTAGAATTTGTTGAAGTTAGGGTCGGTAGAGTTAGGCCGTGTAGATTCGGGGCGCTAGTAGGGTAACCTCCACGAGTGTCTGGGCTCTTCCAGTTCCTCTGGACCCTCGCGGGTCTGGGGGAAGGGGAGGGTTCTGGCCGGTGCGCCCTGGAGGCAACGGTAAGTGATTCATCTTCGGAGGGATCGCTTACCGGTGCTACCAATAACCCGGAGACGGGGTCGCTCTGGGTGTTCCTCTGGTTAGCGGAGGACACTCCAGATTCGATCAATGGTTCCGCATCAGAGTGCCGCCAGGTGCGACGAGAGGGACATATGCCGTGTAAAAAAAAAGGCCGTGTAGATTCAAAAGCTTGGCTCTACATGAGATCTGATATCTTTTTCACAGGGCAAACCTTATGTCGTCACATTTTACATGAAATTTAATCGTAAGGCATTTATTTACGAACCGTGAGATCTTCGAGAAGGCAAGTACGGTTGCCAGTTTTTGTCGCACTTTTCGCACCACCCAGGGGTCACATGTAGGGTAACGGTGGGTACTCCCTACGGACGTGGTGCAACTTCGACCCCTCTTTGTCAAGTGAGTGGGCAACTTGACTGTTAGAAGTTCTCAAGCCGCCGGAAGGCCTCTAACTTGGCTTAACGACTGCTGTCGTAGACAGCAGCCGGGATCAACGGCTTAACTTGCCTTCCAAAGCACAGCAATTCATAATTGTTTTTTTTTTTCATGTTAAAAAATAAAATAAAAAATAAAATTCGTTTATTTCAGACAACAGCAGTCCATAAAATTTGTTAGTTACATTTTATAAAACTTAAATTTAATGTTAAAGCAGTCTTAAGGTAAGTAGGGGTCAGAAGAGAAGCCAGACACACTCGCTTAGTACGTGTATGAAGTCATTATTGAGTGTACTCTATTCCAGTGAGTGAGGAGCTGACTGTCTAGCCTGTCCGCTATAACGGCCAGGAGGCTGTTGCGGCTGTCTCGCAGGCGCCGTAGTGCGGCTGCGCACCGCGCGCGCATGATGGCCGGGAAGCCATCCACACGCGCGTGCGCGAACATCCCTGACGCACTACACCAGCGGGGCAGCCGCAACAACGCCCTGAACGCATTGTTATATTGGATGCGGAGAGCACTCAGCGTCCTTTGCGTATAACTGGTCCATAGGGCACATGTGTAAAATGTTGTACAAAAAGCTCTAAATAAGGTTAACTTGACTGGCAATGTACAACATCTAAACCTATGTGCCAGCATGTTCGCTCTGGTTGCCAGGGCCCTCCGCTCCCTTTTTATATCCTCATCATCCCTCAGATCATCACATATAATATGTCCAAGGTACTTGAAAACAGTTACCCTTTTCAAAGGCAAACCATTTAACAAGACTGGAGGCAAACTTACAGGACATTTATTACCTGACTTAAAAACCATGATTTCACTTTTAATACTGTTATATCTGAGGCCATACTTGTTAGCATAACACTCACATACATGTAACAATTTTCTAAGTCCTCCAACTGAGGGGCTCAGCAGCACCATGTCATCGGCATAGCTCAAATTATTGAAACTTGTATCTTGTATGCGACAACCGACGTGCATGCTGCTGAGCCTCTCAATAAGTGCATTAATGTAAAGGTTGAACAATTTTGGAGAGCTCAGCCCTCCTTGCCTCACACCACATTCAAGTACATATTCATCAGAAACAGCGTCTCCCCATTTAACAACATTAATTTGACTAGAGTACCAATGCCTCAGAACATGCACTATTTCTTTAGGTACATTTGCCTCATAAAGCTTTTTCCACAGTAGTTCATAGTTCACCAAATCAAAAGCTTTAGATAAATCTAAATAGCAAGCAAAGACAGGTGTGCTTCTACTAGTGTAGTATTTGACAGTTTCCTTCATACATATTATGGCACTTTCAGTGGATAGGCCTGGCCTAAACCCGAACTGCGCTCCATGTAGTTGCAAGTACTTATCAAGTTCAGTATTTAGCAAACTGTCAAACACTTTTGAGATAACTGTAGCAAGAGAGATGGGTCTGTAGTTATTTAAAGATGACACATCGCCTGTTTTATTCTTTGTAATGGGTACAACAATGGTTTTTGTCATCTCAGCTGGTACAAATGAATGTGTCAAACAAAAGGAAAATAACATTGCAAACACCCTCGGTAGATGTGGCCCTGCATACTGAAGATGTTCAATGCTCAAACTGTCATGGCCTGGGGATTTACCTCTCTTCATTTCTTTAATGACTTGAGTTACCTTTTTTGCAGAGAATTTTGTCAAAGAGGCCGCCCCAGCCATGTCCGCCCCAGCATCTAGCACCTCATCGGTTAATGGCAGCAAAGATTTAACTGAAAAAAGGTCTCTAAACCTATTTGCAATTGCCTTAGGATCGGTAATGTTGTCAATACTCACAGGCAGTCCAGGCTTAGCATTAAGTTTATTTGTTTGTTTCCAAAATGTACGGAAATCTTTGTCCGAATGACAAGATGCGAGCCTGTCAAGCTTGATTTGCTCTTGGTTTTGCTTACGAGGCTTGCACTGAAAGTGGCGGGAATCGAATACTTATTAATTTATTTTTAACATGTATTATACCTTTTTATAATCTCTGAAGTTTCCTTATCTCAACACACTGGCCACTTAGAAAAAAAAAAGTATGGTTCGGTTTCAATTGTTTATTGAAGTCGTCGAGTCACTGCTTAAAATGGAATTGTGCCGTGAAAATTTCAGAGCTATGATTTATTATGACTTTAAAAGTGGACTAACACAAAAACAATGTGAAGAGCGGATGGTTGCTGCTTTTAATATTGAAGCTCCTTCAAAGACTACAATATACAGGTGGTATTCAGAATTTCAACGTGGCCGTGTATCCCTCACCGACGAAGTGCGTGAAGGTCGACCAAAATCGGCAGTCACGCAAGAAAACGTCGATGTTGTGCGTCGTCTGATAAATGAAGACCGACATGTGACATATCGGGAAATTCAAGAGCACCTGGGTATTGGAATGAGTCAAATACAAATTATTTTAAAAGAAGAATTAGGCGTGAAAAAGTTATTTTCCCGTTGGATACCTCACCTATTGTCTGACGAGCAGAAAATAGTCCGTGTCAATTGGTGCCGCAAAACTTTGAAAAGATTTAACAAGGGACGCTCAAATGCTGTTTTGAGCATAGTATCAGGTGACGAGTCGTGGATATACGCTTATGAGCCTGAAACTAAAAACCAATCCCGAGTATGGGTCTTCGAAGACGAGCTCAAACCCACAAAAGTTGTTCGTTCTCGCAGTACGGCTAAGAAGATGGTGGCTACGTTTATCTCTAAATCTGGTCACGTAGCTACTGTGGCTCTTGAGGATCGTAGAACAGTCAATGCTGATTGGTACACCACTATTTGTTTGCCGAACGTCTTTGCTGAACTCCGAAAAACAAACCCTAGTCGTCGCATCATCCTTCACCACGACAACGCCAGCCCACACACCGCTCGGACAACAACTGAGTACCTGGACGGTGAAAAAGTCGAAATATTGGACCACCCTCCATATAGCCCTGACTTAAGTCCCAACGACTTTTTTACATTCCCCAGAATCAAGGACAAACTGCGTGGTCAGCGGTTTCAGACGCCAGAAGAAGCAGTGGAGGCCTATAAAATAGCCATTTTGTCGACCCCTACTTCAGAGTTCAAAAAGTGCTTTATGGACTGGTTTGAACGCATGCATAAGTGCATGAAATACAAAGGAGAATATTTTGAAAAACAATAAAAATAAATAAACTCACTTATACTGCATATTTTCTTCTATTCCCGAAACTTTCAGTTTTACCCTCGTACACCACTTTAACTTTGATTTAAATTTACGTCGACTGGCACACATCTCATCATATATTGGACCAGCAGAAGGTTCGTTAAAAAACTGCCAAATTAGAAACTTACTCCTGGACTCCCTGTGTGCAGCGGCAACATGCTTGTTCCATCCCATGACTTGCCTGTGTTTATGGCCACCAGATTTTCTAGCACTTGAAAACTCAGATGCAGAAGTAAGAGCGCCTACGATATCACAGTAAAGTTTGGTAATTATCTTTTTATGTTCTAAATTTTGACAGGAACCATCACAGCAGTTCACCAAAGCTACTGGAAAGTTAATGTTTTTAACAACATATTACATTTATTATTATACATACCTATTTCGTCCGGCTGTCTTTCCCCCACACAATTTTATTGACACACCGTTTATAAACTAACTGCTTTGGCTGGATAGATCCCAAGTTACATCTAATTATAAGAGGGAAGTGATCTGACCAATATACATCAAGTTTAACAGAGATATCGATGACAGTTGCATAAGCTGCGCTTGTGACAACACAGTGGTCAAGCCACCTCTTTGACCCGTGGGCTTCACTAATATAAGTATAACACCCTGAATTCATACCCAGTTTCTCAAGGTCTGCACACACCCACGACTGCTCAGAACAATACTCAAGTAGCTCAGCACAAAAGGGCTCATTCGGATGAGCATTAAAATCTCCTAGAATAAAGACACCTTCAGTACTATGGCTACTGACCATTGCATTTATTGTGCTTAGGCACTGTGTAAATTCTGCCAGATTGTCCGCACACTCGGTGGGCATGTACACAAACGTTAAAAGGTACACCTTCACTCCGACCTTTTTAGTGGTTGTTGGCGTGGTGGGCACGACGACACACGACCTCTTTATAGGCTCTTGGCGTTCAAAGGGTTAAGCATTATCATTGGCATCAAAGATTAATGAGAAAGAATTGAATATGTTTTTAGTATATTTTTTTTTAATGAATTTGTAATTCTGACATACCATGTAATAACCACATTCCTGTCTGGTGAGTAAATGAAATCTGAAATCGACTTCACCGACAAAAGAATTGAGATCTAAATGGGTGCCAACGCCAAGTTCCGTAGATTACTTATAAGGATATTTATTTATTAAGAACACAACATTCTAAAAAACATTTTAAAAAATCCGCGCGGCGCGTACAAACTTAGCGGCGTGTCAATACAAACAAACAAACTCAACTGCTTCAGGCACAGAATAAGTAATAGTACAAGTCTTCAGGGCAATAGCCGCCCCCGAGTCATGCGCTTCGTGAACCGAGCCTTCGTGGGAACTGGTGTCAGGCCGGCTCAGGCCCCGCGACTACATGGCACACCACGGAGCGCATTGACTTTCCGAAGCATAAAGTTTATGCATGGGCAAGCCGTATTCGCCGCTACAGTAAGCGAGCGTTTTAACCGATACCAGCAGAATCGCCTTTTGACGAGTGAATACCGGAAGTGGGATGGAATCGACCATCATGTGTTAGTACGACGGACAGCGACCGGATGCTACTGCCATGGTTAACCTTTGGTAGTATATGGTCGGTGCCTGTCGAACACATCCAGGGCGCCTGGATGGGTGTTGTCTAACGTCAGCCTGAGTCCATAGAACACAGGGGTATGTTACCATCAGCCCCGAAGTCGTAAATGGTGCCATCCGTACGGCTCCAAACTGGAAAAGTCCGGGTCCACAACTTCTGGCTGAAATAGTTTCGATGCTCACACACACGTTTGGCAACACAGTTCCAGCAAAACATCGAGCTCGGTTCCCTGCCACCTCCCTTAGCAACTGGGGTTACCTCCTTGCTCTACAAGTCCGGTAGTACCATGGCAGTGAAGAACTACAGACCCATCACGTGCTTGCCGATGCTATACAAGCTCCTTAGATCTATTTTAAGAGCAAACATTTACAAGCACAATTACGAACGTTATTCTGGCCCCCGCTAAAAATTGATGTAGGGTCACGGTCACGTGGTACTAAAGAGCTCCTCCACATAGACATGACCATTTGCCAATGAGTCCGGCGAAACAGAGGGACCCTCTCAGCCACCTAAATTGACTATAAGAAGGCCTATGCTTCGTTGTCTCATTTTATGGCTGAGAAGGATCTTATATCTGATAAAGTTGACGCAGCTTTGAGATCCTTCTTAGTTGCTTGTACGGCAGTGGGCCACAGTCCTTCACCGGGGGGAGGAGAGGGCCCCTCCGGCCCGTAGGACTCAATCAGGATTGAGCGATGTATCTTCCAGTCCAGGGTGACAGTCTGAGTCCTTTGTGGTTCTGCTTAGCGCTGAATCCACTCAGTACTCTGCTGAAGGAAGCAGAAGCCTACAAATATCTTGGTATGTCATAGTCTTTGGGTATCGAGGGTGCGGGCGTCAAGTGGACGATGAAGGAGCGCTTTTTCTATTGCCTGACAAAAGTACTTAACAGTTTTTTGTCGGGCGGTAATAAGGTGCGCGCCTTCAACGCCTTGGTGCCCTTGCTCACAAACTCTTTTGGCACATTAAGGTGGACTCAAACTGAGCTCGATATCCTGGATAGAAGGGTGTACGTGTACTGCTCACTGCGTACCGTATGATACACCCACGATCGTCTATTATGAGACTGTACATCCCGCGGAAGTTTGGAAGTCGCGGCTTCTTAAATCCAAAAACCTCCACAACCGAGAGGTGTGCAGTCTCAGGGATTATTTCCTAAACACGTAGCTTAGGCCCCACTGCCGGTGGCACACTACTTTAGGTTTTTTATAACGGCTGTTTATTGTGTATTTTTATATTTTACAATAAATTTATTGTAAATACCAAATCTAAGAAAGAAATTGGATAAATAGTATAATAATAAAACTTGAAAAATGACTGCTTTCAGTTTTTTTTTAATTGTATAGGTCCACAATCTACATACCTAATAACCAGCTGGATGCCAAATTTGGGTCGAAAAAAATGGGGGTCGAAGTTGCACCACGTCCGTAGGGAGTACCCACCGTTACCCTACACGTGACCCCTGGGTGGTGCTAAAAGTGCAACAAAAACTGGCAACCGGACTTGTCTTCTCGAAGATCTCACGGTTCGTAAATAAATGCCATACGATATAAAAATAAAAAGTGGTAATCATGACGATTTTTCAGACGGTACCTAATATCTAAATAACCGTTTCACCTAATACATATTTATGAAAATTGGGGTTCTATATACATACTTGATCTAAACTCGCACCATGCAAATAGAGCGCTGGTAGCTCAAAAGCAATGTATTAGGGCAATTTGCGATGTTGATATTATGACATCTTGCAGACCATTGTACAAAGATGTTAAGTTAATGACAGTACCATGTATATATGTATCATATGTATGTATGTACATATCTATACTATATAATATTATAAAGCTGATGAGTTTGTTTGTTTGTTTGAACGCGCAAAACTCAGGAAATACTGGTTCGAATTGAAAAATTCTTTTTGTGTTTGATAATCCATTTTTCGAGACATCACGCTACTACCAATAGGAGCGAAGACGCGGACGAAGTCGCGAGCAACAGCTAGTACGAAATTTATTTTATTTATTTATTTATTTCTTAAGCATACAACGAATGTACCAATAAGTACAAGTCCCGCAAAACTGTTTTATACAGTTTGTCTGCAGGAAGACTTTTCAAACACTTTAATATTAATGTTATACAAATTTTGTTAGTCACAATCTATATTAATAATTTCGTGCAGGGGTACGGTAGACCCGAACGAGACCTGTCTCAAATTGAAGAACCTATAAAAATAACGATTTCGAGTTGAACATATGTATCCGCAAAATTCGGATTGTCGCGTATTTTGCATTAAAAAGTGTTAATTTTATGACAAAAGTTCGGCCATATTAAATTCGTTGGTTGACAGCGTCGGGTCGGGTACGTTGGGAAATTGTAAACTATGTTTGCGTCCGGTGTGTTGGCCAGGTTGCTGGGCTGCGTTCTGGGTGATGGGCCATCATCGCCCATTGTGTGGATTCGGCTAGCCGCGTCTGCAGCGTTTTGTTTTTGTAGTTTTCAAGCGTTCTGTACACCTATTAGCCTAGCTAGCACGATAACTTATACCGTCACGTTATATGGGCGAAATGTATTAAAACGTCACATAAAACATACTGGGGGTCTACTCCGAAATTCAAAATCCGAACTTCGGATTTTTCGGAAGTTCGGATTTTGAATTTCGGAGTAGACCTCCAGCTCATGCCGTTCGCCGCGCTCGGACGTTATAGGCGCTACCGCGAACTGAAAACGAAGTATCTGCCTCTCTCTCGCACATGTATATTCGAACGACAGAGAGGAAGATAGTTCGTAATCTATATGTTGAGACCAGGAAAAACTAGTATCCATTTTAAGTCCTGAATATGTTACACAGTCTACCTTATCTATAGGATTACATTTGCAATTGACAAGGTTAGTATGCAGACAGTGGAAACTATGGGCTAGTAGGTGATAGTCGGATTTGATATTTTTAAATATGGCGAGTGTATTACAAGAAGGTTAGTTTTTTCAGCGTTTAACATAATACCGTTATCATGGGACCATTTCACGATTGCATCAATATCAAGTTGAATAGAGCGACTCATTTCAATAAGGTCGGTTCCGGCCGATACAGTGCACAAATCGTCAGCGTACATATAAGGTGTACTGTGACGTATGACTCCACCTATGCTGTTTACGTGCATCAGATAGCATACCGGGCCACATCCAGATCCCTGCGGAACCCCACAGTCCACCTCCACCTCATCGCTGAGCACCTCACCCACCTTCACTCGATAAATCCGAGATATCAGTTAGTCGCGGAACCAGGCGTTCAGCGGCTGCCTAATACCACACTCGTCCATTCCATTTAAAAGCGTTTCCGTTTCGAGAGTGTCAAAAGCTTTTTTATAATCAAAGAATATTACTGTTACAATTTTTTTATTTTCTAAATGCGTATTTATTTCCCATGAAATTGGGGGAGGATTGTGTCCAGCAGTGGACGTCCTAGGGCTGATATGGTGGTGGTGGTGGTGGTGGTATTTATTTCATCTGTAAATTTTGGTAATAAAGTATGTGTACCTTTACCTTTTTGAAACCCGTGTTGACATTTATTAAGTATAGAGTTGTGTTGAAGATAATTTCCTATTTGATTTACAATGCATTTTTCCATTATCTTTTCAACACTTGACAAAATTGCTATAGGCCTATAGTTTGAGAACACTTTCCGGTCGCCTTTTTTATGGATTGGACGAATGACAGCTTCTTTTAATTTATTTGGGAATTGATTATTTTTAACTGATAAGTTAATTAAATTAGCGATGACTGGACTTACTTTATCAACTATTAGTTTTAGATCAGTCATGCGCACGAGGTCGCTGCCGGGTGCCTTTTTTGCATTCATTCTAATAATAACTTTTTTTACGAGTTTGCTGTCCACTGGCTGCCACCTCATGCTCACGTCTGACCTACTCGTACTAACGTATGTGTCTCTATCTAACCACTTTTCTGTACATACATGCTTAATTTGTTTTATATCATTTGAAAAACTATGTGCAAACTTATTATATATTTCTTTCGTACTATCCTGGTTGCTAATATTATTTAGTATGCTATTATCAATCGACTGGTAACATTTAATTACGTATAGTCTGATAAAAACATATACTTATAATAAAACTACTATTAAATTAAAATAACAAAAACTAAACCTTAAACTTAAAAAATATAAATAAAATGATTAATTAAATATGAGACCTGGGCCTCTTGGCAGTGTGCCCATCACGCAGGCAGCATTCCCGCGCTGAACTGCTATCGCGATTCTTTGCGCGAGAAAGCCACCGGCGCGAGGGTCGCCTGTCGTCTCCCTTATCGACTGGTTATTTTTTCCCAGTAATCTGTTTATTTTCTCCCAAATCTTTTTGATATTCTTATTACAGTCTAAAATACACTGGCGATCATATCCATTGTTACACTTTCTGATAGCCTTATTACATCTATTTCGATATTTGGTGTATTCTAATCTTTTTATCATATTCTTAGGGTTATTACACCATGTTATATACAGTCTGTCTCTTTCTATAATCATTTTTTTTCAAATTATTATTTATCCAGTACTTTTTTTTTTTTTTTTCAAGTTCAATTAAATTTATTTATTGTACACAATTACAGGTTATAATTACTATATACATTCCCCGAGGTCGCTGGCTCTGGGGAGGGTGCCCATAAGGCTGGCCACATTTCCCCGCTGGATAGCGATACCTATCCGTTGACCGAGGAAGTGACCAGCCCTATGGTCAGCAGTATTTTCAAAAAATTTTTTTTTAATAGTTTTATATAGCCGATGTGCGTCCGGGCTCCAAGGGCCGAGAGTTTCGACCGCGAATGCCGCAAATATGTGGCTATTTGTCAAGCTAGCATATTTGCGACGCTTCGAAGCTTCTGCCGCTATTGCCGCCCCGCCCGCCCTCAAAGACGTGGAGGCTAAATGGGACGGTGCTAGGGTATCCACACAGGTGGCATCCCAGATAAGCGGCCGTCCCATCTGCCACGGAATAAGCGTCATGCCATCGGGTCTCTTGCCGTCGTCACGGACCAGTACTTGTTGTTTCTATTATTCATGTTTCCGGTATTACTTTTTATTATATAGCATTCTTTATAAATTTGGGTAAAAATATTACTAAAGGAAATATGTGTGTTTGTAAAAATGAACCCAGAACTTTCCAAGACATATATCGAGATGTAAGCAATTTTAATAAGAGGCTAGTAATGCCTTACAACAAAAAACAGCTATGTATGGCAGAAACACTTTCTGTATGAGTATAAAAATTTATAATAGACTGGACAATAACATCAAACAGTTCCCTCTATTAATAGATTGTATGACTAGAAAGCTTACAGCATTAAACCAACTGCTCTAAGCGAAAGTTACATTCGGTCAACAAAGTGTGTATATATCTTTGAAATATAAATTTATGTTGACTGTCCACTTTGAGTGGAATTAATAGATTTACACACAAATAGGCGCAGGGCGCGCCGCGGAATGCACCGCGTTATTAAATTCCTGGGACGAGGCTGACACCTCGCCGCAATCCAATAAGGCTTTAATCGTGCTCCGGGATCCCGCACAACTTGGTCGTTCCCTCGTCTAATATTAATGAGGTATGGAAATTAAGATCTTATAGTCAACTGGACCCCTGATGCGTGGGAATATACAACAAAATACCGACTAACATATTACAAGAAGGAAATTACACCAGATTAATAAGAACAATAAAAAAGATATTAATTCGAAAATGTTATTACTCTATTGACGACTTTTTTAAAGATAGCCAATTCGATGTTTAATCAATTATTTATTCTATTATTCCTATTATTATTCTAAATTCTTTAATTTTATTGTACTGTTTGTAATTTAATTTCATTATATAATCTAATTTCAAATGTAATATTATTTAGATAAGATTAAGTTAAATTGCTATACCCTAACAGGGTCCATGCTGTACATACCAACTCTATATTTATAAGTATAGATATAAGAACATCTTATAATACCATGGTTGCTATGAATAAAAATAAAACTACGACCAAGACCACCGGGGGATGGGCAGCAGCATCCCTGGAGTGCGGTGGAGATACTGCGATCGCAAACCCGCATGCCAAGCGTGGCGATTATGGCATATACCCCCCGTGTATTTGGGGGAGGCCTATGTCCAACAGTGTACGTCCTTTGGCTGATATGGTGGTGGTGGTAGTCAACTAGAAAACTTGGAGACTTTACTTAAAATGACCACATACGAGTAAGTATACATTTCTTAACGAGTTTGGGGAGATGTGTAAGCGGGACAGGAGCCTTGACGCCCTTGACCCCCTCTAATTTTCAGTTCGTATATAAAATATAAAACAACTTTGTGGGATAGTAAAATATACATTTATTATTTACATTCTAATTAAAAACCCTCAGGCCATCAGCCTTTATAATAGTAGATTTTTATTTCAAAGGAGCAAAATTCAATATATCGAGGGTTTGCGTTGAACCCCGAACGAAAGAAGGATTCCCGAATTTATAATCTAACATGGAATCCTGAGCGTAGTGAGCCACGCCCGACTCAGAAATAATTTTGCTACCGTGTAATACTGCATTCTTCTTTTCACTTCTCCTATGAGAACAAAATTCAATCAATAAGTAAAAGACCTCCCATTGCCAAATTAAATAATAAATAAATATTGGGGGACAATCTTACACAAATCGACCTAGTCCCAAACTAAGCAAAGCTTGTAGGTACTATGGGTATTGGGTACTAGACGACGATAAAGATTCTTGAAATAAATAAATAAAATAAAAATATATATTAGGAAACAATTTTTACACAAATCGAACTAGTCCCATACCTTAGTAAGCTCAATAAGGCTTGTCTTATGGGTACTAGACGACGATATATTTAATAGATATATACTTATACATAGCAAATATCCAAGTCTCAGGAATAAATGTCCCTGCTCACCACAGAAACAAATGCCCTAAAACTAATAAATACTTCTATATGGATAAATGCATACTAGATGGAAATACTCTCCGTCTGGCGGTCGGGCTGCGTTTAGGAGTCCCAGTATGCGAGCCGCATAAATGCCTCTGTGGCAGTGATGTCGACCGGCTGGGGCACCACGGATTATCTTGCCAGCGTAGCGCAGGCCGCTTTTCGCGTCACGCCGCTGTACACGACATAATCCGTCGGTCTCTCGCCACCGTCAACGTACCGGCAATACTAGAGCCTAGCGGTATAGCCAGAGACGATGGCAAGAGACCCGACGGCATGTCACTGATACACACAAAGTAGGCGCGGCGGCGGCGGCGGCTAAGGCCCTCAAAAGACGCAAATACAGGAGTCTCGACGCCAACTACAACTTCGTTGCTTTTGGAGTCGAGACTCTTGGTCCGTGGGGCCCTGCAGCACAAAAACTGTTTCGAGAGTTAGCTAAACGGCTGGTCGATGTAACCGGGGACAGAAAGAAGCTGGCGGCTTCCTCGCCCAACGCATAAGTATTGCAATCCAGCGAGGAAATGCTGCCAGCATCCTCGGCACCATGCCACAGGGACCAATTTTAGACTTAGGTTTTTAGATTTGTAAGGGTTTAATTTAGTTTATTGGATAATATACATGTTGTTTTTTATCTATTATTAATATTATTATGGATAAATAAATTAATGCATACTTAAATACATAGGAAACATCCAATACCAACAGGAACAATATTCGTGATAAATGCACAAATAATGCCCTGGCCGGGATTCGAACCCGGGACCTCCGGCTTCGAAGGCAGGATCACTACCAACTAAGCCAAAGTGGTCGTCATCAGGAATATACATAATAAATATAGTTATTACACACATTAGAAAGGGACACAATTTGTCTTATTAAATTGAGTCTCTTTTGTTGTGGTGCTGTGTTCCTTCCTGGTGGCAAGTAAGGTCGCCCTGAGGAGGTCGTCAGAGCTCTCGAGGATACGTTGTGCTGAGAGGGAGGGACCTGCACATGTCTCTAGCTGTCAACACAACGAATCCTCAAGTCAATACAAGTTTGGCATCGCACTTGTAATTTTTCTAGTTGCAAGTCTTCATAGGCTACGGTGTCTGCTGACCATCACGTAGGCCGTAAGCTTATTTGCCACCGTCAAGTCGTTGTATAAATTTTAAAAAAATCTAGCCCATTAAGAGCGAGAAAAACTCGTTTTTGCTCCCTGTAGTTTGTTGGGCAGGGCAGAAATGAAAAAAAAAACGGACGGAGCCAAATCCAGTTTTGCTCCATCTAAAAGTTCTAGAAAATACTTTTTTTTTATAGGAGAAGTGAAATCTACTTTGTCTAATAATAATACAGAACAAGTACAGAACATAATTAGCCGGTATGCTGTGTTTCAATATTTTTTGGTCGAGAATTAAACACCCTGCCTTGTGGTTTTACCTGTACTTTTCTAATTTCTTTATATGTTAATTTTTGCTGTATCAGTGTTTTCAGGCCGTCGGTCACAGGCGTGTAGTAGACGAGTGACTCCGTGTGCCGAGACATGGCCACCAGCACGTGCGGCGCGGACTCGTAAAGCGGCTCCTGCAGATTGCGCGACATCCGCACCAGCACCACTTGCTTCGCCTCCTTACCCTGGAACTCGTGCACTGTGGACACATTGTACTTAGCTTTCTCCATCAGTTTCTTCTCAGATTGCTTGAACACTAGATATTTTACATCTATCGATTTGGATTTAGGAACGCATTTTAATGTTGTGAACGTTTTCCATTTTAAACTGCGTAGAACTTTCGACGCGGAAAACGCGCCGCCGTCATATTTATTAGATATAAGTGAGATAACGTCCACAGGACATCTGTAAGAAGTGTTCAGAATTATAGTGGGTTTGAAGAACATTGAAGATTTATAATAGCTCAGTGTTATCGCGTTAACTCTGTTGATATACCCCAGCTGGTTGGGGTCGCCCAACAGGTACAGGCGTCGGCAGCGGCTGTACAGGCACACCAGGAACAGCTTGCCGGGGTGCTCCATGAGTGCCTCGTCCACCCAGACCCGGGGGTACCTCGCCCGGCTGTTCATTAAATATGAGTCAATCGTTCTATAAGAGTCTTTGTAATCACTTGGCTCTCCACCCCTCAAGTCGGCCATACGTTGCCGAATATCTTGAGCACCCTCTGAGCATGACGTCAATACAAGGCTTCCACGAGCGTGGTTCTTAATTATATACGTCGTTTTACCACAACCAGGTACGCCAACAGTCAAACTTTTAGTTGGCATTGCAAAAGTTTCGAATAAAGAAGGAGCGTTGTCTGTCTTCTCCAGTAAGTTCGGTTCTTGTTTTAAAATAGTATATTTTCCAACAAGCAAAAGTCTCTGGCCTTTTATATCTCTTTTGGAATCCCAAAATTCTACGAAATTTTCTCCATTATAGCAATATTTATACTTTAGTTCAACTGGTTCAACCAACCACTTTTTATGTTTTTTATCATATACAGCAAAAGCTTGATTGTGCCTTTCTAATGAACGTTTAAGTTCATTACTTATGGGGATAGTCAATTTGGAATAAATCTTTGGATAAATGTAACCTGCTTCCTGTATTACGTAGTCCCAGATAGCTCTGATTTCGACAATAGCATTAATTGCCTTGTAATTTTTTTCATGTTTCCCCCAATATTTGGGTTCAAAAGTAGGCTGCATATAGCAATGGTCTGAACACTCTGAACTAGCAGCCTTGCATGTTAGCGAAGTCAGTTGTGATATTTGTGTGGACTCTATTTCCTCCAGTCTACGTCGAATTTCGTTAAAGTGAAATGTTTTAGAAGTCATTTCTTTTCTGAAAATAAAGAAAATATACCTAGGTGGACAAACAGTCTCACAGGTACTTATGTACAACCTACTTCCTTCTACTACCATTACGACTACTACCTACCTACTTGTTAGGGTTCCGTAGTCAACTAGGAACCCTTATAGTTTGGCCATGTCCGTCTGTCTGTCCGAGGCTTTGCTCTGAGATTGTTAGTGCTAGAAAGCTGCAATTTGGTATGGATATATAAATCAATAAAACGGACAGTCGTCTTCGATCAATAATAAAACTAGATACACTATCACCTGCAAACTTCGATCAATAATAAACCTAGATACACTATCACCTGCAAATTCAAGTCGAAAAAGTGTCCAAATTTCATTGCGACTGTGTGCGTGTATAGGAGACACACAAAAAAAAATAATGCGTGTTGTACCATTTCCTTTTATTCGATATTAAGCCTTACATCACAAACATAACGATTTATTTTGAATGATAGTGTTTGGCGGTTATAACATTACAAAATGCACGTATCGATTGTGGAAAATTTCCACAAAAGTCCGCATTATGTTAACAGATTGTACACCGTAAATCAAGCGCAATTAGGTTCAGTTTCGTTTCTGTTGATTTTCCACTGATTAGATGTCAACATTGGAACAGAGCCCGTATCGTGTGCCGTGGAGTCGAAATTGTTTTTTTTTAAATAGGCATCGGTGGAATACAAGCATACGACTTGTCAACGTCGATTTATACCAACACGACTTTGGCTTAGTTGATAGCGACCCTGTCTGTCTATTAAGTAGGACGTCTCGGATTCGATTTCCGGTCTGGGCATTTATTTGTGTGGTAAGCAATTGAGCATGAATATTTGTTCCTGAGTCTTGGATATTTTTTATGTATGAAATTCCATCCATTTTTAACGTCATTAACGTGTTGTTTTTGCACTTTTTCACGGAGCACTTAGGCATGTTGACTCGCCAATGGCTAGCGATATAGGTATTGTACTTTGTGCGCGCGACTGCGAACGCAAGAGTGCTTAAACGGAATTTAAGCACTCTTGAGCGTGGACGCCGTTGACAGGCAAATAGTGTATCTAGGTTTATTATTGATCGAAGACAGTCGTATAGAATAACAAAAAAAAATCAAGGGTACCTCTCCTCTCCTACACGTAAAGTGGGAATGAATTTCTATTTCTTCAACCCTATGGTGTGGGTTTTTGTTGGATAGGTATTTCAAAATGAATAGAGGCCTTCATTAAACATTTTTGATAAAGTGAAAATTTTCGGAAATAATTAAACCCCTCTAAAAGGGAAAAAAAATGTGTCCCCTCCTGTAACTTAAAAAAAAATCATGTCCAAAAAAAATCAAAAAAATCATGAAGACTAAAACTATAGCGGACATGATCTGTGAGTTATCGTAAAAAGGCTTCCCATCTTAGTAAAAGACGTATGAAACGCTGCGAAAGTATTCCCTTTTGTGTGTTATTGATTTTTTTAAAGTAAGTTAATTGGGCAACTACGGAACCCTACACTGAGCATGGTCCGACATGCTCTTGGCCGATTTTTAATGCGGTTAAGGTCGACTAGTGAGAAACCTTTCCATTCCGCGACTATACCTTAGAAATACTTTATGACATGTAAATTGGTTTTTATTAATAAATAAATAGCATATATTGCATATCGTTTTATCTTACAATATAATAATGTATTTATAATTCATACGTTAAAAAACAAATACGTAGTTACATTAAATAGATTCTATGAAACTTAGAGGTGCCCGGGGCATTGTCCCCAGAAATAAATTGGATATGAATTTGCATATACCTACTTCCGCTGTTATACATATCGAACTGCTTATAGCCAGGGTACACTGTTATAGCTGCAACTTATTTTCTTATCTTATAAGATAAGATAAGAAAATAAGTTGACGTAAGTATTAGGTACTGCGATTTCATTTAGGGACTTAAGTTTCTAAAGCTATGGCAGGGTACACCGGGGTAAGGACACTCCATACAAAAGGTACATCCGCGGCTCACGCACACATACACGCGGCGATGTGTGCGCAGCCGCTTGTGCTACGCGCTAAATGATTGACGTGTCGGCCGGTCTCCCCCGTTCTCAGTCGGGGCGGGGCCGCCTCGCCGTCGCGGCAACACGTTGAACGTAAAGTCAGGCCGGCAATTACTTAAGTCATGTTACGGCCGTCATTATTATGTTTATGGATGTTTTAATTCATAAATATTGCCGACCACTTGAGTCTATTTATAATAGTGCGTAATATTAGGTATGAATTACATAGGAACAGATCAAGTAAGAGCACGTTGTACCTTGAATACCTAAAACATTTATTACTTATTTTTAAAATAGTAATTAATGATAATTTGATGACAATTATATAATAATGAAGTACGTAATGTAGTAGTTCATTATTTTATGTCGTAATCATTTAAATACTCTTTCATGGAATAATATGCTTTCTTAACTAGAAAATTAAATTACTCTTTCTTGAATAGAATATATGTACTTAGATCATGAATGTTTAGGATGTGGAGGAATTGGAGCGCTATTGCTGTCACTCGCGTGTTCGTCTGTCACACATTTTGTTCCGAAGATTTTTTTAAATTCCCATTGACATATCAACTTGAAATTTTGTGATTTGTTTATTATTACGTATATTTTAACAGAAAATACCAATACATTAATAAATCAGATTTGTTTTTTAGTTGTACGGACTCGCACTTGGCCGGTTTTTTTTCATTAATTTACTTAGACACGCATTTTTATCTATCTATTGAAACGAATAAATATAGGAATGATGCTAATCACGTAATCACATGTCAATACAAAGAAAAACGTTTTGTACAACCCTACGTCCGAACAACTACTTATTACCGATGACGTCACAACTGCTCCTAACAGCCGCACTGTCCCTACCCTGTGTACCCTGGCTATGGGTTCTAATAATTATAATCCTACTTATAGGCGTGTATTAGGAATCGAATATCATCTGATATTTATTTACCACTAACATTTTCGTGAAAGTAAATATTGCTTAGGCAGTGGACGGGGCACATAGCACGTAGAACCGATGGCCGTTGGGGCGGAAAGGTTCTCGAGTGGCGACCACCTACCGGAAGGCGTACCGTGGGCAGGCCCTCCACACGGGGGACTGATGACCTGGTGAAGGTCGCGGGTGTCCGCTGGATGCGGGTGGCGCAGGACCGGTCATTGTGGAAGTCTTTGGGGGAGGCCTATGTCCAGCAGTGGACGTCTTTCGGCTGACATATCTGTAATGTCTTTGTCTGTCTATGAGATAAGCTTGTCCTTGCGAGCAGGTCCATATAAAGTCCTCCAAACTAGTTAACAGTATGACCAAACTATCTCTCTCTTGGTTCATAGCTATTAATTATATTATCCTTCTCAGTCAGACATAATATCCGGAGTGAGCAATAATTCCATGCCAACTCATATCGTAACATTGTATTGTATTAGAACAATCTACAAGCAATATGTTGATGACGTTTGGTGAAATGTAATACCCAACATCCTTTGTTTTGTGTACCCAAAATGCGTTCCGGAGCAAATCGTCATATTTAATTTACTCATACGACACAGAATCAACTATAAATTGAGCACCTCAAGCGGCGCAAATATGCAGCCATTGATAGCGGCTACATGTTTGAGCCGTTTGGGGTTGAAACTCTAGGATCGTGGGGGCCTGGTGTTCATTGCTAATAGCACTTCGAAGTGCCTTGTGGAGGCGTCGGGTGACCAAAAGGCTGGCGCGTACCTCGCTCAGCGCATCAGCATTGCTGTTCAGCGCGGCAATGCGGTCGGTCTTCTGGGCACCTTACCGTGGCTACCGTCGAGTTCCACGCTCGAACCCATTTTTAACCGACTTCAAGATTTCAAAAGAGGAGGTTATCAATTCGGTTGTATGTTTTTTTCTTTTGTTTTTTTTTTTTTAATGTTTGTTACTCCATAACTCCGTCATTTCTAAACCGATTTTGAAAATTCTTTTTTTGATTGTAAGTATATATATCCAGGTTGGTCCCGTTTTTGTCAAAACGCAGTTCTGATGATGGGATCCATGAGGAATTGAGGGAACTCCTCAAATCTTTAAGGCAAACATGTAGTGATTTTTGTGTTTTTATCAACAAGTCAAACGCTCAATCGCTTTTCGGTTCATATTCAAAAATGCCGGTTCGATACTGGGGTGCTACCGCGAAAGAGACGGCACGACACGAAGTTCGATTTTCGAAGTTCGCGGTAGCACAGCAGGACTCGCATTAAAACACCCAGTTCTCAATTGGTTATATTAGTTATACTTATTAGAATCACAAAATGATCGTTAATCAATAATCACTCCTACAATTCCTTTTAACGGCCTCGTCCACCTGTGCTACCGCGAACTTCGAAAATCGAACTTCGTGTCGTGCCGTCTCTTTCGCTCTCGTGTTATACACTATATGACGGAAAGGGACGGCACGATACGAAGTTCAATTTTCGAAGTTCGCGGTAGCACAGCTGACCTATCACCTCAACAGGTAGGTATTAGGTTTTTTATGTAGTTTAATTATTTCTTAGTTAAGGATAATTTATGTTTTTATGATTATATTGTTATTATTGGAATATAATAAACTGAAAGTAGAATACAAAAAAAAACTATAAATTTTAATAGAACTAACGTATTATAGCAATATCTTGTACTAATCCCTATGACTCTATTTTATGCCATCAATGATAATATCATTGTATGCCATGCGTTAAACTTATGATTTCACCACATTGATGTACTATTATTAAGTCAATGTTTCACCATCAATATACGTATATCAATACACTGTACCGTAAAACGGGGGATAATTCTAGCAGTGGCAGTAGGGATTGCGTATCCACCATCGTATCCTTTTTCAGCAATTTTTCAGTTTCTATTTACTTTAATGTTTGGGCTCGGGTTGCTCTTAATTTCATTATATTTAGAAAAAACAAAACGTACCTACTTGAGTTATAATTAATTATCCAAGCTCAGCTATCATTGCTATCCCTACTAAGCTCAACTGCCGTGTAAGATGGGATTTATTACTTTTGTGTTGATCGTTAAAATTATAAAATTCGACAGTATACATAATCAATCTAAAACAAAACTAAAATACTTACGACCGAAATTTTTTGTTATGTATAAAAATCAACCGGCTACGTGTGAAAATAAAAACCGGCCAAGTGCGTGTCGGGCCACGCACAAAGAAGGGTTCCGTACGGACACATAACAGATAATAAAATTCTTCTTTTTGCTGATGATTGCTCAATAATAGTAAGAGGTGATAATATTATACTTTACAAAGAGGAAGTAAATAAAGTATTTAACAAAGTTAATGAATGGTTGAAGAAAAACCAACTTCAGGTTAATCTTAATAAGACAAAGTGTATGGAGTTTTATGCAATTCAAAGCAAACCAGTTCAAATGGAAGTAATGTATAAAGGTTTTAAATTAGAAAATGTCAATTCCATCAAATTTCTAGGTATAAAGATTGATTCACACTCCAACTGGCTTATCCACTCTGAATGTATAGTAGCAAAATTAAGTAAATTCGCATATGCTCTAAGACGTCTTAAAGATATATCATCAGAAAAGACAGCTCTGCTAGCTTTTCATGCCTACGTCATGTCAAATCTACGATATGGCATTATTTTATGGGGTAATGTTGCCACTAAAGACCAAGTCTTCAGATTGCAAAAGAGATGTCTTCGCTCTATTTTCGGTCTGAAGCAAACCGAGACGTGCCGTTCATTGTTTCAAGATAATAAAATACTTACTTTCCCAGCCCTATATATATACGAACTATGTCTATTTGTAAAACATAATTTGAACATGTTTGAGGGTAGAAATCCAAGACCACAACTGCAATCTAAATACGGCTATGATGTGGGATGTCCAAGATCAACATCAGCATTTTTTTCTAATAGTGTTATGGGTATGGGTCCGAAAATATATAACAAGTTACCAGTTGATCTGAAGAAACTTGTGCCTCTAGAGTTTAAAAGAAAATTATTTAACTGGCTTATCGATCAATGCTTTTATAACATCTCTGAATTTTTAAATACCTAATGTTGTGTATAATAATGTGATTAATTGTTAGTGTATCTAGGATTAAGCAAATATTGTACGCCTCTCTGAGGCAGGACATGAAGGCCTGTAAATTTGTTGAACATCATTGTATAACTCATGACCATGCAATAAATATTTTGATTGATTGATTGATTGATTAATTGATTGAATCTACATTTAAAACCACTATACAATACATTTAATCAAAAAAGGTCGTATCTTCATAGGAAACTTACGGCACTTACAGCCTTTTGTTTGTCAAGACAGTTTTTCAGCAATAACTTAAAAACCGTTAAACCTATCATGTTCAAACCAAAAATCGTTTAAAGGATTTATCAATGTACATCATCTTGACTTTTTTCAGAATTTTAAACTCCATAGTTTGGAAATTAGAGGGGTGGGGGCACACTTTTTACGACTTTGACAGCTAATATCTCACCAACAGTTGACTTAAATGAATTTTTTTTTTACAAACCTTTAGGTATGTCATTTATGAATGATGAAGGTACGCCTATGTGCATTGAAAAAAAAATACCCCCCCTGTTACATGTATGGGGGGTACCCCAAGTTTAATTTTTTTTCGTAATTTCACATCATATTTCTATAGCGGTTCATAACATACACATTTTCACACCAAATATCATAATTGTAATGGTCATAGTTTTCGAGTAAATCAGCTGTGACATAAGGACGGACGGACGGACAGACATGACGAATATATAAGGGTTCCGTTTCTGCCATTTTGGCTACGGAACCCTAAAAAGGGTCTAACACAAGAGAAATACTAAGTAAGAAACAATACATTTAAAGTAAGCACCTGTATAGCCCCTCATTTAATAAATAAAGTACTCTTATTATAAAATTAGTGCCACAAAGTTTATGAACCCTTAAAGTAGGTAACTTACCGAAAATTAAGCTTTCGAGATCTAAATGTCCCAAGTTTCTAGTTTCGCAAACAATAAGAAACCGAATACTAGGGATAGGTATTTTAACTATTGATAGAGGAATATATAACTGTGCGAGAGAACTCTTGCAGAGAACATGCGAGAAAGAGAACTGACTTCATTCATAGGAAAATAACATAAATACCTAGTTTGGGTAAGTACCTAGGTAGACGTAGATAACATGGCTGTTTCTTTCTACGAAAATAAAGAACTTATTATTACAAATTGTAGGTGGTCCTTCTCTCTCTTTCAGTCAACACATATGAAAGACAGGGAAACAAAATTTTACGTACTTCAATTTAGGCCGGGTTGCACCAAACCGTAAAGCCGGGTCCGCAGCACCATGTTTTTCATGTTTGCAAACATCTAACATGTTTCTCGAACACAAAATAGGCGTGTCCTCAATGTTAAGGCGGGTCCGCTGCACCAAAAATCCAACAAAACATGGTTGATGTTTGCAAACGTGAAAAACATGGCGTTGCGGACCCGGCTTAAGCGGTGTTCGTTAAAAATCTGACTTTATGGAATGTTTGACAAGTTTGTATGGGATGACAGCTCCCGGCGCCATATTTAACGGTTAAGGGTCAGTAATCGTCAGTTGGTGCAACTTGCAACTCAGCCTGAAAGCATGATACAATAATATATGACACTACGGCACACCTAGCTAGCACGATAGCTTATACCGTGACGTCATACATAAACGTTACATAAAACGTGACGGTATAAGCTATCGTGCTAGCTAGGCTGATAGGAATAGACTCGCACATAATGACATAAGTATGAAAAAAATACCTAATGTTTAATTGTTTAAATATGAGTCACTTGTAAATCATTATTATTATAAGAAGTTTTTTCGCTAGTTTCACCTAGTTTATAGCGAACATATCGACAATCTGTTTTTACAATAGGTCATCATCCTCCTAGCGTTATTCCCAGTACAGTTGCATCCTGAAGAATGCCTGGGGTCCGCTACCTAATCCCAAGAATTGGCGTAGGCACTAATTTTTACGGAAGCGACTGCCATCTGACCTTCCAACCCGAGGGGGAAACCGACCTTATTGGGAATAGGCTTGTCAAGTGAGTGGGCAACTTGACTGTTAGAAGTTCTCAAGCCGCCCGGAGGCCTCTAACTTGGCTTAACGACTGCTATCAAAGACAGCAACCGGGATCAACGGCTTAACGTGCCTTCCAAAGCACGGGAGCGCTCAGTTAGTAACCACTCAAAGCGGTCACCCATCCAAGGACTGACCTCGCCCGACATTGATTAACCTCGCATACCGCACGCAGTACGCGGGTGCCACTGGGCCACGAGCGCTCTGTTTTTACAATAGGTATTCATAATAATTGGCCATCGATAAAGACATGAGAGACATGACATAATAAATAAGGGGGTATTCCCCTTTTCGCCTCGTTCTTAAGTTGACTTCACAACACCACTATGCAATTAATAAGCCTTAATGTCACTGGAATGTAAATAGATCTTCATAGATTTTTGAGTTCTTTATTTTAGCATTATAATATAATTATTTTTTATAATTAAAAATATAGTACTTCTTTACCAAAAAAAATATTTCGGTTACAATTTTTATGTTGGATCGTGTGACGTCCACTTAAACATGACCAATAAAAAAAATGTGCTGTCATAACAACGAATGACAACGCTCCTAACCTATAAAAAACAAGCTGTATGGTGGCGGTGGCTTCAGTATTGAGAGTTAATTTATAAATGTTGAGAAAGTTTTAACAATGGGTGATGCCGAGGAAACCGGAATACGGGAGGAGTATGCCTATTTGGACCGCGGCGGGTTTTCATCAGAGAAATTTAAAATAGAACTTCGTGGACTGCCCAAGTTTTATGGAATAGCGGTAAGTAATTTCCAATTTGGTTTCAAATCAAATCAGAATAATGTTATGGTTATGGAATCCTTTTTCCGCACTTAGTCCGTGAGAGTTGGACCATTGTGCGTGACGTAAACGCCGGCTAGGGATCTAGCCAGCCTAACTCGGAGCCGGAAGCGCAGGATCCTCCTAGTGTCGCCACACGCTTCGCGGAGTGACCTTTGAGCGTTGAGGATTCGAGTCCGTTGTGTAGCTACACCTTCGCATTCTAGGATGACGAGGGTAGCTGTTTCATCGGTTGATCAGAATAATTTGTTTCCATCTTTTCTTTATCTCATCAAAAACATATATGTTAAAATGCCACGTTCGTAAACTGTTTCGCGAGTAAAAATTGAGGTCTAACGTAACTAGAAACCAAGTTTTTTTAAAGCTCCATTTCAAACTTTGGTCCCCATACATGGGTATCATAGTAGTAGTACTTGTCTCTTCATTCTAATTATGTGAAAATGAATCAATTGTATCTCGACAGTTATAATGTTTCAGGAATTGAAGAAGCTCATGAATCAAAAATTATCACTGAACACAAGTAAGATAAAGCGGCCAAGGAATGGAAGCCACTGGTTGTATGCATGTTTCCAGAATGATGAGGATCGGAACAAGGCCATTAAGGCCCTGAATGGGTATTCATGGAAAGGTAAGTGATAGTGCTGTAATAAGTGGGCTCAGGAGGTAATTAAAACTTCTTGACTTCTTATCTCTTTTCAATATATTTTTGGATTTTAAACTTTCATAAGATTGGTTGGAACAGATTGACACAGCACCCTTGTGGTGAGACAACATTGTATGTCACACACATTGTACTCAATAAAAGCTGATGCTGTTTTATTGTAATTCCCCAAATTATTACACAAAAAACTGAAAAACCGGAGGCTACAACAACCAGAGGCTGTCTCAAATTCTTATGCATCTTATGCAGTGCATTTTTCAACAAAATTATTTTTTTAAAGGTCAGAATTCTTAAGCCAGGCCGACTAAAAAACAAATTTTACCTATTGTATTAATTTGTGTCATAGCCATAGTATTATTTATTTATCATATGGCAATTAGTTATTAATTGAATGAAATTGCTAAGAGAAGTACCCACAACCGACGAGCATGTATGAGGAGATGTGTGGATGTGTTTAAAGTGAAAGAAGTTGTCTTCTCGAAGATCTCACGGTTCGTAAATAAATGCCATATGATTAAAAAAAAAGTGAAAGAAGTAGGTGAGGACCCTAGTTTTTGCATTCTTTGGTCTCTACCTATCCCAATGGGATACAATGGGTATGTATGAAACTGCTAAACAACCCAGAATATGACAGATTTTTTTTTATTTGATTATTTCAATTCCCAAGGGAAAAACATGGGGTAGAGTGGCCATAGTAAGACCAGGACGGCTAGCATAACTTGGTGCGCGAGCTATCACACTCGCGAGACTATCCACCTCTTTCTAATTGGTACACACAGAAAGAGACGGATTGTCTATCTCGCGCGTGAGATAGCTCGCGCGCCAAGTTGTTCTAGCCGGGCAGAGTGGAGGTGATTGGAGAAGGCCTTTGCTGCCCAGCAAGCAGATGTCCAGAAATGGAAAAAACATATAATATATATATTTTTAAAGTTACTGTAACTACTGTCTGATTAAAGGCTATAAAGAAATAAATAAATTTAGACATGCGGCGGCGTGTCCAGCCAAGTTCACCCCTGGAACTGGCGGACAGCAGCCGTGTGTTATATTACACAAACCGTTTGGAGCCACTTTTGACCCCCCAATAACTCCAAATCTATCTAACATAAACACATGAAATTTGGTACATATATTAAGATCCTTTAGACCAACTAGAACCCCAAATGTCATAAATATAGTTTTAATAGGTATTGAGATATTAAATTCCAAAAAACGGCATTTTTACCACTGACTGACTGACTGACTAGTAATCAAAAACCTAACCCACTTCCAGATGACCTAGAAAGCTGAAATTTGGCATGCAGCTTGGTAATTATCTGTGTACACCAGAAAAAATCAGAAAATAGTGATTTTATTATTAGTTTTATTATTATTATTATTTATTCTAGTTAGCTCAGAACTCCGTCATTTATTAACCGATTTTTAAAATTCTTATTTTGTTTGAAACGGTATACTTCCGGGGTGGTCCCATTGTCATCGGGTCAGAATCCGATCATAGGGTACTGGAGAAATCGAGGGAACTCTTCAAATATTTTAGGTGCACCTATAGTGGTTTGGGTATTTTGTACGAGTATAGTAACTCGTGCATTCGCTCTGGGAAAGCACCATTGGATGAAGTTTGACAAAAATTAATGATATCCCATCAAAAACATAAATGTGAAAATGGTAGCCAATTTCACCGACAAAAGAATTGAGATCTAAATGGGCGCCAAGTTCCGTAGATGATCTGAAAAGTTGCCAAGTTTGGCACTAGATTGTTTACAGTAAAACTAACTTACTGCGTCTTAATGCATTTTGAGCTTTAACTTGGCAGTTTTCTTAAATATCCAACAGCTTTTATGGTATTATAACATACTGCATAGAAAACTGCCAAGTTAAGGCTCAAAATGCATTAAGCCGCAGTAAATTAGTTTTACTGTAAACAATCTAGTGCCAAACTTGGAAATACTCTACGGAACTTGGCGCCCATTTAGATCTCAATTCTTTTGTCGGTGAACTTGGCTGCCATTTTCACATTTATGTTTTTGATGGGATAAAATTTCAATTCCCAAGTATGTCCTACTGTAGGGATAAGGCTAAAGACAACTCTCATATTTGAAAATATTGTTTTAAGGTAAAACACTGATAGCGGAAATAGCCAAACCAGCCCCTGATCCATTAGTCAGGAAAAGGAAAATGGAAGAGGAAGGTGCCAGCGCTGACAAAAAAAAGAAAGAGGAAGTCAGCCAGGAACAGAGGATAAAGGATGCCACTACTCCTTACTGGAACATACCTTATGAAGAACAGGTTAGCGAGGTTGATATAGCTTTTACACAACATGTCTTTATATTTATTTATTAGATACAATGTCATTTACAGCCTACACCAAACATGACAAAGAAATATAATTGAATACATTGGTCTAACAATAAAAGTTCAATTAATGAAAAACAGTGTTAATTATAAGGTAGTCAATACATAAAAAACTATATTGTAAATAATGGATGTGGGGGCCACAATAGCCTCCAGGTAGCGCGCGGCCGTGGCTAAGAATCTCGGCTCAGAAGTCGAAAAGAGGTCTAGTGATTGGTCTTGATCCAGGATATTATTGAGTAACCGTAGAGCGCGGTTGAGAGGCGAGTTACAAAGAGATCTAGAACATTTAATGATACCTGTGATAGTCAAATTGGAGTTGGTCAAATTTCCTCTCATTAAGCGAAGAAAGAAGCGTACCAAGGGTAGGCTCCGCCGAGCCTCTAGCGCCCTATAGCCCACCATTCCCAATACGTGTGCCGGATAGAGATAGGGATAATAAAAATAGATCTTTTTAAACAAGAACCGTGCGAAGGATTTTTGTATTCTCTCCAATGTCAAGACATATTTATGTTCATATGGGTTCCATATAATGGCATTGCTATCAAGTTTGCTTCGCACGTATGTATTGTATAGTATGTCTAATGTTCGTCTGTTTGAAAAATTGTATGAAGGATGGATACAATTTTTAATTAATTTGCACACATTATCATGTTATTTATTGTATTGTTGTCACTTAAGAATTGTGGGTAGCCAGGGAAGTTTTCCAAACACAAACATATGGCATTGCTTAGGGATGTTTGTATAAAGGCATTGACTATACCGCCTGCCATATTAAATTTTCAGTTAAAATTGAAAGAAAAGGAAATAAAACATCTCCTTATGAAATTCGACAATGAGAGGTGGAAACTAGACAGAGACAACCGAGCATCACTTGAAGCAAATCGCAAACTGCACAACGGGCTGAGTTTCGAACTGAGGCCCATACTGCAGTCCCCAGTCACCGAGGGCTACAGGAACAAGTGCGAGTTCACAGTGGGCATAGACGAGGAGACTGAGCTGCCGACGGTCGGGTTCAGGCTGGGCAGCTATGCCACGGGCACGGTCGCCGTTGGCCCGATACCCTCGCTCATTCATATTTCTGATAAGATGAAGAAGGCGGTTTTGGTAAGAATTTTTTGTCAAATATACACTTTACAGAACACAAAAGCGTAGTCCGGCAAAGAATAAATGACAACATTTCATTTTATTAAGCAGGCTTTTTCCGATGACAAGTAATGGAAGATAACATATTAAATAAAACCACATTTTTAAATATTCAAAAATATCCCATTTTCATATAAAAAAAAACAATAAGTTCCTCATTCTAAAAAGAGTAGGTGACAAGTAAGGTGTCACAGCGGAAAAAATCATACAGAATCACTGTTACTAAGACAGATTTCCTAAAGAAGGTGTACTGCTGTTCTTTTTGTGCGCTGTGACTGTCACAATTCATCCTTTTGCTGTAATTACGACGATGGTAGGCTTTCTTCACATTTTCGTGAATATTTTGAAAAGTAATAGCTATAAAAATATTTAAAAAATATTTTGGGGTTTCTTGTTAACAAATTAACGAATTGAGTTAAGATTTCATACTACTTTTAAATTTGAAATGTCAATTTTATTCATTCCATAAATTAACACTTTACAGTGAAGCTGAAGCTACACGTGTTAACTGGAGAGCGCAAATTAATATCTTACTAGATGAAAGCCCGGCTTCGCTCGGGTGAAATAAATAAGAAAGAAATAAACAAAACATTTATTCGTGACAGTTATGCAAACGACGAAAGAAATAGTGTACAAAAATGTATAAAATAAAAACATTACAACAACGGATTATGATGAAACTTCGAATCGTATAGAAATATAGTCTGTAGTCTGGATTGGGAATAAAAGTATGGAATGGAATTATATGGAATTGGGAGTAAAAGATTACGCAAACGACGTCACGGGCAAAGGCTAGTATCTTTGCAAGTTAATCCTAAGCATTTTTATAAGGGTAGTATTTAAAGGCACATAAAAAATTTGACACCGTAATCAGTACTGATTTGTATAGCTAAAATACTAATCGTTCATTAAAATTCAATTCAGATGTGCATTGTTAAATATTGACGTGCCAGTCAGTATTTTTGGTGCGAAGTCAGAGCTGCTAACGCGAAAAACAAATGAAGTTCGTGTATCTCCCTCTCTGTCGCACTTGCATATTCGAGCGACACAGAGGGAAATACACGATATTCGTTCGTTTTCGTTTCGCGATAGCAGCTCTCTATTCTCCGCCAAATTCTATTTAGTGGGGCCCTTTACACTCAATATTATCGCGATTTTTAAAATTGTATGGGGTCTGTTAAACGCTTAATACTATCACAATACTGGTGTGTCCATATTATCGTGGTTTTCATAATCGTATGGATTTTTCTTCAATATTCATTGCACGTGATACGGATCGTGATATGAGTATATCGCGTGATAATAATAACCATGTAACAGGCCCCTATGGATGTTGCTTCAATATTCAGTGTTTCACGTGATAATAATAACAGTTGGTAATATTTTCTCCAATTAATGGAAGCTATTTAACAACTTGTTCCGTTTTGCCAAAGGTATTTCACATTCCGATACGCGCACCATCCAGGAATAGGAGCCGTCAGAACAGAGGGCCTACCACGATCTGAAAACGAAGTATTTCCCTCTCCGCGCTCGAATATGCAAGTGCGACAGAGAGGCATATATATTTAGTTTTCGGTTGGTAGCACCTTAGTCCGAGCGTGGCGGACGGTCGAAGAAAGTCAAAGAACATTCCGTGTGTTGTCTGTCACACATATAATTTTTTAGCTTCCCATCGACCTATGAACTTGAAATTAAGTGATAATGTTTATTATGAAGTATATTTTACCAAAAATATCAATATATTGATAAATCACATTTGTTTTTTAGTTGTACGGAACCCTCAGTGTGCGACTCCGACGCACTTGGCTGGTTTTTATTACATTTTGAATTTTATTTCTCTTATAGTAAAATACCCTATTCGTTTTAAAGTTGACGCCTGAGGGCCTACCGCGAACCAAAAACGAACTATCTTCCTCTCTGTCGTTCGAATATACATGTGCGAGAGAGGCAGATACTTCGTTTTCGGTTCGTAGTAGCGCCTCTAACGTCCGAGCGCGGCGAACGGCATGAGCTTAGGGTCTACTCCGAAATTCAAAATCCTAACTTCGTATGGTGCCGTCCCTTTCACTCTCCTGTCATAGATTATATGAGTGAAAGGGACGGCACCATACGAAGTTCGGATTTCGAATTTCGGAGTATTCCCCCAGTACCACTAAGTTATAAGATAGAGCGAGATAGGGATAGAACTTTGCTAGACGTTTAAAAGCCATAAGTCACCTAGTAGTTTGTCACAAACAAAATAGAGACGCAGCTTTAAGATGGCGGACAGACTCAGCAAACATTCAAGTGGTGTCCTTTACACGATTAATATTATCACAATACTGGGGTGTCAATATTATCGCAGTTTTCAAATTTGTATGGATTCTGCTTTAATATTCACGTGATACTTATCGTGATATGAATCCATGTAACAGGCCCCATACATTCGCTTTGAAGGCGGTTGTTGTGACAATCAGTCTAGCTAGCACGATAGATTATACCGTTACGTTTTATGTGACGTTTTAATACATTTCGCCCATATAACGTGACGGTATAAGTTATCGTGCTAGCTAGGCTGATAGGTGTATAGAACGCTTGAAAACTACAAAAACAAAACGCTGCAGACGCGGCTAGCCGGCGGCAGCTATACCGGACGCAAAAATAGTTCACGATTTTCGAACGTAGCCGACACTGTCAACCAACAAATTTAATATAGCAATATAGTCTGTGGGTAATATGGCCGACGTTTTGTCATCAAATTAACACTTTTAAATGCAAAATACGCGACAATCCGAATTTTGCGGATACATATGTTCAACTCAAAAATCGTTATTTTTATACGTTCTTCAATTTGAGACAGGTCTCGTTCGGGTCTACCGTACCCCTGCACGAAATTATTAATATAGATAACACAACATTATGTAGGCAATTATTGCTAATATGTAATATCATACAATTAATTTATTGTGGTATATTTATTTACACCACACCTTGGCCTAGTGGTGACGTAAAATGATGTACAAAACATGGGTCGTACAACAGAAAGCCCTCTCTCGCATATTTACGACCCTCGCCTGAAGCACTGACCGCAGTCGGGTCACTTTTCGCCATTAGACGTATCGGACCGCTCAGGCCTCAAACATCTGCGATATCGCCCTTTCTTTGGTTTACAACCCTTGTATCGTAAATAGCTATTATTTATTAGGTTTACCAGTAATTGTTACACTGAGAATATACATAATATATAAGCAAGTTATTATATAAAAAAAAACTACGAGTACTTGTATGCTATATTAATGGAACTTATGGTTTTGCGGGTGTCCATGGGCGGCAGTAATCGCTTACCATCAGGCGATTTACACTACCGCTCATAAGTATTTAGGCACCCATACCTTTTTCCATACATTCATACAAACACACTACATTTTCTATGAACCAGCAATTAGTAGTTATTTAAGTCCTTGTAAAAAGAAAACTACCATTTTAAAAGAGGAGCCTCTGGCACCGATTTAAGGCTCAATAAGTCAGCTAATTAAAATTATTATATATTTTTAATGTAAAAGAATAACATTATTGTATAATAACTAGCCTTAATTATCATTGTCCGTCACAAGAATCGATTATGAATCGAATAAATTGCACAGTGACATTGCATGAAATATCGCAGTGTACAGCACTACTCACTTTAAATCGACGGACAATGAGAAAATCCCTACTACCCTACAACGTGAAGATTTACGAAATAATCGTTTGGTTCACTGTCCATTGCGGCCTACAAATAACAAACCTTAAGTATAGTTTAAAGTAGAAGCCGCAATGGGTGGCATACTTCGAAAATATACTATGTGTGTAAATATATTGGTAGAAACGACACGTAATCACTCCAAGTTGAAAATAATTAAATTTAAATTAAATAAGGCGAAATTTATTAGAAAAATACTTATGAAAGGAAACTTCACCGTTTACTTGACTAACCACTCTTGTTGGATTACGGCGCAGTGTGGCATTTTCTAGTGCAGCAACAAACGCCTGATAGTTAGAACGACAGGAGCGTGACTGAGCGGCAAGTGGTGCACCGCACCATTTAGATACACGCGAAGTACATACATTGGGGGCATCTAGGTTTATCTAGGTCTGTGCTTGTAGTATAAATAAACTCCCGGTCGGTTATTGCAAGAAAACGAGATTCAGAGCTGTGGAATATATCGTTCACTGTCGCTGCCTAGTAACCGTTCAGAAGAGTGAGTGCACGTTGTAGTGGAAAGTGAGACGGTACGGGTCCGCGCCCGCCGGTGCCGGCGGGACAGTGACCTGTGTGCGACGGCGAACACCGGTGACGGAGGCAGGCGTAGGGGGATAAGAGCTAGTAACAAGGTTTACTAAATTTTCCTCGTAAAGTGAAAGGAGTATTTTATTAAGGATACATTTCTTTCATCATCATCATCCTATCTATACATACATATGTCCCACTACTGGGCTCAGGCCTCCTCTCTTAGATCAGACGGAACGGGAATTCGTCCTCACGCTGGCCCAGTGCGGATTGGGGACTTCACATACACCTTTGACTTTCTTCGTTGATTTATACAGGTTTCCTCTCGATGCTCACCTTCACAGAAAAACTAACGGGAAAAATCAAAGGATATTCGTTACATAACTTCCGGAAAATTCATTGACCGAGTGAAACGAAGGTCTCCGTTTCAGCTTCGGCAACAAGGTTTAGTATGTCCGGATTTCCGGCTATTCTGCTCTATACATGTCGCATTTCTCAACCGATTCTCGTGAAAATTTCTGAGCCGGTTTGATAATTATATGGCAGTGTTTGGACATTTTGAAATTTGTAAAATAAAGTGGCGAGGTCTACTGCTCGCAGAGCCACTAGTTTAGAAATCTTAACGTGCAAAAGGCTGACTTAGTGCCATGAGACATCATTGGTACTGTCTGGGATTCGAACTCGCGACCGCCGCTAGACAGCCGACATGCGACTGTCAATCCCGTAGCTATTTAATGGTCTTATGCGTGTTTGCAGATTTTCCAAGAGCTGGTCCGAAAATCTGAGCTGAGGCCGTTCTCGCCCGCCGACTACTCGGGGCACTGGCGCTACCTCACCGTGCGGCACTCTATGTCCACGGGCGACCTCATGCTCATCGTGGCCCTGCACCCGCAGGTACGTCGCTCGTCAGCCGTGTGTTCTTAGTGTACATTTTCCAAGAGCTAGCCCGCAAATCTGAGCTGAGGCCGTTCTCGCCCGCCGACTACTCGGGGCACTGGCGCTACCTCACCGTGCGGCACTCTATGTCCACGGGCGACCTCATGCTCATCGTGGCCCTGCACCCGCAGGTACGTCGCTCGTCAGCCGTGTGTTCTTAGTGTACATTTTCCAAGAGCTAGCCCGCAAATCTGAGCTGAGGCCGTTCTCGCCCGCCGACTACTCGGGGCACTGGCGCTACCTCACCGTGCAGCACTCCATGTCCACGGGCGACCTCATGCTCATCGTGGCCCTGCACCCGCAGGTACGCCGCTCGTCAGCCGTGAGGCTTATAGGGTTCTGTACCTCAAAAGGAAAAAACGGCACCCTTATAGGATCAATTTGCTGTCCGTTTGCTGGCTGTCAGTCAAGAGTCAAGTCAAGACTCTTTATCTCGGTAACGCGTGGAGGTATAGAGTTGAAATTAAAACCACGTACTCAATACTCATGTCTACGGTCCCTTGAAGCTGTGAAAAAATCAAACAAAACGTACGAGTATATTTGGACACTCAAGAGATTCTAAATTTATAGGGTACTTTCCGTTGACCTAGAACTATGAAATTCAGCAAGTAATATAGTCTTATAATACAAGTACAGGGAAAAATCTGAAATCTATGCATTTGTAATTAAATCGCAAGAAGTATAGTCTTTATTTAAAGTACGTAATTAATCCTTACAAATTTGTAGGGAATCCTCGGTGGACAAGTCCGACTCGCACTTGTCCCGTTTTTTGAATACGGGTGACCGGAAACGAGGCAAACAAAACCGATACTAAATTATAGTCTATCATAGAGGAATTATTGTTTTCGATGCCAATTGTTTACTATACTATCTAGACGTATATAAAAATGAGATGATGTTTCACATAGCCTCCTGCGGCCCATGAACCAACTGATAGGACTTACACTTTATTTTCGACTCTAAAGGTTCAAATTTCAATGTAATATGGAAGAGAACCTTATTTCGCAAAATAAAAGGTATAATTTTCGATGAATTTGTAAATAAATCATTTGTAAAGTAACCAATTTACATATATACATATATATGTTTATGTTTGACGACCGGTTTAGCCTAGTTGGTAGTGACCCTGCTTACGATGTTGGTGGTTTCGGGTTCGAATCCCGGTCAGGGCATTTATTTGTGTGATGAGCACGAACACTTGTTCCGGAATCTTGGATGTTTTCTGGGTCATTCTTTTTTTTTTTACCTACAATACAATTGCCTGTCCTCATTTTACCATACGTCATTAGTTAGAGTATTGATTATTAAAGTTTTAGTGCGTCGCTAATTAGTTTATGTAGAATTGTAACATTTACTTAATTATAATATGAAAGAAAATTGTTTTGACCCTTATTTCCATAAATAGGCTTAAACGAATATATTTGGTGACGCACTGCAAAAGTTTTATCGTTAGTCTGTATCGACTAAGGAATGGGTGTTTCGATAAACAGATGTCGATTTATTCAATTTTATTCTTTCAAGATTGTGTAAAAAGAAGACAACGTTGAATTCTATGGTCGTCATCATCAGCCGTTTAAGACAAATTCGGACGCATATAGGAATATCTATAGAAATCCTTACTCTGAGTTGAGATATTATAATAATACCTATACTCTACCTTATTTATATGTGTATTAGATACAATAAATTTAATAAACATGTCAACCGACATGGGTGCATAAGAAATGAAATCTAAAAAACTAGAAGTCCCGGAACTTGCACAACAGTATCAGAAATATCACTGTCAGTGTCATAGGGTTCATGTCTGGCCGCGGCGGGTATAGTACTAAATAGTCTTTCACTTTCTCTATCCAGTGCTTTTTTATAAGTTTGTTATTCATAGAATCGCGTGACAGAGTCGTAATCCAAAATGTGGTCTCCGCTGAAAACGGCCACTCTGTCACAGTATTTTCGGAAAAAGTACCATAAAAAAAAACATTATCGCTACAGAAAGAATTACCTTATTTATATGTGTATTAGATTTTTTATATGTCCTTATTTATATGAGTATTAGATACAATAAAATTAATAAACATGTCAACCGACATGGGTGCATAAGAAATGAAATCTAAAAAATAGAAGTATCGAAACTTGCACAACACTATCAGAAATATCACTGTCAGTGTCATAGGGTTCATGTCTGGCCGCGATACCTATAGGTTGATTTATGTAAGATTTTGCACATATATTTTATTTATTTATTTATGTGTCGTCAGGAGCTTACGAGCGAGCAAAAGGAGAAGATTCAAAAGGAACTGGTCGAGCACTTCAGCTCGGAGGAGTCGGCGGCCTGCGGGATCAAGTCCCTTTACATTGACTACATCACGAAGAGGTATATACAAACTGAAGTGCTACCGCGAACTGAAAACGAAATATCTGGCTCTCTGTCAGTCGAATATGCAAGTACGACAGAGAGGCCGATATTTCGTTTTCGGTTGGCGGTATCACTTCTGAGCCCACCTTCGCAACGCATGTAATGCATTATGGAATCTGAACCCTGAAATTTGTATGCTTGGTAACATATTTGTCATACGCAGCGTTGCGTCCTGCGTTGTGTTCTTAAGTGTGTCCCGGGCTATAGTGCCTTTTTTTACTCCACAGTTCTAGTTTGTTGTGACAAACTTTTTATAATGCCAGTCTATACCAAAGACAAGTCATTATATGACTCGTGGGAGAATCAAAATAGATTTCCATACACTATTATACAACTAATTTTATTTATACTTTTTAAAAAAGGCACACGTCAATGCCCGTATTTTACACATTTTGCAGTCATAGAAAAAATATTATATGCAAAGTTACATAATTAGGTCTTAAAATTCTCGAGTCTTTAATAACAGAACACGCTACGCTCGTTTTGTTACAGCGACTCGAATTTAAAAACCCTTATTACGTAACTGTTGCATAATAATATTTTTAGTATTTTAGTACCATTCTATTATATATATATATATGTGTGTGTGTGTGTTGCATTGTAATATTTTTTCTGTGAATTCTAGACGTTCACGTTACTAACCTCGTTGGCTTCGCCATTTAAAAAAAATCTAAAATATGAATCGATAAATAATTTCATCTAATTATCGAACCTGCTCACGAAACACGAACATCGGTTGAGAAATGCGACCTGTAGAGGAGAACAGACGGACTTCCGCCGGTCAGATAAACGAAAGCGTTTTTGCCTAAACTGAAATGGAGACGCTTCGCGCTCGCTCGTTCAATAAAAGTTACCCCTTAAAGTACCTTCACCTTCTTTGTAAGCGTGGAGTTTATCTATGTTTGTAATGTCGGAAGACAAAACCGGACCTCTTTAAAGACATGCCATTAAATGTGCTGAAAACTAATCTTAATAATTGACTCATTCGGAAATATTTTTATAGCATTAACGAATATCCTGGTCGCTAAATAGTGTAACACATTACTTTTTTATTTCGGCCTGTTTAGCCTAGTTGGTGGTGACACTGCGTCCGAAGCTATAGAGGTCTGGGGTTCGAATCCCGCTAAGGGTGTTTGTTTCTGTTATGAGCAGAAACATTTGCCACACACAATGCACAATGCTGCAATGTGTAGTCTCAAGAACACCTGAGACTTGGATGTTTTCTATGTATTTAAGTATATATCTCATAGATAACCCCCTCTAGATAGCCCCTATGGACGATTTAGTTCGAATCAAAAGTCACCAAAGTAAGCGATATGTGCGGGTCGCGGGGAGGTCGGTGTAACCACAGTGGTCACAGTATGCAAATAATTATCCTATATAAATAATAGGTAATTAGAAATTTAAACACGAATGCCTAAAAAATGTTCCCACGACAAGTTTTCTTTGAAATCTAACCTATTCAAAATACAGTCATAAATTTCTAAATGTATGGTACTTCTTTAATCTGGAGTGTGTTGACGTCTCGAGTTGCTAGCTGGGCGCAGACTTCAAGTGGATGGCTGTACTTGAAAAAAAATCCAATAACTTTAAAAACAAAAGAGCTTAATTTAACTGTAATAATATAGCACTTGCGTCTATTAGCTATATTATTGATTACGTGTATAGTTTTTGAATTAAAATGACGTAAGTTCATATGCATTATAGACAAATTGCTTCATTTGAGAATGCGTAGGAATTCATGTGGGATATGGTGTTAAAATAGTTCAGGCAGTCGGGGTTCGCGTTCCTTACGAAAAGGTCGATAATTTTAAAGAAATCCCTTTTTAATTAAACAATTTATCTGTAAATATTTAATATCTAGAACGAACGCTTTGCGGTTGTTAGTTTAAAATAGTGGTCCTGTGATATAATTTTAGTGCTATTTATAGATATTTTAGACATTTCTTAGTGAACAGACAAGTGATTTTAATAAGTAGGGAATTTTATAGTGACAATTGACATTGAACTCAGTGTGTAAAGACTTTAAGTGATTTGATTTTATTTGTTAATAATTATAAGTGTGTTATTTTGTATTTTTCTAATTAGAGTCAGTGCTAAGGAAGTACAATATAATGTATATTTATATTTTTTATCCCTTTAGGTATCTCGTCGCGTCGGGTGAACTCGAGTGTTTTGATAGCTAGTATTAGGGTTCAATAGCTATTCAGCTACAAAGTTGTTGGTGGGACTATCTATGTAGTTTTGTTCCAATTTACAAGGGTGTGTTAGGTAATTTCTGCATAATCACTGGGGCTGATGGAGTGTTCCAGAGAAGATTTATTAGGGGCCACTAGGGTCAAAAATTAACTCTATTTTCATATTATATTTTAGTATGTACTTGAATAAAAGTGGAATCAAAATATTTAGCTCTTGTTTCTATATGCATTATTTTAAATAAAACTGCATGAATTAAGTGTGGATATTGCAATGTAACAGATTTTTAGGAGAGAGTTATTATCACATACATCTCTTACGTTCGCTAGCTCTTTCCAACACTTCTGAAGCTTTGTAATATCACGCATTTGATTGCTTTTGATTCTATTATTTGTGACAAGATAGTGAACTTACAATAAAAAACTATTACATACACACACATTATAATCCGTGGCATAGCCTGGATACAATGAACACACATTCGCGTACACACCACAATACACTTACATACACAAGCTGACACACTACACGTTTAGTCTATTTTTTTTATACATGCATTTAGGTACACTCGGCAGAAGGTAACTTGGCTGACATTAGGTCCTGGGTTATTGATGTAGCTGAAGCAGGGCCTTACCTAAAGAATCCTGATGTTTCAGTGCTTTAGAAGCTACGGTCCGTAACATTACACACTAGGTATACAACCAAGGCCTGAGTTGTTTATGTGTTCTGTATCATACTCTCTGTTTACTCTGGGGCGCAACCCCTCGATATATGCCGACCCCTGACGTCTGATGTCGTGTGTGAAGGTAGAGGGCTCTCCGTCCAATTTAAGGGGTTTGCAGTACAGAGTGTGTTATAGCGCATAAATAATGTTCAGAGCACCTTGTACAACTTCGACAACAATCACTATCTTTGTTACAGATAAATCGCGGCTGCATGACGAAGTAGGGAAGCGTAAATTCAGCAGCGCGTAAAGCTTAACGTAAATTAAATAAAATAAATAAATTATTTGGCATTCTGCGTAAAGTACATTTCTTAAGTATGAGAGATTGATGAGGAAAGTGTAGGTGTGAAGGTGAGCCCCCTTAATATCAAAGACATAGCCTAGGTCTAGGTCCCATTTTCAAGACCTAAGGTCTAAATTCCCAAGGTCCGTAGTCGGGTTTTTCAGGTCATCGTTTTTATACACCGTGTTGGAGTTCGCATTATAATATAAAATTAGTAATATTAAGTTAGAAATAAACGTATGTAATTAGTGATAATAATAATTCTAATTGTAACCTATTGTAATCAAATAATTAAATCAATTATGTTTGTTCGAGCTGATGCTGAAACGGGTGAGTCGCATGTTCACTTATGTAGTTAGACTATTATTGCTTTTTCATGAATGCAGATTTATTGATTTAAATTTCCACGTTTATTTTATTGCGGATCAAGTTTAAAATTGCGGATATGATATATTTTCTTTCGTTTTATATAATTTGCGGCCAGTTAAATCAATTCCCGATCATGATTTTTATGTATCGAAATTGATTATTGATAATAATTTTATACGCGTTTTATTTCGTGATTTTGCGGTAATTTAATAATTGTGTTTACTGTGTTTTATTTTATTACAAACAAAATTGTGTTTTATTATTTTAAACAGTTTATTTTACATTATTATTTTAGCACAACGTGAAGGGTTCTAACCGTAACTATTTGAACTAGACGATCACCACAATTTATTTATGGCCAATTCTTTAGATAATTATTTGAATAATATTTTAATTAGGTAAGGCTAAGAAAGCATTTACATCGGTAACGTCGCTGCCATTGGCTGTTTCATAAAGCGCGCGTTTTGGTTCAACATGGCGCTCGCAGCGTAGGGATGTGACGCTTTGTTTATTACCGGCTTTTACCGGTCATGCCATTTATTTTATGTTAACAATTTTACATAGCGTATATGCTCATCTACTGACTTGGTATCTAGAATAATATTTTAGGCATGTTTATACATAGTGTAATACAGTAGTACGGCTAAAGCACTGGCGAATTTTAAAAAAATGCGACATATATTGACGACCACTTTGGCTTAGTTGGTAGTGGCCCTGCCTACGAAGGCGGAGGTCCCGGGCTCGAATCCCGGCCAGAGCATTTATTTGTGTGATGAACGAACACAAATATTTGTTCACGAGGCTTGGAAGTTTTCTATTTAGGTATTTGTTTATCTATATCCATAGTAAAACCACAAATATAATTTACATCGGCAATCTTCGTTCACTATGACACCGACGAGTGCAGACAAGTACCAAATGAAATCGAATGTATGACCAATTCAATAAAGACCTTGTTGCATTATACGTAAGGTAGAATATCCAATGACAGGTGAACTAGTGCTCTCGCTTCGCACAGCCAGACAAAATGGCGTGGCAGCCAGATAAAAGAATTGGGTCCCCTTCGTGACACTAGTCCTAACTGCTCACCAAGACGATTCGGAAAAACGCAATTGCAATGGCTCCACCTCTAACCAATTCCAAGATCCCTTATACTTCTTCGAAGACCAGCATAGGGTCCACCTCGTGATACCAGTCCTAATTGCTCACCAAGAAGATTCGAAAAAACCCAATTGCAATGGATCCTTCTCTATCCGATTCCGAGATCCTTTATACTTCATCGAAGTCCAGCATAGGGTCCACCTCGTGACACTAGTCCTAATTGCTAGGGAAATCCATGTCCTAGTGGTAATACTGTTACTAATTTGTTATTTCATTAGATATACATACTCGATATTACATAACAATAAATATGACACAACCGCTTAATAAACTTTATAATAAAATAAAACTACAGAATAACTACTTCTATACTAAATATTCCATTCAACTAAACTGATTTGTACCCGTATCGTACCTACAGCGTATAAATAAAATAGAACGAGAGGCTTATTTACTACTTTAAGAACACTGGTAACACTGACAATTAATTTTAATTGGGTTATTTTTTATTTTATTTATTATGCTTTTGGTTATGTCAACTTCAGTGCCAATTTAATGTCAAAAATGTAGTATAACAAATAACCTTTTTCAATAGAATTTCAATATTAAAATAGTGCAACAAAACACGGACGAATACATAATTAATTGAAATCGGGACTTATACGGTAATGTCGAAAGCGTCTCTGGCACATCACTAGCCCGTGCATGTACTTTCGTCAGAAGGGAGAGTATATTGACATTTGAATTGGTTGGAATGGGACAAGAATACTTCAGTACTTCTTAATGGTTAGTGTAAAATGAACTCCGCCTGGCAGAATAAAATATGCCTTTTGTAATTAATTTAACTTCCTGTGAAATGTTATTCCATTATTCTTGGAGTTTGCTGTTCGAGAGCTTTTCCCACACAACTTTACACAGCAAAAAACCATTTGTAATGGATGAAATCGATTTTTAATGCTCGGTTATTTGACGTACGTATAGATCGCGAACCTGGACGGGTCTGACTGAGAGCGCGACGCGTTGCTGCTTACATTTTTTTTTTTTTTTTTTTTTTATTGATAAAGGGAAACAAACAGCGAAAAATAACACATACAATTAAATACATTTAAACATATACAAAAGCCAACACAGTTTCCACTAATGAGTAATATATCATTATAGTTGCTCAGACAAGACTGGTTTATGTATATATAATACTGTTCAATTTTACTATAATTATTCTTTTACAATTATTTTCTAAGATACATGTACTAGTGGTACATAGGTGAGGTGACCGCACGTCGCCGTCTTCGCCCTATAATCTCCATCTAGAGGGGGTTATCTATGATACATCTATAAAATATATCGTCGTCTAGTACCCATAATACAAGCCTTTATTGAGCTTACTATGGCACTAGACCGATTTATGTAAAAATTGTCCCCTAATAATATTTATTTCTGTTAAGGGCACAAACAAACTACAGTGTTGGCAAATTGTATAATACCGCCTACAATGTAACCTGCTTCTCATATGCAATAAAAAAAACTTTATTTGCTTTGTTTTTAGGAGAGTGGGCGAGGAGGCGAGCAGACCGCTACACCTGTGGGGCGCGACGCACATCGTGGACACCATCTTGGGCAGGCAGTTCAGGATATCCCCCGAAGCTTTTTTCCAGGTACCAACCTTCGCCTGCCTGGTTCTGATTTACTTGCGATTAGCCTTTTTGAAATATCGTTGTTTCGCAATTTGTGGAAAATACACCACAATGCTATTGTATCTTGTATCATTCTATCACTATCATAGTTAAACCAAATAAAATGTCGTGTGCTGCTGTGTGTACTGACGTAGATTTTGAAGAAGAAATTGCATCTGTTTTTTCATACAAAACTCAGTCTTTTAACCAACTTCAAGATCTCAAAAGAGGAGGTTATCAATTCGGTAGTATGTTTTTTTTATTTAATGTTTGTTACTCCAGAACTCCGTCATTTCTGAACCGATTTTGAAAATTATTTTTTTTATTATAAGTATACATATCCAAGTTGGTCTCGTTTTTGTCAAAAATCAGTTCTGATGATGTGATCCTTAGGAATCGAGGGTACTTCTCAAATCTTAAAGGCAAACATATAGTGATTTTTGTGTTTTTATCAACAAATCAAGCATTTTCATATAAAAACGTGACATTTGATGAAGTGGAACTGCTGATGATGATCAGAACAGAACTCTTCAACGACAAAAAGGTCATGTTTGGCGATTTGTCCTCCTAGCTGTGTTTGTTAACACATTCGGCGCCGACAAGGCAATTACGTATACATACAAGAATGACACGGTTTCGTGTCATCGGCACCGAATGTGTTAAGCAAGTTCACGATAAATTTTTGTCATGCTCGAGTTCTGATGATGGGATCCATGAGGAATCGAGGAAACTCCTCAAATGTGAAAGGCACACATATAGTGATTTTAGTATTTTCATGAACTAATCAAGCATTTTCATCCAAAAAAGTGACATTTGATGAAGTGGAACTGCTGATGATGATTATTGATAAACGGAACTCTTCAACGACGCATAGTTCACGTTTGGCGAAATGTCCTCTTGCTGTGTTTGTTAAGCAAGTTCGATTTTCAAGACAATCATTTGTCAAGCTCGAGTTCTGATGATGGGATCCATGCGGAATCCAGGGAACTCCTCAAATGTAAAAGGCATACATATAGTTATTTTAGTATTTTCATAAACAAATCAAGCATTTACATTTAAATAAGTGACATTTGATGAAGTGGAACTGCTGATGATGATCAGAACAAAGTCTTCAACGACGCATAGTTGGAGTTTGGCGATTTGTTCTCTTCGTAATGTTTGTCAAGCAAGCTAGGTTTTCAAGACGTATTTTTGTCAAGCTTGAGTTCTGATGGAGGATTCCATGAGGTATTGAGTGTACTTGGTCTTCTACCATTATAAACATACTTATAGCCATTTTGATTTCATTGCATGGAATCTAAGAGTGCACCATCTAAGTATAATAATCTTTCATCGGCCTCCCCCATTGAAGTCGGTTTTTTTCTTAAAAAATATTTTTATTTGGTGGACCGTTTGTTTCTTCTATTACACAACTATTGATATCGATAAAACAATGTTCCAGGTAACACGTTAGATTGCGACAGTCTTTTGTTTTGCCGCGAAAATTCCGGGTTCTGAGTGTACCAAGATCAAACACCAAAGAAAAATCGGAATGCACACACTAGCGTAACAGACACAATTGAGCTCAATATCTCTGGCGCAGCGAAGGTGGAGTGGTATATTCAATGGACAAAAAATCCAGAGACACCAAATTCAAATCTCTGTATACAATTTTTTTGTGCTTTCATGTTTGTATCAATGTTAGTTGTTATTATTATGCAGCAGATTTTAATTAACTGTTTCTTAACTAATGAGGACTACCGTTTTTGTGCACCAGTTGGCGCCACTGTCGGGAAAGGTCCATCTGTCAAAGTTTGTTATTATTAGTTATTACTTATAACAGCGTGAAAACAAAGTTTAAATTTAAATCATATTTAATACCTTAAGAGTCCGTATCGGCCCGGAAAAAGTTCAATTTTATGTATTATTACCCGTCTCGGAACGCGCCAGCGCAGGTGTTGTAGTGGGGGTCGAGCGAGGCGGCTAGGTCGGCTTAGAGTAGTTTTGATACTTTAACCGTTTTATCGGACTTTTTCGTTTCTTTATATTTGTATGTATATGTATTTAAATACACTGCCAGGTAACTTAGAACTGTATCGTTCATTATAATGTATTTATGTAATTACTACAAATTCTGAATTCATTTAAGTACTTACTTGCTTGACGACCGCTTTAGCCTAGTTGGTAGTGACCCTGCCTACGAAGCTGGAGGTTTGAATCCCGGTATGGGCATTTATTTCTTCCTGAGTCATGGATATTGGTTTTTTATGTATTTAAGTATTTATTTATCTATATAAGTATGTATATCGTCGTTTAGTACTCATAGTAAAAGCTTTGCTTAGTTTGGGACTAGGTCGATTTGTGTAAGATTTTCCCCAATTTACTATTATTTATCATTATTCTTCTTAAAACTGTTTTTCTTTTGTTTTTTTTTATTTTATATTATTTCCTATTTGCCTCTGTGACCTGTAGATCTCGCGAGTCTGTCTTTTTGCATAACTCCGCCATTTATTTTTATTTTTTTAAACTGGTTAGTACAAAATTACCAAACCTGCTCACCAGGTTTCACGAGAATCGGTTGAGACATGCGTCCTCTAGACGAGAACAGCCGGCAATCCGGACAGACATGCGAAAGCATTTTTGTCCAAGTTGAAACGGAGACCTGATTCGATTTCGCTCACTCGGTCGATAATGAATTACTGTTAGAGTTTTCAGTTTCCATTCCAGGTTATCAAGTTCTAGGTGAATAGTTTTTACCTGACTTATTCATTTCTTAGTTTTAGTGTAGGTGTTGAAATAAAATACCATTTAATTTAGGAATGTAGGTACATTTTATTTTTACTTGAGTAAGGTTCATAGCTATTGGTTCGTCACCACCTTCCTCGATAACGTGTAGAAGCACTGTTATGGCAGGTGTCCGGGCCTCTCAGCAATAGCCCCATACCCATATTTTGATCAGCCAAACTTCAACACCATGACCGATATGGCACGTTAAGTCGATTAGACATGTCCCAGTAGTGCCTTGGTCTTTATCGGGTTCGACGTTTTCATTATACTGCACATCCTAGAAAAATAATAATTTTAATTTGCCTAAAGTATAATAAGCTTCATCAACAGATAAATAAGAATAATTCGTTAACCTTTCCAGATTCCAGCGTTGCGCTGATTTCTTTATAGTCTGGATTTAATCTTTTAGGACCACAAAATATTTTTTTTCTCTTTACTTTACCAAATGAACGGTTTGCCTTCCTAGGCGCCATACTTAAATTTAAAATAATAAAACCAAACAATTTATAAATATTGTTTTATAGTATACTACTTTAGAGACATGAATAGTAAGAGTCTGAGCAAGGAAAAGATCGGCGATAAAAATGTATGGAGATAAAACATGTTGCACCGTTCGTCCACAACTAAAGTGAAAGATGAAACAACTTCAGCAAATATTATCACTATTAGGTCATAAATGACTTACAAGATGCAAAACAATATGCTCTTTAAAAGCGTGAGTTCTATAAAGTCATTGACATAATATATAGAAATAGACACACAATGCCGAACATAAATAACTAAAAATGGGGCGCAAGATGACACAGATGGCACTGACAGTTACATTCCAATAGCTGATAATAACGCTTCTTTATTGTCCGAGTCAAGATAAAAACTTCATAGAAAAAAGAAATTACAGACATTAGCGTCATGTGTCAAATTTGTAAACATAAGAACCAACATGGTAAAAACTTTTTAGTAAAATGCCACGGTCGTATACTGGCTACCAATGTTTACTTTATAAATGTCAAAAGTGAACAGTGAGTGAAAGTACCTAATGGAGTCGCTTTGGTAATTTTTTTTTTATATTAATAATATTTATGAACAAAAAAAAATATGAATAAAACATTCCATTACAACATTCACACACATTCTGTGATTGTTCTTTTTCTATGTTAGAGATTAAGATGTTTACCTTCATGAAACTCTTGAGTAAGACTATAGGTAGTTATTTCAAAATTACTGACTTCTGCCATTGGAGCAGCATTTGTAGTTTTACAACTTTTGCTTTGCAAGTCATCGTCATCTATCTCTGACATCTATAAAACAAAGATACCGACTATGAACTTGAAAGATAAACTATTAAAGTATATTAACGTTAAATTGATTTTTATTTCATTAATTCATATAACTATATAAAAACGTTTTCCTATCCATGATTTAGTCGTAGTTTGAGTCGGGAACGAACTGACTTACGTTCAAGACAGGTTTAGCAGTTGCAGTTAGTCGATTTAAGCCTTTATTGGTCCTGTAAATGTCGGAAATAGGGAAATAGGCCGAACACACAACACTCGTGTGGCTTGTTGGTTTATAGACTGCGTCACGTTTATTTTGCGCTAAAATAGCGGTCCATTCTGAACGTCGCTGAGGATGTTGTGGAAATCTTGAATTACAACATAAAAAACACAAATTTATTCCTTATAAATTTAATTTAAAAAAATATTGACCTAATAGCGACTCCATACATTTTGTTTCTTGGTAACCTTTCATTTGAACTTACAAAATTATTTACTCAAATCATGAAATTACCAGGACTTTCCATAAATTTTGTAACGTTATCAAAATAACTAACCTAAAGAAGTATATTCCGTCTTTTTCCTTGTTTTTTTTGTAGCTATTAAAGCAGTTTTTCACAGCAGATTTTGTTGGACAACTGTCACTGCGGTCCAAACACGACTAAACAGGAAAGTACCGCCCGAGTCGTGCGGGCGGTACTTTCACGGGGGACATTTTTGTGGGCTGATTGTGAATCTAGTTCTATAATAGTACATCAATGTATAAAGTGGTGAAATGACACAGCAGAAAATATTATAATTTTTTTTTTGTGAGGTAAGCCGATGATATTCTGGTAGCCGATTTTAACTTTAGCCTTTAAAAAGAAAGCTGATAACCAGACTCCCGTTGGAGTCATTTTTCATATATAACTGAATGTTACTAACGGATATGTGTATACCTGTCATCGAAGCAGACGTTAGCTATAATTGCATAAATATGGTTAAAACCAGAAATGACTAAAAAGGCCAGAAAAGTAACACCAGGACAGCAGGAAGCAATTTATATCACACAGATAAAGGCAATAGGAATAAGATTCTGTAAATCGGAAATATTACAAACGGCTGTCAAAATTAAGTAACTGCAAAATAACAACCTGAATAGTCCAACTAATTCATGAGAGGACGTATGTGCCCAGCAGTGGGACGTATATATAGACTGATGATGATGATGAAAATTCGATGACGTGCTTTTAGAATTATCGCTTAATGTATATAGAGTGCGTTTTTATACGGGGTTATATGGTAATGGAGATTAAGATTGGACCTAGGGAACGTATTTACATTAATTTATTTAGGAAATAAAGTTCTTTTTTTTCATACATAATAATTAAGCACGCAATGTATTGCATCCATAATAATTAACGTACCGATGCGTCATGTCAGTATTTAAAATAGTTTGCTTTATTTATTAAGTGAAGTTGCTACCAAACGAAAAACATCATGAGAAAAAGACAGTTTCTAAAAGTTATAACAGATAAAGTAAACAAACTTGTTATGTCAAAATAAGTTGGCCTGCGTACATTGCTGATAAGTCGGATTTAAAAAAATCGTTACACCTAAGTAATAACACTATTTAACAAAATTATTATTCTATATGAGTCGTATCAATTGATACTATAGGTGAAAAAAGTATAAGCCCGTATAAAATTTACACGCTGTATAGATAAAACATGAAGAGTAATTAAGAACCTCCTTCTATGGAACATAGGTCAAAAATGTTAATAGTACAATGAAAACCATTTCCATTAGTTAGTACAAATGCAATTTCATATAAAAAGTCAAAAGTAACAAAAAGCATTACTTACCCAATGATCAAGACTGCCTCATCGCGCTACAATTGCCGCTAGCCCAAGCACCCGTAGCTACGTGACCTTGAAATCGACGAGCGACGTGACCGTTCCCTCGAACCGCTTGGCGGCGACTGCCACTGAGCATATAATCACTACGGCGACTGCCGAATTGAGCGCCGTGGTGTTTTATTACGAATTTTAGGGTGATTTGAAATATTTTTTTTGCCAAAATTTACTTCTATATATACATATATTTTTATATATACGAATAGCGCTTGAACTAGAGTTTTTTATTATGGTTTCATATTTTTGAAATAATGTGCTAAATGGCCCATAATATTGGCGATTCTACGTGTGTTTTTACTAAAAAGTTGTTGCATGGAAATACGGTTTTACTCAACAATTTAATATGTAACTTATAAATTGTTTTCCACTTATTCCTAAGAAGACTATCTATCCAATATAGATTTAATTGTTTCATGTCGACTTGAAAACAAATAGTTCTTCAAATGTAACTCGTTTTACACGTCTCCGAGCAAAAATTGAGAAAACAGCTGTTGGACTGAGCAAAAATATAGTAAATTGAGAGCTAAATGTTAACAACTTTTCCTTGTTCTACTTATTCAACTTGAATTGTAATGATCTTTCATATTATACAATAAAATCTTTAGGAAAACGAATCTTGAATGAAATAGGACCTCAAAAAGTTTATCAAATTCAGCAAACGGCTATATACGGACTCTTAAAACCGTACAGTAAAAAATATGGGGCAGTGTTGCGCAGTCCTGTTTTGTTCTAAAACGAGGTCATAAGGTTTCGAACCAATCTGTCTAAATGTTTCTATATAAGCACTGCTATCCATTGACTCGAAAATCATATCTGCCATCATTTATCTCAGGTATTGCAAAATATTCCCCATATTATTTTAATTTAAAATAAACCCGTCACTGTTTGTGGGTACAAACAGTGACATTTGACATTTTGAAGACCTCACGCTACACTAGCGCCTCTAACGGCGAATTCATACGCGGTAGCCATCATTTTATCACCAGCGCAGGATAACCAGAACGGTATACCTTATAGTCCTGTCAAGTTAAAACCTCCATTAAGGCTTAATCAAATAAAATAGACATTATGCTATAATGCAAATCTATGGACGATGTAGGAGAGTTTAATGGTAAGTTTAGCATTTCGCCTGTTATAGACTAGGACCATTTTTGAAAAAGTAGAATGCAAGAAGCAAATCATGTAACAGTTGGGGTGACAACGTTTTCTGAGTATTTTGACCCTGCTGATTACGGATCTGTCTGTCGCCATTGCGAAATTTGAACCGGAAGTACGGTATACCGGAAAAGGTGCCGCCCATAGAAGAGAAATCGCCATATATTTAGTAAATCGTTGTTCCGGTACCCTAAAAGAGGTCCGATTGTTATGGTTTTTTGATATATTGTAAAGGACAATATAGTAATGACTACGAGTACCCAGAGTTTTCTTCCTTACAGCTCTATATATTTCTCCGCCATCTTGGAAAAGCTGTTATACTTTTCAGTTTTTTGCCTGTACTGTCTTTAAAGTTTATTCTAGTGCTTATCATGATTCTACAATATTGTAGATCACAAAATTTGCTGTAACTTTTGGGCTTTTAATATTTTTTCCATGACCTCTAGGAACGAAGATATGGAATCATCTATGGAGAGTCACCGTCGAAAATTGCTTCCTTTGTCCAGTTTTCCTCTCATGTTTACGTTTAAGTGCACTTTAGCGTAAACTGTAGTTGGCAATATTATAGATCATAAAATTTGCTGTAACCTTTGAATTAAGATATTTTTTCCACTACCTCTAGGAAAGAAGATATGGAATCATATATGAGAGTGTTACCATTGAAATTTCTACCTGTTCTAGTTTTCATCCTATATTTACGTTTAAGTACATTTTAGCGCAAACTATCGGTCTGCAATCTTTCGGAAGACAAAATTATTTGCAAATTGAAAGTTTGTACGATTACTAACTACGGCAAAAAACGATGGCAAACTGTGAGTAAAATCAATTACTTTTGCGGTACTGAATACTTATTTAAAACCTTTCAGGTGAACGTATGGGAAAATGCGCATCATGCCCGACCGGTGATGATGGAACCTGAGTTATATGGGTGAAGACTTCACCAAAACCAATATATTCCCAATGCAGACTCTGCACGGATATTGTATGCTACAATAAAATTCTTTATCCCAGTGTGCCTGACTTCCATGTGCTCATGCATGAAGAACGGATTAACATGCACTTAGTTGTGCCACCGTTCTCGTCAATGTTTGAACTCCATTTTCTGCGATGCGAAGGTTTGAAAGTCACAAATTTTACAAGGTATACGAGTTAAGCCCCTCTTGCATGAGCATTTTATATTACTATTGCGAGGTATGGTATGGCTTGCAATTTGTAGATAATTTTGTCTTCCGCAGAGAGGCCAGGTCAAGAGTACCCTAAATCGGCGCGCATGCATGAAGAATGTTTTGAGAGTTCATTCATGATTCGCTTCAGCGCAAGTTGTATGTAAGGATCGTAGATTGTAATCCGTGATCTCTGCCTACCCCTCTGGGCAATAGGCGTGTATATTATGTATTTAAGTTTGTCTTCTGACAGATTTCAGAACTACAGTTTGTGCTTAAATGCCCTAAAACGTAAATATGGGAGGAAAACTGGTCATAGGTAGGAGTTTTCGACCGTAACTCTTCGTAGACGATTCCATATCTTCGTTTACAGAGGTCATTGAAAAAATATTTCAACCCAAAAGTAATAGCAAATTTTATTTTTTTACATTATTGCCGAACTACAGTATGCGCTAAAATGCACTAATACGTAAACATGGGAGGAATACTAGAAAAAAGGAGCATTTTTTAATGCTAGCTCCCCATAGACGATTCCATACCTTCGTCCCCAGGGGTCGGGGAAAAAAACTTTGAACCCTAAAGTTTTAGAAAATGTTGTATTCTACAATGTTTGAACTCCAGTATTTCACGCCGGCCCATCGCCTACAGCTTTATAAGGCACAGGTCCGCCCACATATGGAATACTGTTCTCATTTTTGGGCAGGGGCACCACAGTACCAGCTTCTCCCTCTGGACCGCACCCAACGGAGAGCGACTCGAATTGTCGTTTGCCAGCGGGTTTCGGAACGGCTTGACTCCTTGGCGCTGCGTAGAAATGTAGCCTCGCTCTGCATTTTCTACCGCATGTATTACGGAGAGTGCTCCGAGGAATTGTTCGGATTAATCCCTGCCGCTTCCTTCCGCCATCGCCCAACGCGACAAAATTTCCATCCTCACCACTTAGATGGTTGGCAGTCCACAACTGTGCGTTTCTCCAGAAATTTCTTGCCTCGCACAGCTAAACTGTGGAATGAACTGTCGCCTGCGGTATTTCCGGACCGATTCGACCTTCAAACCTTCAAGAAAAGAGCGTACTCCCATCTTAAGGGCCGGCAACGCACTTACAACCCCTCTGGTGTTGCGAGTGTCCATGGGCGGTGCGAATCGCTTACCATCAGGCGATTCGTCTGCTCGTTTGCCACCTATGTCTTAAAAAAACCATGATTAACACTAGAATGGACTTTAACGACAGTAAAGGCAAAAATCTGAAAAAAAGTGACAGTTTTTCCAAGATGGCGGAGAAAGATATAGAGCTGGAGAGACGGATGCCATAACGAAAACCATGACTATATAGTCCTTTACAACATATCGGAAAACCATTACAATCGGACCTTTTTTAAGGTACCGGAACCACGATTTACTAAATGTACGACGAAATTTTTTGTATGGGCTGCACCTTTTCCGGTTTACCGCACTACCGGTTCAAATTTCGCAATGGCGACAGGCAGATCGGTAATCAGCAGGGTCAAAACCCTCGGATAACGTTGTCACCTCAACTGTTACATGATTTGCCGTTTGCATTGTTTAGAGACGCGTTTTCCAACACGCGTTTTGGGCCTAGACTATTATTAGAGTCATAAAGAATGTATTTGTCTATCAAATAATAATGAAAAGAGAAATGGCTATTAATGAAAAGTTTCTACAACTTGAATGAATATTTTGGTTGTTTAAATACCTAATATTATTATTATTGAGTTTCTCTGTGTAAAAATATATTATTAATTTATTCACTACCTATTGTTCGCCCGAAATGGGCAAGCTGTTGGACTTTTTCTATATAACATCATCTTAATGTACCATCGAGGAATTTGAATGTTTAGCAATTTAACCGCCTTCTTAATTTGTTCGTATTATTACGAGAAACATCGCACAATGACAAGTCTGGATGTTTCTCGTAATAATACAAACAAATTAAGAAGGCGGTTAAACTGCTAAACATTCAAATTCCTCGACTGTACACAGTTTCTGACAATAAATTATTCTTATTCTTAATAATGTCAAACTATCCTGTCATTAGATAAATACAGCGGGGGCAGAGATACTGTACCAAAGCGCGATCGACATGAGCCAAGTGAAGAGTGACTCCACTGTGGTCGACATATGCTGCGGCACCGGCACCATCGGACTCTGCTTCGCTAAGGTAAGCTTAAATGGGTTATTTTTAGGGTGCCTATATCCTGAGATGTGCTATGCAGCTATGCTGCGAAGAAGTGCAAGCTACGCTTCGAAAACCCGTTTCCACCAGTACTATGCTATGTGGACCAATGAATATGATTGGTGGATTCGAACGCATTCATAGCAACGTAGCATATCGCATCTCTGGTGGAAAGGCACCCTCAGGCATCGTTTATAGACACAGGTACCGCGAGCGAGCTTTGCCCGACATCTTTCGTGTTTTCCCGGCGCGGCGAATACCAGTTTTCCCAAAGATAATACCTATTTCTCTGTGAGATCTAAAGATTCCCTTTTGATATATCATATTCCGGGAAGGGGATCCCAGTGTTCACAACAATATAACGTAAATGCGCGTTACCCAGAAATAATAAATAAAATCAAGTAATGAGATTAGAGCAAAAGTAAAAGTAGTTTATTCTTCAAATTAGGCATATTACATGCACCTATGAGCGTCAATAAACTACCACCGTTTCGGAAAAATATACCTCTGCCACGAGAAGAACCGGCGTAAGAAACTCGGCGAGGTGTCATTTTTTCAAAACAATATACATTATATAGTTAAATATAAAATTACAGTGTCCGCTACTACAAAATAACTTAAACAACAATGCTACAGTAGAAAATATATTTTCGCGATAGAATACCCGTGCAGGACGCTATCACTGCCAAACATCCCTATCCATGATGTAATCGTTTATCTTATAATATGCTCTTGAAATAAGTGTTTGTTTTACTACAGATTTGAATTTAGAATTGCTAAGTTCAGTCACAGAATAAGGAATAGTACAAGTACAGAAATTTCACTTCCTAACAAAAACGGCGTTTAGGCATAAGAAACTCTGTCTATCGCATAACTTGTATTCATTCACGCGCGGCACGTGTAGCCCTAGGGTTGTCACGCCAAAAATACTTCAATGATGCAAAAAATGTTCTACCTCACCAGATGTCGCTTAAGTACAGTGAACCGATATTAATTAAGTACATGTTACTTCACAAGAATAATAAATCTCATATTTTTTTAACGAACCATCTAACGATAACCTACACGGTGGGTTTTGCAAGAAAAAAATGCATCCCCATTTTACGTTTAGGGGAAGTACCTTCAAACTACATATATCGTGTTACATTTAAAATGAAAGAGCTCATTGTGTGCATCTCAAATATATTTTTTGTAAATTTAAAATAATTATTTTAGAAATTATTTAAGATAATAGCCAAAAAATTACCATTCCCCCCTTCATCTCCGAAACTACTGGGTCTAAAATAAAAAAAAATACATTTCAAATCATCAACCAACAGGTTTTGTCGGACATACAAATCAACAACAAACACGTCACAACTGCATACAACAGGACAGGTCATCTTCTTATGTTTTTCAGCTACTTATACCTACACTTTGTCCGTGTTTCAAATGCTATGGCCACAGTAAAGGACAACTACCTAAATAGGACAACTATTATGTAGCTAATCAAGTAAACTAAATTTAATATCGCGTGTTTCATTTTGAATAAAATTACAGTTACTTAATAAGTAAATCGTCGGAAATGGTGAGTTTAAGCTATAAGTACCTAACAAGTAGCCAGGTGGTTCGTATCGTATTTATTTGTATTGTAACTTACAACTTGATAATTTTAAACACCAACCAACACTAAATAAGTACTTATTATTACATATACCAAACTAAAATAAAAAAAAACTTACCATTCAAAATTTGTAGGCAACTGAAAAAAAGTTACACCAACGTTCCTTCAAACAACCATATACACAGAACATGTGTGGCCGGTTATCGGTTTCATCGTGGGTTTTTTAAATCACACAAAAAATTACGTAGTAACGCGCGGTTCGTCGCGATCAAGTCGGCGGCGCGCGGCAGCGGATCACAAAACGACGCGCACGTACATGTTCGGACGGCGACGGCCCGCGACTGACAGCTAGCGTCGGGGTTTTCGAGCGTTAGGTTATTAACGCGGCGCGCTCCACCCATTGCAAGCCCCTTGGTTCAGTAATGTGTTTAGGGATTTTATTGTAGAATCTGATACAATTTCCCAAGAACGACTTTTTCGCCTTTACTAGTCTATAGAAGGTTATTTTGAGTGTCCCAGTATTTCTCGTGGCTATTGGTTTATCAGCGTTCGTTGGAAAATTGCCCAAATTCTTCCTAACATACATTATTATTTCAAATATGTATAGGGACGGCAGGGTTAGAATATCTATTTCTTTGAAAAATTCTCTTAATGAATCACGCGACCCCAAGTTATAAATTGCTCGGATAGCCCTTTTTTGCAAAATAAAAACAGTTTCAATATCTGCAGCTGATCCCCATAAGATAAGACCATAAGTAATTATACTATTAAAATAAGCAAAGTAAACTAACCGTGCCGTTGCCACATTGGTAAGCTGCCTTATTCTCCTGACTGCAAATGCAGCAGAGCTCAACCTACTTCCTATCGCTGTTATATGGGAAACCCACTGCAATTTTGAGTCCAATGAATACAGTAGAAGTAACAAATTCTAATGTTTGGCCATTATGTTTAATATTTGTATCTAAGTTTCTGTTTGATGAGATCGCTAGAGAGAATTTCATACATTTCGTTTTTTTCGGGTTCAATACTAAGTTATTGGCAGCAAACCAGTCAGATATCATGGAGAGGGTATTATTTGGTTCAATGAGTTCAGTATCTCTCCTATTTACCTTGAACAGTAATGAGGTGTCGTCTGCGAACATTACAATGCCTGATCTTCGGCTTACCATATCTGGCAGTTCATTTACATAAACAAGGAACAGGAACGGACCTAGAATAGACCCCTGAGGTACTCCCATCTCTACCACTGTCTCTGACGAAATGGCTTTATTTATCGCTACCTTTTGATTTCTCTGTGTTAAATATGACTTCATGAGATCTAATACATGCCCTCTGATGCCATAAAACTTAAGTTTACAAATTAAAGTACCATGATCTACACAATCAAAGGCCTTGGAAAGGTCACAGAACACTCCGATGCCGTCGTGCGACTCTTCCCAAGACTGCAAAATAAATTTTAATAAACTTGCACCTGCATCAGTAGTTGACCTACCCTTCGTGAAGCCGAACTGCTGTGCGTGCAAAATATTGTGAGAATTAAAGTGAAAAACCAATTGCGTAAGCATTATTTTTTGGAATATTTTGCTAAACGCAGGTAGGATAGAAACTGGACGATAATCAGAAGGGTTATCTCTATGACCTGATTTGAAAATTGGAACTACTTTACTACATTTCATTAAGTCTGGAAAAATGCCATAGTCTATACAGCTTCATGAATAGCTACAAAAAAATTGGGCTTGTAATAATTATAGTTCTTTCTTAAAATTCTCGAGTCGTTAACAAAAAAAACTCACTACACTCGTTTTGTTACAGCGACTCTCGAGTTTTAAGAACCCTTATTATGTAACTGTTGCATAATAGTACATTACAATACAAGTGCAGAGAACAGGAAATTCGCAACGAGTGGTGATAAATTAAAACACGACCGAAGGGAGTGTTTTAAATCGACACGAGTTGCGAATTACCTATTGGCACGTGTATCGTACAACGTTTTACAGTACATATAACTCTTTTGAAGTTTCTACGTATGCACGTAATCTGCTGATTACCGCACATGTGCGGTAAAGTAGCACCATATGTACTGTAATAGTACATTACGATAAGTGTGGGAAGTTTGTCATTTTATAAGAGTCCCGAGGTGTCTTGGCCCGAGCCGCAGGGCGTGGTTAAGACACGGGACGAGTGAAAATGACACTTCCGCACGTATTTCGAACGACTTGTTTTAATACATTTGCCAAAAAATAACGTAACAAAAATAAAACAGAAATGAAAATCATCAAAATTTACTCGACTGGCAGTGTCAACATCCCTATTATCCCGGAGGCGGTCTCTAATACTCCTCGTTTTCATTCTCATGGTAATAGGTAAAAGAACAAAGTGATTGGACTAGGTTGGATGTATGGCCTGGAACAAAAGAAAACTTAAAATCTAATACTCCACGTTTTCATTCTCATGGTAATAGGTAAAAGAATAAAGTCGACGGATGTGTGACTTGGAACATAATAAAATTAAAAAAAATTGGAATAGTAAGAAGCACTAGTGCGAAAAATCCAACTTTCCGCACGATATATAGCTACATAAAGTACTGTAGGGAGACTGAGCTACGGAGTAGAATTAATACGTCTTAAAACCAAAGATGGGATGATGACATAAAACTAATAGCAGGTTCGAACTGGCAGAGATTAGCCCAAGACCGACTTTAATGGAGATCAATGGAGGAGACCTTTGCCGAATAGCAAACTTATAATAAATGTGATACCACTAGATGAAAGCCCGGCTTCGCTCGGGTGAAATAAATAAGAAAGAAATAAAGAAAACATTTATTCGTGACAGATATGCAAACGACGAAAGAAATAGTGTACAAAAATGTATAAAATAAAAACATTACAACAACGGATTATGATGAAACTTCGTATACAAATATAGTTTGTAGTGTGGATTAACATATGAAATAGGGAGTAAAAGATTACGCTGACGAAGTCACGGGCAAAGGCTAGTATCTTCGTAATCAGTATGGTGCGAAGTCAGAGCTGCTACCGCGAACGAAAACGTATGAAGTTCGTGTATCTCCCTCTGTCGCACTTGCGAATTCGAGCGACACAGAGGGAAATAAATACACGATGTTCGTTCGTTTTCGTTTCGCGGTAACAGCTCTCTATTCTCCGCCAAATTCTATTCAGTGGGGCCCTTTACACTCAAGATTATGTGTCAATATTATCGCGGTTTTCAAAATTGTAGGGATGTTGCTCTCAATATTCATCAATATTCACGTGATACGGATCGTGACACGAGTATTTCGCGTGATAATAATAACAGTTGGTAATATTTTCTTCAATTAATGGAACTTATTTAGCAACTTGTTCCGTTAATTTCGCCAAAGGTATTTTGCATTCCGATACGCGCACCATCCAGGAATAGGAGCCGTCCGACCAGAGGGCCTACCGCGATCTGAAAACGAAGTATTTCCCTCTCGGCGCTCGAATATGCAAGTGCGACAGAGAGGCATGTATGTCGTTTTCGGTTCCCAGTAGCACTTCAGTCCGAGCGCGGCGGTCGGAAAGTCAAAGAACATTCCGTGTGTCGTCTGTCACACATATATTTTTTTAACTGAACTTGAAATTAGGTTATAATATTTAGTATGACGTATATTTTACCAAAAATACTATATTAGTTGTATGGAACCCTCGGTTCGCGAGTCCGACGCACACATTTTGAATTTTATTTCTCATATAATAAAATACCCTATTCATTTCAAAGTTTACGCCTGAGGACCTACCGCGAACCAAAAACGAATTATCTCCCTCTCTATCGTTCGAATATGCATGTGCGATAGAGAGGCAGATACTTCATTTTCGGTTCGCGATAGCGCCTCTAACGTCCGAGTGCGGCGAACGGCATGAGCAGTACTACGAAGTTATGAGATAGAGCGAGATAGGGATAGAATTTTGCTAGACGTTTAAAGGCCATAAGTCACCTAGTAGTTTGTCACAACAAAATAGAGATGCAGCTTTAAGATGGCGGACAGACTCGGCAAACATTCTAGTGGGGTCCTTTACACGATTAATATTATCACAATACTGGGGAGTCAATATTATCACAGTTTTCAAATTTGTATAGTTTCTGCTTCAATATTCACGTGACACGTATCGTGATATGAACGTATCACGTGATACTAAAATAACCATGTAACAGGCCCCATACATTCGCTTTGAAGGCGGTTATTGTGACAATCTGATAGGTGTATAGAACGCTTGAAAACCACAAAAACAAAACCCTGCAGAAGCGGCTTGCCGGATCTACACAATGGGCGACGATGGCCCACCACCCAGAACGCAGCCCAGCAACGTGGCCAACATACCGGACGCAAAAATAGTTGACGATTTTCGAACGTAGCCGGCACTGTCAACCAACAAATTTAATATGGCAATATAGTCTGTGGGCAATATGGCCGACGTTTTGTCATCAAATTAACACTTTTAAATGCAAAATACGCGACAATCCGAATTTTGCGGATACATATATTCTATGTATTTATCTATATAAGTATGTATATCGTCGTTTAGTACCCATAGTACAAGCTTTGCTTAGTTTGGGACTAGTCGATTTGTGTAAGATTGTCCCCCAATATTATTATATTATTATTATATGTTCAACTCAAAACTGGCCCTCGCCTCTGTGCTTGCCTTAATTGCCCGGCCAGAGTGGAGATGCAAGAGCGGGACCTATGCTCCAGGTTGGAAGTGTAAAATGTCATAACGCCGGCGGCCTGCTGATCGGATTACCGGGATCTGGCTACCGCAGACTCACCTCTCGACAACCTTACAGCCGCTCAAAGGGATGTTGCCCCACTGTCGCACTGTGCGTGCGGCTGTTATGTGGGGCCCACTCGGCGAGCTGGCGAGTCACCGCCTGCCTTTTACAATATTGAGACTGATTGTCACGGCAGGTGTCCGCTAGTCTCCTCCAATAGCCCATTATCCATCCCATCCAACATTCAACACAGTAGATGACCTTAGTTTCCATCGCAGCACAGTGATGCACTGCAATAGCCTTTGCACCTGGCGGGGACCATCTCTGGATGTATCATATTGTGCGTTCGGGGATGGTATCCGCCATGTGTATCCCTTTGCTTTTAGATTAAATTGTCTAAAAGGGCCTCTGCGCTGTTGGCTTCGGCCCCACGCACGCCTTCCAAAGGTCCGGGACCCCATGGTCCCGAGGTATGGAAAAGACATACAATAATAAATGTTATGTAGCTTCTATATTAACATGCACAATACAATAAATGGACCACCACCAGTACCACTTTTTGAGCAACTGTATTAAAAATAACTCTTACAGTACATATGTTGCTACATTACCGCACTCGTGCGGTAATCAGCAGATTACGTGCATATGTCGTAACTTTAAAGAGTCATATGTACTGTAAAACGTTGTACGATACACTTGCGAACAGGTAATTCGCAACTCGTGTCAATTTAAAACACTCCCTTCGGTCGTGTTTCAATTTATCACCACTCGTTGCGAATTTCCTGTTCTCTGCACTTGTATCGTAATGTACTATTACAGTACATATGGGGCTACTTTACCGCACGAGTGCGGTAATCAGCAGATTACGTGCATATGTCGAAACTTTAAAGAGCCATATGTACTGTAAAACAATGTACGATACACGTGCAAATAGGTAATTCCCAAGTCGTGTCGATTGGACTCCCTTCGGTCGTGTTTTAATTTATCTCCACTCGTTGAGAGTTTCATATTTTCTGCACTTGTATCGTAATGTACTATTCTAGCACTGCGGCCAAGTACTAGGCGTGGAGCTGATACCCGAGGCAGTTCAAGACGCGCGAGCCAACGCGTCGGCCAACGGGATCGACAACTGCCAGCTGTTCGCCGGCCGCGCCGAGGACGTGCTGCCGTCCGTGCTCGCGCGCGCCCACAGCGATGACGTCATTGCCATAGTCGACCCGCCCAGAGCTGGCCTGCGTGAGTACATGTGTACAGAATCGACAGCTGCCAGCTGGTCGCCGAGTTGACCGCACTGATGTGAGATGTTAGTTTAATGTAAGTTTTGTCCCGCAAGGACTCAGGAGATGCTTCTGTGAAGGGCTTGAGTACCTTAGCTAGCTCCTTAGCTCCCCTGGGCCACCACTGTACGGCAACGCTATAGTAGACCCACCCAGAGCAGGCTTCCGTTCCGTGAGTACTTGGACAGTTGCAGGCAACAAAGAGTTATTTTCGAAGTATTATTTACTTCTGATTTTAAGCTTTGTTTTATTTTTTAAAATATCATAGGTTAACTTTTGCAAATCAAACTAGTCTGTAATTAAGCTGTATCATACTTATGCTATGCATATAAGACGACCATATACATAATTTATAGCTTGCTAAATACCTTTATACATAGAGAACTGCAACCTCTGGTAATCGCAACTTTTACAATATAATCAGAGTTTCAGATATCGCAAAAATTTTACATACGTGGAGCCAACCATTCTGACTTCAGGGCTACTTCGTACCTTGTCACACAAAAAAACTAAACCGTTTTTTGTGCTATATCAAATATGCATTTAACTGTCTGATGATGACTGATGATTGATGGAGCTAGAAGGTAAATGACAGAAGTAAGAAGACAATAATAGGTAGTACTTTTTATTCAAAGTCGGAAAATAAGCTATTACATACGCTAATTTGGATATAATGCAGAAAATAAATATTAAATGATTTTACTAACGAATTCAAAAAAAGATCGATTTTTAGGGTTCCGTAGCCAAAATGGCAAAAACGGAACCCTTATAGATTCGTCATGTCTATCCGTCCGTCCGTATGTCACAGCCGATTTACTCGGAGACTATGACTACTAAAATTGGAAAATTTGGTGTGAAGGTGTACTCGTATGTTATGAATCGCTATAGAAATATGATGTGAAATTACGAAAAAAATATTAAACTGGGGGGAGCACCCCATACATGTAACAGGGGGGCCATTTTTTTTCAATGCACATAGGCGTGTGGGCTATCTATAGATAGGCCTTTTAAAAATGACATAGAAGTTTCTAGCAAAATTTTCCATTTAAGTCAACGGTTGGTGAGATATTAGCTGTCAGTCGTAAAAATTGTGCGTTTTTTTCATTCGCTGGACAGAATGGTTTGAAGAGGAGTTCATTCAGACGTAATCTTACTTTTTTATCAAACGAATTTCTCAAAACATGTTTTAAACGACAAACGATTTTTTCGATTTGCCAAAACATAGTATGTGTTAAAATACTGTTAAAGTAAAGCGAACTTAGGTGTTGGCAGCGTTTTAAAAGCTCGCACGTAACTTTACAGACATGCGCGCCGTAACCCAACTGCGCAACACCAAGTCAGTGCAGCGACTGGTGTACATATCGTGCAGCCCGGCCGCCGCCGTCAAGAACTTCCTCGACCTGGCGCGCCCCGCCTCCAAGACCCTGCGCGGCGCGCCCTTCCGCCCCGTGCGCGCGCAGCCCGTCGACATGTTCCCGCACACCAGGCATGTCGAGCTCGCCATCTTGTTCGAGAGGGACCAGCAACAGGTACGGCCGCCATCTACTTGGTACCAGTCAAAGTAGTCAAATATATCGTGATTTTCGCGTGGTTTTTTCCTAAAGCCTTCGATGTGTTGTCCTATTACTATGAAAAACACTTTACGAATAAACTTCACTGCCCGGTTTGCCTCACTGTCTGGTTTGTAGGTACAGGTTGGAGTGCGGAGTAAAGCAGGGCGGGCTTCCATCACCCTGACTTTCACCTGTCATAAATCCGTTGACCGAGGAACCCAGCAACACCATGACCGGTTATTCTATTAATGCGTGTAATCTCAATAAGCTTATGTATAAGCTGACGCCGTCATAGTGACGTTATATTATCGATATTTTATCACAATCAGTCGAAAAATATAAGTACATCACTCTTTTTAAATCGTTCAATTTTGACTACTTATTTGAAGTACCTACCAGAGTTACTCCGACCTCTGCCACTTGCATAGATAATATTTGGTTAAACTGTCCTCATTTAGACAGATGCATAGTGAATGGAGTCCGGTCGGATCATAAAGCTCAGATGGTCAGGCTACCTTGCGAAGTAAAACCTCCAGATCGCGTTATAGAAATAAGACCCCTGAGTAAAAGTAGACTAGAACTACTAAAGTCAAATCTACTAGTCGCCATGCCGAACACCCAGGTAGAATCAAATGATCCGAATGATCAATTCAAAATGCTTCTGAATACAGTGTGTAACGAATTTCATAGGACTTGTAGTAAAAAGCGTATTAAAATAAACAATAAAATGAGATTTAATGATTGGGCAACTACCGGAATTCGAAAGAGTAGAGATAACTTATACCAACTTTATGAAAGGAGATCTTGCACCACTGACGAACGCTTCCATCAGTATGTTAGGGATTATTCCAAATTATTCAAAACAGTTTGCACAAAGGCAAAAGCAATGCACTTGAATAATAAAATAAAGTCCTCAGATAACAAAGCCAAGACTGTCTGGAAAATAATAAACACAGAGACTGGACAGAGAAATAATAAAGAGTCCACAATTTCTTTGAAAATAGAGGATAATATAATTACTAATGCACTAAAAGTAGCCGATGAATTTAATAATTTCTTTTCCAAAATTCCTATAGTCACGACTCAAAGTTTGGCATCATCTACCACAATAGCAGAATCCCTTCTGAATGAGAACGTAAAAGTCTCTAAATATTTTCAAATTTCATCATGTTTCTCCTCTAGATTCAGTACATCTAAAATGTTAAAAATAAAGAGCACTGAGGACTTATGGGGCGTGTCAGTCATGGTACTGGAATCTATTCTCGAGGTCGTTGCACCCACTCTAGCACTCATTTTTAATAGTTGTGTAGACAATGGCATTTTTCCAGACTTAATGAAGTGTAGTAAAGTAGCTCCTATTTTCAAATCAGGTCATAGAGATAATCCTTCTGATTATTGTCCAGTTTCTATCCTACCAGCGTTTAGCAAAATATTCGAAAAAATAATGCTTACGCAATTGGTTTCTCATTTTAATTCACACAATATTTTGCACGCACAGCAGTTCTGTTTCACGAAAGGTAGATCAACTACTGATGCAGGTGCAAGTTTAATAAAATTTATTTTGCAGTCTTGGGAAGAGTCATATGACGCCATTGGAGTGTTCTGTGACCTTTCCAAGGCTTTTGATTGTGTAGATCATGGTACTTTAATTTGTAAGCTTTATTTCTATGGTATCAGAGGACATGCATTGGATCTTATGAAGTTATATTTAACACAGAGAAATCAAAAGGTAGCGATAAATAAAGCCCTTTCGTCAGAGACAGTGGTAGAGATGGGAGTACCTCAGGGGTCTATTCTAGGCCCTTTCCTGTTCCTTGTTTATGTAAATGATCTACCATATATGGTAAGCCGAAGATCAGGCATTGAAATGTTCGCAGACAACACCTCATTACTGTTCAAGGTAAATAGGAAAGATACTGAACTCATTGAACCAAATAATACCCTGTCCATGATATCTGACTGGTTTGCTGCCAATAACTTAGTGTTGAATCCGAAAAAAACTAAATGTATGAAATTCTCTCTAGCGAACTCATCAAATAGAAACTTAGATACAAATATTAAACTTAATGGCCAAACATTAGAATTTGTTACGTCAACTGTATTCTTACGTATTACATTGAACTCAAAATTGCAGTGGGGTTCCCATATAACAGCGATAGGAAGTAGGTTGAGCTCTGCTGCATTTGCAGCCAGGAGAATAAGGCAGCTTACCAATGTGGCAACGGCACGGTTAGTTTATTTTGCTTATTTTAATAGTATAATTACTTATGGATTATCTTGTGGGGATCAGCTGCAGATATTGAAACTGTTTTTATTTTGCAAAAAAGGGCTACTCGGGCAATTTATAACTTGGGTTCGCGTGACTCATTAAGAGAATTTTTCAAAGAAATAGATATTCTAACCCTGCCGTCCCTATACGTATTTGAAATAATAATGTTATGAAGAATTTGTGCAATTTCCCAACGAACGCTGATAAACCAATAGCCACCAGAAACACTGGGAAACTGAAAATAACCTTTTATAGACTAGTAAAGGCGAAAAAGTCGTTCTTGGGAAATTGTATTAAATACTACAATAAAATTCCAAAACAACAACTGAACTTAGCAATTCTAAATTCAAATCTGTAGTAAAACAAACACTTATTTCAAAAGCATATTATAAGGTAAACGATTACATCATGGACAGGGATGTTTGGCAGTGATAGTGTCCTGCACGGCTAATCTATCGCGAAAATAGGTTTTCTACTGTAGCTTGTTATTTTTGTAGTAACTGAGACTGTAATTTTATATTTAACTATACAATGTATATTGTTTTGAAAAAATGACACCTCGCCGAGTTTCTTACGCCGGTTCTTCTCGTGGCAGAAGTTTGTTTTTCCGAACCGGTGGTAGTTTATTGACGTTCATAGGTGCATGTAATATGCCTAATTTGAAGAATAAACTACTTTTACTTTTTTAATGGAACCTTCATAAACAATGTCAGCTATGCCGACGACATGGTGTTGCCGAGTTCGTCGATTAGCGCCCTCAGGACACTATAATCGCTGTATGTGCACGATATCCGGAGGCCCATGGCCTCAGGTACAATGCCTCGAAGAGTGAGCTGAGGGCCTACTCCGAACTTGGAAAATCGAACTTCGTGTCCTGCCGTCGCTTTCACTATATGACGGAAAGGGACGGCACGATACGAAGTTCGATTTTCCAAGTTCGGAGTAGGGCCTCTGATAGTCTTTAACCTTTTAACCGCCATTGTCTGATATATAAGACATAAAATATCCAGCTCATTTCGCCGCAGTCTGATAAATAAGACAAATGTCTGATATGATTTACACAGTATATTCATCTCTCTCACGGATTCTAATTTGATTAATGTATACATAAAAAAATGAATAACTTCGTATCGGCGGCGACCCGGGCATGTTCGATGAAAAACTATCGGCGGTTAAAGGGTTAAAGGAAAGGGGTTTATTTTTTATCATTTATTTATCTATAAAATAGTAGCTCGGTTAACATTTTTAAATCTTAGCCAAACTACAGCAGCAGTTTAGCGAACCTAAGCCACCGGTCACCGATTTAAGGATCAGACTTAATGGCACTCCTCTCAAACTAGTAAGAGAGTTTCAATATATGGGGCATTGGGTCACCGCAGTGACGACATAGACTTGGAAAGGGACGTAGGCGCTGGCAATTGATACGTAGGTTTTTACACCTGCCTAACTTTACTCAAAGCTTACAGCGCCCTACGCGTCCAGTATAATAACGCATTTAGGATGTTGTTGGGGCTGCCGCGCCACTGTAGTGTGTCAGGGATGGTTGCGGAGGCGCGCACTGACTTTTTCAGCGCCAGCATGCGCAAGCGGGTCGCATCCCTGTATACATGTGCGGCGTGTGCGCGGCAGCACCAACAGCCCGAACCACAGTAGCGGACAGAGTGGATGGGGCCTTCTTGCAAGCCTGGAATGCCTTGCATCTGTTACCAAGATAGGCTAAGTTAATAGTACATTACTAAGGCCGGGAAACGAAGGGTTGCAGGCCAAGTAGATATAGACTTACGGGTAGGGATACGCGGCCTGCAGCCCAACCTTTCTCGCCGAGATTTGTATAGTGCTTTTCTCAAACACATGCAATGAAATAAAAAAATACACCACTCAAAAAATAAATTTAATATACGCCATGTTTGACATTAAAATTTAAAAAAACCCGACTAGGCCTTCAATTTTGTATGAAATTGAAATGTATCCCTAGTGGTTCCGCCTGCAACTTGATACTTTGAAGCCTGTTATACTTATAACGCACGTAATGACGAAATTTTATTGCATGTTTGTGAAAACATACTAACATAGTTTTAGGGATCTTTGTTACTAATACGATATGAATATTTCCGAAATAAATTATTATTACTATTATTTTATTATTAAAATGTCTTTTAGGTATTTGAAGACCAACATGAAAACGTCCAGAAAGCGGAAGTTGTAAATGTGGAAACACAAGACAAACATGGGGACCAAAATAATAAAATGGACACTGATGAAAAATTGGACGAAAAGAAGAAAATAAACGCTAATGAAATAGTGAAGACGAGTGAAGGAATAGAAGTCGATAGAAAAGAAATAGATGAAAATGTAAAAGAGTAATTCCCAGTAGATACGGAGCGAAGGACCATACTAATTAAAACACTAGTTTAATGCTGACTTAAAATTTCGTATGTACTTCTAGTACTTGTTTTAGGCCGTAAATAATTATGTGACATATTTTTGAAATTATTTTTCGTTATCATAATGAACTAATGCGTTTTCTTAAAGGTTTAAGTAATAAACTTTTATTACATTTATGTGTATATATTTGTATGGGTTAGCATCGTACCTAGAAGCATCATGTGCATGTCATATTTATTATGTTCACCAATTTCATATTTTTCATCCACTTATTCAGTAAAAGGTATAGTTTTTATTCTTTCTTTCAGAACTGGGTTATTACTAATTATAAGATGAAATCTCTAGTAATTCCATCAAAAAACATCGGGTTGTATCGGGGATACAACCGTAAATTATATGAAGTGAATAACTTCAATCACAAAAAGAAGATGGAGGTGGGGTATTGTTAGCTGTAATGCGGAACTTAAAACCGATTAGCATCTTACACAATTTGTACCATAAAAATCTCCCTCAGTATATTGAAAGTGTTGTAGTAACTATTCCCAATATTAGTACTAACAAACACCATCTTATCAGCGTAACCTATGTAGTTAATTCATCCCCTAAAAATATTTACGAGAATCACTTTCACGAATTATCTTACCTCCTGAATGACCCCAATAAAGAGAGTTATCTCTTGCTGGGTGATTATAATATTCCCAGCGCAAACTGGTCTTCCACTAATCAGGCCAGCCTTCAGCTGACAGGCTCTTCTCCTGTATGTTCGGCTCTAAACAATTTCATGACTGTCCACGACGCCTCCCAATTTAATTATATTAAAAACCACAATGGCAGAATGACCTTCTCCTGTGTAACAATAAATGTACCGTCAGTGCCGTGGGTACTCCACTTTTACCGCTGGACCCACATCATCCACCATTCTGCTCAATTATTCCAATCGACATAAGGAGCTCTCCTATGAGGTGCAATCCTAGATTGAAATACAATTTTTACAAGGCGAACTATGAATTAATTAATAATGAAATACACAAAATTAACTGGGATAACATACTTAATGATGAACCAGCCCAAAAAGCCCTTGATCATTTCTACGAAAATATTTATCACATAATAAAAAAACATGTACCACAATCTAAACCTAAAAGCTCTTATTTTCCAGTCTGGTTCTCCAAATCTCTTATACACATATATAAGAACAAAAATAAAGCTTGGGTAAAGTGGAAGATTTATGGTAATATCTCAGACTACCAAATATTTTCCCTTTATAGAGAAAGGTTTAAGACAGAATGTAATAACTTTTTTATAAGATACAAGAGTAGTGTAGAGGACAGTATACGAAATAATGTAAAATATTTTTGGACATATATAAATAATCGAAAAGACAGAATAGGAATGCCATCTGAAATGTGTTATAAGAACTGTCGTTCTAATAACCCTGAGAAAATTTGCAATCTATTTTCGAACTTCTTCAATTCGGTTTATGAACCTTCCACACTCAATCTTCACTTGCAATCTGCACTTGGTCTCCATCTGATTCATATTCCAGTAGTTGTAATGTCATCTCGGACGTATACTTTGCTATTGAACAAGTCGAGCGCTCAGTCAAAACTCTTGATCCTACAAAAGGCCCAGGTCCAGATGGTTTGCCTTCTATTTTCCTAAAAAATACAGCTTATTCAATAGCAAAGCCTGTACACACCATATTCGTGAAAAGTATGCAGGAGGGCGTTTTTCCGTCCATATGAAAATCGGCAAATATAATCCCCATCTTTAAAAAAGGATCCAAACGGGATATAGAAAACTATAGGCCTATTTCCATCTTGTGCTCGCTAGCGAAGGTATGCGAAAAGCTTGTTCATAATGCATTAAGCGTGTTTATTAATAACCAAATTATACCAGAGCAGCACGGTTTCACTAGAAAAAGATCTACCATTACTAACTTAATGATATTTACTGAATACCTCTTTGAGAATATGAATCGTGCTGCTCAGGTAGATGCGGTATACACCGATTTTCGCAAAGCATTTGACAGGGTCGATCACAAGCTCCTCCTGAATAAAATTGCTTTTAATGGCATTCACGGAAAGCTTCTCCGATGGTTCCTGTCTTACGTTACGAATACGAGGCTTGCACTGAAAGTGGCGGGAATCGAATACTTATTAATTTATTTTTAACATGTATTATACCTTTTTATAATCTCTGAAGTTTCCTTATCTCAACACACTGGCCACTTAGAAAAAAAAAAGTATGGTTCGGTTTCAATTGTTTATTGAAGTCGTCGAGTCACTGCTTAAAATGGAATTGTGCCGTGAAAATTTCAGAGCTATGATTTATTATGACTTTAAAAGTGGACTAACACAAAAACAATGTGAAGAGCGGATGGTTGCTGCTTTTAATATTGAAGCTCCTTCAAAGACTACAATATACAGGTGGTATTCAGAATTTCAACGTGGCCGTGTATCCCTCACCGACGAAGTGCGTGAAGGTCGACCAAAATCGGCAGTCACGCAAGAAAACGTCGATGTTGTGCGTCGTCTGATAAATGAAGACCGACATGTGACATATCGGGAAATTCAAGAGCACCTGGGTATTGGAATGAGTCAAATACAAATTATTTTAAAAGAAGAATTAGGCGTGAAAAAGTTATTTTCCCGTTGGATACCTCACCTATTGTCTGACGAGCAGAAAATAGTCCGTGTCAATTGGTGCCGCAAAACTTTGAAAAGATTTAACAAGGGACGCTCAAATGCTGTTTTTAGCACGACGAATGGACCTGCCCTTTCCCGAAAGTACTAGACTCCAAATTGCTAAGCATTCGGCGGGATATCAGAGTATAGTTCTGTTTAACAAACTACCTCTTGAGCTGAAATCAATCACAAGTAGCAACATATTCAAAAACAAATTAAAGTCTTTCTTGTTGAGGAAGTGTTACTATTCAATAGAAGAATTCTACAGTCAGGGTCGGGATTAGGCAAACTCCTTTTACTTAATAAGAACAATTTTTTTTTCTTAATATTATTTTTAAACTTTTACTGACTTTTACACTATAATTTATTGATTTTTTTTGTTAAGTTTTAGTTTTAGTGTTTTCCTTGACATTGTAATTTGTTCTGTCATTGTAAATTATGTGTTCTTAATTTATTATTTATAAGGTTTGTAATTGAATATTTATTATTTTTAAGTTTTTTTTTTTTATTGACATGTATTTTCAAACACAATTTATATTGTTAAATGAAATAAAATAAATGAAAAAAAAATGAAATGAGTATCAGGTGACGAGTCGTGGATATACGCTTATGAGCCTGAAACTAAAAACCAATCCCGAGTATGGGTCTTCGAAGACGAGCTCAAACCCACAAAAGTTGTTCGTTCTCGCAGTACGGCTAAGAAGATGGTGGCTACGTTTATCTCTAAATCTGGTCACGTAGCTACTGTGGCTCTTGAGGATCGTAGAACAGTCAATGCTGATTGGTACACCACTATTTGTTTGCCGAACGTCTTTGCTGAACTCCGAAAAACAAACCCTAGTCGTCGCATCATCCTTCACCACGACAACGCCAGCCCACACACCGCTCGGACAACAACTGAGTACCTGGACGGTGAAAAAGTCGAAATATTGGACCACCCTCCATATAGCCCTGACTTAAGTCCCAACGACTTTTTTACATTCCCCAGAATCAAGGACAAACTGCGTGGTCAGCGGTTTCAGACGCCAGAAGAAGCAGTGGAGGCCTATAAAATAGCCATTTTGTCGACCCCTACTTCAGAGTTCAAAAAGTGCTTTATGGACTGGTTTGAACGCATGCATAAGTGCATGAAATACAAAGGAGAATATTTTGAAAAACAATAAAAATAAATAAACTCACTTATACTGCATATTTTCTTCTATTCCGGAAACTTTCAGTTTTACCCTCGTAGAAGCCAGAGGGTTGTCATAAATGGTTTTCGGTCTGATGTTGTCGAGGTAACATCAGGGGTTCCGCAGGGCTCTATTTTGGGTCCCTTGCTATTCAATATCTTTATCAATGACATAAAATCGTGCTTTTACAATACCAACATCCTATTGTACGCGGATGACTTAAAAATATATAGTAAAATTAATAAGACAACAGACTGCAAACTCGATTGACATTTCATTTATTAAAAGTCTTTTTATTTAATATATTCCGAAGATGTAGGTACATCTTAATGTATTTCCAACCTACCCATATATGGTTATGGTTATGGTTATGGACTCCTTTTTCCGCACTTAGTCCGTGAAAGTTGGACCATTGTGCGTGACGTAAAAACGCCGGCTAGGGATCTAGCCAGCCTAACTCCGACCAGAAGCGCAGGATCCTCCTGGTGTCACCACAGGCTTCGCGGAGTGACCTCGGTGCGTTGAGGATTTGAGTCCGTTGTGTAGCTACACCTTCGCATTCCAGGATGACGTGGGTGGCTGTTTCATCGGCCGACAGGCATCCCCTGCATAGGGGGCTGTCGGTCGTACCTAGAACATATAAATGTTTGTTGAGTGAGCAGTGTCCAGTAATGGTGCCTACGATTATACGTAGTGACGCTCTGTTAAGAGAGAGTAGACGCCTAGTAAATCGTGCATCCGGGTGTGGCATTGTTTCCCGGGATTGTCTGCATGTACTGGTATTTGTCCATTGATCAGCGTGTTGTTCAGATGTTCTGTGACGTAGCCATGATCTTATCTGGTTGAAAGGTAGCGGGAGCGTTGGACTAGGGCCAAACGCAGGCCGGCTAGATCCTCTCCTGGCCAGCTCGTCAGCTACGTCGTTACCTAGAGAGTCACTGTGCCCTTTTATCCATTGCAAGGTGACAGTGTTTTTTGTTCCTATCACCTCCAAAGCTCGGTGGCACTCTAGGATGAGCCCAGACTGGATGAGGTTACTGTCTAGGGCTTGTAATACTGCAGCGCTGTCGGACACAATGCGTATCTTTTGGTCTCTGATATGCCGCTTAGCTACTGCCTTGGCAGCCTGTGTGATGGCGATGCATTCGCATTGGTAAATGGAACTATGTTCGCCTAAGGCTATTGATATATTAATGTTTATCTCGGGTGAGTACACTCCTGCGCCCGATCCTGTCTTCGTTTTCGAGCCATCGGTGTAAATGCGCAGTTCTTGTACTCCGGACCGATCGTATTGTTCTTCAACTAGCTGTATTGCATAGCTTTTGTTGAAGATATGTTGTTTGGGTACCTTGTCATTAGGAGCGGCTATCATTGGTTGGTAGGTGATTGCTTCCTTAAGTACTTCGGTATGGGTCCCATTTGTTACCCCCCAGAGGTTAAGTGACTTTAGCCTGATGGCCGCCGAGGCCGCCTCCTGCTGGATAAACAGGTCAAGAGGCGGCAGTCCCAGCAGTACCTCCAGTGCCGCTGTGGGTGTAGTTTTCATGCAGCCAGTCACCGCTGTACAAGCTAGTCTCTGGAACTGTCGCAGTTTATTCTTGGCGGTCGTTAGTCTAGTTCTTGGCCACCAGACTACCGCGCCGTAGGTGATTATGGGTCTTATCACTGCAGTGTAAAGCCACATGGTGATTTTGGGGTGTATGCCCCAGGTTCTCCCAAGCAGCCTTTTACACTGCCAAAATATGACACAGGCCTTTTCCAGTTTGTTGCTTAGATGTTTACTCCATAGCAGTTTGTCGTCTAAGGTTACACCTAGGTATTTTACCTCTTTTGTAAGGGATAGTGTAGTGCCTTGAAGTTTTGGTAAGCTAAGATTGTCTAGAGTGCGCTTCTTTGTGAACATTACTAATTCGGTTTTTGATGGGTTCACTGACAATCCATGTTCAGAACACCATCGTTCGACGATTTTAAGTGCCCCTTGCATAAGCTCGCATAGGACCTTTTCAAACTTTCCCCTAACGAGGATTGTTACATCGTCTGCATAGCCAACAGTGTAGAAGCCGGCCTCGTTGAGGGACCTGATCAGGTCATCCACTACAAGGTTCCACAGGAGCGGTGAAATGACGCCTCCTTGTGGGCAGCCTCTGGAGACAATGGCTCGTGTGGTCCCATTCACTGTCACTTGCACTGCCCTATTCCTCAGCATGCAGTCGATCCAACCAGCTGTGGTCTGATCCGCGCCGTGGTTGAGCAGCGCATGGCTAATGCTGTTAAATTGCGTCTTGTCAAACGCCCCTTCGATATCTATAAAGGCTGCAAGAGCAGATGATTGTGTTAATAGTGCGTCTTCTATCGGCGAGATGACACTGTGGAGCGCTGATTCAGTTGATTTGCCTGCACAGTAGGCATGTTGTTGGTGGTGTAGAGGATTCTGCGCCAGTGCCCTGTCTCTGAGATCCCGATCGCACAGTCTCTCTAGGGTCTTAAGGAGAAAAGAAGTGAGGCTTATTGGCCTGTATGCTTTGGGCTGCGTGTAATCGCTCTTACCTGGTTTGGGTATAAATACCACTTTAACTTCTCTCCATTTTAGGGGAACATAGCGGTGCTCGAGGCATGCTCGGTGGATTCTAACTAGATGCGGAGCGATCGTGTTTTTGCACCATTGTAGAAGACCTGGAAAGATGCCATCTAAGCCTGCCGCTTTGAATGAAGAGAAGCTGTTAATTGCCCATATCATCTTTTCCAAGGTTACTATTCTATGGGCAGTGTTGGTGGCCTCAACGGTTGGATTGTTAAATCCCTGTTGATCGTCCTCTTCCCACGTACTGCATTCCGTGATGGAGCATTCTGGGAAGTGTGTATTTAGTAACAGCTCGCACATTTCATTGGAGGTGGTTGTGAAGCTGTTATCTGGTTTTTTCAAGGAGCCTAGGTTTCTGTTGGGTTCGCTGGACAGAATGTTTTTTTACCCTGGCTGCCTGACTGTTGGTTTCGATGTTGGTACAGAAGGTTCTCCAGCATTCTCGTTTCCTTTCGCGGATACGTTTTTTGTACAGAGCTTGGGTTGTTTTGTAGACGTCCCAGTCTGTTGCCCTCCTTGTGTTTTTCGCTCTGTTAAACAGTTTGCGTAGTTTGCGTCGCAGCTTCTCGAGTTCATGTCCCCACCAGCCATTGCGGTTGGTGGCTTTCGTCGAGGGCGATGTTAGTGGACAGCTTTCATTAAATGCCTTTATTAACGTTTCCGTCAGGTTATTCACGTGCCTCTCTATGTCGGCTGGCTCCTTATAACTCATGGGGATATTGGTGAGAGCCGGACTACCAGATATCATATTGCTATATTTAGCGCGGTCTGTCCGTCTGGGGTTCCGCCATAGTTCTGGTTTTAGAGAGTCGACGTTTAGTTTATATCTTACCCATCTATGGTCGGAGCATGACAGGTCGCTCGACACATGCCAGTCGGAGATTTTGTCCGATACTCTTTCCGTAGCGAGTGTGATGTCTATTATAGTTTGGAATCTGGAGGTGACAAAAGTAGGTTCTGACCCCCTGTTTATAAGCCTGAGATTGGTAGAAAATAGAAAATCAACTAAGTCCTCACCTCGTCTATTGGGAGATCCGCAGCCCCACAGAGGGTGGTGCGCGTTTGCATCCGTCGAGACGATCAACTCAAGCTTCTTGTTTTCGCAGTGTCTGATGAGATTTGCCAGCTCAACCGTCGGCACGTCCGCGTCGCCCGGCAGATAGGCGGACGCGATGATGACCTCTGGGATGCTAGGGCAGTTGGTCTGGAGCCTGACCGTGGTCAAGTCTCTGGAACAGAACTCATTCATTAAAACTGCATTGATTAGTTTAGGTACGTAGATGCAAGTGCGTGGATTAGTAACGGTGGTGTCGAGGAATATCTTACCTCCGATGTTGTTGAGACCGCAGATTCTGTCCTTCCTTATCCACGGCTCCTGGATAAGGGCGACGGTCTTGTTATTTACCTCCAGCATTCTTCGCAAGGTAGCCGTTGCGGCTTGTTTATGCTGGAGGTTAGCTTGTATAAAATTAGTGAGGTGAGGAGGAGCGAAGAGGACTGCTCACTTCCTCATCCGTTTCCAACAGGATGTCCTGATCTGTCAGCTGCGCGACATCCTCCTCCAGGTCTCCGTCACCGGTTTCCATGGGAGAGGTAGTCAGCGAGCAAGCTGGCATCCCATCCTGCCTCTGCATTTCGGCGGAGGAGTGTTGGGTGATCGTTGCTTCACCAGCCACGCTCTGCATTGCGGCGGAGCTTGGCCGGTTAGCCGAGGACATCGACGCGCCAGCTCCCTGATCAGTTCCGGCGCTCTCACTCTGCTTTTCAGCGGAGGGTGCGCCAGGGATCGTGGGTGCTGTCACAGTCTCAGCAGGGTCAGGCGGCAAGTCTTGCAGCTTACCCGTGCTGCCGAAGAAACGGATATAGGCGTTGCCAAGCTTATAGCAAAGCCTACGCCCCCTCGCTAGGATCCCGGGCACTTGGTCAACTGGAATGCCAAGCACCAAGAAGGTTCCAGGCGTTTCCCCTTCATGGTGCTCGACATTGTAAAGCGACCATCGGCTGACCTGATACCACTTGTTCTGGCCTGTCAGGACGGTCTGGATCGTCTTGATGTCGTCCGCACAATTTGGTAGCAGGACAGCGGACTTCACCCTTCTGGGGATGTCCTTCTGCCGCTTCACAATCAGTCTGGTGCCGGGAATTGGTGACACGAAGGTGGCTACTATGTCCTTAAGCCACTCGACGTCCTTTTTGTCCTCGCACTGTAGTTTTAGGACTCCTTCGCTGTGGAAAGGTTTCCCACGGAAGGAGGGCCAGTACGGGACTACGTTGGAGGCACAAGGAGCATTGGCGATGTCCACAATGCTAGTTTTCAGGGTGCCTTTTATGCCTTCTACTTGGTCAGGTGTGAGGTCGGTGAAGGGTTCCGCCATCACTGCGACAAAGAGGTCGCTGAGTACCACTGAGTCAGCATACGTGACAGCATCCTTCACCGTACACCCCGAAGTAGAGGCCCTGATGCGTTTCGCCTCCTTGGCAGGAGGCGTCAGCGTGTCGTCCGGGCGTAAGCGTTTAGGGGGTTTGTTCTGGGCACTAGGCCTCCCCTTCTTGCTTCTGCCACCGCGTCTGCGTTGCTCCTGACCGGTGTGAGCTGCCTTTTCAGCGCGCTGCTTCGATCCGCCCTGGCTTACACCGGGATGGTTCGTCTGCTTCGCGCCTACTGGGGCATCGGGGGTCGTTGCCGATCCTTCGGCGACCTCCTGCCTTGCGGCGGGTGGTTGCCTCCTGCCCTCACCTGTCTGGGAGCGACCAACCTACCCATATCAAATCTTTCGAATTAAAAAACGGATTTTAGATGAAGTCTAAATTCTAAATGTAGGGAAGGACATAACATATTAAATTGTATAACTTAGTTTTCTGGATCGCTAGGTAGTCTAAAGTAAATTTTCCTTTGTGCCTTTTGATATTACTGCCACAACCGTAGACACAGCAATAAAAAACTCCAGTCATAGTTAGTTGATAACATTGAATTACAAATGATAAATTCTAACGAATTTCAAGTAAAACCAGTGTCACGCCCGCTACCGGCCGATCGATCTCTGTTGCGTGAGCGAACGTCACGCGCGAGCGGATGTTGAAGCGAGTGGCGCCCCTGCGATTCATCTTGCCGCGGCTAGCTGTCCACACACCGCGCGCCCCTTGCGCACTCCCGTTCACGCACACATAGCCGCGAGACGGGTTTACAGCACACATGCTTCGGTGTCGCTTCTTTTTACGTTAGTATATATCTTCTTTGGCAAAGCAAAGATTTCAAGTCTGGCGACGAAGTGCTGTCATCCGATTTGGCGAGGCCCAATAAGTACTTTAACACGTGGCGCCAAATACCAAGTGCAAGCAAGAATGAAGTGGCATGCAAATTACCAACCAGCAGTCTTTTACAAGCTTTTATTTAGTTTCACCTGTCCCGTTGTCTGTCTGTCGGTCTGTAATCAAATCTTGCAAGTTAAATTTGATCCACTTCCCGGTTTCCGATTGAGCTGAAATAATGCATGCATGTATAAATCGCATGACAATGCAATATTATTATGACATAGAGCTGATCTGATGATGGAGACAGAAGGTGGTCATAGCAATTCCTAAACTACACAAGATAAACCCATCGTGTTTGAGCTCATTCGAACCGACTCAAACAAGTAGTTTATGATTGTGGAAAAAAGTACAGTCGGCAATAAAAGCTTGTACCAAAAATGACTTTTTTAACCAAAACTTATTTCAGAGAATAAATAGCTGAAGTACAACCCATTTCCTAAATATCTTCAAGTGACCCTGGACCTGGACAGAACACGTTCATAAACCTGGACATTGAAGTTTACAGGGAACACGTCCATAAAGTGCCTCTAAAGGTTGTCTCGCGGAAAAACATCCTCTACAAACTCTGCGTTACTGCCTGGGGTGATTACGCTGAATATCTGCGTATGCCGGCTACAGCACTAGTCTTCTAGAAACCGCACATGTCCGAAAACTGAATGAGCTAGGACTTTTCTGCAAGCTATCGATCCCACGGCTAACCTGACGGTGTCAACCTACCGCGAAAACTATGTTGCCGCCGTAACCGACTTAGAACAAGCCACGGGCCATGGACGCTGTAAGTACTTCCTCCACATGTGGGGTTGGCGGTACTCGGCTCTTTGAAACTGTGACGAATAGGACCAAAATATAGGGCACATTATACAGTGTTACACCTTGCATTCATACTCGGGGCCCCCGGAAGATCTATAAGTTAACACCTGACGCTGACTCGTGGCTCGCTCGGGAGTCGGGACCCTGAATGTGGACTTATATATTTTCGTTACATCAAAGGTTAAAATATATAAATAGAAACAATACAAATATTTTATTCAAAATATTTTAATGGTTTTTTTTACAGTATAGACTGCTTTAGTCTGAACTAGGAACATCCTATAATAATCAGTCCCTGGCATATACGAGTACATGAAATATACATATTGGAGACGTTACAATCAATGTTACATTATTTAAAATAATTCTGAATTATGCACAGAAATCATATTGTACGTTCCTCTCTTGAAACAAAGCTATAAAAAAACGAATCCAGGACATACAAGTGCGACAAAATTCCAAGAATATTAAGATGGTTTCCCAAAAAGATCGCGTCCATTGATGAATATGAAGCTCGTCCGCTGTTAATTGGGTGTTCATTAGAACTTTCAGTTTGTCTCTCACAGGCGTGTAGTAGACCAGCGAGACAGTATGTCGCGACACGGCCACCAGCATGTGAGGGGGAGACTCGTACAGGTCTTCCCGCAAGTTGCGCGACATCCGCACCAGCACCACATGCTTGGCTTGCTTGCCCTGGAACTCGTGCACGGTGGACACGTCAAACCCGGCCTCCTTCATTTTCTTCTTCTCAGCCTGCTTGAACACCAAATATTTCGTATCTCCCGATTTCGGTACATCTTCAAGCGACGTGAATGTTTTGCACGTCAAACTGCGCTGGATGTTCGACGCCGAATGCGCCCCTCCTTCATATTCATAGTTTCGAGATAAAATAGCCATCACGTCCACGGGACATCTGTACGAAACGTTCAACGTTTTGGCGGGCTTGAAGAACAGTGCCGATTTGTCGTACCGCAACGTTATATTGTTAATTCTGTTGATATAGCCTAGCTGGTTGGGGTCGCCCATCAGGTACAGGCGTCGGCAGCGGCTGTACAGGCACACCAGGAACAGCTTGCCGGGGTGCTCCATAAGTGCCTCGTCGACCCAGACCTGAGGGTATCTTTCACGGCTGTTCATTAAATATGAGTCGATAGTTCTGCAACACCGCCTGTAGTCGTATGGTCGACCGCCGAATGTTTTTGAGGCACGCAACCGAATATCTTCAGCACCCTCAGTGCACGACGTGAGAACTAGTGATTTTCTTGCGATATCCGTACCCACCGTATGATTCTTTAGAATGTACTTGGTTTTACCACAGCCCGGGACGCCCACTGTCAGCCTCGTACTCGGCATTACAAAATCTACGTATAATAAAGGAGCCGTGGCAGTCGCGGTGACTAGGTTCGGTTCCTGCATCATTTTTGTATATTTCCCTACAAGCAGTAGCCTATTCTCAGCGGTTATCTTTCTTTTAGCTTCTGTAAAATCTTCAAAATCCTGTCCGCTGTAGCAAAAATTATATGTATCACTTGGTTCAATCAACCATGTTTGAGATAATCTGTCATATACGGCAAAGGCTTCCTGGTGGTTACGGCAAGCACGTCTCAGTTCATCGCTGATTGCAATTGATAACTTTGAATACATTTGTGGATAATTATATAATGCTACTGTATGGGTGTATTTCCATACTTCTATAATTTCAATAATAGCATTAATGGCAATAATGGTCATATTATTGTCGACCTGTGCCATATACGGCGGCTGAAACTCAGGTTTTAGGAGGCTCGTCCGAGCCGCCGGCCGCTCTGGACGTCTCGGTTGAAGAGGACGATACATATGCACCATGGCGTCTTTTGCTTATTGTGTTGAACTTGAACCTTATTATTCTTTATTGCAGCGGCAATTCTAGAACAAAGGGAACTTAAATACTAATTTTGTAGTATTATTAAAGCCTTCATTAACCCTTTACACCCGACAAATCGCGATTGAGATAAAATAAAATGAACTTTAATGACACTGTTAAAAAAAATGATAATTCAATGTAATTTAGGGCTCACAATCGTTTCAGTCCGGGTGTAAAGGGTTATAAGAGAGCTTTTATTCTTAGCGTGCAATAAAGGCTTCGTATCAATACTCGTACACTGCCACTGTTTGTAACCACACTATTGTAGCCCAAGCCTACTTACTACTGAAGAGCTATAGACTGACTACTGAGTCAGCAACACATTTAAGCTTCAAATGGGCAGAGCACGGCGCAGCGTCGTTGCGGGGCCGAGGCGGTTTTGCGGTAAAGTGGACGCGGTCCGGGGCACGCGTCGTAAAATCACGCGGTATTCGGTAGAGCGAAGGCGGCGTGTGTAACATATGCAGCAATTTCTAATCGAAAATGAAAAATTGATCACCCCGGGCGGGATTTGAACCCGCGACCTCTGGAATCCGTCCATCGCTCTTTCCAACTGAGCTACCGCGGGTTATCCCGAGGCGACGAATCTTTCAATCAGTTCACTCTTTGTATTTAAGCCTTAGGGAGACTAGTAGCGACATCTACCATCAGAGTTGCTACAACATTTTTTTTAAACGGCACCAACGTCTCAAATTACATTGAGGCTGGGTTGCACCAAACCGTCTGTAATCGTAAGCTGTGTTCGTTAAAATTTCATTGTATGGAAAGTTTGACAAGTTTCTATAGGATGACAGCTGCCGGCGCCATATTTAACGTTGATCAGCCTGTGATCGTAAGTCGGTGCAACCCAGCCTGAGAATCATTAGTAACAATGTTTTCTAAATGTAAATATTTTTACAAGCGGAAACGTCGAAATTATGATTCCGCTAAGTGGACGTTTCCACTTGTAAAAATACTTACATATGCAGCAATAATCAATAGTTTTGGAAATATCAAAAATGCAAAACCGCCTCGCCCCGCGCCCGCTCTGTGCGTTTCGAGCTTTAGTTAAGTATAAGTATGTTCCCGAAAGGCATTTTCCATTCCACTTAACGAACACGTCGACGCAGATGAACAATACCTAGGTATGTGATGACTTTGTAAACCTGAAAGTAATGTGGGTTAGGAAGTCTAAGCAATTGCTTCGCCATATCCGTCCGTGTGTCCGCGGCTTAGCTCAGCTCAGTTATACTAATAGAAAACTGTAATTTAGCATTAACCCTTTGAACGCCAAGAACCTATAAAGTGGTCGTGTGTCGTCGTGCCCACCACGCCAACAACCACTAAAAAGGTTGGAGTGAAGGTGTACTTTGATCATGAAAAAAATCTATTATGAATTGTTTTTATTGGTTTACTTAAACGTTACATCAATTTTTAATACCTTGGCGTCTGAGTGATCACTTCATTCAAATATGAAAGTGTTCATAGTATATGTATATATCAATCACGCCGACAAAACGATATAATATAATTTATACCAAAAAAAACCGGTTCCATATTTGTACTTCGCTATGCCACAATTTGTGGTTTCCGTGAGCCAATGCTTGGTTACCTACAGAAAATACCGAAATCGGCACATGCGTGTCTATCAAATTCGAGAAGTTTACTGGATTCATCCTAGATCCCATCATCAGACCTTTACCAAATTTATATGGGACCAACTTGGGGGTACCTGCTTTGAAACAAAAAAAGAATTATCAATATCGGCCGACGTGGTCAAGAATTATCGGGGAACATGCATACATAAAAATAACAAACATGCAGACGTATATTGTACTGAGAACCTCCTTCCTTCTATAAAAGTCAGTTAAAAATCTTGAAAAAATGAGCCAACCACTGCTAGCTAAACGGTTGCTACTGGGTATGTGAAAAAAATCAAGTTACGAGTAGTAGTATATATAATGAATTTAATATAAAAACTTACAGAAATGTACCTACTTTGAAAAGCAAAGTTTCGTGCAATTTCTATTGTACATTTCTTCATTTTCATTGTATTATTATTGTTCAATTAATTGCTTAGATATATATTGTTAGTTGTTAGTTATGTCAAATATATAGGCTGTGGCCTGTAATAGGAGCAAATATCTGATATGTTTTTTACAGGATATTCAACTGTCTCACGGATTCTAATTTGATTAATTTATACATAAAAAATGTGTAACTTCGTACCGGCGGCAACCCGAGCATGTTCGATGAAAAATTATCGGCGGTTAAAGGGTTAAAGTAATAAAACGCCTTTTTTGTGAATTAGCCCTTACCTTATACAGGGATCCAGAATTGTACAACGTAGCGTAGGTACTCTAATTACATACTCTCCAACGTCTATAATGCTTTGTTTTTATAAAAAGTTTATTTGTATTGTACATAAAGGTTTATAGACGCATAAAATTAGCAAAACCTGGACATAATTCGATAACGGTAAGTAATTTTCTTTTTCTATGATTTAAAGTGTTGTTAGTTATAGTTAAAATAATAAGAAAAAAACAAAGAACTAAATTTTTACCACATTTTGATTTCGTAAGTAAGCCATAATAAATAACTTTGTAAAAGTACCTGTATTATGATAAGAAAATAGGTATTTAAGAAAATAGGTAGGAGATATAATACAACGATTATTAAGGTTTTCTTACAGAAGCATAAATACGTTTGTATTGGGAACCGAGCGTACTGCGCCCTCTAACTGTTCAAATTCGACAAGAGTGGTTAGTAGAGTTAACGGTGACGTTTCCTTTCTTAAGTAAGGAATTTTTATAAAAAATTTCGCTTTATTATATATTTTCTATATTTAAAAAATGTCGTGTCATTTCTACCAAAATAGTTACACACATAGTATATTTTCGAAGTACACCATCCATTGCGGCTTCTACTTTAAACTATACTTAAGGAATGTTATTTTTAGGCCGCAATGGACAGTGAAGCAAACGATTTTTTCGTTAATCTTCACGTTGCATGGTGGTAGGGATTTTCTCATTGTCTGTCAATTTAAAGTGAGTAGTACACTGCGATTATTCATGCAATTTCACTGTGCAATTCGATTTTTGTGACGGACAATGATAATTAAGGCTAGTATTATACCTAGTTGGTTACTAAGTTATGTTACTGTAATAATCCTTATCTACATAAAATATACTAACGAAAGTTAAATAAATTATATATTAAAATGAAGTACAGTTGCGCGCGGGCGCTAGTTAGCAACAGACGCGTCGATTTAATACGATTCCCGGAATCCGAACGGTACAAGGTCGCACGTGCTCGCTGCTTCGCTTATGAATGTAATGGTTTTAAAATCGTTTTTGTTTCCTAATGGATAAAGGTGAAAATTGTGATGGTGAGAAAACGGAGAACAATGTGTTGAATGTGGAATGCAGCGAGAGGGAAATTATAGTGTTTGGTGATACTAAAAAAAGTATGAAAAAAAATATGGATAGCGAGAATGACAAGGAGTTGGAGCGACGTTCAAAGAGAAACAGGGGGGTGAACCAGGAGGAAGTGTGGACTAATGTTGGGCGAAAGGCAAAAAGATTAGGGAGAATGAGAGATGATAACGGCACAACGAGTATACCGGAAGATCAAATTGAAATTTGTGTGACTTGTACGGAGAAATTACCAAAACAATTTGGGTTTGCGAAAATGTTAAAACTGGAGAACATTCAATGTGTTACCCGCGTCAAGTATATCAATGCGCACAAAGCGTTAATCCATTTTAGTGACGAGATTAGCGCGGACACTTTAATGCAATCTAAGAGATTTAACGAAAATGGTTTTAAGTGCCAGAGAACGCTTGAAATAATTCAGTCATACGGTGTCATTGTTGATGTTGACTTGGAACTGACGGAAAAGGACATCTTGCAAGACCTCCATAGTGACGTGGAAATCCTTAATGTTAAACGTTTAAAACGCAGAAATACATATGACGGCAAATGGGAAATCAGTGAAGCGGTCAGAATTACGTTCAAGGGGGCATCTTTACCGACATATGTCTACATCTATGACATGAGAACCAAGGTCACTCCTTATAACTACCCAGTAACGCAGTGTTCTCGATGTTGGCGGTTCGGTCACACGGTTAAGATGTGCCCTTCTAATAAATTAATCTGCCCCAAATGCTCAAAAAGTCATCAAAACTGTGCCACTACAAACTTTTATTGCAACAATTGTTCGGGTCGTCATATGGCAATGGCTAGGGGTTGCCCGGTATATATCAAGGAGCGAAAACTCAGGGATCTGATGACAGAACATAACTGTTCTTATAAAAAAGCCCTTACACTATACGTTCCACCCTCACCCTCTCAGATTGATGTAGTACCGCAAAATCCGCCCCTAAACACATCTGACCAAGAGACAGCACTAGACTTGCAGACACCTCCTGCAGAACAGCCCGAGAATACTACATATGCCAGTGTGGCGAAGGAAAATATAGTCAAAACTACTCAAAAGAAGACAAAAGAAGATAGGAAAAAAGGAAAAAATCGCAAAATGTTAGAAAAGGAGGAATGTGAAGAACATGACATACAGTTTGACAATATGTCTGTTGTGAGTGAGAGTGAGAACGAGCAAGAAGAACACTTGACGCAAGAAGAAAGATCACAGTACAAAGAACAAGTCACCTGGCAGTTGTTACTCAATAAATTAAAGAAGAAAATGCTTGCAGAAGATGGTGAGTCATGGAGTGATAAGATTAAAAGCTGTGTAAGTACCATTCTAGATGGAGTTATATCATTTATGTTGCAATATATGACAGACTGGCCATGTTTCAATTTTATAAAACAACTATGGACCGTAACAACTCACACAGTATTATAAATGTTCTACAATGGAATGCTCAGAGCATTCGCCCAAAACGACTAGAACTTGAATCGCTTTTACACCAAGAAAAGATTCACCTTGCTTTAATAAGTGAGACATGGCTGGACCCTAATATTCGGTTGCATATAAGCGGATACAATATATTTAGATCTGACCGTGCCGATGGATATGGGGGGGTGGCAATCTTAACACATAAGTCCATCCAAGCACAGAAATGCAATGTTCAATTATTAAATCAACGTATCGAAATAATTCATATAAAGATACTGAACTGTCAACATTTAGAAAACGTAATATCTATATATTGCCCTCCATCAGCCAATACCTCCTCCAGAGATTGGGACCAGGTGTTTACTTTAGTTAACGGAAAGGCACTGGTAGCAGGGGACCTGAACGGCCATCACACCAATTGGTCGACGAAAACGGATACAAGAGGTGACCAAATCCTTGATTCCAGTCTAGAAAACCATTATATTCCCTTGAATAATGGCACCCACACTAGATTTAAGCTGGTAAATGGTACCGTACAAAAGTCTTCTCCGGATGTCACTCTGGCCTCCGCAGATATAGCCTTGAAATTGGATTGGACGGTACTAAATGAAAGCCTTGGCAGCGACCATCTAATGATAAAAATAAAAACAGATATATCCAACACTGTATCCCATAAAAAGAATCGCAATTTAAAGAAAGCAGATTGGGGAAAATACAGGGCCGCAATACAAAAAGAGTTTCTAGACTTAACATTGCCCGAGGACCCGCAATCTGCATACGACAGTTTTATTGATGCAATGGACAGAGCAGCTAAAGAATCCATCCCGATAATTAAAACGTGTGAGGACCCTCTTCGTCAGCAAAAGTTTACCCCGAGACCGTACTGGAATCAGGACATGTCAAAGGCCGTTGCTGAGAGACGTCGAGCGCTAGCAATCTTCAGACGGAACCCTACACCGGATAACTTGTGTCTATTGCAAAATAAAATCAGTGTTGCACAAAGAGTGATTCGTCAAGGTAGGGCTAAATCATGGCAGAACTTTTGTGATGGTATTGATAGTGCTACGTCATCAAGTGAAATGTGGAATAAGATGAAATGGCTCAAAGGTTATAAAAGACCCAGAACCACCATTACTCATGAAAAGGCTGAGGACCTATTGTGTAGTATGGCCCCAGACTATGTTACTTCTGCGACTCCTATGTTACTTCTGCGAGTTATTATTGACAAAGGTGTCAATAATAACTCAGAGCTGTCGTCACCGGTCTCTGTATGGGAACTCACTAACGCTATAAAGCAATCAGATACGGCGCCAGGTATTGATGACATATCTTACTCTATGATTAAAAATCTCCCAAATACGGGTAAACAGGTAATGGTAAATATATTTAACATGTTCATGGCTCGCAGTTTTGTCCCAATTCAATGGCGAAACGTTAGAATAGTTCCCATACCGAAACCGGGTACAGAGGATGTGGATATCAAATTTAGACCAATCTCTTTGTTATCTTGTCCATGCAAGATATTTCACACAATCATAACTCGTAGACTAGAATGGTACATGGAGAAAGGTACCCATTTCTCAGATGAAACAACGGGCTTCAGGAGATCCCGATCCTGCATGGACAATTTAACTAGACTGGTATCACGTATTCAAACTGGCTACACCAAAGGACTTGCCACAGTGGGTTGTTTTGTTGATATTGACAGTGCCTACAATAACGTTAGCTAAGTTAGTCTTCTAAACACCCTAGATGATCTTGGAGTGGGAAAAGTAATCTGTAAATATTTGTGGGAATTTCTGCATTCGCGTCAATTGACTATTGAATTGATGGGTCAGCCCTTAGTTCGTGTTACGGGAATGGGCTTAGCCCAAGGGGACCCTTTGTCCCCTCTGCTATTTAACATAGCTACCATCAACATATGTAAACAACTGAAGGACATATTTGTTTCACAATACGCTGATGATTTTGTACTTTACACCAGTCGTAGGAATTTAACTGATGCAGTTACAGCCATTCAAGACTCCTTAGACACACTTAATGCCGAGATAGGAGAAATGGGTACATATCACACAAAAAAACAAAAGTCTGCGTATTTACTAGAGGGCATCCTAGAAATACTAACAAATATAAGGTTGAACTTAATATAAACAACAGTAGAATACAGCAGGTAGATAGTGTGAAATATTTAGGTATGTGGCTGGATAGAAGCTTGAAATGGGGTCGACATATAAATGAAACACTGAATAAAACGCAAAAATTTTTGAAAGTATTTAAGGTTCTAGCTGGATCAAAATGGGGCGTGCATCCTACACATCTCAGACGTCTATACATAGCAATTATACGCAGCAGACTAGATTACGGTTGTTTCTTGTAGGATGTTAGTTGTAAAAGTCATTTATACAAACTGGATAAGGTACAGAATCAGGCTATGCGGGTGATAGGCGGGTTTATACGAAGTTCCCCAACCCGCGTTATGGAAAGTGAGCTGTGCCTTCAACCACTCTCCATTCGAAGAAAATACCTAGCTGCCAAATTCTATCTAAAAGCGAAATCTTTCGATAATAATGTTACAGTACAAGTCTTAAGGGAATTAAATCATTCATGTCAAAATAGGTACTGAAGGACGAAAAAAATACCTCTACTCATTGAAACATGTAACCAATATAGTAGCTATCCTGTTCATTCAAGTCCGGAATTACCAATGTACTCTCTGAATAAATGGATTAGCAGCTATGATCTATCTGCCAATATAAAGACATTTGTTGAAGGCATAGTATTTGCGAAAAGACACATAAACAAACTAGAATTATACAAAACAGTGTCTGATCTCCTTTCAAATAGGTACAGCTCATTTTATAAAGTTTACACAGATGGTTCTAAAGAAGAAGAGGCATGTGGGGCAGCTTTTTTTGACCCTCAGTTAGGTATCCATGCAAAATTCAATGTACAATCAGAAATTTCTATAATGCACTGTGAACTTATTGCTATAGCCGAAGCACTGTCATTTCTGGAAACTTCAGACTATGACAAATATGTAATTCTGTCAGACGCTAAAAGCGCCCTTTCTCATTTAGCTCGGTTACCCTCGAGTGGTCAAGGGCATCCGATAGCCTATAATATACTTAAATCGATTTGTAAGCTTCAGGCAGTACACAAAGAGGTGATCATCCAATGGATACCGTCTCATGTTGGGATCATGGGTAACGAGGAGGCTGACCGAGCGGCAAAGCAGGCGATAACCGATGGTATTCCGTATTATTGTTTGCCCCTACATAGCGAGGTACTGTGCAATGTAAAAATAAAATGCAGACACATTTGGAGGGAACACTTCAATGAACGGTCTCTTACGAAAGGAGTATGGTATCGAACTATTCAATGCCAGCCCCCTCGGATCCCATGGTTTGAAAAACAACGTAACAGGAAAGACATAGTATCACTTTTCAGACTTCGTTCCGGGCACATTCCATCAAACAAATTTAAATTTCTAATGGGCATCTCAAACTCTCCTAACTGCCCTGAGTGTGATGTCGTGGAAGACGTCCAACATGTTTTGATGGAATGTGTTCGCAACGAGGCCCAGCGACATGAGATGATATTCTCGAACCTAAAGTGGAATAATATAGGTGTTTGTAATAGCATTCTGGCTGCGCCATTATCGGACGAGGCCGGGATGTTATGCAGACTATACTCCAAAGTATTGTAGTAAGTAGTGTAGTAAAAGTAAATGTAGAATTAAGCAAGAGTACCTATACTATAACTTGATCTCACTCATGGGGGTGGCATAGTCACTGCGTGACAAAACTCCCTTTTAATTTAAATAAAGATTTAAAAAAAAAAAAAAAAATTAAGTACACACAATCAGGATTTACATTTGTCAATTTCATTCAAAATGGCCTCCTTGGGCTTGAACACAGGCCTTCAGACGACGAGGCCAGTCATCAATAGCGGCACGCACGGTTGTCATATCTAATTCCGTCACTGTTTTGACTATGGCCCGCTTGAGGGAGTCAAGATTTGTGTGGGGTTTAGCACAGGCTTTCTCCTCAATAACCTGCCATATAGCATAATCCAGGGGGTTTGAGGTCCGGGCTGGAGGAGGGCCAGTCTTCGTGGGCAATGAAGTCAATTTTGTTGCTTCGGAACCAGGCTTGAGTTGTTTTTGCCTTATGTGCAGGGGCTGAGTCTTGTTGAAAGACCCAGGGCTGGTTTTGAAATAGAGAGTGGCTTAAAGGCTTCACTATTGGTTCCAGAACGGTTTCCTGGTAAACTTTAGCCCCAGTTTTGACACCTTTTCCATGAGGAATTGAGGGTACTTAGTCTTCTACCATTATAAACATACTTATAGCCATTTTTATTTTATTGTATGGAATCTAATAGTGCCCCATCTAAGTATAATAATCTTTCACCGGCCTCCCCCATTGAAGTCGGTTTTTTTTTCTTAAAAATTATTCACAGAAATGGACCTGTGTTAACCCTTTAGGGCCCAGAATGAAAACATTAAAACAGATCAGATGTAATCCGTAATTTATTTATACCAGAATGACAGACGTCTCTCTAGACAGTTTTTAAAAACAGCGGCGGCAAGGAAATGCGCGGTAAGGTGCGCAGTAGCTACAGAGCTCCCCCCCTAGCGAAGCGTACTGGTAATCTGATAGACCGACCTGACCTAGTACACTTCGCGAGAGGCTCTGAGCGAGGTTCTTGATGAGGTTCTTCCGGAGGCTCTTCGTGGGTCCACGTATAGGCGGGTTTTAAACGATCTATTGACACAGCGAGAATCCGTTCCGGTAATTGTATAGTAAAAAATTTGTCGTTACGCTTCACTACTGGGTAGGGCCCTTTATATGGAGCTTGTAGCGGTTTGCGCACTGCGTCTTCACGCAAAAAAATATATTTGCAAGTCTGTAAATCAGAATGCACGAAAATATTTTTCCTGTTCTTACATACTTTCTCCGAGGGTGTATTCTCGTTGATAATTTGGCGTAGTTGCTGGACAAAATTGAAATTTATGATTGGATCTGAGATAAGGGCTGGAGGTGTGATGAAATCTCCTGGTAGACGCAGAGAACAACCATAAGTCAGTTGCGCTGCACTGACACCGGAATCGCTACGCAGCGCCGAGCGAAGTCCAAGTAGCACGGTGGGAAGTTCCTCAACCCACTTGTCTCGACCGCAGAGACGGGCTGTAAGAGCCGCCTTCAAACATCGATGCCAACGTTCAATTTTTCCATTACTCTGAGGATGGTACGCAGTGGTACGGACTCTGTCTATCCCGAGCAATTTGGTCAACGATGAAAAAAGCTCACTTTCAAATTGGCGGCCTTGATCTGTAGTTATAGTAGCCGGACATCCAAAACGTACAATCCATGCTTCATATATAGTTTTGGCAACAGTTTCAGCGGTTATATCCCGAATAGGTATAGCCTCTGGCCAATTCGTCGTTCTGTCAATTATTGTAAGTAGATAACGGTGACCACTCGTTGAAATACTTAGAGGTCCGACGATATCTGCGTGTATGTGCTGGAACCGAGTGGTAGGTGTAAACGCACCGATGGCGCTCGAGGTATGGCGATATACTTTAGATTGTTGACATGGAATGCAAGTTTTAGCCCAAGAACCGACGTCCTTATTCATGGATGGCCAAAAATAACGGCTTTGAACCATCTTCCTCGACGTTCTAATTCCTGGGTGGCTTATATTATGTACAGCTTCAAACGCTGTGCGTCGGAACACTTCGGGTAAGTATGGTCTTACGTTTGATGTCGATATTTCACAGTAAATTGGCTGCGATGAATTTTGAAAAGTTACCTTTTTTAAATTAATGTTCTTTTTAAGTAATAAATGCTTGATAGACGTGTCTGTTTGTTGAGCTTCTGCGAGTTTTTCATAATCAAGCAGTGAGGGCGTGGTGATAGTCTCGATACGTGACAAAGCGTCTGCAACCACGTTTTCTTGACCACTCACGTGCCGGATGTCATTGGTGAACTCACTAATAAACAGCAGTTGTCTAGTGCGGCGAGGGGTTTCGGATTCGGATGACGTTTTCATAAGAGCGTATGTCAGCGGCTTATGATCCGTGAAAATGATCAATTCGCGACCCTCAAACATTTTCCTGAAATGTTTTACAGACATGTAAATAGATAAAAGTTCTCTATCGAAAGTACTGTATTTTTGTTGAGCACTTGAAAATCGTTTTGAAAAGTATCCTAATGGCTGCCATTTATTGTCGACGTGTTGTTGTAGAACACTTCCCGCGCTCTGGTCACTAGCATCGCAAAAGAGAGCTATTGGAGCGTCGTGAGAAGGGTGCGCTAGTATTACAGCGTTTTTAATGCTTGCTTTACATGCCGTGAAAGCATCCTCTGCTTCTTGGTCCCATTCTATGGCAGTTTTATCGCGTTTCTTACAATTATGTAAATATGCATTCAGTGGCGCCTGAATCTGAGCTGCGTTGGGAATACTGTCGTGGTAGAAATTAACCATCCCGAGAAATCTTCTTAATTGTTCGACGTTTTCAGGTTTGGGGTAGATGTTAATAATTTGAATCTTGTCGTCAGGTGGCTTGATACCATCAGGTGTAACTGTATAACCAAGGAACTTAACACGTTCTTGACCCAACACACATTTTGAGGGATTGATCGTGACACCGTACTCGTTCAATCGTCCTAGGACTGTCCGGAGGTGTGCCTCGTGAGAGCTTTCATCCTTCGATGCAATGATGATGTCGTCAATAAATGGGAAAACGTAATGCAAACCAGCGAGGACTTGGTGAATAAATCTTTGAAAAGTCTGGCCAGCATTTTTTAAACCTTCTCTCATCATTGTAAACTCGAAAAGGCCGAACGGTGTTATAATCGCACTTTTCTCTATATGATCTTTATGCATAGGTATTTGCTGGTAAGCACGGTTCAAAAGTCGATTGTACTAAAAACTTTCATACCGTAAAGTTGATAATTGAAATCTCTTAGACGAGGCACAGGGTAGCGGTCCGGTTTTGTGACCGCGTTTAGCCGTCGATAATCACCACATACGCGTATGTCACCGTTTTTCTTAGGCACGACGTGGAGAGGACTTGCCCATGGGCTCTTACTAGGTCGACATAGCTGTTGTTCGATCATATGTTCAAACTCCTTCTTGACCGCGAGGTACCGGTGAGGCGGCAGCGGGCGCGGTCTGGCATGTACTGGAGGTCCACTCGTTTCAATGTAATGTTCGACGTTATGTTTTGGAGCGATCTTCATCGAGGACGGTCGGGTAATATCAGGGAATTCACTGAGTACGTGATGATATTTCTGTTCTAGGTCTATAGAGCGAACGGTTGGCTCCAAGGTCTTGCAAACAGATGTTCTGATAGCCAAGTTACTTTTCTTGTCAATCAAGCATCGCCCAGAAAGGTCGACGAGCAATTGATGGTATTTAAGAAAATCAGCGCCGATGATTGGCTTACTGACTGCTGCAATTATGAACTTCCATCTAAATGACCGTTTTAAACCAAAATCTATATCTAAGGTCTTCTCGCCAAACGTGGGTATTGTACTGTTATTTGCCGCATAAAGATTGAATGACGTCGCTTGTCCACGAAAACCTCTAAATTTTGGGACAACAGAAATGTTTGCGCCAGTGTCGATAAGATATTTAGACTTTGTATGTTGATCTGTGACAAATAGGCGGTGTGAAGTATCCCATGCGCTAGTTTCCGCCTCAGCTAACGCAGGAATCAGTTTTCCTTGTTTGCTCTCTTCTTATAATTGCAGGGAATGGTACACTTAAAAGCTGAATCTCCGAAACGTCGATGATAATAACAGATACCGCTCGATAAATGTTCGGGTTGGTGAAATGCGCCGCGCGCGCGATAATTAGGGCGTGAGTAATACGTTGCCTTAAATTGCGTGTCTGGACGCGGATTGCGGCGGTACTGTTTATTGTTTATTTTCAATTCAGCGACTTCACGAACAAGGTGGTCGAGCTTGTCTTCTAAAGTTTGCGGCGGAGAAGATTCACAGTGCGTTGATGAAGATGACGGCTGCGCCACTGATGGTGTTGCAATGGCACATATATCTTTACGCGATTGTTCTACTATTTTGTCAGCCATCAATGCAATATCGTGCAAATTTATGTTTACCGTCAATATATCACTTGCTGCGATGACGGATCGAACGGACGACGGGAGATGATTAGACCACAGAATTCGGAGTGCTGATTCAGACACGTTGTCGCCGGCGAGAGTTTTCATGCGGCGAAGTAACTGAGACGGTTTTAAGTCACCAAGCTCCATGTCTGTCAAAAGTCGCTGCAATTTTCGATCTGTTGACTCCTCGTACACGGAAATCAATCGGTTTTTCAAAGTATCAAACTTTTTCGTTTCAGGTGGTTGTAAAAGAATGTCGCTAATTTCGTCAATATCCTGGCGTTCGAGTTGAGCGATTAGAAACTCGTACATTGCTTGGTCACCTTTTTTTAGTGGATTGATTATGGCTTCAAACTGCACAAACCAAAGGCGTATTCTATCGCGCCATAATGGCGGAATTCGATTGTGAGATACAATGCCTGAGAGCTCTTGTATGGGGGTTGAGACTGCCGGTTCAAATTTCTCGTTTGCATCATTTTGTGTAGACATGTTTTCTGAAGGCTAGGTGCTGCTCTGAATGCGGGGTCACCACTTTAGGGCCCAGAATGAAAACATTAAAACAGATCAGATGTAATCCGTAATTTATTTATACCAGAATGACAGACGTCTCTCTAGACAGTTTTTAAAAACAGCGGCGGCAAGGAAATGCGCGGTAAGGTGCGCAGTAGCTACAACCCTGAGTATGACACACCGAACCAAATCATGACATAAGAGGGATGATGGCCTCGTTGCACTCTCGGAACAGCTACACTCGCTTCTTGACTGTTTTTTGCATACAATCTGTCATTCTGGCGGTTACAACATTCTTCAATGGTAAAAATTTTTTCGTCTGTAAATAATATATTTCGGTGGCCATTTTGTGCGTACCGCTTCAGTAGCACGCGACTTCTATTCAGCCTCATAGTCTTCAATCGTCCATTAAGCAAATGATCTTTCCGTCTACGATAAGCGTGTAGTCTAAGGTCTTGATTGATAACTTTTTTAAGGGAGCTTCTCTTCACAGACATCTGAATTGCCAACAACTTTTGCTTCCGAACGGGGTTTCTTGCGATTCTCGCCTTCACTGCCTTTATTAGAGCTGGGGTCCGAACGGTGCGTGGTCTTCCAGACCTCTTGCGGTCATCAAAGCTCAGGGTACTATTGTACCTATTAATGGTACGATAAACGAATTGTTTGTTGATTTTCAGATTTTGAAGCATCACGTTTGGCGGATGCCCGCATTTGTGCAACGCAATTACAGCGACACGATTTTCTTTTAGACCCCAATCCATTATAAATATGATAAGTGTTGTGTGTGCTATAAAATTATAACTGACAACCCGCCATTATATGTATTTTTTTATTTTTTCGGTAGCATTTGTTTTAACACAAGAAAAGAGTTTGCAAATCGAGTAACAGAACTTAGTAACCAAGTAGGTACAATAATGTCATTCTTTTACTTTACATTAAAAATACTAAATAATTTTAATTTAATAATATTTTTTAGCAATACATTCTTAAGCGTCACAGAAGCAGGGATCTTCTTTCATAAAGTACTTAGTAGAATATTTATTTGATTGTTGACTATACGTAGGTATCAGGGCAGCGAAGAAGAATATCAGGGTGTCCACTTTCTGGAAAGTCAGGGAAAAGTCAGGGAAGCTCATGGTGGTCATGGAAAGTCAGGGAAATTTTGGAGGTCAGGGAAAAATATTGGTCTAAGAAGAAAGTCTAAAGTCTAAAAAACTCCTGAAGAGTAGAGTAGAAATTTCAGTGTCATGCCTGACAACTTCTATATAAGTAGTTTTGTTGAGTAACCATACCAGTATCCTGAATTGAAATGAAGTTGTTTTATGTACAAATACAATAATTGAGGTTTCTAATTTTTTTTTGAGACAAATTTTTAAAGTTTTGACAGTTCTAGAATTTTTTTGAGGTACATTTTTAAAGTTTTGTCAGTTCTAGATAATATTTTAAAACCAGTGTAAACACTTACGTTTCGATGTTTATGTTTATATAGAAACGTATTTTTCTGGGTTACGACCCAGAAAATAGGAGCGAGGAGGAGGAGAAGAAGCTATAGGATCCGTCGTGTAGCTCGTCTCGTCCTCCCGCTCGTACTTATTTATATATGAGAAGACTTATTCTAGCAATCATCATCCTCCTAGCGTTATTCCCAGTAGGTACAGTTGCATCCTGACGGATGCCTGGGGTCCGCTACTTATTTCTATCAGTATCATATTATAAATGTTAGGATGACTACCAGTTTGGCATAGTTGTTAGTTAGACAGGGGCCTTGCCTGAGAAGCCCGTCGGAATTCGAATCCGGGATTGTCCCAGCTTCGAATACCGGTAAAGAGTATGAACAGGAATATTAATTACCGAGTCATGCATAGATGTTTTCTATATATTTTTTAAGTATTTATTTGTCTACGCCTTCCATACGAATTCATATTTTAACTGCTATCATTTAATTAAACGCTTATATAGTAAATAATTCCCATTTATTTCCCCCAAAAGTACTACAATATTTTTAAAATAGCTTGGGTACGGTAAGAGCGGTCATTTAGATTTCATCCCAGTACACTATACAGGATGTTTGTTCCATCGTTTGCCAAATTGAATTGGCGGATAGGTGGGATCATTTGCTATCTCCTAAGGTCTTAGAGCATACATAACCCTAAGACCCCCAACAATTTCTCAAGCCCACGCAATTTTTATGATAAAAATTATCTTAAATGTTAACTCGTTACACCTTAAATTAGAAAAGGGTAAGTGGTCGAGTCTGCAATTTTTATTTTTATTGAAATGTGTAATGATGTACGGCTCTATCAAAATGAAAATTACTTGCAACTAACTTCTAGTTTTTTGTTAATGACCCGCAAAGATTTTTCAAGAAGTAAAAATTCAGTCGCAGATCAACTTTGAATTGCAATTAAAAAAAAAGATCATGTTTTTATAATTCTTTTAAAGAGTGCTTTGGTCTATTACATTATTATTAGTAAACGGGACTTAATCGCGTACAAAAATTATTCACCTGAGGTATGCCCGACGTTTCGAATGTATCGCAACATCCGTGGTCACGAGCTGACTGGCTTGAGCGGGATGATACCGATGTGGGAAAACCCGTGCGGCTAGAAGATACCCGCTCAAGCCAGTCAGCTCGTGACCACGGATGTTGCGATACATTCGAAACGTCGGAGACACCTCAGGTGAATAATTTTTGTACGCGATTAAGTGCCGTGTACCAATAATAATGTGTAAAAATCGTGCAAGATTAAATCAATATATTGCTCCCGTCTATCCTCTTTTTAATGATGTGCAATATTGGCAAAAAACCTTTCACAAACTTCATTAATTTGTCAACTTTGTGACAAATTAGGCTAATATTCGATATGCAACTTTGCAAACTTTGGGGCTCAAATTCAGTATGTAGGTTTTTGCGTACGGCAAATTAGTGGGTAATAATCAAATTTCAATCATTTTAGTCAATAATTAAATCACAATCAGTCTGTTGTAAAAAATGTGAGAGGAGAAAGAGATTTCCCTTGTTAGAAGGATCGGAGATATAAAAATCTGCTATAGGAAGCGAAGAGCGAGGGGGGAGATTTAGAGTCAGATCTGCTACCGCGAACAAAAACGAACAAAGTTCATGTATCTCCTTCTCTGTCGCACTTGCAACTTCTAGCGACAGAGAGGGAGATACACGAACTTCGTTCGTTTTCGGGCGTTATATCTCTTGCTTGTGTGTCCGCGTGGACTTCGGGCCTTTGAGCCTACGCCAAGTTCGGCCTTTGACCTAGCCTGCTTCGCCGCTCATCAGCCGCCGCAGTACGCGAGATTGAAGGCCAAAGACCCGAAACGTCTCTTAAGAGCGCGGACTCCAGGCGGACACTCATATCCCCCTCACCCCTCTCTCACAGTACCTGCCTCTCTTACAGCCTGACTCTAAATCGCTCTCCCGCTTTCCGCTTCCCATAGCAGATTTCTAAATATCAGACTCCTTTCACAACGGAGATATCTTTCTCTTCTCATACTAGAACAACACAATTAATGTGATTTAATGATTGAAATTCGATTGTTATTGTTACTTACTAATTTAACGTACCTAAAGAAAGATGCATATCGATTATTAGCCTAATTCATCACAAAGTTGGCAAATACATGAAGTTTGTGACAGGTTTTTTAACATTATTGCAAATCATTAGAAAGATAGACCAGAGCACTTTTAAAAGAATTTTAAGAACATGATCTTTTTACAAGCTTTTATTTAGTTTCACCTGTCCCATTGTCTGTCTGTAATCAAATCTGGCAAGTTAAAATTGATTCACTTCCCGGTTTCAGATTGAGCTGATATTTTGCATGCATGTATAAATCGGATGACAATGCAATATTATTATGACATAGAGCTGATCTGATGATGGAGACAGAAGGAGGTCATAGCAATTCCTTAACTACACAAGATAAACCCATCGTGTTTGGGCTTATTCGAACCGACTCAACAAGTAGTTTATGATTGTGGAAAAAAGTTCAGTCGGCAATGAAAGCTTGTACCAATAATGAAATTTTTGACCAAAAACTTATTTAGTTTCTGTTATAGCCATTCAAATGTGACCATCGACAGAATTTGTACATCTTGTCATCTTTTCGGATCAATAAGAAAAAAGCTATAACTTACGTTAGGTAATGTGCACCCGGCAAGTTCTTGGACCGCATCTGTCCAGCAGTATACAATCATACATGCACGCTATTTAAATTTCCAACTATTTATAAAAAAGACCAACCAGAACGCATAGTCCAAAATAAATTAACTATTTATTTTCTATAACAAAACAATAGTAACTCACATAAAACACGAAGTCTCAAGTCAAGTGCAATATATATGTAAATGTATGTATGTGTATGTATAATGTACTCTACTCTTTGATATAGATATATGTCAAGTCAAGACCACAGAGTCCACTGTCAAGTCGAACCTCGGCTATTTGTCTACGTACAACGTAACGTGTACGATAACGCCATATTGTTTCAAAAAGATTTTGACAATTTGCCGAGTTGTGAATAGCTACTGCCGTAACGCTTAATTGACGTTCTGTGATTTGTCAAAATAAAGTGACAAAATCAAAATGGTGTCTCCTTGGAGGCTGTGTTCCGAATCACGCTCACAGCGCTCAGAGCGCGCTCACGGTCGGACCGATTCACGCTCACAGCGCTTACACGAGTTCTCGTGACGTCATCAATGACGTCATGGACGGCGCTCACGGTGCTCACACTCCCAGCGGTAAGCACCTTGAGCGCAAACGTCAAGTTAACGTTTGACACGTTATGACATCTCATTATAGGCGCGAAAAGTTATGACATCTCATTATAGGCGCGAAAAATTAAAACGTCACAAGTTATATTCGTTTATTTATTACTATAATAATAATAATCATTTATTTCACTATCTCCCATGCTCTTCGATATGGTCCTGGAACATGTCGTTCGGAAACTGGTTTCACAGGATTCCGGAATTGAACTAAACGGAAAACATAGGCTGATAGTGTTAACTCTATCAGCCTATGCTTTCTACGTGTCTACGCAGACGACTTTGGTTTGCTAGGTGAAACCGAGAAGGGGTGGAAATTTCGGCGAGAATGCTGGAACAAGAAGCAGCAAAAGTGGGGCACAGGATTAATCATCGAAGACGGAATACCTCCACATGCGTTTCAGAAACAGTCGTGCCAAACGAGAAGTCCATTTGTAGGAGAAAGAAATCTCTTACAAGGGAGTGTCCAAATTAGAAGAAGAAGAAAAAGAAAAAAGTTTACTAGCGCAAAAAAAAAACAAACAAACTACATACAAGCGAAACAAACAAAATAAAATAACAGAAATATTGATTGTTGGCGTCCAAGCTCCTCAGTAAACGATCTAAACTTCGGATATATAAGACCGCAATCCTATCTTAATGTATATGGGTGTGAGGACTGGACGCTAACAGTTAGGGAGGAGCACAGCCTGTTAGGAGGAGAACGTAAGGTGTTCCGAAAAATCCTGGGACCAGTGAAAAGAGACGATGGGAGTTGAATGATACGTAAAAATGCCGAAATAGAAGAGCTGGTGGCCGAACCAAATATTATAGGTGAAACCAAAGCGCATCGTCTTCGCTGGCTTGGTCACTTCGAGAGGATAGGAGAAGATCGACAGGTGAAGAGAGCAAACTTGGGCCGACCGACCGGACGGCGTCATGTGGATCGCCCCAAGTATCGCTGCAAGGATTTGGAGGACGAGGACCTGTGTGAGCTTGGAGCCGGTGCAAGCTGGCGAAAAATAGCGCAGGACCGAGAAAAGTGGCGTGCTCTTGTCTCGGAAGCCAATACTCATTTTGGGTCGTTGTGTCAGCCTAGTTAGTTAGTTTTATATTAGTTAGTTGCAGATTGCGATTAATTTCAATTTTCTACAAATCAAAAACCCAGCCCAGAATTTTCTGCTACGATTAATTGACGAACTCAAAATTCAAATTCAGTTGACGTTGACATAAACATGACAGAAAACACGCTCATAACTGGTCCGAAACAAAACACCACTTACGCGGCCTTGAGCGCGCTTACTGATTGGGACCGGCCGCCAGCACTGTAAGCGTTGTGAGCGTTGTAAGCGTGATTCGGAACACAGCCGGAATCTCGTCTAGTCGTCTCTGGATTTTTTTTATATTTTTTTAATGTTTTTATTTAATTTGTATTATTGATAGTTTGTTATGCGGTAAACAAACTAAAAAGTGTGTAGTTAATAAAAAAATCATCTGGAAACGCGTAATAACCATTATTTGGATAACAAATAGAAGAGAGTGAAGTGCGTAGTTTGTGTTTGTGGCTGTACACAATAAGTTCTTTTGCCACGGTGCCCTAAAAAATTAAAACATCAAAAACATCCAACGGTACATGTATAGCTCTATGAATTTAATTTTGTGTACAAGCTCACGGTATTTTCTATTGAACACCAACTTCCAATGTAAAATGAAGCTGTCTCCGAGTAAATCGGCTGTGACATACAGACGGACGGATTGACGCAGGGATGGACAGGATATTATAGTAGCGATGTCCTTCTCTAAGATTCCAACTATCTGTATTCTATGATTTCTGTCTCTGCGCGTGTAAACATCCAAACCAATATCTATAAATTATTAATTTATCTATATACACACACACTAGTCAGATATACAGACAGAGTGACTTTCACATTTATAGTATTATAGTTTGGAGTTAGGATATCAAAAATCAAAATCAAAATATATTTATTTACCATAAAAGTACACAATCAAGAAACACAAAGCAGTGATCCCCACACTAGGCATAGCCTGTGTCGTGGAGATCTAGATCTTTGGAATTACCAGAATGTTGCGGCTCTTAATTTAGTAGATAACAAAGAAGAAGAGAGATAAGTTTAAAGGTTTTACAAATAAAGATATGTAACTATAATTATTTATAACTCTAACAATTTTCATATGACAGGGTTTCGGGGAAATTCGGACATTAACATTGGAGATAAGGTCTAAGAGTGTAGTATGTGTATGTATGGGTGTGTAGGCATGTGTGTGGAAGTGAAGGTTTGATTTTGTGTATGAGCAACTGCAGAGATGAAAATATGCAAGCAAAGTTCTAACGGAAGAACGGAAGGGGAGTAGCCCTACGAGTGGTTAACCTCTTGGGATCGGACGAAATAAAATATGTCGTCCGCTACAATTAAAAGCATTTCAACAAATCCTCTGACTCATCATAATTCAAGGATAGTAATAAAATTTGGATGCGCATCTTTGCCTCAACAAGGTTACAGTGCCTTATATCACAAATTTTTGCCATCTTATTGTATACGTGCGGAAACAGAAATGCCGAGAATCTCTTCGCAAAAACTGTGTTAACACGGGGTTTAAGAATTCTGTAGACTCTTCTTTGTGTCGTCGTGTAAACGTGAACACACATTTATGTTTTCATAATTGTACATATGTAGGTAACATATATTTCCATTATTTACTTCAATTATATAAGTTTGTTCTGTACACTACGTATATTCCACAATAGTTTAATATTGTTTCACGAGCATCGTGATGCTCGATTATTTTGTAATTTATCGGTTACGTACTCGTACGTAAGTTTAAGTAATCAATCAGTCACATCACTACTTAAGACTGCAATGGTTAGACAAAGACGGAATTACAAAATAATTGTGAGCGAAAGAAAGAGATAGACGTTGAAAGACATCAACGCGTAGCCAGGTTTAAAACCTTTACTTGACAACTTTGACTTTTTAATTATTATTGTTTTATCGTGGTAAAAAAGTAAAATAATAACTTACTGTGAAATGAAATCCCATCCTAGATATCTTGCCACACTTTCCACACAATTTGACCATACAAAAAGGCATACTTGAACACTTTATACGTCAAGTAGTGAGTCGAATGTTGCATGTTACTTCGCCAACGGTCGACCGCGTACTAAGAGCATATTTGGGGGCGTGGTGGCCACTTCACGATTTTTGAGCTTAAGCTTGGCTTACGCGGGTGCCATGGTAAGCGGGGTCTATAGGGTTAAGTGGTCTGTGGGTTTTGTGCACAACATGGAATAACATAATAGCTCAGAAATCGGTCATATTCAATGGGAGTCAAGACTACGGTCACCATCAGCTCAAAGAGTTTCGTGATGACCAGAAACCTTGACCTCCTTTAAATCTTTGTATTATAAATTAAATTCTTTTATATCTAGGTACTTAGCTTCTGTTCTCCTCGGTATCGAGGAGGCTGGAGAATTCACAATCGCACTGAGGAGTACTTCACGCTGAAGAGACCAGGGATCTGGACGTAGCACTTGACAGGATGGTAAAAGAAGATCGAATAAAAGGACATCAGCTTGCCAAAACCGAAAGTTTTTCATTGCTGTTCCGTTTCCGGATCAATATTGCTATATACAAATGTTGTTGGGTTATATATCGCGACTCTTCGTGAGACTTGGCTGCCATTTTCACATTTATATTTTTGATGGAATATCATTACTTTTTGTCAATCGCCAAATGGTGCTTTTCAAGAGCGAATGCACGAGTGACTATACAAAATACTCAAATCGCTATACACGACCGCTCATAAGTATTTAGGCACCCATACCTTTTTCCATACATCTGTATACAAAAATGACTTTCAAAAATACACTGCCAAGTTAGAGTCCCTTGACAATTTTGCGTGTATTTTGCATTTTTTATTTAACTGACTTATTGAGCCATAAATCGGTGCCAGAGACCCCCCTTTTAAAATGGTAGTTTTCTTTTTGCAATGACTATGAATGAATTTAAGCTACCCCCACCGGTGGTGCAAGCAGAGTAATATCGAAGCAGATGATCTGTAGACTGCATTAGTGAATTCAGGTACGACTCGGAAATCCTATCATTTAATTTAATATGACATATAAGATTATACCTTACATGTAATATACTGTATATTGTAATGTGCTCTTCTATCTGTTGTCCAAACAATGGTAATTACGCGTTACCAGATAAATTTTCGATTAGCTACACGCTTTTTTCGGTTGTTTACCGCATAATAAACTAACTATCAATACCACAAATAAAACATTTGCAAAAATGAACAAAAACAATCAGAGACGACTAGACGAGATTCCGAGGACAACATTTTGATTTCTCACTTAATTTTACAAATCACAGAATAATTGAACGTTAAATTGCGGAAACCAAGCCCGCATAAACATAACCTAGAACGTCAAGTAAGCGTCACAACCAATCACAGTTTGGCAAGTTGTCAAAATCTTAATGAAACAAATATGGCGCTATCGTACACGTTTCGTTGTACGTAGATAAACAGCCGTGATATAATGTTGCTCCTGTAAAAAATATGGAATTCCATAGATAAAGGACGATGCAGACAGGGTACACCATGCAGACGGTCCTGCAAGCTAGCAAGCTGAAGCATCACACAGCGGACTATCATTTAGGACAGTCTGAATGCGCCAAAATGGTCCTTCGTGGAGGACATATGTTATTATGTTATAGCTGTATGATTGATAAAGCGAAGCGAGACATGGGGTATTGGCATAAACAAAAGTGTAATATGTAACAAGCCAATAACGTGTTGTCCGGCCGTGTTGGATGTGTTATTTATTTTAGCCGTGTTTCGGCCCCGCTGTGCCCAGTCATATTATTATTAATAACAGGTTGAAATACAATCGACGAAAAACTAATGACTGACGACTCAAGAGCAAAGAAATTTCGTAGGTAGGTAAGCTTTGTCCATTATGTTTTGTATTATTACTCCTTATATGACTATGTTGTTCCATTTTATAATAGTACATTACTACAGAGCGGGACGAAAGGGGTTGCCGGCCGAAGACATATAGACGGCCGAGCATGCGAGGCCGGATAGGTCTGAGGCGGGCAACCCCATATTTCCCGCCGAGGTATGTATAGTGCTTTTCTCAAACATGCAATGAAATAAACAACAAAAATATCAAAGTTTTATTTTTAATACGCATAAATAGTGGCAGAATGTCATGATGCCTGTGCCACAAATTTATGTGGAACGGAAATTAAAAAAGAGGACTTTGCCGGCTTAGGCCTGCAAGATTTGTATGAAATTCCATTAACGACCTGTTGTCCTAGCCGCACCTGAAACGTCATACTTCGCAGCCTATTATAAGGAACATAACAATATTTCATTGCATGTTTGAGAAAATATACCTTAAATATGTAACAGGAATCTAGTACTAAACAAATGTAAAAACGACTTAATTCACCAACACCAACTTCATTTACGTGGTTGCTAGCCGGTACCGGGTATAATTTGAGGGCAACAACTCTTAGAATGTGTTTGAAGCAGTATGTGCCACGCGGCAACAAAATTATTGGTTTCATGTTTTTAGCAGAGGGGCTCATAGGCGGTGTGAAAAGCTGTATATGTGTCACATGGTAGCAATTTATTTCCAACTTGGGCGTAAACACTTGAATCCCTCGCTACGCTCAAGATTCTACAATAATACCGAGCCTCGTGAGCGAGCGTTCGCTTCACTCAGGAGTCAATATACCGCCCACGCAATAAAAATATTATTTCGCTCCCTTGTATTGAGACACAATCTATTATTTCAAACGAAGTTTTTCATACCACATGACATGTTCGCTAATTTTACGAATTGGAAGTTAGGAGAAAAACAAAATAAAAGAAAGACTTTAAATAAGACAAATAAAAGACTTTGTAAGTATGACAAATCCTATATAATTTCGAATACTAAAGGATGATTCAACGTTTTGGCATTATTCAATCCCACGTCATACGGCAAGAGGCAAGCAACAATATAATTTGCATCAGCCGAGATAAAATAAATACAATCATATCACATCCAATCAATTTTGTTTTTAACAATTAACCCTTTGTAAGGCTGAGGGAATATTTTTACCACCATACACGAGATAAAAGGCGATCTATATAGAAATATTTCGAGTCCAAAATTAAACGTATGTGGAGATATGTCAGAGACTTTTAAAGGGTTAAAAGGCCTCGTCATTACTTTTTTAACCACCAGTATTTTTATTTGTGTCACACGCCTAAACTTATTATTCTGAAACTGCGAAGATAATACCAATTTAGGCATGGTGGCGATTGAATTTGCTCCTCCAATCTTTTTTATGCTAATAAATGAATCTGACTTTACCACTGTTGGCATTATAGTCGGGCGGGTGTTATCAGATTTCTACCCGCACTGTGCTTATACTACTAGTACCCACAGACTACTAAAATTGTAATATCGGTGCAATGTAAGTTTTTGATTAATTTGTGTGTTTTTTATTATTAATAAGTTTCAATCAAGCCCAATATCGACCATTCCAAAGGTTGTGGGATATATACGGAAATACCAGCCATAGGAATTTTTTTTTCATTTAGATTGAATATTATAATTTCGTTAGCTTACACTTTTGCTCAACAAAAAATCAAGTGTTGTTTGTCCACTTCACTTGTGAAGTGGACAAACACTTGTGTGGTCTTAACCAGCGGTTATTTTTGAGCACACTACCCTCCTTGCCTAGGTACAGTCAGCATCAAAAGTAGCTATGCATTTTAAAAGTACAAGTCTTTTTTGGGAATAAGACCCCTTCTTATGTGTAGCTACTTTTGATGCTGACTGTACCTGCTCAATATCTTAATAATGTTACACATCTTCTGAAAAGGTGCAAGCAATGAATGACTAACAATAGTAAAAAATAAGAAAATTTATTTTAACAAAACACAACAACACCATGAAGAGCTGTTAGAGTAACATAGAGGAAACAATCCTATTAACTACTACCCCATGGACCACACCTACTAATCTACAGTTGCCATCAAATTTATGTGGGTGAATCATAGAATGCTCACAAAGATCTAAATATCTTGTTCACATTGGGTTGGTTGGTGAATTTGATGTTTGATAAGCCATGGCTTTTCTTGTAGCAGTGGACTTCACCTGAAGACCCAATGTAAATGATCTATAAATTAATTTGTTAAACAGCTACATGGTCAGAACATGCTTGATCGCAAATGTAAATTGCATATACATATGAATATGACTGAATTTAATGAATAGAGAAACTTAATCTAAGAACTGACTCAAGTTAGTAGGACCAAAAGATGATTTGAACAAACTAGAACAAATTATTTACAGAAATTTAATTTACAAAAAAATATCATCATTAATTTTTATTGAAAATCAAGTTCTAATCATGTTCAAACAAGTAATAACTCAATTTATTCAGAGTGCAAGTAAATAAGAATAAATACAAAGATTGTAGTTTATATTTCCATCAATTTCAACTTATATTTGTATTCATTATAATTTTCTTAATCATTATTATACTTCTACCCCGGGCATAATATATGTATCATATTTTACAAGTATCTATAATTTCTCACATTTAGAGAAATACATTTATAATACTAAAATTCAAACATAAACAGTCCGCGAAACAAATGAAGTATTTAATAACATTAAATCAAAGAATGTTTAGTAAATGCTGATTTATTAACCATGTTGTCTTGAACAAAAAGCAGAATAAGTAAGGAAATTCTTATAATCTGAACTATGTATATATGTTAAACACAAGAATCAATATCCAGCAAGCACTCTTGTCCAATATGTGTAAACAACTGAAATGTTGCCAATCAAAGAGGTAATTGTATAAAAGATGATACAATTGCACTAGCTAACATGATCATATTCATGTTCAACATAAGACTATCCATGCCTTACTAGCAAGGTATAACATGCAAGATCTAACACCTAATGTCAAACGTAAATATGATCATACTACAAGGTCTTTGTTTAGAATTATTTAGAGCTCATTTAAAAGATTAAAAGAGAAGTTTTTATTTTAATAATTTATGTGGTATAATTTAAGTGAACACTTTGTTCAAAAAGCTCAATTATAGCTACACTAGTCAAAATACTTAATCACAGAAATTTGCAAGGGGATTAAAATATTTTAAAATGATGGAAGAATGTTGTACGCAAATTTAGGTGCTTGCTAGTTTTCAAAGGATATACCTCTAAGTATGTTTGTTGATTTGTTCATATCACAGGAAAGTTGATGCAAGCAAGTCAAAGTGTTTACAATCAATTATCTTTAGCACTACCTAGATTAGCAAATGAGAATGGACTTTGAACAGTCAATAACCTTAAAATTACTCATCCTTCTTGTCACCACTGATAGTGAGCTTCTTCTGCAGCTTGCTGTGTTCTTCTGTGAGCCTGTCATACTCCTTGGACAGACTTTCCGCCTGTGACTTCACAGCCTCTTTGTCTTTCTTCTCTCTGGAGAGTTCTTTCTCTAGAGTTAAGACTTGTTCCTTGTAGTCCTCAAGCTGCTTCTTGGTGGCCTCGTCGCCAGCTCCCGCCTGCGCCAGCAGCGACCGCGCAGCCACGGATGCGCTTTGCGCCTGTCGGAAGTTAGCCTCAGATTGAGCCAAAAGAGTCGCCAATTCCGAAATCAGCTGCACCAACCGGCGGATCACGACTAGCAGGAACAGGGCGAAGCCGGAGATGTAGAAGTTTCTTTGAGCGCGGAATAGACGCATGTTACCCTGCATCTCTGCGTCCAGGTGCTGGTGGTCCGTGGATTCCATGTTCGAATACTTTTGCATCTCCCGGATGGCGTCAAGCAGGCATAGCACCAGCACTCCTATGAGGATTAGGAAGTATACCGACGCTTGTCCGCTTATATAAGCCAGGAATTTTGATCTGAACAACTTTTGCCATTTCGAGGGACTCGCGATCGGCAAAGCTAGCAAGCAGACGATGGCTATTTCGGCGTACAAAAACGCCGCGATGATGGTCCACTGTAGGCTCATGGTGAATATTTATTTACTTAGCTCAGGAATTGAAGTGTTCCGACTGCGGATACAAAACACAATGATGGAATATTGACCAAAAAGTAGTAAAGTCGAGAAATATCGGTGAATCACTAACTCCCAAGTCAAAGACAATAATGACATAATGACGTGTTTTTTTATCTATATTTTTAATCTTCGCCCTGACGGACAAGCTGTAGCCAGAGGCCTTACTGCCGTGTCTCCAGAAAGTCAAAATGGTTTAATCTAATTTTGTCATTAAGATATCTGTGAGTTTTGTAGTCTTTACTTAGGTTTAGATCCGTGTCTTCACTATATGACGTGTACTTTTTGTCGTCACGCTTTTTTATATTAGTTATACTTTGTTAACGCCACTTGTGCGAAACAGAACGATGTTGTCAAAGTTGACAAAAGGCAAAAACTCAAAGTAAGGATTTCTATAGAGATTCTATACGAGTTTGACCAAGGGGGACAGAGAAGCTCTTATGCAGCTAAATTGAGAACTAGTCTTAAACGTCTGGCGGCTTACAATAAACAACCTCTTTAATTTGGCCGGGTAATCGTTTATTTGCCTCAAACTATTTGACTTGACGTTTAGATGACATTGAGGCAAATAAAGAAAAGCGGAACTATGACAAGGACAACAAATAATATATCCCTCTCTGTCGCTCTTATTCAATTTAGTATATGATTTTCTAGCTCTTAGCGGTATTATTATTTGACGTCTACTCTGGGTGCTCTGAGGGCAAAAACCACTGACGTCACTTAGGCCCAAATTTGTATATTTAAAATTAATCATAATTTAGAGAAGGACCATTACATTTTATTAACAATGGCAGATCCAAAATACGAAAATTTACCAGGCATAGTAAGTTTTGCGCTTAGTCGTCCGCTAAATATATCGATCTACATGGTCATATTTTATGGAATCTACAAAAAAACTACCTATTACAGGCGTATGACCAGCCCGATGTGTATGAAACCGGTGACCTGCCGGAGGCCGACCAGCCGGAGCCCTTCGAGGAAGAAGAAAACGAATGTATCGAGCAACTACACTTATCTGTGAAGGATTCTTTCAATAACTTCAAAGGAAAATTCCTGACTGGTGCAGTTGATTTCTCTGACCGTTTGAGCAGAAAAAGCAGGATTGGATACAGGTGAATTCAAGAACTTGATGTCTTTATAGCACTGAATATGCCCTACACCCCAGTAGAGGTAAATGGAATAAAGTAGAAGAAAAGTCTAATTAATTATTTAATTTCTATCAGGACAACCAGCAGCAGCTAAACTAAATACTTTTAATGTACTGTATTTGCTGTAGGTCCAACCTTTCAACCATTTTGTCCATGTGATTAGCCTTGGTAGTGTTTATAGGCTATTGATAATAGAATGTAAAAATACTACAATTTCCAAATGATTGCCAGGGCTGGGGAATATGAGTTGGCAGCAGAAGGCGAGCCGGAGACAGTGCTGGAGCGCTACAACCGTCTGCGCTGCGAGTTCTCAGACCTGCTGGAGCAGGTGGCAGAGCAAAAGAACAAGGCTACGGAGAGTGAGAAGGTAATAGTAAAAGTTATTTATTCTTCAATTTAGAAAGAAGAAGAAAGAATGTTTATTTGGTGCAAATGAAATAAAATGGTACACAAAAAGTTGTCACTCAGCATATGCCACAACTGGTGTGTTGTGACACTGATTTCAGGACAACCAAAAATATAATACTAGACTTAACCTAATAAATCAAATTGGTGACGAAATGATTTAAAAAATTTAGGAATATTATATGTAACTATAATTGTCAATAAACTACCAAGTTTTGGCAAAATAAAATTTCGGTTTGTCCCAATGCTGGGTATTTGGTAAAAACCACCTTTGGGATATCTCTAATAATGTTTAGAAGTGGGTCATCTTGTACGTGTTAGTCTTGCTTATGGGTCAGAATAGCATTGTTATTTTATTTGTTAAATGTTTTTGTAATATGCCTTTCTGTTTCCATGACTATCACCAATTGTACTGTGCAAAGCATTTTAGGGTTCCATACCCAAAATGACAAAAACGGAACCCTTAAGAGTTTGGTCATGACATGACTCATGTCTAACGATCGGCGACAGGTAGCAATTTATGTAACTTGATGTTGAACAATAGTAACACACATGGATAAGCCTGGGTCGTTCATAATAAAACAATGTACATATTCTGTAAATAAACCTAGCGGACATTCGATATGTAACTTTACTTTTCTGTGTTGTTTTTATCTTGTCATATTAACAGTAGTCTTTAACAATACACCAGGTCTAACTTTGCCTTAACCAATCACTCAAACCAAAATATACACCATCAAACTTTATAATTTTTACAATTCTCGAAAACTGATAAGAAAAAAAAAACGCGGATGCAATTACGGAATAAGTGATCCTAAAAGGGGGGCTGGTTGTGGTTATCTTGTTGATAAGTAATTCCAAAAAAAATTAGTTTCTATTTTTATGTTTTTTATGCCTGCCTTCGAATTATTTTGTGAAGTGATCATAACAACATATGTACAGGAGATGATACCACATGATATTATTATTTGACATGATATTGTTTTGATTATAGATTTTTTTATAGTGACATACACAATTAATTTGTGAAAATTAAAAAAGAAATTGAATTTTAGTTGTGTAACTTACCTTAAGAGCCCATCTGGCATTTATAACCATCTTTATTACTGTTTAGTGAATTTGTATGCGGGTAATTTGCATAATAGTAATTTGAAAGAGAAAATGTATATTATTCTCAGTCTACCCACTTGACCACAAGTGCTGCAAAGGGCTTGAAACGTCGGGAGGTATAGTAGTCGGCGGTTAAGAAGTCAATCCTGACACCTGTCATTTCCATACAATTTATAACCTAAAAGTCACTTTGAGGTTATAAACTGTATGGAAATGACAGGTGTCAGGATTGACTTCGTAAAAGCGGACCAATAAATATACACGCGATTAAATCCGTTTTTAGTGTTCCGTAGCCAAAATGGCAAAAACGGAACCCTTATAGATTCGTCATGTCTGTCCGTCCGTATGTCACAGCCGATTTACTCGGAAACTATGACAAATTGGTGCGAAGGTGTATGATATGATTATGAACCGCTATAGAAATGTGATGTGAAATTACGTAAAAAATATTAAACTGTGGGGAACCCCATGGATAGGCCTTTAAAAATTACATAGAGGTTTTTAAAAAACTTATTCTTTTAAGTCAACCGTTGGTGCTGTATTATTAGCTGTCAAAGTCGTAAAAATTGTGTCCCCCCCCTCTCTAATTCCCAACTATGAAGTTTAAAATTCTGAAAAAAATCAAGATAATGTATATTAATAAATCCTTTCAACGATTTTTGGTTTGAACAAGATAGGTTTAACGGTTTTTGAGTTATTGCACAAAAACTGTCTTGACGAACAAAAGGGCTTAAGTGCCGTAAGTTTCCCATGAAGATACGACCTTTTTTGATTAAATCTATTGTATAGTGGTTTTAAAAGTAGATTAGGAGGTGTCGGTACGGAACCCTTCTTTGTGCGTGGTCCGACACGCACTTGGCCGGTTTTTTATAGTTTCATTTATCGTGTAACAATCGCGGAAACCAAAGACAATATTAAGTGACTAGTAGTTATTTCTAAATTAGAACATATGAAAATGTTAATAAAAGACCATTTTTTTGGATGTGAAAGCTTAAGACCCCATTTTTGTTTAGTTTTTTTGTGTCATAGATAATTTTATCCCGATTGTTTTTAGCCTGTTTCATGAAAATCTGTTCAGCCGTTTTTGAGATATTGAGCTTTGAAATGAAAGTGTCGGGGTTTTTCAACTTTTCTAAGTTGTAGTTATTAATGTATAAATTATACACGGAATTAAAATTAAGTCTCATGTTACACTTTCGTCCTAAAATTGATTAGAGCGTACATAACTGGAGTAGCCATTAGTATACTTACCCCTCTGCCAAAAAATAGGCACAATGTGCAAAAAAATATTAAAAACTACTTCATTAATCGATTATAAGTCAGTCTCGTAATTCTTTTTCGGCGTATGAAGAGCTCCGTGAAAATACCTTTATCTGCTGTTTAGGGTAATAAAACGTTGTACTTTATCAAATTTACAAAAATATTGATGATAATTTCACATACTGTAAGCATATTTTTGCTTTATTTATAATTTTATGCGCAATTCAAGTTTTATTTCAAAGCGTAAAACGAGCATTACAAAATCGATTTAATAACATTCGTGCTTGACCATTAGGGCTAGCTGTGAAACGTCACAAGAAATAAGGACTACTGTTTATGAGAATTTTTTTGAAACATGGTCCTTATCGACTTTGGTCAGTTTGGCCATCCGATAGTAACCCAATAATGGATCTAACGTTAAGAGGGCGCAGTACCTACGCTCGGTTCTCCACACACTCCGACCTAGATATGCCGGATCCCATTGTGTATACAAAGTTTCATGTTATTCTAGCATGGCGTTTTAAAATGAGAGCGTAAATACGTTTGTATGGAGAACCGAACGTACTGCGCCCTCTTAACGAAAATAAGGTCGACTTTTATTGCTCAACTTTAGTAGTTTGAATGTGCGTGAGTTGATTGTTTTAGTGTGGGTGCGTAGTAATGGAACAATAAATTGTAAGTGCGTATTTTTTTATATGCGTGTTACTTCGCCCCCCGCAAAAATAGGCATAATATCTTGTTTGGTAAGATGCGCTGATGGCCACTCCAGTTATGTGTGCTCTAAGTAAAGTTGCTACCGGTCTCCGATCATCACGCCAATCTGTTTGTCTGTCCATATGTCGTAGAATATTGAAAATCTATAGGGTGTATAAAAATAAAATTTGGTGTATTATACACATATGCCGCTGCTGCTACACAGATATGTATTCAAATTCCTAAAAAGAATTTAGGTCACTCCATACATGTAAGTGAAAGTAAAATATTATAGACAGCAGCCAGGATCAATGGCTTAAGGTGCCTTCCAAGGCATGGGAGTGCTCAGTTAGTAACCACCCAAATTGGACGGACACCCATCCAAGACTTAAACCCAGGACGACATCGCCGAACCTCGTATAGCGCTCGACTGGGCAACGAAAGCTCCTTTTACGTAATTCAACATGTGGCACATGGCACATCAATCGATAGATAGAAACGAATGTAAGGTTTCTCAGAAAAAACACCGGCCAAGTGCGTATCGGGCCACGCGCATTAAAGAGTTCCGTACCTACTACTCTACATTTAGAACCTATCATGTACTTTGAATTAAATTAAAAAAGTAATTTAGGTACAGAACTATTTTGTGCATTGTTTTCAGAATTTGAGTCTTAGTAGTTTCGGAGATAGGGGGGGGGGGATTGTTTGTTAAATTTATTATTTCACCCCGAATGTTTAAATTTGTTACATACCTGTTATCATATATCAATCTTACATTGTCTACATCATACGTCGTACTCGAGGGGGCGATATGCGGGCACGTCAGATGGTAAGGTTCACAATAAATTTTATATTTGTTACCTAGTATTTGAAATATGCATTTACAGAAATTTTAAATAACACAAGTAATATACCAATATAAGATTGAATTACAGATATTTATTTTCATATATTAATTGGCCACATAAATAGGCTTATCGCTTTACACATTTTTTTTTTATAGTAGAACCAACAGCAATAAAACTAAGTAACAACATTATTAGTTACAGCAGAGCCAATTACAGGATCTCACATTATGTAGACAATTTAAGATTGATATATGGTAGCAGGTATGTAACAAATACTAAGTATGTATACTAGTAAATTAAGATGTTTTTTTGTAAACCATACCATATGACGTGCCCGCGAAATGCCCGCTGGCCGCTCGAGTGCGACGTGTGTTCATTTACGAGTATATGCCTTACACCGACACGTCCGTCTTTGGGTCACCGACTTATGTACGTGTACCAAATTTCAACTCAATCGATCCAGTGGTTTCGGAGCAAATTCGCTGTGACAGACAGACGAACGAGTGATCGTATAGGGTTCCGTTTTTTCCTTTTGAGATACGGAACCCTAAAAATGATTAATCGATTATACGAACTACTAGTATATAGAACCTAAGCAAATTTGTTGAATAAATGTCTTATTATTATCTCTATTCATTTTTAGACTTACGAGTAGGCTATGTCTTTTTCAATAAGTACGCGTATGTAAAAGTAAAATAAAAATACAAACACATTAAAATAAACCCTTATTTAGGGTGCCGCCGGAAGCGAAGCGGGGCCTAAGCTACTGGCGGTTAGAGCGACAGAGGGAGGAACTTCCGAACTATCCGCGCCGTATCCAGGAGTACCGCCTTCTGTATCTGAGCCTTGATCCTGCCATCTAGCGAGTCTCTTGAGGTCTAGGTCAAGACTCTTCGTTATTAGACCGTTCGCAGAGATGACTATCGATCGGGATAATGATCGTCGGATCAACATCTCATATAGCGGTTACCCCGTGTGCCAGGTCTAGGTACTGGCTGGCTTTGTCCTTCTCGGCCTTCACCAGGTTCTTGTGATGGGGGATAGTGATGTCGACGAGCACTGCCTGGCGCTTTGACCGATCTGTCAGAACGATATTAGGCTTATTGGCTACAATAGTCCTATCCCTGATGACCTGATGACATATCGATCCCAATAGAGCGTGGCACGTCCATTTATTATTATATTAATATCAGATTATCAGTAGTAGGTGCGGAACGTATTATTGCGCTTGGCCGCTTTTTATATATTCTAGGTCACTGAAGATTGTCCCCAAGTCTTTACTAATATTATAAAGCTGAAGAGTTTGTTTGTTTGAACGCGCTAATCTCAGGAACTACTGGTTCGAATTGAAAAAATATGTTTGTGTTGGATATTTCATTTATCGAGGAAGGCTTTAGGCTATATAACACCATGCTGCTACCAATAGGAGCGAAGACGCGGACGAAAATGCGGGCAACAGCTAGTAAGATATAAATTAATTTCTTCTAATTTCCTTCTTTTCTGTTAATAAAATAATATTGTGCTACATAGAATTTTATATTAATTTAGGACGAGTACTCCCGCCTAGCGACGCAAATAAACGCCACCAAGAAGATTCTAGAAGAGTTGAAACTTGAGGAAGGCGAGCATGTCGATCCCGCGGCTGAAAAACTCAAGTGAGATTAATAAAAATACAATGAGAAATATCTTTCCCTAATTTTACGTTAATGATATAAGGTTAAATTTCACCTGGCCTGTTGGGATACTATAAATTGGGTAAATTAATAAGTAGGTATGTATATTACAGTCATTTATAAATTTAATTTTAATCTTTTATCGTGGCTTATGCTCCGATTTAACTTGATTTTGGTGGTGGTTTTCGACTTTAACCCACTGCAACGTAACAGTCTTTCTATGTAAGTCCGACTATTTTAAAATATAGCTTTAAATGTCCAACTTATACTACTTTCTTCCAGGGAGTATTTATCTCAGGGCGCCAAGAAGAAGCAGCCGGGTGTGGCCACGGCCACCCTGAAGCTGAAGCCGGAGGTGAACCTCGCGCAGACCACGCGCGTCGCGCAGCTGGAACACAGGTGCGTTCACAAACTGGCCAAGTGCACACGGGCGTGTTCACAAACTGGCCACGTTCACACGGGCGCGTTCGCAATCCGGCCACGTGCACACTGGCGCGTTCACAAACTGGCCAAGTGCACACGGGCGCGTTCACAAACTGTCCACGTGCGTTCGGGAACGTTCACAAACTTTCCACGTGGACATAGGGGCATAGGCGCGTTTACTAACTAACAGGCCTTAGAACACGTGTGTGTTCACAATTAGGCTCATGTCAATAAGGACGCGTTCAGTAACCAAGCACGGGAGAAGGGAGAATTAAGCACTATTGGACCCGCATAGATAAACAAATTATGACATTTGAAGTTTATCTATATCTCGAGAAGTAAATTTTATGACATGTATATATTGTTTCTGGGGATATATAAAAAAATTAGTTTATTAGAACTAGGATGAAAGTGTCCTCGAGCTACAAGCAGAACTTAGTCGTGTTATTCTAAATATCCACCACAATTTCAAATTAAAGGGAAAAATTGAAAAATTTAATGCTTCGAGCAAGATTCGAACCTGCGACATCTGGCATACGCGGCCAATCGCTCTAGCCTCTGAGCTATCGGAACAACCTCGTCCACGAAATCCTTCAATAGTTCCCTCTTACAACGCCTTAGGGAGGCGTACAGTGACATCTACCGTAGAAGACTTAGGCTTCTATGAGCGGCACCAACGTCTCAAATTACATTTTGAATTAAAAATGTTAAAATTCATAGTCTTCCTTTTATTTCCGACACGATGTTATTAAGAAAAAAATAATCCTTATGATGAAGCCTTTCGATAGGCATGATAAAACTACAGGGTATTTTTTTTCTCGTGTAGCGGGTTTGATGGCTGGTTCAACTATGTAATTATTTAAAAATCTATGAATGCAGTTTAAATTGTTTTTTTATATTAAAATAATGTCTTCTTTCAGTAAAATGTTCCATATACAATGTTCAAGGTACTTTCCCCCCATGTGGCATAGCCGTGGGACGCCCTTTATAGCCTAAAACCTGAAGTCGGTGTTATTTTTATTTTTAAAGATTACACAAGTTGGAACAAGCGGCGGGCGTTAGAGACGAAGAGGCATTCCGGAGACTGCAGGCTGCCACAGGAGAGGTATTTACAATTACTCTCTGAAGGATTTCGAAACCTACAGATACTATTTACTGCCGATTTCCAAACCAGCAGGCTCTCAGTTCGATCGTATTTTTGTTGTTATCTAAGGCTGGGTTGCACCGACTTACGATCACAGACTGATCAACGTTAAATATGGCGTCTGCAGCTGTCATCCCATAGAAACTTGTCAAACTTTCCATACATTGAAATTTTAACGAACACAGCTTACGATTACAGACGGTTTGGTGCAACCCAGCCTAAATCTCCATCCTTAACCCCTAGCTCTTAAACGAGTCAACCGATTTGAATGCAGGTTTCGTTTATTTACATAATAATATGACACACTTTTCGAGCATGAAAAGTGAAAAGGATGATAATCGGTAGTCGAGTTTATGATTTTTGAATATGCAGTGGTTATGTTGTAACTAGGCGACGCTATGCGGCGCAGCGGCGACGCTCGCGGCGCAAGCGGCGCTGCTCCGGCCCGCCGAGCTCGCCGCCGCCGACGCGCGCGCCGCCTCGCTGCTCGCCAACGTCGCGGCCATCCGCGCCGCGCGCGACCCCGAGCTCGACGCCAAGGTGAACCACACCCTGTCTTGTTAGCATTAAGGTTCGGTTTGGTATGAGACGCTCTTGCAACTGACGGAGTTGGCACTTCCGTTCGATTGAGTTCGATACCAAGGTGAGATAGATGCAATCTGCGTTATCATCATTAAGGTTCCGTTCTATTTAGAACGAAACGACTGTGGCCGGTTGATCACACGCATCGACGCCAAGATGTCATAGATCTTATCTCGATTTTTGGATTGATGCAATATGTTGCTGCGGTTTGTCAAGCACAGGAATGAAGCCAAAATGTAAACCCTGTGGTGTTGGATTAAGTTTAGTTTCTGTGTAGACAACGCTAGACACTGCTACGGCTGGTGGACCCAGAGCTCGATGTCAAAGTGAACTACACCCTGAATTAAGGATCAGAAGTTTATTTTTTCAAAACAACCGGGTTCGATTCCCTAGCTGGGTACAGTGTTTTTTTCAAATGTATGAATGCAGTTTTTCTTTTTATCAAAATCGGTGACATGGTTCCTAAGAACAAATCTTCGTATGTCTTATAGTTTCAGACTTTCCCATACTGACCGATTTGAATGGGCCACCTAGTATAGCAACACGACTTAACGCCGCCTAAAACAATGTGTATTCTTTTTTCAGGTCAACGAACTATACAAATTAGTGCAACAGATCGACGGCATATCACATTCGGAGATCCTCGAGCGAATGGAAGCCCTCGAATCTCTACACAACCAAGGTACGGCCTCCCTCTCTCACTAATATAATAAACCGAAACACACTTTGGTCCATTCGCTTAGACCTTATATTAGTTTTTTTTTAAAGTTTGACGTATTATTTATTTTTTAAGCTATGGTAGCTCTAAGCTATGGTAGCCTGATGGTTTAAATATGCGGCTGTGAAGCGGTAGTCTTGAGACCAAAACTCAGCTCGTACTAATGAATTTTTCGGATCTTATGTCCGAAATATAAACATGTCTTTACGGTGAAGGAATAAATCGTGAGTAAACCTGCATAAACGAAGAAATTCAAAGGCGTGCGTGAAGTCCCCAACCCGCACTGGGCCAGAGTGGGGACTACTGCGCGTTCACTCTTATTCATGAGAGTAGGTGTGTGCCCAGCAGGTATATGGGCTGATGTTGATGATGATTCTTATGATAGAGCGCTCGTGGCCCAGCGGCGCCCGCGTACCGCGTGCGATATGCGAGGTTAAGCAATGTCGGGAGCGGTCAGTCCGTGGATGGGTGACCCCTTTGGGTGGATGGGTGAACAGAGCGCTCCCGTGCTTTGAAAGATACGTTAAGCCGTTAATGCGGGCTGCTGTCTATGATAGCAGTCGTTAAGCCAAGTTAGAGGCCTTCGGGCGGCTTGACAACTTCTAGCAGTCAAGTTGCCCACTCACTTGGCAAGCCTAATCTCAATAAGGTCTAGTTTCCCCCTTGGGTTGGAAGGTCAGATGGCAGTCGCTCTCGTAAAAATGAGTGCCTACGCCAATTCTTGGGATTAGGTAGCGGACCTCGGGCATCCTTCAGGATGCAACTGTACTGGGAATAACGCTAGGACGATGATGTTGATGATGATTCTTTATTTTCAGCGAGCAATTTCGGCAAATCCCTCACTGAGTTAGAAACGCTACAAAGCACCATAGCTTCCGGCGTCCAAAACAACAAGGAACTCCTACAGGGCGTGCAGGAAGTGTTCGCGCACAACATTGACAGTCTGCAGAAAGAGATCAAGAAACTGGACGATAGAGTCAGCAAGCTGGTAACACCGTGATAAGGCAGTAAAGCGTTTATTACAATGGCAACTTTTACTTTTGAAAATAGAATTTATTGAAATATTTCGTTTTATGTTAGCCGACTCGCTGTAGTAGGGCCGAAATCAACGTGCCGATGGAATCTTAAGTCTTTAGTTTAGTTTATTACGATCAATAGGTACGCTATTTGTCATTTTATTATGATGCCATTCGAACCAACTTTTAGAGACGATTGTCTATTTAGAACCAACTACAATTAGAGTAAATAAAGGGCAAGAATTAGAGCTCCGCGAAACGGCTCCTACAGATTGACATTTGGTTATGACGTCACACGCGAGTGATCTTACCGTTACCGTTATGTATGTATGATAAATGAATATTTTGCTGTGTTAGTCGTGAAATACTGCATTAATGTACATAGTTGTCATTTAATGTAATCTTTAATTTTATTTGACTTCCAGATGATGAAAGCAAAAGAAAACGAAATTCTCAATATTTTGTAAAATTTTGTGATTTAAAATTTAATGGGATAGTTTGGGTGAGTTTACATAGAGTGGCCCCATGTTGTAAATTTTAACATGTGGCAAATACCCAATTCTCATCTTTCGTGTCGATGTTCCTCAAACAAAAGATTTACCACGAGCAGCGATGTAGACAGCTTCGGCCGTCAATCACTAGGTCGCTTTGTAGGGTGTTTTGCAACTTTTTGTTGTCTCCATTGGTACAGTCAACAAAGTTGATTTCTAACTGTACGTTGATTCTGGCCGTACTTCATCACTGCAGCGTTTATGTCCGTTGTAAAGCATTTATCCCTTACTGGCAAGTAGGTGACGAATGCTCCGTGTTACATAAACACGATCATACTATTGATGCTGGAGCGACAAAGGTACACCGGGCAGGCTTAGCAAAACTTCCAATTCCTTGCACACCTTTAAGTTCTCTCTGTGCACATAGTACAGTATGAACGGTAACCCGGAGGCATATTTCTTTTACAGTCTTAGCTTTAGCAAGTATGAAAGAAATAGCATTGGTGCCTTTTGTTGTCTGGAGATCGAGTGACAAGCAAGAAAATAAAGCTTAAGCAAGCCACGCGAGGTAAAGGTACTCGGTCCTCCTTACAAGTAACGACACAACAAGTTTAGCCATATTCCATGTTAATAGTCTATTTTTAGACAGTCGCCATCAGATATATTGAATCGGACAAATTTGAACTCATAAGGTGCGTACGAATTTGAGGCAACCTCAGAGGGCCTACTCCGAACTTCGTATCGTGCCGTCCCTTTCCGTCATATAATGTATAACACGAGAGTGAAAGGGACGGTAAGACACGAAGTTCGGAGTAGGCCCTCAGGTTGAGGCACGCACGGCTAACCCCTTTGCTCAAATGCGTACGCGCCTCGCAGCTCGCGGACGGACAAGGTCCTTTGGCCGTGCACAAACTAAGTCGCCTCGGTGTGCGTGCCGAGGTAATTTGGACGTATATCCGAGCGCAGCACGATTTAACTTTTTTGTGCTCGAGTTGCTATTTGAGCACCACAAATACTGGTTTTGTACATTTGTGTCATCCACCACCAACGCATTTTTGTTAATAATAATAATTCATTTATTTTCGACCAACTTAGATCATACAAATTATGATTAAATTAATAAAGATATTAATTAAATTAAGAATAAAAAATGACATGTCTGCGTTAGTTAATTTGATGAATAATTCGATGAGTTCAGTAACGGCTGATATCGAGCCCTACGCCATTTTGTAAAACGCACAATGTCGGCTCGCCGCCAGCGCGCTGCCTCACCCGAGCATGTTTGTGCAAATGCTTTTCTCACGCGTTACAGATATCTAACCCTGCACCATTGGTTATATAATTTGTATTGACACTCCCGAATATTGAAATACCAATATATATATAAAGCTAATTTTAAATAAAAATTTCCTGTACGATATAATAGTTCAATTGGAATATTAAAAGTATTATTGTTCATTGTAATGTTGCGCAGATGTCACCATATCCGGTATAGTGTTACCATATCTACATAAAGCCTATTATAATAATATTGTAAGTTTACTTTGTTGTCGACGCATTTAGTTATATGGTGCCATGGCTACGACCATCTTTATAGCTCATTTACATTAGTCGATACGCAAACCACTCATAATCTCAGTTTCCACTTTATGAAAAACTAAAGTAAGCCCGCGCATTCAAATTTAGCGTCCCACTATCGACCAATGAAAATCTCCCCTAAGAACGTATATTTTATGTGCACTAATTATTTATGTGTCACCATAGACTTAAATGAATATAACTAATAATTCACAGCTTGTCATATATTTGTGACAGAGCGTAAAGTATATAATACACATCTATATTTTCAAGATAATTATAGTTTACGGCTGCAAGGCATTTAGTGAACTTTGAATGGATGAAGTTGAACTCTTTAATTTGCGATGAATGACGATATTTTGTCAAAGCTGACTTATGAATGAAAGTATATAATTAAGCGCTCATTATTTTTATCACTGCTATTGTATTGCGTAATATCAGAATTAGACTGCTAAAGAAAATAATTTATTATAAAGCAATTTATGTAGCAAAGATATTGTTTTATTTGTATTTCCATCCTACTCGAAGATGACCCATTCCCCATTCTCAGTTTTTGTGAATACACCATCAACCGTTGACTGTGCTGTCTTCCCCATTTTACTATCAAGACTGGGATATATACCAATTACATAAATTATGTAATTTTTAGTAGTTTTTGTAGTGGCAGTGGGCGGGGCACATAGCACGTCAAGCCGATGGCCGTTGGGGCGGAAAGGTTCTCGAGTGGCGACCACGTACTGGAAGACGTAGCGTGGGCAGGCCCAGGCCTTTAAAACGTTTTGAAAATAAGCGACATTATAACTATATATTTCGTTAGTGGTCAAAATTTCATTATAATCATAATCGATATTCCTCATAACGATATTTCATATCATAACATTATATTATAACTAGCTTTTGCCCGCGACTTCGTCCGCGTATAATTCGTTCTCGCCTTAGAATGATTTGTTTTCCCATACAATCTTTCTCAAGCTCAGGTGGACACCAGGAACTTAGGGGTGACATGTTGGAGAAGGAAAGCCACGAATAGATCGGACTGGAGATATTTGGTTGACCAAGCTAGCCTAGGGCTCACCCGCGGCTATAACGCCTCAGATGATGATACAATCTTTCACCCTTCTTTACACCCCCTTAAGAAAGGATTACAGTCAATATGACATTCCCTAGAAATCCTATTGTCAAAACGAATGATTAAGTGCTTATTTTGGGAATATCAAATGTACCGGTTCTGGACGAATGAATCTCGTCAAAAACATTAAGTACATGTACATTGTACAATGGTAAAAGTCTCGTAAAACGTTATCCCAACAGAGCGACTTCTGCATGTCAGTATGATGACCGAAGGCCGGAAGCAGAGCGGCAAGGCATGCGAGAATAATCACACAGCGGACTTCTCATGTAAGGCTGAGGGCCGAAGGCCTGAAGCAGAGAGGCGAGACACGCGAGGCTGAAGGCCGAGCCTCCCAACAGAGTAGATTCTTCATGTAAGGTTGATGACTGAAAAGCCGAAGGAGTGGCAAGGCATGCGAGGCCGAAGGCCGAGCTATGTCGTCGCCGAAGATCCAGTTGCCATATTAATGAGGGTAAATTATACTCCATTCGTTCGTTTTCACGTGATGCCTAGACAGACAGACAAACAGACACAAATTCTTAAAACTGTTGAAACGATTTCTGTTATCGATTCTAAGTATCCCCAGCCAACTTTTTTTCGAATATCTTCCATGTACAGACTTTCGACCCTCTTCTAAGTGTACATCTAAGATGCTCCAACTGTCTATGCTGACGATTGGGCTGCCCAGCTCAAGTGATCTCTTATATCAAACAGTTTTTATGGTGTGAAGGGTCAACAATTACGTAAAAAATAACGCACGACAAAATTAAATGGTACACCGACGATACAAAGTGTGCATTGAAACAGCTGTTTTTGTATTTAAGCATATGAATAAAAACAATGCCAAAGTATCGCAAATGCAAAATGCACACGCAAAGTAGAACTAATTGCGAAAAGGTTGTGCTCAAAAATAGCGTAAGCAATCCGAAGGAATTATGATACTTCGGTTTTGACATAATGAATCGTCAACTTGTTTACAATTCTGCTATGGTTCCTTGACAAGCTGTTATACTCCCAATTGGCTGAAACTTAAATCGTAAAATGGCGTATGAGGATTAAACCACCCCGTTTCATAGACCTTACTTGCATCCCCGATTTAATATCCCTTTGATGGAAGATCATCGGGACAAAAAGTACACTTATAAATCTTATAATATATATTATATATATATATATAAGTGAATCCAGATTATATACTATTAGCATACAAATCATCTTAATCTGTTCAGCCGTTTTTGCGTGATTCAGTTCAGTGACAAACATCTAAACTTTCGCATTTATAATATTAAGTAGTGGGATTATGGTATATAGTGAGTGCACATGAAGTGAACGGCAAAAGTAACACTGTAATTGCATGTTTTTATATAGGATTACAAAGTAATATATGTAGTTTTTGAATCTAGACTGCACTGAAATTTGGGTTTAGAGTCACAGTTACTTAATGGAATAAATCATATTAGTGTTCAAAATTCGAAGAGACCGTGGTGGCTGGCGCGCACACTGGGCAGCGCCGCGGCGCAGCGCTTGCGTTTACTTTTTTTTTCAGTTTCTATCTTAAGACTTCACAAATTTTGAATGAGGATGTTTTTCCTTTGTCTTCAAGTATATGCTTACCAATTTTCAGGAATAACTCATGGATTATAAGAGTTCCCATACAAAATTCAACCCCTCTTTTTACCCCCTTTTAACCCAAATCTGCACAATTTTTATAGCCTAAAACCTGACCGGGTATTTACTCGACAGATTAGTAAAGTTTTCATCAAAATCCGTTCAGCCGTCTTCACGTGATGCGCGTTCATATAAACAGACAAAAATTCTAAAAACTGTTGGAACGTGTTCTGTTATCGATTCCTAGTATCCCCAGCCAACTTTTTTTCGAATATCTTCCATGTACAGACTTTCGACCCTCTTCAGCTTTATTATATGTATAATATCGTTTAAGATGGTGGCGGTGGCGACAATGACGTGCTAGAGTTTGACGTACATATCACAGCGCACGTAAGAGCGACTGTGTGCGAGACAGAGATAGCCTATAACGTTATTATAGCGCTTCACAAAATATCGCTATATATATTGCTTTTTATTTATAATGATATAATGGATACCGCTATAAATGCACGCCAAATATCGTTTTTAGTAAAGGGTTTTATTGACAAACTAGCGTTATGAATCATAACTCATAACGATATGGGATAATAGCGCTATTTCAAGGCCTGGGTAGGCCCCTCACACGGTAGGCTGATGACCTGGTAAAGGTCATCAGCCCACCGTGAATCAATTCGTATTCGCATTCGAACATTCGCGTCCTAAATATTCGCATTTCGATCACATTCGCGAGTACGAATGCGATCGAAATGACATTCGTGACATCCCTAGATGAACATAAGTTTAAAATTATTTTGTTGGCGAGTACACTCGCTCCACCAGTGCCAAACTTTATGAAGTATAGTATAGTGCAGCAATGCTAATAAAAAAGATGAAATGTGCAAGAAGTTAACACCTTATGGAAAAGTAGTGATAATGTTGAAGGTGAAGTACAAATACTTAAGTGGAAATAAAACTTTCAGAACAGCCATTTTAATATTTTAGGAACTATTAGGCTTGAAGGTATAATATTTCGGATATTTGCTAGGACTATCGTTTTGGGAATAAGTAGACTAGTTTGAAATCATTAAAAAAAAACACAACTTGCATTACTTGCGCAATGTATATTTTTTAATGTACTTAAAACCTAAGCTTCTGGAAGAACCACTTGTTCTTCCCACTCTTGTATCTCTCCTCAAAGCGTACCCTCGTGTTGAAGCGGAGCTTCTTGCGCTTGGCGGGGTCCTTGAGGTCCTTGGCGCTGAACTTCTCGAAGCTGAAGTCTACTGTATAACGGGTAGGCATCAAGTGGTTGTAGTTTACTACCTGGAAACAAAGAGAATAAGTTTATTTTGTGACCCAATGCATGGTCATCTAGAGTATGAGTCAGGGTATTTTAGTTAGGAATTAATTTCTGTTGCATAAACCACTAACTATTGACAGCATAATGTACATTAGAAAAATTGTACAATATTTTTGTTCTTTTTTTTTTGCTGTATGCGTTTGTCACATTTATTCTAAGAAACTTGTGGAAGTGTGGAAAACAAAATTGTGGAAGTCTTTGGGGGAGGCCTATGTCCAGCAGTGGACGTCTTTCGGCTGACATGATGATGATGATGATTCTAAGAAACGACAATGGGATAAAATTAAATCAATAAGAACTTTTTGGCCAGGTGTGGCATAAAATTAATGTATCAATTAATTTAAGTGAAAATGCCACACCAACTCTAGGATCAAGAAATTAAGCATTATTTGATGGAACATAATTCACAGAAATTAAGCATTATTTGATAGAAAATAATTCACATTTGGAAGATGAGGCAATTAAAGTGGATAATTATTTGGAATCAGATTATTGCAGTTTTATGTACAAATATCCATGAGTATTAGATGCTGAAGAAATAATCTTATAGAAGAGAGGCACTAGAGGTTGTTCTAAAAAAGTAAAAACCAAACTCACACCAAAAATGTTTCCAATGCCTGAGAGCCAAAGACCGCAAATCAAAGCTTTGTAATGTGTTTGGAACATAGTATGTTTGCAGAAATTGCGCTATTGTGCTTGCAAATGATTAAATAGGCTTTGGTATGTTATTTTCATATTTTATGTTTTTAATCAATGTGACATTTATGTCACAATGTCAAGAACTCACTAAAACATGTTGATTACTAAGATATTTTTTTTTATTCAATCAGGAAAGGACTAGTTTTGGTATAACATTAAACAATAAATATCATTTTCTTACAATAAAAATGTCTTTATTCATAGATAAATATCCCCAAAAATAAGGAAATAATGTTAAAATGCAAAATTTACACATTGTCACAATAATAGATTAAACTGTGAGCAATTTGGACCCCACCTTGTATGGCACATCTATATTTTTCACCTGGTATGCGGAGGGTTAATCCGAAACAAATGTGTTCATTATTTAGACACTTTGAAAAGAAAATTCTGCCTTAATATATGATCTTACATAAATAAGACAGAGAATAAATGGCATGCCCCCTAAATAATAGGTTTCCTTAAGGATGTGTACTTCCCATAACAATCACTTCTCAGTTGACAACTGAGATAACATGGAACTTCATTGTCAAAACAAACTTTTAGGTTATGTTACAAATAAGATTCTTACCTTTACGAAAGGCTTGACTTTGGAGCGCTTGTGGATTTTGTTTTTGCCCATCCTCTTGTGCACTTTGCGTGGATACCTGTCAATGCCGGCGACGAAAGCGTGCCCGTAGGGCTTGTCCGACGTCCCCTCGTCGTAGTTCTTCACGACAATGGCCTTGCGGCCGGCGTACCGGCCGCTGAGGACCAGCACCACCTTTCCAGGTTTCATAATCTTACCCATCTTCGATGGATCTGCGAAAACAAAACTAACCTCTAAAATCGTATTTTGATTCACAAAAACAGTCTCCAAACTTCTAAATAGCGCAGTTTTTTAACGTGTTCTGTATCTTTAGAACGCCTCTTTCAATTAGGACGTGGCTGTATGATTTGATTTAGCGAAACAACACAATAATCACTAATAACTGTGTGAACAACTATGAACTTCGCAATTCATGAGTAAAATCCCAATTTATATCAAAAATCTTAATGGCGATGCACACTATGAAGCACAAACTTTATTCTGTAGAAGATATTTCTCTCAAATGTTCCTTATTTTCACAGATTTAAATAGATATTTTTCTCGTAAATTTACGAAACTCACATTCCTATTACTCGTCGACAAGAAAAGACTGGGTTGCCACGGAAAAAATAAATGCTCTAATGACAGTGACAGTTGACAACGGCTGTGTTTCGAATCACGCTCACAGCGCTCAGAGCGCGCTCACGGTCGGACCGATTCACGCTCACAGCGCTTACACGAGATTTCGTGACGTCATTGATGACGTCATGGTCGGCGCTCACGGTGCTCACACTCACGGTGAGGCACAAAATGTGAGGTGCATTCACATGCTTGCGTTCAATGCGACGAGCTGCCCGGCTAGTATGATAGCTTATACCGTCACGTTTTATGTGACGTTTCTGTACATTTTGGCCATATAACGTGACGGTATAAGCTATCATACTAGCCGGGCTGTTTGTGCATGCACCCGTGCCTTTGCTCGCGCTTGCCGCCGATCGGGACGACTGTCGGTTTTTTGACAAAGATCGGGGTGAAAGTCCCCAAAACAAATTTGAACAACGCTATAATATTTACAAACCAGTATTGTGATAATATTAATCGTGTAAAGGGTCTAAACGATGAATATACTTGTTAACACGCACTCGTCGCGATCGCGTTACGTTAGTATCGTTTGGAGATTAATGGGGCCTGTTACACGGTTATTATTATCACGCGATACACTCATATCACGATCCGTATCACGTGGTGTTTAATGAATATTGACGCAAAATCCAAACAATTTTGAAAACCACGCTAATATTGACACACCAGTATTGTGATAATATTAAGCATGTAACAGACCCCATTGGCGTACGACGGTGACGACAATAAATAATCAAACTCAAAGCAGTAGCCCTCGAGATCTATGTTCACGACGTCTCCCAACTCCCATGCTTGCAAGTCCCAAGCATGCCCGCGAGCATGTGAACGGGGTCTTATACACGATTATTATTTTCACAATACTTGGGGTAATATTGCGCCAGCCGTTCGTGTTTGTACCGTTCTCCTCATGCCATTATGCTGGACGGCAGCTACCGTCCAACTGCGTCCAACATTGGAAACGGTGGCTGCTTAAACTTGTCATGTCATAGACAACACTGCTTTTTTCCATTTCCAGCATCTTTTGACATTTGTTTGATTAAAACTGACCGGAAACTATTTTTGCATTGCTATGCTATTTTTGTACTCCGGCGTAGTGTAACGAACGAATTTATTTAAGTGTAATGAAAGCCGTTAACGTGCTTATATTGCACATGATTTAGGCTACACCTGAAATAACTTTTTAACGAGTTTCCGTGTAGTTAAACCGTGATTGTGTGAAGAAAATGGATTTAGACAGGAATACGTCGAACACTGACGGTAAGTTGGTGTTTTATGTTTTTATAATTACGGCACCGCGTTGGTATCGTGTTTATTTTGAATGTGCTTAGTTTAGTTTTTTTTTTATTACAGACTGTCTCGTAACTGCACTCCAAATATTTGACTTCTGCGGTGCTGAGAGCACCGGCACTTTACATGTGGACGCACTCATGGATAAATGCGCACCTTCCGTGAAGACTAATAAGTGAGTTAACCTACTTGCTAGTTTCTTATCACTAAAATCTTAGGTCATTTATATAATCCGCTTTTAGTAGCCGCATGGTATTATTATAATACAAAGACTGACCTAAGGGTGTCCTGTTTTTTAAGACCATATATATTTCTGATTTGTCAATGCTTATATATTTAGTTCATATTGACTAAAACAAAATATACAATTGTTGTAATAAAGTTTCTCTTTTTTAAAATGCTACAATATCAATTGTTTTTGCCAGTGCTGAATTTAGCTATCTCAAAACTCTTTTGGACCCCAACCAAAGCAACCCTGAGATAGATGTGCCACAGTTAGCCAATGCCCTAAATGTCTTCAGTGACAGCCAGAAGACCAAGCTAGATCTGGATGAAAGGTATTTGTTATTTTTTTACATTTAACATTACCATAAGCCTTTGCATGATTTTTTATGTAACATTGATATTTTTTTCTAAATATTCTATTGTGTGTGTTTTTCCTAATCCTGGCATCTATCACATCAAAGCCTTATATTGTCAGCCTAAACCAAAAAAGCATATGTTATCATAACATATGTCATCATTATAATCATCATATCAGCTGATGGACATCCGCTGCTGGACATAGGCCTCCCCTAAAGGGTGCCACAATGACTGGTCTTGTGCCACCCACATCCAGCATAACATCCACATAACTGTATAACATATGATATCACAGCTTTTTTGCTTATCATGGTATTTTTCCCTCACATAATACCACCATATTTCAAAGTGAAGCAGCTTGTTTGTTGCAAAACCTTAGTACAAAATCATTATCCTGAAACTATCACATGTTGTCTGTGTAATATACATACATTTATTGAACAAACATGTTGGTTATTACTATTACATTGTCCTCAAACAAAGTTGTTATGAGTTCTTTTTCCTGTTACACATACTACAACAGTAGAAATTTCATTAACATTCCTGCTTATTTGTTGCCCATGTCAATGATAAATGTGTGGCATGCCTAGATGCCACTGGAACTGAGAAGTTGTAAAGTAAAAATGATGTGGTAAATTGTCAATATACTTATTGTTGTTTCACTAACTATTCATGAATATGTCATTCACTTCTGTTCAGAAAATTTGTATGCTGATACAATTTCTAAAAACCTTGATAACACTAATTTATGGTACCACATCTCTTTAATTTAATTAAAGATATACTGACAAGTACATTGCTTATATTTTCATGGAGTGACCAACTTTAGGGGAGAGATCAGTTATAATTTTCCCAACTCAGTTTCAAGGAACTTTATAAATTGCCCTGTTGTTGTCAATTCATATTCCTACCTTTACTTGTACAGAATCTGCTGTATACAGAAATTCTACCTTGCCTGTTAATTTCTATGCATCCAAAAAACTAGACGGATTGACTGCTTGTTGTTTGTTGTCTTCCTTATCATAAATTAGTGTTGTGTTCATCAAGCAATGACCTCACTGACCTGGTCATTGTGTCCATTAGTTAATCATTGCTTGTTGTCATAATTTGCCGCATTCCTTTCAGTTTCAATTTGAAGAGTGGGATGGGGCCGCAGGACTCAGATTCTGGTATTTCTAATGATGGTAATTATTTCCTACTTTGTTTGGGTACTTTACATTATCTTCCTATGTAAAAACATAATTAATAAATTATATTGAATCTATGAAAATAACATTGTTTTTAATATTAATGTATTTTTAATGTTTATTAGTATGTACTACATTCAATTCCCAACATTTTGAGTTATTGTTCTCTATCAATTTCTTTTGCTTGTAAAGTAAATGAAGTTACGAATTGAGTTATCTACTAATTATTTAGCTTGAGAATCATACTAATTCCAAATTAGATTGGTTCTGTTACGAGAAATTAAATACGTCATATCAAGCTATTTTTCACCAAACTTCAAATTTTTTTATTTATCTTTATCATTACAGTATAATGCTAATATTGCTTTATTTAGTTTCCCTGAATGGTTGCAGGCTACTTGATTTTAGAGGAGCTCCAAGGTGAGCTACGTGAAAAGTCGCACCTAGCGGCGCAGCTGCGCAGCCAACTCGACTTCGTGGACCGACAGCACGAGGAGGTGCTGGCCGCGCTCAGCGCCGAGCGGGACTTGCTGCGCTCCCACCTCAACATGTAACACATCAATACCACCACCACCATATCAGCCGAAGGACGTCCACTGCACGACATAGGCCTCCCCCAATTTTACGGGTGGTAAATGTCATAATCGCCACGATTGGCATGCGGGTTGGCGATCGCAGTATCTCCACCGCACTCCAGGGATGCTGCTGAATGTATTGACATTACCAGCCAATAACACATCATATTCAATACTAGTACATCACTGCAACAACTACCAATCATTTTTTTTTTTTATTATAACCTTTATTAACTGAAGGTACAATTTGGTATTATAAGATTTATAAGTGAATATATGTATAATTCTATAGTACATTTGTGACTTCAGTTTGCCATTTGGCAAAGGTCTCCTCCATTGATCTCCAGTAAAGTCGGTCTTGGGCTGATCTCTGCCAGTTCGGACCTGCTATTAGTTTTATGTCATCATCCCATCTTTGGTTTGGTCTACCTCGCTTTCTAGATCTATCCCTTGGGTGCCACTCTAGTAAGTCTTTGGGCCATTTGCCTTTCTTGTCCCTTGCCATGTGTCCAGCCCATTTCCATTTTAATTTTTTGACAGTTGTAGTGACATCTTTTACTTTGGTTTTTGCTCTAATGTATGATAGTTTGTGTTTGTCTTGTTTTTTAATACATAGAAGACTACGCTCCATATTCTGTTGGCACACTTTGAGTCTATTTGTAAGTTTCTTGGTAAGGGACCAAGATTGGCATCCGTAAGTTAGTGTTGGTAAGACACATATATTAAAAATCTTGCTTTTTTGTTGTATTGGGATATCTTTGTTTTTAACAATTTCTTTTAAGGACCAGTAGGTTTTCCAACCACTGTCTATTCTTTTCTCTATTTCTTTTGCTGTTAAGTCTTGTACAGAGATTATTTGACCAAGATATGTATAGCTATCTACATATTGTATTTCAAAGTTGTTTATTTTAATTGGTTCTGGTATTCCATTTGTCACTATTTTGGTCTTTTCTGTGTTCATAGTTAATCCTACTATTTCGCTTTGACGAGCCAGGTCTTCCATCATACGTTGTAGAGAGGTGTGATTGTTTGCAAATAGTATGATATCATCAGCAAACCTCAAGTGGTTTAACTTTTTACCATCAATATTAATCCCTTGGTTGTCCCATTCAAGTCTCCGAAACACTTCCTCTAGCACGGCTGAAAATAATTTTGGTGAGAGTGGGTCACCCTGTCGGACTCCTTTTCTTATTTCGAACTGCTGCCCTGTCTGATCTAATTTAATTTTAGCCGTGCTTTTCCGGTATATTGCTTGTAGAATTCTGATATATTTGTATTCTACACCATGGTTTTTCAGAGCCGTCCATATATAATGGTGTTTTATAGAATCGAAAGCCTTGTTGTAGTCTATGAAGGCCATGAAGTATTCCATTCTGTATTCATTACATTTTTGTATAACTTGTTTTACTGAAAATATGTGGTCAATTGTGGAAAATCCCGATCTGAAGCCGCCTTGTTCTCTGGGTTGGTTGTCATCTAGAGTATTTGTTAGTCTCTTCAGTAGAATTTTGGAGAAAACTTTGTATAAGTTTGGCATTAGACTTATTGGTCTGTAATTGTTGATTTGGTTCTTGTCTCCTTTTTTATGGAGTAGCACAATAGTTGACTGTGTCCATTGTTCAGGGATACTTTCTTCTTGCAATATTTTGTTCAGAATATGTTTTAGTGGGTCAGCAATCACTTCAATGGACCCAAGTAGAATTTCATTGGTAATTTGGTCTTCGCCCGGAGCTTTGTCTAACTTCTGGCTTAATATTGCAGATTCCACTTCACATTTTAATATTGGTGGTATTTGATCTACGTCTTCGTTGCTATAGTAGGTTTCACTAAATACCTCATTCGTTTCATTGTCTTGGTACAGCTGTTTGTAGAAGTTAGTTGCAGTTTCGGTGATATTCTTTCGGTTTGCTGTGACCTTTCCCTTACTTGTTTTCATGTTGGGTATCCAGTTGCTACAATCGCTTAGGACTTTGAATGCTTTTTTAACAGCACCTGATTTCTGTATATGGTGTCTAATTATTGTTGTCCTTGTTGTTGATCTGTGTTGCCTTATGGTTTTGTTAATTTTTTTACTTATTTTTGTGATGTTTTGGGCTTGGGTGTGTTTTTCTTTCAACAATTCTTTCCTTTCAGCCATTAGTTTTCTTGCTTTTTCCCCTATTTTATCTTTTGATTTGCTGCTCATTGTGAGTTTCTTTGATAATTTACATAGCACACCTTCCATGTGGTTGTATTTTCCTTGTATATCTTTTATCTCTTCTATTCCTTTCAGTGAGAGTTTTACTTCTTGTAGAATATCTTCTGGAATAGGGAGAGGGCAGTGGCTTCTTTTGGTATTGTTCATATTTCTTCGTGGTGTTTTTGGGTCTGTTATCTGTAATTTTCCTCTTACCATTCGATGATTAGTATTGAAGTTAAAATTGCTTAGTATGTCCACATCTTTAAAAGTTCTTGGTCTACTGGAAAGTATAAAATCTATTTCATTCTTATATTTGCCATCCGGCGAAATCCAAGTCCACCTTTTCTTTTCCTTCTTTTTATAGAATGTGTTCATGATATACAAATTGTGTTCAGTGGCAAAGTCTAGTAGTCTTTGTCCATTGTTATTCTTTTTTCCGCTGGTATGGCTGCCTATAGTATGTTTTTTATTTGAAATGTCTTTACCAATCTGTCCATTAAAGTCGCCCATAACAATAATGTTCTTGTGTGCTCTCTGGACAGTTGCATTTAGACTTTGGTAAAAATTGTCTTTATCTTCTTCTCTAGCTACTTCTGTAGGTGAGTATATCTGAATAATTGACATTGGTTTCTTACTGTCCTGGAGTTTTATGTTTAACATTGCAATCCTTTCTGAGATCCCTACAAACTCTTCTATTTGGTCTCTGAGGTCCTTCTTTATTACAAAACCAACTCCATGTAGGCTTTTGGTTCCCCTTTATAGTAGAGAATAAAATTGTCATGCTCCTCTATAGCTTCTCCGAGGCGTCTGACTTCACTCAAACCTACAATATGCCAGTTTATGTCTTTTAGTGCTTCATCAAGTTCTACTAAGGATTCATGCGTTCGTAGCGTTCTAGTGTTAAGGGTGGATATATAGAGACTGTTCTTTCTTCTTTTTGTTGTTGATTTTATCACTGGAGGGTGTTGGTCAGACATCCCACGGGGACCAGCCGGATTGGGACCTTTAGTTTTTGTAAGTTGCTTATTTAATTGCTGTGTTTGTTGTTTTGCCGTTGAGGTTTGTGTTTTAGTTGAGATATGTGTTTTTTTCTGACTGAGAATAAGATCGCTCCCGCATGACTTGAAATGCATCTATGCGTCGATTCCTAACCTCTGTTGCCTTCTTGTTAGAGCTAGTTTCTTCTATAGAACTAGCATCTGGAATATTTCTTGTGTTTTCCACAGATTTGTGTATTTTGGCCGCATTAGCCGCTGATGAGGTGCTTTGCATAGGTGAAGTGGATTCAGATCTTCTTCTCTTGTCTTTGTTCTCTTTCTTTTGCTTTATGATTACCTTGTTATTTCTTATCATGGCATGGTGGCCCGCTTCTTTAGCGTAGTTGAGTTCCGCTTGGAGTTGTTTTCTTTTTTCGAGTGTTTCTTTAGTAAAATCTTCTGTAATGTAAGTGGTATTGTTCATCTTCTTCTTGTTCCTCAGTATTTCTTGTTTTTTAAAGGCTGTAATAGTGGCTAAAAGTATTGGTCGTGGTTTTCCGCCATCATTTTTCCTGCCTAGCCTGTATATTTTATCTACGTCGTCCGGCGATATCCTTGCACATGTGCTTTTTAGTATTTGAATGCTGTTATTGAGAAGCTCGGGTGTGTTTTTTTCAGTTTCTTCGACACCGTGGATTAAAATGTTATTTCTCTTATTTTGTATTTCGAGGATATTAATTTTTGCATTTAATTTTTCTATTTCGGCTTTGAGAAGCCTGTTCTCTTCTATAACGGGATTAATTCGGTCGTCCACGCTCTGTAATATACTCAATGTAACGTTATTTGTTATTATTTCGGTTTGATTCTGCATTTCCTCCTTCAACTTGACAAACAGTAGTGTCATGTCTGGTGACATTTCAGACGCCATTTTCAATGCTATAACAAAACGTCGTTTTTGTTTGTTTCCGAACGTTCGCTTCCCGGAAGACGTCGTTATGTTGGTACTTGGTATACTAGACGTAATGTTTATGGTTCGTTGGTTCGCCACAACTGTCAGATCGCATAACCTATAATCTTTTTGGCAATGTTTTCTAAGCTAATTCACTCCCACTTTCACTTATATGTTATGTTTATATAGTCACTGGATGTCGTTCACTCTCACGTTATTTATTTTTATCGTTTTCTTGGTATTCCTTCAGTATTTTATAGTTTATTTGTATTAAATAGCGGAGCACTCATTAACGCGTATTCACTGTCACAACACCGGAAACGGAAAAAACTACCAATCATACTTAGTTTCAAATGAATACCCACCCTTTCTAAATAGGCTTAAATTCTATTCCTTCTCAAAATGCTAATAGTTGGCATTGAATTCTGTAATTGACATATTTAACAGCAAAATAAAAATCCAGAAAAAAATTGTTGGGATTTTTAGTTGTAAATTCTACAACTATTACATTATATTACTATTTATCCCGGACCTGGAGCCGGGTATGTCCTAAAACTACGACCAAAACCACCGAAGGATGGGCAGCAGCATCCTTGGAGTGCAGTGGAGATACTGCGATCGCCAATCCGCAAAGCAAGCGTGGATATTATGGCATTTACTCCCTATGAAATTGGGAGAGCCCTATGCCCAGCAGTGAACATCCTTACACTGATATGGTGGTGGTGGTGATTATTTATCTACAACTATTGTGTAAACCTATTTAGATATTTTATTGATGTGGGTACTTAAAATTTCATAATATCTCGGCTACTGAGGCTATATTGTGCTCACCTTCGCTAACACGTCGATACTCCCGAAGCTGCAAATAAGGCAGTGTCTGCTTAGCATCAGGCGGGCCACAATCACGATAGTGACAAACTTGCATGCAAGAGGAATAAATAGAACTAAGTGTACAACAAAAAAACTGACAAAAGGAACCACCAAAGAGTCGTGCTGATGATCTATCAGCATAGCTGCTTTCATATTGGATTCTTGGCCTATGTATCATTTCTGAAATGAATAGGTCTTTGAATTTATGTACATATCTTGTTTCATACACTACAGGCTCCGCGATGAGAACTTGACGCTGAACCACTCGCGCCGCGACTACGAGGAGGCGAGTGAGAGACTGTGTAACGTCGAGCAGGCGCTGGGAGTGGCGAAGCGAGAGCGTGATGCGGCGCAGCGACGCGCCACTGCGGCCATGGAACAGGCGGCTACACTTGAAGCTGAGGTATTATTGCAAAATCATGCTACACATACTCATACTCATTTTATTGATAAAATATAATATTTTACATGTCAAAACTATTAAATAATTAAAGTATGTCATAGGTTACATTACGAAAATCATTATAAATAAAATAGAATCATACATATCAATTAAAAGTCAGCATTAAAATGTTAATCGATCACAGTAGGTAGGTATCCTTTGTAATTATTGTTATACGCTCAAAGGAGAGAAAATATTACGGCAGTAGTTTACAACATCCAAAGGTCGGTTACAAACTGATCAATTGTTCCATATCGTGCGCAAACGTGTCGCGGGTCGGCATAAATAAACGCAATCGGGATGCTGAGTTATTCCCACATCTGTGATCACAAATTTGTTACCAATAAAGTGTTGGTGGTTAATACCCATAGTGATAGCAGATAGCAGCAGAAGTAGTACGTGCTGGTAACAGATGAGAAAATATCTCCTAGTTACCAGCGGTAACAATTGTTAGTAACCGGTGTTAGATTCACATCTATACTAGCTTACTTTCTATTTCGTAACGCCAATTTTTAACGAAATTTCTTATTACATTCCAGAAACTAACCCTACAAGAGCTCCTAAGCAAGTCCAAAGAGGAATGCCACCGCATCAACGAGATGTACGCGAGCCGACAGGCCTCGCTTCTGGAGCAGAACGAGATGCTGAAGCGGGAGCGCGCGGAACTAGCGGCCAGGCTCCAGGACCAGGAGGACCTGGTGCAGCAGATGCTCAAGGAAAAGGTATCTGAATCTCGTTCTGGTCCCACAGGCCTGCCAGCATGTTGGCTACACCTGGTGACTGCGAGCTACCTTCTCCTTGAGCATAAATGCGTATGCAGCTCATCAGTGCAGGAATTGGAAACATCACAGACATTGGTTTAACTGTCGAGTTTATTTTTTATGCCACGTCTGTGGCAAACAAGCGTAGATAAGCGGGAACAGCAGTAAATGAACGCGTGCAACTCCAGTGTGTGGGTATTTACTTTACTATGAGTTTTTTTTTCTCTTCAGGTGATCCTCGAGATGGAGCTGAAGGACGTGCTTAACCGCTCCAATCAGACGCAGCTGCGGCTCGACCGCTCCATCGACGTGAGCTACACGGAGGACCAGATGCTGACGGCGCTGGACAGCCTCAACGTCGATAGTCGTTTCTCGGCAGGTAACTCGACTAACAAGCCTAGACCTACATCGGAGTCAATGGCTTTCAGCGACGCGAGCAAATCTGTACATCCCTTACATACATACAATTGTATACAAAACATAGTTTCAGAATTAGACTGCCATGTCGTTTTCACTTGACAATTTTGATGCAGTTTGCATTTTGTATTTAGTTGATTTATCGAGCTTCGAAATGGTATGCAGGATATCATTGTAAATATTCTACTTACTAGCACAAAAAGGATAAACCTATTTCTAGCACAAAATTGTTTAATTTTGTATGAAACAGCAATTAAGGTCGGGCCACACCGCTCCTAATAAGCGCACTAATAATAAATAAAAATAATATCAGTGCGTCAATGATCTTTTGTCTGATGTGTTCACTTTTAATTTTTTGTATTTACCTAATTTTTAGCATGCTTCACTCCATTGCCCTTTGAGTACATCTTATTGCTCGTGTAACTTTGTTGTAAACGCAGTGACCTGACGTTTTTAACTCGTAAGTTTCTCCCTCTGGTACACTGCGATTCTGTATATCCATCACATCCCATCCACAGAGAGGCCAATATTTCGTTTTCAGTTCGCGGTAGCGCCTCTGTACCGTTGCCGTATGTTAACGCCACCTCTTCGAGCTAACAGCATTATGAATGTGTATTTATTATTTAGTCGCATTACAAAAATCATACCAACAAGACGTGTTTTCGTTCCTCATACAACAATGAACCTTACTGCATTCAACATATGGTCCAAACGAACCGAATTGTGTATCAAGCGACGAGCGGCCGGCTCCGGCGACCAGCTGTAGCCGCGAGAACAAAAACAAAGTGATTAGCGCAGCCGATACAAAACCAGTTTAAGTGCACGATTTAAAGCAATTCACATTTCATTATTTAAAAAACAACTCGCTTAACGTTGTGTTTACTTGCTGTTATACGAGATTATACGAAAAGTGAATAGTACGAAAATGTCTACGGCGGATCAATTGATGACTGTTTTAGAAGACACGGCAAGTTTACTACGAAAAACTCAAGTTAATTTGAAGAAATGCCCTAAGGTACGACTAACTAGAGGTTATATTGAAGCGAGGTTAAATTGCATACAAGAGTACTGGGCGACATTTAAACAGACGCATCAGGAATTAATAAAGGTTATGCCACGAGAACAACGAGCTGTGACGCAATATTTCATAAATGAAGAATATTTTATTTACGAAGATTTATACCTAAACATAGAAGGTGACCTTAAGGACTTGTTAAACAGCACACAGCAAATCAACCCCATCACAACTATCGCTGATAATCAATTAGGGAAGTTACCACGAATTAATCTTCCCACCTTTTATGGTGGATATGAACAATGGCCAGCCTTTAAAGACCTGTTCATGTCAATCGTGCATAACAACACGTCGCTTAGCAATGTACAAAAATTACATTATTTGAAAACGAGTGTGTCGGGCGAGGCAGAGGCAATATTAAAGCATGTACAAGTTTTGGAAAGTAATTATACTCAAGCATGGGACATCCTTCAAAAGCGCTACGGGAACAAAAGGCTAATTGTCAATTCCATATTAAAGAGGTTATTTATGCAAAGGAAATTGACTACTCAATCGGCCAGTCAATTAAAATCGTTGTTGGATACTACGACAGAATGTTTGAAAAGTTTGAATAATTTGAATGTAGCCACCGACTCCTGGGATCCTATAATTATGTTTCTGGTAGTGCAGAAATTGGACTCGGAGTCACATAAGGATTGGGAGGAGTACGCTCACAAGGATAATTTTGAGGAATTACCCAAGTGGACAGACTTCGTCAATTTTCTGGAAGCCAAGTTTAGGACATTAGAACTCATCACTGCTTCTTCATCAGCCCCGCGCGAGAGAATTGCCTGCAAAGAACGTGTGTTCCATGTCACCGACCAAGAGAAGAGTTGTGTTATGTGTAAAAATAATCACACAATAGCTCATTGTAAGAACTTTACACAAATGCCGGTTGCCGAGCGATGTGAATACGTAAAAAATAACCGGCTTTGTTACAACTGCCTGGCACCAGGACACGCAGTCTTTAAGTGTCACGTGCCTGTGTCTTGTCGCATATGTCACAAGCGCCATCATTCCCTCGTCCATGTAAGTAAGAACGCTGAACCTACAGAACAATACAACCAAATTCAATCTGCACTCTCCAAGGTCGACGAGAATGACCTAGAACTACAGGCATCCATGGCAATTGCGTCTCATCATACTGCGAAACAAAGCGTTGCCTTATTAGCGACGGCTATTGTGAATGTACAAAGCGGGCAAGGACATCCCGTTGCACTCAGGGCGTTGATCGACCAGGGCTCACAGGCCTCTTTTATTAGTGAGAAAGCAGCTCAATTATTAAAGCTCACAAGAGAACCAGCAAGAGGTAGCATAGTCGGAGTGGGGTCCACGAAGACAAGAATAAATCAAGTGGTTCAAATACAGGTTTCGTCGCACTATCCGTCGTCATTGAATATGCAACTTCGAGCCTATGTGATATCCAAGCAGTTGACCACTCAAATGCCTACGCAGACTATACCTACAAGCAAATGGACTCATATACAAGATCTACAACTGGCTGATCCGAGTTACAATACACCAGGTCCGATAGATCTACTTCTTGGAGTCAAAGAATATGCACAGATAATTGAGCACGACATAATCAGAGGTCCACCAGGTACACCATGTGCTCAGAAGACAAGCCTCGGCTGGATCCTTTTTGGAGAAATCAATACGAGTACAAAAGAGAGGTCATTTATGGTCATGCACCATCAAGTCGATGTTGAAGATTTATTGAAATCGATATGGGAAGTAGACACTGAAGAAAGAAGATCGTTGACCAAAGAAGAACAAGAATGCGAGAAAATATATGATAATACTTACACCAGAAATGAAGACGGAAGATATGTCGTCAAATTACCGCTAAAAACAAAAGTACCAAGAGCATGCGAAGGAAAAACAAGAGAAATAGCACAAAACAGATTACTACAATTGGAAAAAAGATTTTTGAGAATGCCAAAGTTGAAAGAAGAATACATAAGGTTATTGAAGACTACATCAAACTGAATCACATTGAAAAGGTACCAACAGAAGAATTACTCACAAAGAAGAGTATATACTTGCCACATCATGCAATAGTCCGAGAGGAGAAGGAATCTACTAAAACGCGTATCGTCTTTGACGCGTCGTGTAAAGGTACTAATGGCTCTTCTTTAAACGACGATCTTATTGTAGGGCCGGTATTACAAGAAGATTTAAGAAGCTTAATAATGAGATGGCGGATGCACGCTGTATGCTTTGTGTCAGACATTCACAAAATGTACCGAATGGTGTTGATAACCAAAGAAGATGCGGACTATCAAAGAATACTATGGAGAAACAAAAGCGAAGACGAAATTGAGGATTACCGTCTTCTCACAGTAACATTTGGCACAGCATCAGCACCCTATTTGGCAGTAAGAACTTTGAAACAACTGGCTATAGACGAAGGAGACAAATATCCAGTTGCAGCAAAGAAGATAGCCGAAGATTTCTACGTTGATGACCTGATGTCCGGATGTGATACCACAGAACAAGCTATCGAAATTAGTAAACAGTTGCAAGACATTTTACAACGAGGTGGATTTCAGCTCAAAAAGTGGTCATCCAATGACGTTGAATTCATGCGCAGTTTAAAACCCGAAGACCGATCAGTCAACGCACATCTCGATTTAAATATGGATGGCACAATCAAGGCTCTGGGTGTCCAATGGAACATGGGAACAGACCAGTTTGAATATAATGTCTGCATCCCAGAATTAAATAATCACATCAGCAAGCGTACAATTTTGTCTGACATTCAGAAACTGTTTGATCCTTTGGGTTGGATCTCACCATGCATCCTTATAGCTAAAATACTAATACAAAAGTTATGGATGGCGAAGGTAAGCTGGGACGAGGAACTCAATCAACCTTTGAAAGATGAGTGGATCAAATTGAGAGCAGACTTAAGACACGTCAACAACATTCGTGTTGATCGATATCTTGATACTTTGAGCACTGAAATAGCAAACGTTCAGATACACGGCTACAGTGACGCTTCGATTTCCGCTTACGGTGCGTCAGTTTATACCAGAGTGGTAAGATTGGATGGCACGGTCACGACAAAATTGATTGCTTCGAGAACAAGAGTCGCTCCGGTTAAGACTATCTCACTGCCGAGACTTGAGCTCTGTGGAGCTGTCTTGTTATCGAAATTGTTAAAGCAGGTCAGCCACGCCATGAAAATACCAGCAACGCAAGTATTTGCATGGACAGACTCATCCATTGTACTTTCATGGATTTTTGGCGAACCACTAAAATGGAAAACATTCGTGGCAAACAGAGTTGTAGAAATAACGAACAATGTAAATCCAGAACAGTGGCATCATGTGAATTCAGAGGAAAATCCTGCTGATATTGCTTCCAGGGGAATGTTTTTAGCAGACTTGAATACTTCTGACCTGTGGTGGAAAGGGCCGAAATGGTTATCAGAAAGGGATATTGAATATAAAAAACCTACTATCATAACAATAGAGTTGGAACAAAAGAATAGAATACAGGCTAATTTAACTACACAAGAAGGCGAATCTGAAAAGAGTCTATCAGAACAATTTAAAGAATTTTATAACTTACAAGAATTAACAAGAACTATAACACTCTGCCGCAATTTTATGAAAATAAAGAAATTAAACATTGACCCTCTAAGAATTAACACAACTGATTTGGAAAACTCTCTCCACACATGTATAAAAATTGTTCAAAGGGAAGAATTTACGGAAGAAATAAAAAGATTAAATTTGAAAAAGGACGTTCAGAAACGGAGCTTAATAAGATCTTTAAATCCTTATCTAGAAGACGGCCTCCTGAGAGTGGGAGGTAGGTTAAGGCTTGCTACTATAAATGAAAACATCAAGCATCCCATAATTCTAGGAAACAAAAATAATTTAACTCCGCTAATTATAGCTGATGCACACTTGAAAACTCTACACGGCGGTATAACACTGACGATGAGCTATTTGAGATCGAAATATTGGATCATAAAGGCAAAGAACCTAGTGAAAGCTTATGTCAAGCGATGTCTAGTGTGCGCCAGACAGAATGCTACTCCTAAACCACAGCTCATGGGAGACCTGCCAAAGGAAAGAGTCACTCCTACTCGGCCATTTTTACATAGCGGCGTCGACTTTTCAGGTCCCTATACTACTCTTATATCATCGGGCAGAGGAGCAAAGACAACGAAGACGTACGTGGCGATATTCATATGCTTATCTGTCAAATGCATACACCTGGAACTGGTCGGTAATCTTACGTCTGAGGCCTTCATAGCTGCCTTCAGGAGGTTTGTGGCCAGAAGGGGGAGATGTACTCATTTGTGGAGTGACCAAGGACGAAATTTCATTGGGGCTAACAAGGAATTAGCTGCCGCATGGAAAGAAGCACAGCTGGAATTTACGGGAAAGATCTCGGATTCACTAGCTAGAGAAGGGACACAGTGGCACTTTATCCCAGCTTACAGTCCGAACTTTGGGGGTTTGTGGGAGGCTGGTGTCAAATCTTTGAAATACCACCTAAAAAGAATAATTACTACTCACCTTACATTCGAGGAGATGATTACCGTTCTTTGTGAAGTTGAGGCTTGCTTAAATTCCAGGCCGTTGTGTCCAATCGACTATGATGACATAGACAATATAGACATCTTAACACCGGGACATTTTCTGACCGGGGAAGCGCCCATAAATGTTCCATCACCCGATTTAAAAGATGTCAGAATGAGTTCACTATCACGATGGCAACACACACAAAAAATAGTCAGAGATTTCTGGAAGAGATGGCAACAAGAATACCTCTCACGTTTACAACAGCGACCAAAGTGGTTAAAAAGAGTAGAAGAATTCAAACAGGGCCAAATTGTTTTAATAAAAACTGACAATCTTCCACCTGGCAAATGGACTCTTGGCCGAATTGTTGATAGACATCCAGGACCAGACGGCATTACGCGAGTGTACAGTGTCAAAAGTGGTGATAGTGTGACTAAGAGACCTGTAACTAAATTATGTCTGATGCCAATAGAAGTTGATTAATGTTTTCATGTTATATGTCAATTTTGCATGCCGGGCACTTACACGTAGGTATTTGTAAAGGACTTAGTAGTCCTTTGGCCGGCGGTATGTTAACGCCACCTCTTCGAGCTAACAGCATTATGAATGTGTATTTATTATTTAGTCGCATTACAAAAATCATACCAACAAGACGTGTTTTCGTTCCTCATACAACAATGAACCTTACTGCATTCAACACCGTATTTTGAGCACCGGTGTAGCCGGACCTTCATGGTTTTTTTAATTGCTGTAAAAAGAAAACAAAATTTATAAAGAATGTCCGCAGTGCCGGCTCACTATATTAAATAAATAAAAAAGCAACCAGCATCTAAAAGAGTTCCAGGGGCTCTGATTCGACAGTATTAATCTGAAAGTCACTTTTTTTTATTCATTTGTTTGCCAAACATCATGTACATTATGAAGGTGTTTTTAATACAGTGGGTTTCAATATTGTTTGTATACAATTGTATGGAAAATTAATGTGTTTTTATCTTCTGAGCGACAGTACGAGTGACAGAGCAGCCGTTGGGTCACGTGGGCCGCGACTTGACAGCGAGTTGTACTAGTCCTCCTAGACTATGTCTATGGATGCAGCAAACAAAAAGCCTACATTACAGATCATGACTATAAAGATTCTACTAGGTTATGCGCTAACCTCTCCAATGGACTTCAGCAACCTGCATCAGCCGTGCCTGTTAGACTTGGATTATTCGTATCCTGAATCACTTCCCTAACCTTCTTTTTGGCCCTGCGGTCCGGTCTGTTTCTTAGCACGTACGTGTTACATACATATAGTCCCAGCTTTGGCTATTGAGTCAGTGTATGCACTCGTTCCTAGAATACCACATTTTTAAACAACCAAATCCTAGCTTTACCAGATTCCCATAAGGCTTTCTGCACAAGACTAAAACTCGGGGATACTAACTGCAGAAACTATTCTATTTCGGAGAATATTAAGTTTCTATTTTGGGAGTCTGGTAAAAGCCGATCCACACCGAATACGTGCGCAGCACGTGCGCGTGCGCATGTGCGTGGCGTGAACGCGTGCTGCGCACGCAAGCGGTTTGTCATCTACTATGACATTTCATACGATACAACGCGCACGCCACGCACACGCGCACGTGCTGCGTACGCATTCGGTGTGGCTCGGCCTTAAATATCTGGTGTTTTAAAAAGTTTTTTTAATATGAGTGATCGTGTGCTTCTGGGCCATGGCCGAATTGAAATAATTCTTCAATTTCGATGTTGCATGATATCACATGGGGAAAACCGCTTCTTATCTTATATCTGTTTTCTGATATCTTATGTTAACTCCGCTTGCTTAATGCTTATTCATTCTGTTTCTCAATAGATAATCGTGTGTTAGACGAAGATGCTTTCGTTAAAGCGCTTAAAGACCAAGAGCTTGGTCGCGCCTCTAACATCTCACTGTTCGACGAGATTCGACTCAGCTTTTGCAATATGAGCCGACGAGACACACCCGAACCTTCCGGCAATGTCTCCAAATTATTTGAATTCAGTGACGCTCGTTGCGATAACCTAGATACATCGAACACGGGCACGCAAACAGACTGCAGCGAAGTAATTAATAATAATTTGGCATGTGACTGTAGTAAAATATGCCTTGAATGTGAAAAGTTACAAAATAAGCTTGTCAATGTCGAAAATGACCTGAAGGCGGCCAATAATAACGTGACATCCATGCAAGCAGAATTGATTCAGTGTGAGAGAAATTTTAAAGTGATACAAATACGCCTTAATGTAGATAAAATAACCTCAACGACACAAACAGATGACCCCATATGCGGTAATTGTAAGGAAAAAACGATAGAATGTAATAAATTAAACGATAGTTATACTATTTTAGAAATAGAACTTAAGAGATCCCGCTATAGGGTTTCACACGTGGAAAAAGAGTTGATAAAATCTCAGTTAAGTTTGAAGACGTTACAGGATTATGTAGAGAATTTGAAAGCCAAACGTTGTTCAATGGGGACACAGACCGAAACCCCGGACCAAAATACGCCATCTGTCAATAACAATAACATCGAAATTTGTGGCGATTGCACAAAGAAATGCCTCAACTGTGAGAGTCTAAAGGATTATACGACTAAATTAGAAAGGGACGTCACACGTGCAAACAACAAGGTTACCGACATGGAATCGGATTTGGACAAATATGAGAACACGTTGAGTGTATTGCAGAAATATATAGACGAAGGTGTCAATAGGAATAACTTCCTAGAGGCGATGTCACAGACATTACAGGCCAAACTTGAATTATTGGAGTCTGCCTGCGCTGCCCAGAAAGAGAAGATCGAAGGTTTGACGTATGAGACGTGCTGTATAGAAAGTCAAACAGATTACGGTAATTGGAGCCTTATCTTTAAGTAGTGTAGTATTTTGTGTTGTCCTATGTCTGTTTCACCATGTTGATTATGCATTCAATTCGGAAATTGACATTTATGTTGGTGGCGGTTTCGACTAATGTTAACAATATTTTTTGCAACTACTGAACAGTCTTTAGAACTCACTTAGAATAGTCAGCAAAAGACACATACCTACTAATGGGTAAAGGCCGAAGCTGATCATTTTAAGCACTTCATTAACATAGCTACTATATAATATAAGTTATGGTATTTATTTAGATAACGATTAATCAGTAGTTAATATACTATAGTAGTTTTAATATTAGTTACGTGATTTTGGTCCATATAAGTTTATTACCTAATTAGCTAAACAATTATATTTATCGTTAGTTTAGTTAGTATTGTAACCAACTTTGCTCTCAACTCATGGGAAAATGTACGGTATGTCGTAGATAAATCTATGTACAGATATGAATTACTTTACCTTTACTTAGATTTAAATATTTGTACCTTTTAAACCTTTTATCTCACCTTAGGTAATGTATTGTTCTCAGCGTAAAGGTACCACTTTGTCGGTAGTCAATAAGACGCTATTGGCCTAGTAAAGAGGTATTATCATGAATAAACATCGTCCTTATTCACAGCTGTCAAAGCTCTCGTTCAATAAACACTGTTAGGCTGGGTTGCACCAAACCATCTGTAATCGTTAGCGGTGTTCGTTAAAATTTGAATGTGTGGAAAGTTTGACATCTTTCTATGGCATGACAGCTGCCGGCGCCATATTTAACGTTGATCGGTCTGTGATCGTAAGTCGGTGCAACCCAGCCTAAATCTGCAGTAACTTTTCTCCTTGTGACGTGAATGTTATTTGTTCAGATGTGGCGTCGGTGGGCACGCAGGCCGAGGTCCCGTGTGTCCAGTGCGAGAAACGCACCGCCATCACCCCGCAACGCAGCATACGCAGATTCCTGTGGTAAGCTAATATAATTCATGATAAAAAAATAACAGTTTCTACAACTGGCTGATACGATTTTGTTAGTGTCAGAACCCAATTTCCCTTTTATTACTTAAAGAGAACTAATATTATTACTTAACTGTATTTATCAAATTAAAGGGAAAAATTGAAAAATTTAATGCTCCGAGCAGGATTCGAACCTGCGACATCTGACATACGCGGCCAATCGCTCTAGCCTCTGAGCTATCGGAACAACCAAGCTCGTCCACGAAATCCTTCAATAGTTCCCTCTTACAACACCTTAGGGAGGCGTACAGCGACATCTACCGTAGAAGACATAGGCTTCTATTAACGGAACCAACGTATGATTTTGAAAACTTTAAAGTAGCATGTTTTATTGATGGTTCATAATTACCGTAATCTCTGCTAGCTTTCAAAGCGCGTGTAACACGTTCCCGTTTTATACTCCACTCATCGCAACTCCAAAAGCCCTTCTCTACTCCACAGTCTCTAATTGCAGGGAGCCCCTCAAATGCCTGTTCCAAGCGTTTGCCGTGCTGTGCTTCATCTTCGCGCTCTCAGCTTTATACGGGGTGACACGGCGGCGCGGCTGCGGCGAGCGGGAGCTGCCGTGGAGATGGCTCGATGCTCAGGAGTTCATGGATCTGCTGCTGCGTATTGAGTACGTCGCGGACGTGCCAATGTGAGCTGTATCGTAGGGCTATAGGGTCGTAAGTGGATTGGCAACGTGAGTCGACGATGCGTTTATAATTAGCATGTTGCCTCTGCTGCCACTGCGGCACTACCATGAAAATCGAATATCGAAGGTCGTATATCTCCATTTCTGTCGAGTTGCGTGGTTCTAATGAGTGACGTGTAAATTAAATACAATTGCTTAGTGATTAAATCGCATAAGAAGTACATTCGATATTCCTCAAAACCGCTAAACTTATCTAAATATAACCAGCTCACTCTATTAGTAACATGTATATATACTTCAGCGGCCTTCTGACACTTCATTAAATTTTGCAAGTGCTGTTGATCCAATCTTCTAGTAAACCGAAAAATAATATCGTGTTAAAAGTGAACACACAGTTTGTTCTAAGCTGGCATAATGAACAAAGAATTTTTTCACCCAGTTTTCGAGGAAAGTCATGTTTGCATACTTCATTGGCACACTGCAATCTTGTTTAACTATATCACCTCAGATCACCTCATATGTTAGCGACACGTTTACGTGAGGCCGTCCAGAATTGTCTTATTTCGGCCACATGCAACTACTACTACCATATAGGACTAGTTGGCCAAGTTCCTAAATGATGTGAAAATAATGATACACCCCTCCAACAGCTTGGCAAAAGTACTACTTTAGTAAGCAATTGGGTATGTCAAATATCTTTTAGCTTTAATATCAGTATCGGATAGATTGTAGCAACCAAACTGTATGTTGTAATACATCTTTACTCTCGGTAATGAAGACTTAATCCGACTTATTTGGTTACTTCCGCCGCTACTAATTTAGGCTGACTGTACATTTATGCCAAGCGTGGCGATTATGGCATTTACCCCCTATGAAATTGGGGTAGGCCTATGTCCAGCAGTGGACATCTTTGGGCTGATATGGTGGTGGTACATTTATTGCCTTGTAAGAAATGTACGGCGGATAGTAATAATTATTAAAATGATCTGACCATATCGAAATAATTCAAACCATTGTTAGATTTAGATTTTATTTAGTAGTCATAATTATATATTAATATTTAATTGCAATGCATCTTGTTCCTAAAATATATATAATTATTTAATGATAGCGTACCCCAGGAGGGCTCCCAAAAGCTATATGTAATGTTGTGGCGTTAGTTCACGCGCTTATTATTTGAATATTAGGAATATAAAATATATATTCTAAGATATTGGAGTAATATTTGCGAACGTGGTATCTTATAATAATAGTTTTATCTTATTTTACTTATTTCAATGAAGGACTTCCTTACTTATATTTTACAATTAATTATTCTTTAGTTGATTAGGAAATTTGTATTATACATATAATGGTAGACTTTCTAATAAATGAATATCACCCGTTGGAAATAATTATCAAACATATCTGCTATTATATTATTTTTCTGTTACTTTATTATTCTTTGCCAACTTATTTCGAAGCCTAACCAAGTCTCAAATTATTATTTGTTTAGTGGACATAGATGAATAAATAAGTAGCTGTGATAAATCAGTGCCAGTAAATATTACAAGAATAACACGAAATCTCGTCGAAGTTACTTTACTGACCATTTAGATAACGCGATTTATTAATAAAAATACATGTGACTTCTGCGTAGACAGGGGTCTGAGATTGGTCAAATATTTAATATTACATTTAGCATTAGATATATTTAGTTAGGAAAAATTGCCAAATATATAATAGTTCTGATTGAAGAATTTTTAATTTGATACTGAAATTATAATGTTAATCTTAAGTTTAAGAAGTAGCATAGAATGCATGGAACAATATAAAAAGAAACCTAACCTACATTAGGCATTATCAAATTCGATTTTTTATAATACTTTTTGATGTTCGGTTGACTTGCGACCTTATTCATAGTGACAAAGTATTTTTTGCACGCATGCTGTATATTCGTTCGACAGTCGTAAAGGTGTCATTCTAGATTTAAAATGTTCGTAATTAACACATATTGTACTATTACATAATTCAGAAATTATAAATATCAGGGCATTTAACTAAGCATTTATTGTGACTAGACTAGATTTTAAATTTTAAGACAATGTAACCAGAGTTGTGCAATGTATATTCAATTTTATATAATTATATGTGTACAAATTATAACTTTAGAATGATTTTTTTTAAAGTTGTAATGTGTATAATGTGTGTATATAACCAAGTATGTATGAAACATTATTATTAGTAATTTTAACATTTGAATAAACGATTTTATATAATTGTATGTTTTACTCCAATTACTCTATGAGAGCCTACTTATTATACCTTGCAATCTGTTACTTCAACCATTTGTATTACAAGGTGTAACCCCCGCCCTTTTCTTCGCAATATAAACTGTGATAAATATCATTAGCGCCTTTTTAATTTCTTTTTGCTCTGTCCTCTCGAACCAGATTTAAATTCTCAATTTTTTAAATTAGCGAAGTTACTGGTTTCTAAATTTCTATCCCATGAGGGTCCCATGAGGGAACGTCATTACATGTGTATAAAAGTACAAACTCGGGAGCTAAATGTAGTCGAGGAATGAAAAGGTTCGTCTCTTTTCGACTCTATTTTAACCCTTTGAACGCCAAGAATCTATAAAGTGCTCGTTTTATTCATGATCAAAGTACATAAGTAGTTCTTGACTCTTGAGATATTTAGTAATGCGACAGACAGACCGACAAAGCGGCACCATAAGGGTTCCTTTTTACCTTTTTGGTACGGAATCCTAAAAACTCACTCAAATCGGTTCATCCGTTTGGGAGCTACGATGCTACACACACGTATTTGTTTTAATTATTTATTGCAATTATTAGGTGCATACAGTTACAAATATTAATCATGTAAGATCTACAAAACTGCACTGCAGTTTGTCTGCGGATCGCATAATTGTTACAATTTTAACGTTTTACCTCGAGGGTTTAAAAAAATTGTACCTATGTATAAAATCACAACGTTTATCAAAATTATCTAATTTGACGCCAGCCCATAACAAATCAACGCAATGTACCCGACCAAAATTCACACATGACATGACCAAGAAAATAACACAAAGACTCAAAAATCGGTACGCAAAAAACTTATTAATCCCGTATCCCTTCGCCAAAGGGCCGCATTGTGTAACACAAAGACCCTCAAGGTGCTGCCACAAAGGGGCAACTGAGAAGTGCCTTCGCGAATCATTCCCACAGCGGGTAGTGGTCATTTTGGTCCTCGTGAGGAATAATAGGATTAGGGTTTACTTATTTGCACCAGTAAAAAATGATAAGAATCGATACTTACTAAAATTATAAATTATTTAAACTATAAAGCCCGTCCCAGGCGTTAATATATATTATAGCTCCGTCTGTGACGGGCTTTATGTTTGTATATTTTCACGCATAAAGCGATGAACCGATTTAAATGACATAAGATTACAATGTATAGAGATAGGTGTTTTTGTATGTTGTGTTCACTGGTTGTGTTTCGGAAAGACAGTGCTTCCATGCAGATCAGGCCGCCGCCTTGACTATATATATAAATATATATACCGCCTGACAGAGTATACCTACTTATTTTGCGGTCATAAATCTTGATGCAGCGTAATTTTCGGGACTATATAATATAAAATTTTGAATAACTTTTTACTATGCATATGCTCTACAAGTTTGTACATCTTTCTGGAGGTCTCCATGGGCATTGAAAGTGGTGCTTTTACGCAAGAGTGCGGATATGATTCCTAAAATAATTTTGTTCAAACAAAGTTGTTACGAAAACTAAAATTGCAGTGATGTACCTTTATTTAACTTCAGTTATGTAGAAATATTAAAATAATGAAGTTACACATTTTTGAAATGTGCAATTCAAGCCCTTTCATATAATATCCTATCTGGCAAAGCCACTAGACTTTGAATTTTGACCGTATAGGTAATTTTTCACAGAAATTAAAAACATATATTAAAAAAAAACATGTTCAATGCATCTGGATTAGCTTTTATTGTAACTGTTCCAAATTTCAAATCGTTGGCATAAGTAGTTCTTGAGATTAAGTAAATGTGACAGACATACAGTAAAAGGGTTCCTTTTTTACCTTTTTGGTACGGAACCCTAAAAAAGTAACCCGATGTACACCTAATTATTTATCAATGTTTGCATTATCGAATAGATAGAGCACTTTTTAATCGATTGTTAGCTTTTTACAGGTAATATAACCACTACAGTATGTCGGCATTTTATTTGTAAACCGACCGGCCAACTCTCGCTGCTTTTTTCAGTCAAATATCAACTCTTCTTGCTGCAGTTAAGGTACAAAATCGAATGTTTCGTGGTGTTTACTCCACAGTCCACACCTGTCGCATATCGTGGGAAAGAGCCGATATAGGTGAACCGGGAAGGAACATACGAATCTCAGGCTAATTTGAAACTTATACTGTAGGAATAAAGGTTACTGTTGCGTGGTTTCGATGGAGTAACTGTTAAGAAATGGTGGTGTATGGGAATGGTGATAGTAAATCAACCCTTACCGTTTAATATCTTCGTTTATATTTACTCTAGAGTGAGCCTATTGTAAATTAGTTTTCTAGCTACTGATTAATCGTCTGAGGCCCAATTGTACAAGACTGGAATAAGATCTTGTTCTAAAATTAAACCAGATTAAGCAACTAAACTACAAAAATATACGGTTGATCTTTATACGCAAGTTTATCTTGGTCAAACGCACGTCAATTTGTTGTGTAAGTATTTTACCTAACAGCTTTGGCCAAAAGTATTTAAGGGGTGCCCCTTTCCTTTGTTACTTAAAAAAAAAAAAACGATTATTTCGTAATTATAAAAATACACATTAACGTAAAATATAAAAAGGTATAATTATTAACATTTGAAAACCTTTATTATAGGTACCTATAGTTAGTTATCCTAGAAAACTGAAGTCTAAAAATAAACGGGTTTGCAATAAAAGGACCAATTGCATTTTTTTCCGAGCAAATATCTTCAATGTCAATGGATAGTGGAGCTATAGTGTTCTAGAAAAATATTGGAGTTTTCAATAATAAAAAGTATAAAACGCTTGATTCCACACTTTTTTTCTTCTCATAAAACCGATAGCGTTATTGATTCGGAGTCGAATGAGCCAACAAGTCCATTTTCTGAGAAAATACTGGAAAGTCGCAATTTTTTTACCCGACTGCGCTAGAAGGAGGGTTATGTTTTTCGATAGTATGTATGTATAATTGTTTGGCACGCTCGGCAGCCCGAACTAAGAGGTGGAGGAATTAAGAGGTGTCGTTCGATTCGTATTTACTGTGAGAGGGACACTGGGTATATCAAAATATATTAATAAAAACAAAATGGCTGATTTTTGGCGCCAAATTCCAAATTACACAGAAACGCAGTCGGGTTTTTTAGTTTTTTAATTGAAATTCCCCGTTTCCGCGAAGCTATGTTTCCGGTCTAACATCGCAAGTTTCGCAACATGAAAATATATGTAGAGCGCGAAAACGAGCTAAAAAAAGCCCTAATTAGACGACCCTAATATCAAAATATCTAATTTTAATACATGTTTTTTATAATCTATTGTATTAATTTCTCTAGAGTTACTTAATCATCAGTCATCAATCAATAGAGATGAGATATTCAAATATTAGGGGCACCGACAATGAAGTTTTTGCCGCATCCGGAGCCACCCGGAAACTGACGTTTTTTTCTCCTTCTCAATAAAAACGGGTCGAATGCTGGTTTTTTAAGCACCTGTCCACATGGGAACCTGAGATTTGAGGAAGTAGAAAAAAGTAAACACTTTAATATGAGAATTAGTGTGTGAGAAACTGCTTCGTATTGGATAAAATCAAAGTTATCTACTTATGTGACGAAAAAGTTTATTCTGTGGCACAAAAAATAATGTTCACTTTCACATCCTTTGTTTCTCGCGATATTTACTTAGCTTCTTGTCGCGGATGTAAAAGGTTAAAAACTTGGTACTCAAAATCAGAGTTAAAAAAATAAATTTGATATAGGTACGAGTATTATACCATACCTAATTTATATCGACAGTCGACAGATGTAGTCTGCGTGACACTGAGCTTTCAACATTTCTACCAAGGGTCAAGTCAAGATGCGAGTCTGGTATATGACGGTGTCTTTTTGTTTTACTACGACGGTAGCATATAGGCATACCCACCTTCCTGATGGTAAGAGGACACCGTAGCTCACGCTTGCGACTCAGACAAGAATCACAAGCGCGCTGAAGACACTTCATTGAATTGAGAATTCGTTCTGTTGAGAGCTAGAGGCAAATGCAGGTCCCTCACCTTCAAAACAGCGCATTTTCGACAGCTCTAGAGCAATTTGCGATCTGTGTCTAGGTCTAATCGGACGTGCTGGTTCCGATATAACCATAGACAAATTATTTATTGTCTATGATTCTGCCGGAAGCCGTGAGTGCATACTTGCAAATCTTGCACAGATCCAGCAACTTTACCGTCCAATCGGAAGTTTACCTGGTCCCATGACTAGCAGACAGTAGACCGCAGGTACCCGTGTACGGACGGTGTTATTCCGAATAGTCTCGCACTAGTATGTTCATAGTGTCCAGTCCATACTCATCAATGATCATTTCGCTTTCGTGTGATAATTAATAATGATAAAACATAATATATTTTTCAGTAACGCTGTTCCCGATCCCATATGTCACATTAACTGAACTTCCATTTTTGTTAACTAATAAATTATACATCCCTTCATTCCGGAAGATGTGGACCGTTACACGGTAACTCATTAATTGCGGCTCTCTTCACCCTTATTCTGTACACTTAAAGGTGTAAATGGCTTGATGCTAACGTATTGAGATTAGGAAGTGAGTTCACGCCCTTTCCCATGGTTTTGTAAAGCTACGGATTAGCAGGAACAGAAATGTATTGGTTTTTACGTATACAACATCGGTGGAAAACAAGTTTAGGTCCTACCTGATGGTAAGCAGACACCGTAGCCTATGGAAGATTGCGACTCCAGAAGAATTAGAAGCGCGTTGTCGACCCGACTAATTGACTTTATGTGTGAGTGTGGTTGCCGTAATTGATTAGGTACGTTGCGGAGGTTCATTCCCTATATAGGCAAAACCGCAACACAATTTGATTTAAGAGTCCCCAGTACGCTCGGCTGAACTCGATTTTCCATACAAAAGTAGTTTCGTTCTCATTTTAAAACGCCTCGCTGAAATAACATGAAACTTACTGCGGACTCTTAAGACAGAGAAATGTAATGTAATTAAGGTTAATCAGCGCCCACAGTAAAACGTCATCCCACGTTCATTAAGATCATTGTCGCCTGTACGTTAACATCATTTTCATATTCATAAAATCATCCAAATTGTTTCACGCAACCGTCAAAAGTTGTAGACCCAACCACAGTACAACTCGTGCTTACAGTGCAATAACTTATAACGTGACGTGCTGACGTGACATTTGCAAAAATAAAATTCGTTTTTCCTGTAGTGGTCAATAGTTAATGGCTTACGTGTATGTTGCATTGTTGTGTTTCCATTGCACCGATTTATAAAAACGGTGACATCGTTTATGCGGATTATGAATTCAGCCAAAAATGAGGTTTTATAGACCTTCATCTTTAGTTATGTTTACAGGAAAGACGGCAACCTAAATCTGTGTCTATGAAGTTGAAGTTACTGAAAAGCCTTAAAAATCACAATGACATGCAGTAACGTACGTTAATTTGTGTCCCATTTAGTATTTTTTCTAACATTTCTAAACTGTAGTTTGACAGGAGTGTGAACCTGAAAGCTTGAAACTCACAGAGCGCGGCGCAGCGTCGTTGCGTGGCGGAGACGTTTTTTCGGTACCTAAAGCGAACGTGGTCTGGAGGACGTCGCACAAAAAAACCGCCTCCGCCCCGCACCGCGCCGCGCCCGCTTCTGTGCGTTTCGAGCTTAAGGCCCAAATCAAAGTTCGTGACTGTACTAAGTTATTATGAGGTAGTAGTCAATCTGTACTTTTATTAGTGCCAAATATTTAATTGAGCTATCAATGCATCAGTGAATTCTTAGCCTATAGGACCCCCACGAGCCAGATACAAATTTTGACAGTCATTTCCTCCACTTCCTCTCGGGCGGCCGTCGGGCGATAACTTGTAAAATGCTTCAAAGAGCTGTGTCATGTAGGTCCATGAACATCAGCTACGGTTCCGCGGGCGGGTGTAGCAGCGGTAGTCTCTCAGACGGGAAACATGCTTGTCCCAATTGTGGTCAAAACCTTTGGCATTGCATTTGCAGCATACTCGTAGGATCTACTATTAAACGCCCAGAGAAGTGAAGTTAAAATACTGCTTTGTGTATACCGCGACGTTCCCACCAATTTCCCACAGTTCAGCGTAGTTCAGCACATCAGCGACACATGACATCGAATTATTCACCTTTCATTAGCCGCATGCACGTCACACTCGGGTGACCTACCGCCCAACACGCTAACTTACCCTTCATTACACAGAACTCGCGCAAGTTTCACCTTAGTCGCTGCAGTATAAAGTTGGGGGTGGCTTTTATGAACGCTATCTATAACTTTGTCAGGTGCTTCGGAGCAAATTTTGAAATGCATTCTACTGGAACTGTAAAAGCTGTAGTATTAAAGATATAAGAACGAGTTCAGCTTAATTGTTCTAAATTGAATACCTTGTTAAAGTTGTTTTGCTGGACCGTGGGAGAAAGTGGTGGTCTAATTAAATATGTATTTATCGTATGACGGTATGTGTAGTAAAGGTCACAGTGGACTATACAATACACACCTGGCGAGTTCACGAGTACCCATATTAGATAAATTCAAATAATAGGAAAAGAGGCATTTTATTTATGGATATCGAGTTACTGTAAGCCTTGGTAAAAGGGCTGTTTGATTTGAAATGAAGAGGGTAATGTGGACAGGTACAGATGGCTGCCATACTGATACATTAATATATGTACATAGATTCTACATATACTCAAGTGAAGAGGGAAGGTTATATTATGAGTCGCTGGATCAAATATCTTTATTACTTAATTACCTTGTGCCGTTACTGATGGATATACGAGTAGATGATTCAAAGAATGTACTCGTAATTATGTATTTTTAAAAAAGGTAATTAAATAACGCTTTATTGTAATAAAATTAATATGTATTACGTTTAATTGCATAGGTGTACATAACGTAAAGTAAGCACCAGCAATGTCAAATTCAATACATTGTTTGTTTACATTTTTTTCGTTTTCAACTGGTGCTTACTTACAAAGTACAATATATAGACTGAGAACTTTACTGTAAGTAGGTACCGGAATGTGCTCAAATGATGACATAACTTCAGCGTTATTGATAAGAATGATAAATAATAATATAAGTTTTCTTCCGTTTCTTATTTTGTTCAAGCGTACCTAAGTAACTGTTACCTACATTATTCTATATCCTAATATTCCTCCGATTTTTTGCAAACATTAACTAATCCATCGCCGCAAAAATAAAATGACCTATTTCCCAAAACTGCAAATTCTAACATAATCGCATCACAAAACAAACGACAAAAACACCTCACCCTTTGCACCTTTACACATTCCCACAGTCCGTGAGAACCACCCCTGTCCATAAAGAACCGAGTTTAAACTCATACAACACCATGAAAAAAAAAACTATACACTTCATAACGGGCCGACCCTTCACGGTAGACCGCACGCATAAAGTACGGTGTTGAAACGTCAAGATGTGTGTAAGGATAAATGCGAAGCTTGGCGGTTGCGTGCGAGTCTATGAAGTACGGGGTTTTTTGCGCGTGTTGCGCGCACGGTTATTGTAGTGCTTTATGGGTGCGCGCGCGGCGCTGCATTCCCATGCTATGCAGGATAAGGGGCGGCGGATGTAGCTTCACTTTCATTCAATATATAATTATTTTTTGTTTTTAGGCAAATATGTAATACTTATTATGTATTTTGACCTGTGCTATGGAGTTAAGTGAGTGAGATGACATTAGGTAATTTAAGATATTAGGTAGGTATATTAGGGTCGTAACACTTGTAACGGTCGGTAACCTAACCTTACCTAACGTAAAATTTAACATTTTAATTCATTAAATTATTTGTTTGTAAAATATGAATACTGATTATACGAATGATAATACTCGAATGATACTCGAATTCGTAGTCAGGTCACCCACACACGATACAATTTTATTTATGCTAAACTTACCTACTGTATTACAAAATTGTAATCCGTTTCTTAATTACTTTGTAGATGAAATCACCCGGGTCGCTATGACCCGTACCTAGTTACCTACATCATACCTATACCTACCTACCTGTTGTACACACATCATAAGAAGCTACAACTCATTACGTATAATGTACATTTATTACAAGCAAAACAAAAAAAAAGGTAGGAATCGAACTCAACACAACCGCTACTCTTAACCACTAAGCCACCAGCGCTAAACCCAACAGGTTACCCCGTAGAGCGAGAAAGCACGAAAACAACACATTCCCATACAGTTCCCATCGCTTCGCGCTCTGGGTTAGAACAGGACAGCCACAGTTTGTTATTTCAATTCATAACCGGGATCAAACAGGAAGGGCAATTTATACGTTGCGTACGTTCATTCATAGTCATTCGGAGTTCTAGTGTAGTCCATTACAGGCGTGTTAGACGACCGGTCGTCCAGACGACTGGTAGTGCTTCAAACAACCGGTAGTTTTAAATATTAGTGAAAATGCCGTGTAGTGAAGATGACGACTCTCAGACTGGATTTGCGGAACAGCAGATGTCGAAGGCGGAATTGCGAAAGGTGATTATTGTGAAGTGTGATATTGATAAGAAAAGTGTCTTTTACGTTTTTAATCCTTTAAGCGTAGTTATGTCCGTTTTTATGTGGCAACGATTATTGTGCGTTGTGCAATAATTACAAGAGATAAGTATGTGCGTGACGGCAATGAGAGTGCAGAAATATTGCAAGAGAGTAATATAAAGTAAATAATGATAAGAACCTTATTTTGAAACAATTTCGATCAACTTTAATCTACATATCTATGTCCAGTGTTAATAATGATATTATAATAAGAATTGCTCACCCGTAGTGATCGTATATGTTAAAAAAATGTATGTGTATTCTATCCATTATTACTTCGTCACTAAATAAAAATTCCGGGGGAAACACTGTAAGCATTGATGCCTTTGTTGACTGGACTATTTAAATATTATTATGCTTCTAAATAATTAGTGAGATGCAAAATTGTATAGGTACAGTCACCGTCACATAGTACGTAGCAGCCAGTGCTCAAATACTAACTGACACTGACTGTACATTAAATAACGGGAGAGAAAAGTTTCATGTCTGCTTTGAGGCAATCTAATTTCGCCTGATCCATGTCGTGTTTTACTACGCTGTAGTTTTCTTATGGACCCCTCTGTCCTTCAGCGAAATACCCTTCTAAAATTATATTGGAGACCTTGAGTACTTTAGTAGGTAGGTAGGTACTTATTATGGCGCACCAGCGAGTTGTCTACCAAATCAATTAACTAGCAAGATCTGGGGCAAATCAGTGACGAGGATGTTCTTACCCAGAACGGCTAATGGCAAAGACTGACATACTTCAGCATCTTTACCCAGTTAAAAAAATACAAATTAGAGTCACATTGGGTACTACTTTAAACAGTGTGACACCACCCTATGTAACTAACTAGCGCATTGTCCCCATTGTTGCAGACCAACAAGCCGATAATGGAGAAGAAACGGCGAGCACGCATCAACCACTGCCTCAACGAGCTAAAGGACCTGCTCATGGATCCCGACAAAGACGTAAGTTGATATGTTCATTACTCAATTAACTCAAGTCGTCTGCAAAGCACTTGTCTCTCAATAGGTACGCCCTTCAGATTATTTAGAGCAGGATAACCGAGTGATAGCACATCATCACTCCATTTTCCTTGCTTGAATTGCTCACAAACTATTTAATGTTTTCAATTCAATTTTTATTTTATTACAGATAACAGTGATCCATTTTGTTAGTAGATGTTCACTTGTCTCGTTCCTAATTCTAAGTATTCTACCTTCTTTAGCCCTTCGAAGTGGATTAGGTACTTACATTATTTCCCGTAAATACCCGTGTCTTCTTTGATTTCACACTCTAATCATAATTTACATTTCCAGCCAGCCCGTCACTCCAAGCTCGAGAAAGCCGATATCCTCGAGCTGACCGTGAAGCACCTGCAAACGCTGCAGCGGCAGCAGCTCGCGGCCGCCATTGCCGCAGACCCCGCCGTGCTGCACCGCTTCCGCGCCGGCTTCGGCGACTGCGCCCACGAGGTCCGGAGATACCTCTCCCGACTCGCAAGCGTCCCTACAGGCCTGAGACATCGACTTGGAAACCACCTGACCTCATGTATCAGCGGAATCGAGCGCCTGCATAAGCCTAAAGACTACCCGGCTCTAGTCCCCGACCCCTTAAGACTGGACGACGAACGACCAAGCGCTTTCCACTGCGTCCGAGCTACGAGACCAACCAGCCCGCCCCTAAGCCCTATGTCTTGTGACTCCGCTTGCGACTCTTCCACAGAACTCGAAACGCCACCAAGACCGGTTCAAAAGTTCCCTTTCCCAACTCCTCCAAGTCGGTCCGCTTCCGACCAAGACAGTAGTCCAGAAACACAGAAACCAACAGTTTCCTCAACTACTATTTCCCCAGAAACGCTAAAGCAAGAAGCTTTAAGAACTAAAAAATACATGGAGCCACTCTCCATAGTTATTGACGTGGAAAACTACAAGATAGGCATTGACGCGTCGCCTAAAAGAGCCGTGGATTACTCTATAAGGCAGAAATTAAAACGATCCGGCAGCAATGAAGGCGGAGTCTCAAGTGGACCAGCGTTGAAGGTGTTAAGAATAGAGCCGGAGAGACCTCTAGAAAGAGAAAAAATGGTTATTTTTGATATGACGACGCCAGAAAAACGAGAGCGGTCAGCCCCTATTTATCCAATAAAGCTAACTCTTCCAGAAAGTATTCCCAGTGCAATGGAAAGACCGTCGCTTGAGCGACCAAGGGAAGTTAGTTCTGTTATAACTCATACTGCTGAATCTTTGGCTCAGTCTAGCGTCAAACAGGAGAAAGTAAAGAAGGAAGCGGACACTAGCTCCAAGTCACCAGAGCAAGGGACTTCTTCAGAGATGTGGAGGCCTTGGTGACGTATTTGGGCGCATCGACAATAAACGATAAAGTGGCTGTGTTTGCTTTAATTTGCGTTGAAATATGTAATTTGCATTAAAGTGCGTCAAATAAAATAGCCGCCACAAGCCACACATTCATAAGGTACAATCGAAACTTGAACCTTGCACAAATGCATGAAGGTAGACCATGGCCATTCTACGCATTAACACGTTCCCTGTCCGAAGGCCCCCAATGTGGGGACATGAAGCTTTTTTTCAGGAATCCGTGTCCCCACTGTGGGTCCACGGGTTGTTCACGGCTACGAACTACAACTGTCACTTGAACTTGTGATATTGAAGGATAATTTTTATGGGGACAGGGAACTTGTTAATCCGTCATTGGCTTTGGCTTGATTTGGTAGTACGGATATGTACGTCGTTGGCGTACAAAAGATTAGTTGTACGAATACAGTCCATCGCAGTAATTGTAATATCAATGATATTGTATCTTAAAAAGACTTAATAATATAATTGTCATTTGTACTATTGTAGATTACGGTTTTGAGTTTATTTGTATAAGAAAACAGCTTTAATTTACCTATTTGATATTCGTTTGTTGTATTATAGAAAGCTTTAAGCATTTACCTGTTGGTATTTGTTTTTATAAGAAATATTAAATATTACAGTTTTATTTTTTCCGACTTTCATTTCGTATATTTGCATAGTCTCTTTGGTTTACTGTCTTCAAATTAAGTTGAAAAAATAGACGCCTCTTTTTGTAGCGGACTGTAGAAATTTAATGTAAATTAAGGTACACGGGTTGATTTTTGAGAGTTAATTTTTACAGCCCGTAAAAAGTAATGGTCTTCACAAAGGAAATCAGAACTGGCCCGCAAAAATCTAACTTATGGTATAAAAAAAGAAAACACTAAATTATGCAATATTTTATTGTAAAGCACATCATATGGTTTGTAGCGTTGATAAATCGGCAACAATAGAAACCTTAACTCTACGCAATTAAGTACACTCTTGCTAAAAACATACCATAGATCAATCGTCACAAATTCCATCAGACAGAATAAATTTCATTTAACCTTTTCAACGCTCTGTGAAATACAAAAGCTGTCACTCATACGTCATGACATCGGAACGTCAAATGCCTGTAGGTTGATATCGCCCTACACAACCTGAAGGATATATCCGTCGTCAGCGTCCAAAAGGTTAAATCAGCGCAAGATGAGATGACTCTGTAGTGCAAAACTTTTTCCAAAAGTATGGCGAAGTTCAATCTTATGTCAATGTCATAGGACTTTGAATAACAACAATAACTTTCCCCAATTTGTTTGTACTTTCTGACCACTTCTGTAATCACATCATCCAGTAGCGAAACTATTCACATTAGTAGTCTTTATAATTTGCTACCCCCTTATTGATAAAACTTAACAAGCCATTGTTTACTAAAATGTGCTTTATCCTTTTCCCACAAATACAGATATCAACGTGATAGATAAAGACAAACGGATTATAAAAGCATTTCAACTAAAACAGTACTACTTTAAAATTATTTACATCCTGAACAAAAATCGATATTTAAATAACAAAACTGAATACTACCATTTGTCCGATGGTAGTCAGAAATTTTTGGAAAAATAAATCCTATAGCGGTAGACTAACTCTACGCACGTTTTTCAAATTTTGTATAAGTAGTAATACAAAACCGGGATTAGTTTACGATCGGAATACTCGTAGCTGTCATTTCATATACACTTTGACGTAAGTATATGGGAAATCTGTCACCTCTAATCGTATTCTAATCGCGGCTAAGTAATATTTTGATGTGACGTTAGAACTTGCCCACTACGGCAAACGCTACGAGGCGAATATTAATTTAAGCTCTTAATATATAACATAGCTCATAAATTAACTAAAATAAATATTGTATAAATAAATGGACGAAACAATAAACACTTAAATCTACTTACTTAAAGTGTAAATTGGCATAGCACACGTGAGATCACAATAATTACAATTAAATCTAAAACAAAAATTCGTACCTTTCGGATGAGTTTGTTAAAAGCACTCTTGAATAGTTGTTGGAGTACAGTTCGGACCACAACTGAACCTGTACCTTAGTGTCCCCGGCCGTAAGATTAATTTTTGCTTGAAGGAAATCCTGCTCTACTGCTACAACTATCTCTCATGCACGGCTATTGTGCATATAGTGCCTCTTGAGGGAGTTTCTTGCCGCAAAGAGCTCTAATTTTAAGTTGATATTCCTCTGTTACTTATATATATATGAATTCTACTAGAACTGTTCCTTATTGACGTTTCTCAAAACGTAAAAGAGATTTTTATTATTAACTTTTTTAAAAAAATTACGTCCAAAAACCTGGTTTTTTGGCCTAAAATTGCCATAGTTTGCTGCCGTATATCTCGAAAACAGTAAGTTTTGAAGGAAATATGAGATACTATTTCGGTGAATCTCGTTGTTGTTAATACGATAAGAAATAAAAAAAAAAACACGAGAAAACGGAGACTTAGTGATCGAAGGTCATCGGGACACAGAAGCCCCTTAACAGTTCCTATACAAAAATGTTTTAATTCCTCGTAAGTTCAAGCAAATTACTTCGACCACAAGTCCGTGCTCCACATGTGGGTCACTAAGAAACGATCAGGTACGCACTCAGATTAGTACACTATCTTTTTGAATACTGCTGTCGACTTGTTTGAAGACTAAAGTTTACAAGAAAGGCTGATTTAGAATTATAATTTAAATTAAAAATATCTCTTTGTTTGTTAAATATTTTTACGTCAGCCCTTCTTATACAATTTAGTCTCAAACGAGTGGCACGGACTTGTGGCGTGACCCATATATGGGGCACTGGACTGTGAAGATGTTAAATTTAACAACCACCTTGGGAGATAAGGTTCAGATTTCATTGACGGAATCCGTACTTCAGCTCGAGCCTAGTTTTTTTATACCAATAAGGTGGCAAACAAGCGTACGACCTGCCTGATGGCAAGCAGACACAGTAGCATATGGACACTTGCAACTCCAAAGGATCCAGAAGCGCGTTGGAGTTAGCTTTATTAATTTCATCTATGTGAAGCTCTATCATACGACAATCAGCCATGACCTCAGTTAGTAAGGTTCATTTTTACTTCCAGATCTTGTGGACCACTGGATCCTTTCCGCTGTTCGGTAGGTTTGACTAGCGCGTGGTAGGTTTGACAAGCGCCTCAGGGTGGCTCCGAGTGTCACTATCAACTTAATTCGATAATCAACCATAACCACAGTTGATAAGGTTCACTTTTGTTTGAGAAAGTCTTTGCGTTGTTGCTGCAGCTTTTGCTCCAGCATGGTTATCTTCTCCTGGTACTTGGCCGCTTCGCGCGTCAAGGCCTGTATGGCGGAATCCTTGCGGGCCACGGCCACTTTTACTCTGAAAATTATCCAGATATTAGGAGTACCCTAAGAGTAAGGATTTCTATAGAGATATTTATACGCATTCAACCAAGAGGGACAGAAAAAGCTCTTAGCTAAATTGAGAACTTGTTTTAAACGGCAGGCGGCTTACCATAAACAATCTCTTTAATTTGGACGGGTAATCTTATATTTGACTCAATGTCATATCAAATAGTTTATGGCAAATAAAAAAGTGGAACTATGACAAGGATAACAAAGTGATATATCTTATTATTTTGGTAAACGGAACTTAATCGCGTACAACTGAAATTTATTCTAATTTTTTGAGGCTTGCCCGACGTTTAGAATGTATCACAACATCCGTGATCACGAGCTGATGATCTCATGACGATGATGATGATGAGATGTCCCGTTTATCAATAATAATGTGCATGTTCCCAAAATCGTGCAACTTTAAATAAATATAAGTGATATATCTCTTATTCTATAAAGTATATGACCATCTCGCTCGGTCACGGAGTTATCATTTAACGGGGTACTTTGAGGGCGTACCAGTTCCACTGGTATATTCGGATACGCACGGCAGTCTTGCAATAGCTATTCTACGGTAAGACAGTATAATTGATGCTGGGAAGCCGGAAGCTCGCATGGCGTGCAAACTAGATGACCCTAGCGATCCGAACCAGCATGTGCTATGCGACAAAAAAGAAAAGCATGATTCGGGTTTTTGTCGTGTTAAGTGCGCGTGCGTGTGCGTGTTAAGTATCGTGTATCAATTCGCCGCTAGAGGCGCTAGTGTAGCGCGAGGTCTCCGAATAGGTGAAAGTCACTGTTGGTGGGTCGGCTACGCGAGTTTATTTGTAATTAGAATGATGCGGTGAATATTTTGCGACAGAGATTAAATATGAGTTTTGGGTCAATGAATATCAGTGCTTTGAGAGTTTTATCCCGCGGAAACTCTTATATTCCGAACAAAAATTTGTACGCCGTTTTATTGAGATCTTTTCAATTGTGACATATCACCTGTTGTAATATTACCTACTTTTTGAACAAATAAACTTTTTGAACTTTGAACTGCACTACACTGCGGCATGCTCGATATTTTTACGTTACGATTTTGAGGTTTTAAATATGATTTAATGTAATAACAAACTTTGACAGCTGGTCCATGGTCGACAGTGGCGCCAAATGGTGAGTACAAAAACGGTAGGTTTCATTGCAATTGCAAATAGGGTAATTCACAACACCATTTTTTTTCTTTTATGTTACCAAGAAACAGTACATATGTAAATACTCGAAAAAAAACTGTAGCATATTCATGCAACTTTAAAGATTTTAAAATACACAAACATGGAAAATAGGACACAGTTTGACCATAGAAAATTGTGACGTCTTTAACACACTTCATAACAACCGAGTGTTTTTGACGTTTCGTAAAAAAGTTGCTGATTTGACTATCAGTGAAATACCGCATTATATGTGATTGTCAATTGCAATTGATCTTCTCTGTTGCGATGGAGCGAACGTCAATAGTATTTAAGTGAATGAAGATTGCATAAAGGCAAGTTACTTGGCATAGAGCTGGTGCATCTGTTCCTCGTGCGTTCTCTTCATGTCCTCCATCTCTTTCTTCAGCGTGTCGACGCGCTGCAGCCAGGCCGCCTCGCAGCTGGAACGGATTTGTTCCGCGGCCGCTTCCAGCTGGGAATTCTTCTGTAATATGGAAGCCAATCCTAATACTCCTAGCGTTATCCCAGTACAGTCAGTGCCGGATTGAGACAACTTGACGCCCCCCCCCCCCCCCACATCCATAAGTAACTTAGTATCGGTCTTTTTTTGGTGCTGTTTATGGTGCCCCCCCCCCCCCCCCCAAGACGTGATGCCATAAGAAATTGCTTAATTAAATTTGCTTATGGGCTAATCCGACACTGAGTGCAGTTGCATGCTGAAGGATGCCCGGGGTTCGCTATCTAATCCCAATAATTGGCGTATGCACTAGTTTTTACGGAAGCGACTGCTATTTGAACTTTCAACTCAAGGGGGAAACTAGACCTTATTGGAATTAGGCTTGTCAAGTGAGTGGGCAACTTGACTGTTAGAAGTTCTCATGCCACCCGTAGGCCTCGAACACGGCTTAACGACTGCGGGCGCTAAATCTACCTTCCAAAGCTCGAGAACGCTCAGTTATTAACCACTTAAAGCCATCACCCATCATAGAGCTCCCCAGCCGATGTTGCTTAACTTCGCATACAACGCGATACGCGGGCGCCGAAGGAAATATAATATAAATAATAACGGAAGGAAATACCTCAGTTATAATTTTGTTTCTAGTTTCAAGCTGCGTGATCGTTATTTCTAGTTCGGCACCTGAAAATAAATATCATAATTTTACTAAATAAACTACTGTCATTGGAGTCGAAAAGTGATAGACCTTTTATTGGCTGACTGTATATAGGATGGAAGGGAATCGTGGTGTAAAGAGAGTATAGGTACACAGGGCCAAGAGTAAGCGTGCCAGTCAACTATTTTCTGTCACTACATGGTTGCCATAGTTACGTCTCCTAGATCAATGTCAAAACTGTGTTTTTATGGCTCAACCAAATGAAGGTCATTTTCCTTTGCAAGATTAATGTCAGATGCTGGAACAGGTCCAGAAAAAGTTTCTGAGGGCGTTATATAAAAGGATACATTCTTATTACCCGTGTATGTATTCCAAGTTATTTCTACAGGGCCAACTTGGGTACGATTCACTCCAACTTCGCAGGTTGCTCTTCTTGGCAAAATTCGCCATAGGTGTTATCAGGAGCACCGTCGATAGTCCAGACCTAGTCGAGGCTTTTTTCCGCCTGTTTGTGCCAAGTCAGTACACTCGTGCGCGTCGGCACCCGCTACTGGCGGTGGGTACAGCGCGCACGCGCGCGCATGCGCAGACGCCGGTCGCGCGCGCGCTTGCTCTGCTCAACTCCGTACTCTAGGTGGCGCCAGCGTGTGATTTGTTTGAGAACGCGTTAGGACAATTGTTGGTTGAGTGCAAGAAGGTAATTGAAAGTGAGATGCCTGAAAGTACCATACCTCTAGAATAACACTTTTTTTATGACATAGGTTGCAAACGAGCAGACGAATCGCCTTATGGTAAGCGATTAGCGCCGCCCATGGACACTCGGAACACCAGAGGGGTTGTAAGTGCGTTGCCGGCCTTTAAGATGGGAGTACGCTCTTTTCTTGAAGGTTTGAAGGTCGAATCGGTCCGGAAATACCGCAGGCCACTGTACATCCCACAGTTTAGCTGTGCGAGGCAAGATATTTCTGGAGAAACGCACAGTTGAGGACTGCCAACCATCTAAGTGGTGAGGATGGAAATTTTGTCGCGTTGGGCGATGGCGGAAGGAAGCGGCAGGGATTAATCCGAACAATTCCTCGGAGCACTCCCCGTAATACATGCGGTAGAAAATGCAGAGCGAGGCTACATTTCTACGCAGCGCCAAGGAGTCAAGCCGCTGGCAGCCGACAATTCGAGTCGCTCTCCGTTGGATGCGGTCCAGAGGGAGAAGCTGGTACTGTGGTGCCCAAAGATGAGAACAGTATTCCATATGTGGGCGGACCTGTGCCTTATAAAGCTGTAGGCGATGGGCCGGCGTGAAATACTGTCTCGATCTGTTTAGCACACCGAACTTTTTCGAGGCTAATTTGGCCTTACTCTCTAAATGACCGCGGAACTGGACTTCACTCGAGATGTCGACGCCAAGGATCTCGATATTGGCTGTGGCAGTTAGGGGAGTGCTCTCCAAACGAGGTGATGCGACAAACGCAAGCTTTTTCGCAGTAAACGCGCAAACCTGCGTCTTTGTAGGGTTAAAGCGGACCAGATTAAGTCGCCCCATCCTGAGACTTCATCCAGGGAGGTCTCAATCTGAGACACAAGTTTGTTTCGGCTCTCAGTGACGTTTTCCCGAGAAATATTGGCGCGACCGGTGTAAGAGGCATCACACGTACTATCATCCGCATAACAGTGAATACCGCTGATTTGCAGCATGTCATTGATATGCAGAAGGAATAGCGTGGGTGATAGCACACAGCCTTGAGGGACACCAGCATTCACAGACATGGCGTCAGAGCATACACCGTCAACTACGACCTTTATGATTCTGTCTGCTAGAAAGCTGCTAACCCATTCACATAATATCTCGGGAAGCCCATAGGATGGAAGCTTCGAGAGAAGTGCTTTGTGCCAAACGCGACCAAAGGCCTTCGCTACATCCAAACTAACAGCCAATGCTTCACCCTTTGTCTCGATCGCCTGTGCCCAACGATGTGTCAGGTAAACCAGTAGATCACCAGCCGAGCGGCCCCTACGGAAACCGTATTGTCGGTCACTAAGTAACTGGTGGTCATCCAGGTACCGAAGGAGCTGGCAGTTGATAATGGACTCCATTATCTTCGAGAAAAGGGTGGTTATAGCTATTGGCCTGTAGTTGGACGGATTTGAGCGATCGCCTTTTTTAGGGATGGGGTGCACCAAAGCTGACTTCCATGAGGTCGGGACTATGCCAGAAGAGTAAGAGAGCCGAAAAAGACGCGTTAAAACTGGTGCCAACTCAGGAGCACACACGCATCTTCAGCACAATGGCAAAGATTCCATCGGGCCCGCTAGACTTATGAGTGTCGAGGGAAAGAAGAGCTTTACGCACTGAGTTCTGGTGGAAGCGAACAACCGGCATACCGCTCCCGCACCGCGGAATGGTCGGCGGCGCGTGGCCCCCGTCATCCAAAGTCGAGTTGGACGCAAAGAGTTTACCCAGAAGATCAGCTTTGTCTCTTGCGTCGTGGGCTAATGAATCAATTCCCATGTGCAGAGGTGGAAAAGACGGCGTGCAGAAATTCCCCTGGATAGCTTTGGCTAGAGACCAGAACGCCTCGTGCGTTATTGTTCCCGAAGGGAGGCGTTCTAGTTTCTCGCCAATCCTACCAATGTGCAACGACTTTGCTTTGGCAATAACTCTTTTGAAGGACCTGGAGGCAAAGTTAAACTCCCTTCTTAATGCGCTGGATTTTCCATCCCGTACCGCCGCTGCATTGACCTAGGCTTGGTAACACTCTTGCTTTCGGCGAGAAGCCTTCTTGCAAGATTGACCAAACCAAGGTTGCGATTTGCCACCAACGGGAACTACAGAGGATGGAATGAAAAGCTCCATTCCCTGCAGCACCACATCAGCAGCAGAATCAGCAGCGACATTGGGATCATCCGTCGTGAAGCAGATTTGCCCCTAAGGCTAGGATGCAAAAAACGACCGCATCCCGTCCCAATCTGCTGACTTATAGTGCCACACACGGCGGCTACAAGCAACTCGCCGACGCGGCGGGCACTTCATCCGAGGAGCCGAGAGGGGCTTCAACGGATACATGGTAGCCAACCGGATGGGAAGTCAATAGAAGGTCCAACAGGGAAGGTGCTTGGCTCTCCACATCAGGGATTCGCGTAGGCGCCGTAACCAATTGTGTTAAGCCATATGCCAGAGCAAAGTCGTAAACAGATCTCCCCGCATGATCGGTCTTGCTAGAGCCGAGCCAATCGGCGTTATGGGCGTTAAAATCACCAAAAATTATGATTTCAGCGGATGGGATCTGCTGCTGCACGGAATCTGCAGCCGTTTGGATCTGCTCCAACAGACGGCCAGTTTCAGCATCGCCGCTATGGGATCTATATAGGCATGCATAGACGCGAGGATGGTCATCGCTGTCAATTCGCAGCCATAAGGTGGAGAGATCCCTACCTTCAAGATTGCTGAGGCGGCGAGAACTGATATCATCTCTAACGTACACACATACCCCAGCTCTAGGTAGAAAGGACTGTTCCAGTTCGTACCCAGGATAGGAGAGATAAGACGTGTCCGCTGGAGATGATATCTGCGTCTCGGTCAGAAAGAACAAGGCCGGCTTTGCTGTCTCGAGGTGTTGGTGGACAGCATTGAGGTTTGAATGTAAGCCCCTGATGTAGCAGAAGTCCACGGCCAGCGAGGCAGGGGATGTTGTAGCTGCCTTGTTCTTGCCTCGGGCAGATGACAGATGACAGAGCGCGGTTTGGTCCCCCCAGAGTACGACACGGGGCAGTCTCGGCGTCCACGCTCAGGCATATTGTTACCTGAGCATGGAAGCCCAGAGAGGGATTCTCCAGCGCTAGCGCAGCTGGTACCCTCTTGGGGTAGCCAATTTAACTGCGCGAACATCATCATTAAGGGGAGGCTGGGGGTTTGGAGCTCTGGGAACCTTACTCACCATCAGGAACACAACACTATATACCTACAGAGTAAGTAGCAGTGCTATTATGGCTGTGATCTTCTGTAAGGTGGAGGTACTTCCCCAGTTGGGCTGCTCCGGATTCAAGCGAGATTATATTCGCTGTGCCCTACCTCTCTTAAAATAGACTGTCCCCATACTGTTTTTAATTATGTTATTTGTGTTGTATTATACGTGTTTCTTTAGTTTACCATAGCTGTAAGGTACAGATTTCATGTTAAATATATAAATAAATAAATGTCGAAAAAGAAAGACGTCCAAAAAGACAAATGTCCAAGTGATAAAATTATCCAATCATAAAAATGTCCAATGATAATATTGCCCAAATATAAAAAATATAGTCCAACTATGTATAAAAATTTAGACCCCTTTTTAATGAGCAATGCCTTGACAATAGAGTCGTGTTAAACGTTAGGATGTTTGTGAGTAAAGTCAACTGCAAAAATATGGGTGCATTCAACTTGCTCAAAAATATGTCTTATAGCTCTTATGTCGACGGATTAAGGTTGCGGTACGTATTTATGAGAGGATTAAAGTTGACCGTTGACTGTACCATAAGTTAACTATTTATAAGTTGTCTTGTAAGTGAAATTTCTGTAATTTATTTAGACAATAAAGTTTCTTCAAACCGATCTACGCATGTTAGAAGTCCAAGTTATAACGTTTATTTAAAAACTGTGTCATAATTTCATGTAAAGTTAAATTGTTTCTCCCCTTGCCGATTCAACTCGGCTCTTATACCACCGGGCTGTTAATTGAGCCGAACACGACACTACACCGACACCGCCGTACAGTGACAGCATTATTCAACTAGGTAGTGCAAACATGTTACCAGGCCTTTAAAACGTTATGAAAATAAGCGATATTATAACGATATATTTCGTTAGTGCTTAAAATTTCGTTATAATCTATACATATAATAAAGCTGAAGAGGGTCGAAAGTCTGTACATGGAAGATATTCGAAAAAAAGTTGCCTGGGGATACTTAGAATTGATAACAGAACACGTTCCAACAGTTTTTAGAATTTTTGTCTGTTTGTCTGTTTATCTGTTTGTCTGTTTATATGAACGCGCATCACGTGAAAACGGCTAAACGGACTTTGATGAAAACTTTACTACTCTGTCGAGTAAATACCCGGTCAGGTTTTAGGCTATAAAAATTGTGCAAATTTGGGTTTAAAGGGGGTAAAAAGAGGGGTTGAATTTTGTATGGGAACTCCTATAATCCATGAGTTACAGGAATGAAAATTGGTAAGCATATACTTGTCGACAAAAGAAAAACATCCTCATTCAAAATTTGTGAAATCTTAAGATAAAAACTGAAAAAAAAGTAAACGCAAGCGCTGCGCCGCGGCGCTGCCCAGTGTGCGCGCCAGCCACCACGGTCTCTTCAAATTTTGCACACTATAATGATTTTATTCCAGTAATTAACTGTGACTCTAAACCCCAATTTCAGTACCGTTTTCTAGATTCAAAAACTACATATATAACTTTGTAATCCCATAATTAAATAATAATGTAATTATAAATGCGAAAGTTTAGATGTTTGGATGTTTATTACTCAATCACGCAAAAATGGCTGAACAGATCAAGATGATTTTTTGTATACTGAACAGTATATAATCTGGATTCACTTAAAGTATACTTTTTGTCCCGATAATCACCCTCAAAGGGATGAAATCGGGGGTGCAAATATGGTCTATGAAACTGGTGATTTAAATCCTCATACGCCATTCTAAGCTTTAAGTTTCAGCCCATTGGAAGTATAACGGCGTGTCAATAAATTTAACTTAAGCCATAGCAGAATTTGACGTATTGTAAACAAGCTGACGTTTTGACATGTCAAAGCCGAAATATCATAATTCCTTCTGATTGATGACGCTATTTTTGAGCATAACCTTTTAGCAATTAGGTCTATTATTGCGTGTAAATCAAAATAAATTTGCGGTACTTTGGAATTGTTTATCTTCATATGCTTAAATACAAAAACAGCTGCTTCAATGCAGTCTTTGTATCGTCGGTGTACAATTTAATTTTGTCGTGTATTATTTTTTACGTAATTGGTGACCCTTCAGACTATAATAACTGTTTGATATAAGAGATCACTTGGGCTGGGCAGCCCAATCGTCAACATTGACGGTTGAAGCACCTTAGATCTATGCACAAAGTACAATATATATACTGAGATGGAGATACCAGTGAAATACTCCACATAGATCGTAGTGCCGTTGTGTATTTAGTAAGAACTAACCGCACGACCGCTGCATCCCTGTCACTTCAATATGCAAGTGCGATAGAGCTAGCACCAAGTGACATCTGGTACAAACAAGTTAAAATAACATTTCCATAGAAAACTTCGTACTTCGAGTTGAAAGACCCCTGGAGCTATGCTTATCCGTATACATATAATACAGCTGTAGAGGGTCGAAAATCTGTACATTGAAGATATTGAATAAATCAATGGAGCGATTGGAGGGCCCTTGGCATCGAAACAGAACTTATTTCAACAGTTTTAAGAATTCGTGTCTGTTTGTCTATCGGTTTATATGTCTAAGCAGTGTGACTCTCGGCCTTCAGACTCACGTGCATTGCCGCTTCGGGCCTTCGGCCCTCAGCCTTACATGAGGGGCCCGCTCTGTTGGCTATCTTGCCACTATGTGTGAATGATCGGCATGAGGAGCCCACTCTGTGTGAATGATCTGCCTTTAGACTCGCATGCCTTGCCCCTTTGCATCAGGCCTTCGGCCCTACATAAGGAGCCCGCTCTGTTGGGACTCTCGGTCTTCGGCCTCGCTTGCATTGCCACTCTGCTTCAGGCCTTCGGCCCCACATAAGGATCCCGCTCTGTTGGGACGCTCGGCCTTGGGCCTCGCGTGCGTGTCACACGGCTCCGGGCCTTCAGCCTTATATAAGGATCCCGCTCTATTTGTATGTTCGGCCTTCGGCCTCGCATGCCTTGCCGCTCCGTTTTGGCCCGTTAGTCATCAACTTTACATGAATAATCTACTCTGTTGGGAAGCTCGGCCTTCGGCCTCGCGTGTCTCGCCTCCCTGTTTCAAGTCTTCGGCCGTCAACCTTACATAAGAAGCCCGCTTTGTGTGAATTCTCGGCCTTCCGCCTTGCATGTTTTGCCACTCTGCTTCCTCCTTTCGGCCCTCATACTTACATGAAGAACCCGCTCTGTTAGGACGTTTTACGGAAGAACTGCGTAGCAAGACTTTTATCATTGTACATGTAATACTTCACGGGCTTTATTCGTCTAGAATCGGTACATTTGATATTCTGAAATAAGCTTAATCATTCGTTTTGAAAGCACGAGCACGTAGCACCAACTCCCGTTACAATCGGACACTTTTAATTGAAGTTGTAGATGATTATATATTATACCTAGGACAGACTGTCCAGTTAGGTAGGTCCAACTTCGAGAAAGGGGTTAATCGTCGAATCCAACTCGGCTGGGCAGCGTTCGGGAAGCTACGGCACATCTTTTCGTCCAATATTCCGCGGTGTCTCAAGACGAGGGTCTTTGACCAGTGTGTGTTGCCAGTGATGACATATGGCACTGAAACGTGGTCGCTTACTATGGGCCTCATAAGAAGGCTCAAAGTCACCCAAAGAGCAATGGAGATGGCTATGCTGGGAGTATCTTTGCGTGATCGTATCAGAAATGAGGCCATCCGCAGTAGAACCAAAGTAACCGACATAGCCCTCCGAACCGCTAAACTTAAGTGGCAGTGGGCGGGGCATATTGCACGTAGAACCGTTGGCCGTTGGGGAGGAAAGGTTCTCGAGTGGGATTGGGGATGCAAGTAAGGTCTATGAAACGGGGTGGTTTAATCCTCATACGCCATTCTACGATTTAAGTTTCAGCCAATTGGGAGTATAACAGCGTGTCAAGAAATTTAACTTAAAGCATAGCAGAATTGTAAACAAGTTGACGATTCATTATGTCAAGACCGGAGTATCATAATTCCTTCTGATTGTTGACGCTATTTTTGAGCACAACCTTTTCGCAATAAGTTCTACTTTGCGTGTACATCAAAATGCATTTGCGATACTTTGGCATTGTTTTTATTCATATGCTTAAATACAAAACAGCTGTTTCAATGCACACTTTGTATCGTCGGTGTACCATTTAGTTTTATCGTGCGTTATTTTTTACGTAATTTTTGACCCTTCACACAATAAAAACTGTTTGATATAAGACAATCGTCAGCATAGACAGTTGGAGCATCTTAGATGTACACTTAGAAGAGGGTCGAAAGTCTGTACATGGAAGATATTCGAAAAAAAGTTGGCTGGAGATACTTAGAATCGATAACAGAAATCGTTTCAACAGTTTTAAGAATTTGTGTCTGTTTGTCTGTCTGTTTATATGTCTAGGCATCCCGTGAAAACGAACGAATGGAGTACAATTTACCCTCATTAATATGGCAACTGGATCTCCGGCGACGACATAGCTCGGCCTTCGGCCTCGCATGCCTTGCCACTCTCCTTCGGCTTTCCAGTCATCAACCTTACATGAAGAATCTACTCTGTTGGGAGGCTCGGCCTTCAGCCTCGCGCGTCTCTCCTCTTCGCTTCATGCCTTCGGCCCTCATCCTTATACATGAGAAGCCCGCTCTGTGTGATTATTCTCGCATGCCTTGCCGCTCTGCTTCCGGCCTTCGGTCATCATACTTACATGAATAACTCGCTCTGTTGGGATAACGTTTTACGGCAGAACTGCGTAGTGAGACTTTTATCGTTGTACAATGTACATGTAATGTTTTTGACGGGATTCATTCGTCTAGAATCGGTACATTTGATATTCCGAAATAAGCACTTAATGATTCGTTTTGACAATAGGATTTCTAGGAAATGTCATATTGACTGAAATCATTTCTTAAGGGGGTGTAAAGAAGGGTGATAGATTGTATCATCATCATCTGAGGCGTTATAGCCACGGGTGGGCCCTAGGCTAGCCTGGTCAAGCAAATATCTCCAGTCCGATCTATTCGTGGCTTTCCTTCTCCAACATGTCACCCCTAAGTTCCTGGTGTCCACCTGAGCTTGAGAAAGATTGTATGGGAAAACAATTCATTCTAAGGCGAGAACGAATTATACGCGGACGAAGTCGCGGGCAAAAGCTAGTAAATAAATAAATATTAGGGAACATCTTTTACACAAATCGAACTAGTCCCACAGTAAGCTCAATAAGGCTTGTGTTATGGGTACTAGACGACGATATATTTAATAGATATATACTTAAATACATAGAAAGCATCCAATTCTCAGGAAAAAATGTCTCTGCTCACCACAGAAACAAATGCCCTTACCGGGAATCGAACCCGGGACCTCTAGCTTCGGAGGCAATGACACTACCAACTAGGCTAAACAGGCCGACAACATTCAATATTCCTCATAATTAGATTTCATATCATAACAAAATGAGAATCATAACCTTATATGATAATGTTATAATAACGTTACAATATCGTTTAAGATGGTGGCGGTGGCGACAATGACGTGCTCATGTTTGACGTACATGTCACAGCGTACGTAAGAGCGAGACTGTGTGCGTGACAGAGATAGCCTATAACGTTATTATATTATAGCGCTTCACAAAATATCGCTATATATATATATATATATATATATATATATATATATATATATATGCTGTTTATTTATAACGATATAATGGATATGGATACCGCTATAAATGCGCGCCAAATATAGTTTTTAGTAAAGCGTTTTATTGACAAGTAGCGTTATGAATCATAACGATATGCGAAAATAGCGCTATTTCAAGCCCTGCACCTTACCTACTAGGTGACGTGACGGCGTTGACGCGTAAACGTAACGCGTAAACGAGACCACCCTAAAGCACTATTCGACAAAGCGTATGTATACCGTGTTATGCGGTAGAGCGAGATAGCGTGATTCGGTTGTACTTGTCTAACATTGGTTTTGGTTCGATAGAAAACCTTCTGTACGTCATCATCGTCCTAGCGTTGTTCCCAAAACAGTTGCATCCTGAAGGATGTCTGGGATCCGCTGCCTAATCCCAAGAATTGGCGTAGGCACTAGTTTTTACGGAAGCGACCGCCATCCGACCTGGAAGGTAAACTAGACCTTATTGGGATTAGGCTTTGTCAAGTGAGTGGGCAACTTGACTGTTAGAAGTTATTAAGCCGCCCGAAGGCCTCTTAGTGTAAGCTGTACGCTTAAAAAAACTGCAAATCGATGTACAGTTTAGACGTTTGGCACAAGCATACTAGAGGTCAAAACAAAAATTTTGACCCGCTGTTCCTAAAAAAAATTCCCCCAGGGGGGAAGTAATGAGACATTATACTTTTTGTATGGATAAAAAAATTTTTTTTCAGAAACTTATCGTGTGTAGTATCATATGAAAGGGATTTTTAAGGCGATTCTAAAAATATACCACATCATTACATTTCAGCCATATTTTTTAAATTAAAAAAAAATAATTTTCGAAACATACCAAGTTTGGGCTCATCCGGACACGATATGGCTGTTTTTTTTTTTAAAATACAATATACCACAAATGATACGTGATATCCTCATATCTAACCTCAAAAATGCAATTTTGAAAATAATTTCCCTAATTATTTTTATTTTATTTTACAATATTACAAAGTGACACAGTTCTACTTCAATACCTATTTTACGTGACTTATGGAACTGTAGTGCAGATACGGTACATAATAATCATAAAATGATACGTAGAATCCATATGGATATATATAACGGGAAATACCTCTTTAACCCTTTAACTGCGCCTTTTCATCAGTTGGTATAGTTTGTTTACTTTTTGACATAAAATATCAAGGTTGGACTCCTTCAGATACGATATACCCAACTAATTTGGTTAGATATCAAGATATGACGTATCACAAATGATACGTTATATCTTGATATCTAACCCCACAAAAAGCATTTTAAAAATAATTTCATTTTGTGTTTTTATTTTTTATGTTTATAATTTTTCAATATTACAAAGTCGCACAGTTCTACTCGAATTGTATTAACCCTTAACTTGGCAACGTCCCCTGAGTTTCCCACACTCTTTGACCGTCTTTTTGTATTTTTTTCTTGGCTAGTATGAGTAGGACTATTCAGCGTCACCGAGGTTAGAATTAGTGACATTTCTCTATTTCTTGCCAAGTTAAGGGTTAAACTTATTATTGTTTATACACAATTATAATTATACACAAAAAATAAAAATACTAAATGAAATTATTTTCAAAATTGCTTTCTTGGGGTTAGATATCAAGATATAACGTATCATTTGTCATGCATCATATCTTGATATCTAACCTAATTAGTTGGGTATATCGTATCTGAAGGAGTACAACCTTGATATTTTATGTCAAAAACTAAACAAACTATACCAACTGATGAAAAGGCACAGTTAAAGGATTAAAGAGGTATTTCCCGTTGGATATATGGATACTACGTATCATATTATGATTAATATGTACCGTATCTGCACTACAGTTCCATAAGTCACGTAAAATAGATATTGAAGTAGAACTGTGTCACTTTGTAATATTGAAAAAAAAACCTAGTGAAATTATTTTCAAAATTGCTTTTTTGAGGTTAGATATGAGGATATCACGTATCATTTGTGGTATATTGTATTTAAAAAAAATCAGCCATATCGTGTCTGGATGAGCCCAAACTTGGTATGTTTCGAAAATTATTATTTTTTAATTAAAAAAATATGGCTGAAATGTAATGATGTGGTATATTTTTAGAATCGCATTAAAAAGCCCCTTCATATGATACTACACACGATAGGTTTCTGAAAAAAAAAATCCATACGAAAATTAAAATGTCTCATTACACCCCTAAGGGAATTTTTTTTAGGAACTGCGGGTCAAATATTTTGTTTTGACCTTTAGTATGCGTGTGCCAAACGGCTAAACTGTACATCGATTTGCAGTATTTCTCTGAAATCGGGCTTGTACGGCTACCACTATCTAACTTGGCTTAACGGCTGCTATCAATAGACAGCAGCCGGGATCAACGGCTTAACGTGCCTTCCAAAGCACGGGAACGCTCAGTTAGTAACCACTCAAAGCGGTCACCCATCCAAGGACTGACCCCGCCCGACATTGCTTAACCTCGCATACACTACCGTCAGAAAGTTCAAGACCAAACACAAAATATGCAAATCATCCACATTGATTGATTATTCATTCAACCTTGATTCATCTGTCTGTAGTACTCTCGACCAGTTAGCAAAAGTCCAATCCTTGTGAGAAACAGCCCATTGCAATCTTTTCCCCTTGTTTGGTTTGCGTAATAATTTATGAAAATGAAACTAAAAATTGTGTTTGGTCCATTGACTTAAGATATAGAAATAGACACACAATGCCGAACATAAATAACTAAAAATGTGGCGCAAGAAGACACTGACAGCTACATTCCAATAGCTGATAATAACGCTTCTTTATAGTGTCAAAAGTGAACAGTGAAAGTAATGGAGTTGCTTCGGTTACTTAAATTATTTTTATATTAATAATATTTTTAATCAAAAAAATATTAATAAAACATTTCATTTCAATATTCACACACATTCACGCACAATTCTTTGTATCATGATTCTGTCATTGTTACTGTTCTTTTTCTGTGATAGAAATAAAGATGTTTACTTTCATGAAACTCTTGAGCAAGTCTAGAGGTAGTTATTTCAAAATTACTGACTTCTGCCATTGGAGCAGCATTTGTAGTTTTACAACTTTTGCTTTGCAAGTCATCGTCATCTATCTCTGACATCTATAAAACAAAGATACCGACTATGAACTTGAAAGATAAATTAATTAAACATATTAACGTTAAATTGATTTTTATTACATCAATTCATATAAGTATATGAATATGTTTTCCTCTACATGATTTTTCACGCTAAAATTATATATTAAAACAGAATTTGAATAATGCAGTTTGAGTCGGGAACGGACAGATTTCCGTTCAAGACAGGTTTAGCAGTTGCAGTTTATCGGTCCTGTATATGTCGGAAATAGGGAAATAGGCCGAACACACAACACTCGTGTGGCTTGGTTTATAGAGTGCGTCACGTCTATTTTGCGCTATAATAGCGGTCCATTCTGAACGTCGCTGAGAATGTTGTGAAAATCTTGAATTAAAAAAAAATATTTCTTACCAATTTCATGTAAAAAAATATTGACCTAAAAGAGACTCCTTACATTTTGTTTCTTGATAACCTTTAATTTGAACTATCAAAATTATTTATTCAAAACCATGAAATTTACATACATTTTATAACGTTATCAAAATAACTAACCTAAATAAATATATTTCAACCTTTTCCGTGTGTTTTTTCAAGCAATTAAAGCAGTTTTTCACAGCACATTTCGTCATTGTTGGACAACTGTCAGTGTCCGCGGTCCAAACACGACTAAACAAGAATGTACCGCCCGAATCGGTACTTTCACGGGTGCCATTTTTGTGGGCTGATTGTGAATCTAGTTCTATAATAGTACATCAATGGTTTGGGCCTAAACATTTTGACGGTAGTGTACCTCATGCGGTACACGGGCGCCGCTGGGCCACGAACGCTCCTAGAAAACAGAAAACCTTCTGTACGTAAGTTACTATTAAGTGTAAGCATATCCGCTTTCAAGAGCTCCCGGAGCTCGCACTCGTACTGCTTCTTGTTCCTGCTGCCGGTACATTGCAATGTTTGTCTTACATCTGTCTTCGGTGTGGCGCACCCGCGCCTGCGCGTCCTGGTAGCGGCGCAGCGTGGCCTGCTCCGTCTCCGCCAGCTCCCGGAGCTCGCACTCGTACTGCTCCTTGTTCCTGCTGCCGGTACATTGCAATGTTTGTCTTACATCTGTCTTCGGTGTGGCGCACCCGCGCCTGCGCGTCCTGGTAGCGGCGCAGCGTGGCCTGCTCCGTCTCCGCCAGCTCCCGGAGCTCGCACTCGTACTGCTCCTTGTTCCTGCTGCCGGTACATTGCAATGTTTGTCTTACATCGGTCTTCGGTGTGGCGCACCCGCGCCTGCGCGTCCTGGTAGCGGCGCAGCGTGGCCTGCTCCGTCTCCGCCAGCTCCCGGAGCTCGCACTCGTACTGCTCCTTGTTCCTCCTGCCAGTGCATCGCAATGTTTAATTGGGGAACCACTCTTCGGGCATTTGTGCAAATATTCATGTTGCATCTCTTTCTTTAATATTGCAAATGAGTAATGACGTGTGCCCGATTTGACGCACTCACACGGACGTGTGAAAGAGTCAAATCGAACGAATAGGGTGTTTGCTTAGATTTATTTTACTGCTATATATTATATTTGTACTCTGAAAGGAGTTGCTGCAAATGCACTAAGAAAGCGTCCATTTAAATATTTGCTTCTGTTCCCGACCTGTATATTTATTACCAATATTAGAAAGGGACACACTAAGACAACGTGAGTTTTTTTCAGCTCGCGTTTTCGGAGATGGTACTCTACTTATACGTAGTATCTCATCTCTATGCTCATACCTCATCGCCTCTTGTAATTCTTTGCGTCCCGCTTGCGCCTCGGCCTCCATGCTCTCTATAGCTCGTTCGATCTCCCTGTCCCGCTCCTGCCGGTGCTGCGCGGCTATCTCCGTTACTTTCTTCTTCAACGCCTGCTGTTGCTCTGCCTCGAACTCCCGCTTGTGCTGTTCGAATTCTTGTTCTAACTCTTCTCGGTCCAATTTTATTTCTTCCTAAAACAAAGAACAACAAATTCAATAGTTTTGACCACTTTATAAGTTCAATTTAGTTATTTTGTATAGCTACCTGCATTTTTTCTCTTTCTTTTGCGATTTCTAGTTCCATTTGCTTTTTCTTCTCTGCCAGTAACTTCTCTTGTTCTTCTTTCCATTTCTCTGAAGTAGGATAAATTTAATTATAACACTACTATTTTTTTCCACATAGGTATGTAGTGTATAAATCTAAATCGTCCTTAAATCTAAATCGTCCTGTTATTAATTCGGGCGACATATAGTAAGTTCATTTACAACTGTTTAAAATACTTCAGCAAATGCATCGATTCGAATACTGGCTGATCTTAATTAGCCTTTAGAACTTTTTGTAGTTACGGAATACTATTTGATATTTACCAGAAGAAAACATGTTGGGAAAAGCTGCATGCATCAACAAAGAATTGAATATCAAGATATTCAGATTATTCATGTGTGTATATGAAATTGACAGCCTGCACAGCGCTGGAGTGCTAACTTCCTAACCCATCCCTTCTGCTCTTCACGCATATTTCTCTCACCTGCTGGAAAGCGATGACAAGGCCTAAAATAGTGCTCACGGGATCAGTAACAGCCTATTCACTCATGCGTTGAAGATACCCAGATTGTATGTAGCAGGAAATACAGACGACGGCAGCATTTCCACTCCTTAGCTGTTCACATTGGGAAGGAAAGAAGAAGCAAATCGCTTCGCTATAGAGTTAGACTGATGATCTGGACTCACCGAAGCTCTCCTTCTGTTGCTTTTCTCGCTCGCTCAACCCGGACGCGACACGTTCGTTCTCCGCACGCATTTCTGCTACCAACCGGGTTCTTTGCTCCTGGTAAGTCAGCTCCAGTTCCAGGATCTGCTTCTCAAGTCTGTAAGTATACCATAACGCGAGTTTGAGAGATCAATTTATGAATCTATCTATATATTTCTATACAGGGTGTTTGGCAGATGGATGGACATACGTATATTGGATTTTGGTATTTTGGTTAAATAAATGATTTATTATTATTATTATTATTATATATCGGATACAGTACCGGCCAATAATATATCACCTTTAGGTATTTAGGGCGAAACTTTTTTTTATATATTCCTAAATGTTTTTACCTTACCTCATTATGCAATATGTATTTAGACTCTTTGGACGAGCGATAAGAAAACCTAGCCACATATAAAGGTTTTTATTTAGTTTTTTGTTTTTTTTTTCCGCAAAAACACTACAGGACAGTTTTCCTACAGTTGTATGTAAATGTGAAATTATTAGGTACCTAAAATAGCTTAAAAACGATAGGTGTTTAACGAGGTGAAGATGACGAAGACTCGTGGGGCGAAAAATTTAAATCCCTGTCGACAACAAGCTATCTTTTTATCTCGCTTAAATTATGGGTGTTTTGAAGAAGCATTTTTATAACTGTTAAATTTTAGTTTTTACCACTGCCATTTTTGTAAAATGCATGTGGTGTTCACCTGTCAGTGATTGTTACATCTAGCATAAAACTGTTATTGGAAGCTATATATGTAATTTACGGTGTAAACAATTGTTGGTGAGCCAAATAAAATAAATAAATAAAATAATATATACATATAACTGCTGCAAATCAAAAGCTACAAAGAAAATTCTTGAAAAAAAACTAAATGAAATCTTCTGAAATAAAAATATCTATTAGGTGTTGTGCGAAAATATTCATCATCATCATATCAACCGAAGGACAGCCACTGCTGGACGTAGGCCTCTCTCAAAGAGTGATACAATGCCCGGTCCTACGGCACCCGCATCCAGCGGACTACAGCGACTTTCACCAGGTCATCAGTCTATCTTGTGTGGGGCCTACCTACGCCGCGCCTTCGGTAAGTGGTCGCCACTCGAGAACCTTTCCGCCCTAACGGGCATCGGTTCTTCGTACAATGTGCCCCGCCCACTGCCACTTAAGTTTAGCGATACGGAGGGCTATGTCTGATAATTGGGTTCTATTGCGGATGGCCTCATTTCTGATGCGATCACGCTGAGATACTCCCAGCATAGCCCTCTCCATTATAATATAATAATATTGGGGGACAATCTTACACAAATGGACCTAGTCCCAAACTAAGCAAAGCTTGTACTATGGGTACTAGACGACGATATACATACTTATATAGATAAATACATACTTAAATACATAGAAAACATCCAAGACCCAAGAACAAATATCCGTGAAAAACAACAAATAAATGCCCTGGCCGGGATTCGAACCCGGGACCTCTAGCTTCGGAGGCAGAGTCACTACCAACTAGGCTAAACAGGTCGTCAATTGCTTTTTGTTGACTTTAAGCACTCTTATGAGATAGTAAGCGACTACGTTTCAATGCCCATTATGTCATCACTGGCAACACACACTGGTCAAAGTCTCTCGACTTGAACAACTACAACTTAGAAAACTGGATAAACCCCGACATTTTCAAAGCTCAAAAATGACTAAACAGATTTTCATGAAACATGGCTAAGAAAACTCGGGATAAAATTATCTATGATACAAAAAAAACTAAACGAAAAACCGCTTCATCCGTTTGGGAGCTAAGATACCACAGACAGATACACAGACAGACACGTTAAACTTATATATAACAATCCTCTCTTTTTGCATCAGGGGTTAAAAACTCCCATTAAATTTTGATAAGAGGATTCTAAAACCAAAACAGTAATTTTATTGGATTTACAGCTCAAAAGTCACGAAATATTAATAAAAAACAATAAAAGAACATACCTTTGCGATGTCATACTTCTTCGTTTACACCAAAAACACGAATCAAAGTTGTTATCTTTTGCCACACATCTAGGCGATCAAAATTCTTATGAAAATGGCGGGTATATTTTATTATTAGCCGATATCTTTTAAATTCGTGGAGTTGACTCATCATGTGATTTAAGCAATTTGTTAAAATAACTGGCAGTAGCTTTTATTCTCAGGCGATGCATCTTTTTTGCTACATAACGGTGGGTTAAACGAAAAAATGTTAAGAAATGGATTTAGCGTTTACACTCTTAGCAAATGATATTATACAGAAATAATTGCTATTCAATTGTTGTAGGCACCCATTCAAACTCTTGCCGCCATTTTCACCCCCTAAGGAACGATTTCCGGAATAAAAACTATCCTATGTCCTTTCCCGGGACTCAAACTATCTCTATATAAAATTTCATCTAAATCGGTTAAGCGATTTAAGCGTGAAGAGGTAACAGACAGACAGACAGACGGGTGACTTTCGCATTTATAATATTATATATATATATATATATACTAGCTTTTTCCCGCGACTCCGTCCGCGTGAAAAAGGGACAAAAAAAATATTGAAATTAAAATATTGAAACCCGAAAAACGGGAATTATATCAATGGGTAATTCCAAAATAAAAGACAGGTAAAGCGATTTGATTATCTATTTTTTACGATAACTTTAGTAACGAACTGTATTTTGCAATCAAATAACGTTTTAAATTATGAATAAAGCAGTTTGCCAGAAAAAGAAAGTAAATAGATCTTCATAAAAAATTTACATAATTGGGTGTTGTGCGAAAATATTCATCATCACCATATCAGCCGAAGGACATCCACTGCTGGACGTAGGCCTCCCCCAAATAGTGTCACAATGCCCGGCCCTGCGCAACCCGCATCCAGCGGACTACAGCGACTTTTACCAGGTCATCAGTCCATCTTGTGTGGAGCCTACCCACGCTGCGCCTTCCGGTATGTGGTCGCCACTCGAGAACCTTGCCGCCCTAACGGCCATCTGTTCTACGTGCAATGTGCCCCGCCCACTGCCACGTAAGTTTAACGATTCGGAAGGCTAGGTCAGATCATCATCATCATCATATCAGTCGAAAGAAGTCCACTGCTGGACATAAGCCTCCCCAAAGACTTCCACCTGTTTGTGTCTCTCATTAGGGGGTAGTTGCCCATAATCGCCACGCTTGGCATGCGGGTTGGCGATTGCAGTATCGCCATCGCACTGCAGTGATACTGCTGACCATCCCCCGGTGGCCTCGGTCGTAGTTTTAGGACATACTCGGGTCACTCGGGTCCAAACATACCCGATAATAATACGTACCCTTTGTCAGATAATTGGGTTCTATTCTGGACGGCCTCATTTCTGATGCGATCACGCTGTGAAATTCCAGCATACGAGGGGCGTTCAATAAATTCTCGGTATTAGAATGAAAACAAAAGAATATTATAGGTGTTTTATTTTTAGTTTTCAATATACTCCTCTGCTATGTTTATGCACTTATAAGATCGGTCAATCAGTTTATTTAACCCCTCATAAAAATATTTTTTTGTCTTTGGTGTCAAAATGCTCCTACACTACTGTCTTCAATGCTTCATCGTTATAAAATTAATTTCCACGTAGATTCTTTTTGAGATTGGGAAACAAATATAAGTCACTCGGGGTCAAGTCTCGACTATACAGTGGGTACGTAATAGTTTCGAGTTCAGATTCAAGAGCAGCAGCCTTGGCAATATGAGCACTATGCACAGGGGCGTTGTCGTGAAGAAGCAGAACACCTATAATCCCTACACCTAATTTTCCTCTTCTGTTATGTTTGATTGCTTCCCTTATTTGGCATATAATATTAGCGAAGTGCTCTCCTTTAATACTTACACCCTTTTCTTTATAATCGATCAGCAATATTCCATCACAATCCAAGAATATTGTGACCATAACCTTGCTAGCTGAAGGCACGACCATGAACTTCTTGGGATGAGGAGTTCCTTTAATGTGCCACTGCATGGACTCTTGTTTGCTCTCAGGGTCATAATGATGAACCCGAGTTTCGTCTCTACTAACATAATTTTACAGTATCTTATCAGGAATTTCAACGCACACCTCAAGAAATTCGGAACAACGAGCAACACGCGTATTCTTCTGAAGCGGTGTCAAGATTCGCGGTACCCATCTCGCACTGACTTTTGACATATTAAGATGGTCATGAATTATATCGTGTCTAGTACCAATAGAAAGATTGGTTCTTTGAGCTATTGCTTTCACCTTTGCTCAACCATCTTCAGATATAATTTTCTCCATTTTTTAAAATTTTCTTATGAAAGTTCGACGGGCCGACCAGCTCTATGGTCGTCTTCGATACTCTCTCCCCCATGCTTAAATTTACTTGACCACTTCTGAATTGTTGATAAAGAAGGAGCAGACTCACGGTAAACATAATCCATTTCTTTTTTGTAGCTTATTGATTTTTTACCTGTTTGGTCAAGAATTTTATTGTTATTTTACCAACTATTATTTACTATTTATATTAACCAACATTGAATAAACGCTCATAGTGATCACGTTTGTTCGGTACTTGCAAAAAAACAAAGGAACATCGCCGTTTGAATTTTACTTTTTTTAAATATTAATGAATGACTTTTACCGGCCAGTATTAAAAAGTTTACCAAAGAGGTTTAAAAGATGTCAATACCGAGAATTTATTGAACACCCATCGTAGCCCTCTCCACTGCTCTTTTGGTCACTTTATGCCCTTTTATGAGGCCCATAGTAAGCGACCACGTTTCAGTGCCAATTATGTCATCACTGGCAACACAAACTGGTTTAAGACTCTCGTCTTGAGACACGGTAACTAAATTATTTTGAGAATTAAATAGAGTAAAAAAATACCTGCTACGTACGTTTATCGCGATACTAAAAATAAAAACTCCCATTAATTTTGATAACAGGTTAACCCAACCCTAAAACAGTGATTGTATTGGATTTACAGCTCAAAAGCCACGAAATATTGATAAAAAACAATAATAGTACTTACCTTCGCCATGTTATACTTCTTCGTACACCAAAAACACGAAACAATGTTATCTTATGCGAGAACACACATCTAGTCAATCGAAATTCTTACGAAAATGGCGGGTATATTGGAGTTAACCGATAAGTTTTAAACTCGTGGAGTTGACTGTTTTACTCCATATGTGTTTTAAGCAATTTGTTAAAATAACTGGCAGTAGCTGTTTTTCTCTGGCGATGCATCTTTTTTTGCTACATAATGGTGGGTAAAACGAATAAAGTTAAGGAATGGATTTACCCTCTTAGCAAACGATATTATAGGAATAATTGCTATTTATTTGTTGTAGGCGCCCATAAAAACTGTTACACCCGCTTTTCACCCCTTAAGGACCGATTTGAATGAAAACTATCCTATGTCCTTTCCCGGGACTCAAACTATCTCTATACCAGATTTCATCTAAATCGGTTTAGCGGTTTAAGCGTGAAGAGGTAACAGACAGACAGACAGACGGGTGACTTTCGCATTTATAATATTATAGTATATATAGTATATAGTATAGTATAGTATATATAGTATAGTATATATATAGTATAATAGTATAAGTATATATAGTATGGATAGTAATAGTAATATAATATTATAGTAATAGTAATATAGTAATAAAGTATATAGTATAAGTAAGTATGAATTTGAATACCTAGTCTGGATACATCCTCGGCAACGGCATGTTTTGGAAATTTGAACGTGATGGAAAATGACCGAACGAGCCAATAATAGCGACTTTATACCGATTAAGATAGAATATTCTTTCAACCATGCCAAACCCGCTTACTAACGGCAGTACCTGCTGCTGCAGTATTCGTTAATATAGGAGACTAAGCAGTAGAGTACCAGTACCTGAGGAATAACCGGGGGCTTGCCATTGGCCAGCCTAGCTGCTCTTTGATACACTTTAAGATCAGTAATTTCCTAGATCAGGAGCCGTCCTAGAGTAGTAGCACGAGTACCTGGAGCTGGCCAGCTGCCGTTCCTTCACCAGCGCGGTCTCCTTCTCCCCCTCGAGCAGCCGCCGCTGCGCCTCCAGCTCCTGCGCATGCGCGGCCTGCGCGCGGCCCAGCTGCTCGGCGTGGTGCATCTTAAGGTCAGCCACCTCTTTTTGCTGACGCTCGGCCATCTCACGGAGCTCTCCTTCGAGGCCTTTTACTGTAAGCTCCTGGAATTTACGAGACTTTAGTCACATGATTGGAACTGCTATGTAGTATGTGGTGTACCTACTGGAACGTCCGTTCCATATTTTTTTGCAAAGTAATAAGTATAAATTAGCCCCGAGGAGGATTGACGATATGAGGGAAGTTGCAGGACTCCGGAAAGGCTTACACCCAGCAATTAAAGTCTTTCGTTTGATTTGATGACTAAAACCTTACCTTTATTTTCTCTGCCTTTTGTCTGACCCAACGTTGCCTTGCAACCTGAAAATTTAAGAGTAAACGGAATACAGAATAATTATTTTAAAAATGCAATTCTATGATTTCTCTGTCCGTTTCATCTATACTTTTCCATTCATTATTAGGATACGCTGTTTTGATATCTTAAGAGTCGCATCCTCGGGAGAAACAAAGGGTACTAAGAATGTAATGATGTCACCTGCTGCGCGGCGGCCATCTTGTCGTGCTGGTTCCGTAGCTCCAACTTGTAGCGCTCTTCTAACGCCTGCGCCGAGCGCTTCCAGCGCTCCTCGAGGGAACGCCGCTCGTCCACCAGCTGCTCAATGCGATGGTTCAAGGTCTTCTTATCGTTTATCAGCTGAGAAGAGGAAAGGTACGTTGTGTGTAAGAGAAGTAGAGCATAGCTGACGAACGCCACATAAGCGCTATTGGTCTTTCTTCTGCAGCAGGGAAAGTAGCAAGCTCTCTTTACTACCCTATGCAAGAAGAAAATTATTACAGGCCAGCGGAATTAGTGCAAGATAGCGCGACCGGCAAATTATGTAATTTTTTCAGCCCATATCAGCAGATAACCGTGTCCAAAGACGCATCAGCGTTGTAGGCATACTCGAGCACCTAACCTAGTATTTTGTCTCCTTCCGCTTCCGTTCAGCGCAGTTGCACCAATGTGGCATTAAACGTACAATTCTATACCGCACAATATGTTATATATTATTACTAATATCTAATCCAAAATATAACTCACTTGGTCAATGAAGGTTTGGTGCCTCTTGATGGCTTCCTCGCACTCTTGTTTCACTTTACTGATGTTACGGAGGGACTGCTTCTCCAAGTTACTCACTTTGTTGATCATCTAAAATATAGAAAACTATTGATGATATAATAATACCCATTGCTGGAATCCCACTACGCGATTCATGCGCGATTTATTGTGCATATTGAAAGACCACGTTCAGAGTCTGACACCTTCGAAACATTTTCGTGTACTTACTTAATAAGGAACCGCGCACGATTCGCACCCGTAACTCGTCTGAACTCGTAATGTCATATACATATGGTGTGGTGGTGGTGTGTTGTACATATGGTGCTATTTTACCGCACGAGTGCGGTAATCAGCAGATTACGATACACGTGCGAATAGGTAATTCGCACGTGTATCGTACAACGTTTTACAGGGCTCTTTAAAGTTTCGATATATGCACGTAATGCACTCGCGTCGATTTAAAACACTCCCTTCGGTCGTGTTTTATTTAATCACCACTCGTTGCGTATTTTCTGTTCTCTGCACTTGTATCGTAATGTACTATTATAGTACAGTGTGGGGATACTGTAGTCCCTCGGGAAAACCTCGGCTTGCTCAAGCTCAATCTATAACCAGAGCGTCCGAGGGAGAAAATTCCAAAACCGGACCGTACGCGACAGTTTTTATGTTCGTGAGCGCATTATTCATTCAGACGTACCAGATGTGGTCTGTGGTTTGGCCTTCTTTAAGATAATAATTACGTACCTGTTCCTTGTGATTGGCTAAGCTCTCTTGCAGCAGCGCGATGCAGCACGATCGCTCCTCGAGCTGCAGGGAGGCCGTCACCAGCCTTTGGGCTATTTCGGTGTGGGGCAGCTTAAGCAGTGCCTCCAACCTGACAGTTCAATACACACATAAACTTTGTCTTTAGCAGAAACGTATGCTAACGAAATCATGAGCAACGTGTTTTTTGTTATAAACAATTACTGAAGTTTTTAACGGGCATGTGGGACCTCGTGCATGGCACAATTCGAAAAGTGACGAACCTAAGAACCTTACTCAAAACATTGTACCTGCTGACTTATCATTATCACCTACCAGAAATTAGCGTGTAGGTCATATTTATATTCTAAGTACTTACTTTGGGATAGTCTGGGGTGTAGTACTGGTCACTACTGAAAGAGCGTCGTTGGCACTTTGTTCCACTTTCTCTAAAAATTCAAATATTTCCCTGGAAAATATAAAAAAACCGTTTTTATTATATATAAATATGGTATACTAGCTACATTGTCGATAAGTAATTAGTACCCAATAAGTGATTTACGTAAAATTTAGAATGCCAATGTATTTTATTTATTATTATTGTGCACTTACATAAAATTATCTTTCGGTGTAGCTGGTCTTTCCTCTTTCACTTCTTTCTGCGGAGCTTCCAGTACATTTGCGTTAGTAACTGCCGTCACTGGATTCTCTCCGAAGCTTTCTATGTCCTTCAACATCGAATAGATATCTAACACAGTTGAATTAGCCGTTAACTCTCGAGGTTTCGGTGCTTCAACTTGGGTTATTGTTCGAGTTGGCATGGTTGATTGAATGGTTTCTTTAATCTCTTGAATTTGAACCGTTTCTTCAGTTGTTTGAGGTTTATTTTCAGTTACATCTTCAACAGTCGGAGGTGTATCTAAACAGTCTAATTCTAGTATTCTAGGTGAAGGTGCTGAGAGAGACATCCATGAGTCAATGTCTTTGTCATTTTGTACATCCTCTATTCTAGCACTCATAGGTGTTCTAATAGTAAACATGTTCCTTTGGGTGAGACTTCTTGCCACTGGTACAGTTCGTTTATTCTCAATTGTAGATTTATTATTCCAATTATGCTTTGCTTCAATATTCTCAAATTTCTTCAGATTTTTGGCAAATTCTTTAGTATTACCACCTTTCACTTTTAAATAATTCTGTATTAACTCTTTAGTTGTTAACTTAGAAACGTTTCTCTTCCTGATATCTAGAGTATTGCTACTATTATTTATGTCATCGTCTTTCGCGTTCGAGGACTGGGGGTCTGTGTTTTGCTCTGGCAAATCTGAATGTTGTTCAAACATTTTGTCAATATTCAATGGCGTTGGAGAAATGGCATCAGTTTGCATGTCTTTTATAGTAAGTTCGTGCAAATTGTTAATAGCTTCTAATTCTTTTTTATAGTCCTCAATAACTTTAGACGTGTATGCTTTAGTACTACTGTTCAGTAAATATGTAGGGTATTCTAAATTCTCCTTTTTATTTTCTACTTTTGCTGTTTCGTGAGTTTCACTACTGCCAGGAATTTGTATAGAATCGCGTTTAGCACAGCGAATTGGAGAATTACTAGGAGCGATAGCTATGTGTCCTTCTTTCTTTAAGAAGAAATCTTTGTACAACAGTCGACTATGGTTCAAGGGTTCAGCCCATGCTTTAGGGCATTTTTCGTTACTCGCTGTACAAATACTGTCAAGGCTTTTAGGTTGATCACCAATTTGATTGTCAGAGTTGGATTTTCTCAAATTCGACGTCGTTGGTAACGAGTAACCTTGCTTGTAGTTTTTCTCATCATTGGCGCTACTCGGGTAACCTGAATCTTTAGATGATGAATCAGTATGTGCAATCGTGCTTGACATTTTGGAATTATGATCGTCAACTGATCTTGAACGAAAGTCATCGTAGAAGCTATTGTAAGTACGAGCTTCAGTGATGTAGTCGTTCGTTTTGGGGTATCCTTCTTTTTCATCAACGTCAGAAATATTCCGACCCGTAAGATCACCCTCGGTGTCATCTCGGTCTTTGTTTTTCAATTCTTCCAATGAATTTTCAGGAGATAAACTTAAAAGGTTATTGGATGGTACACTGTCCAAATCCTGCGTGGATTCCTCTTCAACTAACGATAGCTGTTGTTTGGTTTGCATGAGGCGTCTAGAATATACATCGATAGCGTTTTCTACCTCTTGCTTTTCTCCAAAGGACACCCTGCCTGCTAATGAGTTATGTGACTCTGACTCTAGGGGAACAAAATAGGATTCATAAGCCCTAGTCTTAAACGAAGGTGATAAGCATCTTACATTAATATCTCTGCCTTTGGAAGGCGACTGGGGCCGTGGTTTCTCAATAATTTTGACTTCTAGACCATAACCTTTGTCTTCGTTTAAAGGTGCATCCATGACTCTGCGACCCTTTCTGGCAATGCTGCGATATTTGAGAAATTTTTGGTTATTGTTCTTGGTCTTAGGATTGGGGTTTAGTTGCGCTTTGGCTTTGATTTTGGTTCCTAGACTGATGAAGGTGTCTTCAGAGCCATAGTCTGAGGCGTTGCTGCATAAATCTTTTTCTTTTCTTGCATAATGTTTATTGTTTAATTTGGATTCACCTAGTAAGTGGGCCGTTGGTGGTAAGACTTTGATAGTTGTAGGACAACCTAAGAAAAAACATACCACTTAGTGAATAGCATGGGAGTATTAACTAATATTATGTGCTTATTTGTTTTTACTAAGACATGTTTTTTATTAGGTATATTTTATTTCATAAAAAAAGAATTGGTAAAGTGTGAATCAGACTCACACTTCATGAATGTAAACCTCCTATAATTTCAAAATGACTATTGATGATGATGATGATGACATTGATGACTAAGCTCCTCCCTTAATAATATTATAATAATAAAAGAAATACAAGCTTTCATTTAATTTCATGTATGTTTGTAAGTATGTAAATAAAAAAACCTATATCTTCAAGTCAAATCTTGCAACTGAATTTTAGACTAGTTATTTTCGACCTGAAATTTGCCATTATTATGTAAGTTCTGTGACAATTCAATATTATGGTACAGTCAGCGTCATATAGTACGTATAGCAGTCAAATTGGCCAAATAGTTCGGTACACCATATATTTTGTATGGTGTACCGAACTATTTGGCTACTTTGACTGCTATATACTGTATGACGCTGACTGTATCACTGATGGGTGGAGATCATCAGATCACCTCCGCTGGAAATTAAATACTGGAAACTACTTGTTTTGTTTATTCTATATTTATATGTGAGCAAAATTGTTTTAGTATATAAGCTTAATTACCAAACCAAATTGCATGCTCAATAACCCTATTGATAAAACCTACCTAAACCTGTTGATAAAACTACTACAAATATAATAATCTATGTACCTACACAGTTTGCAATGAATTTATTCTTATTCTTCTATTCTAAACCTACCTACAATTGCTAAAAGTGGCACTTTCGTGTGCTCTGCCTACCCCGTTTGGTAATATGGGCGTGAGTTTATGTATGTGTCTTCTATTCTTAGTCTGGATGCACACAAACTCATTCAGAACTTGAAACGAAAGACTAAGCGAGTCCAATGCAGATCTCACGGTTGGCTCATTCCTCTGCCAGAGGAAAGGATAGGCATAGGCATCCAGCAGGAGAATGTAGCCAGTCTCAAAGGCACCACTCCACAGGGGGAAGGATTTGAAAGAAAAGTAATAATGCTTATGGTTTAAAAAAAAGTATATCTAAAGTGTATCTTACCGTTGTATGAGTCAAGCAGCTCTGCACTGAAAGTTTTGAAAAAGGTTCTGGTTGATGGTACTCTCTCCTTGGCATCTGCTGAAAATGGACGCTTGTAGCTTTCTTGAATGTCCTAATAAAAAATATAGGTACATGGATGGTGTTATTGATTCTAAATAACTTCTTCTCAAAGTAAGTATAATTAAATTTGAGATTCATAAAAAAATGGCAAATTAGAACATAGGGAAATAAAGATAAGTAACAATCGAATAGAATACAATGTATGTTACACTCAATATTGTTTATTTGCCAAATGTATTTTCCTAACTGATTTAATAGCGGTTTGCGGTTTCCCTAAGTTACACACTTAAGTGACACTGCAAGTATAAACAAGTTGTCATGACTGTCATAGTAATTAGAATATTGTCAAGTATATTCTAATTTTCTAAACTTCGATGATCCGAATCTAAGGAAATTAGCATAATAGCTACAATTTTTACCGGCGTGAAGCAAGAGTTCTGGAGCGCAGACCGTGGCCTGTTCCGTATGTTCTTTTTATCGTCCTTCTTCTTACTTCTATACGATAAATTCACCGGCGAGCCCAGCAATCGCAAATTTGCGTTATCTTTAGACATTTCACACACATAACACTCAAATTCTCAGAATTTTCGCACCTCCCTTGAACAGAATCCTAAGTTGAAGTCTCGTTGAAGTTTAATTTGTTTTTATTGTCATGACAGTCGTTGCTAAGCAACGGATTCCACAGAATAAAAATAATCCTATGTCGACAATATGCTCACTGCTATATTTATTATTTATACACCGTTATATCACGCAAATAATACTATCAAAGGAAAATTTCCTATTGATTCGTTTTTATACTATTTATTAAATTTCGTAACTAATAGTAATAAAAATAAAATTCGCATTCGTGTGATATTTACCGGAAGTGTAATAGGGCCCCATAAAATGAGTGTTGCTAGCAGTTTAAGAAACTACCATAGTAATAGAAAATCGATAGTTGCTGGCGATAAATTGTAAATTAATAAATTTATAATCAAATAACTATCCTGTTTTCTAAAATATAAAAAAATATTCAAACAATTAATATATTTCTCCAAATTAATAAACCGCCCTCATATTTAGGTTACCATACTACTGAACTTACAATAACGAAACGTGTTTTCACATGACGTCATAGATAAAAATAAAACCTTGTAGACTGCTGCGCGGTTCACGTATCAGCCACATGAAATTGTTTTTTGCCGTTGTTCTAATCTAGTTGAACCTTGGAGGTATTTCGAATAGCACACTATTTGAGTCAAGGCGCGTATCGTAGTTTTGTGCAAAATTAGAAGTGGTTTAAAAATAAAAAAGTTTGGAGTACTTGTGATTTCTTTAAATCACACAATTTAAGTTAGTGCAGATTAATATCCTGAAAAATGTTCAGCGGGATTGCAGGTTAGGCTACATTTTTATTCAACTGTTATTGATTTAACACAGTGTTATTTGATAGAATAAGCATAATTAACTACTTATTTATATCATAATGGTGTTATACGTATTAAAAATGTACGCTACATTTTGCTCTGTTCGTCGCAAAGTGTAAAGACTGGAGTTATAGTAATTTTGTTCATATTTATATCAATGTTTAATTACGTATGTTTGATTATAATGAATAATCTATTTGTTATTTATTAAATATTAAGTCGTTAAAAATCTCCTGTACCCTATTAGGATCAGGATGATTAATTAGTTAATTATGCTGCTACTAAAAAAAACCTATATAAAGTAATTACTTTATTTACCAAGCCCCTGTAATTTATTAGGTAAGTTGTCAAGATATAATTTTCTGACTGTTTATTTTTATCGCTCGTTGTTATAAAAGGTAACAAACAGTTCTCTTAACGTCTTAACACCTCGGCTTCTATTAGTCTAGTTAGCACGTCTTACGTAAATCTATGCTTTGTAGTTAAAATGTTAGAACTCGTCTTATAATTGTAAAGTTGTTTATTATAGAATAACTTGTGTACCTTTCACGTATGTTAATGTTACATTCGTACGCAGTCCCCGTTTTTAAAGATACTGAAACACTTTTGTGCATGTCTGTACTGTAATGCGATCATTTGATTTTGACATGATATAACCCATATCTCTTTTTCACACCGGGCACTACTAATAATAATCGTATGGCATTTATTACTACTCATAGCATCAAACCGATATTGTACATACATGCATATTGCATATGCCTACTGACTTATAATCATCCCTATTTCCCAGAGGTCTAAGCAAAGAGCACGGATCACATTCCTCAGGCAACTATTCAACACATATTTTACATAAATCCTTCAGTTAATTGTTTTATACAAATATAACGTATTCTTAATTATCAAGCATAGAAGTTTATCTGAAATGCAGGGGGCAGCTGAGAATTGCCCGCTTGCTTGGGTATAATATATAGAATAGGTACAGTATAATATATGTCCAAGGGTGATCTTTGTCCAATTTCTATGCCCAATGATTGATCGTAGTTAATTTCTATGAGGAAATTTACGAAGATTATTATCACAATACTAGGATGTCAATATTATCGTAGATTTCGTAAAATGTTTCAATATTCACCAATATCCATGTGATCCGTATTGTGATAATATGAGTGTATCGCGTGATAATAATCACCGTGTACAAGGCCCCTATGAAAATTTGGTGCATGACAGCCCCATTTCATGTATCCAATTTATTTGATCAAAAATCACATTGGACATAGATTTTAGAGAAGGTTTTCATACAAATGCCTCTTGCACCGTAAATAAAAGCTTAGCAGATTTGTATGAAACTATAGAAGCTTGTAAAGAGTAGGTGGTAAATACCCTAGGTAAGAAACTAGTCTAGTTTTATCAAAAAGCCGGATTCATATTTAGTTCCCATCTTCGTTTAAAATTTAAACAATATTTAAAAACCATATCATCCATCGCATAGTTATCGTCACGTGCAATTTTTTAGTGAACTTAAAAGTCTTAACTTAAAAGTAGCTGCTATAAATACGTTATAAATCGGTAAATACCTATATTATTTTTACGGATCTACGGATCACAAACAGGGCTTTAGTTATTGATCAAGTGCAATGAAATCATATTGTATGTTGTATTTTACCAACTAACTAGTGATGTGATCATGTCTAGTGAATGAATCGTTCAGCAAACGAGCCCAGAGGTATCTACGGTCATGATAATGATAATGACACGACCTTTGCATTGCATTCCATCACATTCTGAGGCGGTGGTGTGTGAGTCATTCACTCAGATACGTTTTGTTTAAATAAAGGTAGTTGCGGCTTGTTTATTTACTATGTTTTAACATCTCTTCTCTTTGATGACCACAAAGGGCGTTAACAATCTATCATGTTACGTACGAATGGTCAAGCTTACTACAGTCTAGATATATTTACAAGTATATAAAAAATAGATAAGACATCCTACCACCACTTAGGTATACCATTAAGAGTACAAATTCCAACATTTTTATGAATAATCGAACCTTGGCAAGTTTACACAAAGCATTTACAAATGTTGTCTTAACTCACTAAATTCGTAATAGATACCAGTTTTAGTCACGTACACTTCCATCCAACAGAGCTGCGCAGTACAATTCCGCATTGGTCATTAAATTAATCACACAAAGGCGTAAATATATGTCCAGTCACGCGTTTAGCGAGCCAATCACATTTCGATTCAATTTTATAAATATTTACTACCTATACGAGGAAATGATTTAGGGTCTCTGGCCACCTGTTATGGTTATGATCGAATTTCGTTAGGCAGGCGAACAGAATAAACAATAGGAGCCTCTGACTGGCATGGAGAAAGTATCTCTTTACTTCACTTGACCTATTTTAAAAAATCTCTGATATTGGCGCTCTCTTGTAGTTTCGTAGTAAATAAGACTATTTTAAAACTGAAAAACAATGCAAAAAAACAAAGTGAATCATTAAATTAATTTTAACTATAAAGATATTGTTGTATACAGTTACTAATGAGTCTGAAGTATGAATCATGTTTATTACCATTTAGTCGTCCAAATTTTTTCGCTAACTAACAAGCTTAATAAATATTATTATTCGTGCTCCATAACGTAACGTAAGCAAAGACCATAATATTCAGACCTCGCTGTATGTTGTGTTGCGTTGTACAGTCGACATCAACATGTACTACATCCCCTCCGCCCCATCGCCTTATTACAGTGGAATAGAGTTCAAAAGTGTAAATATGTCGTTGATGTTGACTGATCACAGCTCTAATACGAAATAAGAATGTGTGAGTCGGTGCACGTGTACCAAAACTGACCAGTCAAATGGGCAAGGTCATGCGAGTTGAACTTTTATTGAACATCTCACATGAATGTGGGCCAAAACTTATGTTGCTACTTATCGATTAGTGTTGTAGGTTAAGATCCTAGTTGCATATATGCAATTATTTATATGCGACTAAACTACATTAGGTCGATTAAGATTGATACCGGATACTGGGTACAGGAATGAGGTACTTGGTATACGTATTGGACACAACATAATGCGGTCAACTTTGCTGGATTCGTCTAAGGCGCCTTAGTTGCACCATTATTAGGCATTTGCACCTTTACTAATAAATGAAACGGTTAGGATAATTATAGTAACATAAACAAAAGATAAGCATTGTTTCATCAAGCAAAGGCCGCCATAATAAAACCAAAACTAGCTGCAGGCACGATGACATCATCAAGGTCGGCCGGTCGGACACATATACAACGACACATATTTGTCCGTCCCACTTCTGCACATTAAGACTAAATGAAAGGAAAAATATACCCATTCAAAATTATTAAACTTATACTTCAGACACTAATTATAAGGCATATAGTATTCCTTACCATGTCGAAACTGGCCACATGGAAACGAAAATAAATTCAGGAATGCAGCCCCTGGGTATTTTAAGGCCAGTGAAGGGCGCACATGTTTATTAACATATGGGATATTTCATTTCACGAGTTGAGTACCGAGATACTTGAGTAAGAATCTCATGCATGTATGTAGGTTTTATCTATAAAAATATATATATCGCTTTGAAGAGTTGTGAGTTTGGTACTATGTATCGTTTGCAAAGCTCTCTATCATTCAACCATGACTAACGCCAGTAAATAAGACCAGGGTGGAAGATTTTCAGCATATCTTAACGGAATGTGTGCGAAATGAAAGCTATAGGCAAAAATTGATTATTAGTCACTCAATCTTAACAGGTCTAACCTATGCTTAGCGGCACCGATCTCAGAAGAGGCTAAATTAATATACCTATTTGTACTAGAATACCTTACTCAATATAGTACCAATACGGTACGCAGATAAATGTTAGTGTTAGTGATTTAGGTTAACGTACAATAGAACTGACGTAATCTAAGTGATTAAATGTTCTTTAAAAAAAGAAAAAAAGACCAGGGTGAGAAGAACTAGGAAGTAATTTATTGTATTGTATGTACCTATTTTCACCGTCACGTCACCATTAAATAAATAAATATTAGGTAAGGGGATACATTTACACAAATGATACTCGTCCCATAGTAAGCTCAATAATACTTGTGTTATGGGTAGTAGACAACGATATATATATAATAGATATATACTTAAATACATAGAAACCATCCAAGTCTCAGGAACAAATGTTTTTGCTCATCAGCACCTAAACAAATGCCCTTACCGGGATTCGGACTATTACCACCATTAACCATTTTCTTACCTTTCATGTATCAAATGTAAAATTTATTGATATAGGTACGAGGGGCGGCTGATAAGTCCTAAGCCTATGGTATTTCGAGGTCGTATATGCGTTTATGGTACTGGCCACTAGAAAGGCCATTTAAAAACAAATTATTAAAAACAAAATCATGTCATATTTGTTTGAATTTGTCTTGAAATATTCAACGGCAAAGTTAAGTACCATGTCTGAAATATCAACAAATATTACGAAAATTGAGCACCATGCTGTAATTTAGTTCCTTACAAAAAGTGCAAAATCACCGCAATGTATTTTTGAAGAAATGGCTAGTATTTATGGTGCTAATGGACCTTCTTATGCTATGGTCAAAAAGTGGAGTCGCTTATTTAAACTGGCTAGGGAGTCGATTGAAGACGATCCCCGTTCAGGGAGGCCAATATCGGTGGTGACTGAAATAATGTAAGAAAAGTCAGAAAATTGGTATTAGAAGACCGGAGAGTTAAGCTTTGGCAAATAGCTGATACTGTAGGCATTAGTAAAAAACGGGTTGGGGAGATTTTACATGAACATTTGAACATGACTAAGGTCAGTGCTCGCTGGGTACCGAAAATGCTGACGGCGTTCGATAAAGAACGTCGTGTTGAAACTTCCCAGGCGTTTTTAGATCTGTGCGGAGATGGTATAGATGAAGTTTGCTCACGAATAGTAACTGTTGATGAAACATGGATCAGGCAGTATGATCCGGAATGTAAGTCAGAATCCATGCAGTGGATTGAAAAGGGTGAAAGACCACCGAAGAAGTTTAAAGTGCAAAAATCGGCTTCTAAATTAATGACCACTGTGTTTTGGGACTGTGATGGCATTCTCTTAATAGATTATTTGGCCAAAGGTTCTACAATAAATGCACTTTATTATGCCAATCTATTGAGACAGATGCGAAAAGCTTAGTTGAGAAAAGGAGGGGCAAATTAAGGAAAGGCATTTTGTTTTTGCAAGACAATGCACCCGTTCACACCGCCCGGGTTGCGAGGCAGGCTCTGAAGGAAATCGGCTTCGATGAAATCGACCACCCACCCTACAGTCCAGACCTAGCCCCTAGCGATTATTTTCTGTTCAGTAATTTAAAGAGAAGAGTTACGGGGAAAGCGATTTGGCAGTGATGAACAGATGAAGGCGGCTGTACAGGAGCATTTTGAAGGCCAATCTAAAGAATATTTTTTTAACGGCCTAGAAGCATTGTATAAAAAATGTAAAAAATGCATTGAATTAGAGGGAGATTATATTGAAAAATAAACATAAAAGTTTTTGTATATATTGTTTTTTTCTACCATAGGCTTACGACTTATCAGCCGCCCCTCGTACGAACGTGACTCAACAAATCAATTAGTAAATTTCGTGAATTCTTACTAGGCGATAACATTAAATATAAACTTTGTAACCAAGGGAACTGCAACAAACATACAAAGCGTTACATTACAAAATGAACCATAGAGACTCACTTAGAGATAAGTTCAAGAACATTAATTTAATGACATTGCATTGTCAATACATCTATGATAATATTTTGTATGTACATAAAAACATTGTAAATTTCAGGAAGAACTGTGACATACATAATATTAATACTCGAAACAAACACAAGCTCGAGGTGCCCACTACTCGCCTTCAAAAATATAGAAAATCATTCATGGGTAATGGTGTGAAGTTTTATAATAAGCTTCCAAGAAACCTAACTGGATTATCTATAAATAAATTCAAAAATTATGTAAAGCGTAAACTTATATCGAAAGCATATTATAGCACACACGACTACATGAATGACAAAACACCGTGGGATTAATTGTGACTGAAATATTAATTAATTAATCATTATGGCGTAGTATTTGATATTAATATTATCTTATTATTTTCTTTTGACATAAGTATTCTAAAACTGTCTAGATTTCTATATTTTATACATTTTTATATTAATTTTTTTAATTTTTTTCATTTTAAATTATTATTATTATTTATGTTTTGACGATCCTATTGTGATCAAATCATATTCTGCAAATAGGCCACAAGGGCACTTTTACATGTCAACACATGAATTATACAATTAAATAAATTGACAATGATAATAATTATGTTTTCAAAACAGAATTGCAGAACTGAATTGTGAATTTTACTACATAACTATTTCTTATTTTAACATGTCTACAACAATACAATATTTATTGTAAAGAATAATAATAGCATCAATAAATTGCTCTAAATAATTAATTAATATATATGTTAATACATGTTATAACTGACGATTCGAAATTGCTTGTTGCTAGGCGTATTTGAATAAAGAATCATTTTAATTTTAATATTTAAGAACACAAAAACGTAGTATCCGTAGTAGTAAGAGTTAATTCTGATGTATGCGTACGTTTTGTTTGACTCCTCTTGCCGTTCTCCTGCACTACTTACCTGTTCACTATTTTAGTTCATTGTATTCCTGCTACCCGAAGGTTGTCTAGAAGAGATCGCTTGAAAGCGATAAGACTGCACGTTGTTACTTTTTTTTTAATAAGCTACTGTAAAATCTCTTATGTCTTAGTGGTGCAATAAATAATATATATTATTATCCACCTACCAAATTGGTTCCTGTGCGTACCAAAGTGATGCAATTAGGTAAAAATGAACCAGATTCATTCATATTAATATGCGAGTGGTTATCAAATAAATAAAATCGACATCAACTTTAGTACTATAGTCATAGCCAGAAATAGTAATTTGTTCACTGTAGTATTTAACACTGATGCATCATGACATCACAAGAGTTAGGAACTAAATTACTTTATTACAAGATTAAAATCGTAATTGCTCCCAGTCATTGAGGTTTATAATGAATTCCATTGTTTTCAAGGTCACATACATAGAACAGAGGTCAATCAGTGACTTTGTTTGCGGCGTTCACCTGTGAACTAGTACTTAGTATTATGTAGAACAAAGAAGAGACATTCTAAAATCCTTGACAAACTTATAAACCCCACAATATGAAAATTGATTTTTTGATTTGATGCAAGTTTATTAGTGACTGTATGGATATATCTGAATTTTATTTTACAAAGCACAATGGGCATGGTATATGTATTGATGAATCATGTAGTAATGTTCTACAAGCGCACCCCATGTGTTGTAACTTTGTGGCTGGCCATCGCAGATATGGTACTTACTTGACCAAATAAGACAATCGTTCACATTTTTGCATTTCGGGTTCGAACCAAGGGTCCAAATGGAGCCCTATTGCTGCCTTTCCGTACATCCGTCCGTCGTCTTCAATGTCACACAGGTTCTACGGGCAAAAGATTGGAGCTACAGCAGTCATCCAATTTTCACAGGATGACCCAAAACCATTTTTTTTTTTTAAAGTAGCCCATATAGCTAAAGTATCGTTATTAAGGGATCATTGATAAGATAAATACTGTAATAAAAAAAAAATACAAAGAAATGAGAAGCCACCACAGTCAGTTTTCTTTTCTAAATGTTTTGTTTTTAGCTTCCCATTGACCTATGAACTTGAAATTTGGTGATAAAGATTATTATGAATGCCCGTTGTCGTTTAAAATTACGCGCCTACGTAGGTTTAATTTAAATGTAATAATAACTCTTAGAACTATTAGAAGCGCCACTCTAAAGCCACTTCCTGAACTGCGAATGGGTAGTGTATTTGCAGAAAACGTTATTTTTTCTTCTGCTCTAGCGAGATGACATCACAGTCTGAATCTGATGTCATGATAATAGCTGGCCGGATATTATCTCAATTGAGCATTGCTTGCGGGGGTCGGAATGTTGTTACCGATCACATTGATAACACTTAAGCAGTTAAGTGTGGCTGTGGATAGTTGGGATTACAGATGTGCGTTCTCAGAATTTTTCCCGAAAGTATCCGCTTTGTACGAGGAATATCATTAAATACGAGTTGGTTTAATAGTCGTGACTATTAGATCTCGTTCGATCTCTATTTCGTTAATTCACCGGGCGACCGAAGCGAAGCGTCTCCGTTTCAGCTTTCGACAAAAATTCTTTCGCATGTCTGTCTGTCTGTCTGTCCGTCCGGATGTTCTCCTCTAAAGGTCGCATTTCTCAACCGATTCTCGTGAAATTTTGTGAGCATGTTCGATAATTATGTAGTTTTTTTTTGTCGAGACAGTTCTTGAAAATTTTGAAATTTGAAAAAAAAAACTTTGCCAGGTCTACAGCCCACAGAGCCACTAGTTTATATGTAACTTTAGACACCCTCCACAGCACAATTGTTTTTAAATACGAGTAATAAGTACAGTTTTTGAGCGCCAAAAAAGGCAAACCACCCCATCGGAAATTCGTGCCACTGACGCCACCGACGTCAATTGACGTCCGTTCAAAAACTATGAAATACCATTCCTAGACCCCTTTATGATGTTTTGGCATTATTACTTCGCTTCACTTTATTTTATGGCTCTGGCGTCAGAGGCTCGGCCTTCTTCACCACTTGGCGCTCAAAGGGTTAAAAAATAGTAATCTAAAAAAACATATTAATAGACCACCTACGAGTAAATAATTTTCATACACACACACACAACAAAATAATAGGCATGATTATTTAATACTCATCTGGTTATTTTGGCATTATTTTGGCTACCGGAATTCTGATAGTGGGAGTGATAAATTAAGTAAAACTTTATCAGAGTATGATGCTCAATTAGTCAATTACGGATGTTCTAATCATAGATAAGCAGAATATTTCTTACTGTACACCACATAATAGATAGTATTGATAAGATAGATTATAATCCAAGTTAATGATACGAGTATATCTACGTGGATGCAGTTCAGAGTCCAATGAACTCCATTCTTGTATATAGTTTTAGAAGTAAATAAAAAACAGGGACCATCCTTACACAAAACTAATGTCATATTTTATTTTTAATGAATCCTAAAATTCAAAAAAAATACCTAAAACACTGGTACAAAATATTTGTGGTCATTTCATTACTTATTACACAAATATATGGGTGAATTGCCAAGAATTGTACTCAGTTAAGGAATTAATTATGTCTACACAAACATATGTGTATTGATTCCATTGTGTAACGATAGGTACAGTATACTGGGCTAAATTATATAGGTAACTAATTTTCGTGACAAATAATTAACCGTTCCGCACGCAAAGGGTAAAACGGGACTCTATTACTAAGAATCCGCTGCCTGTCCGTCTGTCAGTCTGTCTCTCCGTCTGTCACCAGGCTGTATCTCATGAACCGTGATAGTTAGACAGTTGAAATTTTGATGATGTATTTCTGTTGCCGCTATAACAACAAATACTAAAAACAAAATAAAATAATTATTTAAGGGAGCTCCTATACGAAAATTCACCCATATTTCCTTGCAGGGATTTAAACTCGGGCCCATCAGTCGCGTTCGCCGTTAGAGAAGATAAATCAGAGAAAGATTGAAAAATAAGTACTTACAGACTCTAGCGACATATGCGGCGTTGCAGCGATTACAACCCGCTTACTATAAGATTGGACCTCACCCGGTATGGAACGTCCTCGACGCCAGGTCCAAGTCCAAACTTATAGTAAACGGGTTGTACATTGCCCACAGGCAAGCCAACCTATAACATTGTACTAACTAGCTTAGGTAATTTTGTGTCCTAGTGTAGATCATGAAACGTTCCGCAGTAATAAAACAGTCTGGCATGGCCGGTCGATACACCTGGAGCTAGACTTTCGGGGCCAAGACCCAGACTGACTGGCGGCCAGTTTTTTCACCTTGTTAGGTTAACATACTTAGGGAGTTTTAGGTTACGTATCCAATACTAACATATATAATGGCGTCATTCAGTCGCTTAGTTAATGATATTATACAATCCCTAATGGAAATGACAAAACTACATAAATACCCATTAACTTCACGAAACTCGATTACAAAAAAACTCTTCGTTATAAAATATGAAACGAAATCCCCAAATCTGTATACTAATGTCGTTGATGAATGGTGGATACAATTTGTTCTGGATTTAAAACATCCTAATTATAGTAATCCGCAAAATTTGTAATGGCGGTAATCTCGACAAATATTTATAATCAGTCCATGCATGACGTTATCGCGATGATGCTATGTTGAGAAATTCCTCGGATAGGCTGATTGGTATTGGAAATAAGCGCATAAATACTTAACATGGATTTTAGAGCCCGGATTTTTTAATTAAGTAAGTTTTTGCATTGCGATAAGTAAAATATATTACGATTTTCATAAACAGATTCAGAGCGAGATTTCTATCTCCTTCTCCAGGACTTATAAAATCTCCTAATTTCATCTAAATTGGTCAAGCGGTTTACGCGTAAAAGTGGAGTGCAAACAGAGAATAGGAACCTTAAAATACTATGAGCCAATTAAATATCTAAAATAAATTAACTAGGAATATGATCTCGTATCTCTATTAAAAATCCCATAACTAAAACATGGATAAATCTATTCATTGTCATACTTTTTGTCGACGCCTGCTTACAAAATGCATTACTCAAGATTGTTACAGTTCAATGGCCAAAACCAGAAATCACTTATTAATCTTATTATTGCTCCAGCTGTAATTTGATTCGACTGATGTTCAAGTGGTCCTGGAGAGTTATTCAGGGCATCAATCAATCGGTGGTGGTTGCGAAATCGGTCGAGCAATGATCCCGGATCGGTTGACCGACTCCCAAATCTATTTCCATTCGGTCAAACGAAGGGGAACAATGCACGCGCGTGACACTTACCAAGTCAATTACCACTCACTCACACTTGGGCATCACTGGGAGGCGTTTTTAATTCAGAATCTGATAAGATTTTTTACTTTTGATATAGGTACATGTTCTGCTTATTACATTGTCACATGTAGTGTTTAAACTTACACGATTTTCGCGCATTATTTATACTAGTAGATACAGTCAGCCAATAAAATGGTGTACCATTTTCAAATCTTCGAATCCAAATTGTAAAAATAATAGAGTTAAAAAGTAGTAGACCATTATTGAACGGGATTAAGATCCGTTAAATAAAAATAATTTGATAATATTAGGTAGTGACTAAAATGTACCCATGTTAGTGAAGATGAAAATATTTTTTTGGTGGTCGATTTGAAATAGCACAATTCGCCAGAAAAATAAAAAATGTGCTTAAACATTGGGCAAAGCCAAGTATTTACGTCTCTATCCAACCCCTCGCAGAACTGAGATTAAGTACCTAGTTACTTTCATAAATTATTTATCTATGCTTTCATGTAGTTTGTTTAGATTATTATGATAATATTAGTCACAATCACAACTTCACAAGATAAATAATTCGTGAAAAGTCTTTTAATCTTTAAATACCTATATCTAATTTCCACTAAGTTTTATCAACTCTGTTCATAATCATAACTCACTTCGTACTCACGATAATCGTAAAAATAACCACACTTGGTAGATTTATATAAATATACTTGTGTTGACTGAATGCTATAAAACATACCTACAATATCTTCCTACAGGTAGTTACGATTAAACCACCGTATATAGTTTATGGTTGTTCACATGTTTAAGAAACATACCTACAATTTAAATAATTATACTATGTATTTTCACGCTTGCTGGTAGACAAAAACCTTGGTGAGTCCTATTATTTCTTATTTGAAAATATAACCTTGTACATAAGTACATAACTATGAATATGAAATAAGTAGGCATGTATTATCGATCTGAATTTAATCGCTCTCGAGGTCATAAAATAGTGTTAAGCTTATATGTAGTTTTAGAAATAAACCCATTAATAAAATGTTAATGCGCCAATTCTATAGTGCATGAAGTATATTGTGGATCAAGTAAGGTTCATTTTATCGGCTTTATCTCGGTTTTATCATAAGATTCGCGTCAAAATCGCAAACACATATATTATATGGATAAAATTCATCTTATAAAATTAAATAGCTTTTGTACAGCCGGCCAAGGAGGTGTGCTGTTCCATTTTTGTTGTCTGTATGTTAAGGTTCAAAAATGGTCGACCATTTTCTTGGCTGACTGTACCTAAATATAATGTTTGGGTCTGTTATGCCCTTGATGCTTAGTTAATGATTTAATGAAGAATGATGATATTTAACCGACTTCAAAAAAGGAGGAGGTTCTCAATGCGACTGTATTTTTTTTGTTTGTTACCTCAGAACTTTCGACTGGGTGAACCGATTTTGATGATTCTTTTCTTATTTGAAAGCGGGTGCTTCCTGGGCGGGTCCATTTAAATTTAGCCCAATTCTGACAATAGCATCTATGAGAAAATTTGCAGCCGCATTTTTTTTGTTAAAATTTTCGTTTATGATTCAAATAATTCTTGATGAGTTCCTGAGAATGGTGGATTTGAGTTGGACCCTGGTGCCTAATAAATAGCGCGTAGTAAAAATAGTATTCTGAATGACTTGTTCGCCTAATATATTTACTTACAATTTTTTTAATGACTATTTCAGTGATGGTAATTAACTTATTACTTATTATAGGATAGAATATCTCGAAAAATAAAGTTTATTTTAAGACCTTATGTAGCATACACGTTATAAACACTTTATAATACTTTCAAGCAAAATGTTAACATCAGTAGAAATATCCACCACATACACAGGATAATACACCAGAGATACATCGATAGGTAAACATTAAAATAACGCAACTTTCACTTTATACATTATCTTACGCTAAAAATATTTAGTCTGAGTAATCAAACAACGTAGGTAAAGCAGATATTCTCAACGTGGAATAAACAATTCTGTTAGCAAACCGCGCTCTTCTCAACTCAAGTCACACCCACACACGTCGGTAGTTAAAAACTGAAGACACGACGTCATAAATTGGGGCTGTCATTGATTAAGATATCTCTGTTTACGTACACAATTTTACGAAAATTGCATTTGCAATGTATAGAATGTCCTTAGCGTGAATAAAGCGTCGTAGCAGCTGCTTAAATGTTGATTATGATTACTTATCGGTATGACATATGTTGGGTGTGCACGAAAGCCCTTGACCGACTGTAAGGAGACGAAATCGATAGCGCTGGCGCCCAGACCTCCCTTGTGTATCATTTTCTAGAACTACGAGACATCTTTTCACGAGTTCTCTACTCTATACTTAATGAGACATAACTATATAACTACCTGTATAATGTCTTCATTTAGTATTTTTTGCCTATTTACAAAAGCAACGTATAGTTCTTAAAAATTCCAGGTAAGTAATAACTGTAATGTAGGAAGTAGACTGCATCTATTTTGAAGTATAAGTATAGTATAATCGTTTTCTCAACTCTATGGCGTGTATGGATAAAGGGTGGAATGCAAAAAAACTGTACATAGTTAAGGCCTTAATTTAATCTACGCTTTAGATTTCTCAGTTTCGTAACGACAATTAGTCATATGTTTTATATGGGTAACTTTCGTTACAAAACTGAGAAAATTAAAGCGTAGATTAGCGAGCGTTTTTTTGCATTCCACCCTAAAAGGACACCCGCTTTCGGGAAGCAGACAGCGCCTTAAAGTTGTTTACGCCGTTTTATCGCATATAAAACAACAGTCAAATTATATTGCGTATTTGCATTTACTTTGGATAGTCTGTCCTAGAAAATACATAAGATACCTACCTATATATGTAAAAACCGAACTAGTGGGCTAGTTCTGAAATGTTATTGTGTGTTAGACGGGACACTAAATTTCTTATATTATAGTATAAGTATCAAAGTAAGGTAAAGATTCACTTAAAATAAAACCACTATAAATAAGCTAATAGTCAAACGATCTTCAGGAGCGTTCAAAAGCATCGGTGAGAAGACGGCGTCGCTCTTCGAGCGCAAAAAGAAGGATGTTGAGCAAGTGGCTTCGGAGAAGGTCGAGGAAGCTGCCCACGTCGTGGAAGACCAGGTCAAGAAGGCCGGGGAGCTCGTGAGTGGAGCGCAGAAGTCTGCCGGTGATGCCGCCAGCTCGGGTAAGGATAAGGAGAGTTGAGTTACTTCGGAGAAGGCTCTGGAAAATTCAGGTCACACTGTGCAAAGCCAGATCATTGTTCGTGTCATTAGAACAGACTTCACATTCGCGTAAAATCATTAATTATCGCATAAGAACATGTAAGAGAAAGCGAGAGAGGAGTATGAGTATCGTTTTCTATTCTATCTCAGTCTGCAGTCTCCTGGGTTAATATCTTAATCCATTGCGATGAATAATTCTTGAATGCTCTGACTGTTTTTAACCAAGCAACTGATTTTAAATTACCAAAACAATTAAGAAAGTCTCGAAAAATCTTCAAAACAGACTAATGTCCAAATCGTTTAACCTATAATGATTTATGCCGCTGATAATAGAATGATATTATTGCATAACAGCATAGATAAATAGAATCCATTATCTTTGATAACAGTATGTTATAAATTGTATGTTTTTCTCCTCGTAGCAATTATTAATTACATTTTATATTTCTTTGAATTATTTGTTCACTCGGTCACGCCGCTGGGGACGCTGGGTCTCGGTCGGTCGGGTCACTCGATTTTTACTAGACTTGTTGTATATATTATCAAATTGATATATTTAAATTCCTAGCTCTAAATTTAGACTGCTTTGAAGCTTACCTTGACTTTAAACCTCTCCATACTCTTTCTAAATGTAACGTTTAGCTCCTAAATGTTTAAGCATTCATTATGAGCTTCTTCATCTTTACCTACTGTTATCTTAATTACCTACAGCCAACGACGCGAAGCATTCCGCCATCGATGCCATAGACAAGGAGCTGTCGAAGGTGTCCCTGGCGGCTGGTGAAGCCCAGGACGCGGCCAGCCGGGCGGTTGCCGATGGCAAGAAAGTTGTCGACACTACTAAAGGTAAGTACATCGATGGTATATCCGTTAAGGTTCGCCCACTATGTCACTAGTGGCAACCTATGTCCCCCCCCGCCCTATGGGTCCCTATGGGCTAGACATTTTGCCATAGGGAATAGATCACACTTATAAAATACCGTAGCCTAATTCTTACTGCCATAATTCGTCTGTCAGGTTGGCGTAAGATTTAGGGCCCTTTTATATAACGTCAGTGGCAAACACACGTAAGTCCGAGCCGACTGATAGTGGGCGGTCAACGTAGCGTAGCCGACCCTTTAAGAATGTATACACATATTTTTAAGAGCCCCATACAGTAGATAGCCGGAGCGTTCGCGAGGCGAAGTTCTTCTGCAACAGTACCGGTCACGACCATTTTATTTTAGTGCATAAGGATGAATGCGGCGAGCGAAGCGGTGGGAGAAAGCGGCCGTGGGCATCATATAAAACAGTTCTTCAGTACACAACTCGTACAAGCGACAGAACACGCACAAGGAGGCGGAGGCTTTCCTTAGACTAAAACGCCCTCGTGGGTTTAGGTATAGCTTCTCCAGGTGCAAAGAGAACCGACTGATGTTACCGAGCTGATGAAAAATGACTAGAAACAGGCCGAGGAACTCACAATGAAAAGAGTTATATCTGTTGTAGCAGACTTATATGAAGGATTATTTTTCTCTTAAGTAGAGTTAGCTTTAGTAATTTCAGATTACTTACGATGTAATACACTACGTTAATCGAATACTCCTTAGACATAAGTTCCTTACTATATACAAGTTCTTAATCTTTTTTTTATATTTTGCACCTAAACTTTTTCTTTATTTACTTATTTTGCACTCTTCCTAGATACCATTGCAACAACAGTAGATAATACCAAGAAGTCAACAGAATCAGCAGTTAGCGCAGCTAAAGGTAAGTTAACATTTGTATGTAACTTTTTACCTTCAGCACGAAATTCTTCTATAAATACTAACGACACTTCTATACTTGTTACTGTAGTGAGATGTTCACGGCTGGTGAACAGGTGAACCTGGTGGTGGATGGGTAAAAGGTAAACAACCTCATTAGGTTAGCCCATTAGCGTATATCAGCCTTCGTCTCGAAGTCTGGGCTGAGGCCAAAAAAGGGTAGACGGGGACGTTTTGATTGATGCTCATTCTTGGCACATACCACTCTCCATTGCAATCGTATTGTGCATTCATTAGCTCCTTGTAAAGAAATATTTCTACGTACCTACGTAATTACAATCGTTTTATTCAGTTGACATTATTACCTAATGGAATGTGTCATCATTATGATATAAATTTTAGATTGGGAAACCTTCAATTTCATATAAAAAATTACTATACAACGCAAGCCCAAAAATAATCTAATCAAACGTGAAATCGTAATTAGCACCATTATACATTCGATTAAATAAACAAATATACATCATACAGTATTTACACATTATCACTATTGTGTAGTTAAGCTATTTGATGTATTAAATAATTGGCTACCGTTTTGTAGAGAGCATATCGACCACAGTAGATGCTACACAGAAAGCCGCACATAATGCTTTTGACACCGCAAAATCGTACGCCACTAGTGCCAAAGGTTCGTACCTACTCCAAATACAAGCATCATCAAATGCTTTTTCATTTGAGTTCTATTTGCTTACCAACTTTTGTTTTGTAGATACCGCTTCAAGCACAATCCAAAGCACTGTAGATACGACACAAAAGGAAACCCAGTCGGCTGTAGAGTCAGGAAAAACTTATGCTACATCCGCCAAAGGTATAAAACGAGTGGTTATTTGAATTTGATTTTATTATTTAACCATTTTATTTACTTTATATTTGATAATATAGATACAGTCTCAAACACTGTCCAAAACACAGTGGAGGGTACTAAAAATATTACCCAAAGCGCTGTTGACAGTAGCAAAACATACGTCGCCAGCGCGAAAGGTACTTACGTTTTTATTAAAGTTTTGTGCTAACAAGAGTGGTTAACATTTTGTGTTTTGTATTGTGTGATGTTAGATACGGCCCAGCACACGCTGCAAAGCGCCCTGGACACATCAAAGAGTGTTGCGTATTCGGCTTATGATATCGGCAAATCGTATGTTGATAGCGCTAGAGGTATTAATGCTTTTTAATTCATTTATTTGTCAGCATTACTTTATATTGCTTAATATAATTTCGTTTTATTCCATTTTGTTTTAAGTATATAAGTTATGTTTTCTTTTTTTCTCGTAGATTCAGTAGTCAATACAGTTGATAATACTAAAAAAGCTGCACAAAGTACGCTTGAAACCGGTAAAACATATGTCGATTCAGCCAAAGGTAATTCTCATTCAAAAAGAGATTTTATGTGTTGTCGGCTTATTTTGACGTCTTACGTGTTTGCTTTCGCTTGTAGATAGTATTCAGAATACTGTGCATAGCACCGTAGATACAACGAAGCAAGTTGCTCAGTCAGCATTTGAAAAAGGGAAGGGTTATGTCGATAGTGCTAAAGGTACGTAATGTCAGAACATATAGATTAAATTAATTATATTCATAAAAAAATTAACATTTTAAACGTACCCAATTAATATTTATAGATACAGTAGCGAGTACAGTAGATACGACTAAGAAAACGGCAGCAGCAGCCGTAGAGACTGGCGTGTCGTATGCAGGAGCTGCCAAAGGTATAAACCTAAGTACCAATTTTATAAATAACTTATTACAAAATAGTTGAAATGAGGATGATGATTTTTCTGCAATTTTTTTATGGATAAATAAATATGGATTTCAGACACCATTGCAAGCACTGTCAGTAGCACGGTAGATGTCACTAAAAATGTAGTTGCTTCTGCTGTTGAGAAAGGGACTACACTTGTAGGAACTGCGAAAGGTATAATCTTAATATTTTCCCCTTTTATTATAAATTGTGAAATATGTTTATTACTTCAAAAAATATACAAGAACAACAAACGAAATAAATAATAATAATAAAAAAATTAAATAGTACCCAAAAACTCTAAAAAGGAATAACAATAACAAAAAGGGAACCCTTTTATTATTATATTTTGGTAGTTTTAATTTTTTTTTACTATAACAATATATACAATTCGTAGGTACGGTCATCAATACTGTAGATGCAACTAAAACCGCTGCAAGTACAGCTATCGAAACGGGTACTTCGTATTTAGGCAGTGCTAAAGGTATTTTTATATCAACGTTATTAGTTTTTTATTTACTATATTTATTTTATTGAATTTTATTTTTGATTATTGTACGATTTTGTTTTTGAAATTTCATTAATTTGTAGATACTGTCGCAAATACTGTCCATAGCACAGTAGACAGTACAAAGAACGTAGCCGCATCTGCCGTCGAAAAGGGGTCAGCGTTAGTAGGAAGTGCTAAAGGTACCTATAATAATTCAGTTATTTTTTTTCATCTCCATAACTTTAGAGTAATCATGATCTTTCTTATAGACACCGTCGCTAGTTCTGTAGACGCGACAAAAACTGCAGCAGCTTCGGCTGTAGAAACGGGTACTTCATATTTAGGAAGTGCAAGAGGTACAATGCCAGTGTTTATTTTTTGTTTTGGTTTTTCACATATATATATTATTGTTTTTTACTATTTTATATCATTTGTAGATACTGTAGCGAACACAGTTCATAGCACAGTAGACGTAACAAAGAATGTAGCGGCATCTGCTGTCGAAAAGAGCTCAGCATTTGTTGGAAGTGCTAAAGGTATTAAACTTAACATGCTTTGGTACTGTTATTGTTATTTATTTATTTTGAAGTAGATATACTGCAACTAACAGCTAGTCGTCAAAGCTTTACTGATCTAAAAGTAAACAAAATCAAATTAGTTCATACAATTTAGAGTTAGTTTAATTCACTTTAAATACTTAAATCATACTTATTTTTATCATTATAAATGTTTTTATGGACACTGTTGCCAGTATTGCACGCATTCAAAAACACAGCAGTATATGCGGTAGAAACGGGCACTTCGTATTTAGGAAGTGCAAGAGATATTACAATGCCATTGTTTATTTATTGTTTTGCTTACGTTTGTTTTGTATTCATTTATATTATTTACTTAATTTGTAGATACTGTAGCGAATACGGTTCATAGCACAGTAGACGTAACAAAGAATGTAGCGGCGGCTGCAGTCGAAAAGGGATCAGCATTCGTTGGAAGTGCTAAAGGTATTAAAATATGCTTCGCTAGGATCGATACCCATAATTCAGTTTAATTGCAAAAAAATATTATGATCACAATATACATTTTTGTAGATACCGTTGCCAGTACTGTAGATGCATCCAAAAATGCAGCCACATCAGCTGTAGGAACGGGCACTTCGTACTTAGGAAGTGCAAGAGGTACCTATTCCAAATTTAGGTATCTTTTTATATTTTTTTTAGCTCTTGTTTCTATGATTTTATATTATTTGTAGATACTGTAGCAAACACGGTAACTAGCACAGTAGACTTAACAAAGAATGTAGCAGCATCTGCCGTAGAAAAGGGGTCAGCGCTTGTCGGAAGCGCTAAAGGTATATCACTTTATCTTATTAGTTTATCAGTCTCATATATTTTTGTTTCATATATTATTTCATTTGCAATCTAATTTGTAGATACTGTATCCAGCACTGTTGATGCCACTAAAAGTGCAGCAGCTACCGCTGTAGAAACTGGCACTTCATATTTAGGAAGTGCTAAAGGTACATATGATTCATTCAATCGTAATTAACCTTTTTTTTATTTGAAGCTTTTTTATTATTTAATAAATTTATTTTATAGATTCCGTTACCCATACAGTTAGTAGTACTGTAGATGCTACTAAAAATTTTACTGCATCAGCTGTTGAAAAGGGCTCTTCATATGTAGGCACTGCTAAAGGTACGCTAATATATTCATTGTAATATTCAAAATAAAAAGAAGTAAAATACTGACTTTTATATTACTTGTAGATAGCGTAGCAAACACAATTGCCAGCACAGTTGATGCCACTAAAAACGCTACGGCATCTGCCGTTGAGACTGGTTCCTCATTTGTAGGCAGTGCTAAAGGTAATCAAAATAAAAGTTTATGTGTCACGATAAAAAGTTAAGTTATTCTTGTTGATTTTTTCACTAATCACTTGTTTTTAATTGTTTTCCGGATAGTTTTGTTTTATTTTGTACGTACACGTTTATTTATATTTTAGACACTCTTGCGCATACTGTAGATGCAACGAAAAATATGGCGTCTTGCGCTGTCGAAAAGGGAACTTCATTAGTTGGAAGTGCTAAAGGTACTTACTTGTTTACGCCTAGGTTTTTCTTTATTAAAAATGGGATTGTTCTTGGCCAGCATCTAGCCAGGGGCAAAGGTTTTCATTATTAAGTTGTTAATAAGCATTACCTGTCTCGTAACAAAAAACATTTTTTTCTGGATTACCTCATAAAATTCAATATATTTGTTAAGAAACGCGGGAAAAGATGCGTTTATTATTTTTATAATGTTTATTTTGACTTTTCACTTATTTTACCAATTTATTGTAGATACCGTAGCAAGCACAGTACAAAGCACTGTAGATACCACTAAGAGCTTTGCTGGTAACGTCGTCGATAAAGGAACATCTCTTGTAGGAAGCGCGAAAGGTATGCACTATGCACATTATCACACAAATGGTGCTGAAGTTATACAATACAATAGCATCTACTAAAAGCAGGCGTCTGTATCGTGATTTTCACTAAATAAAACAAACGAAACACGACAACGTCTGTGTTTCGAATTGTTTACCTACCCAAGTGACCCTTGTATCGAGTTTAACCTTTGCGCTGCTATAAATAGCTCGCTTGCAGAGTACCTACAGCCTAGGGTTTCAAATTACGGTGAATACATTAAACATAGGTATTTAACCAAGTTTCATACACATGATAATCAGATAGGCTTTTCATCATTGTATAATTGTATTTGAGTTGCATGTTCTTTTACTTTCCACTAATTTTCTTTTTTCCTGCACTTTCCGTAGACTTAACAGGTTTGGTATCTAACACTGAGAGTATTGAAAAGGCCTCTGAAGACTCAAAGGACATAGTAGAGGATACTAATGGTAATTATAGATCTATCTATTATTTCTGCTTTATCTCTCATGCATCTCTCATTTATCTGAACAAGAACTTTGGTCACTTTGTAATGATTAAATATAAGGTAGATAAATATTTAACTAGAGGATTTCATGGAGGATATAAATACTAAGTTCCTGGTCATTTTCTGATTTTAATTTCATCTCGCTTGTAGTGATGTGATGGGACATTCTAAAAATGGTGGATAATTATTCTCGAGAACGTTCACCGTATCACCAATAGGAATAATGTTCTAAAAAATGTTGTAGATGATAAATGTTAGTTATGGCCTTGAGAGTTATTGTTCTTGGATGGATTATGCCTTCCTTATCACATATTGTTATTGGTGAACCTACTCGTAATGGAATAGTTTCTGCAGTATACTAAATCCTCTATTGTCGACATCCTAAAATTCCTAAATGATCCCCAAATATTACTTATATTGTAAATTCCAGCCCAGTCATTTTAGCCAATGTTAAAGTATTCCAAAAACAATTATTTCAGTTACGGAGAACGTTTGCGAGAACGTAACTCATTTATTATCCCTCTTCTCGAAAATTTCGAGAAGGGCACATCACTATTTCTTTGCAATCACAGAACAAATACTAAATGGCGTTTCACCTGCTTTGATCAAGACCAATGGAGTCTATTACCACTTGAACGGTTCGTATTTGGATTGTTCCATACAGGTGTCAGTTACTAGTTTGTAAAATATGTTGTAACGTTTGTAGGTGAAATTCAAAACAAATTCAGCACTAAGGCAGGAGACAGTTGCAAGAAGGTCGCAGAAGAAACGAATGGTACTTGTGTTTTCGGCGTTGTCTGCATTTTGTCATCCTGATTAACTAAGAGAATGTTTTATATGTACTTATACACAATTAAGAGCATCAATATTCAAAACACATGACCTATATTTTTTTACAATTTTCAGCCTGAGTCCATGTATTTTGATGTGCTGTGTGAGCCGTTAGATCAAGTTAATACCGTATAATCTAACCTTTCCTTCTGTTGAGAGTATGTGACATTATAACATCATGTTTTGTGTGGGTTTTATAGGAGTTCCTAGCTTACGAGCGAGAAGTAACAAGAGACCATAATAAAATAACATTAATAACCGTTATTATCCTTTTAACACGGCTTGGGTATAGTGAAAGCTGTCATTCAATCCTATAAAATAGTGTGGCTCTGGGAGCTGTAGAACTGGCATTTTTTTTTTAATTTCGAAATTTCCAAAAATTTACTCGACATAAAATTCTATATAATTATCTAACCTACTCACAAAATTTCACGACAATCGGTTGAGAAATGCGACCTGTAGAGGAGAATATCCAGACAGACAGACAGACATACGAAGGAATTTTTGTCGAAAGCTGAAACGGAGACTCTTCGCTCGCTTCGCTAGCTCGGTCATCGGCCCCATCAGTTACGTCATGTTTAACGTTATATCACTAAGTAACAAATATCTACTTAAAACTTGTGGATCAGTGAGAGATTACAAAAACTGACTCGCCAAAAAAACTATAATATTTTAAAGGGAAACGGTTGAGAAATGCGACCTGTAGAGGAGAACAGCTTGAAATCCGCCGGTCGGACATATATACGAAACGAAAGTATTTTTTTGGCGAAGCTGAAACGGAGACCTCGTTTCACTCGAACAATAAAGGTCGGTCGAGATGCGATGATTCTAAGAATAATGAGTAATGACAGATTATATAGTGACTTGGTTGTCGCCCAGCGTTTAGATATCTAGTACTGGATGACCTCTAAATGGCAGGTGTCACCGTACCCACGCTAAATTAAGAGCATAATAATATAATGCATTTCCTAATTCACGATAAAGAGTTCATCATCATCTGGCAGCATGAAATTGTTTCTTATTCGTAGCTGCAGGTGAAAAAGAGTCCAAAGAAACTAAGACCTTAGGCTGCTATGGCTAAGAGGGATGTTATACTATTTTATCATCCCACTTTTCTTTCGATATGCAGACACAATCCACTCTACGGTAGACAGCACGAAGAAGGCGGCAGAGGAGGCCAAGGCGCAGGCGGCAAAGGTGGCTGAAGAAGCCAAGGAAAAGGCTCGTCAGGCCGCAGAGGCTGCCGCTGCTGAGGCCAAGAGGGCTGCCAGTAAGTATCATGTCTTTTTCATCCCATGCCAAGTTCCAAAATAATTACTTTTAACTAATACCGTCTTGGTCCCACCAATGCTTATGCAAAGCTTATGTCCTTTAAGCCGCATCGAGACGGGAAACAATGAGAGCGAGAAAACCAAGGTCATTAATATCCCTATCTCGCTCTATCTTATAGCTCGCATAAGCAACGAGCTACAAGGCAGACTGCAAAGTTGGAACACCTAAAAATAGGAAAAAAAAAACTGGTCAACGTGAAGCATCCCTGCCATCCAAAAGTTCCTCATGGGAAGTATGTTATCAGTGCCTTTGTAATTCCAGATGCGGCAATGGAGGAGTCTAAGAAGGCGGCGGAAAAAGCCGCGTCGGATGCGAGCAACGCCGTGAACAGCACAGTAGACAACACGCTGAAGCGGGTGGAGGCCGCGGCTGACGAGGGCATCAAGAACGCCGGACACGTCGTCGACTCCAAGATCAAGGATGCCGACAAGTACCTCAGCGGCAAACGCGATGCGGTGAGTACTTGAATAGTCACTTCTTTGCAACTTATGCAATGCCGTAAGCAGCACAGTCGACAACATGCTGCCAATAGGAATTTAAGTTTGCTGGCTGGCAAAGATCGATTTTTTTAGACATAGAGATACGTAACGTAAGTATTAATATTTACTTCGCACGCGTATAATTAGATATTCTAATAATATCTGGAACCTATCGAGGAACGAATTTAAAAGTAGTTATCGTTTCCACAGCGCGATTAGTAGTAGCATTCCATCATAAATATTATTATATTAGTAAACGGGACGGGATATTCGGACGTGTCGCTGATTCACTCAACTTACAACCGAGGATGTTGTGGCACAATTAAAACGTTGGCTAAACCTCAAAAGATGAAAAAATAAATCATAGCAGGCGATCTCGTTTACTAATAATAATGTGTGAAAATCGTACAAGTATCAATCCATATGCAGTTCGTCATCGAACAAAACAAGACCAAAGGTCATCTTATTTATGGAACTCTTCAAGTTTGTAGCAAATCAGAACAATAAATATATAAAACTTGTAAATTGTCTTATCTGACCCCAGTCCTTAAAAAAAACTGTGTTATGATAAAAAACGCATATAACTTTCACACTTTTCAGCTGGTCTCGAACCTCTCGACAGCAGTGCACGACGGCTCTGAGGGCGCAGCCGGGCTCTTGAGCAAGGGCCTCGCCACCTTCCCCAAGTAAACGTCACACTTCAGCACCAACTCCCGCCACACTGTACCTGCATTCTTCAACCTACTGGAATTTACTAAATAAAACTGACTACCGGGGTCTAAAAATACTGGCAAAGACAATCCCAGCTGGGTAACTTTTTTGAACGATAACCACAATATTGTGGTCTGATTGTTAAGTCTGTAGATCCCTGGAGTTTTAAACATTGATTTAGCAATGTTTTTACTTTTAAAATAAACTAGTAATACGTCTTCAGCTTCTTATATTGCTGGTAGTTCAATTGACATTGTTCAACAGTTAACGATGTACACACAACAGCACCAGCTCTTTCTAGCAATTGTAGATTTTATTTTCTGTCAATATAAGAAATAAAATTAATTACCCATTAATAACCGCCGCAACTTTCCTTTACACAATTTTGAATCAACTTGTAGGGTTTTAAGTGCTTTTCATTGTTTAAATGCTGGTACAATTTTATTACTTTAAGTTAATTTAAGTTTTACTCAGTAATGTTATAAATAATAAATATAGTAAGAACAAAAATATAATATTATTACAACATGCATTTAAAAATTGCGTTACATATTTGTCTCTATTGCGAAATGTTTTAACGCAATACCTTATTAGAATTTGCAATAAATGCTATGATGAGAATCTTATCGAAGTCACAATTATTGTAATCTCAAATTGTTTACATAGAAATAGGATATAATTATGACAAAGATTAGTGCCTCTGAATTCTGTAAATAGGTTCTTTTAAGTTATATTTAATATAAAACCTGCATTATCTATGTATTTAATTTGAGCGTCATGCTTTGCTTAAAGCCGTCCAGCAGCCTTATGAAATGAAATGAATAGAAAGAGTCTTACAAAAATAATATAAATATATTATCTTATCAGTATCCGGTCATCTGCTTAGCAGTACCTATATTTTTTACATCATGTTCTACAAAAGTTACCTATGTAGCTATACTATTCAAGTTTACATTGCTGTATTTTTATGCATTGAAAAACAATATTGTTGCCTAAATGTTGAATAATAAAACTACAATTTAAACTAGCGCACGAAAATGTATTTTTTTATATGAACTACGTATATTCAAGTGTTAACGTCTTGTATTTTATCGATTTATCAGTGTCATATTTCTGTTATAATAAATATACTTATTGCCACGAAACTATTTTTTATATTTCTAATTTCTAATACATACTTAGATTACATTTTAATTAAACTTTGCTCTTCGGGTGCAATTACACTATACGGTACAAATCTGAGATGTTCATGTTCTTATCAATCCCATCAACAAATAGTTCTGGATATTTTTTCATTCCTTTGTTTTTTGTAGGTTACAAAAAGCAACGGAAACGTGTATTTTTGTAGGAAAAAAAACTGGTTATTAAAAACACCTCAATCGCCTTAGATGCGCCTATAATATTTGAGGTGTTCCTTCTGATCCTCATGAATCTCGTCATCAGATCTTCACCAACATTATAAGTATAGGACCAACTAAGGTACCGTCTCTCAAACGAGAAGATATTTTTCCATATCGATTTATAAATAGCGGTGTTATTAGATAATAAATATAACAAAACACAACCGAATTTAGAACCTTTTTTTTGACGTCGGTTAAAAACATAGTCGGTCGTTATATACACGGAAATACATCACATAGATTTTGAGTGTTACCAGCAGTATTTAAAATTTCTACCAATTGTAGTGGATGGAACGAAACGCATTTTGACAGATGTCAAATCACAATGATCACATCAGCCCGGCTAGTATGATAGCTTATACCGTCACGTTATATGGCCAAAATGTATTGAAACGTCACATAAAACGTGACGGTATAAGCTATCATACTAGCCGGGCAGATATCGTAAATAACAATAATGGCGGCGCTGGTTAGAGCTAGCTTTTTGACGGCCAAAAACTCCATATTATCAACGACAGCCCGATCTTTATCTGTTACAAAAACCGTTAGGATAAAAGAAAGTAAGTTAGGCATTCCTCTGCATTTGTATCCATCGATCGTACTTTCGTAACATAACCTATAACGATAGTGTTTCTTGTATTCTAGTCCATGAAAGAAAGGAAGGTACATCGCTAATTGTGGAAGGAGTGCAGGCCGAATCCCCTCGTACTGCATTATTAGTGCGTGCCGAGAAGATACCGGACCTCACTCCAGTCACTCAGGGTGACGAGAAGCCTTGCTACATGTGTGCCCTTGGGCTGGATGTGAAACATACGGATGTTCTGATACTCAGCCAGTTTGTGAGATCTGATGGCTGTATGTTGCCGCGCCGCATAACGGGTCTGTGCCGACGCCAGCAGAAGAAAATTGGGACGATGGTTGCTATGGCACAGAAAGCAGGTAAATCACTGATATGAGTGATATGTTATACTGTACCAGAGTATGTAAAAGATTGCAACTGATTTTCACGTCCCAGTAAATATTATCTATGACAGTAAATTGTTACCTTTCAGTGGAACCAACAGTCTAGATTTTATAGCTTCCTTTGTTAAATTATATGTATATTGTATAATGTAATGTTAAATGTTTAAAACTTGGTTTATTATTTAATCACATCATTAAAAAGGTTGCTAATTATTTAAGTATCTTAGTTGGCCAAATAGTTAGCAGTGCCACCCATGATGGTTTGATAAAGGACTTGTTAAGAGAACATATTATATTTAACATTCCTTTACCAAACTCTTGGAAATATAAATATTTGTAGCTAAGGACAAACAACCTTATGCATAACATAAATGTTCAATCATCCAACCTAGATAAAATGCAGTTTGTTAGTCCTATCTGTCACTGACATTAGTATCTGTAGGGACAAAACACATTTTAGTTAACACAATCGGTGCCAGTGGCACAAAACCGTGCCATTCTTGTATGTATAATTGCCTTATCGGCGCCAAATGTGTTAACAGAGGTTTATTCAGTTTTGTGAATAAGGGGGAAAGACCTAAATTTTAGAAGTAATCAGAGTCCCTGTAACATTGTAATATGATACTTTCTTTTTGTTTTTAGGTTTGATGATAAATCTCACACCAAGTTACTGCAAAAAAGATCCAACCAAGAGGTTCGGGCACAAGAAGTTTAATACATACTTTGATGAAAGCACCATCTTTATGAAGAAAATACCGAAACCTGTTGATAGGTTCAAGCGATAAAACATTTTTAGTTAAAGTTCATTCAATTGTAAAATAAATTTATGTTTAGAAAAGTATTATCATTGATTCCCCTTTAATTAATTAGAATTTTCGTTAGCCTACTGCTTAGGAAATAGTCCAAAGAATTAATTCTTTTGTTTGTTCTTGTTCACACCAGCCGTGTCCATGGCTTTGGAGGTTCTGGGTTATATCTTATATACTGTTGGTCCCGCTCAGACGGTCCTCGAATCCTAATGGTACGGAAGGACCAGACTCTTTTAGATAGTGTTCCTTTTGAAGAACTCATTCTTAATGTTCTTTGTTTGTACTTACCAACTCAAAACCTGAATTGTATACTTGTAAAGTATAGCACATTACGGCACAAAAGGAATGTAGGATTAATAAAAAATGAAATAAAGAGAGCATCTCAGATAATGTCTATTAATATTCGTTGTTCACAATGACATTTAAACACCTTGCAAATTATTGCGTTATAATATGGTCGCACTTATACATATAATACAACTTCATAAACAAATAAATAAATTACAGTAGTTTCTTACAGAAAATAACACTGTATTATGTTATGTTAAAAACAATTGTAAACAAAAAATGCATACTTATGCAGAACCCTTAAGAAGTTATTACAATTTTGTTAACCTAATCGAATTATTTAATATAAAATTTGTTTCTATAAATTAAATACTGCCTAAAAAGTTAAATCTCTTTTGTGTAAAAAACTTGAACGCAGTCTAATGTTCCTTATTCAACTTGCCCTGATTTTTGGTACAATATTCACTAGTCGCGACATCACAGCCTTTCATATAGATACAAGTAGCCGAGATCCTTTGGAGGGTTTTCTGAGAGAGCCACCTGCAACAAAACAATTTCATATATATTATAGGTATACATGTAAGAAACCATGTAATATTCAATGCAAGTTGGATCATAATTTATGGATACAGTTTATTTTATTTGGAAGTAATATATAAAAATACGACTAGATAGCATAACTATTACTCACAGGTTATAACCTGGGAGAGACTAGTTGCTTACTGGCACAAGGTTGCCTTTGTACCCACATCTTAAAATTTCTTATCAACACTATTTTTAAATAAAACTGGTCAAGTGCGAGTTAACTCGCCTGCCGAAAGGATAAAGGATTTTTGATAATTTAAAAACAACTAGATTTTTAATTTTTCACATAGTAAACTACAAAAGTATTATTTTCTTTTAAACTACAATACTTGGGTTGGCTTTGTTTACTACTATAGCAATTTTCAAGTATAAGTAGATAGTATTGGTAGTTCCTGAGATACAAAGTTGTGACCATCAATACGCTCGTTTTACCTTTTTGGTATGGAACCCTAAAATATAACCATTAACTGATTAGTTAATCCAATTCAATTACGAATTATTATGTAAGAACCTCCAGGCTTGAAAGGCATGTACGTTATACAAGTAACACAATAAAGTGCTTACAAGAAGTCGGTAGTAGTTGGGTTCCAAGCTCACAGCCAGCTTTCGCTTCGACCTCGTAAGTCCCGGATTGATGTCTGCGATTTTGAGTTTGGAGCCTTGCCTTAGTTATATCCTTTAGAATTGGGTACGCGTGCCTTGCTCGGCATATTTAGTGTATTTCCGCAAAATACGAGTTTGCCCGAAGATGATACTGAGCTAGATTGATTTTTAGCCCCCGTCATAGAGAAAATAAGTAAGAATAGAGAGCTCACTCCATATGACTTCCTTCATACATCATTTTTTACTTATTATTTCGTAGTCGACATCTAGCGTCAAATAGCGGAATTATCAGTACTGCTACTCGACAATAGACGCCGTGACGGACGAACAATCGAATGCTCAACCATTTTTAGCTAATATTATAAATAACCGGAACTCTGTTATGAACTCATTCTGCTTTAAATATTAGTAGTAAATTAATCTTATTAAAAAAACTTATTAGATTTACCTGTGATCCAAGAGCTGGGGCGTTTCTCGGACAAAGGCTCAGTATTGCTGTGCAACGGGGAAACGCCGCCAGCATCTTGGGTTCTTTTCCGCCAATGAGTGACCTTGGTTAGCCGCGAGTATGGTTTTTCTTTTTTCTTTTTTTTTAATGCCTTTATCTTTTTATATTAAAATTATAATTATAAAATTATATTAAAATTTTATAATAAAATTATTTTAATTATAAGTTTAGTTACATTTAGTTTTAATTTAATTTATGAACATGTATTTTTACTTATACCTGAGAAATACACTTTTCGTCAGTAGAGACATACGTGACATCTAGTATCTTTATAGCAGTACTGATAATTCCGCTATTTGACGCTAGATGTCGACTACGAAATAATAAGTAAAAAATGATGTATGGAGTTAGCTCTCTATTCTTACTTATTTTCTCTATGCTCCCGTGAAACCCTGTATTGTAAATTTCACCGAAATCGTTAGAGCGTTTTCCGAAATATAAGTAAATGTATATGTACTTAGTCGGCTCATAAACTCTGTCACTGGCCTTTAAAATTTAAATTTGGAACTCCTAAAACAAATACCGTTGTGCATTTGAATTTCGAATCTTTTTTAAATATTTGAGTAGTATAATTTTGCAATTTTCTGTTTTCTTTAACATGGAGTGGACGCTTAAAGATAGCCGTACCGCAATAATTGCACTATATCGTTGTGGACACTCGCCGACTAAAATTTTTAAGCAACTTGAAAATTTAAAATTCTCTCTAAGATTTGTGTATCGTACCATAGAAAGATACAGTGAGGTCTCTAGTTTAAATGACAAGAAAAGAAGCGGTCGTCCGCGTACAGCTAGGACTCCAGCGGTTGTACAAGCAATTAGGGCACGCATTGCCAGAAATCCCGCTAGGAAACAAAAAGTTATGGCCCTCCAGATGGGTTTGAGCAGAAACACGGTGAAAAGAGTGCTTAATCAAGACCTGAGACTTCGTGCTTATAAACGAAAAACTGGCCATCTTCTCAATGGTCGGCTTAAAGCTTTAAGGCTTAAAAGATCTAAAGCTTTATTGAAGAAGTACGCTAAAAATAAGCATCGTTGTATACTGTTTTCGGACGAGAAAATTTTTGACATAGAAGAAAACTGTAATAAACAAAATGATAGAGTGTACGCTCGCAATAGTAAAGAAGCGTCTAATAGCATTCTCCGTATTCAAAGAGGTCATCACCCTTCATCTGTGATGGTTTGGCTGGGAGTTTCTTATGCGGGCGTCACTAGTATGAATTTTTGTGAGAAAGGAGTAAAAACTAGTGCCAAAGTGTACCAAGACACGGTGTTGACTAAGATTGTGAAACCGCTATCCCATACGATGTTTCTAAACCAGCATTGGGTTTTCCAGCAGGACTCTGCTCCAGCCCATAAGGCAAAGTCTACACAAGCCTGGCTCGCCTCCAATAAAATCGACTTTATACGGCATGAAGATTGGCCCTCCTCTAGCCCAGATCTTAATCCGTTAGACTATAAAATATGGCAATATTTAGAGGAAAAGGTGTGCTCAAAACCTCATGCAAATCTAGACTCGCTGAAAAAATCCCTTGCTACGGCAGTGGCCAATATCGACATGAAAGTGGTGCGTGAATCCATTGACGACTGGCCACGCAGACTTCAAGCCTGTGTAGATAATTATGGCGGTCATTTTGAATAAATGTTATACATTTAGATTCTCTAGTTTATAAGCTTTCAAACGCTGTACAAATTATACGGAATAAACTTAAACGTTTGTTTTTATTTGATACTATGTATATGACAGAACTTATGAGCCGACTAAGTATACAAGAATCCGTCGTTTAAAGATATAAGATACAAATAATCTTGGTACGTTTTATTATAAGAGATATGAATATATAGCGCGGGACTTCATTACCGACATTTCATTTCATTACGCCTATCGGTTTCGCGAGTAACGCTAAAAAAAAGTAAATCATGAGTGGCTCAAGACAAGAAACTGTTAGTGTGTGTACCTTATTGTCATTGAATATCACCCATCTCCCTTCATGCAGTATGTGGCACACGTAGTGCCCCACCATCGTGGACGTGCCCATGTGTGAGATAAACGCCACCAGCTTGTACTCTGAAACAATCATGAAGATAATGTCTAAAATATCAAGTTCGTTTTCGAAGTCAAGTTAATTTTTTCCGTTGCTTGATGCACACTACTAGCCCGTAAAACGCGTGTGAATCAACTGCACTGTAAATGGACTATCTAAAGGCTTCAGGCGTGAGTACCTTCCACTACCTCTTCCACACTCTAAGGGGGTTTGGGAGAGTTAATGGAAGCGACACCCCCTTAAACATTGCCACAACAGATGTACAACTAAAGATCCAATCGGCTGGCGCATTTATTAAATGTGAAAATGTATGTGGATAACTTCTAACATTCGTTCAGTAAGTTACGTAATTATCCTGCTATGCTAATCGCCATGTTAATCGCAAGTATTTGGTGGGTCATACAAAGATTTAGGTTCGCGTCTTTCTTGTGCACATAACTAAAGCTAAGGGCTTTAAATAAAGCCTAATTTTTGGCCGGACCCATAACATAATATGTATATGGTGTCTCCGAGCATAGACTGGAATATTATAGAATGTATGCAATAAAAACAATAACTTACAAGCACATAATCCGTTAACTATTGGCCACAAAACGGACGACTTGTTTTTACTAGCCTTTATTTAATTAGCAATATTTGTACATTCTGGTTCAATCCTGCAAGAAAGATTTCACAAGAACAGACACTTCCCGCGGACTAATTGAGCTGAATTTTGGCTTCTACTTCCATAACTTCGAAGAAAATACCATGGAGCCCAGCTCCAGGTTTACTCCGAAATTCGAAATCCGAACTTCGTATGGTGCCGTCCTTTTCACTCTCCTAGCATACACTATATTAGTGAAAGAGACGGCACCATACGAAGTTCTAATTTCGGAGTTACACCCCCTGGTCTAATAATGCAGTCGAAACTCTTTAATTATAAGAGATAAACGTGGCATGTTTGAGCTCATTGGAGTTCTCTAAACTTGCTAGTTAATGACTGCGCAAAAAGTAGTCTGCAATAAATGCCGACCAAAAATATAATCTTTGACAGAAACATTTTATATCAACTGTGTATGACCTATATGTGCGTGTACTCTCTCGGATCCATTGGTCCTGTGTTGAGCGGGCTGTGCCTCGGGATGATCACACGCACGACGCCCTCGGTCTTGGTTTGCGTTCCCGTCTGCTCATGTCCCTCTATCGAATGTAGTGTGTGTATTGGTACTCACTCTCCGGTCCATCCCGGGCGCCCTGTGGCTGGGCGGGCGCCTGCGGCTCGGGCTGGTCCCACGCGTCAAGCTCTGCCGCCCGACTGAAGATCCAGTCCACGGCGCGGCCCACGTCGCCCGCGGTGGCGGTGAGCGCCTTGCCGGCCTGCTCGCGCGTGAAGCCCATGTTCACGATCTGTTCCACGCTCGCCTCGTCCAGGTTCACTGCCGCTGCTGGGAAATATACCACGAACGTAGATGAATAAATAAATATTAGGGGACAATCTTACATAAATCGATCTAGTCCCAAACCAAACAAAGCTTGTAATATGGGTATTAGACGACTAGCTGGAGATCCCGGGTTCGAATTCCGGCCAGGGCATTATTTGTGCACGAATGCATGTTCCTGAGTCTTCGATGTTTCCAGGAACAAATATTAGTGATACATGCACAAATAATAAAAATAATGCACTGACCGGAAATCGAACCCGGGACCTCTGGCTTTGTAGGCAAGGTCACTACCAACTAAGCAGTGGTCAAGTCCTTACCACTTTGGTTTGGCGCTCGTTTTCATTGATACGGCCCACCTCGCACTTGCTCTCTAAGAGCTCGTGTTATCTTATTTTAATTTACATCAAAAACAAGGATAACAGGAGCTACATATTTCCGCTGGTGATTACCGCTGATGAAACATACCGCATGCGGGCTGCAAGGACCAGCGAAAATGTGCCCTAAGTCGTAATACGCTATACGTTAAAAAGGATATGTCGAATCGCAAAATAATTGCATTTTGCGGCGGCAGTCACTGCTTTTTAACCGACTTCAAAAAAAGGACGAGGTTCTCAATTCGTCGGAATATTTTTTTTTGTATGTTCACCGATTACTCGGAGACTAGTGGACCGATTTCAAAAAAAATGTTTTTGTTTGAAAGGGTGTGTTTTCTAGTTGGTCCCATTGTCACCAAGTCTAGATCTGATGACGGGATCTTGGAAAAATCGAGGGAGCTCCTCAAATTATATACCAAGAGGATGGGGTAAGTAAGGCTACATCGAAGGAACTCCTCAAATTATATAGCAGGAGGATGGGGTCTGGCAAAGTTTGGAGTCGGTGTTTTTTTGTTAAAAATTTACTTGTATTGATCAGAATGAAATACGCTCAATGTGTTATATTTATATGTTTATGGGATGAAAACGGGTTTGCCCCAAAGCGATGTTTTTTTCCTAACAATCAAAGAATCACTAAAGAATTTAAATGTAATTTCCGCTACGTCTATGCAGCTATGTAAGCTCACATTTTTGTATTTCTCTTTAAGTGAATTACTTCACATCTGTTTCGGCACTGTCAGGTCTATTAAATAGTATAAGTAAGAATTATTGTAACACTCATGTAATGACTGTTTTGTTGCCAAAATAAATAAATAAAAAACAATTAACTTGACATTGTCAGTCGGAACCCGAAGGGCCCCTCGTCTAAATTCCATAACTAATTAGAGCGCTAGCAAGCAATATATAAATATTATTGACGTTTGTGGATGACAATATCTAGATTTTTTTTCCAGAGAAAGAGAGAGAGAGAGAGAGAGAGAGAGAGAGAGAGAGAGAGAGAATTTATACAGAGACATTTTAAAGAGCCGGCAACGCGCATGTGACACACTTGGAGTTGCAGGCGTCAATAGGCTGCAGTGATCGCTCAGGGTGGTATTCTACTCATCCAATATCTTTGTCCAATCTTTGATCAAAGTTCTTTGACGGAGGCCCATTCCACTTATCCAATAACTTTGTCCAAGTTTTTTTTTTCATGCGTAGCTATATTGATTTAAATGTCATCAGAATCTTCGATCAAATTTCGGGGTCCCATCCAAGTTGGATGAAATCATCCAATTTTTTTGATCAAATCTATATTGGATAAAGATATTCGATGAGTGGAATACCACCCTTACCATCAGCCGGGGCGTATGCTTGTTTAGTACCGACGCGGTTGATATATACAAAAAAACGAATTTCAGACGGGAAATACAGTCCAAATACAGAAAGTTTTGATGAGTGATGGTGAGTGAAGCCCATATTTCCGAAATCATTTTTTCTTGGTAATTTGTTTGGTCCCATATTTTCCCTGTAATTTTTTTTTCAGCAGAAACTGATTGTCGGATATTATGGGCCACGCTTGTAGTTGAGGACCTATGTTCGAGTAGTCCGGACTGGATCCGGATGGACCCAGATCTGTCCTAAGACTACGACCAAGACCACCGGGGGATGGGCAGCACCATCCATCCTTGTGCGGTTGAGATACTGCGATCCTCATGCCAAGCGTGGCGATTATGGCATTTACCACCCCATGAAATTGAGGGAGGCCTATGTCTAGCAGTCGACGTCCTTTGGCGGCTATGGAGGTGTCAGTGGTGGTTCGAGTAGTTACAGAATCCAAGACGGACGGTACATACCGGGTGCCTGCGCGCCGGGCGGGTCGAACTTGTTGGCGAAGTCCCAGTCGGTCATGTGCTCCATGAGCCAGTTGGTGGCCGCCTCCATGCCCGCGTTGTTCGTGTAGTATAGCGCGCGCTTACACGCCTCTAGCGGGAACCCCATGTCTAGCTGCAATTTATAAAAAGATGATGATGATAAAATATGTAAAATGAGTATATTTTTTTATTGATCCCCAAGGGACCCAAAGAGATAAACCATCCCTACAACACGGCCAAAATCTGTCAATCCACGGGGAGCTCCTCTCGTTTCAATTTCAATTGCGCATTACACTTTATATTTTAATTTTTTATCAAAATGCATTCCAAAAATTTTTGATTCGATTACTTGATTGCCTGCAGCTATACTCCATTTATATCGTGTATATATGGAGCGTACTCGTTCTGCCCACTTCCCTGCTCCTGCCGGCTGGTGCCTATCTTTGCTTAGTTTCATCTTCATCTAGTGGTGCTGCTTGGTGCCTTCAATTACTACTTCGCTTGTACTGCCTATCTTCGTTAGATGATGATGATATGACAAGCTGAATAGAAAGCTGGCTCGTCGGTTGTCGTGATGGTTGTAGGCAAAGTTAGAAGGCATAGGCATAATAGGCGAAGTTACGAGTTTCAACGGTAACAGGTCGAGATGTGTCATATAATTGATCACGCTTTGTCGTGTGACACGGGTATACACGCACCAGCTGCGCCAACAGCGCCTCGTCGTAGCGCGGCGGCGGCACGTCGGGCGCCGCGTCGGGCAGCGCCGTCTCGCCCGCCTGCAGCCCGCGCCCGCGCAGGCAGCCTAGGTCCACCTGCACACATACACACACACACTAGGTGATAAACATTCCTTCCGAGTCTCTATCATATTTTGGTAGCTAAAATCCTTAAAAGTAAGTAAATAATAGTACATTACTACAGAGGCCGGGACGAAAGGGGTTGCCGGCCTAAGACATAGAGAAGAGATAGGTCTGAGGCGGGCAACCCCATATTTCCCGCCGAGGTATGTAGAGTGCTTTTCTCAAACATGCAATGAAATAAACAAACAAGAAACGCTCACTATACAGAGCCAGAAAACGTGCAATGAACGGTAATTCGACGTTTACACAAATAGAAGGTGTTCGGATCCCCAATATATTAAAAGATAAGTTTTTGGTGTGTGAGGTTGGTGGTAAAAACAAAATTTTAATTTTTTCAACATCTACATCACAAAATGTGTTAAAGTCTATATCAAATAATACTGTTTTCTTTGGAGACGGTACTTTTCGAAGTGTACCAAAACCGTTTTATCAACTGTACACTATTTCAGTGGACATGAAAAGTGTAATTGACACGACAAGAATAGTGCCAGTCATATACGCATTATTACCGGATAAGACATCGAAAACTTACGTGCGACTTTTCAGACTGATAAAAGAGAAATTTGGAGTTGAAATAAATAAGTACAAGTGCGACTTCGAAAAAGCTCAAATTAAAGGGTTTCAAAATAATTTTCCAGGCGCCAATGTTTCAGGTTGTTTTTACCATTATCACAAAGCGATATGGAAGAAAGCAGGAGACCTTAAATTGGATCTTAATAAAGGAACTAGAGAAATCTGTCGAATGTGCTCATATTTACCGCTTTTGCCTAAAGAGCAAATATTGGGGGCTTGGAGTTCAATTGAAAAAAAAATGCCAGAGGATGATGCGATGAAGCTTTTCGCTAAATATTTTAGAGATGAGTGGCTCACAAGCAAAACCCTAATGTACCTTAGTTGTGCAGGCCAGAGACATCGCACGAACAATGCTCTAGAAGGGTGGCACGCTCGTTTAAATAAAAGGATGAAAAATGAATGTTGGTTTGGCCAAACCTATTCTTATTCATAAATAAACTACGAAATGAAGCTAAATTCCAAGGCAAAATACTTAGCGATTGTTACTTTGAAGGTAGACGCCAAAGACGGAAACAAGATATTTTGTTCGATAAAAGATACGCAGAACAATTGACAAAACTACAAGATGAAGATATCACTGCTCTGGAATTTATCAAATCCGTGATTAAATTGAAAAACAGTTTGTTCAGAAAGATAGACATGATTTAATGTATAAGGAAGTTGGAGTTAGTTAGTTTAATTAGTTTTTAAGACAGGAAACTATTCTAAGTACCTATTTATATGGGGTGTTATTGTCATTACACTTACACCAACATATAATACCTAGGAAACTGTTTAATTAACAAGTCTTACTAAATAAATAGTGTTTATTTTAAATTGTTATATTATTTTGACGCTGTCTTGTATTATGATCCTTTGCCTTCCGTAGCTTAAGATCATATTCGCACATGCTATATGCTAACCATGCTCATGGCAAAACATGATGCGTGTGTGCGTCCATGTGTGTGTGTGTGTGTGTGTGCGTGTGCGTATGCTTGTGCGGGTGTGTGTGTGTGTGTGTGTGTGTGTGTGTGTGTGTGTGTGTTTGTGTGTGTTCTTGTGTGTGTGACCAGGGATGATGCGGATGCGGATATTTCATTTGCGGATGTTTTGCGGTTATTATGTTTTGCGATAAGCATGTTTAGCGAATATTATTATGATCTTTAGCAACGGAAGGTTCCGTAGCTATGTAGGTCACCAGTTTAAGGAGTCCCATTTATGGAGGATTTAAGGAGACTTCATTTCTTTTCTAAATTACTTTAGAATTAGCTTTCTAGTGCTAACCGTTACTGAACCTAGCCTTAAACGCATCCTGGATGGATAAATATGGTGAAACTATAAGGATAGGTAACTAGTTTTCAATATTTACTCTTTGGACGTTTTACCCCTTGGACATTTTGACCCTTAGACATTTTGACTTTTTGGACGTTTTGACCCTTGGACATGTTGACTCTATGAACATATCGACTTCTTGGACATTTTGACCCTTAGACATTTTGACTCCTTGGACATATTGACTCCTAGGACGTTTTGACCCTTGGACATGTTGACTCTTTGGGCACATTGACTCCATAGACATTGTGACCCTTGGACATATTGTCTCCATGGACATTTTGACACTTGGACCTAGTGCCCCGGAAGGTTTATCGTTGATCAGTCTGTGATCGTAAGTCGGTGCAACCCAGCCTAAGAGTTTAACCGAAAGTTAAACTTTATTATAGCCCGTAAAGTTTGGCAATGACCACAGGAGAGACACCTATGACGAACATGTTACTTGCATCAAAAAAATAGTTCAAACGTGGCGGCTGCATGAAATGACTCACCTCCCAAGGCATTTCGACGGCGACATCAAGCTTAGCGGGCGTCCAGTCCTCCTTTATAGTGAACTTCTTCAGCTGGATCAGCAGGTAGTCGGGAAACGTGGCCAGCCGTGTCGTCCTACGGACATCACTCACTTTACAACGGTTGATTGAGATGGGCAAGATAACAAAGTCTGATTGTGCAATGGGTTGTTTAGTGAATATGCATGAGAACCATCGCAGATAAAAACTGTTATTGGAGCTGTCAAAAGTGGCGTAAAGGCGATGATGTTGACGATAAAAGATAAGGCGTAATTTCTGCAACCTCTACTCTCTAAAGAAAAATATAGCTTTTCCCATATGAGATAACTAGATAGCTTAATATCTTATCGCTATACTTTGTATGTAGCTTTTTTTTATACCACGTCGGTGGCAAACAAGCGTACGCCCCGCCTGATGGTAAGCGGTCACCGCAGCCTATGGACGCCTGCAACTCCAGGCGTGTCACATGCGCGTTGCCGACCCTTTAAAAATGTATGCACTCTTTAATTCAAGAATCCCATACTGTAGTTCCTCGGGAAAACCTCGGCAGGGAGCCCATTCCACAACCGGTGCGTCCGAGGGAGAAAGTTCCTCTGAAACCGTACCGTACGCATAGAAATACTATAATGTATAGAATCACAATCACGTCTTAAAAATGGCTCTGTAAAAGCCGGTACATGTGCACAATTTAAGCGGGGATTGTCGAGCGGAGCCGAACACTTCCGAGCACGTGCTTTATATTCACAATGCCTTCTGACATACGAAAACTTCATCTTAGAAAACCAGTATAAGCCTGACCTCCGATTATGCATAGTCGTTAAGAATGTCAAGGTCCAGATAGAATAGAACGTATGGTGAGGCAAGTCTAGACAGGTTGTGAATATCATAGTGTTTGACAAGACAACTTGTCATTGCCGGTTGCTTGCATAATGTTTAGTGCTTAAATGCCGAAATTCAAGCAGAACAAAAAAGAAAAAAATTGTGGGTTATCTTATTTTCAGTAAGTACCAAACGTTATTGAATTAAATTTTGTATTTAAAAGGGTCAGTACTTGTTATGTTATCATAGCGTAATTTGACAATCTCCAGGAATAAAATATCTGTGGAGTAGCTACCCCCTTACTAAATATAGTAATTCCGAAAAGTTAGTTAATAAATGAATAATTTATGTGAAATTATGTTTCTTCAGCATGCAACTGTACTGGGATAACACTAGCTAGACATAACTAGCTAGAATGATGATGAGGACGTTTGTTGGTGATAAGGTCTTGCAAATTTTAAAATGTTTTAAACTTAAATTATGATTTATGATTAATGACTAAAGTACCTATTGATAATTCCAATAAAGTGATTGAAGGATGCTTAATTTAAAGTTAAGATAGTAAAGTTATACGTATACGTATATACGTATACCTATACGTCGACATGTCGCGGCGTCATGTTGCTTCGGCCATGATTTCGAACCCAACTGCAGATGGCAGCAGCAGATGGCAGCGCCGTCTTCCAGTTGGTTCTGAGTGTTCCGTGAGACAACGCGACTGACGTGTTTTTGAAATTTGAAAGAAGGGATCGCGATTTACTTTTGTATCTTTTCATCGTCTTCTTATTCTTTTAAAAGAAGTAGAGGTGCGATTACAACTTTCACGTTTTGGTACCTGTGACTAGGATTTCGTAAAATTCCAAACATAACGGCAGTTCAGGTGAATAAACTTGTAACTGTTGCAGCTGAAGGACTGGTCGACGGTCTCCTAAGATTCATTTAAAGGTGCGATAAAACTTTTGGTGCCGTAGACCAGGATTTCCCTAAGTAATGTCCGGTGAACTTACTTGTAAGCAGTAACTTTATGGTTGACGGCGCTACTGAAGAACTGACCAACGGTCTCTCAAGTAATATTAATTTACAGAGGAAATTACACTTTTGGTGCCTTTGTTGGGCCAGGGTTTATCTAGGTGGCCAACGGTCTCCTAAGTAAGATACATTTATAGAGGCAATTAATTTTCGTGCCTTACACCAGGATTTAACTAAGCAATGTTGAGTGAACTTACTTGTAAGCAGTAACCTTCTCGTTGACGGCGCTGCTGAAGAACTGCTCGACTGTCTCCTCCTTCATGAAGCTCTCCAAGCACGCGGAGAACGGGATGTGTGGTCGCACCACAGCCGACGGGTCCCTGCCATCAACGTAAACAAACTTGTAACTTTTACAATATTCTTAGTAAGTCACGCAACACAATTTTCTAATAATTAGTGAAAACCTAAAATAATCATGAAACGCGAAATAATGTAAATAATTGTTAATTATAACTTGTATTATTTTCTAATCCTATTAATTACGCAATAGGCCCCTGGTTTCTGTGCAGCTAGTTATACTACTCGCCTGTCCCCCGGTATATACTCACAGGCGCTGGTTGGCGGCCTCGGCGGCGGCGCGGCGCGCCTCGTACTCGCGCACCTGCGGCTGGTTGGTGGCGTGCGCGAGCGGCACGGGCAGCGGCAGGTGGTGCTCGGGGCGCCGCGTGTAGCGCACGGCGCCCGACGCGCCGCAGCGCACGCGCTCCTCCACCGTGAACTGCAGGCAGTCGGCCGGGTTCGGCTTGTGTCGGCTGTTGCGCTGTCAACATTTACTATATTAAACTATGCCCTACAGAAAAACAAGACAATTTATAGTACACTGCTTAACAAGGGGCGTAAGCAGAATTGATGACTTGAATTTGCAATAATCTTACGCCCGAGTTAATCACAATATTTTTCATCACATTTGCGAGGAAATAAAAAACTGCAGCACCAATCCAAATTGACGAAATCGACAACTTCACCTCCAGTATCAGTGCATGATCGCTGGGGCGTCCTTGCGAGAGAAGCGCGCAGCTTCAATATTTCAACCAATCACAGAGCAATATAAATAATAAAGATATTTTTGGAAAGATTACCTTAATTGTCAAAATTTCCAGTTTAGTAATTTATACTGTTATTATATATTTTAAGTAAGGTGGATGTACTAGTGCTCGATGCGGTACTAGTACTCGTCGCCCATGGTTTAAATAGCGATTAATAAGATAAGATTACCGTTACATTCATCGCAATTAGATTTATTAGATGAGAAATGTTTGTAGCCTTCACATTTCATACGCCATATTATAAAATATAGAAACTTTTTTCAATTAATGCATAATATATGTGATGACATTGTCATGAGCAATCAATCTCTCAATTTTGTTAGCGATTTGGTTAAGCTTTGCTCGTATTTGCTGACTTATTTAAAATACTTTCACGGTAAGTTGTGAACATATTCTATAATCGTGTTGGTGCTAGAATGTGCGGGAAGATATTTAAGTAATTAAATCTCGATTTCGTTCATTGTTACTGTGATAAACAAGCGTGTCATTTATTAGGACAGAAAACCGTCGCAAGTCTAAAACTCGACACGGCTGGCATTTATTGGGACTGTTACGTTATTTTCCAAGTCCCAATGTTTGTCGAGCCGTTTTTTCAGGATATCACGATTAAAGTAGCCAAAACGAATCGTTTACAGTTTCATATTATCAGCATATTTTTCTGTAAGTCACATTAACTTTACTGAAAAAAAAAACAAATTACAAGCACATAGACAGTTTTTTGTATATCTTTTACGGTTTTATTGATATGTTTTCTCGTTAAATGTAGTGAAATCTGTATAATTTCTTTGGGTAGTGCTTGACATGTCATTTTTCACAACACTTTGGGTATATTTTCAGAAATGCCGCCTGATAAAGGTCAGTGGAAGAGATATTCTCAAGAAGACTTAGAAATAATTACATAATTTATTTTGCTCAAACTGCGGAGCCAACTTATTCTATTTTATTACATAAATGTAACACGTAAAAAGTAAATGTTATCAACAGAATACATTTTTTTTATTAAATTATTTAATTTTGTAGTAAATTTTAACCCTAACTACCTTAACTTTAACTTGTTTTTTACTGTTTTTCCTGAATCATACTTAGATGTCATCTATTAGGACTGCCAGCAAAAGCACCTGTCAGTTATTCGGACAAGCGTATTGACTTACGTTTTATTTAATTTTGAGATTTTTTTATTTTATCACTGTATGAAACTAATTGCATTTAACAAAGTTAAAGGTCACATCTCCCAAAAAAGATGGATATGTTTTGTATAGATGGGTAAATTATCGTAATATCACGAAACACATAAATATTTTCCCTTAACCTGTCGAGCAGTGGTACATCCACCTTAACTTAGGTGCACGATAGATCTGTAGAAATGAGCGCGGTCTCGCCAACAAACTGTTCCGTCAGTTTGGCGAGTAAATTTAAAAATGATAATGTGATGTACCTTCATCAAAAATAATAATAATAATAATCTAGCGGCGCGCGGCCAACTAGATTTTTCAGCTTAAACATTTCAACTAATCACAGAGTAGTATTCTTGGGCAACACTGAGGCGCTAGGGCAATAAAGACTGGCCATTTAATCAATGTTGCCAGTTGAAAATTGTAGGTTCGGCCAGGTGAAAAAGACCACTGAAGGTTCTTGTACCCCACTTTGAGACACCCTAGTGCTTTCTAACATAACCTGACGTGACGTATGACGATGGTTTATGACATGGGTCGGTCGCCAAAGCCGATGGAAGAACGCATTTTTTAAATTCTATTCTTGACCGCAAATCAGCTGATTGTAGGCGATATTGTGGTCTAGGATGGAGCGCGCTTACCTAGTAAGAACACGAAGAACCGGTTCACTCTCGTCTTGAAGACCGTAAGATTAGTAGATTGTAGTACACGGAAACACCTCCTGTATAGACAAGCTCCGCGGGCTGTTTTCACAATAAAAGTGAAAGCTACGCACTTCATGCGAGTCTTCGGAACTGCCACCGTAAAACGACATTGAAGTTTCATCTTATTGCTAATGCTGTACGGTCCGAACCCACCTGCAGCAGCGTCAGCAGGTGCAGGTAGAACTCGTGAGCGTCCTGTTGCCGCTTGGACTGGAACTCGGGGTGGTCGCGGCCCACCAGGTTGCGGAACATGTGGCAGGCGACGCCTGGTTGTGTGCCGTCAACGTCACCCGGGCGCGAGTAGCGGCCTGACACCAGACCCACGCCTAGCTTCGCGCTGAAATTTACAGTTGACGTTTGAGAAACTCTGTCTCCCGTGTGATGCTAGGTTAGAATCCTACACCCGAGTTGATGACGCACCAGAGACACGATGTTTCGTCGCTCAAATAATGTTTTAGATTTATTTATAATGATACATCTGCAAGGTATACGTTAATATGGGCTTTTGTTTCCTGAATCAAATAAATAACCAACTGAATAAAAATAATAAGAGCACAGTCCCCTTTGTTCCCTTGGATGCAGTACGAGTCGACTACGGGAGCCGGGTTAAAGTGGGTTGTGGGCGATGGGCTGACTATCTGTCACTGCAATATCACAATTTCTGTGTCTTTAAACCTACCCTATTTATAAATAAATAAAATTCAGAGCAGAGTGCGAGCCAGTACCAACAGCCTCCTGAGTGTTGTGCTGGACAAGTTGACTGCCCTGTGGTGAGGCACTGGAACTTCGTTCACATGGGTGATAGGGCTAAAATGTTTAACATTAAATAGTAATAATAAGTAATTAATATGCATAGTTTATTTCCATCATATAGGAGCAACGGAATTATTATTGTGCATATTGTTATTATTGGGTGATGTATAATTATTATTGACTTACTAACCCCCAGAGTTTTAAGCCTAGTGTACTAACGTTTATATGAACCTGAGTCTGAGATAAATAAATAATAATAAAAAAATATGCGACCGAAAATGGCTGTAAGGGCTGATACTTATACGTAAAACCTAATTTTAAATAAAACAAAAACTGGTGTCCCCAGAAATATCCATAATTTGAGTGAAATAAAAACAATTCAATGTAACTTTTTTAACATTCAGCACCTATAAGCATATTACGTCACGCTCGACGAATGTAAGAATACAAATTCCATCTTCTTTAATTTATTATCGCAGACAACTTAAATGATTATAAATCGGACACTGAAAGCGTACTATGTTAATGTATTTTGTACACTCGTTTCCATTGTTGACATTTGTATATCGATACTTTCCGCACTAGTCGATAACTTCCAAACGAAGTAAGTTTTGCAGGACGTAAAGGTAAAGTCTGATCGAGATAATTTCTTGTAAATGTTAAGAATTGTTATAATTCCAACGGAATATCATTGTAATGGCATATTTCTACCTAAAATTAATAAATGCCTTTTTTAGACGCCTCCAATTCGATTCTAATGTAACGGTGACGCCACTACAAGGTTGTGTCGTGGGAATAACTGTCAGTGTCATAAGGTTCATGTCTGGCCGCGATACGTATAGTATATGTTTTGCCTCCACCTGCCCTTCACCCCTACAGTCTACAGCCGGTGTTGGCCGGGCGGGCGGGCAGCTAGCAGTAATAAAGTGCTCACGTCTGCACGTTGAAGTCGTTGGCGGGGTCCTCGGGGAAGGAGGCGAAGATCTCGGGCGCGCCCTCCACGAAGCGGCGCACGAAGTCCGGCATGCGGAATATCACCTGCCAACATAACGTGTAAGATCATCACATATGGTCTATTAGTAGACGTATAACAAGTGCATACAAGAAAATATTTTATCCGAGACAATTTATTGATCTGAGCCGCAGGCGAGGGTAGATAATAAAATGGGTTTTATACACGAGTATACACTCTGCTTTTCACTCCGAAGCGGCCCCGCCAAAGGCTGGACCCGGGTATGTCATAAAACTACGACCACCACCAGGGGATGGACAGCAGCATCCCTGGAGAGCGATAACGTACGACCAACCTATGATGAACTATCAATGTCATTGCGTACCACAGATCCAAGCAGGCGTTTTTTTTTTAAATATTCGACGGACTTAGAAATGTCTTAGTAGTCCGATACGGGGCAGCCGCGAGGTGATATAAAATGTTTGTATTTTTAAAAAATATATGGCGTAACCGAAAAATCTGAAACTTTTTTCAGTTAATGGCGACGGTTATTCCTACCATTAGAAAAATAATCAAGGACTTTTAAAAAATTTAGACATTCCCCATTATGGCATACACCCCCCGTAAAATTGTGGGAGGCCTATGTCCAACAGTGAACGTCCTTCGGCTGATATGGTGGACGGCAAATGGAAAACAGCGAAGTACAGTCAAAGACTGAATATACGGTATCAAAATCATATATTTACGCTCTTCATATTTCAAATCAAAAATATTCAAAATCATATATTTCCCACGTCGATTGTACCAGCTGGATGAAACCGGGACTAAAGCCCAAATAAGAGAAAGTGGGAGTGTGTAAGTCGCCTGTAGGGCGTTGTTGTGAACAGCACGACATAGACAACCATACAACCATAGTTGCTGAAGATTGTGTGTAGTGGAGAACAATGCTGAAAATGGACATCAGACTCCCGAAATACGGTTTTGTCTTATATTTTGGTTTTATTTACGAGACAGAAGGCGAAGAAACGCACTGCGCGCTTGGTGCCTTCGTTAGTCGCCTAGAGTGTGCACTTCGGCCGGTTGAGAACATTATAGGGCGTTCGTTTTACTAAGCTACTCGCTAGGCTTTAGGCTCTAAACAAGACGACGGTCAGCGCGTTTGTGGCCAAATGAAGTGAGAAATGGGGCGTTGCCGAGAACGAAAGGGTAAGTGTGAGTGTGTCGGTCACCTGCAGCACGCTGTTGATGTAGCACGAGTTGCCTAGGTTGGTGAGCCCGGTGAGCTGCGGCCCGTGCAGCGGCTGCAGGCTGCTGCCGGACTCCTGAAGCGTGTTCCACTCGCCGGTGCGCTGGTTCAGTTCCAACTCCAGTTCCACCATTGATTTGTCAGTCTGGAAAGTAGGTTCTACTATAGGCACAATACTACACTCTCTTTTAAGACTTGTGCTCACTCACACACATTGACACCACACATAGCCAAAGACAATAGTAGAATCATTAATTGAATAGTGCTAATGTATAACACTAAGCGTTTTTACTACTTTTTTTAGATATGTAATAAACATCGTTCCAAGTAATAGTTAAGCTTAATTAATCACAGAGTAGGTCTTTTAAAATACACGTGATAAGCATTGAATTGACCCCCGAGACAGGTCTAGCCTAGTGTGGAGGTCATAGGTCACAATCTGTATACACTATATCTTTGGAAATTTTTTTTTTAAATCGCCAATTCGTAGTCAATGCATGGGCATTGATTAGATGATCAGTATTGTAAAAGGGTTTGTTGTAAGTAGATTACATAAGTTTTTTAAGGTCGCAACGACAGTTAATATACCCTAATGTTCGTTCTAAAGTTACTCAATTGCCCCTCCTGTAAAACCACAAGATGCCGCTATAAACCCAGAAAAAATCTGCTAATAACGTGCGTTTAAAGCAATCGACATGCAACAATAACTGATAGTCGTTAAATTACGAGTTGTTTATAACAAAAAACCGTCGTTTGTATATCAGAAAAACTCACAATGTAAATTACATCTGTATGACAGTGGTTAAAGGATTAATGATATATTTAATAATTTCTTTCAGGCATCCGAGGTCAAGGGCGCAGGATCGGTCATTGTACCAATCTATGGGGGAGGGGGAGGCATATGTCCAGCAGTGGACGTGTTGATGATATGATGATGACGATGATTTGAGGTCAACATTACAAATACACATATTGCGTTGATATTAATAACTGTACTAGTCACAATACCTTCTGCAGCTGCTGCACGTTGATACCGAAATGCTTAAGATGGTCGGCCAAGTAAGGGTTCTCGACCATGTCGTCTTCAGCGTACGAGAACACGTCGCCCTTGCCCTCGGGCGTGATGGTTCCCAGCTTCACGGCCAGCGGATATCCTGTTTCGCGGTAGTGCTCCACCTGGTGAGCAATAAAAGCAGGTTACCGAAGTATTATTTTTGAAAAATAAACCGACTTCGAATTCTCAAAGATTTCTATACCACTAAAACAGTTAAAACTCACATATAAAGTGTATCAGCGGCGAAGATGCACTGTGCATCATCGGCGAAGGTGCACTGTAACAATCATCCTGAGGAAAAGCTCTCAAAGAGCTCAAAACATGTCGCCCGCAGTGACAATTTATGCGCCAGTTTTAAGGATGATACCCAGACCGTTCCGTTTCCGGGCCTGGCCGAGACTGGGCTGCTTTCGAACCTTGGCCGCAGCAACAGCGGCCGTTAAACGTTTGTTTTGAGCAAAAAGTGGACAGGCCAGGTCGCTTACGAGCATCTTGCTGACATAAAAAACGGGCCACCCGGACACGGAACGGCCTACTGCGAATCATTCTTTAACCGTTTTAGTGCTATAGTTTTAAACAAGACTCACTAAATTCAAGTACTCATGGATCTAGTCATCAATGTCCACCAAAATTATATGTGAACAACTTGAAAGTACCTCTCCTCTCATTTTTTTTCCGTACTTGTTTATAAATGGCAGAGATAAGGTAACAAACAAAAATTGCTTATAAAGCAGATTATCCGCATCAGTGTTAACTGACCATTGGTAGACCTTATCTCGTAGGTAATAAGGTTCTCGAATGATCAGTTTAAGAGGGTACGAACGAAAAGTTGGTGTTTTAGCAAACTTTAGGTTTTTTCAAAGGCCATATTTTTGTTCAAATGCTTACATTGTTAACGTAAACTACTGTTTTGTATAGATACACTCTTATTCTAGACCATAGCAATGCTATAATTCTATTTCTATAAACGGTTATTTAAAACAACCAGGTTTTTGTCGACGTGTTTTCCAAAAACACGCGTCAGAGCTATTTTTTAGCTAGGATATTTCCCTTTTAAACTTACAAAAATGTTCTAATGTCTACTTTTTTCAATAGGATATATAGTCTTTTAGTACATAGCAAACGCAATAGTTCTAAAATATGCGTTTTTACTATTAAAAAAAAATTAGTACAGAATGTCTAATTTGGTTTGATTAAACATTTTTTTTCTCACGTATTTGATGATGTTTTCGAAGTAAAATATTTTATTATAAAACTACAGAAATTGTTTTATTTTTAGTATTTTTTTCAACGCTCATAGATTAGCCATTTAATTTAGTCCATTTTTTAAAAACCACTATATAACCGCGCGCGAAAACTTCGTTTGATCCATTACGCGCCGGGCCTTCCCAAAGAACGGACGTATCGCTCTCGTCGCTGCCTAAAGGTCGATGACCGAGCGTACCCGACACGCGCCTGAGCTTTAGTGCGTCCGCTACATATTGATACTTGGTAAGTAATATTACATGCTAAGTAAGTTTATATATTTTATATTTTCTTAATGGAATAAAGCTTTTATTTAACTTGTACTGTTCTTATGTAAGTAAGTATATAAATAAATAAATTTCCATCAAAATTTGCAATCATTTTTTCAGCTACTTGCCGGTATCGGATTAAGCTGAAATTTGGCATACTTATGTAAGTTAGATAACAATACATTATCATGGTACCACCGAGCTGATCTGATGATGTAGACAGAAGGTGGCCATGGCAACTCCTAAACTACACAAGATAAACACGTCGTGTTTGAACTTATTCGGACCGTCTCAACAAGTAGTTGACGACTGTCGAAAAAACTAGTCAGCAATAAAATATTTTAACAAAAATGACATTATCATCATCATCATCATCATGTCAGCCGAAAGACGTCCACTGCTGGACATAGGCCTCCCCCAAAGACTTCCACAATGACCGGTCCTGCGCCACCCGCATCCAGCGGACACCCGCGACCTTCACCAGGTCATCAGTCCACCGAGTGGGGGGCCTGCCCACGCTACGCCTTCCGGTACGTGGTCGCCACTCGAGAACCTTTCCGCCCCAACGGCCATCGGTTCTACGTGCTATGTGCCCCGCCCACTGCCACTTAAGTTTAGCGATTCGGAGGGCTATATCGGTCACTTTGGTTCTGCTGCGGATGGCCTCATTCCTGATGCGATCACGCAGAGAAACTCCCAACATAGCTCTCTCCATTGCCCTTTGGGTGACTTTGAGCCTTCTTATGAGGCCCATAGTAAGCGACCACGTTTCAGTGCCATGTGTCATCACTGGCAACACACACTGGTCAAAGACTTTTGTCTTGAGACACTGCGGAATATTGGACGAAAAGATGTGCCGTAGCTTCCCGAACGCTGCCCAACCGAGTCGGATTCGACGATTAACCTCTTTCTCGAAGTTGGACCTACCTAACTGGACAGTCTGTCCTAGGTATACGTAATCGTCTACAACTTCGAGCGTAAAGTGTCCGATTGTTAAGGGAGTTGGTGCGACATGGACATTTGACATGATCTTCGTCTTGTCCATGTTCATCCTTAGACCAACTCGCTCGGACGCTTTACTGAGGTCATTGAGCATTGTACTTAAATCCTCCATGGTCTCAGCCAAGACTACTATATCGTCAGCAAACCGAAGGTGAGTGAGGTAGTCGCCGTTTATGTTGATGCCTAGCCTTCTCCAGTCCAGAGTCTTGAAAATATCCTCCAGTGCAGCGGAGAACAGTTTAGGAGAAATAACATCTCCTTGCCTGACTCCCCGCTGCAACGGAATAGGCTTTGAGTTCCGGTCCTGGAGTCGGACTGACATAGTGGCGTTCTTGTACAAACTTTTCAGCACTTCGATATACCGGTAGTCCACTTGGCACCGCTGGAGAGATTGTAGTACAGCCCAGGTTTCGATCGAATCGAAGGCTTTCTCGTAGTCCACGAACGCTAAACAGAGGGGAAGGTTATACTCCTCAGTCTTCTGTATAACCTGACGGAGCGTATGGATGTGGTCTACGGTGCTAAAGCCTCTTCGGAAACCGGCTTGTTCGGGAGGCTGGAAGTCATCTAGCCTGCGTGCGAGACGGTTCGTAATGACTCTTGAAAACAGCTTATAGACATGGCTCAGAAGTGAGATGGGTCGGTAGTTCTTCAGTAAGGAGTTGTCACCCTTTTTGAAGAACAGCACCACCACACCTCTGTTCCATGCCTTTGGAGTTTTCCCTTCCAGTAAGACGGAGTCGAACAACTTCTGAAGGGCCCTAAGGACCGGTTTTCCACCCGCCTTCAGGAGTTCAGCTGTAATTCCGTCTTCACCGGGTGCCCTGTTGTTCTTCAGCTGCTTAAGAGCCATTCTAATCTCGTACAGGCTGATGTCCGGGATATCTTCGGTATAGTGCCGGGTTAATCTAGCTCTAGGGTCTTCCGCCAGACCAACTTCGGGTCTGCTAGTTGACGTGTATAGCTGTCCATAAAAGCACTCTATCTCACTCAGAAGCTCAGGTTTGGACGAAACGATTCTAGATCCTCAGTTTTTAATCTGGCGAGCTGGCTCTGCCCAATAGACAGATCTCTTGAGAAAACTTTAGAGCCCTTATTCTGCTCGATGGCCTCTTCAATACGATTTGTATTGAATTGGCGCAGATCGCGGGTAAGGGACTTAGAGATCTGTTTATTGAGCTGCCTGTATAATTTCGCATCGGCTGAAGACTGCAGAATCATCTCATTCCTTTCCTCGATGAGCCTCTGAGTGGAGATAGAGCCTTTTGGTTCTTTGAGTTCGTTGGGCCTTAAAGAACTTAGACCCAATGCTATGGACAGCTTCCACAAACCCGTCGTTGAATTCGTCCACATCGCCGCCTAAACAATCGAAACGGTTTTGGAGTTCCAGCTGAAAGCTCTCGGGGTTTTGGATTTGGACTGCTGCTGGACGGAGCGTGGACTTCATCAGTCGAGAGCGCTCTAGCTTGACGCATATATTCAATGTGCCTCTTACCAAACGATGATCACTTCCGGTTTTAACCGCATTGATCACAGAGACATCATTGAATATATGCCTCTTCGTCGACATGATGAAGTCAATCTCGTTTTTTGTTGCATCGTCGGGACTCATCCAGGTCCACTTCCTGTGCTCGCGTTTCTTGAAGAAGGAGTTCATCATGTAGAGTCCCTCCTTCTCCAAGAAACCAGCCAGTAGTTGGCCCCGGTGGTTCCGACTTCCAACTCCAAATTGCCCCACTCTCGGCTCTTCGCCGTCTCTCTTGCCCAGTTTTGCGTTGAAATCCCCCATAACAACGGTGAAGTAGGTTTTGGAACTATGCATGACCTTTGATATATCCTCATACATAGCCTCCACCTCGTCGTCGGAGTGAGCCGAGGTCGGCGCGTACACCTGTATGACCGTCAACGAGTACCTCTCGGATACTCTGAGTATAAGGTACGCCACCCTAGCCGACACACTCTCGATCTTCACCACGTTGTTCACGAGGGATTTGTGGACGATAAACCCGACACCTCCCTGGGACTGTTGGTCGCCCTCCCGGAAATAGAGCAAGTTGCCGGACTTCAGGGTTATCGTGTCCTCCCCCTCTCTTCGGACTTCAGATAACCCTACGATATCCCAACGCAACTTGCTCAATCCTTCCTCCAGTTCCGCTATCTTTTCGTCGGTCCGCAGTGTTCGTGTGTTGTATGTTGCCAGGGCCAGAAGTCGTCGGTGGTGGTAGCCGGATCTTAACCGGAGATTCTTCGCACCCCTGACCCCGCTAGTACCCTGGCCGCTACCAGAACCAGGGTACCGGGGGTCGCCGGAACCTCGGGGCCGTGGCCTGTTTGTGTATGTCATGAGGGGTAATTGCCATAATCGCCACGCTTGGCATGCGGGTTGGCGAACGCAGTATCTCCACCGCACTCCAGGGATGCTGCTGCCCATCCTCCGGTGGACTTGGTCGTAGTTTTAGGACATACCCGGGTCCGGGTACATTATTCACACAAACTTATTTCAGAAATGGGCAATAAACGCAAATTATTTGAAACGAAAAAATTCAATACTACTGCGGCCAGACAAGCAAAAAGGTAAGTCACAATGCTACCAAATATTTTTCATACGTATTATTTATGTTTATACTGCCTACGTGTTATGTAAGTTACAAACGTATAATTTTTTCTTTGAATAAATCATTCTCGGCTTGTTATCACGCTGCTGTCGTAGCATTTAACACCGGTAAGCTTCAAACCAACTTATACTAGTGGCTTCGTGAGCTGTAGACCTCGCATTTTTTTTCTAAAAGTCAAAATTTCGACCGAGAAATGCGACCTGTACAGAAGAACATTCGGACATACATACGATACAATTTTGTATATTTTTCAAATTTTCCAAAAACCGACTCGTTAAAACAATTCTATTTATATAACATTTCTGATGAGAAATGCGACCTGTACAGGAGAAAATCCGGACAGACAGACACAGACATACCAAAGAATTTTCGTCGAAACCTGAAACGGAGACGCTTCGCTCCGTTCGCTCGCTCGGTCAATAAGACCAACTTTGACAAAAGTCCATCAAAGTTTTGGAATTGAAACGATGTGACCGTGTGTTTTACCGTGGACGTAATCGTCGATCGGGCTTAAAGAAAAAAATCGTGTCCCGAAATGTTGAAACCGGCCAAGTGCACGCGGACCACGCACAATAAGGGTTCCGTACTGACACCTCCTAATCTACATTTAAAACCACAATATAATACATTTAATCACATACGATAGTATCTTCATAGGAAACTTACGACACTTACGCCCTTTTGTTTTGGCATGACAGTTTTTCAGCAATGATTCAAAAACTGTTAAACCTATCTTGTTCAAACCAAAAATCGTTGAAGGGATTTGCTAATGTATATTATCTTCATTTTTGTCATAATTTTAAACTTCATCGTATGGAAATTAGAGGGTAGGGGACACACTTTTTACGACTTTGACCGCTAATATCTCACCAACGGTTGAATTAAATGAAAAACATTTTTAGAAACCTCTATGGCATTTTTGAAGGTCTATTCATACACTACACGGCTATGTACTCGTAATGTGCCTAATTTGAAGAATAAACTACTTTTACTTTTACTTTTTTTACCATTTGGCGAAGACTGACAAAAAGTAATGATATCCCATCAAAAACATAAATGTGAAAATGGCACTTTTCTATGCAGTATGTTATAATACCATAAAAGCTATTGGATATTTAAGAAAACTGCCAAGTTAAAGCTCAAAATGCATTAAGCCGCAGTAAATTAGTTTTACTGGAAACAATGTAGTGCCGGACTTGGCACCATGTCAGAGAATCTAAGGAACTTGGCACCCATTTAGATCTTAATTCTTATGTCGGTGAAGACGACCACCAAGCATCGCATATTCATAATATTGAACTTGGCTCCCATTTTCACATTTATGTTTTTGATGGGTTAATACTTTCAACGATTTTTAGTTTGAACAAGATAGGTTAAATGGTTTTTGAGTTATTGCTGAAAAACTGTCTTGCCAAAACAAAAGGGCGTAGGTGTCGTGAATTTCCTATGAAGACACGACCTTTTTTGATTCAATGTATTGTATAGTGGTTCTAGATGTAGATATATTAGGAGGTGTCGGTACGGAGCCCTTCTTTGTGCGTGGTCCGACACGCACTTGGCCGGTTTCATTTTGTAAAGATGTGATGTATAATTTTTTTTATTTTTATCACAATGTCGTAATCTGTACAAATTATAACATTTTCTTCCAGGTGGTCAATTCCAGAAATGTATTTTCCCCGGAATGGTTGATGGGAGAAACAGTAGATCAATGCCAATTAGTAACATACGTACCTTCGAGACACTTAATTAGTGCGTACATAATTTTAATAAAATAAAACATGTAAAACTCATCAGATTTTATTTTGTCCTAGCTCACTATAAAGTAAAAGTATAACAATGATCAAGAAGTGTCGATTCAACCGGCGTCACTCGAACCGCACGCACACAGTAAACATTGTAGTGTGGGTGATAATCATGGCCGCTCGCAGGCGATCGCGACTATGATGAGTTGTAACGAAATGTTTGTACCCTCTTAAGTACAGAAATACGAAGGATCTATCTTCCGTGGTGGTAAGGTTCAAAATTAAAAAAAAATCTAATCGTGTACGGTGGTAATTCCTAGAAATTTGAGTTCGTAACAGCAATTAAAGTGATTATGATTTAACAGCAATTTTTTTACTCTAGTGTAACTAGTGTAACTATCTGACAGAAAAAAAACTATTTTAAAAATAAATATCCATTGATATATATCAAAGTAAATATCAATTGATATATACTCGTATCATGATATGATATATATCACGATATATATCGGCGAACCCTGGGCAGGGCTCTACCAAGGAGAAGTTTTGTACAACAGCTAAAGGGAAAAGTAAATGTAGTCTTACCGGGACCTAAAGAACTTGGTCAAGGACCGTGACTAACGTAAGAGCTGGCGTTTACTCGACCAACAAGAGCCAAGGTCTTAAATTTTGAAGATGTATAAGAAATATTCTGTTCAATAATAATCCCGATACAAACCAGGAATATTCCCCTACAACGGCGTTAAAATGTATATAAAAGTGTCAAGAAAATCTCTTACCGCGTGATCGTTGCCTCCTGAGCCGTCGAAGAATCGGCGACCGCAGAGAATAGTGCCGTCGGTCAGGTTGAGCCACAAGTTGGTGGTCAGATCGCACTTGGCGCACTTCCAGCCTGACGGCGGGATCTTCACGCCGTTGTCCAACTGTTTCAAGCCCACTGCGTGTCTATGGCAATGAAAGTTCATTCATTTTAATTACAAATATGTGTCATTGAATAGATACTAAATTTATCTCAAACTGACTCAACAGTCCCAATAGAAACAAGGAAACTGAAATGAAATAATATTGAAATTGGTTAAAGTTGATCCACCATGTGCTATTATGATATTTGGGAAAACTCAGGCCTGTTCCTCTTACCACTTATATTTTTATTAAAAATGGGATTGCTCTTGGCCAGCATCTAGCCGGGGGGCAAAGATGAGGCCGACGATGAAGCGAGCTTACCCAGAAGATGCCCCTTCACTCGTGCTTTAAAAAGGTCTAGGTTATATGAACTCGGAAATACAGACGCCGGCAGAGAATTCCAAACCTTAGAAGTGTGCATTACAAAAGAAGATGCAAAGCGCTTGGTTCGAATTAGAGGAATTTCTTGGCTTTGGCTAGACTCTCTCACACACCACTGGGGTGTTAATTCACCCGAACGATGCTGACACTGCTGGATAGTGTGAGCATTCTTCAACTAGGTAGTATAAACACGTTACCAGGTGACGGCGTTGAGGCGCAAATAATACTACCTTACACAGCACGTGTGTTATGCGATGGGGTGCGATAGCATCTTACGGTGTTTTGTAGCTGTCGAATAACGGTTTTGTTCTCCGAGCATAGAATACTAGGGTAGTCGAAGTTGCACCACGTCCGTAGGGAGTAACCACCGTTACCTTACACCTGATCCCTGGGTGGTGCCAAAAGTGCGACAAACTGGCAACTTCTCGAAGATCTGACGGTTCGAAATGTCTGCCATAAGATAAATAAAAACTAGAGAGGACGACAAGCCGCCGGCGGCTGTGTCGTTGTTGTTAGCTCAATGAGCATAGTCTGTTTGGTATTTTTATTATAGATTTGATAAGTTTCCACGGCAATGGGATCGCTTTTCAAAGGTAAATACGATAAATATTTACAATTTGTTTCTAATAAAACAACGAATTCAATGTAATATTCCGATTTGTATCCTTGTTTTGTGTGTGTTTGTATCCATATAAACTTACGCTTGATTGTCATTCAACATATTGTATTATGTACATTTGTTGTACAAGTAACATTATTGCAAAGCCAAGTGTTTACGTTCAGGCCGTAATGAATACGGCAGAAAACGAGAAGGCGTGAAGGGCGAGCCCCTACTCTTAAGTGTCTTGTAAGCAAAGGTGAGCAGCAAGGCACACGAGACCGAAGGCCGAGTTCCGTGTAGGGTAGACACCCATATTGTGTTTTCAAGCAGTATGAAATTTCATTAACTCGTCAACAAGAAACCCAAAAAATATTTTTTATTTTTATAGCTATTTGTTTAAAGATATGCACGAAAATTTGAAGTAAGCCATCGACTACATGACGTCACAAGGCTGAATTGTGACAGTCACAATGCACAAAAAGAACAGCGGGATAGCATTCTTGAGTAAATCCGCCTTATTAATAGTGCTTCTGTAGGATTTTGTCACCGCCTTACTTGTCACTTACTCTCTTTGAGAATGAGAAACTTTTAAAATTGATTTTTTAATATTAAATAGGGATATTTTCGAGATATTAAAAATGTGGTTATGTTTAATTTTTTATTTAATCGGAAAAAGCCCACTTAAAAAAATGTTGTCAATTATTCAGTGGTAACAGTGGCATATTTACATAATAAATGTTTTAATTTTATTTAATACCGTTCAACTTACACTGAAACCTCGCGCGCCTCGCCGTCCCACGTGCCAGCGAGCGCATTCATCTCGGCAATTTTGAATGGCGATTCCGCGTCTATGACGGCTTGCACCGATTTTCTTACCTGTAACAATGTGATTTCTCACTATAGACCTACCGTCTACGTAACAGCCGGGCCACGACTTTGCGCGAGGCAAGCGTTTTATCTTTTCATTGCACGGTTGAGACGCGCAACGCACTGCGATTAATTGGGATCTCACGTATTTTAAGTATTAGGAAAATCGCTGCCCTCGCCGCTCGAAGTGGAGGTCGGACCGTAGACGTTTTACTTTGGACGCATAGATTGAAGAATCTAGCAACCTAAAAACTAGTTTGATGTATTCAAAAGGTACTTAAATACAAAATACATTACATAGTGGCCTACTTTTTTCAATATCTATCGTTAAATAATCACAACTTACGAGTGACGCTAGTGGACACGTTAAAGGCCTCTTAAGGAGCGTTAAGCGGTATAGATCTATATGATATATATTGTGAATACACATAAAATAAGTGAATGACGATTCCTAGTGGGAGAAATATTGGTTTTACTTTTGTTCTTTATCATTTTTTTACATTTCGTACCTTTATGATATTTTTTATAATTTTATTTCACGTTTTGGCGATCACGATAACTATTCTTAGAATTTCGGCATCAATTCAATGTTATATATTTTTTATTATGAAACAAATAATGTATTCTATAGTAAATTAAACATGCAAGCTAAGCACTTGTATACACAGAAGTGTGTCTTTTAAGCTGTAAAGACAACTCATTGAAGAAAGGTCACTCACCACTTCAGGCAGCGCGGGATGAGGCCACGGGAATGTGTGGAAGCCAGGAAGTAAGACTACGCTGTAGTGGTCAGTAATGGTGAACTTTGGTTTGCTGCTGGTGGGGTCGAAACCGCCCTCCACGCCAATCGCCAGCCGGGTGATTTTTTTCTCGGGGCCGTCACCCGTTTGCTCTGGTTCTGGTATCTAAGAAGAATTAATTACAAATAAAGATGACAATAAAATTTGCGACCTCCTAGCGTGTTCTCGGTGGTATCATAAAGGATTGGCGCCTAAGATTTCTGCCATCATATGTATATGTAGTACCCATAGTAAAAGACACCAACACAAAGTAGAAAACTCTAAAAGAGATAATATTTCTCTGTTTTGATATTTCTCTACTACTCAATTTAACATTTGTGTATTTCTATAAGCCAGAGATGTACTCGTACCTATTGTGCATAATATCACTTAAGTTTCCATTCTTGTCTATCTACAACAATCTGTACACTAATAAGTTTCGTGGATAATGCTGTTGACTGTATATGAACCTATACTATCCTGATGTACCTAATGCAAATTGTAATACATAGTGTATAGTTGTTTGTTATCCCTTGATAATATATAAAAGCTGTACATTGAAGTGTGTAGATTCTCCAAAAAGATTTATTTATTTACATACTGCGTCAACCCCAAGTAAATGGCATAAGGGCAAGCAAATTATGAAAGGCCAGTGAGAGTCTCGTGCCGTGACATGGCTGAGATATAAGGAAGTTGCTTACCGGTATTTTCTCACGTTGGATGTGCAGGAAGACGGCGTTGCCTGTCTTCTGGAAGTATTGCTCCACATAGTTCCGCCCGAAACCCAGGAATGACACCAGCGACACATACAAGCCCGTCTCTGACTCCTGGAATATAGCATTAGCATATTTGATATTATTGTCGGTGACATGCCATATTCAATGAGTAACAAATTTTGGTCATCTATATTAATAATTTCGTGCAGGGGTACGGTAGACCCGAACGAGACCTGTCTCAAATTGAAGAACGTATAATAATAACGATTTTTGAGTTGAACATATGTATCCGCAAAATTCGGATTGTCGCGTATTTTGCATTTAAAAGTGTTAATTTGATGACAAAACGTCGGCCATATTGCCCACAGACTATATTGCTATATTAAATTTGTTGGTTGACAGTGTCGGCTACGTTCGAAAATCGTGAACTATTTTTGCGTCCGGTATGTTGGCCAGGTTGCTGGGCTGCGTTCTGGGTGATGGGCCATCATCGCCCATTGTGTGGATTCGGCTAGCCGCGTCTGCAGCGTTTTGTTTTTGTAGTTTTCAAGCGTTCTATACACCTATCAGCCTAGCTAGCACGATAACTTATACCGTCACGTTATATGGGCGAAATGTATTAAAACGTAACGGTATAATCTATCGTGCCTGCTAGGCTGATTGTCACAACAACTGCCTTCAAAGCGAATGTATGGGGCCTGTTACATGGATTCATATCACGATAAGTATCACGTGAATATTGAAGCAGAATCCATACAAATTTGAAAAATGCGATAATATTGACACCCCAGTATTGTGATAATATTAATCGTGTAAAGGACACCACTTGAATGTTTGCTGAGTCTGTCCGCCATCTTAAAGCTGCGTCTCTATTTTGTTTGTGACAAACTACTAGGTGACTTATGGCTTTTAAACGTCTAGCAAAATTCTATCCCTATCTCGCTCTATCTTATAACTTAGTGGTACTGGGGGACTACTCCGAAATTCGAAATCCGAACTTCGTATGGTGCCGTCCCTTTCACTCATATAGTCTATGACAGGAGAGTGAAAGGGACGGCACCATACGAAGTTAGGATTTTGAATTTCGGAGTAGACCCTCAGCTCATGCCGTTCGCCGCGCTCGGACGTTAGAGGCGCTACTGCGAACCGAAAACGAAGTATCTGCCTCTCTCGCACATGTATATTCGAACGACAGAGAGGAAGATAGTTCGTTTTTGGTTCGCGGTAGGCCCTCAGGCGTCAACTTTAAAACGAATAGGGTATTTTACTATTAGAGAAATAAAATTCAAAATGTAATAAAAACCAGCCAAGTGCGTCGGAGTCGCACACTGAGGGTTCCGTACAACTAAAAAACAAATGTTATTTATCAATATATTGATATTTTTGGTAAAATATACTTCATAATAAACATTATCACTTAATTTCAAGTTCATAGGTCGATGGGAAGCTAAAAAATTATATGTGTGACAGACAACACACGGAATGTTCTTTGACTTTCTTCGACCGTCCGCCACGCTCGGACTAAGGTGCTACCAACCGAAAACTAAATATATATGCCTCTCTGTCGCACTTGCATATTCGAGCGCGGAGAGGGAAATACTTCGTTTTCAGATCGTGGTAGGCCCTCTGGTCTGACGGCTCCTATTCCTGGATGGTGCGCGTATCGGAATGTGAAATACCTTTGGCAAAACGGAACAAGTTGTTAAATAGCTTCCATTAATTGGAGAAAATATTACCAACTGTTATTATTATCACGTGAAACACTGAATATTGAAGCAACATCCATAGGGGCCTGTTACATGGTTATTATCACGCGATATACTCATATCACGATCCGTATCACGTGCAATGAATATTGAAGAAAAATCCATACGATTTTGAAAACCACGATAATATTGACACACCAGTATTGTGATAGTATTAAGCGTTTAACAGACCCCATACAATTTTAAAAATCGCGATTATATTGAGTGTAAAGTTGGCGGAGAATAGAGAGATGCTATCGCGAAACGAAAACGAACGAACATCGTGTATTTCCCTCTGTGTCGCTCGAATTTGCAAGTGCGACAGAGAGGGAGATACACGAACTTCATTTGTTTTTCGCGTTAGCAGCTTTGACTTCGCACCAAAAATACTGACTGGCACATCAATATTTAACAATGCACATCTGAATTGAATTTTAATGAACGATTAGTATTTTAGCTATACAAATCAGTACTGATTACGGTGTCAAATTTTTTATGTGCCTTTAAATACTACCCTTATAAAAATGCTTAGGATTAACTTGCAAAGATACTAGCCTTTGCCCGTGACGTCGTTTGCGTAATCTTTTACTCCCAATTCCATATAATTCCATTCCATACTTTTATTCCCAATCCAGACTACAGACTATATTTCTATACGATTCGAAGTTTCATCATAATCCGTTGTTGTAATGTTTTTATTTTATACATTTTTGTTCACTATTTCTATCGTCGTTTGCATAACTGTCACGAATAAATGTTTTGTTTATTTCTTTCTTATTTATTTCACCCGAGCGAAGCCGGGCTTTCATCTAGTACTTTACATAATAGTATTCATCATCATCATCCTAGCGTTATCAAAGTACAGTTACATCCTGAAGGATGCCCAGGGTCTGCTACCTAATCTCAAAAACTGGCGTAGGCACTAGTTTTTACGCAAGTGACTGCCATCTGACCTTCCAACCCAAAGGAGAAACTAGACCTTATTGGGATTAGGCTTGTCAAGTGAGTGGGCAGGACAGCCAAATGGTTGGAGCTATAGCCCTCAAATTTACACAGTATAACTAACCATAACATACCTAGGACAGCTAGTCTCCTTTAAAAACAGTCTCGATAAGGAAGTAGACAATAGAATTGGCAGAGCATGGCGGAAATACTGGTCACTAAAACCCATATTAAAAAGTGATATGTCAATGGCGATAAAGAAAAAAGTATTCGATACTGCTGTCTTACCCACCCTTACTTACGGTGCCCAAACCTGGAGCCTTAACAAAAAGCACATAGAAAAACTGAGAGTTTGTCAAAGAGCAATGGAACGTTCAATGCTAAAAATTAAAGTAATGGACAGAATCTGAAATGAAGATATTAGAGAACAGACTGGGGTGAGAGATGTCATATCTCTAATAAGAAAGAACAAATGGGCCTGGGCAGGCCATATATGGCGATTGTCAGATGACCGGTGGACCAAACTTACCACCAAATGGATACCAAGAGACAAAACAAGAGAGAAAGCGGGGAAGACCCAAGCTCAGATGGAGAGACGAGCTCGGGAACTTCGAAAAATATTGGTGGAGAACGGCACGGAGTAGGAGGGAATGGCAGGAATTGGGGGAGGCCTTTTCTGCAGGGGCCGCATGCGAATAAGAAAAAGTACTAGTTTTTAGGAATAAAATTTATTTAAATATGTTTTGCATGAAATAAAGGCTACTATTATTATTATTATTAAGTAAACCAAAGCCATACAAAACCTTATTGGGATTAGGCTTGTCAAGTGAGTGGGCCGACAGCCAAAAAGAAAAAAAGTAGAAGGTTTGTTGTTTAGAACTTGTTATGTAGAAAAATTTCATTTAATTATTTATATTTTAACAACAAATATGAATGTGATAAATCACATTTGTTTTTTAGTTATACGGAACCCTCGGTGCACGAGTCCGACTCGCACTTGCCGGTTTTTCTAGTCAGATATGTAAACTTGAGTAATTTGCGATATTTTTGGTTTAGGTATTAACTTCAGCTTTTCTTCATTCTTATGATCAAGTTGACGCATGAATGGCTGTGTTAACCTACATAAATTAATACAATATGCATGGCATTTAACAACAGTTTAAAATGTTATCACCTTTTTAATGTTTACAGTTCCCAGCCCCTATAATTTGCACACAGATAATATTTCCATATTGCACACCATGAGGGCTCACATTTCACTCCAGTCTTCACAGAGAGCTACAATGTTCCATACAATTGACTTGTATTTGGGGACTTTCTTAATCCTAAGTGGATTCACACTAAGTTTACTAAACTTGAAAAGAGTGGTTCAGGCACGCAACATGTTTTCATCTTTACTGCTGTCAGAAAATATTATTTTGATGTGCATCGGAATTGCTTTCATAGTAAGAGCCATTTACAAATTGAAACCAAGTAATGTTACAATGGCGGAGATGGAAGAACGCACAGCAGAGATGATTTCAGAACAAGAAGCACCTTGTGGGTACTGGACTGTTTTTATGAGTTTTGGACCATTGGTACTGCCTTTCGTCAATGGATTTTTAAGCCTTGTCATTGATAACTATATGCACTACAAGAAGTTAATAGAAATCAAGAAGAAAGATGAAGAAAACATTGTCCAGGAAGTTGTATTGGAATCAAGACAATTGGATGGTGTGGGAGTAAAAGTTTTAAGCTTTTGGAAGAAGTACTTTTCATCATTTGTGATTGTGCTACAATGGATTATACCTATCCTGCTCACACTTTTTATGTATCCAATGGGGGTTAAGGAAGTTGTGATGGAAAGGAATATACAAAGTTTTAGTGACACTTGTATGACCATGATGGAGGTTGCCAACACTTCATGCATGGAAGCTCCTAACAACCTTACCTTAGAAATCTGGAAATACACTACTTCCAATGATTACATAAAAGTGTATGATTTAGCGGAGAATAAAGATAATTTAACAGTGATTAATTCTATCATAGGTAATGTATACAAAATTGTGAATAATCTCAGTAACTTCAACATGAATGTCACAAGCACTCCATTGTACAGGAAACCTAAAGTAAGTGGTAATTGTATGAAAATTTGTTACATAGAATCCAAAAACATGCTGCTTTATATGTTTTTTCTAGCTATAGTAAGTTTCTTTGTTCCTGTAACAATTTCCACATTTATTCTAACTAAGATACATGTTATGGATGTAAGGAAACCTAACAAGACATTTGCTTATAGAGAACTGCTGTACAACATCTTATTTTGGAGTCCAGTGTTGTTCGACAGCTATCTGGCACTGCTGATGTGCACATACACTATGGATGGCGTGAGGACATCACTATTTAATGTAGTAGCTAATGTATATCAAGCTGTTAAGAACTTCATGAACACCAAGTATTTCAATGAGAACACTGTTGTGCCTACCTAGTTTATATTCACTTTAATACATCATAATAAATGAATGATGACTTTTTTTGTAAAAACTCTGTTTCATTCCCCGTAATAAGTTAAATCTGAATACAATTTGTCGTTTAATGAATTGTAATTGATGGATGAATAGCACAATCAAACAAAAACAAAGGTGAGGTTATGATAGAAAAAAATGCAACTCACTGGGTTGTCGAAGGAATAAACGCATTCATCCTTGTAAATCAGCTGCCGAGGCTCTGGTATTTTAATCTTGGACAGATGTGGCGTTAACAAATCAAATGACGCCATGATGAATATGAATTAATAAAAATTTTGAGTCAAATTTTATTTTTGCAATGCCCCCGGCGTCTAGCGCAACAAAATTTTATATGTCAAGTAGTGATGTACGGCATGTCATATTTGAAGTTTCATATGCAACGTCGATACAAACAAGCGAACTGTACGACATCATTGTCACTTCGCTGGGGGTCTACTCCGAAATTCGAAATCCGAACTTCGTATGGTGCCGTCACTTTCACTCTCCTGTCATAAACCATATGAGTGAAAGGGACGACACCATACGAAGTTCGGATTTCGAACTTCGGAGTAGACCCAGTGTAAACAGTACAAACGTAGATATCAGTGTCGGAGCCGACAGCGATATTTTATCGGATAATGTGAACATGGCGTTAATATCAAACGGTAGAAAAATATCGATATGATATCTTCTCCAAGCACTGCACATCGCTATTGAAAGTGACGTTTGAAAAAAATATTGCTGCATCTAATATAGTTCGTTAAGTTCGTTTTGTTCCTTCTAGACTAAAAGATCTTAGTAGATCAAAAATGCATATGCAATGCAAAATCTGTCTTTTGTATTAAATTAATCAATGTTTTTATGCTGATTGTTACGCTTTCTTTAGAAATAAAGAGTATTCAAAATTATCTTACATTAGAATCTCTCGAGTTGATGACTTCTTCGAAGATATTAAAACGTATCTAAGAGTGCTAAGATCTAAGTGAGGAATTTTAATTTTTATCCTGTAGTCTTGATTAGCTTTCACAGCCAATAGTTTTATTTTAACTTTTCGCTTTTGCGTTGCGAGTCGAAAACAAGAGCAAAGTTCAAAAGTTCAGCGGTGCTATCTATTATAGCTCGCTTGTTATATTTTCATCGGTGGATACTTGTAATATTACTGCAAGAATGACTTTAAAATTATATTTCGATCTTATGTCCCAGCCTTCTCGAGCTTTATACATTCTATTAAAAAACATTAAATGTGATTTTACCCCTGTTCCTGTTGATTTACGGAAAGGTAGGTGAAAGATAATGGTCAATATTTTTTGAACATGCATAGGGCTGCCATCTCTAAATTCGCCAAACCCGGACAAAAACTTAAAAAAACCCGGACATTTGGCGTAAATCGCATTTTTTCCCCGGACGTGTCCGAAAATAATATAAAAAAATTTTCGAGTTACAAAACACCTCGATAAATGGTGAGTAGTTATGCACTTTACCCATTAAGTAAAAGTGTACGGGTTTTCCCCGGACACTTTGTGAACCCCCCCCCCCGGACACCCTCCAAACTAGGACAAATCCGGGGAAACCCGGACGGATGGCAGCCCTAAACATGCATGACATAGTTACAAAAATATAATAATTAGAAATATTTATTGTACATTTTAAATGGTGTGCTTCATTATTTTCATTAATGAAGCTTATACTAGGTTTGTACAAATAGGTAGGCTTAACCATTTGTAGGTGTGAACCTGTGTCTTAAAGGTTTAAGTTCGTCTATATTTGGTGTCCTAAATAAACAGCGCTTGGACGCAAAATAAAAATACTATAAAATATGCACTAGTGACTAAACCAGGGGAGCACATAAAATAAAATGGTTAGTATTAGAAATATTTCTAACAATTTAAATTATAGTGAGGTCCGCAATCACAATTTTTATAGTTACAATATTATATTACTTTATCAAAGTTTTTGCTTGTTATTACCTCGTTTTTAAGTTGTAACTTTGTACAAAACTGCACTTACCAACTTTTATCAGGTTTATCAGATAATTCCCTCATAAGATAAATGTTAGATATAATCATGTTAAGTAGATTTTATGCTGTGAGACTTATGGTACCTTTTTGTTTACAGCCGAACATTATTCCGAAGAATACACAAAAATTAACAGATTTCAGAGAGTTCCTGTAATAGACCACAATGGTTTTGTGTTAACAGAAAGGTAAAAGTACAATGATATACATATAGGAGCTATGTTACCTAGGCTATTAATCAATTATTCAATTGGTATTGTAGTCAAATGAGGAATGATATTATTTTCACATCCAAAGACCAGTCAGTTACCAGTTCATAAAATACATATCTTTTAGTATTTTCTCCTGTGTTTGTTTTTCTTCTTACTTGGTCCAATACAATACAGACTAGCTTCTGCCCGCGATTTCATCCATGTTGAACTAGTTTATGTGAATGTCAACTAGCAGACCCGAAGTTGGTCTGGCGGAAGACCCTAGAGCTAGATTAACCCGATACTATACCGAAGATATCCCAGACATCAGCCTGTACAAGATTAGAATGGCTCTTAAGCAGCTGAGGAAAAACAAGGCACCCGGTGAAGGTGGAATTACAGCTGAACTCCTGAAGGCGGGTGGAAAAACAGTCCTTAGGGCCCTTCAGAAGTTGTTCGACTCCGTCTTACTGGAAGTCCTTCTATGTCAGTCCGACACCAGGACCAGAACTCAAAGCCTATTCCGTTGCAGCGGGGAGTCAGGCAAGGTGTTATTTCTCCTAAACTGTTCTCCGCTGCACTGGAGGATGTTTTCAAGACTGGACTGGAGAAGGCTAGGCATCAACATAAACGGCGACTACCTCACTCCCCTTCGGTTTGCTGACAATATAGTAGTCTTGGCTGAGACCATGGAGGATTTAAGTACAATGCTCAATGACCTCAGTAAAGCCTCCGAGCAGGTTGGTCTAAGGATGAACATGGACAAGACGAAGATCATGTCAAATGTCCATGTCGCACCAACTCCCTTAACAATCGGACACTTTACGCTCGAAGTTTTAGACGATTACATATACCTAGGACAGACTGTCCAGTTAGGTAGGTCCAACTTCGAGAAATAGGTTAATCGTCGAATCCGACTCGGCTGGGCAGCGTTCGGGAAGCTACGGCACATCTTTTCGTCCAATATTCCGCAGTGTCTCAAGACGAAAGTCTTTGACCAGTGTGTGTTGCCAGTGATGACGAATGGCACTGAAACGTGGTCGCTTACTATGGGCCTCATAAGAAGACTCAAAAGTCACCCAAAGGGCAATGGAGAGAGCTATGTTGGGAGTTTCTCTGCGTGATCGCATCAGGAATGAGGCCATCCGCAGCAGAACTAAAGTGACCGATTGTCACTTTTTTTTGCCATACATATAATGTAGTCTTGATCACAAACCGATATATTATTAATTCAGATAAATTTTACATGTTTGATAATATCAATAGGTAATTGAAACTCTGTTATTTACATTTGTCACAATACATACATATTTTATTATCTTTTTGATAATAACCTGTAATTAAGCTAATGTCGAGTACCTAGGTACAAACGTTTACCTTGCGTGTAATATTTCTGTTTGTTAAGTATGTACACACTTCTAAATATACACTGAAGAAAACTTCAGGTCTAAATTGTAATGCAATAGAAGGTAATCAACTTTTGTAAATGACTGTTTGTTTCTTTCTTAAATAAATAAAAACTATCCTATCTCCAGACCAAATTTCACCTAAATTGGTTTAGCGGTTTAAGCATGAATAGAATAAATAACAGACAAACAGAGATACTTTCACATTTTAACTATCAGTACGGATTTATTAACTTTAAAAGATTTTCTACACAACAATTGCTATAATTTTAAAAACTAGCCTGTAATTCTTATTTCAGTGTTGCTATCCTAAAATATTTATCTCGGGAAGGCATCATCCCTGACAGCCTGTACCCTAAGGATTCAAAGCAGGCTGCCCGGGTCGAGGAGTTCCTGGAATGGCAACATGCAGGCCTGAGGCTGCATTGCGCAATGTATTTCAGGGTTAAGGTCAGTAAATGGCATTTCTTCAAATATCCTTTTTGTATCCTAAATTCCTAATTTTTTTATCATCTAAAAGTAAAAACTTATTTCATTTTACACACTTTGAAGTTAATTAAAGTTAATAAGTACCCAGTACCCATAATGAAAACCTTATTGAGAGAGAGATTACTACGGGAATAGTTCGATTTGTGGTGTCCCGTAATATTAATTTATTTTATTTATTAATAAAGTAAAATTGTTGGTTTAGTTGTAATCCGCATATCGTCGTTTCTGCTTCTATAAATGGATACTGTAAAACAATAACTGCCCCATAGTCCCTGTGTGGACAAGAAATGCGAACTATCTAGTGGGAATAGCCCCTGTAGAACATCTGCCTTCAACTCTCATTTCAGATCATTCTAATGCTCTAATATTGTCCTCATATGTGGTACATTCAGATTAACCCCATACTTTTCGTTTCATTTCAGGCTCTAGATCCAGTAATAACAGGCAAAGCCCCGGACCCGAAGACGCTGGCGGGTTACGAGCGACGCATGGAGAGCGCCCTCGGCAACTTCAACGACCTCTGGCTTGGTCGGGGGCATCAGTTCGTCTCGGGTGACCGCGTCAGCGTGGCTGACTTGCTGGCCGCTTGCGAGATCGAACAGCCGAGTAAGTAAAACATACCATTCTCATTAGAAAACGGAACCCTGATAGCTTCGTCACGCTCCGTTCGTCCGTCCGTCCGTATGTCACAGCCGATTTACTCGGAGACTATAAGAACTACAATTATGAAAGTTGGTAGGAAGATGTATTCTATGAACTGCTACAGAACAAGACTAATTAATTAAAAACTAAAAAACCCGACTGCGTTCTGTGTAATTTGGAATTTAGCGCCAAAAATCCGCCATTTTGTTTTTATTTTATTTTGATTTACCCAGTGCCACTCACAGTAATACGAATCTAACGACACCTCTCAAGCTAAAATTCATCGAACCGTTCAGTAAAATCGCGTAAAAATTATGTTAAATTATTAACGACGATTATTTTTAAGGGCGAACCCCACACGCCTATCTGCATTTAATATTTTTTTCATCCCCAGTTAACATGTACGGTGTGCCCCCTAATTTTATAGTTTCTCGTAATTTCACCTCACTTTTCTGTAGCGGTTCATACAATACACCTTCCTACCAAATTTCATAATTGTAGTGCTTACTGTGCTTATAGTCTCCGAGTAAATCGGCTGTGGCATACGGACAGACGGACGGACGGTCATAACGAAACTATAACCTCTTAAGGCCCCGCGTACAATTTTTTGTACAAATTCCAAAATTGATTTGAACTTGAAATGAATAACAAAAGAATTCCCAATTCAAAAACACAATATTTTTTCTGGGCCTCAGGAGGTTCCATTTTCGCCATTTTTGCTACGGAACCCTAATAAGAGGTCAATAGTGTGCTGATGAGTCCTCAGTTGCAAGGCTACGGTCACATATTAATATAATAGCTGCGGTATCCGCTTACCATCAGGCAGCAGGCTGTATGATTGTTAACCACCATCATGGTTTAAAAAAAATAATAGCCTTCTTTAGGGTACACGCATATTCGAGTAGTCCTACCCATTAGATTACAAGATATAATTTATTATACTCTATATCTCTTTACCTGATACGGAAAGCAGTATAGATAAACGTTAAACTCAGATAAGGTGAATGTCCTTAGTGCCCGACACTGAACAAATACATGTCACTTTCAATTAACAGAGAATATTTGTCATTTATTAGGCAATAAGGTTTCGAGCATTGGGACGTTTACCTTACTATCGTATGTATGTATACTTAACCCTTTTCGTGGCAAATAAAAAAAACGCGAGTTCAAGCCTCATTTGCGCCTTGTAGAGCAAAAAAAGGTCTAGAAAAAAATGCAAAAAGAGCATCCAATAATGTGTATCTTATAAGATACACTCCCAAGAAAAGGGTTAATTAATTTTTAGTTTGGATTGAATGGATCTAAGAGTAATATATTAAATTGCGATTGTGTTAAAAAAAAATGAGCTTCCTTGAGATGCCAGTAATTTCCGCTTTTATATGATGCTGGAACTATTCGATATGCGCTATTCGTTATGTGACTGCGCTGTAATTGCGAAAATATTTGTTATTTGCGCGAACAACAAACATGCCCATCCTCACTTCTTGCCGGTATGCCCATTCAACTTATGCGTTTCCTTTGATAGGATGTGCTAAAAACCGACAAACCGACGGATACGCGTATTCGCTATTCGCGCTTATGCGTTAGGCGTCGTCCTAATACAACACGATCACGCGATAATCGCAAGTTCGCGCGAATTTCACCCGCACGAACGCGCGATCAAACACATTGAACTCGAACAGCTGTCCTAATTGACAATCGCCCGACGCGGTCGTGCGACCATCTGTTTTGAATTGACATTCGCGCGATAAGCACGCCGCGCAGTCGCGTTCTATTAGGACCATAGATAACCCCCTCTAGATGGCCCCTATGGACGATTTAGTTCGAATCAAAAGTCACCAAAGTAAGCGGTATGTGCGGGTCGCGGGGAAGTCGGTAACGTCGCTGCCATTGGCTGTTTCATAAAGCGCGCGTTTTGGTTCAATATGGCGCTCGCGGCGTAGGGATGTGACGCGTTGTTTATTACCGGCTTTTACCGGTAATACCATTTATTTTAGGTCAACAATTTTACATGGCGTATATGCTCATCTACTGACTTGGTATCTAGAATAATATTTTAGACATGTTTATACGTAGTGTAATACAGTAGTACGGCTGAAGCACTGGTGAATTTAAAAAAAAATGCGGAATATTTTGACGACCACTTTGGCTTAGTTGGTAGTAGTGGTCCTGCCTACGAAGGCGGAGGTCCGCGGCTCGAATCTCGGCCAGAGCATTTATTTGTGTGATGAACGAACACGAATATTTGTTCCTTAGTCTTGGAAGTTTTCTATTTAGGTATTTGTTTATCTATATCCATACGTACAGTAAAACCACAAATATAAGCTACATCGGCAATCTTCGTTCAATCCGACTAGTGCAGACAAGTACCTAATGCAATCGAATATATGACCAATTCAATAAAGACCTTGTTGCATTATACGTAAGGTAGAATATACAATGATAGGTGAACTAGTGCTCCCTCGCTTCGCGCAGCCAGACAAAATGGCGGGGCAGCCAGATAAAAGCATTGGGTCCCCCTCGTGACACTAGTCCTAACTGCTCACCAAGACGATTCGAAAAAACGCAATACAATGGCTCCACCTCTTATTCCGAGATCCGTTATACTTTTTCGGCATAGGGTCCACCTCGTGATACCAGTCCTAATTGCTCACCAAGACGATTAGAAAAAACCCAATTGCAATGGCTCCTTCTCTAACCGATTCCGAGATCCTTTATTGTTAATCGAAGTCCAGCATGTAGACCCTCCTCGTGACACTAGTCCTAATTGCTAGGGAAATCCATGTCCTAGTGGTAATACTGTTACTAATTTGTTTTTTCATTAGATATACATTCTCGATATTACATGGCAATAAATATGACACAACCGCTTAATAAACTTTATAATAAAATAAAACTACAGAATAACTACTTCTAAACTAAATATTCCATTCAACTACAGTGATTTGTACACGTATTAATTTTAATTGGGTTATTTTTTTTTTTAAATTTGGTACTAAGATTGTTATATCAATAAACTTCACTGACTATTTGTATGTCAAAAATGTAAAAAAACAAATAAACTTTTCCTGTAGAATTTCAACATTATAATAGTGCAACAAAACACGACCGAATACATAATTAATTGAAATCGGGACTTATACGGTAATGTCGAAAGCGTCTCTGGCACATCACTAGTCCGAGCATGTATTTTCGTCAGAAGGGAGAGTATATTGACATTTGAATTGGTTGGAACGGGACAAGAATACTTCAGTACTTCTTAATGGCTAGTGTAAAATGAACTCCGCCTGGCAGAATAAAATATGCCTTTTGTAATTAATTTAACTTCCTGTGAAATGTTATTCCCTCATTCTTGTAGTTTGCTGTTCGAGAGCTTTTCCCACACAACTTTACACAGCCACACAACCAATTCTAATGGATGAAATCGATTTTTAATGCTCGTTTATTTGACGTACGTATAGATCGCGAACCTGGACGAGTCTGACTGAGAGCGCGACGCGTTGCTGCTTACATGTACTAGTGGTACATAGATGAGGTGACCGCACGTCACCCTATAATCTCCATCTTCATCTATGATTAGGACACCCAGGTTTTGCTATCGCGCGACCACGCGATGGTCGCATCGCTTACTCGCGCGAAGTCGCTTTGTATAAGGACGAAGCCTAAAGCGTGTCACACACTAATTATAGTAAATTTGACAGCTAATGACAAGTTTACTATTGACCGCGCGGCCTGACAGGCTTTATGCGTGCAAATAAGGCAAACATCGAGGAATAAAGGCCGAGCCACACCGAATGCGTGCGCGTGTGCGTGGCGTGCGCATTCGGCGTGTCTCGGCTTTAAACCCTCCACACTTTGAATGCAAGCGCATACGCCGAATAACGAATAGAGCATAGCGAAGTGTGGTCCACCGTGAGACTAAATCATGAACTAATAGATTAAAATTTCCAGGAATGGCGGGCTACGATCCCCAAGCCAAGTACCCCAACATCGCGGACTGGATGCGGCGCGTGCGCGACCACTTCGCGCCACACTACGACGAGGGGCACGCTATACTTAACAAGATCGTACAGAACAAGAGCAAGATCACACCTAAGCTGTAAATATTATCGTTACCGGAGTTCTGCATACGCGTTCCAGTGGACTAGATCCGGGTTCGGCAACCTTTTAGAGGCCAAGGGGTATATAGTAGCTAAAGACGTTAATAAATGTATTTTCTTTCTTTCTTTCTAAAGAAGTTACCACATTTTTGTTACATACAAAATAGCAGGGTACATGGAAAGGGCTCGCGGGCCACATTGGGCTGCTTGTTGCCGACCGCTGGACTAGATGGAACGCGAGCGCAGCACTCCGGTGACCGCTCTTTGTCTCGTACACTAAAGCCAAGAAATGGACGACCACTTTGGCGTAGTTGGTGGTCCTGGATTCGAATCCCGGTCAGGACATTTATTTGTTTTGCTTTCATTTCGCCAAGGCCGGCCAAAGTGGACGTCCTTGATGAAATGCTTGGTTTGTGACAAGACCGATTTCTGTAAGATCGTCTTCAATTATTTACTTATTTTAAGATAGTCTACCACTTTTCAACCTTAATGTTCAGGTGATAGAGTCAAAAATTGGTTGGCCAATTTCTTAGTTGACTAGTGACCCAAATGGGCCACTTGTATAGGAGTTTGTATGCAGCGGGCCAGGGGGGTCATATTTCTCAGCAGCAGTGGCGGCGCGTAAGAAATGTAAGAATTTTCGCTGGGCAACCCGGAGCAAAAAAGCACCTACCCTAACATTTATATTTTTTCTTTAAAAGCAAAGGTATACTGAAACGTGCGCTATTTGTGTTCTTGAGCGCAACCCCTTGCAGTAAGTGTATACCACTTTTGCCATACTTGTCATTTCATCACTGACGTCACGTAAATAATGTATGTCGAGTTGAGTATGACAAAAGCGGCTTTACCTGCAAATACGCCTTCTTCGCAACGGAACAACAATTATTAATGCAAGCTACCTTGTATTCCACTGGTTAAAAGATTAATTAATTATTTATGCACTAATCTTATCAAAACAACAAATCACAACACCAAACATTCATACTATTCGTAGAGTAACCGGGCAAATGTAAACTCTGTATTGCCACTCCATTCCGTCATTCACCCAAGAATCCAAAAAACGGTCACTTTCGTTGCGAAATTCTTGGTAAGTAATTAAATTATTGAGCTTCAAACTACGTTAGACCATTGTGTTTTATGATACAATTTATTTTTATTTTAAATTATAAATAATTGAATTGTATATTTTGAGCAATCCATGTTTTTATTGGCTATGTGCACGTCTGAAACGTCAAACGTCAAAGGTCCCGAGACAATGTCAAAATTTAGAGATGTCAAATAATGACACATGAATATTTTATTTACTTTAGTAAACGAGAAAGATCCCGTATTGGAAATTTTACTGAAATAAATAAGAGAATAAATAAATACATACAAACGAAACGAATCGTAGGAAACCGTTAAGAAACCAATAGAAAACGTGAAAGTAAATTTGACAGTGGTCCCCGGTAAGTACACATTTCTGCCAAGGTGTGCGCTACGATCGCCTAGCTTACCCCCACCACCTACTTCGCACATAGCCAATTAGTGCGCCAAATTCGGACAGTTTCTAAATTGCTAAGCCATTTATTCTTATATAAACCTTATGGTTTTAAAGTCAAGGTCTAAATTCGAATGAGACACCTTACCGTAACACGATAATAATCGGCTTTCTTTCGGCGGCCATTTTGCGATGAGTGTCCTTGACAATTTACGAACGTAGTGCGTGTAATTTCAATGACACGCGGCATTTTATGAATAAGATGTTAGCGCGGGCGATGCGTAGGTTAGCTGGACTAAGCTAAGTTTGCACCTGGTGCGTATGGCGCCGCATTCAAATGAGGTGCAAACTCAGCTTGGTCGAGAAGTACGTGCGTAGTAAATAGTGAATGTAGTGATTGTTGAAATTTATTGTGAAGCTAAGATACTTATAGTGAATTTGTCCAAGGTACTACGTGTTTATGTAATAAATATTTTGTATTTTTATTGATGAATGATATATTGTACCAAATGTATATGACGAGTTTGATATATTGTACCAAAAAATTTAGGCAAGCCGGTGGGAATCGTGTTGTAGGAGCGCTCCGCTACTGCTCTGCAGCTGACTGTATGTATGGATTATAAAGACTATACAGTATACTGTATTCATGCAAGAACATTCTTTACAAAATCAAAATCAAATCCGAACAATCTATATTAATAATTTCGTGCAGGGGTACGGTAGACCCGAACGAGACCTGTCTCAAATTGAAGAACGTATAAAAATAACGATTTTTGAGTTGAACATATGTATCCGCAAAATTCGGATTGTCGCGTATTTTGCATTAAAAAGTGTTAATTTTACGACAAAAGGTCCGCCATATTAAATTTGTTGGTTGACAGCACAGACTACTAAGAAGATACTGTTGACAGCGTGGGGTTGGGTACGTTCGGAAATTGTAAACTATGTTTGCGTCCGGTGTGTTGGCCAGGTTGCTGGGCGTGGATTCGGCTAGCCGCGTCTGCAGCGTTTTGTTTTTGTAGTTTTCAAGCGTTCTATACACCTATCAGCCTAGCTAGCACGATAACTTATACCGTCACGTTATATGGGCGAAATGTATTAAAACGTCACATAAAACGTAACGGTATCATACCGTGCTAGCTAGGCTGATTGTCACAACAACCGCCTTCAAGCGAATGTATGGGGCCTGTTACATGGTTATTAACTTATTAGTATCACGTGATACATTCATATCACGATAAGTATCACGTGAATATTGAAGTAGAATCCATACAAATTTGAAAACTGCTATAATATTGACACCCCAGTATTGTGATAATATTAATCGTGTAAAGGACACCACTTGAATGTTTGCTGAGTTTGTCCGCCATCTTAAAGCTGCGTCTCTATTTTGTTGTGACAAACTACTAGGTGACTTATGGCTTTTAAACGTCTAGCAAAATTCTATCCATATCTCGCTCTATCTTATAACTTAGTGGTACTGGGGTCTACTCCGAAATTCAAAATCCGAACTTCGTATGGTGCCGTCCCTTTCACTCATATAGTCTATGACAGGAGAATGAAAGGGACGGCACCATACGAAGTTAGGATTTTGAATTTCGGAGTAGACCCCCAACTCATGCCGTTCGCCGCGCTCGGACGTTAGAGGCGCCACCGCGAACCGAAAACGAAGTATCTGCCTCTCTCTCGCACATGTATATTCGAACGACAGAGAGGAAGATAGTTCGTTTTTGGTTCGCGGTAGGCCCTCAGGCGTCAACTTTAAAACGAATAGGGTATTTTACTATAAGAGAAATAAAAAATGTAATAAAAACCAGCCAAGTGCGTCGGAGTCGCACACTGAGGGTTCCGTATAACTAAAAAACAAATGTGATTTATCAATATATTGATATTTTTGGTAAAATATACTTCATAATAAACATTATCTTATCACCTAATTTCAAGTTCATAGGTCGATGGGAAGTTAAAAAATTATATGTGTGACAGACAACACACGGAATGTTCTTTGACTTTCTTCGACCGTCCGCCGCGCTCGGACTAAAGTGCTACCAACCGAAAACTAAATATATATGCCTCTCTGTCGCACTTGCATATTCGAGCGCGGAGAAGGAAATACTTCGTTTTCAGATCGCGGTAGGCCCTCTGGTCTGACGGCTCCTATTCCTGGATGGTGCGCGTATCGGAATGTGAAATACCTTTGGCAAAACGGAACAAGTTGTTAAATAGCTTCCATTAATTGGAGAAAATATTACCAACTGTTATTATTATCACGCGAAACACTGAATATTGAAGCAACATCCATAGGGGCCTGTTACATGGTTATTATTATCACGCGATATACTCATATCACGATCCGTATCACGTGCAATGAATACTGAAGAAAAATCCATACAATTCTGAAAACCACGATAATATTGACACACCAGTTTTGTGATAATATTAAGCCATACAATTTTAAAAATCGCGATAATATTGACACATAATATTGAGTGTAAAGGGCCCCACTTAATATAATTTGGTGGAGATAGAGAGCTGCTACCGCGAAACGAAAACGAACGAACATCGTGTATTTCCCTCTGTGTCGCTCGATTTTGCAAGTTCGACAGAGAGGGAAATACACGAACTTCATTTGTTTTCGTTCGCGTTAGCAGCTCTGACTTCGCACCAAAAATACTGACTGGCACATCAATATTTAACAATTGCACATCTGAACTGAATTTTAATAAACGATTAGTATTTTAGCTATACAAATCAGTACTGATTACGGTGTCAAAAGTACCTTTAAATACTACCCTTATAAAAATGCTTAGGATTAACTTGCAAAGATACTAACCTTTGCCCGTGACGTCGTCAGCGTAATCTTTTACTCCCTATTCCATATGTTAATCCAGACTACAGACTATATTTCTATACGAAGTTTCATCATAATCCGTTGTTGTAAAGTTTTTATTTTATACATTTTTGTACACTATTTCTTTCGTCGTTTGCATAACTGTCACGAATAAATGTTTACTTTATTTCTTTCTTATTTATTTCACCCGAGCGAAGCCGGGCTTTCATCTAGTATGTAATAATAATGGCAATCTGGCTGCCACACTCATCTAAATGACAACAAATACAGTTTAAAATAAACCTTTATGCTTTGGTGAAGAGATTTACTTTTTCGTGTTATATAAAATAGTCATTGCGGTTTAAAGGTTCAGTAGCTTTTCAAATGGCGAGGCGAGGATTTAATTAAGATTCGTTTGTTATTTTAAAAGCCTATTTTATTAATAGCTTGCATCACCAGTGGGCCATATGTGAGATTCAGATTATACCTAATTATTCAAGGAATATGTTTAGTTGTAATGGGTTAATGGGCTAAGGTCTCGTGAGGTAGAAAATAAGGTCAATTATTTTTACATTGTTGCATTTTTTTAAAAAATGAATTGTATTTTTTATAAATTTATAAAGTATTTATACATGAGTGTGTTGTTAAATCTTTACAATTTTTTCATTATTATGTAATAAACGATTTCCAGTTAGGTACTGTATATAATTTCCTTTTCTATCCCGTGAACGTTGGTGCAATTGAAATCCCAAAAAAATATGTTTTTTAACCCATTTATCGCTTAATCGTTTGAACGCCAACGCCGCATATATCGGTCACGACGTGCAGTGCAATATCAATCTACATGCATTTCTATAGGGTTCAACTGCGTGTTTAACATATTGATGTGATGGCGTGTGATAGCCAGCTTTTGTATTTGACAGAGCGTTAAAAAGATTAAGACCCACATACAAAGGTTAGGCGGCTGCCATGCTGTTTATGTCATAACCTAATAAAGCCCCCCCTTGACGTGTTCGAATATACATTACATATTTAAAATGATTAACGCAAACAAAACAAATGCCTAATCGGACCGTCCACACCCCTACATATGCAAGAGCTTTATTTAAGTTTTACTCAGTATCTTTATATCAGTAGTTTGTGACTGACTGTACGTATCCATATCTTATGGTGCGTCCACAAGAACGGTTAACGGGAGAAGTTTGTTGTTCGTTTATCTAGGGCCCGTTTTACGAAGTAACAAACAAAGCATAAACACTACGTTTTAATTAATAACAGATCCGTAGAAGCAAGACCATTTTTTATATAGTTGTCTCCGTGGTTTATGATTGTTAACCAAAATGAGTTAGAACGGGACATATAGTACGGCCTTTATTCAACTTTGCGAATCTCTGTTTAAAGGCTGGGCAAAATGTCAAATCCCATATTAACCAAAACGTCACATAGGTACGTTAGTTCGGTACAATTTGCAGTTATGAAAACTGAGACACTGACAGGTTCAAGATCAGTCAGATATCATTTATCTGTCTCTCTCAAACTGACTGAATTGTTCATTAGTGAGAATAAATAGATCAGATGCACAGAAATCATTAAATGAGCGGATCTGGTTTACTCTAATATCTGTGGTTCAGGGCTTTTTGATCAATGGATATAGCCGCCATCTAGTGAATTTAACTTGTATAGTTGTATCTGAAAATCACCCTATGCAGCTTTCACTTACTTGTTAAATAGTTGTACTACTCGGCAATAGATGGCAATGTCAAACCAAATTAGCTGGATTGTGTTCCATTTCATATTATAAAAATAGGGAAGAAAACGGATATTGCTTGAAAATTTTAAGATTACAACGATGAAAACCGGAACAATCGATCGTAATGCAGTTGAAGAACGTAGCCCGATCGGAGAGCTGCAGTAAAGACTATACTAGGAATATATACCTATAGAACTGCTGCGTAACAAAACCTTTTCGGGTGTTAAGTGTAAAATCTTAACATACGTTTACCTACATACTTAACTAGTGTTTATATACTTTATATGTTTGCCACTATACCTACCAGTACCTACTTTAGTGTTACACAATTTTATTATTGTTATGTACACATTCACACTCAACACTCAAGGTTAGGACCGATGCCTGTATTGGAAATTTGGAAATTTTACTGAAATAAATGAGAGAATCAATAAATACATACAAACGAAACGAATCGTAGGAAACCGTTAAAAAACCAATAGGAAACGTGAAAGTAAATTTGACAGTGGTCCCCGGTAAGTGCACATTTCTGCCATGGTGTGCGCTACGATCGCCTAGCTTACCCCCACCACCTACTTCGCACATAGCCAATAATGAAGTCTACCGTTTTTGTGCTCACCAGTTGGCGCCACTGGCACTTAAAACCGTACCGTCAAAGAAGATATTTACAAACGTATAATATTGAGCATGATGCAATCCCGTTTTGTTCGAAAAAAGGGGGACATATCTTTCCACGGCACCTACTACGGTCTTAATTCCAATTTACGGCGCAAAATAGACTGCCTGGAATGAAGGCGACTACGAGCGTCTTAAATCCAATTATTTAACCAGTTTTTTCACGGTCACGAGATATTTTCCAGTCAGCTTAGCAATTCCAAAAAAAGCTGGTACCTATTGAGTAGCTTTTTTTGATTTTTTGTGTGATACTTCACCACTTTTATAGAGTTAGGCTACGAACTTATATAAATGTTATTATGCTTCTATGTATAATATGCTTCTATAATTGGATTCCTACCTAATAAATCGACTTTTAGCAATAATAACACACTATAACTATTTTTTATGTATTTAGCAGTGATATGTTGATAAGGAAACGAAATTTATATCAAAAACTTTGTCATTCATGACGCAATTTCGTTTTTTTACGAGCTTTACGAAGTTTGAGGGCTGTGACGGTGGCAAACAAGCTTTACAGCCTGCCTGATGGTAAGTAGACACCGTAGCCTATAAACGCTTAAATTAAAAACTGTCAGTGTAAGTTTAGAAATACAGTAATTTTAAATGTATTTTCACATTAATGTTTGTATAATAACTATATTAATTTATTTGTAAGCTTCTTTCCGTAATCAAAAAACCGATAACTTACCAAATATACTCTAACTAGTTTCAGAACGCGCATCGCATACCGTAGATAAAAACAAAATCTCGTAAATATCAACACTAACTATTAATCTGTGGTTATTTATATGGCTCTCAAAAATAGATTTTGTTGGGTTCATTTGAAAATAATCGTGACAAATTTTCGCATGCGACTATTTTCTAAAGGCGAGTCCTTTAATTTCGAGCATTCGAAACTCAAATATTGCTTCCGGAGCACTACATTTTTCAATTTTTCCCTTTACTTAATTTGTTTATTAGCTTTGGATACCTACAAGTACCTACTCGTATGACTATTGACTAAGTACTAACCTACGTCTAACGTTCAAGTAAGAAATATAGCGATTTACAACTTTTTGTCGTATTCCGCTGACACAAAAAAGGAGGAGGTTCTCAATTCGGTTGTACCTATATGTACCTATTTTTTTGTTTTAATGTTTGTTACCTCGGAGCTACGGCATTTATTTTATAATCCGATTTGGGAAATATTTTTTTGCTCGAGAGATGCGTGAGTTTTTGTGTTTACCTTCAACTTGGTCCCATATCATTTTGGTAGGCGCATAAAATTAGCAAAACCTGGACATAATTCGATAACCGTATGTCTGTATGATATGATTTTCTTTTTCTATGATTTAAAGTATTGTTAGTTGTAGTTAAAATAAAATGAATCAAAGATTTTAAGGCTCCGCGTCAATGTAAAAAAAAAAGAAAAAAAACAAATTTTTTACCACATTTTAATTTCGTAAGTATCTAAGCCATAACAAATAACTTTGTAAAAGTACCGGTATGAATGATACGAAAAAATATCATTTAAACCGGCAACGGGCCAGTTTCACGCAGTGTAGTCCTTCAGCAGCCCTTCACTTCATACGCATCCTACGAGAAGATAAACATAACTACAAGGGCTCTACAACCCTCACGCAGCGTTGAAGATAAGTATGTGTACCTATAGGACTCGACGCGACCTGCCTCACGTCGTGTTGGGTTGCCCTACCGGGCCCTTCCACGTGGCACAGTACTGACCCAATTTCGCACGCCGCAACTTTCCCACCGCACCGCGTGCCACGAAACTTGAGGGAATCCCAGATAACTATACCTACTTCTGAGGGATTCCTTCAAATTTCGCAGCACGTTTCCCATTCAACCACGTTTATATCAAGTCTAGTACGACTTAGGTAGGTATATCACCAACATTAGTGGATACAAAACGTCGGCGAATGTTGTAACACTTGTAACTAACCGTTCTGAAATGACATGTTTATATAAAGACAAACTAACACATCTATACATATAATAAAGCTGAAGTGGGTCGAAGTCTGCACATGGAAGATTTTCGAAAAAAAGTTGGCTGGGGATACTTAGAATCGATAACAGAACACGTTCCAACAGTTTTTAGAATTTTTGTCTGTTTGTCTGTTTATATGAACGCGCATCACGTGAAAACGGTTGAACGGATTTTGATGAAAACTTTACTAATCTGTCGAGTAAATACCCGGTCAGGTTTTAGGCTATAAAAATTGTGCAGATATGGGTTAAAAGGGGATAAAAAGAGGGGTTGAATTATGCATGGGAACTCCTATAATCCATGAGATACAGGTATGAAAATTGGTAAGCATATACTTGACGACAAGGGAAAAAAATCCTCATTCAAAATTTGTGAAATATTAAGATAGAAACTGAAAAAAAGAAGTAAACGCAAGTGCTGCGCCGCGGCGCTATCCAGTGTGCGCGCCAGCCACCACGGTCTCTTCAACTTTTGAACACTGATTCAAATTATGATTTTTCCATTAACTAACTGTGACTCTAAACCCAAATTTTAGTCCAATTTTTTAGATTCAAAAACTACATATATAACTTTGTAATCCTATATAAAAACAGGCAATTACAATGTTACTTTTGCCGTTCACTTTTATGTGCACTCACTTTATACCATAAATGCGAAAGTTTAGATGTTTGGATGTTTGTCACTAAATCACGCAAAAACGGCTGAACAGATGAAGATGATTTGTATGCTAATGGTATATAATCTGGATTCACTTATATACATTATAAGTGTACTTTTTGTCAAAATGATCTTCCATCAGAGGGATATTAAATCGGGGATGCAAGTAAGGTCTATGAAACGGGGTGGTTTAATCCTCGTATGCCATTCTACGATTTAAGTTTCAGCCAATTGGGAGTATAACAGCGTGTCAAGAAATTTAACTTAAAGCATAGCAGAATTGTAAACAAGTTGACGATTCATTATGTCAAAACCGAAGTATCCTAATTCCTTCTGATTGTTGACGCTATTTTTGAGCACAACCTCTACATCTACATCAAAATGCATTTGCGATACTTTGGCTTTGTTTTTATTCATATGCTTAAATACAAAACCAGCTGTTTCAATGCACACTTTGTATCGTCGGTGTACCATTTAATTTTGTCGTGCGTTATTTTTTTACGTAATTGTTGACCCTTCACACCATAAAAACTGTTTTATATAAGAGATCACTTGAGCTGGGCAGCCCAATCGTCAGCATAGACAGTTGGGGCATCTTAGATGTACACTTAGAAGAGGGTAGAAAGTCTGTACATGGAAGATATTCGAAAAAAAGTTGGCTGGGGATACTTAGAATCGATAACAGAAATCGTTTCAACAGTTTTAAGAATTTGTGTCTGTTTATATGTCTAGGCATCATGTGAAAACTAACGAATGGAGTAAAATTTACCCTCATTAATATGGCAACTGGATCTTCGGCGACGACATAGCTCGGCCTTCGGCCTCGCATGCTGTGTAGCGAGACTTTTATCATTGTACAATGTACATGTAATGTTTTTGACGAGATTCATTAGTCTAGAATCGGTACATTTGATATTCCGAAACAAGCACTTAATCATTCGTTTTGACAATAGGATTTCTAGGGAATGTCATATTGACTGTAATCATTTCTTAAGGGGGTGTAAAGAAGGGTGAAAGCTTGTATCATCATCATCGTCTGAGGCGTTATAGCCGCGGGTGGGCCCTAGGCTAGCCTGGTCAAGCAAATATCTCCAGTCCGATCTATTCGTGGCTTTCCTTCTCCAACATGTCACCCCTAAGTTCCTGGTGTCCACCTGAGCTTGAGAAAGATTGTATGGGAAAAATAATAATTCTAAAGCGAGAACGAATTATACGCGGACGAAGTCGCGGGCAAAAGCTAGTAGGTAATAAAATAAGGACCAGTAGATGTATATAGTTTGAGTGTGGCTGTATAAATATATCGCTCAGAAATATGTGCTTATTTTTATAGCAATAGTTTTTGATCGACTGTAAACATAGTGTTGCAATCTTGCGAAATCACAATACCTATGCTCAATGTTGTTTCAAATCGTGCAACTTGAACACATCGTGTTTAACATGATCATTTTTTACAATGTGGGTTTTGTGGCTGCTTTTGTTCGCACCTGAAATAAATTCGAAGGAAACGGAGTCTTGTGCTAACATAGCCTGTGAACACGATAATGTCAACGTGTGTGGTGTCCGCGCCGACGGGTTCAAGGAAGTAGCGTTTCGGCTGTTCAAAGATGAATGTGCTTTGCAGAAATTTGAGTGTGAAGAAACCAAGATGAAAGGTAGAGGAACCGTAGCTACCTACGATGTGCTGTTGCCGATATCCCGCCTTTTTTATACTATTTGGCTGTTTGCTGTTTACTGCCTGATGATAACAAATGCCGTAACCTATGGACGCTTGGGACTCAGAACAACCACAAGCGCGTTAATGATCCTTTATTGATTTGAGGATTGGTTGTGTTGACAGCTAGAGACATATATGTAGTTCCCTTACTCTCTACAAAGCGCAACCTCGGGGGCTCTGGCGACCGTTCTTACCACCAGGATCCCAACACCAGATACCTATCTAAAGAGCATACCGATACTGCCGACAGTAACCGCCACCATCCACCCGCCAACAACCCGGCTTGCAACACAACCCCCCACACACGACATTCCCGGTAACAGTTTGTGTTAGCGGGAATGTTGTTTGTATTTGAATATTACTGGCAGTTTAATACTTCCGCCCAAACGGCCATCGGTTCTACGTGCTACGTGTTATGTACCCCGCATACTGCCACTTAGGGGAAAGCATTATTCACTAGGTACACCTGAACCAATAGATGACACCTAATTGTTCAACCGTATATAGTGACATAGGACTAAAAGTGTCAATGTCGAGAACTGGGATGTTTGCCGTACTTGCAAAAAAAGCGTATTATATTTAATAATATAATAATATATTTCGGGTAAGTGCAAGGATATCCGACCCACATATATATGTTAGTATTTTTTATCGCTATAAGGGTTATTGTTCGCGTCAGAACAATACCTTATTTTCTTTAAATAATATTAGATACTATCGAATACAAATGTTTACTTATTCGTTGAACTCTAAGCTATATTATTGTTAAAAGAAATGGGTAATGTTTTTGTTGGAGTTCTTTTTGTATCCAATCAGCCACTCGTTAATTTCTATTTTAGCTTAATACCCCTCCTGAGAGAGCCAATTAGTCAATAATTATTTAAATGTTTTTTTTCCTTAGAGGCATTTTTCCCTAATGGAGTTTTTTATGGTACTGATCTCCTTTTATTTTTCTTTTAAGAATATATTTATAATTATTTCAAAGATCATTAGAGTTTGTTTTCGTGCCAAATTAATAGGATTAAATTACCACCCACGGGTAAAAGGATTTTGCAAATAAGTAGAAATAAGATAAAAGCGCTGTAGATTTTCCCTTTTCATTTATTTAGATGTTCGCAATGATAAGGTAAATGCCGAGACTGTGACTTGAAAAACATAGTCATACAACTAACTATGTACCTATAGCTAGGTAAGTACAGTCCAGAGCTAAAGTAGGTTAAAACTTTTACACCTCATCACAATGGAATAAGATGCAAAAGTGTAAACTAACAGCAAAAGTACCTATTTTGCTCTTGAATGTACTCTCAACCTGCACAATGATACATTTATATTCGGTGGAGATTCTGGGATACTTTGCAAGATTTAACAGTAATATACATTAGTATTTTATGCAACAATTACATAATGAGGGTTCTTAAAATTCGAAAGTCACTGTAACAAAACGAACGTAGTGAGTTTTGTTATTAAAGACTTTATGTAACGTTGCATACAATACTTTTTAAACTCCTTCAAAATAATTTGATTTAAATTAAAAATCGATGTTTCTACTCCAGCACGGGGCGGGCGCGTTGCGGTGCGGGGCGGGGCGGAGGTGATTTTGCGTATTTGATCTTTCCGAAACTGTCGACTGTCTATTACTGCTTCATATGTGACACACGCCGCCTCCGCTCTACTACGCTACCGATTACTGTGCGGTATTTTTTGTGCGACGTGACCCGGACCGCATTCGCTTTCAAGCCTAAAGCTAATTAACCAGACCAAATATTATGTTTACCTGCTACATTTTAACTGACGACAATTTATTGTTAGATTTGAATATATCATTATTATTCATTGTTTTGCCTTTTTCAGACTTTAAGCTTGTCAGCCTCGAATACTGTGCGCAAGCATTTTCTCTAGATACTAGGAGAAATAGAAACTCAATTGAAAACTATACAGTTTCGGAGGAAACCCAAAAAGGAAGCTCGGCAGCAAACGGAACGAATGTAAACACCACGTTTGGTCAAACTGACACAACTGATCCATACGATCATCCAACTTGTAATCAATGCGACTGTAATATTAAATCTGAAACGGTTTGTGCTATAAGAGCTAATGGCGCCGGTTTCATTGTCAAGTGGTTCGCTGACAAATGCCACATGCTGCAGTTTAATTGTGAAAATAATGTTAATTTTTCTATTACGGATAACTATATTTGTGTAGGAGACAGCTCTTCCGAAAACTACACGATTACGGATGAAACTAAGAGGATGGCGACTAGAATTAGCGAAGAAATAGAAAATGTAGAACTTGTATATGAAACTGAAAATGCAGATAGCCCGAAAAACGAAGAATGTCTTCAAAGTGACTGTATTACAGATAATATAGAGATTTGTGCTTTAAGACCAGAAGGTGAACATTTTATAATTAGGAGGTTCAATAACAGATGTCGTATGTTGCTGTATAACTGTGAGAAACATGTAAATTTTACTATTATCGAAGATTCTCTTTGTTTTGGAGTCGATAATTCCACACGCCTTGAAGAAACTCCGATAATCGATTCTCATGTAACAGAATTAACAGAAACAACAGAACTGCTAGATGTAACAGACAACTTGATAACTTCAGCAACTACGGTTTCAAGCAAAGAAGAAGGGCATAAATTTCATAAGGAGTCCCATGAGAAAGAGCTTTTCCCAAAGAATGTAGTCGTGTCAACTTTTAATATGAATGAAAATATTAACCAAACTGTAGAAAACTTCTTCGCTGCATCTCACTTGACGGGCATTCGAGTACAGGTATTTGTTCGCCATATATCCTAAGTATCTGAGATTGCTTTGTTCGTGTCTTCTGCGAAGAACACGAGTTTTACTGGTAATGAGACTTAGCTAGATTGATTCTTCTAATGCTGTAATTTAAGTTGTGTCGTTTGGAAAAACTAAAGACAATTTAAGTGTTAAATGGTATTTATTGTTGTTCAAAGTAATCACCGTGATATGTAATACACTTTTTCATTCGATCGAACCAATTTTCGAAACACTTATTCCAGTCCGAAGTCGGGGTCTCCAAAATGGCCGTTTTGTATGCCTCAACCGCTTCTTCAGGCGTCTGGTACCGTTGACCACAAAGTAGTTGCTTGATTTTTGGAAAAGTAACAAAATCGTTAGGGTTTAAGTCTGTACTGTACGGCGGGTTTTGCTCTTTTTAAAACGCAATTATTTGCCGGGCGGTGTGCGGGCTCGCATTATCGTGGTACAGTCTTATAAGACGTCTTGGGTTATTTTTTCGAAACTCGCCGATGACTTCTGGTAAACAGACAGTAGTATACCAGTCAGCATTAACCGTTTTACGATCCTAGAGCACGATGGTGGCAACGTGGCCACTTTTCGCCACAAACATGGCGACCATTTTTTTCGAAGTGCTCCGTGAGCGTATTACTTTGGTCGGTTTTGGCTCATCTTGGAACACCCAAAGAGTCGACTGCTGTTTAGAATCGGGATCGTAGGCATATATCCAAGATTCGTCACCACTGATAATGTCGTAAACATGTTTCGAGTTTCCTCGGTTGAATTGCCGCAGAGTTTTGCGACACCATCGAACGCGAGCCGTTTTTTGGTCTTCACTGGGTAAATGTGGTATCCAGCGTGAGATCAACTTTTTTACGCCTAAGTGATCATGCAAAATACTGTGAACACTGTTCCCTGAAATACTTAAGGAAGCTTCTATCTCACGGTATGTCGCATGGCGATCTACGACGATCAGTTGCCGTACAGCATCAATGTTCTCCTGGGTTACGGCTGTTTTTGGTCGACCTTCACGATGTCTATCACCAAGACTAGAGCAACCACGTTGAAATTCTAAATACCAGCGTTCCACAGTCCGGAGGCATGGTGCTTTATCATTGAAAACCGTAGTCAACTCTTCGAAGAACTGAAGTCGCGTTAAGCCCCTTTTGAAGTTGTAAAAAATTATCGCACGTAAATTTTCCTTCGAAATTTCCATTTTCACAACTGACTTGTCAACTTTTAACGAACGCTGCACTAAAACGGTTGGGCCGATTTCGAGTCATTCTTTTGTTTTCGAATTCTAAATTCAAATGTTTTAAGATGACACTAGTTCTTTTTTATGCAAACACGGGAGGTTTGCAAACGACAGAACTTAAAGCCCTCGTATACTAATGCTATTCGTTTAGTAGTGGTTAATCATATACTGGTGGTATGTAACATTTGTGTCACAGCTCCAAAATATTACGTTACTTGAACCAAATTTTAATACCTATCACATGTCAGACAGATTAATTGATTGTAGTGTGCCCCAAGGATCTGTCCTGGGACCCCTGCTATTTATCATTTTCATTAATGATTTACAATATAATATAACTAATGGTACAGCTTACCTAATTTAGTTGCTAATCAAACTATCGCAGTGTTAAACGCTCAAGTTAGCCAGACTTGGACAGAGCTTTCCTACTGGTTTCAATGTAATGGTCTCAAAATTAACTTAGATAAAACATCATATTTTCCTTTTCACACACATGCAAATAGTTTGACGTACGACTTACCCATGCGGCATGCATGCCTATAGTAAAAGCAAATAATGTTAAGTTCCTGGGAGTAGAGCTGGACTCCCAACTGCGTTGGTCAATTCATATATATAAATTTATTAAGAAAAAAATTAGCCAGTGCTTGTTACGCTTTGAAAAACCTATCAGAAATGCTAAACTCATCTTCACTTAGGACAGTTTACTTTGCATATTTCGAAAGCTTGATAAGGTACGGCCTTGAGGTTTGGGGTAACAGCGTTCACATGAAGCCTGTTCTTATCTTACAAAAAAAGGCTGTTCGGTATGTTGACCGTGATATCGCTTTACACATACTTAGTGTGTATTTTAGTTCATAAAAATAAGTCTAGATTTGAATGTAAAGCTAACAATACATGCCGACCACTCAGATTAAGGCTTAACTCTGACATACAGTTACCTAATTCAAAAAATTACTTACATTACAGAAGGAGTCTTGAAAATAATTGAATTAAAATTTACAATTTCTTAAATGATGACATTAAAAAAATTACTAATATCAATGAATTTTCCAAAAACCTAAAATTATTCTTGCTTACTAGACCATATAATTTAAATGAATATTTTGATATTTTAAGTTAGAATAAGATTTTGCATGCCATATTGTGGCGGATCTTACATTCATGACAAATATTTTACCTCACTAACATGTAATCTTAACAGATGTGTATGTTCTTGCAAAATAAAATCATTTCATTATATGTACTTAATTAAATAAAATTGAATATTTTGACAAAAACGTAACAGCCGGCTTTGCATAACAGGAAATTTGTGAGTATTCGGGCTATTGAGGGATCACATTGTGTTTTCAGAAACTAGAAGACGAGGAGACACGGAGGATGATCATCAAGGATACCGGGCCGGTGAATGTGTTCGTGCCGAGAGCCTTCGTCCCGGCCAACTACACGCCGGTTGAGAACAGGAATCAGTCCAAGCAGTACCCGGAGTATTCCCCGCTGGTCAAATATTGTTACCACAAATGTCCTCAGGTAATTATTTAGTTAGTATATGTCTTCGACACAGAGAGCCATGGAGAGAGCCATGCTCGCCATTAAGCTACAAGGCCGTATGAGGAACGTTGGATCCGACTTCGCACTAAGGTGCGTGACGTCGAAGAAGCTATTACAAAACTCAAGTGGAATTGGGCGGGACATATTGCCAGGCAGAGTTATGGCAGGTGGACCAAAGCGTTAACGGAGTGGTGGCCACGTACAGGCAAAAAAGGCGTCGGTGGTCCACCGGCTCGATGGGTTGACGACATTAAAAGACCGCGGGTCACACTTGGATGAGACTAGCACGAGATCGGGGTGAGTGGCGTACTCGAAGAGAGGCCTATGCTCAGCAGTGGGCGTTTGCATGCTGAAAATGATGATGATGATGTCTTCGTCATCATTAGGTCAGTCAGGGCTTGTATAAGTATATATTGGCTTTATTGACTAGCTGCTACCGTCGCCCCAAGGTATTTATTGACCGAGTGAAACGAAAGTCTCCGTTTTAGCTTCGGCAAAAATGTTTTCATTTTTCCGGATTTCCGGTTTTCTCTACAGATCGCATTTATCAACCGATTCTCGTAAAATTTTGTGAGCAGGTTTGATAATAGGCTATTGTAACTAAACCGACTACACTTATTCCTAATATACGAAAATGTAGCCTAAATAAGCCACGTCTTATCCACGGTCTCATCTCACCAAAAATTTAGTCAAAAAGACTACATCCCATCTTCGGTCACTGCACCAAAAATGTAACTAGGGGTTTAATCACCCCTAATAATTAATATTACAATATATGCATGCAAATAATTTATAAAAAGAATTTATTAACTCCTTATTTATTAAATGATAATAATTTAATTTATTATTGTTTTGATTTAATTTGGTCAAGTGATCGTCTAGTAACATACGTTGTGTGGCACGTAACTCAAATTCTTTAGTGTGAAACAAACAAGATCTGAACTCTTCCCTACCTGACCTATATAGCCTAGCTTAATATTCCTACAGAATTGCACTGCCCATTTTCCTAAAACTAGCATTATTTTGATTATAGAAAAGATTAAGTAGTCTTTGCTTTACCTATCGTATGCTTCTTTATATAAACAAATAATTATTTGTTTTTAATTAAAAAACCCCCTCCAGAATAAACGAAGCCGGGCTGAGCGTAACACAGTAGCCATTGGTTTTAAAAAAAAGGCAAATTTTCCTTAAAAGCCATAATTTTCCCTAAATCAAAATTATTTCATCATAAAACACTGATACTCAATTTCCTAGCTAGCTAAGAATAATTTTGATTATTATTGTATGGTGCGAGTCTTTCACTACCATACAATGCTACTGCTTACGCCTGGATGGGTGACAGACCTCCTAGCTACATATTATATCAATATTTTATTATATTGAATTTTTAAATGGTATTTTTATCTGACATCTATGAATCTACCAATGCTTCGTAACCTAGACTTGCTGATGAGAAGAAGCATCAAAGAAACTCACCAGATAGTCATATTGATGATTAGGAATCATCTATTAATTAAAACTTTATATATCCTAGCAATTTATTAGAGCTGGCTCTAACATTCCTATATATATAAGAGTTTGGGATACAAAGTTATACTTACAGTAAATAAACCACCTCACTAAATCACTATAAACCTAGTTCCCATAATGTGGTACTCTAAATGTCGACTTTTTAGGGCATTTCATATGAAATCTTTGAACCTACACTGTGTTCGAATACAGTTTCAAACTCTCATTAAAACCATTTTTTAAAGTTTTAAGTCTCTAGCTCTAAAACAGAAGTTTCCCCCATACAAACTTTGCACCCATCTTTTACCCTCTTAGGATTAAGAATTTAGCAAAACTCTGAAAACACTTTCTTTGGATTTAAGTTTGTAACCATTTTACGAATTTTTAAGACTTCAACTCAAAAAAAAATGTTCTCCCATACAGACTTTGCACCCCTATTTGGGTGGAATTTCCAAAAATCCCGTCTTATCCCTAAAGCTCTGGACCAAATTTGAAGTTTCTAGTTCCAGTAGTTTCGGCTGTGCGTTGATGGTAGATCAGGACTTCTTCTTTTATATATATAGATTATTTAAATAATAATTTAAAATATTATTAATATTTTTTTTAATATTTCAGTCACAATTCAGTCGCCACGGTGTTTTATAATTTTTATTATTTAGTCGTGTGTGCTATAATATGCTTTCAATATAAGTTTACGCTTTATATATTTCTTGAAATTATTAACAGATAATTCAGTTACGTTTCTAGGAAGCTTATTATAATTAATATTACATATTTAATATGGACGTACACACAAAAAATGCCTATTCGAACAGTCCACAAACACATGCAAGAGAACCTTAAGTTTTTCACCTATACGAGTACTTACTAGCAAGGCTGGCTGGATTTGCCGGGGCCGAATTTGTATGCGATAGTTTGTACCTAACCGAGAGTTTACTGACGTCGTCCAGATTTCCTTACTTGTCGGTATACTGTTAGTATTAAGGTAAGCGTCCACAGACCCGGCCCAAGTCACACAAGTGCGTCCACTGACGTACGGTACGGTTCAGTGGACGCACTTGTGTGACTTTCTATACAAAGAATACTAAAATCCGTTGCGTGCGATGCGTCCGATGCGGGCCTGTGGACGCTTACCTTTAGGTACATTTGCGCAAAAGTACTTATGTATCATATTGGTAGGAATTCAGTACTGCAAGCGTTCCTTCCGAGCGGCCCGCGCCAATTAGGAGGACTGAAACGAAAAACTTACACTACTTCACTTATACTAATCGAAATAGGGCGCGCAGCGCGCACATTATGCCGGATCTACACAATGGGCCATGATGAGCCCATCGTACAGCGGGCGTATGATTCTTACTCGTATCGTCATGGATAAGACAGCCGTCACTCTCGCATACTTGTCAGAGCGTGATTAAAATCTTATCCTCGACGATAAGTGATAAAAAGGCAACCATCATACCTACGGCTCGAAGCAGTTATGCCTTAAAGAGAGAAATACTAATTTTTTGTCTCATTAAACCGCATAACTGCATCTTGTACGTTGGCCTATTGTGGGATCCGGCGTCGATTCGGAATTTAAAGAATGAATAACAGTTGACAGCCTACAAATACCAACTGGGCACAATTTTATTGTACCTGTACCTACTAACCTAAATATTGAAGCGTAGCAATAATAAGCATGTATTAAAACCATTGCTTTGCTGAGTTCAATATCGAACCAGGGAATCTTCCGTGAATGGCCCTTGAAAAGCTCTTTGAGTCTCTAATCTCTCTAAACGAGTCTATGAAGCTCTATACCTCTCGCTCAAATAAGCTGGCCTTAAGCTTATTCGTAAAAGACCAGTGCATCGTCATACCGATTTAAGTACACGAAAACACGAAAAATGTTTTGAAACCTAAGGGCGATTATGGACGTTTTATAAATGCCCTATGGCCTAAAGTAAATTAATGCAAAGATTGTTGTCTCTTTCCGCCTTATAGCTGCGTCTTCAGGTTGTTAGTGTCATGTTGATAAATAAATATTAGGAGACATTTTTTATACAAATCGAACTAGTCGCATAGTAAGCTCCATAAGGCTTGTGTTATGGGTATTAGACGACGATATATTTAATAGATATATACTAGGTTGATAGGCGTGTAAAACGCTTTTAGCCCTAGCGATATGCTGCGTGGCATGCCGCGCGCGCTTGTTAAACGTATTGGACTTCCATAAATGCTTACAAGCATACGCGAACGCAGCCTAACAGCCCGGACCCGGCGCGAAGTTTCAAGTTTCGTGTTTTATTTATTGTTATTTTCCTGTTCTTTTTTGTAATTTTCATTTTATTGTGTTCATTTTATGGTATACTATCCATATAACGGCAATATGTTATAAAGTTTAACACGAGGAAACTACGAGTACCCTATTGCGGCGCTGCCGCTGCAATAGGGTAGCTTTTATCTTTTCAATGTACAATGCACAGTCGAGACGCGCAACGCATTACGGTCAGTTGGGAATGTTGGCTTCTCATGCAATGTATTGGGGCCCTTTAGACGATTAATATTATCAAAATACTGGGGTGCAGTGGCGGTAAGAATTTTCGCTGGGCAACCCGGAGCAAAAAAGCACCTACCTTAACATTTATAATTTTTCTTTAAAAGCAAAGGTATACTGAAGCGTGCGCTATTTTTTGTTCTTGAGCGCAACCCCTTGCAGTAAGTGTATACCACATTTGCCATACTTGTCATTTCATCACTGACGTCACGTAATAATGTATGTCGAGTCGAGTATGACAAAAGCGGCTTTGAAAAAAGCCTTTTAAGCAGCATTCACATCTAAACTTAATTAAATTATTTACAATTAAACAACTGATGAAAACAAAAAAAAATACCTGCAAATACGCCTTTCTCGCAACGGAACAACAATTACTAATGCAAGCTACCTTGTACATCTAAATTCCACTGGTTAAAAGATTAATTAATTATTTACACTAATCTTATCAAAACAACAAATCACAACACCAAACATTCATACTATTCGTATTCGTAGAGTAACCGGGCAAATGTAAACTCTGTATTGCCACCCCATTCCGTTATTCGCCCAAGAATCCAAAAAACGGGCACTTTCGTTGCGAAATTCTTGGCAAGTAATTAAATTATTGAGTTTCAATCTACGTTAGACCATTGTGTTTTATGATACAAATTATTTTTATTTTAAATTATAAGTAATTGAATTTTATATTTTGCGCAATCCATTCCACACAGTTTTCGATGAGAGTAAAGTATGTCAATGTTTTTACTAGTGCGCCAAATTCTGATAGTTTCTAAATTGCTAAGCCATTTATTCTAATATAAACTTTATCGTTTTTAAGTCAAGGTCTAAATTCGAATGAGACACCTTACCGTAACACGATAAAAATCTTTCGGCGGCCATTTTGCGATGCGTGTCCTTGACAATTTACGAACGTAGTGCGTGCAATTTCAATGACACGTGGCATTTATGAATGAGATGGCTAGGTAAGGCAAGACAAAATACAAATACAAATACAAATAATTTATTAACCAAAAAAGAATTATACAGGTAGATAATATCTATCAGACTCCAAACTAGGCCAGGCCTGTATTTTGGACATCTGCGAGAGCGAAAAACAAATTAATCGTTTTATACAGTTAAAGCTAATTTAAAAACTAACTTTGACTAACTAAAAAGAGAGAAAAATACTGCAGAGGGTGTGTATCTTTAACTACTACTAGATTCGGATGGCAACCCTGGCCATGTAAACATAACTGCGACAGACCTCTTTCTATTTAAAATTAAACAAATACTTGTAAACGAAGTAATTAAAGTGCTAAGGGATTTATGCAGACCAGCAAACCTAGGTACGTGTTCGAAAATCACCAAACTGCGCCACACTGCATCCTATTCAAGGACCGAATCACTCATTATTCCTCACAGCACACGTAATTATCACCGTTTAACATTTAAAAACACAATTAAGTCCCGTTATCAGCTAACAGAATACAAATTAGACGGTTGTGGTTGTACGCACGTCAAAACACTGACGGTGACAGACATTAGAGAATGACATACGAGCACTACTACCAACATTAAGAACTGGAAATAGTGTTACCAGCAGAAAAGTTGCGTTCAGAAACCATATAATATAAATGTCAATAGTCTGAACAAAAACCGTTTTATTTCAAGTTCGCACGCGTTTGGTTAATTGAACGGCGTCCAATATGAATTGCTTGGCATGCAATAGAAAAATAGATAGGGGAGAATTACTTGCCTGCAAACACTGCAATGGCCCTTATCACTTCCTATGCCTTAATATGACTTCAGCTCAATTTAGGGATCGCAAAACCGAGCTGCAGGCTTGCTGGACGTGCCCCTCTTGTGACAACATTACGCGACGGCAACGAAACAGTGATGATGCCCCTGTATCCCCGGCAGGCATAAATAGGCATTCAATACAGATGCAAAATTCGCAAATTACAGACATGTCAATCGTCGACGAGTCTGATATTTCAAACGTGATAGGAGACACAAAAATTGAACCAACGCGATCCAACGTACAATGCGGATCTATGCAGGCACAAAAAGAATCTGCTGCTACAATCACCTACGACAGGTTTAGCCAACTAATAAAAGCAGAATTTGAAAATATTAAAGAGAGCTTAACAAAATCAATTACCGAAAATATAAAAAACGCAGTAATCAAAGAGTTTAACACTAAGATTACCAACTTAAAAACGCAATTTACCCACAATACAACTGTTTTAATGGAAGAGCAGGCAAGATTCACGGAAAAAATAAATAATATAAATGAAACTATTAAAACACTACAATCTGAAAACATGAAACTACAACAGGCACTAGATTGCATCACAAAACAAATTGAAAATCAAATTAATATAGCCACCACTTGCGATCCCCATCATAATCAACATTCCATAGTTTTGTATGGGTTAAATGAGTTTAGAGGAGAAAATGAATATGACCTGATAGAGCGCATAAGCCATATATTCTACGAGATTCTTGGAATAGATGTTAACGGGTTTATTGAGAGCATAACACGAATAGGCAGACGCGGAAACCGAAGACCGATTGAGATTAGGTTAATAAACAAGAGAATGACAAAATACATCCTCAACAACCACCATAAGTTCAGAAATACAGGGCTGGCAGTAACAAAGTTCATGGAGCAACTGGAACTCAAAAAAAGACACACCTTAAAAGAAACCCTCAGAGATGCCCGTAGAAGAGGTCTTAATCCAATAGTTAAAAAGAACGAGGTATATGTAAATGGAAAGCAATACACATTACCATCTAAGGCCCAGCCAAACCAACAGCAACCCCAAATTAGAGAATCTAACTGCAAACAAAGTATTGAAGCTCTAAATGGAGTTCCAAACTCTAACACACAGGTACACCCGTCGACCTCGACCGAAAAGTCTGGACAAGTGACTATACAGGCTGATCAAAAGGCTTGCAATACAGCCAAAGTAGACGAAAATCTACACATACATAACGAGCGTAGTAATAATACATTTCGCTAACACCTTTTCCATCCTTTTCCAAAATATGCAAAGCCTCAAAAATAAGATTGATCAACTAGAAAGCTTTTTGACAGAAAACACTTTTATGGCTCTATGCCTGACTGAGACCTGGATACATAAATCGCAAGCAGATTTTCTCCATATTCCTGGATATAATATGGCGTCAGCCTTCAATCGGCAAGAACACAACGGCGGAGGAGTGTCCATCCTGCTTAAGGATGGCATTGAATACAGAGAAAGAAAAGATATTGTAGCTTTATCATTAGAATATATAATCGAATGTTGTTCCATAGAAATACCCGAATTAAATGTTATTTTAATCTGCTTTTACAGGCCAAATCGAGAAATAGAAACGTTTTATAATCAGTTGGAAAAAGTTTTAGAAAAGATTAAAACAAAGACACAAAATCGGCATATTATAATTGGAGGAGATTTTAATATAGACATGCTGCCTAAAAATAAGTTTAGCAAACGTCTCTCGGACAATATGCTAGCACTAAATCTAGTCCAAATTGTAAAAGAGCCCACACGAATCGCCGCACAGTCTCAAACATGCATAGATTTATTATTTACAAACAATAAATTATTTCAACTTGAAGTGTCAGAATTCGGACTCTCAGACCATAAAGGAATTGTTTATAATTTTGAAATTCAGCCAAAAATAGGATTAGTCAAAAATAGGATTTGGACAGCCCTAAAGCGGGTCCAAAACCAATCAAACCAGTTAGCATTTAAAGAAGCTGTCAAAGGCGTAAATTGGAACAACGTCTTAGTGCATGATGATGCTAATAATAACTACAAAGCATTCCAAAATATGTTAAAATATATATTAAATGAAACAATTCCCCTAAAACGTGTAAAGATCATAACAACAAGGAATAAAGCATGGCTGACAAAAGGATTACGAACTTCTTGTAAAAATAAAAGGTTTCTCCGGATGCACATTAATAATAATCGAATAGAAGGAAACTGTGTACTTAAAAATTACTACAAATCTTATAACAAAACCTTAAAGAAATGCATAAATTATTCAAAAAAAGCTAATTATATAATGCAGATGAAAAAATCTACAAACAAAATTAAAACTATGTGGCGAGTCATCAACGAAGCAAATGGGAAAACATCAAATAATCTCACAACAAAAAATATAAAAATTAAAAGCCCACAACAAAACATAACCTTAGATTCGCCAGAAGACGTCGCGAACGTCCTCAATGACTATTTTGCTAATGTCTTTGAGGAAGCATCAGATAACAAATGTAATATCTCTAATACAACTACTACACAATATCAATCCCTAAAATCCTATGATGTAGTGGATAGATCAATGTTTCTTCATCCTGTCAGCGAGAGAGAAATTTATAAAATAATTAACAAATCAAAAAGTAAACGCAGTTCGGGGATCGATGAAATCCCGTCTATATTATTAAAAACATGCGTAACGGAACTAACCCCACCAATCACTAGGCTTATAAATCAATCGTTTGCTCAGGGACTATTTCCAGATGATTTAAAAATATCTCTAATAAAACCAGTGTTCAAAAAGGGTGATGACATGGACCCTTGTAATTACCGACCAATTGCTTTGCTACCGTCCATATCAAAAATATACGAAAGAGCAATGTGTGACCGGCTATATCGATTCCTTGAACAAAATAAAGTGCTCCATACAAACCAATACGGCTTTAGAAAAGACCGCTCCACAACTCTTGCTGTAACAAATTATATGCAGACAGTCTTAACTATTTTAAATAAGAAAAGACATGCAGTTGGGCTCCTCCTAGATTTAACTAAAGCTTACGATAGGGTATGTCACAAAATCTTACTTAACAAGATGTACTACTCAGGGGTTAGGGGTATCGTACATGACTGGTTTAAGTCCTACCTACAAAACCGTACCCAACATGTTCAGATTACCTATCACAACCCGACCACAAATGAGATAGTGCAAAAATTCTCAGAAAGACGTGATTTAAAAGGCTCGATACCTCAGGGTAGCGTACTAGGATGCGCCCTGTTTTTAATATATATCAACGATCTTCCAAAAACGGTTGACATCTACAACATTCTATTTGCAGATGATATTTCATTATTATTTGAAATTAGTAAAGGTGAAAATCAAAATGAAATTATAAAAAGTACCCTCTGTAAAATTAATAACTGGCTAAACGTACAAAATTTACAAATAAATCTTAATAAAACTAAACTATTACAATTCTATCATAGACAAAACAACCCATTAAATTTAAACATTGTAACAAATAATACCAAAATAGAAGAAGTAGATAATTTTAATCTGCTAGGAATAACTTTAGACAGTAGTATAAATTGGAAGAAACACATAGAAATAACAAAAACAAAAATTTCTAGCTTTTTATACGCACTTTATAACCTCCGCAAAACAACAGACCTGAAAACTGCGCTGTCGGCCTATCACGCGTTTGCACACTCGCGGCTCAGCTACGGCATCATGCTTTGGGGAAACAGCACAAATGCTCACGAACTGTTTGTGATGCAAAAAAAGTGTGTACGGATCATGGTTCGTATACAATGCCCGGAGAGCTGCAAACCCCACTTTAAAAACCTCGGAATCCTACCACTACCGTGCCAGTATATTATGGTGTTGGCCCTTTACGCGTGGAACAACAAGCACTTATTTAAAGAACCCCAAAGTACCAGAAATAAATATCAGATTCTTCTCCCACCCGCTAATTTAAAAATGCTATCCAATAGCCCACAATACACTGCAATCAAGACATATAATAAACTACCTAATACTTTAAAAGCACTGGACAGTTATGAAATGTATTATAAGCAGCTAAAGTTACTATTACTACAAAAGTGCTATTATTCGTTGAATGAATTTTGGACTGACAATCTTAAAGAAATTAAAATTTAATCTTGGTATTTATTTTTAAATTTATCCATAAATAACAAGAATAATTATAAATTACAGATTACTTAAGTAAAATAAAATAAAAACTAATTGAAATGAATCACTTAATGCCTGGAAATTGTATCAATTGAATCTGTTGGTATGCTTACACCTTAGCTATGAAATGTAATTATAGTTAGTTGAAGACGTTTTAGTAGATTGCTATACCTGAAAGGATACATGTTGAATTAAATTTAATAAACACTCTTTGCTATAATGTAACTAAGTATATTTAGTTGTAGACGTTGAAGTACATTGCTATGCCCGAAAGGGTACATGTTGAAACAAATTGTATTATGACACCAATATAAACACATGTATATATGCAATAAATTATATGAATATGAATATGAATATGAATACTAAACTAAATAATTAAGAACAATTTGATAGTTCTTAACCAATTTGTGCGTGTGGATGTGTGTGTGTGCGTGAGAGTGTGCTTGAGTGTGAGAGGGGTGAGAGTGTTTGTAAAATGTGCGTGTGTGGAACCCGCGAGGGAATAGATAGGGCTTGAAAGACTTGTGTAAAACAAAAATATAAAGTCTAAGCTGCTATGCATGATTCAGTGAGGACCTAGGAACCAGCCTTTCCGTTTCTCTGTACGACAAAGTGTACAGCCATTTCCTCGCAGCGTTTTTGGCTCTGATTACCGAAAGTTCCCTTATATCAACCGCACTGCAGACATTATTGTAGGTGTACCGGTGAGCAAACGCTGGACATTTCCTAGCCACCGCGGATCTTAGAGGCGGCAAGGGTGCCCTGAAAATCCGTTTCTTAAGCATTTCCCCATATAATTTAGAGTCAAGTAATGCGCTGTGAGAGCGAGTGACTGCTTTGATAATAAATAGCTGTCGCACTCTGAGCAGTTTGGTTTCTCTGTACAACTCGTCAGTAGGAAACCGGAAACGTTTTTTGTACATTACTTTAATAACTGCTCTTTGTGCGCGTTCAACAGCTATCATAACGCTTTTGCCGGCGCAGCCCCAGACGGCCACCCCATATTGCAGCACAGACTGGCACAACGCATAATACACGAGGCGGAGTAAGTCTGGCGAGGCACAGCCTCTTAGTCTCTTCATAACATATATAAGCCGTCTGACTCTCGAGGACAAGGTAATGATGTGTCGCTTGAAAGTGAGATGCTGATCAAAAATAATTCCCAGGTACACAATATAATCACGCCTCGTGACCTCCTGGCATGTACAATGTTGTTTTGGACTGACTGTTACAGCAGCAGGGTCTGACATGCAAGAGTGGAATTTTAAAGTTCTATCTGTAACAGGAGAGGATGTTATAGTTTTGGAGAATGCCACGTAATTTGTTTTTTCCACATTAAGAGTGAGCAAATTATTATTGAGCCAAGAAGAGACTCTAGCAAGTCCAGTTTCAGCACGAGAGAAAGCTTCTTCCCAGGATTTCTCGTTAACAAGTATGACCGTGTCATCCGCGTAACAAATAATCTCTGTATTGGGGATAGAGATATCCGGGATGTCATTTATGTACAGCACAAAAAGTGTCGGGCCGAGGATGCTTCCCTGTGGGACACCAAAAAGGATAGGCAACGGATCACTACTGTTCTGTCCTATTTTTACTTTTTGACATCGGTCAGTGAGATAGCTATTAAACCAGTCAAGAGCAATACCCCTGACCCGCGGATACGCATACCCCTGATACGCGGGCTTGTCTTAGCGTTAGCGAGCTAAGTTTGCACCTGGTGCGTATGGCACCGCATACAAATGAGGTGCAAACTCAGCTTGGTCGAGAAGTACGTGCGTAGTAAATAGTGAATGCAGTGATTGTTGAAATTTATTGTGAAGCTAAGATACTTATAGTCAATTTGTCCATGGTACTACGAGTTTATGTAATAAATATTTTGTATTTTTATTGATGGATGAGTTATGATGAGTTTGATATATTGTACCAAAAAATTTAGGCAATCCGGTGGGAATCGTGTTGTAGGAGCGCTCCGCCACTGCTGGGGTATCAATATTATCGTGGTTTAATTTTTTTATTAAACCGTTTTGAAGCAAAATCCATAAAATTTTAGACACGTGATACGAATCATGATATGAGTGTATCACTTGATTATAATAACCGTGTAAAAGGTCCCATTAGGAAAACCGCTGCCACTGCCTTGTCTCACTATTGTGAGTTGATTTGCTGCGCAGCCAGGGGCATTCCACAAGAATATCGCGAACGTAAGTCGTGTCGTATGGCTGTTACTAAAAAAAGTAAAATAAAAATAAGAAGATTTAGTAAAATGAAGAAAGCTCGAGAATATATTGTACATTTTTAGGTCAAGCATTGAAAATCGGCTTCCTATCATTGTCGGAAGTAGGTAGTAAAAGAAAAGCCTTAAGTAAGCGACATTTTCCTGAAATGCCCCTGCCACGTTCAACGCATTTGTTTGAAAGTTTTAATCACCGTGAGAGAATTTTTAGATCGACACTCGTTAGAAAATGTGTTCGACAAATACTTTACGCGGGGGTTCAAATGTATTTACTCTAAGATTGTTTGTGTTGTATACCTAAATACTTATGATATTTGTTTGAAAATTAAAATGTAACAATATTTTCGCAATAAGTATACCTACCATAGCTCTTTATAAACTGTTTAGCGAACGAAATATTTACATCTAGAATAAATCAGTGTTGTTGAAATACGAGTAGGTACCTAGGTTTAATAATTTCATATTATTCGCAAATTTCGCAATAAATACGCTTTTAATTGTGGATGATGTTTTTGTTATTAAGGAACTTTTAAGTAGTTATAAATTCCCTTATAGGACCACAATTTTTTTAACAGTCACAGTCACCGCCGGGGCGATAATAAGAAACCCCTGTAGCTCCCAAATTCTTGTCTTGCTCTCTCGCTAGTGGTAAATAGCTTGATATGCCATATCGCACAAACCAACTTTAAATAAAAAATCACGTTGTCAAAATGAATGACCATCCAAATATCAAAGGTTCGGAGTTTTAGTTAAATAAATTTTTCATCTTTTTTTATAAGAATTGCGAATATGTTACCTACTTGTGGTTTAAAAATAGTAGCGAATTTAAAATTTAAAAAGGCCTTATTTTGGTATTTAATTTGGTATTTAATGTTGTGCGAGAGATTATTTCAAACGTTCAGATCAATGATGAATGTAATATAACTTTTTTCAAAATTATTGGCTGCCTCATTTTTTAGCCATAAAAAAAATTAAAATTCGTATATTTAAAAGAAACAGAACACAATTAAAATTAGCCCGTGGTCCCACACTAGGCGTAGCCTGTATCGTGGTGACCGTTTGAATAACATTAACAGTACTGAAAGTTTGTTCGGGTAGGTATCCTCTATTATCATTAAAACAAATAGAAAGAAGAATGGCCTCAGGAAGGGACGCATTCCCGATCTATACATATAATAAAGCTGAAGAGGGTCGAAAGTCTGTACATGGAAGATATTTAAAAAAAAAATTGGCTGGGGATACTTAGAATTGATAACAGAACACGTTCCAACAGTTTTTAGAATTTTTGTCTGTTTGTCTGTTTATCTGTTTGTCTGTTTATATGAACGCGCATCACGTGAAAACGGCTAAACGGATTTTGATGAAAACTTTACTAATCTGTCGAGTAAATACCCGGTCAGGTTTTAGGCTATAAAAATTGTGCAAAATTGGGTTTAAAGGGGGTAAAAAGAGGGGTTGAATTTTGTATGGGAACTCCTATAATCCATGAGTTACAGGAATGAAAATTGGTAAGCATATACTTGACGACAAAGGAAAAACATCCTAATTCAAAATTTTTGAAATCTTAAGATAGAAACTGAAAAAAAGTAAACGCAAGCGCTGCGCCGCGGCGCTGCCCAATGTGCGCGCCAGCCACCGCGGTCTCTTCAAATTTTGAACACTATTATGATTTATTCCATTAATTAACTGTGACTCTAAACCCCAATTTCAGTACCGTGTTCAAGATTCAAAAACTACATATACAACTCTGTAATCCCACTAATATTATAAATGCGAAAGTTTAGATGTTTGGATGTTTGTTACTCAATCACGCAAAAACGGCTGAACAGATCAAGGTGATTTTTTGTATACTAAACAGTATATAATCTGGATTCACTTATAGTATACTTTTTGTCCCGATAATCACCCTCAAAGGGATGAAATCAGGGGTGCAAATATGGTCTATGAAACTGGTGATTTAAATCCTACGCCATTCTAAGCTTTAAGATTCAGCCCATTGGAAGTATAACGGCGTGTCAATAAATTTAACTTAAGCCATAGCAGAATTTGACGTATTGTAAACAAGCTGACGTTTCGATATGTCAAAGCCGAAATATCATAATTCCTTCTGATTGATGACGCTATTTTTGAGCATAACCTTTTAGCAATTAGGTCTATTATTGCGTGTAAATCATAATAAATTTGCGGTACTTTGGAATTGTTTGTCTTCATATGCTTAAATACAAAAACAGCTGCTTCAATGCAGTCTTTGTATCGTCGGTGTACAATTTAATTTTGCCGTGTATTATTTTTTATGTAGTTGGTGACCCTTCAGACTATAATAACTGTTTGATATAAGAGATCACTTGGGCTGGGCAGTCCAATCGTCAACATTGACGGTTGAAGCACCTTAGATCTATGCACAAAGTACAATATATATACTGAGATAGAGATACCAGTGAAATTCTCCACATAGATCGTAGCGCCGTTGTGCATTGAGTAAGAACTAACCGCACGACCGCTGCATCCCTGTCACTTCAATATGCAAGTGCGATAGAGATAGCACCAAGTGACATCTGGTACAAACAAGTTAAAATAACATTTCCATAGAAAAATTCGTACTTCAAGCTGAAAGGCCCCTGGATCTATGCTTATCCGTATACACATATAATACAGCTGTAGAGGGTCGAAAATCTGTACATTGAAGATATTGGATTAATCATTGGAGCGATTAGAGGGCCCTTGGTATCGAAACAGAACACATTTCAACAGTTTTAAAAATTCGTGTCTGTTTGTCTATCGGTTTATATGTCTAGGCAGTGTGACTCTCGGCCTTCAGCCTCACGTGCATTGCCGCTTCGGGCCTTCGGCCCTCAGCCTTACATGAGGGGCCCGCTCTGTTGGCTATCTTCCCACTATGTGTGAATGATTGGCATGAGGAGCCCACTCTGTGTGAATGATCTGCCTTTAGACTCGCATGCCTTGCCCCTCTGCATCAGGCCTTCGGCCCTACATAAGGAGCCCGCTCTGTTGGGACTCTCGGCTTTCGGCCTCGCTTGCATTGCCACTCTGCTTCAGGCCTTTGGCCCTACATAAGGAAACCGCTCTGTTGGGACGCTCGGCCTTGGGCCTCGCGTGCGTGTCACACGGATCCGGGCCTTCAGCCTTATATAAGGATCCCGCTCTATTTGAATGCTCGGCTTTCGGCCTCGCATGCCTTGCCACTCCATTTCGGCCCGTTAGTCATCAACTTTACATGAAGAATCTACTCTGTTGGGAAGCTCGGCCTTCGGCCTCGCGTGTCTCGCCTCCCTGTTTCAAGTCTTCGGCCCTCAACCTTACATAAGAAGCCCGCTCTGTGTGAATTCTCGGCCTTCCGCCTTGCATGTTTTGCCACTCTGCTTCTGCCTTTCGGCCCTCATACTCACATGAAGAACCCGCTCTGTTAGGACGTTTTACGGCAAAACTGCGTAGCGAGACTTTTATCATTGTACATGTAATATTTTACGGGCTTTATTCGTCTAGAATCGGTACATTTGATATTCTGACATAAGCTTAATCATTTGTTTTGAAAGCACGAGCACGTAGCACCAACTCCCGTTACAATCGGACACTTTTAATTGAAGTTGTAGACGATTATATATTATACCTAGGACAGACTGTCCAGTTAGGTGGGTCCAACTTCGAGAAAGGGGTTGATTGTCGAATCCAACTCGGCTGGGCTGCGTTCGGGAAGCTACGGCACATCTTTTCGTCCAATAATCCGCGGTGTCTCAAGACGAGGGTCTTTAACCAGTGTGTGTTGCCAGTGATGACATATGGCACTGAAACGTGGTCGTGGTCGCTTACTATGGGCCTCATAAGAAGGCTCAAAGTCACCCAAAGAGCAATGGGGATGGCTATGCTGGGAGTATCTTTGCGTGATCGTATCAGAAATGGGGCCATCCGCAGTAGATCCAAAGTAACCTACATAGCCCTCCGAACCGCTAAACTTAAGTGGCAGTGGGCGGGGCATATTGCACGTAGGACCGTTGGCCGTTGGAGAGGAAAGGTTCTCGAGTGGGATCGAGGATGCAAGTAAGATCTATGAAACGGGGTGGTTTAATCCTCATACGCCATTCTACGATTTAAGTTTTAGCCAATTGGGAGTTTAACAGCGTGTCAAGAAATTTAACTTAAAGCATAGCAGAATTGTAAACAAGTTGACGATTCATTATGTCAAAACCGAAGTATCATAATTCCTTCTGATTGTTGACGCTATTTTTGAGCACAACCTTTTCGCAATAAGTTCTACTTTGCGTGTACATCAAAATGCATTTGCGATACTTTGGCATTGTTTTTATTCATATGCTTAAATACAAAACAGCTGTTTCAATGCACACTTTGTATCGTCGGTGTACCATTTAGTTTTATCGTGCGTTATTTTTTACGTAATTTTTGACCCTTCACACAATAAAAACTGTTTGATATAAGACAATCGTCAGCATAGACAGTTGGAGCATCTTAGATGTACACTTAGAAGAGGGTCGAAAGTCTGTACATGGAAGATATTCGAAAAAAAGTTGGCTGGGGATACTTAGAATCGATAACAGAAATCGTTTTAACAGTTCCACCACCACCATATCAGCCCTGGGACGTCCACTGCTGGACATAGGCCTCCCCCAATTTCATGGGGGGTAAATGCCATAATCGCCACGCTTGGCATGCGGGTTCATTCGTCTAGAATCTGTACATTTGATATTCCGAAATAAGCACTTTATGATTCGTTTTGACAATAGGATTTCTAGGGAATGTGATATTGACTGAAATCATTTCTTAAGGGGGTGTAAAGAAGGGTGATAGATTGTATCATCATCATCATCTGAGGCGTTATAGCCACGGGTGGGCCCTAGGCTAGCCTGGTCAAGCAAATATCTCCAGTGCGATCTATTCGTGACTTTCCTTCTCCAACATGTCACCCCTAAGTTCCTGGTGTCCACCTGAGCTTGAGGAAGATGGTATGGGAAAATAAATCATTCTAAGGCGAGAACGAATTATACGCGGACGAAGTCGCGGGCAAAAGCTAGTATCACATAATTTGTTAACTTTGTTATAGAGGTATGGATGAAGATAACTGGGAAAGCTTTTAAAGAAACATGTATTACTGTGTGGTATTGGAATCTTGTACACCCTTCTGCGCAGTAGCAGTGGATATAATTCCGAGGAAATGGTCATACGATGAACCAAAAGGGAAACCCTTAGAAACATTAGCTGCCTTACAGTGAGAACGCCCCATTCTTTATATAGTTTGGCAGTGGAGAATAACCGAGGCTTCCTGAGCATGACCCTTAAGATGCATCGTTGTGCTCTTTCTAAACTTAAAAGGTGCGAGCTGGCGGCACCTCCCCACACCGTAATGCAGTATAAGAGCAAATCGAAATGTAAACTAACTTTAAAATATCTTTACCGGCAGAGTTTCTCAGTAATTTTACAATATATATTAATTTTCTAATCCTAGAGGACAAAGTTTCTATATGAGCCTTGAAATTAAGTTTTTCATCCAGTAGTATTCCTAGGTATTTAATCGAGCTACAGTTAGCTATGAAATCATTACTTGCACTAGGCAATGTGGCGTCCGAGGCTATCACAAGGTCTGGACGATATTTTGGAGATGAAACAGTAGTCTTATGGAAACAAAGGTATTTCGTTTTTGTAATATTTAACGTAAGTAAATTTTGAGTTAACCATTTAGATATCTGGGCCAGACCCTTTTCAGTCGCCGCAAAACACGTTTCCCAAGACGATTCGTGGAAAATGAGAGCAGTATCATCTGCCTAACAGCGTAGCGCGCAGCGTAGCGTGAGCTTCAGCGTATTTCTCACAAATGGAAGGCAAATCATTAATGTAAATCAAGAACAAAGTGGGACCAAGAATGCTTCACCCGAAAAAGAATGGAACCCCGAAAGCTACCGTCCTTTCGGAACACACCAAAGCGCCCAGTTTTAAACATTGACCACGATTTGACAGATAACCTTTGAACCATTGCAATGCAATGTCCCGAACACCTGATATCTCCAGCTTTCTGAGTAAAACCGGAATCGATACTGTGTCGAACGCTTTAGCCAGATCCAAAAAAACACCAGTGCAAACTTCACCTTTGTCAAGATAAGAAGAAACAAGACGAGTAAGTAACGAAACAGCATCCTCCGTTGATTTGCCTCGCCGAAAGCCGAATTGTCTGGGTGAAAGCAAATTTTCTGATTCTAGAAATGTTATTAACTTGTTATTAACAATTTTTTCCAGATTTTTTGAAATACTTCCCAGGAGACTAATTGGGCGATAATTACCTGGGCAGTCTTTAGAGCCGCCCTTGTGAATAGGAACTACTGCCGCTACCTTCCAGCTATCAGGGAAAGAGCCCGTAGAAATACTTAAATTGAAAATATATGTCAAGGGTGGAGTTATTAAATATTTGACGTGTTTGAGGAGGCGATTGTTAATCTGGTCAAGGCCGGGGGCGCTATCTATTTTGAGATTTGTAATCAGGTCTTTTACTTCAGCTTCGCCAGTAGGACTCATAAAGAATGAGTTATGAGGAGTACTTTTAACCTTCACCTTTGACGCCAGTGCATGTTCTGTGGTCTTTTCTCGAATCAGGGTTTTGTTAGCTAAGTTCTGTCCCACTGATGTAAAGAATTCATTCGTAAAGTTGAGTGAATGAACATTGGGTTTAATAGAAGCAAGTTCAGGGGACTGGTCGTTCTTTTGTTTGCTGGTATGTGTAATATCTTTTATAGTGCTCCACAATTTTTTCGGGTTATTCTTATCTTCAACAATACGCCTACTGTCATACGCATCCTTGATTTTACGTAGTAATCCTATATAAAAATTCCTATACCGCGTGTATGTTATTTTGATAAAGTCATTGTCGGGGTTTTTCCGGTACTGAGATTGAAATGAAAAAAATGAAAAATGAAAAATGATTTATTTGTTCTCTTAGGTACTAATTTTACAGTGTGCTGGTGTCCCCTTTTTAAGTAAATGTAATACCTGTGCTAAGGGGCACCGCTCTTCCATTAAGAGGTATCAAGTAGTACAACTGTTGTAAGTAAAGAGGTAATGACTAGGTATAAGGTAATAAATTACATTTGTATTATTAAATGCAATTTATCTTTATGTTTTGAGCATCACATTAAGCCTGGAGTCATCCAAGGCTTCAAGCAATGACGAGAGCGACTTACAAGTTTATTAGTAGTATGATTTCTGATAATTGGAACAAGTATTTCTGAAAACGCGTTCGCTGCTTCCGTTGCGGATGTTTTGGAAAAAACATCAAGCCAACTTTCGCGACTTAGCTCAATTTTTATATCTTCGTAATTTACTTTAGTGCATATTCGAGATGCTTTAGATATTTTTATTTTCTCAGAAGAGGAAACTGCTACCATAACTATGTCATGATCAGTGATATCCGACGTACGAATTACCGATACCGAGTCATTCTTAGATCTTATAAAAGCGTGGTCTATACAAGAGTTATTCCTGGTGGGTTTGTCTATGGCCGAAGTTAGACCTAAGCTAGCCATGATGTTCAAATAATCAGAAGCGTTGGGTTCCCCAGTATTCATGATATTAATATTTATGTCACCCGTACCGATTAGACATTGGGGTTTTTTAATGCCTGATATCAGATTCTCCAAAGAGGTCAAAAAGGGGTCAATATTGTTTACCGATGGGGACCTGTAAATACCTAATAGAGAAAAGTAATCTGGTATATTAATGAAAAGTCAGTCGCAGTCTTGCAGAAGTGGCTCAGAGACCGTGGCATTTAATTCGTTGTGCACGTAAGCAACAACCCCACTTGCCTGATTATTGGATCTTAAGGTGCGGTAAGAGTTATAGCCATCTATCTGGCCCACTTGCGTCCCCTCTCTTAGCCAGCACTCGGTTAGGATCATAACATCAAATTTAATGTTTAGCCTTTTAAAAGTTATATGAAACTGATCAAAATTATGTTGTAGGCTTCTGATATTAAGTGTCAATATTTTAAACGAGTTACTCCGGGAAATAATATTCTCACATTGCTCTGGAGTTTCTACAACGTGACAATTTACCATAAAGGACTTATCAAGTTCAGAGCCAATGTCTAAGCCAGCCATCGTGCGTAGTGTAGTGGTTGGGTGATTGCGCCGTGGCTCCAGGGTGTGGAGGAATGATCTCCCGAGTGATAAAGTAAAACGAGGAGGACTTCATTATAGAAAAATAATTGGTATTGGTACGCACGTGACAATGTATGGTTAGTTCGTGTATAGTGTAAATTGTAGCTATGTAAGTAACTTAAGTAATACACAAAAGAGGCACAACATACGAAAATCATGTTTAAAACTAAGCTGTGCCTCGATAAAGTTAAACGGAGTTTAGGATTTACATAATTGTTATCAATTTTAAAACTATAAGACAACAGTACACTGAGAAAAACGGGCTACTTACGGTGGGCAAAATCGTAATGGTATTGCAGCAAGCTACTTACTACGTATATTTCAAACGTAAAATGGAAGGGGCATACTTATAAAGCCGCGGCTCAATGACAAAGCAGTATGTAACAACATTCTCTGTAAGTATAACGTCTCCGGGCTACGTATACAGGTCGCGCATCGTTGTAAGTATGCCACATCTAGAATTTACGTAGCCGGCACCCGTAAAAATTACGTATGCCGTTCAATGCCATTAATGGTGCCGCATATCTATTGTAAGTAAGAGCCAACATTATACGTACTCCGCTTCATTAAATACGACTACGGCATACTTCATGTAAGTATGTAGAAACATTACTTCAGGATTCTGTATACGTAAAAACGTATCTGGTCAGTCTCAGGAGCGGAATCATTATACCAGACTCGGACTACTTATTTAACGTTCCCGGCTACGTACATAATGTACCCGAATTTGCTGATACATTTTACGTACTCCGGGTACTTACTAATGACTCCGATTACGTACAGTACATAGCCGGTTTACCGAGCCATTACCGTTTTATTAATCGATTTATTATACGTAAGCGGTCTACTTCTCTTACGTAGCTCGCACCATTATGTAAGTAGACAGCCTCCTGACACAAGTCAGCTAGCTGCGTATCAAACGTAGATAGCTGTGCCATCATGCTTAAGTATACCGACTATTTATACGTATGCGGACTACTTGCATGAACGTTGTTGCTACATTTCTTACGTAGCTAACACAATTACGTAAGCAGTCAGCATCCTGACTAAAATAGGCCGTATACGTCAAATTACTACGTTTTCACGTGAGCGGTGAGCGTACGTCATGACCCCGACTACTTACATAATGTTGTTGGTTAATTATGAAAGTAAGCTACAACATTCAAAGAAGTAGTCCGCATACGTTTAAAGACTCTGTATATTTACGCGTCACATTGCTCTGTATACGTTTTTTACAGAAGCGGTTTGCATCTGTCAGGTGCCCGACTACTTACAAAATGCTGTTGGCTACGTATGAAAGTAAGCTACAACATTCAAATAAGTAGTCCACATACGTTTATAGACTCGGTATTTTTACGCATCGTGGCTCCGTATACGTTTTTTACATAAGCGGTTTGCGTCTGTCAGGTGCCCGACTACTTACATAATGTTGTTGGCTACGTATGAAAGTAAGCTACAACATTCAAAGAAGTAGTCCACATACGTTTATAGACTCGGTATATTTACGCGCCGTGGCTCTGTATACGTTTTTTACATAAGCGGTTTGCGTCTGTCAGGTAGCCGACTACTTACAAAATGTTGTTGGCTACGTATGAAAGTAAGCTACAACATTCAAAGAAGTAGTCAGCATACGTTTAGAGACCCATTACATTTACCCGGCATGGCTCTGTATACGTTTTTTACATAAGCGGTTTGCGTCTGTCAGGTGCCCGACTACTTACAAAATGTTGTTGGCTACGTATGAAAGTAAGCTACAACATTCAAAGAAGTAGTACACATACGTTTATAGACTCGGTATATTTACGCGTCGTGGCTCTGTATACGTTTTTTACATAAGCGGTTTGCGTCTGTCAGGTAGCCGACTACTTACAAAATGTTGTTGGCTACGTATGAAAGTAAGCTACAACATTCAAAGAAGTAGTCGGCATACGTTTAGAGACCCATTACTTTTACCCGGCATGGCTCTGTATACGTTTTTTACATAAGCGGTTTGCGTCTGTCAGGTGCCCGACTACTTACAAAATGTTGTTGGCTACGTATGAAAGTAAGCTACAACATTCAAAGAAGTAGTCCACATACGTTTATAGACTCGGTATATTTACGCGTCGTGGCTCTGTATACGTTTTTTACATAAGCGGTTTGCGTCTGTCAGGTAGCCGACTACTTACAAAATGTTGTTGGCTACGTATGAAAGTAAGCTACAACATTCAAAGAAGTAGTCGGCATACGTTTAGAGACCCATTACATTTACCCAGCATGGCTCTGTATACGTTTTTTACATAAGCGGTTGGCGTCTGTCAGGTGCCCGACTACTTACACAATGTTGTTGGCTACGTATGAAAGTAAGCTACAACATTCAAAGAAGTAGTCCACATACGTTTATAGACTCTGTATATTTACGCATCGTGGCTCCGTATACGTGTTTTACAGAAGCGGTTTGCGTCTGTCAGGTGCCCGACTACTTACATAATGTTGTTGGCTAATTATGAAAGTTAGCTACAACATTCAAAGAAGTAGTCCGCATACGTTTATAGACTCGGTATATTTACGTGTCATGGCTCTGTATACGTTTTTTACATAAGCGGCTTGCGTCTGTCAGGTAGCCGACTACTTACAAAATGTTGTTCGCTACGTATGAAAGTAAGCTACAACATTCAAAGAAGTAGTCCAGATACGTTTATAGACTCGGTTTATTTACACGTCGTGGCTCTGTATACGTGTTTTACATAAGCGGTTTGCGTCTGTCAGGTGCCCGACTACCTACATAATGTTGTTGGCTAATTATGAAAGTAAGCTACAACATTCAAAGAAGTAGTCCGCCTACGTTTATAGACTCGGTATATTTACGCATCGTGGCTCCGTATACGTTTTTTACATAAGCGGTTTGCGTCTGTCAGGTAGCCGACTACTTACAAAATGTTGTTGGCTACGTATGAAAGTGAGCTACAACATTCAAAGAAGTAGTCCGCATACATTTATCGACTCGGTATATTTACGCGTCATGGCTCTGTATACGTTTTTTACATAAGCGGTTTGCGTCTGTCAGGTAGCCGACTACTTACAAAATGTTGTTCGCTACGTATGAAAGTAAGCTACAACATTCAAAGAAGTAGTCCGCATACATTTATAGACTCGGTATATTTACGCGTCATGGCTCTGTATACGTTTTTTACATAAGCGGTTCGCGTCTGTCAGGTAGCCGACTACTTACATAATGTTGTTGGCTAATTATGAAAGTAAGCTACAACATTCAAAGAAGTAGTCCACATACGTTTATAGACTCGGTATATTTACGCGTCATGGCTCTGTATACGTTTTTTACATAAGCGGTTTGCGTCTGTCAGGTAGCCGACTACTTACAAAATGTTGTTGGCTACGTTTGAAAGAAGTTACAACATTCAAAGAAGTAGTCCACATACGTTTATAGACTCTGTATATTTACGCATCGTGGCTCTGTATACGTGTTTTACATAAGCGGTTTGCGTCTGTCAGGTAGCCGACTACTTACAAAATGTTGTTCGCTACGTATGAAAGTAAGCTACAACATTCAAAGAAGTAGTCCGCATACATTTATAGACTCGGTATATTTACGCGTCATGGCTCTGTATACGTTTTTTACATAAGCGGTTCGCGTCTGTCAGGTAGCCGACTACTTACAAAATGTTGTTGGCTACGTATGAAAGTAAGCTACAACATTCAAAGAAGTAGTCCACATACGTTTATAGACTCTGTATATTTACGCATCGTGGCTCTGTATACGTGTTTTACATAAGCGGTTTGCGTCTGTCAGGTGCCCGACTACTTACAAAATGTTGTTGGTTAGTTATGAAAGTAAGCTACAACATTCAAAGAAGTAATCCGCATACATTTATAGACTCGGTATATTTACGCGTCATGGTTCTGTATACGTTTTTTACATAAGCGGTTTGCGTCTGTCAGGTAGCCGACTAATTACAAAATGTTGTTGGCTACGTATGAAAGTAAGCTACAACATTCAAAGAAGTAGTCCACATACGTTTATAGACTCAGTATATTTACGCGTCATGGCTCGCTATATGTTTTTTACATAAGCGGTTTGCGTCTGTCAGGTGCCCGACTACTTACATAATGTTATTGGCTACGTATGAAATGAAGCTACAACATTCAAAGAAGTAGTCGGTATAAGTTTAGAGACCCATTACATTTACCCGGCATGGCTCTGTATACGTTTTTTACATAAGCGGTTGGCGTCTGTCAGGTGACCGACTACTTACACAATGTTGTTGGCTACGTATGAAAGTAAGCCACAACATTCAAAGAAGTAGTCCACATACGTTTATAGACTCTGTATATTTACGCATCGTGGCTCTGTATACGTGTTTTACATAAGCGGTTTGCGTCTGTCAGGTGCCCAACTAATTACAAAATGTTGTTGGTTAATTATGAAAGTAAGCTACAACATTCAAAGAAGTAGTCCGCATACATTTATAGACTCGGTATATTTACGCGTCATGGCTCTGTATACGTTTTTTACATAAGCGGTTTGCGTCTGTCAGGTAGCCGACTACTTACAAAATGTTGTTGGCTACGTATGAAAGTAAGTTACAACATTCAAAGAAGTAGTCCACATACGTTTATAGACTCGGTATATTTACGCATCGCGGCTCCGTATACGTTTTTTACATAAGCGGTTTGCGTCTGTCAGGTAGCCGACTACTTACAAAATGTTGTTGGCTACGTATGAAAGTAAGCTACAACATTCAAAGAAGTAGTCCGCATACATTTATAGACTCGGTATATTTACGCGTCATGGCTCTGTATACGTTTTTTACATAAGCGGTTTGCGTCTGTCAGGTAGCCGACTACTTACAAAATGTTGTTGCCTACGTATGAAAGTAAGCTACAACATTCAAAGAAGTAGTCCACATACGTTTATAGACTCGGTATATTTACGCATCGTGGCTCCGTATACGTTTTTTACATAAGCGGTTTGCGTCTGTCAGGTAGCCGACTACTTACAAAATGTTGTTGGCTACGTATGAAAGTAAGCTACAACATTCAAAGAAGTAGTCCGCATACATTTATAGACTCGGTATATTTACGCGTCATGGCTCTGTATACGTTTTTTACATAAGCGGTTTGCGTCTGTCAGGTAGCCGACTACTTACAAAATGTTGTTGCCTACGTATGAAAGTAAGCTACAACATTCAAAGAAGTAGTCCACATACGTTTATAGACTCGGTATATTTACGCATCGTGGCTCCGTATACGTTTTTTACATAAGCGGTTTGCGTCTGTCAGGTAGCCGACTACTTACAAAATGTTGTTGGCTACGTATGAAAGTAAGCTACAACATTCAAAGAAGTAGTCCGCATACATTTATAGACTCGGTATATTTACGCGTCATGGCTCTGTATACGTTTTTTACATAAGCGGTTTGCGTCTGTCAGGTAGCCGACTACTTACAAAATGTTGTTGGCTACGTATGAAAGTAAGTTACAACATTCAAAGAAGTAGTCCACATACGTTTATAGACTCTGTATTATTACGCATCGTGGCTCTGTATACGTGTTTTACATAAGCGGTTTGCGTCTGTCAGGTAGCCGACTACTTACAAAATTTTGTTCGCTACGTATGAAAGTAAGCTACAACATTCAAAGAAGTAGTCCGCATACATTTATAGACTCGGTATATTTACGCGTCATGGCTCTGTATACGTTTTTTACATAAGCGGTTTGTGTCTGTCAGGTAGCCGACTACTTACAAAATGTTGTTGGCTACGTATGAAAGTAAGCTACAACGTTCAAAGAAGTAGTCCACATACGTTTATAGACTCTGTATATTTACGCATCGTGGCTCTGTATACGTGTTTTACATAAGCGGTTTGCGTCTGTCAGGTGCCCGACTACTTACAAAATGTTGTTGGTTAATTATGAAAGTAAGCTACAACATTCAAAGAAGTAGTCCGCATACATTTATAGACTCGGTATATTTACGCGTCATGGCTCTGTATACATTTTTTACATAAGCGGTTTGCGTCTCTCAGGTAGCCGACTACTAGACCCCGGTATCGGCGGTGCAAATTGGTAGCTGTCAAGTTCTTAGGGATGGGTAAAAATTATTTTGAAATACTAGAGGTATGTCGATAATTATAGCTATATGTCGATAATTTTTCTTCACCACAATGAGAGTCTAAGACTTCAATTAAACGTGTTAATTTTATACAACAGGACTATATAAATATTATGTGGGTTAAATAGTTTTTTTTACAAATAAAAATCTTCAATTATTCATCATTACTAACAAATTATCGTTATCTTCATAGCACGAAACATTCACAATTTAATTAAAAGTTAAATAATTTATATACCTCAGTTTTATTTCCACCAAAAGAAAAAAAACGTATCCTTAAAAATCGAAAAAAAAACGATTTCGTATTCTTAATGAACGATCAGTTTTTTCAGTAGCCTTCACTTAGTAATCTAGTGAAGTCGCGATGAATATATTCAACATTAAACCCAATATAACTTAGAAATATATGTCTCGAAATATATTATTAACATTTTTTCTAAGTTAAAGGGCGCTAGACTTCGTCTTCTGTTGCTAAAAATCAATTTTAAGAAGGAACATGACTTTCCTACTTCATACTGCTTAATAGCCAAAAATTTACAATTGGCGTAATTTTTTACTGTATTCTTATTTACATCTGTAATTTCGACACTTTTGCCCTCCAACAAACTTTGTATAATTTGTGTAGTTGTGAATCCAGGATTATTATGTATCACTTTCCGTATTTTTAAATAATTAAGTATTCCTGTTTGATGCAAACGTAATAGTGAAATATTTTTTTAACCTCGAGTATTACATCTAAGGATTCCTTTAAACGTTTTGAATCCTTTAGCTTTGTTACTGAAATAGATAAAATTCTAAATACAAAAAATGGTATACATATAAAACTAATGGTACAGAAATAACAAGAGAATCGATATCGACATCATAAATATTTTTACCCATCCCTAAGAACTTGACAGCTACCAATTTGCACCGCCGATACCGGGGTCTACCGACTACTTACAAAATGTAGTTGCCTACGTATGAAAGTAAGCTACAACATTCAAGGAAGTAGTCCACATACGTTTATAGACTCGGTATGTTTACGCATCGTGGCTCTGTATACGTTTTTTACATAAGCGGTTTGCGTCTGTCAGGTAGCCGACTACTTACAAAATGTTGTTGGCTACGTATGAAAGTAAGCTACAACATTCAAAGAAGTAGTCCACATACGTTTATAGACTCGGTATATTTACGCGTCGTGGCTCTGTATACGTTTTTTACATAAGCGGTTTGCGTCTGTCAGGTGCCCGACTACTTACAAAATGTTGTTGGCTACGTATGAAAGTAAGCTACAACATTCAAAGAAGTAGTCCACATACGTTTATAGACTCGGTATATTTACGCATCGTGGCTCCGTATACGTTTCTTACATAAGCAGTTTGCGTCTGTCAGGTAGCCGACTACTTACACAATGTTGTTCGCTACGTATGAAAGTAAGCTACAACATTCAAAGAAGTAGTCCACATACGTTTATTGACTCGGTATATTTACGCGTCGTGGCTCTGTATACGTTTTTTACATAAGCGGTTTGCGTCTGTCAGGTGCCCGACTACTTACAATACAACATTTCAGTCGACGAGTAGAAAATTTTGCTTGTAGTTGAAATTATTGTCCGATATTTAAAATAATGCCACAAAATTAAATCTTCTAGCTAGGACAGTAAAGTCGCTTTTCAAACGGACTAGTTGGGTACAATTCGGCGAATTCATATGATTTTAATCATACATTTCTTAAGTTCGGCTATTACTCGTTAACTAGTAATGCTTACTTAGCTCTGGTACCTAATTTTTCTTTTAACTTTATTATGTATCCTACTGCCTTGTTTTTTCTCATGTACCCAGTATAATAGTAACTGTTTAGCTGCAGAAGGGTAGGGGGGGACACTTGACTCCAAAAAAACTTGCGTTTTAAAGTTTAATATTACGCAAACCTATGCCCGAATCAAAAAAAACGGATTATAAAAAACCGGCCAAGTGTGTATCGGACCACGCACAATGCAGGGTTCCGTACCTATACCTACTACTACTACTACTACTACTACTACACATCTTAAACCTCTATCCTATACTTTGATTCAAATAGTCGTATCTACATAGGGCAATTGCGGCACTTATACATCCTTTTGTTTGGGCTAGACAGTTTTTCAGTGATAACTCAAGAACCGATAACCCTATAGACTTCTTACAGGTTTTTCTGTAATTTATAGGTAAATAACTATATTCTGCATTTTTTCAAAATTTTAGACCGAGTAGTTTCGGAGATAAGGGGGAATGGTTTTTGTTCGCCTATTTTCTTCATCAAATTGGCTGTGACAGACAGACAGATCCTGTAGAGGTTCCGTTTTTTCCTTTTGAGGTACGGAACCCTAAAACCCAGCATTTTTTTAAACGAGCTATCCAACGACAACCCACACGATTATGAGGGGATGTACCTACTCTAGTGTTTTTTTTTAATATTTTATTGTACTGTTTTGTCACAGTGATTAGGTATGTATTGTCAAATACCAAATTACATCTTTCTAGGAGTAACGGTTACTGAGCTATACCGTGGACGGACATGGCGATACTATAAGGGTTCCTAAGGGCGACAGGTGTATAATTTGATGTTTACCGTTTTGTATGCCATTTACCTACTATTGTTATTTTTAAGGTGAGGAACCATCGGTGTGCGAGTCCGACACGGCTTTGGGCGCTTTTTAACCCTATGTGCCCTAGTCTGGCACATACCTATCTCCTAACTCGTAACACCAACAGCAAAGTGACCAAGAGCATGTCGGGCCATGCTCAGTATATGGTTCCGTAACTGAGGGCCTACTCCGAACTTCGAAAATCGAACTTCGTATCGTGCCGTCCCTTTCCGTCGTATAGTTTATAACACGAGAGTGAAAGGGACGGCACGACACGAAGTTCAATTTTCGAAGCTCGGAGTAGGCCCTCTGCTACTGGAGGCGGCTTGAGAACGTCTAACAGTCAAGTTAACCATTCACTTGACATTGGGGGATCGCCGTTACTCAGCTCAGGAACCCTGCACGTGATCCCTGCCCTGGGTGGTGTTAAAAGAGTAACAACTTTGGCCGATACAGTCTCTTCTGGGCCTCGCAGCCTTATTTAAAATAGCCATACGATAAATAAATAAAAAAACCGCTACTACACTGCAGAAGAAATAACGTTTGCCTGTCTGATTTAAAATAACGTAGATTAAAATGTGACAAACGGACGGACGGACATGACGTAATAATAAGGGTTCCATCTGGCTATTCTGCCTAAGGAACACGAAATAGTATAGTATTGAATTAATTCTCTAAAACGTGAATATCTCCGTAACTAGTAACTCCCATAATTGTCGATTTCTACTTAAAATATCGTTCTTAGGCTAATCATGTAGGTATATAAGCTGATATATAATCCAACGCACGTAAAGAGCCCCGGGCGGCTAGTGGAGGGAGTACGTTTTCGCATACATTTTGTTTGCAGCGCAGGTACATCGCCAGGAGCTCTTTTTACGTGCGTCAAATCTTAAGTGAAAGATGCGTCTTTAATTTTGCTTCTCTCGCCCAATCCAATCAAAGAGAGATTTAGAAAATACGAATTTTAGTTCTTCATTGCGTGGTGGAGACGCATTATACACTGCGGTTGTTAGTATCACACGCAATGTATCAGGAAATGGGTTGGCGGGCCGTAATTCACGCGAATTTGTGGTCGACAGGGTGTTCAAGGTCGTCTGGCGTGGCACGAAACAGGCAGAAACTTGTTCCGTTGTTCCGGTACCTGCTACGTTTTAATAAGTAAACGCCGTACTTCCGTAAGTCAGTTGGTGTTGCCATCACAATGATTTTGCAGGGAATAGGGTATTGGAATCATTGAAGACATGTATCACAAAATGTTTATAAGGTAATGATTATTTATTGGTAATTTTATCTCTGCTTATAGGTACTAATCTCTAAATATTTTTTGAAACTAAAACGCCTTCAATTCAAATCAATTTTTTGTTAATTTCCATGGGTTTATTTTAAGAATCTTGTCAATTTTGTAATACATCTGGATGTTGCACACCGAACAATGGACTGAAGTTATAAACCTGACTTTTACGTTACATATGTTTTATATTTATTTGTTAGTGTATTTTTTCTATTTCAAGAATGTGGAATCACTACGTCCCCAGCAAGTACCAAGTGTGCGAAAATTTCTTCTCCTTATTAAAAATAAAATAAAAATGTATTGAAAATATATTCTGTACATATTTTGCTTAGTTTGTTTTTTGCCACCTTCAACATTTCATTCATCATTATCATCATCATCATGTGAGCCGGATGACGTCCACTGCTGGACATAGGCCTCCCCCAAAGAGTGCCATAATGACCGGCTCTTGCGCTAACCGCATCCAGCGGACTCCCGCGACCTTTACCAGGTCATCAGTCCACCTTGTGGGGGGTCTACCCACGCTTCGCCATCGGATACGTGGCCGCCACTCGAGAACCTTTCCACCCCAACGGCCATCGGTTCTAGGTGCAATGTGCCCCACCCACTGCCACTTAAGTTTAGCGATTCGAAGGGCTATATCGGTCACTTTGGTTCTGCTGCGGATGACCTCATTTCTGATGCGATCACGCAGAGAAACTCCCAGCATAGCCCTCTCCATTGCTCTATGGGTGACTGAGTCCTTTCATGAGGCCCATAGTACCTAAGCGACCACGTTTCAGTGCCATATGTCATCATTTTCAACACACTGGTCAAAGACCTGCGTCTTGACACACTGCGGAATATTGGAAGAAAAGATGTGCCGTAGCTTCTCGAACGCACTTTATTACATAATTATTTTTAATCTAGCCCCTAAAAACGAAATTAACTACCACTTGTGTAACCCATCCTATGTTACCAATTTTTTTACTAAAACTTTTAAATTTTTTACCCTATTGTATTCATTGGTTACACAATCAACTACTTAGTCTATGGACATTGGACCTCTGAATGAGTGGTTGCGATTTCTACACTTTAAAAAACCACGTGGATTGGTGATTTTTAAAAGATAAAAGGTGTCAGATTCCACTGTAATGCCTCTGTACTCTTCTTATAGACCCAACTGGTTACCTAGTAATGGAGAGTTTATCTGTCATTGAAGATAAACTAGGTACTAAGAATTGAGAAAATTATTTTTATTAATTCCTTAGTATGGTTTTTGTTATGCTGATAACTAATTACAAATAAAGAACGATAAAGAAACATAATGAATCGTTATCAGAAATAGGGTCGGCAATGCGCATGTGACACCTCTGGAATTGCAGGCGTCCATAGGCTGCGGTGACTGCTTACCATCAGGCGGGCTGTTTGCTTGTTTGCAACTCACGTTGTATTAAAAAAACAAATCCATATTGCCTTTGTTAAAAAAAGTTGGTCCGCGTGTGACATTATAGAGTTGGGCAAAAATTAATTTAATAAGAATAAGAATAAAAACTGAAATTTTATTCTTATTCAAATCGATTTGAATACGAATAAATTCATGCAATTTTATTTAAAATAAAATGACAATAAATAAATCATGCAATTTTTATTTTAAATGAGAATAAAAACGGAATAATTATTCCAGAAATGGGATTTCTCTAAATAAAGTTTTATTCAAATAAAATGTTATTTGGAATAAAGTTAATTTCTATATTGTAAGTTGATTTTAAGTTTCACCCATTTTTTCGATGGTCGGATTGATTGAGTAAGAGTAAGTAGATTTTCTGACATTACTTTTGGTGACGATGGTCTGATGATGGAATCAGGATTTGGATAGTGGAACTCCTCAATGGCTACTTGTATACCCATCGTTTTCGGGTGCATGGTTTGTTTTTATGAATCCCATGCATTATACTTGTTTCTTGTTTATTTATTTCTATAACAATATTACATTGTGTCATTGTGTACTTGGTGACGGTGGTCTGATGATGGAGTCAAGAGTTCAAGCGAAATCCTCAATGGCTATTTTTACAAACCGTCCGCGTGGTTGCGTCGGTGGTTTCCCCTAGATCTTTGAAAAAAACGTATATCTGCTAAAAGTCTTTTACTATCACATTGTTGATTAAAATTTATTTTCTAAAAGTGGCCAAGTGCATATTGTACCACGCACAATGAGTGGTTCCGTGCCTACTACTACTAGTCCTTATTTAAAACCGCTATTCTATATTGTGAATTAATGGCCTCTTCATAGATTCAACTCTTTACTCCATTATCAGACCACAGTCACCAAAAGTAATGTATAGGACTTATAAAAAGAAATCAAATGAGCCCTAACTCGAGGGGTATACAAGTAACTATTGAGGAGTTCCACTGTCCAACTCCTGACTCCATCATCATACCATCGTCACCAAGTGTAATGTGTAGGACTCATAAAAACAAACCAAATGAGTCCAAACTCGATGGGTATACAAGTAGCTATTGAGGAGTTCCACTATCCAACTCTTTACTCCATTATCAGACCACAGTCACCAAAAGTAATGTATAGGACTTATAAAAAAAAACCAAACCAAATAAGCCCAAACTCTTTAAGCCCAGTCCGGTTTGTCATAACTATATTTTGTTGTCCTCGACTAAATATATTTTTTGTGCTATGCCAAAACTAAATATATATATAAATAATGTAGCATATATAATATATATATATATATATAAGCAATGTACAAATAAATAGTATGATAGACCTAGTTATCACTCTTCCATACAAACTTCCACCCCGACAAGTGATGATTTCCGGAATAAATACTATATTCTATGCCCTTCCCCGAGGCTCAAACTATCTGCATACCAAATTCCATCAAAATCGGTTTAGCGGTTTAAGCCTGAAGAGGCTTAAGACAGACAGACAGACAGACAGACACAAATCCGCATATTAGTATGGATGGAACCTGCTCACAAAATCTCACGAAAATCGGTCGAGAAATGCGACCTGTAGAGGAGAACAGCCACCGGACATACGACAGCATTTTTGCCGAAGCTGAAACGGAGACATTCGTTCGCTTCGCTCGGTCGGTCAATAGGCGTATTTAACCTGTTATATGTGCTAATGTTGCTTTTATGTAATGAGGCTAATTTTACGACCTGGCCCATTTACCATATTTTTGGGAGAAACAATCAATCAATCAATTATTTATTTCATTACAACACAAATTATTGGTACAAAAACGTATAGTACTTAGGTATAGTCTCATTGCAAAATTAATTGTAATTTACATCCTTTTGCAGAATGATATCCATTACTTCCCGTACTAGTTAAAATTGTATCACGGTGAAGTAAGTTCCGCCATACAATAGTATAATTACAATTAAAAATGCCATCGATTCTATGCTTAAACAATATATATATAAAAATATTCCGTTTGAAAATTATTATAATTATAAACTATATATTTTTTTGTTGTGTTTATATGAATAATAATTTCTTTGGACGACATTATTATGATATGTTGGGACATTTTTACTAACTTGTGGCAACACTCACCAGTCACCACATGTTTTGTCGGTCGAGCCGAGCCAGTCAGTAGTGCCGAGTGCCGACCGCATCGTGATTTTTGCTTTGTGCTAATTATTGTAAAATGGACATCCGGGAATTACTTGAGGACCTCGGCCTACAAGAATACACAGAAATATTCTCTGGTAAGTACTCATCGAATCGATGAATCGTTATATACTTAGATAGAAAAAAACCGCGAAAACGTTTGTTCACGTAACTTGTTTTTCAACTTGCAATTGTTTGTGTTTCTAGACTTTACTAAATCAGCTTTCTTGGTCAAGTCTTAAAGTAAAATGTAGCATTTATACGCTCAGTCCGTTGAAACAGTAAATTTCTCTCGTTTTGCAAAAATGAAATGGCCGCCATACCATGTGGTGATTTCAAACTTAAATACACTTAAATGTTGTTTTATTTGTGTTTCTAGACAATAAACAGACGTTGGCCTGGAACTAAGATTTAGTATAATTCACACGAAGTAAGTTTGCATCTGTGTAATTGTTTTGCAATAATGCTAGTAATAATGAAGCTGCGGCCGGTGTGTCATATATCGAATTTGGACACAATTAATGTTGATTTGCCAAGGTCTCATTACGGATTCAGTAAACAAGTTTTTTTTCTTTACAGAAAACGAAATTGATTATGACGCTGCTATCATATTAGAGAACGAGGAACTGAAAGAACTTATTCCTAAAGTTGGCCCCCGAATGAAATTTAAAAAATTTCTAGAGAAATTGAGATCGCTACACTCTAGACCGGACTCGTCAGAACAAAAAGATATTTCAGTAAGTATTAAATTAATTGTAACAATTAGCTTCACTTGTAAGTAAAGACCCGGGTATGTCCTAAAACTACGACCAAGACCACCGGGGAATGGGCAGCAGCATTCCTAGAGTGTGGTGGAGATACTGCGATCGCCAACCCGCATGCCAAGCGTGGCGATTATGGCATTTACCCCCCATGAAATTGGTGGAGGCCTATGTCCAGCAGTGGACGTCCTAGGGCTGATATGGTGGTGGTGGTGGATAAGTAAAGACACTAACTCCAATCGCGTTGAAAATTTGTACACCAGTTTAATTCAGGTGACAATGCATTATGACGGTACCATAGAGCTGGTATAATGATGGAGACTGAAGGTGGCCTTAGGAGCTTCTAAAAATTTATAGATGTATTAGAATTGTTTTGATGACTTGTGACAAGTTCCTAATTATCAACATTATACTTGTTTGTTTGTACTGTATAAGAAGCCTCTTGTGTGAAGCCTATGTGTTCAACACATGTGTGCATACAGCTTTGTGTGTTTTAGTGTGCGGTTATTGTGTGTTGTATTGTATTACTTCATCCAAATTGACAAAAATATATTTAAATACTTTTAAGGGGGCTCCCATACAACTAAAGGGGATCGCAAAAGTTTTTGACCTACCGCCTCGAGTGGGGTATTGTTGTTTAGAACTTGTTGAGTAGATAAATACTGTAATTTGTGTTTTAAATACCACCATCCAGCTTTTTACAAAATTTTGTTCCGAAGACAGTTTTCAAAAATTATTAAGATAATTGTGGTGTTTGATTATCATTTTGTATATTAATTTGGGGCGGCACTTTGAGCTAGAGCTAAATAAATAGATTTAGTCCTCTCAGATTGGTAAGGTAAAGTCCTTTTAATAACATTACAGCCTTTTAATAATTTTTAGGTAGTGGACCATACATCTGATACAGAAAATGACACCACAGAAGAGGCAGAATTAACATTAATCTCGAAAGAAAGCTGTACTAATTGTGTAAGTGGCATTGTATATTTATAATTGTATTATGTATAATTTTCAATCCATTATCATCATCCTAGCGTTATCTTAGTATGTTGGATCCTGAGGGATGCCTGGGGTTCTCTACCTAATCCCAAGAATAGTTTTTACAGAAGCCAATGCCAAGCATATGACTGTCCAATCCAAGTGGGAAAATAAACCTTATTGGGATTAGGCTTGTCAACTTGACAAAGTAGAAGTTCTCAAGCAACCCTGAAGGCCTCTAAACTTGGGGAGCGCTCTGTTAGTAAACAATCAAAGCGGGTCACCCAACCAGGAATTGGACCCGGCCTCCCCCTTATCTCCGAAATTTACCAAGAAAAATTAATGAAAAAATTACATAACGTGAACATGAATATAAATATTACAGAAAAAATATAACCATGTCTCTATCTAGATTAAATTTTATAATATCATCAAAAAACTTTATATTTCACTGTAAGATCACGCTTTTTTGTTTCAGGTATCGAAACTACTAAATGTAATGTTATTTTCTTTTAGTAGATTGTATGAGTATTTAGACAAGGCAATAGTCAAAGTTAGTGTGCTAGTAGAATATACATAGTTAGTAGTATATTGTTGAACCAGCAAAAATGTAAGTACATCCGTATGTATAGTATTTATTTGGTAAGTGTTTGATGGTAGTATACACATTAAAAGGACGATGACTGCTTTAGTACAGAGCACCTTAGGAAATTAGCTCATATTGCATGTCAAAGTGTGGAAGGTTTGTTTAATAACTCAACTGTTGAACATTGTATTCTATCATGTCCTCATTCCTCAACAACATAATCCTCAATTTAAATGAGCAGAAATATGAGACAAAATAGTTCATCGAAATAATGGCTTTATTACTTAAACTAAAAAGGTCATTTTAAATATAAAAACCTTGATCGCAGATATATATTTTTTTCATTTTTAAAGACATAAAAGAACATTAAATTTTGAAGAGAATTAGCTGTGAATTTTACTTATTTGTGAATATGTGGTGAGGGCAAAAAAGATCATCGTCCTTTGATGATTAGAATTTGATTTGATAGTTTTAATTATTTCGTTAAAGCTTGTATGTATAGTTGCGCAATTCCCATTTATTCCTGGTGTTTCCCATTCGTCCGATCGGTCAGTCGGCCCAATGGGATTTCTTTTTCGCTTTTAAAACGATTGATATTTCCAACGGTCAATCGGCCAAGTGGGATTTAAGGGATTAGTGTGGAGAATGGGAAAAAATGTCTCACTGGATCGATTAATCGGACAAATGGGAAACACCCTTTGTTCCAACTTGGACTTTTTGTGCAATTTTAAACTCTATTGCCAGGCATTTGCCAGACATTTTCACAGTTCTGTGGAACAAAAGGGAAGGACCCGTATAGTTACTCAGTAGTATTTATTTAGTTAGCTTAGCATTAGCTAGCTTATCTCGATAACTGCGCGGCTTTTAACCGACTTTAAAAGGAGGAGGTTTTCAAGTCGTCTGAACCTTTTTTTTATGTATTTTCCCAATTAGGTACTCGAAGACCCCTGGACCGATTTGGGAAATTCTTTTTTTTTAAAGGGTAGACATCCCGCGTGGTCCTATAGTCATCAGGTCAGGGTCAGGTTTGATGGTGGGATCCTGACAAAATGGTGGGATCCTGAAATCAGAAATATTTATATATTATATACAACGTGTTTGGTATAACGATGTAGGAACTTTAGGCGGTGATGAGGACTATTAGGAAGAGTTTGATCCCTATTTACCTTAGTCCAATATGTGATAGCTTTTTTTAACAGTGGTTTGCTTTTGCGGTTGTGCAACTAACCGTGACCTATGTCGATGTATGGAAAAAACTTTTCCAACGGCAAAGTCAAGTTTGTGTTTTCGTTAGAGAAATGTGAAAAAAAACCAAATTGGACTAAGATAAATTAGCTTCAAACTCTTTCTAATAGTCCCTTCCATGACCTCCTAAATCGTTATACCAAACACCTTGTATATATATAAACAAAACACATTTACTTGCCACTAAAAATAGATAAATAAAAAAATTATTTTTTTCGGGATAGTGTCCTATGTGTTAACCCAAGTTATAAACTATCTGTGTGGTCATTTCATCCAAATCTGTTTTTCGTAATCGAGTAACAAACATTCAAACTTTCACATTTAGAATATAATTAGGATTAGTTTTTTTTAATAAAGGTACATAATCGTATTTGCTTCAAATCTTCTAAGTCGAAAAATATTCAGGTAGTTGGCAAAAAGTTGTGTCTTAAAAATGCTATTGTTATTAACATATTCATTTGTTCAACAACAAATCAATAATGTTTGTGTTTTACATACAGGAAAGTTTAGACGGCAGAGCAATACTCAAAGAGGGAAAAGGAGGCTTATTGACGGAGGGTTCCCGAAGGAAATTGAGCCAGCTTCTAATAAACCACAAACTAGAAAACAATTGTGCGAAGAAAATATCCAGTGAAGAATTTTATAAACTAGCTTCCGAAATTGTAGAAATATTCCACAAAGAAAGTGTTGTGGTGTACTATTCTGCATATGTATCAGCTACAAATAAATTAGCTAAAAAAAATGCTAGTGGCTAGTTATACGAGAGTTACATAGCACGAAGGAGAAAGTTGCGAGAAGGTGGACAGTTGCCGGGAACTAGCCGTTCATCGTCGAAGTCGTCGGGATCATCGCTCAGATCCACGCCAACTATCACAGATGAGGACATCCATAGCCTAGAATCTCTGGAAAGTGGTAAGCAAATAATTACTAATCAAATTCGAGTCGGACTCGCACCGCGAGGGTACCGGTTATATGTTAATACAATATAATACCACCACCACCACCACCATATCAGCCGAAGAACGTCCACTGCTGGACATAGGCCTCCCCCATATTCACGGGGGGTATATGCCATAATCGCCACGCTTGGCATGCGGGTTGGCGATCGCAGTATCTCCACCGCACTCCAGGGATGCTGCTGCCCATCCCCCGGTGGTCTTAGTCGTAGTTTTAGGACATACCCGGGTCCGAATCAATATAATACAAATATTGTTAATTGAACACCAATTCTATGTGATCAAACTAGAAATTGTCAATTTACTTTTGCTGACGACCTTGCTTCTTGCTAAATTTTATTATTCAGCCCTATGTAGGATTATGAACCTTATCAAGTTGTATTAAACATACATACAAGGTTCCTAGCAGGAGGTGATAGAGGAGTTAAAATGCAACAAATTTGACCCCCTATATGTATGGGTCGTAATTTGTATGCATAGTCATAAACTTTTTTAAACCCAGACAATATTGTTTGAACATAACATGTAAATTACCATTTTTTTTTCTTTGCTGTTCATATTTTTTTATGGGGATATTTTATGATTTTTTTATGATTCCCTTAGCTTGGTTAAAGTGTAAGCAACGAAAATAAATTCAAACGGAATCCATCCAATTGGTAACTTTTTAACTCCAAATTTAAAGGTTAAATACTGGGTGAAAACCGAAAAACACTTAAAATTAAAAAATCTTGAAAATTTCTGATTTTCGGCCATCCATATAGGGGGATCAAATTTGTTGCATTTTAACTCCTCTATCACCTCCTGACAGGAAAACGTCGAGTTACTAGTATGAGTATATATATCTCACTTTGCCCTTCCTCTTGTTAACTCATCCCACCATGCATATATAAATTACAGGTATTGTCTATGAAGAAACATTATTGTGGCTGAAAAACAATGTCGATCCATGGAAATCTGTTGAAGAAAAGTGGGCAGAAACTGCAGATCACCGCCTAAACCGCATCCAATGCGGAAAAGGTGAAATAGCGGATTACTTCAAGGATTTCCCAGCCTTGAAACAATCACAAGGCTATACCTTGGTAAGCATATACAGCAGCCTTATTTTTTTTTACATAATCTCTGTGGTTTTTGTATATAAACCTACGCAATGACATGACAGAAGTTTCTTTATTTTTCATAAGACAAGTGTCTAAATTTCGATTGTCATGTAAAATTCATAATGTTAGTTCCCGTTTCTGCCACGATTCTTCTCCTTCCGCACAAACTCTAGACACTTGCAACACCAAAAGTATCACTCGCGCGATGCAGACATTGCAGAACGAGCTATAATGCAGGCAGTAAAAGTGACAAGCTATTCTAGTGCTCGCTTAACACCCCAATAAGCTCTGTGGTAGCGATCCGGACGGACCTTGCACAAGCCCCCCTTTCTCACCAATGAAAATAACATAGCGTACATTTATTGTATTATTTTTTCAGCTAATGAACGATTTCTGTCGTCTGTATCCGGGAAAGGAAAACAAATTATTTTCTTCTATCACCCTCAAAAATGAAGATATTATAAAATATGCTTCATTAAAATTAAGAAAAATTAGAGACCAGGACACAAGAACAAAAATAGCAAATATAATTGCACTCATTGATGGTAAGAATTTTTTCTCAAATATTAGTTCTTATTTTAAACCTTCATAAAGTTAAGTCTCAAATCTTAACCGAAACTTTTTTTTCTTTGAATACAGAAGATGAACCAGAGACATCTAGCAATGTTGCTTTGATGTTGCTGGCTTATGTCATCAACATTTCACCTGCACGGAAAATAAAAGGAAAGCTAGCGTGGAAGCCATCCAGAGCAGAGGTATGCGACGGCTATATATCGCAAGCTGCTTCTGAAGCCGACGTAACCAACAAGATCATTCAAAAAAAGGAGAACCTGCAGAGGCTAGGCCGCACAGTTCAACCATTCGTTATTTTTGTTGGCCCTACCGTTATTGAGGTAAAAGTAGCGTATGTAGTTATAAACGACACATTGTATAGTTTTAACAAATTATTAACCGCAGTAGACTGTGCTTTTAAAATATTTCAGTCGACAGGAGCTTGTTACCCGGAGGAAGCTGAAGACATCTGGCTTTTTATTCAATTGGGTTTCTACGATATTAAAACTAAATTTGACAGGCCTACGCAGGCTGTGAATACTCTTTTAACTGATCTAGAGTTATTACTTTAAAAAATGTTCACGTGTTACTATTGCAAAAAAGCCAGTGCGTCTCCGAATTTACTTATAACTCATGTGCGAACTTTCTGTAAATCAACGGTAGGATTTTCCGGATTTCGCTGTGGTGAACAAGGGTGTTATCGTCATTATATTTCCTCTGCATCTTTCAAAAAGCACTTAGTTAGAGACCACCAGTCATCATTGTCAGTCTTGCCTCATCCAAATAGTAACAATGCGATTGATACAGATACCAATATCTCAAATTTACCTTCAACGTCAAGCAAAGAAACTTACGAAACAGTAAATGCAATTGGATCTCTACTAACTAAAAGACACGAAAATTCTCTTGGTCACCATGCTGCAAGTCTCGTCTCCACTCTATATGCCAACCCGATAATACCGCGTAAAGCCGTACAAGTTCTTGTAGAAAATCTTCAATTATTTCATTCTAGATCACAATGCATTATAGAGCGACAGTTTAATGATTTGGTACCACCAGATCAAAGCAATGTTCATGTTAAAAATGCTGTTAAAAAAATATTTAGCGCGTACAGCGATGCTTTTGAGAATTTAGATTCTGAACACAAACGTTTAAAATATTTTAAAGAAATAGGAACTTATTCTGAGCCCCTTGAAGTGGTTGTGGGCCAACGTAATGAGACTAAAAAAACAGCGGCTGGTTCGTTATTAGTACAAGTAAATTGTACAATGCAGGTGATTCCGTTAAAAGAAAATTTAAAACTTATTTTTTCGTCAAAAAATTTCATGAAGGATACTCTTGAATATTTGGACACTGTACAAAATGATTCTTTCGGTATTGAAAATATAGTTCAGGGTTCAGTATGGAAAAAAATGACAGAAAATTCTGTAGAGCATGATGCAATGATTTTACCTTTAATAATCTACTTTGACGATTTTGAAATAGGCAATCCCTTAGGAAGCCACGCTGGGATTCATAAACTTGGAGCTATTTATGTCTCAGTACCATGTCTTCCACCTCACTACGTGTCGCTTTTGGAAAATATTTTATTATTGGCTCTTTTTCACTCATCAGACAGAACAAGCTTTGGAAACAACATAATCTTTCAAAAAGTTTTTGATGTTCTTAATGATTTAAAAATCAATGGTATTTATCTTGAAACTGATGTGTATAATGGCAAAATTAAGTTTTATGTTGCAACTGTGACGGGAGATAATTTAGGATTGAATGCTATGTTAGGTTTTGTTGAAAGTTTTTCTGCAAATCGGCCATGTAGAATTTGTACTGCTAATAAAGAACAAATTAAAACACTGCTTTATGAAGATGACACATTGTTGAGAAACAATGTCAATTATGAAAATGATTTACATTTAAATGACATTTATATGACTGGTCTTAAAGAAAAATGCTCGTGGCTTGCTTTAGATGGGTTTGACTTATTTCAAAACGTCGCCGTAGATGTTTTACATGACTATCTCGAGGGTGCTTGTCGATATGTGATGTCATTTGTGATACAGAATCTAGTACGAACTAAGATGCTAATTTCTTTTGACAATTTGAAATCAAGAATACGGTATTTTAATTATGGACCTGATTCAACATCGACACCGTGCAATTCTGTAGCAAAAGAAGGCTCAACATTAAAGTTAAAATGTTCGGCTTCTGAAATGCTTACACTTGTTCGTTATTTTGGGCTAATTGTCGGACATAATGTCCCAGATGAAAACGAAGTTTGGTTCTTATACATCAAATTAAGACAATTGTTGGATAAACTTTTAAGTCATAGAGTCCATGAAAATACTATTGATCAAGTAAAATTTTCAGTAGCTGAATTAAACGAGCTCTATCGTCAATTAACTGAAACAGACTTAAAGCCAAAGTTTCATTTTCTTACACATTATCCAGAGATGTTAAAAAAATTTGGCCCACTTACCCAAATCTGGACGATGAGGTTTGAAGCCAAGCATCGTATATCTAAATTTGTGGCCAGAGCATCGCACAACAGAGTAAATGTTTGTAAAACAATAGCTATTAAACATCAATTAATTTTAAACGATACTTTTATAAAAAATGAAACTACAAAGACTATCTCTTATGGTAAAAAGGCAATTATGACAGAAGCGCAAATTGAAAATGTAAGGCTAAACTTTCATTCTCGAGGTATAATCGATAATAATTGTTGGTACTCATTATCATGGGTGAAACTACATGGTGTCCGATTTGAGTTGTCGTCAATTGTTATTCTAGATATTTCAGAATCTTCAGGCTTACCTAAGTTTGGTGAAATAAAAAATATTTATTTACTTGACAATGATGAAGTTACATTTGAGTGTGTTTCATTAGAGTGTATAGATTTTAATCAGCATTACTATGCGTATCAAGTGCAGAGAACCAACGATTACCTATTACATAATTATAATACCCTTGTTTCGCCTGTACCGGCCACAATTACCATAATGTCAAATTTAAAACTTTATGTGACTGTTCGATGGACTTTAGAATAAGTTTTTGCCTTCGACCGTCGTTTCCTCGTAGCCAAACTAATTCGCGAATCTATTTTGACCACGAGGAATTACTTGTCCTCGTGGCTAAACTATGTATTATTCCTGTGCTATAAACAAATGTGTTTCAGGTGAGACAGATAAAACAAACAAAGTATTGAGCAAATTCGCAGAAGACATAGTCCATTTTGTTACGGCAAGCTATACAACTATTTATGTTTCCCATTGCATTCGGACATTTGAAACCTCTTGACTAATAATTGGTGGAAATTTTAAAGAATTATGTTCCGATTGATATCCCAAAGTTCCCAAAAAATTAATCATGGGGAAAACCCGCCAACTTCAAAATTCTCTGATTTTTTTCAGGTTTTGCTATTTAATTCACAAACCATGGGTTTTTTATATGAGTTGTTACTATCGCTTTGAAATTATGTTAAATTTGAGACAATTTTAGTCCACCGCTCCGTATGTCTGATTGTTTTTGAGACATTATACTTTGAATACTGTCATGTTTTTAACAACATTTAAATTCGAACTTTCGTATTTGTTTAAATATTAAATTGACATAACCGCACATGGTTGACATAAAACATATAACATGGTTGACATAAAACATATAAAGTGTCAATTACATAGCTCTTATACTTTAGATTTTATTGATATCTAAAAAAACGATTTCGTCACTCATTCACTGGTAATCATCAAAATTCTAGGGTACTTCCTGAAGTCCTAGAAAGCTTAAATTTGCTATGTAAGCTGCTAGTTTTAGTACACTTAAGTCTTTTATCAAAATAAAAATAAATGGCATAAACAACAAACTTACAAAACGAAGTAGAATCCCATCAAAAACATTTTCATGTTAAAAGTTGCCAAGACGAGACTGCAGCTGCGAGCTGTGGGCAGGCTTAAATTGTCTCAAATTTAATATACTTTTAAAGTGTTTAGCCACAACTAATGTCAATCATATGCGGTTATGCCGATATTGGGCTGAAAACAAAAACAATAACTTCGAATTCAAATGTTATTTAAACAAATGAAAATATCAAAGTATCATTTCTCAAAAACTATTGGACATGATAATCATAATCATATTTATTGGTAATATAAAATTACATGGAGCTGTGGGTGGACTTAAATTGTCTTAAATTTAATGTACCTACTTTCAAAACGACAATAACAATTATTGTCAAAATCCTATACTTTATGAATTAAACAGCAAAAAACTGAAATAAGTCAGATTTTTTTTTTAGTTTTTTTTTGAACCGAAATTAATTTTAGTGTTTTGGAAGATAACGAATATATCTGTCCATAGTTAGCTGTAAAAAATTCAAAAGCGGTGAAAATAGATCGTGCATCGATTTATAGTTTGTTGGTTTTATTTATCCGTCTTACCTTAACACAAGATTCTTCGTGGCCAAACTAGTTTGGCAAATTAGTTTGGCTACGAGGAAACAACCATTACATATCACATACGACATACGTATCCTTGAGCTAAGACTTCCCATCATATCAGCACCAACCTTCTTCGTTTATTGTTCTCTCATCACACACTTACATGCATACAACACGTGCAGAAATTCAGAAACACACCCACCTGTGCGGATCTGTTGCCCGCAGGTGATACAGTTTACACATCTCTTACTTACCCCACCTTACCGTTTTGGAAAAGCGTGAATGCGGGCCCACCACCAATTTGTTTCTTTAACTTAACTTCAGGTTAAACATCAGTACTGAGTTTCATTTGTTGTTTGTATTCTTTCATCGTATTGTGTAATTTAAGCTTTTAAAATCAGTCAAATTTCGTAAAGGTAGAAATATTTAAATAATCACAATATGGGACAGTCAAAACGCCCTGCAATCACCTTCAGAATGCTGTTCTGATTTTGCCTAACGCGACCCATCAGTGATGTGATTTTATTTCGCATTGTCGCTGGAAAGCCATTTGTGTGAGTTTTGGCGAACATTTCCGATGCACTGCACCATTTCGGGAGTCTTAACAGCATTCTGAAGGCGTTGTTGTATTGAACGCGAAGGGCGCTGTAGGCTCGTTTGGTATACCGGATCCACAGACCGCTAGAGTAAAAAGATCGACAATATGCCTTAAATAAGGTTATTTTTTCTTCCACGGAGCATCTAGCGAATCTGCGGGCCAGCATATTACTCCTCACCGACAACGCCCTACGCTCTCTCTCAATGTCGCAGTCATCACACAAGTCGTCTGTTATAATGTGGCCCAGGTACCTGAAACAGTCAACCACTTTAAGTACAACCCCACCAAGAGACACTGGAGGCACAAAATACGGCCTAACTTTACCCGCTTTGAACACCATAACTTCACTCTTGGTGGCGTTGTACAGGAGCCCATGCGCGGAGGCGTATTCTTCGCACTTGGCCACTAACTACCTAAGTGCCCCGATAGATGGACTCAGCAGCACCATGTCGTCCGCATAGCTTATGTTGTTCACACAAGTGTTTTCAATGTAGCATCCGGCATGCATGCTGCTGAGTTCACCTATCAGGTCATTCATGTAAAAGTTAAACAGTTTTGGAGAAGTCAGGCCTCCCTGCCTTACTCCACATTCTAGTTTATACTCGGCCGACAGAGCCTTTGCCCACCTTATCTGACGCCCTTGTATTGTTACAAATATCCAATCGCCAATCATCTCGTCCTTCCCGTAATACGATTGTAAATCTTGCAATGGTGGACACCTGTCAACAACCGACAGACGGAGAAATTCATCGTTCATAGTTTCACGGGTACGCCAAGTGGACGACCATGTAATTCTAGAATAGTATGATTAATTAAGCATTGTTATGGTTTTTCAGTATGTCTCAATTTTACGATTGAAAATAATATGAAACTTTTATTATGTTTCACGGGTACGCGAAGTTGACGACCATGTAATTCTTGAATAGTATGATTAAGCTTGTTGTGGTTTTTTTGTATGTCTCAATTTTACGATTGAATATAAATAATATAAATATTATGTTTTACGGGTACGCCAAGTTGACGACCATGTCATTGGGAACATTAAGTTTTCCAAAAGTATTCATGTTATATTTTTTAGTAATAGTATACGTTATTTGGACTTAATACCTACTATTTAGACAACATTTTTAAAACCTCGATGTGGCGTTTAGTTAAATGACGGATTTTTTCAACATAATTTTGGTTTATATTGAATTAGTAAGGAACATTAAAAAAGTAGTCGTGACATTGACAGACAGATTCCATATCGACCAAAGTAATGTTGCATACATCCGTCATTCAACCAAACGTCACATCGAGGTTTTACAAAAAAGATATTTAAAAAACTATATGTCCTAAAAATAAACTATTCCTAGATTGTGAGTTCAAATAAGAAAAAAATATAATCCCCTTTACCTTTGGAAAACTTAATGATCCCAGTTCTAGAATAGTATGATTAATTAAGCTTATTGTGGTTTTTTGTATGTCTCAATTTTACGATTGAAAATAAATAATATTAATCTTTTATGTCTATTTGCTTTTAACTACGTAAGCCTATAAAACTTTTACGGGGTCTGAGAACAGAATTTCTTCTGTTATTAACCTTGTAAAAGAGTAAATTTTTTTTTATCATTTCTGTGTAGTGTGTACACTGAATGTACCTATATATGTATCGTGAAGTATTATTTTATCTCAATTACCAATTATTGTATGCTCCTCACTTAAGTTTGCTATAAAATTATAATAATATAGCCGCACTAATATCGTACAAGCACAACAGTAGATAAAGCCTGACCAGAGTTTTATATGAATTCATAATGGCAATGACGTAATTATTGCTAGTTAAAGAAAAGAAAAGAAAAAACACGCAGGTTTTAAACCATCTGGTCAGTTTTATAATGATACATCATTCTTTAGCGTACCCGCACAATTATTTATAAGTAGATATCTATGTTACCAGTGAAGGTTGTACTACTTATACTACAAATCATAATGTGTATAAAACGTATTAACTGTTATAGTAGAGGTATGAACGGGAAGTCGAAGTGTGGCCAGACCGCCATTCCTAAGAGGGCAGTGCCGACCTTGACCAGATTCGCCGCATCGAGGACGATATAGAAAAACCATGGGAGAGGCATATGTCCAGCAGCGTATATATGCTGAGAAGAAAAATAAGAGGTATGATACTAGTGCGGGACAAGTAAGGCACCATACCATTCACCATACGTACATAGATGGACGACTATTAAACATACTTGATTTTTAGGGTTCCGTACCTCAAAAAAGGAAATACGGAAACCTAAAAATCAATTGTGTCTAATAAGACACACGCCTGAGTACATGCGATACTGCTGCGGGTATAAGGCATGGTGCACTATACGTATTACATATGGCACACCAGGTCTTACGATACTTGCACCTGTATTTTCTTTATGCTGGCATGGTACAGTCAGCGTCATTAATATATATATACAGCCATCTAGTCAAAATGTGTAAACATCAGCCTTATTGTCAGTGACATACTGGTGTGTGGATATTTTTGAGCTCTTGTTAACGTATATATTTATATTTATGACGCTGGCCGTAAGTACATACAAAGGAGTTCATATAATTATTTTGAATATTAACCTATCAAAGTCAATTAAATTTTGTAGATATGGTCTAGAAACTAATACCTAGGTCTGTGGTTTATTACATTTTCGTAAAAATGTATTGTTTAAATATTGCACAGGGTTTTAATATTTTCTTTAATTACTCCCTGCAATATTTAAACTATAAATTTTTACGAATATGTGATAAACCACAGACCTAGATATTAGTTTCTCGATCGTGTCTACAAAATTTCATTGACTTTGATTGGTTAGTATCATAATAATTATCTGAACACCTTTGTATGTACCATGCCAGCATAAGGAAAATACAGGTGCGAGTATCGTGAGGCATGGTGTGCCATACGTAACACGTAAGTGCACTATGCCCTTACTATACCCGCAGCAGATCGTACGTACGCTGGCGTGGTACATAAGTATGATTCACCGTGCTTTACTGTCCCCGCACCAGTATCGTACGTACGCTGGCGTGGTACATAAGTATGATTCGCCGTGCTTTACTGTTCCCGCACCAGTATCGTACGTACGCTGCCGTGGTACATACGCACGGTTCATCATGCCTACTGTACCGGCAACGGTACCTTACCTCTACTACGACAGTTAATACGTATGACACATCATGCTTTACTATGCCTGCCACAGTATCCTATGTATGCCGCACTGGTGCACACGTATGGCGCACCATGCTTCACTGTGTCCGCCCACAGTATCGTAAGTATGTCGCCGCGGTGCACACGTATGGCTCACCATTATTACTGTGTCCGCCACAGTATCGTAAGTATGTCGCCGCGGTGCAACACGTATGGCTCACCATTATTTACTGTGTCCGCCACAGTATCGTAAGTATGTAGCCGCGGTGCACACGTATGGCTCACCATTATTTAATGTGTCCGCCACAGTATCGTAACTATGTGGCCGCGGTGCACACGTATGGCTCACCATTATTTAATGTGTCCGCCACAGTATCGTAAGTATGTCGCCGCGGTGCACACGTATGGCTCACCATTATTTATTGTGTCCGCCACAGTATCGTAAGTATGTCGCCGCGGTGCACACGTATGGCTCACCATTATTTAATGTGTCCGCCACAGTATCGTAAGTATGTCGCCGCAGTGCACACGTATGGCTCACCATTATTTACTGTGCCCGCTACAGTATCGTAAGTATGTCGCCGCGGTGCACACGTATGGCTCACCATTATTTACTGTGCCCGCTACAGTATCGTAAGTATGTCGCCGCGGTGCACACGTATGGCTCACCATATTTAATGTGTCCGCCACAGTATCGTAAGTATGTCGCCGCAGTGCACACGTATGGCTCACCATTATTTACTGTGCCCGCTACAGTCTCGTAAGTATGCCCGCCGCGGTGCACACGTATGGCTCACCATTATTTACTGTGCCCGCTACAGTATCGTAAGTAAGTCGCCGCGGTGCACACGTATGGCTCACCATTATTTACTGTGTCCGCCACAGTATCGTAAGTATGTCGCCGCGGTGCACACGTATGGCTCACCATTATTTACTGTGTCCGCCACAGTATCGTAAGTATGTCGCCGCGGTGCACACGTATGGCTCACCATTATTACTGTGCCCGCTACAGTATCGTAAGTAAGTCGCCGCGGTGCACACGTATGGCTCACCATTATTTACTGTGTCCGCCACAGTATCGTAAGTATGTCGCCGCGGTGCACACGTATGGCTCACCATTATTTACTGTGCCCGCTACAGTATCGTAAGTATGTCGCCGCGGTGCACACGTATGGCTCACCATTATTTACTGTGTCCGCCACAGTATCGTAAGTATGTCGCCGCGGTGCACACGTATGGCTCACCATTATTTACTGTGTCCGCCACAGTATCGTAAGTATGTCGCCGCAGTGCACACGTATGGCTCACCATTATTTACTGTGTCCGCCACAGTATCGTAAGTATGTCGCCGCGGTGCACACGTATGGCTCACCATTATTTACTGTGTCCGCCACAGTATCGTAAGTATGTCGCCGCGGTGCACACGTATGGCTCACCATTATTTACTGTGCCCGCTACAGTATCGTAAGTAAGTCGCCGCGGTGCACACGTATGGCTCACCATTATTTACTGTGTCCGCTACAGTATCCGTACGTAAGCCGCCATGGTACACACGTACAGCTGACCATTAGTTACTGTGCCCGCTACAGTATCGTACGTATGTCGCCGCGGTGCACACGTATGGCTCACATTATTTCCTGTGCCCGCTACAGTATAATACGTAAGCCGCCATAGTACAGACGTATGGCTCACCACGATTTACTGTGCCCGCCACAGTACCGTACGTATGCCGTCGCGGTGCACACGTATGGCTCACCATTAGTTACTGTGCCCGCTACAGTATCGTACGTATGCCGCCGTGGTACACACGTATGGCTCACCATGATTTACTGTGCCCGCCACAGTACCGTACGTATGCCGTCGCGGTGCACACGTATGGCTCACCATTATTTACTGTGCCCGCTACAGTATCGTACTTATGCCGCCGTGGTACACACGTAATGGTTCACCGTTTTCTACTGTGCCCGCAACAATAGCATACAGGTGTTGCAGTCGTAGTTTCAGGAGTATTCAGTGCGCTTGCGCACTACGTATACGTAGCCGGATGTCGGGCTACGTACGTACGTACAAAAATCGACCACTAGTAAATACGTAACCCGCTCCATGATGAGCATCAGTATGCCGACTACGTACGACTGACTACGTACGCGTAATGGAGCGGGTTACACACGTCATTGTGGTCGATTTTTATCCTTATTTTACGTAGCGCGGCAGAGGAAATTTTTCTCAGTGTATGGACATATAAAAATATTTTTATTGTTATTACTAACTACTGTCGGCCATAATGATGCCTGCGCCCTGTACGTTATCGGCGACGAGAAAGCGATCCATATCTTCCGAATTCCTGATGCATATAGCTCGAGCTCCATCCCGTTTTCGTACAAATACTGCTCCTGAGGACGTCCAACAATGTTTGAATTGAGCTTGAGACGCTCTTTGTCTTGCGGCTCGAAATAGAAGTCTATTTGACCGGGTCAGGCCTTCGTTAATATAAATTTTCTGAGGATTTGCAGCGGACAGAATATCAGCAGTTGTGAGGTTCCGTCTCGTTCTTGCAGCTTTTAGGTAATCGTCACGAGTCTTCCGACGAGTGAACCGGACTGCGATAACACGGGGTAATGGTTTACGATCGCTCGAGGAACTACTCTGCTCGGGTACTCGCGGACCCGTTCTACAAACGCCGTCCAAGTCGCTGTCGTTAAGTTTTATGCCTATTTTTGAGGCCGTGACCAGGACAATATGCTGAAGATTTTCGTTGACGTGTTCGGGACAGCCGACAATCTCTAACTCGTTCCTTAGTGAAGCTTGCGCTTGCTTGTCCAGCTGGCCCTGGAGTTGGGAAATGGTCTCTTTCAGTAAGATATTATCTGTTTGTTTTTCCTCTAACACTTTTAACCTGTCCTCTGTGTGTTGAATTCGGGTAAACACGGTGTCCAGGCGCTCGGTGCAGCGGGAAATGGCCGACAGAGTTTCCGAAATTTGAGATTTAATCACGGATACGTCGTTCCGTAGAAGCCTGATTTCTGAGGTTAGTTCGCTTATACTGTTCGAAGTGTCCGAACCGCCTGTGGCCTCTTTTTTTACGTATTGTAACGTTCTCTGACTGCGAACGCGCAGGTGTAAGAGAATTGTCCCCGTCCTTTTTGGAGGCCGCCTTACAGTCGAGACAAACCCATAGTCTAGCTTGTTCAGGCGTGACATTCACTGCGTTAGTGCACAGGTTATGGTAAGTTTTATTGCAATTTTCCCGTTTACAAGTGATTACAGTGAGATCGTCTTTTATTTCACAACGACAAGCAAAGCATATTTTTGCCGTAGTCACTTTAGTTGTCATCTTTCCAGATAATATAGTTGCAAAAACAACCAACCTTGCACCTAACTAAAACTAAACCTTAAACTTAAAAAATATAAATAAAATAATTAATTAAATATGAGACCTGGGCCTCTTGGCAGTGTGCCCATCACGCAGGCAGCATTCCCGCGCTATCGCGATTCTTTGCGCGAGAAAGCCACCGGCGCGAGGGTCGCCTGTCGTCTCCCTCAACCTTCTGCTGATTTCCCTGTGGAGCTCCAGCGCACCCTTACCCCAAGGACCCAGTGTCTCGACGCCGAAAGCAAAGAAATGATATTGGGCGCCGAGACAGCTGTATTTCGAGACGAAATACAGCACAACCTTGCACCACGAAACTCGAAACTCCGAAACTTGCTTCACAGTTTCTATAATACACCGGTCGAAAAGTCACTGAGGCGCGATCTTGTGGTACGGAGGCACAGAACAAACAGCTGTTCTGCGGTTCGTCGCTACTGGGCTCACAAGATATTTCACAGTTCGGTTTTATCGGCCTTGAGTAGGTTGACTTTTTCACATTCACTTTAAAACACTTATTATAAAATTATTTGTGGAATACATTTAATGCAACAAACTGGCGATTTCAATTTGTTTACGAATAAAAACGGCGCAGCAAATGATACTTTTCAGATTACTATACATATCATTAAATTTTGTTTGCAGAAATGCCCGGAATTTTACAAACCCGTGTGCGGCGCCAGAATCGATAACAAGAAGCAAACTCCGTTCATATTCTTCAGAAATCACTGTTACATGGACATCGCCAAGTGCCAAATGTGGTGGGCTGGCTATAAGGGAAATAATTTGACAGGTAAGTTAACGTCCAAATGCTCGCGACACCTTAATGCCCAATAGATGGCACTGATTAATCACTTCAATTCCCCCGTTCCGTTCCGTTGCAGCGGAGAGTCAGACAAGGAGATGTCATTTTTCCTAAACTGCTCTCCGCTGCACTGGAGGATGATTTTAAGACTCTGGGCTGGAGAAGGCTTAGGCTGATGCCTTTATGTTGATACATGAACGGCGAGTATATCACTCACCTTTTATTCGCCACAGGCGTGGATTGCTTAGGGCATCAAGTAGTCTTAATTCAGCTCTGAAGATGTATGATAGTAGACGAGTAAAAAAATATCGATGGAGTTCCGAGTTAACATGTATTTTAGGAAGTACAAGAGTCAAATCACATCGGCTCACGCAAAGTTCAAAAAGCGTTCCACTGACGCAGTCAACCGTTACCGTGAACCATAGAAAGTTTACAATTTCAGCTTTCCTACTACGAATGTGCGTTACTTATAAAAAAACAACATCATTAAAAAATATACGTTAAAGATAAAAAAAATAACTTACAGTTACAAATTTATAGGTACGGTTAATCTAAGTGACTAAAACATGGCTTGCAAGATTTGATTTACCTCTAGTTTAGTTCTCTCGATACAATAGGTGAATTGTGTATGTATGTAAGGAAGAGTAATGTCTTGTTTTCGTACATTTTTCTAAGTAATAAAGCATACTATGTCTTACCTCCCGACCCTCCCGTCCATAGAAATACTATAGGAGGCCTATGGCCGGCAGCACACTGCATTATGATGATGACAATGACAAAAATCATAATTTTATTTGTCTCTCCAGAATTAGAAGAGTTGGGCTTCATATTCTGCGGCGGCTACAAGGTGATGAACATGATGTACATGTTCCCGCTAATACGGATCCTGCAGAGGATGGGACGGCTGAAGAAGAAAGGGAGAGTCCACTTCATGATTCGCAACTTGGGACAGTTTCCGATACCGTTACAAGGATAGAAGTGGAACACAGCGGACTTGTTGCGCGTGGTGTAACTTGCATAATTTATTATTGGGCGGGGATTTGGAACACTTGCCTAGTCAGATTTAACAATGAAATACTCTGCTTAGCCTTTAGCCTTATGGCATTAAGTCCGCAATTGGTACATATTTATTAAAATGTGCAATGAAGTTTAAAAGAATATACTTTATTGATATAACAACTGTAGTAACTCGGTAAATCACATACAAAAAACAATCAAGCAAATAATTACAAATTAATTAAAAACTAAACTAACCTACTATGCACAGTCATAAAAGGAAGACCCCGTCCAGCAGTTCCATCTGCGGCATGGAGCCCATAACGCTGGCGGCGTTACCTCTGTATTACTAAAGAAATACGTTGGGAGAGGTAAGCGTCAGCCCTGTGGTCCCCTGAAGCGTCGACGAGACGTTTAGCCATTGCCTTTATAAAAGATTTCATGTCAGCTGACCACCAATGTTTCTACCGCAAGCGCCGCAAACTCATTTAATTAAAGACAAGTATTTGCGGCGCTTTAACACCTAGGCCTCGTCAGATGCAGCGCCGGCTTTAGAGCGAGTCATCTGGATGTGGGCCTGAGCAAACGTATCCACGCACGTTGCGTCCCACACCAAGGCTCTACCCAACCTCCACGGTACTAATGTGGCACCATCAGGTCGCTTACCATCCTCTCTTGCCAAACCTGTGGGTTCAAGAACAGCAGGCACAGACACGGTGGCAAACTAACGCCGCACCAAATCGTTTATTGTGCCGTGGCGGTATAAGCGATCGGCGCTTTTAATACATGAGAGGCCGTCCTACCCGACTCATCGACGCTTTTGCCACAGACGCATGTGTGCGAGATACATATTCTGACCCCAAGCCTCAAGGAACAAACGATTCTTAAAGTGCCTGGGCCCAGAACGGTGCCTATCTGTCGCGAAGGAAGCGCGTGCAGCCAGTGTCCTGATTCGGGGGAGGCAACCGCCAGGAGGCGGGCGCGTTCAAAATCGAAGAAGTTTAAATAAATAAATACCTACTGATACTCGTTCATTGGTAATATAAACTACAAGTCAACATAATATATACTTCAATAGTTATATTATAATTAATTGACACACTCATATGCATGTAAAAAAACCTTCCACCACTTGTAAACCCCCAATACCCCCATGCAAACAAGTGCCCCCGTTTCACCCTCTTAGGGGATGATTTCCAAGATAACAATATCCTACATATATCCTTCCCCGGGGTTCAAACTATTTCCATGACAAATTTAAACTAAATAGATACAGCGGGTTAAGTGTGGAGATGTAACAGAAACAAAAATGGGGAACAATCTTACAGAAATCGACCTCGTCCCAAACTAAGCAAAGCTTGTACTAATGGGTACTAGACGACGATATACAGGGTGTTTTTATTGAATTCCGTTAATTGCGAGGGCACAATCCTGAGATAAAATAAAGTAATCTTCTCTAAGACACTAGTATCGCAATTCATATCATTTCGAAGATATTCAAGAATTCATTTTCGTTAATTAACACCCCTAGTATAGTACAAAAGATTGACTTGCGTGTTATTCGAATTGTCATACTTGACATTAACTTTTGCTTAACTCCACGTTAACTAGCAAGGCTGGTTTTTATTCGCCTTTGGTGATATAATTATTATAATTAATTATTTTGTATGAAAAAGAAAAACATAGTTTTTCTTGAATTTTCAAAAGCTTTATATGCTACGTCGTTGGTATGGCTGTACAGTCAGTGTACACGGCTATATGCTAGAAGGAACGGAAATCAATAAAAACATCCTGTATATGTACATACTTCTATAGATAAATACATACTTAAATGCATAGGAAACATCTAAGTGATAAATGGACAAATAATGCCCTGACCGGGATTCAAACCCGGGACCTCCGGCTTCGTAGGCAGGGTCACTACCATCTAAAGTTGTCGTCAAAAAGAAAGAATTACTTATGCATTTATAGAGGTCATATTAGTACGGACTACTTAGCAGTATGATAATTCTTCGTCTTGAAATACATCGCCATTAAAGTTTTATAAGTAGTGAAAGTTGTGAACGACGTGATGTTTAATGTGATCAAAGCTCATATTTACTTCCAAAGCATAGTTTGGAGTTCTGAGGTTTCTTTAACACTCTCAGTAGTTTCTGAGAGTTAAGAGAAAATTGTCTCTAGACTGCATTTACAATGCCTGTATTTGGGAAGGAACTGGCTCTTGAGACACAGGGAATCCTAGTTTGAGAGCCGGGGCTTGTACTTACGAATAACACTGTGTATGTTATAGCTGCAGTAAATATATTATTATTATTATTATTGGGCTGACGCTGTGCGATTTAGGCCGGGTTGTACCAACTCACCCCCCGTGTGGTGCCGGGTTAGAATAGCACCACCCCCTTTCTTCCCTTGGGTGTCGTAAGAGTCGACTATGGGAACCAGGTTGAAGTGTGTTGTGGGCGATGGACTAGCAACCTGTCACTGCAATATCACATTTTCTCCATCTATAAACCTAAAATTGCTAAAAGTGGCACAGAAATTAATTTTCGTGTACTCTGCCTACCCCTTTTGGGAATATGGGCGTGAATTTATGTTTATGTACTGACATCCCATAGAAACTTGTCAAACTTTCCATAAAATCAGATGGATAATGTACCCCCGCGGGGTTTAAGTGATATGTAAAGGGTGGCGTCAAGTTTCAACCCTTGGGAAACTGTCTACATGGAGTATATAATGGATAATTTTCGATTTATGATGGAAAATGGAAATATGAAAAAAAAAACATTCCCGTCCCCGAAGTTTGCCAAACGAATTTTCAGAAGAAAAGATGAAGGAAGCATATAATTGATATAATATAACCGTACCTCTATCTGGGTGGTTTTTGTAAATCATCAAAAATCCTCTAAAAACAACGTGCACGTAACCTATCGGCGCGTGACTCACACTCGTACTTGACCGGTTTTATGTGTGCGTGCATGTGAGTGAGTAGAAGCAAACAAAACATCTTCTGCCCATTATTGCCCTGTCTATTCCAAAATCCTCCATGTTCCGTGCAATTTACAATCGTATTGACGTCCGTTTATAGCGGTTAATGAATTTTGAAGCGAATACAGATGCCACGTAGCTGTAATTAAAATTTGAGAATTTGTGAGTGACGTGAACGAAAGCGAAACGTTGGGCCTTGAGCTGGTATTAAAGCTTTGTTGTATGTATAATTTGGAACACATGGATACCTTGGTACAGTCAGCAGCAGAGGTAGCTTAGCTATTTCTCTACTGACTGTACCTACTTAGTCGCTTTCACCCGTTGGAAATTTAGGTACAAAGGTGTTAAGCCCCTTGTGAGTTCGACCGTACGTGTACCTTGAATATGGAAGGAAATTGAAATTATAAAAGGATTTCGAATGTAGGACAGTGTGGGGGGTACAGTGAAACACAGGGTACAATCGAACAAGGCCGATATTAATTCGAATTTCAAACAATAATAAGAGCGCTTGATACGTCTTATTGTCGCAGTGTTCCCTTGAACCACATTTTGAGACAGTATAACTTTATTGGACGATCGTGAATACAGAAACATGTCACAAATAAAGGACAAAAACTCTCGCGCCGCTGACTATCAAAGTTTTGAAACAAATGCAAGCTAAACTTTAAGCCCTGGTATCTTAAGATAGTCCTTATCTTTTTTAGGGTTTCGTAGTCAACTGCGAGTAGAGACAGACCAGTATATTTCTTCCAAGCAAATGACTGTCAAACATTTAAAAATTACGTATGGCAATGTTTTATATTTGACGCAGATGTCAAACGTGAATGTGTCATACGAATTAAATTGAGTTAATTTGTTTACGATTGTTAGCACTAATTATGGGCAAACCGTATAAAAGTGGCCAGCGAGAATTATTATTCCGAATGATCAATAATTATGACGCCGTGAGAGAACAACGAGAGGCGATTATCGCAGAAAAGCGGCAATGTTTACATCTCATCAAGTCTTTGACCGGTAACTTTATCAAACAATCTTGGTACTTTTTCAATGTTTGTATGAAATTCCATTAAAAACCTCTCGTCTACCAGAACCCGCAACGAGAATTATTTTGCAGCTAAGCTAACAGTTATAATCCTTTTTTAGTAAAAGTTACTAAAATTGACGATTTTTACAACATGTATATTTTTTATTAAGATCTGACCACTTTTATTTTTTCTACAGGACAGTTTTTTAATATATTTGGTCACCGAAAGACAATTTTCTTCTGGAAAAAGCTGGTGTGTATAAAGTTGACTATAATTGTGGTAGTTTTGATACAGGGCAAACAAAGCGCACAATAAAATGAAAATTATATTTAATTAGCATCAAAATTACGTGGCCTAGTCAATAAAACTGCCTTAAAAAAATCAAAAATATCCTTTCAATGATGCATGACATAAAACTTACGATTTCAGCACACGAACATGCAATTTTCGAGAATGACAGGAGGCTTTGTACGCAACAGTGGGGCGTAGGTATATAGGCTGACATAGATACATACATACTAATACTCACTACTACTACTACTACTATTATTTTCACTTGTTTAAATAATAAAGATAATACATAAGTATCAAGAATTAGTGTCCTATCTTCAGTGTTATCATATACCGATTTACAGACAAAAAATTAAAATTGCTGGTGCACTTGGAACTGGTGACTTATGCTAGTCAGACTCTAGGAACCTTTTTAGTTTCGCCATGTCCGCCTGTCTGTCTTGTCTGTCTGTCTGTCTATCTGTCCGTCTGTCTGTCCGAGGCTTTGCTCTGTGATTGTTAGTGCTAGAAAGCTGCAATTTGGTATGGATATATTAATCAATAAAACTGACAGTCGTAAAATACAATCTAAAATATTTTTTTACTTCCCCTACACTTAATAAAGTGATAAAGTGTATATATTCGAAAATATTCAGTCCAAAAGAACAAAAAAACATGAAAGTAAAGCTTAATAAAGACTTTCAACGACAACTATAGCGGACATGATCAGTTAAGCCGTTTTTGAGTTTTTGTAAAAAGTCTTCCCCTCTTAGTAAAAGAAGTATGAAACGCTGCGAAAGTATTCCTTTTTGCTTGTTATTGATTTTTTATAGTGTGAGTTCAGTTCATTGGGCAACTACCTACACTGAGCATGGCCCGACATGCTCTACGACCGATATTTTTCATTTTAAAGAAGCTTCGATTATACATCTTGTTTTTGTACTGTGATGTAAAAGGTCTCAGTTTCAAAATAATCGCGAAAATGATAATTATTATTCTCTTTATTTATTTTTTGACTTAAGTTAGATTTTTTAGAATACATTTATAAAAGTAAAATATAAAAATATACGCATAAAATATAAAAGCATTATAAAAAAACCTAGCCTAGGGTGCCGTCGGCAGCGAGGCAAGGCCTAAGCTACGGGTGGCTAGGCCGACAGAGAGAGGAACCTCCGAACTATACGCGCCGTGTCAATTATTATTTTATATTTCAGACCCAGGTCCATATAAAAGTTAGTCGGTATACTAGGCTTAAAACTCTAGGGGTTAGTAAGTCAGTTATACATGATTCATTCCAATAAAAATAAATAAATTATAAAACAATGTCAAATGAAAAAAAAAAACAATATACACAATAATAATTCCGATTCTCCTTTAAAAAATAAATTATATTAGTTATTATTATATTACTATTTAATGTTAAACTCACCACAGGGCAGTCAAAGTATTTATATCGTAATAAGTACTGTACCGTTACAAAAACCAAAGTACATGATATACTTCTATGATTTTTAATGAAACTGTGATGATTTGTATAGTTTTTCTATTAAAAAAATACTTTAAAAAAATTATTCAACTTCCCTAGTAACTATGGGAGTATGCCTGGGAATATTGGGAATATACCCCGGGAATATTGGGAATATTCCCGGGAACATTGGGAATTTACTTTCGCAAGTGAGTTACACTGTTTAATGTGTCGGTAAATAGTTCAATGAATAAAGTTTTGATATAATCCTCAATCACACAAAATGTAAACCTATACACTTTCAAAATTCCCCAATGCTGCCTTTGTGTGGGAATATTCCCGGGAATTTTCCCACCTAGGGAACATTCCCGGGAACGGCACATCACTATTTCCGGGATTTTATCAAAATATACCGGAAAAGGGCAAAAAAGGGAAGGGGAAAAGGTCATTTGGTCTTCTTTATCAAAAGAAATAGAAAAATTAAGAAATAAATATATTCGGACATTTTTTACACATATCGAACTTGTGCCATAGAAAGTTTAAATTAAGGCTTGTGTTATGGGTACTAGACGACGATATATTTAATAGATATATAAATACATAGAAAACATCCAAGTCTCAGTACCAAATGTTTCTGCTCCCCACAGAAATAAATGCCCTTACCCCGGGACCTCTAGCTTCGGAGGCAATGTTACTACCAGCTAGGCTAAACAGGCCGACATCTTCTACTTTACTTAAATAGTCGTTTTCGCTTGTAAGAATTGATGTAAATTCGCTTTCATCTATTTCTGTACATGCTACGCTCTCATTATCATTTTCCCCGTCATCATCATCATTGACTTGGTAAAATCTTTATTGCCATATTGTAGGTTACATAGAAGCATGGCATTAACATTTCGATGGCTGGAGGGGCTGCATAAGTTTCAAGCTACTTTGACATCTACTCAGCCTTGTAAAAGGCACGACCTGTTAGGATGATTTCAATGTTCTATAAAACAAATCTTCCGTTGTGTGTTTTCCGATCCGATCATTTAAAAGTATACCAGCCTTGTAAAAGGCACGACCTGTTAGGATGATTTCAATGTTCTATAAAACAAATCTTCCGTTGTGTGTTTTCCGATCCGATCATTTAAAAGTATACTGGTAGTCTTGAATTTGTAATTTAATTTTTATCCCGTTTAAGGACCAGCGGGTCCATTTTTGAGTTTCGAACGCTCGACTCTTTCACTCGAAAACTGACAAATACGATGAATTGCTATTTTTGAAATAAGAGCGATAGTTGAAGTCGAGTGGTATTGACCACTCGTATTCAATTCTATCAGTAGAAATTTAGTAACTACTAGGTAGTTCATTCTAGATATATTTTCTTCCTACTTAAATTTAATATTACACTAATAATATTTATTTAAGTTGGATAAAACACTCACATTAGGATAATTAATTCAGTCATGATGTTATAAATAACATAACCTCAAATCCAGAGCAAATATTATTCTTTCACCCGCCATATTTTTTAATAAATACGAATTTCAATAACCGGTAACGAAATGCATAATATCGATAGTCAATAACTAGCTTTCGAGATAACTCTCAAAAATAGCTCTTTTTGGGTTCATTCGAAAATAATCGTGACAAATTTTCGCATGCGACTATTTTCTACCGCTCGTCTTTGATTTCGAGCGTTTGAAACTCAAAAATTGGTCCCCTGCCTGACAACCTGTATCGTCACATTTTATGAAATAGATGTTTACGTTTGTGGTACAAACTTGACTGCTTTTCTTGTTATTAGCTAAACACAGATGTATTAAGATTTGAAAAGGTTAAGGAATACCCATGTTACTACCAAATTATACCTACGTCACCGAAGTATTTCATTGAATCAACTCACGTTTTTAGGGTTCCGTACCCAAAGAGTAAAAACGGGACCCTATTACTACGTACGAGTAAGACTTCGCTGTCCGTCCGTCCGTCCGTCTGTCACCAGGCTGTATCTCAAGAAACGTAATAGCTAGACAGTTGACATTTTCACAGATTGTGTATTTCTGTTGCCGCTATAACAACAAATACTAAAAACAAAATAATAATAATAATTAAGGGGGCTCCCATACAAAAAAACGTAATATTTTAGCCCTTTTTCATGGCTACCACTCTAATAGCTAGCTAGCTATTACGGTTTTTGAGATCTAGCTCGGCGACAGTTGAAATTTGCACAGATTATGTATTTTTATTGTGGCTACAACAACAAATACTAAAATCAAAATAATAATAATTAAGGGGGGCTCCCATACAACAGAGTAGTTGTTGGCGTTTATTGCTGTATCTCATGAACCGTAATAGCAAGGAGGTTAAAATTTTCACAGATGTATTTTTATTGCCACAATATTTCTGATACGGAACCCTTCGTGCGCGAGTCCGACTCGCACTTGGCCGGTTTTATTATCGGCTCTGATAGTGAGTGACTTGATCGTCTCAGGTTACCATTCATTTATATTGTCCATTAGCGAACAATGGTGTCTGCATGTAATAAGTTTATAATAAACTCGATTTTTTTATTAATTTCTAAGCATCTTTTAATGAGTTGTCGATGACAGGTCCATTAGCGCGGTATTGAGACAGGATTTGCTGTAACGAGCATGACGCATACGCCTCCGCTTTTATCCCTCGCCTACGCACGCGTAGGGTATATCTTAGACATTTTCTTAATTTTTCCTTTTTAGGTACTTGACTCGACGACTGATTAAATAGCTACGGATCTGACCAATGAATCTCGTAAGTAGTTATTTATTTATTTCATATTTATTTACCATTTGTCAAACTTTGGCCTATAAGATAAAGTCCTAATGGCTGTTAAAAGTAATAAATTGAATATAGGTAGTCAACAGCAAAAGTAGATAATCATTTTAGTACCTTATCACACTCACAACTTTGACGTATGCCAACTGTCGCAGTATTGTTACTTTTAGTGCGACAAAGTACTAAAATGATCATCTACATTTGCTGAAGACTATACACCGTATGATCTAACATACCTCGTAATAAGTAAGTGATGTTTTCGGTGGGCAAATTACGCTAAAGGGCAATGTTGGAGCGTTTGACGCCTACGTCGGACCCTGCATGATATCCAAATATACGACTGCAATTGGGTCAAATCTTACACTCGTCCCTGTATCTTCATTTTTATAAAAAAATTAAAAAGGGTACAGATCAGATTGTTTTCTTTTTCTTACCTAAAAATAGATTTTTCTATGCAGATCCTACTTATTATTTACATATTTCTTCATTGAAACACGCGGCGGTGTAATTACGTAACGGTTTCGTGGTGGTTTCGTGCGTGCGTAAGGTAGATAGATCTAAATGTCATTATCCATACTAAATATGACAGTTCGATCTACTTATCGTACGTTTGAAAAGTTACGTGATTGCCCTGCAGGGCAAAGTTGGAGCGCTTGACGACAATTACATCTGATACCCGTACAGTCAACAAAGCAACCTCGGCAGATCAATTAATTTCGAGCCCGAACCGACACCAATTTCCTGGTGCACTAATAACGGCAACACCGTATTACCTGGCTGTATTATTGACATGCTTTGACAAGTCCCGAGTTAATCCGGCGGCCGACTTTACAATGAATACCAATCAAACGCACGACACATCAAAGGCATTCCCTGCAGCAGTTTTAGGGTTGCTAGCGTAATGGTGGACGTTTTGTGCAAAGTTTTGTTTCAGTTGCTTAATAAACCTTTTCGTGGAGAATTGATCTGGAACAGGCAATGTTAGATTAAATGGAAAAATAATGTTTTTTAATGATTATAAATAAACTTATCCATTTGATTACACTTTTGATTATTACGAAGTATGAAAATAAATGCGAAAACGGTTTTCTACGTGCATACATCTAAATCTACTCCCTTCCTCCCTATTAATATATTGGTATATTATTTTAATTTTTACTTTTACGATTACGCTAGAGTAAATGATATGTTTTAATTTTTTTACTAACTATGTTAACCAAATACCATCGAAATCCAAATACCTTTTAATAATAAAGGCACTGAATTGATCACCATTTTTAACCGACTTCAAGATTTCAAAAGAGGAGGTTATCAATTCGGTTATATGTTTTTTTTTAAATTGTTTGTTACTCCATAACTCCGTCATTTCGTAACCGATTTGGAAAATTCTTTTTTTGATTGTAAGTATATATATATCCAAGTTGGTCCCGTTTTTGTCAAAACACAGTTCTGATGATGGGATCCATGACAAACATATAGTGATTTTTGTGTTTTTATCAACAAATCGAGCATTATCATACAAAAATGTGACATTTGATGAAGTGGAACTGCTGATGATGATCAAAACAGAACTCTTCAACGACGAAAAGTTCACGTTTGGCGATATGTCCTTCTAGCTGTGTTTGTTAAGCAAGTTCTATTTTCACGATTGATTTTTGTCATACTCGAGTGATGGGATCCATTAGGAATCGAGGGAACTCCTCAAATGTGAAAGGCACACAAATAGTAATTTTAGTAATTTCATGAACTAATGAAGCATTTTCATTCATAAAAGTGACATTTGATTAAGTGGAACTGCTGATGATGATCAGATAGGAACTCTTCAACGACGCGTAGTTCAAGTTTGGCGATTTGTTCTCTTCGTTTTGTTTGTCAAGCAAGCAAGGTTTTTCTATGATTCCATGAGGAATTGAGGGTACGTAGTCTTCTACCATTATAAACATACTTATAGCCATTTTTATTTTATTGTATGGAATCTAAGAGTGCACCATCTAAGTATAATAATCTTTCACCGGCCTCCCCCATTGATGTCGGTTTTTTTTCTTTAAAATTATTTATTAAATCTTTCACACGTGAGTACACCTTTTACCAATTTGTAGTCAGTTTAGTCTGATAGAAAACAAATTTGGTACCTATTGTTATAAAAGTGGCAAGCTCTCTACGAATTCGTTAAATCAATTTTACACATTTGGTCTTATATGTACACGAAAAAGTAGAATGACCCTTTTGGACCTCAGATTGCTCTTAGGTTGAATCCGGTATGACTAGTGGGTATACTAATTAACAACGAAGGTAACCCTTTAGATAGTTTCACTAGGAAATCATCGTATGAATATTTGAATTGTGTTGCGGCAACCATTGTTGGTCTCCCTTCGACGGCTGTGCCCGGATAGACTCAAATATCTGGTTTCCAATACCGGTTGTTTCCGCAATGAACCGGACCGCAGTAATTTAGGTGTTCATCAAAAACGTTGGAGGTTGATTTTTTCTGGCTTCGACTACTGTTTGGTGTTTTATTGTTTGTTCTGGATGCGATCCGATAACACGTATATTATTTAATCCGTGCATATTTCACTTGTACAACTGTACAACCTATCGGCTATCGGTATATTTTTTGCTCCAAGTACTCAAAATGTTGTTTCCAGTTAGTTCATGACAGGAGAGTGACGTCGGCTACTTTTTATCCCGGAAAAATAGCGGGAAATATGCAAACCCCGGGTTCCCAAAAGCGAAGCTATTGGCGAAAGCTAATCTTCGCAGTCGTACATGATGTTACATATATCACGTTTCGGATAGCTAACATTAGACATGACACATTTCTATTTCGATACTAATTAACACATTTCTAAGACTCTCCAATTTTTACGTTAGGTTAGGTTAGGACGACTGCTGCAAAGGAAGGTAATGTTTTTTCTAGTTTATGCATATTTGTGATACCCTCTATAAATGAATACATAAAGCATGAAGAAAATTAAAACTAACTTAAATCTAAAACGGGCCCTTGAGGCATTGTACCGAGGATCCGCCAGCTCTTCGGTCACCAGTTACGTCAACCAAATTGCGAAGCGTCTGGTTGACGTAACTGGTGACCGAAGAGCTGGCGGTTTCCTCGCTCAACGTATCAGCATTGCGATACAGCGAGGAAATGCCGCCAGCATCCTCGGTACAATGCCTCAAGGGCCCGTTTTAGATTTAAGTTAGTTTTAATTATATTATTTTGGTTAAGTATTCTTGTATATATTTTCGTTGTAAATAAATAAATGAATTTTATCAAGCATGAAGAAAGTAAACTAACAACCAAATCAAAGAAGGTGCTGAAAATTTTATTTACTCACCTTATATTAAAATCGAATTCGAATCCCGGCCAGGGCATTATTTGTGCAATTAGTACGGATTTTGTTCATGGTTCTTGGATGTTCTCTATGTATTTAAGTATGTATTTATCTATATAAGTATGTATATCATCGTATAGTACCCATAGTACAAGCTTTGCTTAGTTTGGGACTAGGTCGATTTCTGTAAGATTGTCCCCCAATATTTATTTTATTTATTTATTAAGTTAATGCATTGATGGACAGTAGACGCCTAGGCGTAATTCTATTGTTATTTCTATTGTTTCTGGAATAGTGTCCATTAAAGTGTTAAGCTAAAAACTAAAAAGTTTTTAATGGACTCTATTTCAATAATAGTGAATTCATTAATAAAAAAAATAATAAAATATATATAATTTTATATAGAAAACTCCCGTGAGTTTGAGACATATTAAATATAATGAAACGGGTCACTCACGTCTTAAAGGTCGACTAAAAAAACCGCCGCCGCCGGGTGCTAAGAAAACCGCCGCCGCGAAAGGTGTGTCGAGCGATATTCTACCTTTAAGACGTGTGACCCGTTTCATTATATTTAATAAAAAATAGATAATTATGAAATTTTCCTGTAATTTGAAATTTAGAATATTACTGCTTTAATACAAAATTAGCATACCTTAATTGATGCACTGTCGAGGATACTGAATGTTATTAATGAAATCACTATTATTGAAATAGAGTCCAAAATTGACAAAATTTCGAATTATGTTTTTTTTTTGTAATTTCTAATACAATTGTGAAGATATAAGTCATATTATTATATACTAGGCATATGACTACAACTGTAACTAACCGTATAAATACACTTTATTTAGAACGTTATATAAAAATAGATTAATTACCAAAAATAAAACTAATTACAAAACTAAAATAAAAGTAAATTAAATCTAAAAATGCCCCCCGCGGCATTGTGCCGAAGATACTGGCAGCATTTCCGCTCTGAATAGCCAACCTAATTCTTTGGCCGAGGTAGCTGCCAGCTCTTCGGTCACCTGTGGCATCAATAAGCCTTTTCGACTATTTTTTGAAGAGGCTTAGAGCCCCATGACCCCACGGACCGAGAGTCTCGACGCCGAAAGGGGTGAAAAAATATTCAGCGCTGAGACCGCTGTATTTACCGATTTTAGCACGTTCGGCCGCCTCCGCTGCAGCCGCCGCCCTCGTGGAGGTTCCGTGGAGATGCGACGGGGCTAGTGTATCTACACATGTAGCATCCCACATCAGCACCCATACTAATAATAATACTCCACGGAATCAAAGACATCCCGTCCGGTCTGTTACCATCGTTTCTTGACATGCCTGCAGGTTCTAAAATGGCAGGCACGTTGGCTGATGCAAGAGACCGGCGGATGATATCGTTGAGAGCAGCATGTCTGGAGAAGCGGCCGGCGTTTCTCTGGCGAAACAACAAACCGTATATACATTTTTAAGCATAATATTTTGATTGAAAAAACACTAAAAAGCTTAATAAAATAAATATATTTTTACACATACTCAAATAACAGATATTTATCATAACCGTGCTGCTTCAGTATATTACGTAACAAGTACATAATTAACCCGTGAAACCGTGCAAATGTAATGCCCATAAATACCTTTACAAACATATTTCAATTTGGTTCGGTGCATAATTCACAGGTTGTTTATCGTCATCCTCCATTTGTTTTTAATGAACTAATTTGCTCAAAGCTTAGCTGGAAGAGATCCCTTGAAGGGATAAGCTCGCCTTTGTACATCTACTTTTTGTTTGTTTGTTGTTTTGTCATGTTTTATGTACAATAAAGTAATACATACTTTTCATTACATTACGTATCAACATTAAACCGCGTCCCAGACCTATTCCTCTTTGTGCCCGCTTCAAATATTGAATTAAATAAGGCCTGTAGGCTTTCATAATTTGCTTTTGTGCAACCTGCAAGCTTCAATAAGGGGTGCGTCAAGCCACGCCGTGGGTTACGCCGGCATTTCAATCGGTTCTTTCACATTCCATTCAAATTTCAACGTAGTGCACGTGTTCGTTCTGAAATGTAAGCACAGAACAAATATAGGGTCGATGGGTAGGGTAGTGGCCAGTTGAATGAATTGATGAACGTGAAGATGAGAGGGTTCTTCTTAGGTTGTAGACGCAAATGACACAAGTTGATATCTCGGAATAAGTCTATATTTTTACATAAGTAAACAGTCCCATCTCTTAAAATATTAGAAGGCGCTAGGGCGCTATGCAGGAATAGGTAGGTTAGTTTAGACCGACACGAAAACAACTCAAACAATATAAAATCTTTGTTGGTAACTAAGCAACGGTAACAAGCCGCGAGCACGAATACGAGATACGTTGAAGCAGCGCGGCGATCAGGTAGCGACTGGTTGACTGTGTTGCTCACACGCGGCGTGCGCGATCGGCGCTGCCGTCGCAGCAGCCTAGCGCATGCGCGTGCGGGGTTACGCCGGAAGCCGATGGTGTTGTCGATGAATGTATGAGTGTATGTATAAATAATATAAAACTAAAGTGGTAGGTACTTAGGCCACAAACGAAATGATATTCACTGCTTTTAAAAACAATAGATTTTCATTCAAGATCTTTTAAATAAAATGCATACTACACACTGTTTCTTTAGGGTCTGTACAAATGTTAATATATTTAATTGATAAAACTCCGTTTTTCAGACGGTCGCAAACTGATGCTATATTCTACTACGTAGGTTCACTATTTAATAAAAACCAATGTTTGATAGCTAGAAAACTTACTTCATGGTATCCCGCTTTAGCTCGAAACGCACAGAGCGGGCGCCGCGCGATGCGGGGCGGAGGTGGTTTTGCATTTTGATCTTTCCGAAACTGTCGACTGTCGATAGTGTCGATTACTGCTTCATCCCTCCTCCGCTCCGCTTTCCCGCGCGGTTTTTTGGTGTGACATCCCCCGGACCGCGTTCACTTTACCGAAAAACCACCTCTGCCCCGCGACGACGCTGCACCGGGCTCTGGCCGTTTCAAGCTCTTACCGCATGTACAGTCAAGGACATAAATATGTATTCATTTTTGAACCTTATTTCAATGAATTAAGGAGAAAAATTAATACATATATGTATGTAGGTGCCCTTGACTGTACATGCTCTTTAGTTCTAGCGCGACGGCGAGTCAGCTGGTCACGAGCTAAACTCATACGTGTGCGCCAGAGAGGGGCTGAAATTCTATGCAGTTAAGTAAATGGATCAACTTGTTTAAAATGGCTTACCATTGAAAAAAGGTAGAACTATGGCAAAGACAACAAATCATAAAAATCTGTCTGTCACTCTTATTCAAATTTTTATATCACCATCTCGTTCGGTTGTAGTGTATTTGATGTCAAGTCCGGTTACTACGAGGTTTAGCCGAAACTGTTAATCATCTGAAGTTAGCTAGGAAGCGTGGACACGAATGCGCGAATTAAATATGATTGGGATCGGAAGCGACTAATAAAAATATACCTCGCAGTCGTGTTACAGCGCGTTATGTCATGCTATCGCCACTCCTTTGCCGTGTTCGCCGAAATGACGAACGTTCGCGTCAAGCATACAGGGATCAAAGGGACGTTGTTTGATTTGTGTATCATGTTACATTTTAATGACGAAACTTTATGAAACAGCTAGCGTACTGCAACGTGTAATAGACATGCAGCCTGCGGCTTCATAATATATTTCGCAGGATTAAATCCCATCCATTATTATACAATACAATACGAAAATAGTCTTTATAATGCATATGCTCGGAAACTAAATTTTTCTGGTTGAAAATTTTAGGTCCCACATGAGACATTGATCTTGTTGACTTGGTCAGCCGACAGGTTTGTATAAAGAGCTGTTTCTTAGATCGTTCGTTATTTTCTTTTGAGGAAAAGTGTCAATGTTCTCCATGACGAATTATACATATTTATAAAGATACATATAAAGAAAATAATGTCACCGTTGTTGCCGCCAATGAAAAAAAAAACCCAATACAAAATTAAGAAAAATAGTAGATAACTAAGAAAGCCAATATACAATGTCCCGACTATACATGACGTATGCATATTATTGCCATATAACATGCTGTTTGCAGCGACATTATCTCAGGTCCAAATAGGCACTGGTCAGGTATAATAATAATTTTGATTACACCAGAATTCATTAGTCCATTTTGGAGGGCGATATGATAATTTTTTTCTGTATTACCTGTCTGCAGCAGCAAGCAGCGGTGCATTGTGCGAAACAAAGAGGATTGATATGTTGAAAAAAAATATATTCATAGGAATATCACTCTAATCAATATTATCTAAAAAAAAATTAAGTTACTACTTTACAATACAAATGGATATTTTATTTTTCAATTACATAAATCATGTTAGTATAATACTATTTTTATACCTTTTGGCTGTTTGAGCAAAACCTATGCGTTTTAAAAGTGCTTGCATGTGCCCCGGTCTCACTACCTCACTAAAATTCCGCCATATTTGTTTTCATACAAAGTAGTTTAAATAACCCTACTAATTTTGGTTACCTCGAATAATACATTATAAAACGTTCCCAACTGTCGGTCAAAAACACTCGATCCACGCACGTTTTTTTGGTTACCACCACTCAGGTCCGAACTTGTATCGTAAATAACTATTTCTCAAACATTCTCGGAATTGTTCGTATTTCTAGAATATTAATTTTATCCACCCAAATTTAAAAATTTAAAACTCTTCACTACCTATGGGTATAACCACAAGCCATTATGTCCCGCTATGTTAAATTTTCAAAAACTCTGATAGCACCATATTAAATCGAATGGACTAAGGAAAAATTACATTTAGCTAAAGAGTGTAACCGCGCCCTTATTAAATTTCCTTTTCTTTCTTTCATTGTATACTAGCGTTTGCCCGCGGCTTCATCCGCATACTAAGCGTAATTTTTAACCGTCTTCGAAAAAGAGGTTTCGAATGTTATACTAATCTAAAGGTTGATTTAAATGAAAATAATAATAATAATATAGAAACCTCTATGTCGTTTTTAAAAGCCAGTCCATAGAAACCCCACACGCCTATATAGTAACATTAAACTTTTTTACAATCCTTGGCATGTATGATGTGCCAAATTTTACCTCGGATTCGTATTAAGAGACCTCTCAGACGCTCAGATATCGATTTTGAACGAAATCGGGACGGAAAAAAAGAAAATCAATATGGCCGCCACTTTCACAAATTTTACATCGGATTCGTATAAGGAGACCTATCAGACTCTCAGATATCGATTTTGAATGAAATCGGGACAGAAATGAAGAAAATCAATATGGCCAACACTTTTTCTCAAATGTTACCTCGGATTCGTATTAGGGGACCTTTCGGACGTTCAAATATCGATTTTGAACGAAATCGGGTTGGAAATGAAGAAAATCAATATGGCCGCCACTTTTTCCAAATTTTACCTCGGATTCGTATTAAGAGACCTCTCGGACGCTCATATATCGATTTTGAACGAAATTGGGAAGGAAATGAAGAAAATCAAAATGGTGGCAACTTTTTCCAAATTTTACCTTGAATTCGTATTAAGAGACCACTCGAACGCTCAGATATCGATTTTGAAGAAAATCGGGACGGTAGTAAAGAAAATCAATATGGCCGCCACTTTGTCCAAATTTTACCTCGGATTCATTTTACGAGACCTCTAGGACGCTCAGATATCGTTTTTGAACGAAATTGGGAATGAAGAAAATCTATATGGCTGCGACTTTTCCAAATTTTACCTCGGATTAGTATTAAGAAACCTCTCGGACGCACAGATATTGATTTTGAACGAAATCGGGACCGAAATGAGAAAAATCAATATGGCCGCCACTTTTTTTCACGGCACTCTCTAGACCTTATATGGACCTACATACTAAATTTGGAATCTCTAAAACCATCAGTTTGGGCTGTGCGTTGATATGTCACTCACTCAGTCAGTCAGTTATTTCTTGCAATTTGGCACAAACTTTCAAAACTTTTCATGTCCACAATATTAAATTTCAAAATCGATGCCATTTTCGTAATTAACGTCCCAAAAAACTATAAAAACGCCACCCATATTAATATTTAGACATTCCAACCCCCTCGCACCCCAACAGAGGGGATGGTATTTCACGTCCTTCACGTGGGATTTAAAATCATTGTTGTTTTAGTAATCAGCGACCCGATAAACCATAAAAACAATACCCATGTCGATTTTCAGATATTTGTCACCACATTTCCCCCTTTTAGGGGTTGATTTCTCAAAAAACCTGAAATACTTGTTTATTCATTTATCGTTAGAAATACTCCTGTGAAGTTTCGAATAAATTAGTCCAATTAGTCTTGTTCTCCCATACAAACTTCGGACCCCATTTCACCCCTTTAGGGGTTGAATTTTGAAAAATCCTTTCTTAGTGCACCCCTAGACCTTATAAGGAATCTACGTGCCAAAATTTGGAATCTCTAGGACTAGCGGTTTGGGCTGTGCGTTGATATGTCAGTCAGTCAGTCAGTGCTTTCAACTAAATCAAAGTCAAAATATCACGGTGTTATTATAGGTACGTCACCAAATGTTTTTTGCAATATCTTTGGTTTTTTAACTGACTTCAAAATTTAAAAAAAAGGAGGTTATCAATTCGGTTGTATGTTTTTTTTTTAATGTTTGTTACTCCATAACTCCGTCATTTCTTAACCGAAATTCTTTTTTGATTGTAAGTATATATATCCAAGTTGGTCCCGTTTATGTCAAAACACAGTTCTGATGATGGAATCCACGAGGAATTGAGGGAACTCCTCAAATGTTTAAAGCAAACATATAGTGATTTTTGTGTTTTTATCAACAAGTCAAGCATTTGCATCTAAAAATGTGACATTGGATGAAGTGGAACTGCTGATGATGATCAGAACAGAACTCTTCAACGACGAAAAGTTCACGTTTGGCGATTTGTCCTCCTAGCTGTGTTTGTTAAGCAAGTTCTATTTTCACGATTAATTTTTGTCATGCTTGATTTCTGATGATGGGATCCATGAGGAATTGAGGGAACTCCTCAAATTTTAAAGGCAAACATATAGTAAACGTATAGTATAAAGCTAGGTGTGCTCAATAGAGCGAAGCGGTACTTCACCCCGGGACAGAGACTTATATTATATAAGTCGCAAGTTCGTCCCCACATGGAGTATTGCTGTCACCTCTGGGCGGGAGCACCTGGATACCAGCTTGGGCCTTTTGACTCGCTTCAGAGACGTGCTGTGCGAATCGTGGACGATCCCAAACTCACGAGCGATATTGAACCATTAAGTTTAAGGAGAAACTTTGCCTCCTTGTGCGTGTTCTATCGCTTGTATAATGGGTTGTGTTCCGAAGAACTATTCGATATGATGCCCACGGCCGCTTTCTATCATCGCACTGCTCGCCGTCGGCAGGGCATTCATCCTCACACCTTAGAACCTAAATGGTCGCGTACGGTACGGTTTCAGAGGAACTTCCTCCCTCGGACGCTCCGGTTGTGGAATGAGCTCCCTGCCGAGGTTTTCCCGAGGAACTACAGTATGGGATTCTTCAAGAAAAGAGTGTATAAATTTTTAAAGGGTCGGCAACGCGCATGTGACACCCCTGGAGTTGCAGGCGTCCATAGGCTGCGGTGACCGCTTACCATCAGGCGGGCCGTACGCTTGTTTGCCACCGACGTGGTATAAAAAATAAATAAATAAATAGTGATGTTTGTGTTTTTATCAACAAATCGAGCATTATAATACAAAAATGTGACATTTGATGAAGTGGAACTGCTGATGATGATCAGAACAGAACTCTTCAACGACGAAAAGTTCACGTTTGGCAATTTGTCCTTCTAGCTGTGTTTGTTAAGCAAGTTCTATTTTCACGATTGATTTTTGTCATGCTCGAGTTCTGATGATGGGATCTATTAGGAATCGAGGGAACTCCTCAAATGTGAAAGGCACACAAATAGTGAATTTAGTATTTTCATGAACTAATCAAGCATTTTCATTCATAAAAGTGACATTTAATGAAGTGGAACTGCTGATGATGATCAGAACGGAACTCTTCAACGACGCGTAGTTCACGTTTGGCGATTTGTTCTCTTCGTTTTGTTTGTCAAGCAAGCAAGGTTTTTCCATGATTCCATGAGGAATTGAGGGTACTTAGTCTTCTACCATTATAAACATACTTATAGCCATTTTTATTTTATTGTATGGAATCTAAGAGTGCACCATCTAAGTATAATAATCTTTCACTGGCCTCCCTCATTGAAGTCGGTTTTATTTTCTTAAAATTATTTCCACAATATTTGCGAAAAGCGCTGTAGTTTCCTTGGCGGAAACCGGGACTGCCTAACTCCGTCAACATTCTCGTCAGGCAATCTGTTACTTTCCGAGTCTCGGCACTCATTATATCAACCGAAGGACGTCCACTGCTGGACATAGGCCTCCCCCAAATAGTGCCACAATGACCGGAGCCTCGGCAATAATCTACTATTACAGTACATATGGTGCTACATTACCGCACGAGTGCACTAATCAGCAGATTACGTGCATATGTCGAAACTTTAAAGAGCCATATGTACTGTAAAACGCTGTACGATACACGACACATGCGAACAGGTAATTCGCAACTCGTGTCGATTTAAAACACTCCCTTCGGTCGTGTTTTAATTTATCACCACTCGTTGCGAATTTCCTGTTCTCTGCACTTGTATCGTAATGTACTATTATTGCACTCACAATAGGTACAGCATATCATTGTATGTATGTATAATATTACAGTATGTATATTTGAGTTCATAACTGCATGGACAGATGTCGACCGTATTGCTGTAGTATTAGGGTTGAAACATGTCCATGCACTTCTGAACCCCACCGTACAAAAGGATAATCAAGGGTACGGAGACAGGTAAAACAACGGGCGGTCTCATTGATAAAGAGCGATCAATACTTGTCTTAAATAAACTCAGGTACAGGTAAATTACTACGTTTTTGCACTTGTAGTTGTGACCTCTGTAGCCAGCCTCACACACACGTTGACGTGTGTCTGTATACGTCAACGTGTACGTGTGTCCCTGTAAATATACAAATACTACTACAGATGCAAAAACGCCTCGAAAGTAATTTACCTGTACCGTCGATGTTTTTTGATAAAAGCCACATTCGTATGTTTAAATTTTTACCGCGAATTCGGACAAAGAACAAACGTCCAGTTAAATGTATTTTATTTCAATTAAAATATATAAAATAAATAAACATTCTACCTTGTAATCTGTTACTTCAACCATTTGCCATTTATGAATTGACGTTTGTAGTGATGAGGCTAAGACGTGTCGTTTGTTAAATGAAGCGATTATTAACGAATGGTTGATTGAATCGGGGTTATTGCCGATTCTTGAAATGTTTTTATGATCCCTTTATATACTTTATATCACATGATTGTATCAGTCTCCTCAAAAAAAAATGTTGCTTATTATGGATGGAAGTCAGACATATTCTCTTTATCACATCATCGCTATGCTGATGCTGTAGCTGGTCGGTCCGTCTGTCATTTATGTCAATCAATAAATTTTGCACATATTTTCTAACTTTACGGAGTTTTAATAATATTTAGCTGTTTTTAATGTAAATTGAACGAACCACACATGTGTACACCGCAAAATATGTTATGTTATGTGTTTCGCACGCCGAGTGGAATAAAAACCCGTACCTAGTGTTACTCGCGCTGAACGCAAGGAAGCAAAAGTGTCGACGCCTACGAAGGCACCAGGCTCTTCGCCAGTATCGCTGACATGTCATGCCGCAGACACGACGTTTGTGGCAGGCAGCAGCCATATGTCAAATAAGGCGCGGTCGTTGAGGGAAGACGGTGTGCCGCACTCGCTAACATCGCATAATAAGGTACCGTCCGCATCCACATCCATGTCAGCACGAAATAAAGGGCTGAAAGCCTGGAACTATAGGCCAAACAACGAAAGGCGTTGATTGAACTTCAGTGCGATAGAGAGTGACATCTGGTACAAACAAGTAAACTAACTAAGTACTTCGAGCTGAAACGCCCCTGCGGTATCAGTGGCTCTTATGCTGTATATGTTTTTACAGCTGTCACAGTCTTTCTCTGTCATTTATGTCAATCAATAAAATTGCGCATTTTTTCCGACTTTACTAATATTTAGGTTTACAGCGTAAACAGATTTTTTTTGTTATAAATTTATCGTTATAAATATACAGGGTGATTTCGGGGTCGTGGATCAAGAACCAGTTTTTAGACTTGGTATCTGTTAGCCATTTCAAAAAAATTGTAGAGACACGAAACAAACGCATTTCATTTTTAATTTATTTCGATGAAACAAATACAAAATCACAAAAAAACATGGTTATCCTACTCTCTTTGACGGATGGTATGGAGAGTTGACAGTGGGGTAGGGTGACCAAGTTGTATGAAAAAGTATTATTTCCCATTAAAATTTGTAAAAAACAGAACATTATTTGAGTTATAAACCTTCACACCGACTGTGATGTTGTCTACTTTGAATTTTTGACCATGTACAATTATTTCTGATCACAACCCCAAAATCACCCTGTATGCGTACCTAATCGATTTCAATCAATTTACGGAAATATCTTCTGAATCGAAACGACAGACTTGGTCACAACACTAGTTTTAAAAAGAAAACGACATAACACGTAACAGTTTGGGTGGTGAATTATTATCGTAAAATACTCAACAACAATGAAGTAAGAAAATGTAACATAACTTAAATTATGTTTAAGAAAGGCAAAACGTTATTTTTATTTACTTGAAAAGCCCTAATATTATTACGTGATTTTATTTATAATTCCTATAAGTCTTGCGTGTTTACCTTCTATGGGTGTTGTGATGTGTCAAATGGTTGAAGTAACAGATTACAAGGTATAGGGGACAATTTTTAAACAAATCGAACTGGCACGAGACATAGTAAGATCAATAAGGCTTGTGGTATGGGACATGGGTACTAGACGAAGATATATTTAATACATATATACTTAGAGACATAGAAAACTCACCATGGAAACAAATGCCCTTACCGGGATTCGAACCCAGGAGCTCTAGCTTCGGAGGTAGGATTTCATTTCAATATGCAATTCAGCCTTCTCTGCTGTACCAGTTACATTTCCTTTGAACCAAAGAAGAAGTATTACTTATTTCTTTATTTATAATGCTTACTGGTAAAAGATATCTAAAAATCAAAATATGATATAGAGAAAACTAAAAGTAAATTAAAATCAAAGTTAGTAATTTGTTACCATTTTATGCATTAACAATTTTAATACCTAAAAACGACATTACAATTATATCATAATCAGCAGGACATAAAGAGTAACGTGGTTTCCCTCGTAGTCTATTAAAAATAATTTTTAAGAAAAAAAAACCGACTTCAATGGTGGAGGCCGGTGAAAGATTATTATACTTAGATGGTGCACTCTTAGATTCCATACAATAAAATAAAAATGGCTGTAACTATGTTTATAATGGTAGACGACTAAGTGCCCTTAATTCCTCATGGAATCATCGAAAAACCTTGCTTGCTTGACAAACAAAACGAAGAGAACAAATCGCCAAAAGTGAACTACGCGTCGTTGAAGAGTTCCGTTCTGATCATAATCAGCAGTTCCACTCCATCAAATGTCACTTTCATGAATGAAAATGCTTGATTAGTTCATGAAAATACTAAAATCACTATTTGTGTGCCTTTCACATTTGAGGAGTTCCCTGGATTCCTAATGGATCCCATCATCAGAAATTGAGCATGACAAAAACCAATCGTGAAAATAGAACTTGCTTAGCAAACACAGCTAGAAGGACAAATCGCCAAACGTGAACTTTTCGTCGTTGAAGAGTTCTGTTCTGATCATCATCAGCAGTTCCACTTCATCAAATGTCACATTTTTGTATGATAATGCTCGATTTGGTGATAAAAACACAAAAATCACTATATGTTTGCCTTTAAGATTTGAGGAGTTCCCTCAATTCCTCATGGATCCCATCATCAAAAATCGAGCATGGCAATAATTAATCGTGAAAATAGAACTTGCTAACAAACACAGCTAGGAGGACAAATCGCCAAACGTGAACTTTTCGTCGTTGAAGAGTTCTGTTCTGATCATCATCAGCAGTTCCACTTCATCCAATGTCACATTTTTGGATGAAAATGCTTGACTTGTTGATAAAAACACAAAAATCACTATATGTTTGCCTTAAAGATTTGAGGAGTTCCCTCAATTCCTCATGGATCCCATCATCAGAACTGCGTTTTGACAAAAACGGGACCAACTTGGATATATATACTTACAATCAAATACGAGTTTTCCAAATCGGTTAAGAAATGACAGAGTTATGGAGTAAGAAACATTAAAAAAAATAAAAAAAATATACATACAACCGAATTGATAACCTCCTCTTTTGAAATCTTGAAGTCGGTTAAAAATGGTTAAATGATTTTACCAAGTCATCCTTATTTTTCCACTTGTAACCATTTTACTACTGTATCCTTTGTATGAAAAATATGAAAATTTATAATCTTTATTACATCATAAGTGGGCTTCCTTACTATGTGTACTTAATAATAATGATCCGTTTTGACTAAATCACTTGTTTTATGGGGTTTTTCACATGTTTCCGCCTGCGGGCGACATGGACAGCATATCGAGCTAACACTAAAGGGCGAGCGAGTCAACATTTCGGCTTATATTTTGGCACTGTAGCCTTAATAAGTGCTTTCAAGTCCCTTACACCTTGAAAAGTTGCTAATCACATTTCTTAGCAACTGTACGTACATTCGGCGAAAGTTTGATTGACTTACAGAAATATATTCATTTATTTGTTTACTTGAATCAGGTGATAAGGCCCATATTTACGTAGCGCACAGAATAGAATAAGATAAATTTAAAAAATGATATTTAAAATAAAATAAAAAATATAACGCACGAATATTTGTTCATGAGTTTTGGATATTTTTTATGTATTTTAGTATGTATATACAAGCTTTGCTTAGTTTGAGACTCAGTCGATTTGTGTAGGACTGTCCACAAATTAGTACATTACGATACAAGTGCAGAAAACAGGAAATTCGCAACGAGTGGTGATAAATTAAAACACGACCGAAGGGAGTGTACATTGTACAATCACGTACTCTAGGGTCTCGAAAAGGATGCAAGAATTAAATACCGCGTTTAAGGCGAAGGGGTGGGCAAGGTCTTTCCATACAAACTTTGTGCAAGTTTTTCATCGTTTGTGTTTGCACTCCAGTTACTATTTTTGGTCCATATGCTTATTTTTTTGTTAGCTATGTCTTGATGTTTTTCTTTTTTATTTTAATTATTTTTTGTATTTTTTTTTTTGGTAATAATTCAAAATTTCAACATCAAGTTCTGCGTCTATCCAATATGTACCAACAAAAAAAAAATTAAATGCTGTAGTGCCAAAACTAACGCAAAATACTTGCACAACTTTTGTATGGAGAATGGCTTGCCCTACCCTGCGCCTTAATAATAAACAGTCGTATATTTACTCTCGCAAAATCTCCACACAAAATCTCAACAATTTCAAAACTAGCCTAACACCCTATGAAAACTACGGCAAACAAACGCTTGCGCGTTGTAGAAATCGGTCCGCACGTAACAGCGCCATCTACCGTGTACTTGGGTAAACCGCTCTGTGATGTGCTCTGTACAGGGAGTGTTTTAATTCGCACGTGTATCGTACAACGTTTTACAGCACATATGGCTCTTTAAACTTTCGACATATGCACGTAATTTGCTGATTACCGCACTCGTGCGGTAATGTAGCACCATATGTACTGTAATAGTACATTACGATACAAGTGCAGAGAACAGGAAATTCGTCCGTGTATCGTCGTACGATACACGTGCGAATAGGTAATTCGCAACTCGTGACAATTAAAAGCACTCCCTTCGGTCGTGTTTTAATTGATATATATTTATATTGGGGTCCCCCGCGACCATCTCGATCCGCTTAATGCTTGCAACGCACAGAGCGCGAGAGGCGGTTTTGCGGTAAAGCGAACGCGGCCGGGGCACGTCGCACTAAAAAACCGCGCGGGATAGCGGAGTTGAGGCGGCGTTTGTGACCTATGAAGCAGTAATCGACAGTTTTGGAAAGATCAAAAATGCAAACCCGCCTCCGCTGCGCACCGCGCCGCGCCCGCTTAGTGCGTTTCGAGCGTTATGCTTCACGCGTAGCGCCAGTAGCGCTACGCCGTAGGCCGTAGCAGCTTATTCTCTGTATTATAAATGCTTTTAGGTTATAAACTGTATGAAAATGACAGGTGTCAGGATTGACTTCTTAACCGCCGACTGACTAATTCACTTTTTATTTTTTTCTCTTTACTGTTACGCTGCCGGTCAAACAAATATAACACATAATTATAGTTTATTAAAAGGGGAAAAAGACGGAAGAAAGGGTTTAATTCCATGATTATGAATATATTTCGCACACTTGTTCGGGGACGTTGGATGAAGAATGAAGCACGCGATATATACTGATATCAAATTGGAATAAGAAACTGATCTGAGCTATGTAATAAATGTGTTTGTGTATGCAACTCTCTCTGGAGCAAATTTATCGATTAGGTGATTGGCATGAATTTTAGTTGAAATGAAATAATCGATTTATATATAATATTTGATTGATATATAACCAGTTTTTTTATCAAAATATAAATGAAGTTAAAATTTTAAAAATAGGAAACAAGTCATCCTAAAGTAGATCCTATAGTATAAACGAGCAACATGTGTAATTTGTTTCTAAATAGATTCTCAAAAACGGCTCAAACGGTTTCGATGAAATTTACAGTACAGGGTTTTACGGGGACGAACAATCTATCGAGCAACGTTTCATAACCGGAAAAACTTTTTCTTCATGACTTCACAGAGAAAAGCTCGGCCTCTCGGGTACTAATAAATGTTCACTAAACCAGCAAAAAATTGCTATATGGATAAAATATTCCATATTCGTTTTGCCTGTAATTATAAGGACAATATTTTACGCCCTCAGTAATATTCCCAACAATGTCACATCACTGTCTTATTAATCCCACAATATCGCTATTTAGCGAACTATCGACGATATAATTACAGTATTAACTTTGGCCACAATATCCAAGAACAGACGACATCAAATATATGTCTACAATTGTGGATCTTATTCCTTTCTAATAAAGCGAATAGTGTATACATATCTCTTTAAGGTCGTCTGGACAAGTCTAAAAATAACGCGGTGCCACAACTTAGCCACGTACGCTTTCCCTATTGGGCGGCTAAGCTCGATTTGTCTAGTCATCAACAGTCCTTTCACTTATGAAGGAGCTGATAGGAGTGGGATGGGTTTATGAGGCTGTTATAGTTGCGTCCCTTTTTAAAGTTGTTTTGTTTCTGGTGCTTAGTAGGCTGTGTTGTTGTTGATCCGAGGTCATATGGACGCGGTGTATGCTGTGTATTGGATGTTATACATAAGTTCATTATAGTTGTAGTTTCAGAGAAGTAATAGTGAGTTTATTAGAGGTGCTCGAAATATAAATCATATTTGTTTTAGCATTGTAAGAACACAAGTTTCAAATAAACTTTGAGAAAGTAAGTTTTTGTAAAAGTAATGAATAACCCGCATACTCATAAAACTTAATAACACCATACGAATAAATAAATGAACCTCTGTAAACTCAAATTTGTTTTGTCCTTTTCTCGCAAACCGAAATGTCAAAGTGACAGATAAGGACAAACCAACTTTAGCGGCTTATTAACTAATATAGGCTTGATTGACGTTTATGAATAAGGGGGTTAGTTTATAAGTTATTGTATTTTTGACTCCCGACCCAACGCAAAAGAGGGGTGTTATAAGTTTAATATGTGTATCTGTGTTTATGTTTATATGTGTGTCTGTCTGTGGCACCGTAGCTCTTTACCAATGAACCAATTTGAGTGCGCTTTTTAAAAGCAGGTTTTCTAATGTTGGTTCTAAAAGTGTCTTAACAAAATCGGTTCAGCCTTTTTTGAAATGAAAATATCGGGGGTTTTACAACTATTCTAAGTTGGCTAGTTATTATTGGTCGTATACTATCAGTATACGAATTAAAATGATTTTTGTTGGGATAGGTCGTACTGACAAAACTATAAATTTACTCGTAGTAATGCAAAAATAACAAATTGTCATATAAAGTAGGTAATCAGTAATCAGTTATTTATTTGCTAGAACATGGTACAAATAGGTGATTGTCTAACAATATAATAGAACTACATGTTTGGTCACAAGGACATGCAAATATTTATTGAAGTTGATTGAAATGTATTGTAAGTTGAAATGATCAGGTTCTCTGACTCAGTTCGGAACTCGAGCCTTTGTAGAAGGGCTTCCAGCGTTTATTTTCTAAACCGTGTCATAGATCCGATTCCGGAAATCTGAAGCGTGATTCGGGACTTATAATTGTTTTGGCTGTAACAAGCGTAGGTAACCTAGATGTGTTTATACGTATGTCACTCAATTCCTAAAAGGCCAGGTGGAAGAAAGAGTTCATTCACAGGGATAAGTTCTCCTTTGTACTTTAATCATATGTGATATTTTATATATGTTGTTTTAATAACTTACTAATTTACAACGAAGTATTCACATACACATAGAAATATGTCCATCACCACCACCACCATATCATAGGTAGGACGTTCACTGCTGGATATAGGCCTCCCCCAATTTCATGGGGGGTAAATGCCATAGATGTCACGCGTGGCATGCGGGTTGGCGATCGCAGTATCTCCACCGCACTCCAGGGATGCTGCTGCCCATTCCATTTCCATTTTTTTGCTTGGTCATAGTTATGGGACATACCCGGGACAGAATATGCTAGAAACAACATTAAATAATTCATACAGATATACAATGACTAAACACACTCACTTGCAACAAGAAATTCAAACTTATTGCAATGTTATGAACAGTTTCACGTAGGCATGCAAAAAAGCTTTTCTACTATATCTGTATCTGATATCCCTATTTTATTAAAAAGTATTAAAATTAACTGTAGAAGTGTAGAAATCTGTGGGCAGGTGGGCTCATATTATATTATCTATGATCGTAACTTTTGTAGCATTTTTGGTACAGCGTAGTGGTGTTAACGGAGTTGGTATGGACAAATACAATTAAAACGGTTAATTAAGGTTAATATTAACGTTATTAACTCTAATGAATCATAAGAATTTAAATATTGATGATGATGATACAAAATAATTAATTATATCACCATGGATGAATGAAAAACTGCCAAGCAAAAATTAATGTCAAGTATGACAATTCTAAATCCGAATGACACGCACGTCAACATTGTTTAATTGTTAAGGACGTTTTATACTATACTAGGGGTGTTAATTAACGAAAATGAATTCTTGAATATCTTCGAAATGGTACGAATTGGGATACTAGTGTTTTAGAGAAGATTACTTTATTTCATCTCAGGATTGTAACCTCGCAATTAACGGAATTCAATAAAAACAACCTGTATATATATTCTGTGGATAGCGGCCAGTAAAGTGGTCTACTCCACGTTTGCACCTTTATAAACAAATAGGCAAGTAATAAAGTTGAAAGTAGTAGTAGGTAGGTAAGTAATAGAGTTGAGAATATAATTTTTTTTCTACTCGAAATTCTTTCGTTCAACTGAAATAAAATCGACTGTAAATCAGAGCCGATTGTATAACTTTCAAAAAACCTCCGACAAAGTTATATTACGATTTAAGTATGTAGAACTCCGAGTTGTTTTATGTTACTATATATGATACTTTTTATTCCAGAACTCATCCCTAACGTTAATGAAATCGAGATGGAAGTTTTTATGAGAATTCACACGGACGAAATCGCGGCGAAAAGCCGGTGGTCAAATATATTTTAATAAATACTTCGATCCCTCCAATGTGCATGACAATATAACGAAGTTTTGTGTGTATGTACTCGTCACAACTTAACACAATATTTTTACTGTTGTACTTAAGGTAAATGTCCCAGTGTTGCCGGCCTGTTTAGCCTAGTTGGTAGTGGCACTGCGAATGCTGCTAATGCACTGCTAATGAAAATCGCTCGCGACTCGCGACAGCACGGTCGGGAGTTGACTCACAAATAAATGACGACCTTATTCGGTAAGAAATAGCGTTCATATTAAAACGTACGTTCGAAAATTTATCAGTTAATCAATTAGCGTGGATATTTTTTGTATAATATGTTTCTTATAGTACTAATAAAATGTTCACGACATCAATTAGACACTTTTGACGTAGTTATGTATTTTGCTTGTCCAAAAATTACCCATATTTGTGACTTAATAGATCTGCAAAGAGAAGTCGTATAATTTTTAAAATGTAGATTTACAGTTATCTATAATGGCTGGTAAGATAAGCTATAAAACGTGCAATTTACTGAACCTTCTTTATAAATTACAGTTCCCATTGATTAATTAGTTTAATTTTGATTTCTTTAACAGGAATGTAAGCGCCATATCATAATACAGGTACTTCTACAAAGTTATGTATTATGGCGTACTTACGAAATCAAAATATGTTAAAAAATTAGTTTTTTTGTTTTTTAACATTGACGCGGAGCCTTAAAATGTTTAATTCCGTTTATTTTAACTATAACAAACAATACTTTAAATCATAGAAAAAGAAAATTGCAGTTCGCGATCGCATTATGTCCAGGTTTTACTAATTTTATGCGCCTATGCCTACAAAGGTCCCGGGTTCGAATCCCGATAAGGGCATTTGTTTATGTAGTTAGCATAAGCATTTGTTCCAGACACTTGGATGTTTTCTATGTATTTAAGTATATATCTATTAAATATATCGTCGTCTGGTACCCATAACACAAGCCTAATTGAGATTACTATGGGACTAGTTCGATTCGCATAATAAATGTCCCTATAATATTTATATTTTATTTACAGAGCCGGCCGAAAAGGCTAAGCAAACCAAATATAGGGGTCTCGGCGCCGAATATAACTTCGTTCCGTTCGGCGTTGAGACCCTCGGTCCGTGGGGTCCCAGGGCCCATGACCTCTTTAAAGAAGTGGCAAAGAGGCTAGTGGACACCACTGGTGACCAAAGGGCTGGCAGCTTCCTCGCACAATGCATCAGCGTTGCTATACAGCGAGGAAATGCTGCCGGCATCTTTGGCACGATGCCGCGGGGTGACCCCTTATTTTAAATTATTTATTTTGTAAGTTTTTGATAAGTATACGTTATTTTATTATCTTTAGTCAGTAAGGAATTATGTAATAACTTTGTAATTTCCAAATTATTACATGTAAATTAACATTTATTCATTGACTCAAGATATGGCACTTTCAGACACTTTCAGTCTTACGTCATAATGACTCAAGTGGCTGAAAAAACGATTTCGAAATTTGATGACTATTTACTTAGTTACATAGGAAAAGTGCGAGTTCAAGAAAATCTTGTATAAACTCAATACCGCCTTTGAATAAAGAAGTCATAAAAAGAGTGCTTTCACCTTGGGCTTTCAGGTAAATCAAAGACAAAATATCACCGTGTTATTAAGTACGTCACCTAATGTTTTTTTTTGCAATATAATATGTGTTATTTCCTCACATTGTTTGAGAAATGCTTTATACCTTCCTTCAACCTTGGCGGAAACTGGTATTGTCTAACTTGGTTTCTTGGTCAGCCCTCAGCGTACGCCTCGGCCTGACTACTACCTCGTCACGAAAAGCTTTATATCTTATGATCCGAGCCTCGGCAATAATGTACTAATATAGTTGCTTTCCTTCAACTGTTAGTTTCACATAGTTACGACATGCGAAATGTAGACGAAAAATAATTATAATACATCGCATAAACCTCTTATAATTCAGAACACCTACTCAATTAATACGTTGCAACCGATCGATTGGTTTCACATGTCATTAGTTGCTCCAAGTTGTAGTGCAGGAGCCATCCTGCACCAGCCTCCAAAGCGGCAACGTCGCATCCGAGTACAGTACCCATAGGCGCAATTAACATTTTAATGCCAAGGAAGTCGAAAGGCATACGCAACCATCAGAGCAGCAACGTCGCATCCGCCAACAGACTCCATAGTAGCATACGACATTTCAGTTGTAAAATTTTCGAATGGCGCGCGCAATTGGGCGGACCACCTGATGCGTCCGCCCAGAACCCAGTCGTAAGAAATCGCGGCGTCGAATGCACGCCGGTTCCGTTGGTGAACTTTCCCGAAGTTCATCTATCGAATGTTGCCGATTTCCGCTCAATAAGCGACTTTCAATTGTTTTCGTTTCAAAAAAGGAACGGCTTACTGCGGCTTTAAAACAGTTTGCAGATTTGATTTTGTTTTAACTGTACGATATAGAGCGGTTTTAAAACTTTTGATTACTATTTGAAGTTCAGTTAATAAAAATTATGTTGCCACCAGTATATGCTCGAATTTTCAGATGAAATTTTGAATAAATAGTGGCTTCAAATCAATGTTCGTGTCATTTACAAAAGAACGATTGGGAAAGGATTAAAGTACTTAAATGAAACTAGAGAATGCTTCCAAGTGCCGCCAGTATAAGTATAAACTTAAAATTTTCAAAGGAATGTAATGAGAAGAGGCGTGTGAGCCGAAATACCGATAAAAACACTTTTAAGACAGTAGTGTCTGAACGGGTGCAAAAGCCGAAACCTAGTTTGAAAGTTTCTTTGCCTATAAAACAGTAAGTACGAGTATCTATTTGCCTTTGTCTCACCTTTGCCCTCAAAAATATTCTACCTCTATTTTTGGATAGTAATACAATTTTGTTTAAAAAAAATTCGTTATGACCTACGAGTAGACCTAATAGATCTTGACGCCACGAGATTATAGCGCATCAGTCAATGCAGTGTTTTAGATAGTATCAAGTTATGAGTAATAATTGTTTTTAAATTTTCTGATTCTCAAGGATATTTTTGGTATTTTTTATTAATTTTACTGGCATTTAAAATAAACTTACATTAATATCACTTCAGAAAAGTTATAAAATACACGTAAGTCTTCTTTGAACAAAAAGCAAGTCATGGATGCAAGTGCTACAAAACAATATACTGGGTCAATTTCAACAAGGCTGATTTTTTATCACTTCGGTGTGGTTCGGTACGTTTTTTAGTAGGAGTAGCAGATAATTAATATTTGAACCATTGCCCCATACTTATATGCAATAACTAATTATACTCTCAAAATAGGAAAAGTAAACAAGTTTTTAATAATCGTATCAGCTAGTTTTGAGAGACTTTTTAATGAGAAGCACGCACTTGCCATTTTTTTACAAACTGCGTCTTTGTGGCTATGCCACCTTAGATATGGCTCAAGTTCTACTCTAAGAAATCAGATACATTCTGATTTTTGTATAGGTATCACAAATAAAATCAGCCCTTTTAGTACTACGGCGAAATTTGGTATAAAACCTTTTTTCACAGTTAATTTTTAGACCATTGTATTTAAACCAGCTGTCTAGTTCATTCCAACATTCCTTGATTATTATATTAAATTCAATGACAGTAGTTGCACTCAGGATGATGCTAAGTGTCATCCGCGTAGAGATACGGTGTGCCATGGATCCAGGCAGATCTTGATGAAGATGAGAAACAGCAAAGGGTCAAGCACTGAACCTTGAGGTAGTACCGTAGTACTACCTCAAGGTTCAGTACCGTAGGAGTACCGTATCTTATTGGACCCTCTTCAGGGCGAGTCACTCGGCCTGATCACTAACAAATGATTTCAACGTACAGTGATTACAACATAGTAGATGAAATAAAACGTGAACTTACATCATACTATCCAATTAATAAACAAAAATTATGCACTATATTAGCTAGATTTAACAAAAAATGATATTTTTACCACCAATCACCGAAGTGATAGATAGGCACGCTAGATGTCGACTTGCGGAAAAACTAACTATAACTATACTTATTTACGCGTGTAGCTCGAACGCGCAGGTTATGCTGCGTGCGCCTGCGTCGGACGTTAGTTCAAGACTGATAAAATCCCTTATAGGGATAAGCTCGCCTTTGTACTTTAACGCTTTGTGACCTCTTTATGTTTCAACCTGTAATTGTGTACAATAAAGTGCTTACATACATACATACATACATAAAATATAGTCGCATTGAACTGGCGCGTTAAATTTGGCGTTGATTGGAAATTATACACATCGAAACTTTGTTAACCAAAATGATGTTGCTTCGCAGGACAGATATATTTCGAGAAAAGGCTGGTACGGCCATGCCTCTTTGTTTTGTTCGACTTGGCGCTAGATACACTGACCGAAACATATATACGGTATTCATAAAGTCATAAATATATGTGACCAATAATGTGTCTATCCTAAATTAAAATAAATAAGTAATTTTATTTAAATATAAATTAACTGTACACTGTAATGTTATATTGGCGTTTTATATATTTTTTAACTATGTAAGTTATATTTTTTTAATTACTATTTCATTATTTGCACAGAATAGTAAACTAAATGGGCTCTTACAAAAAATATCACGGACATGTTTACCAATCAGCACCCCCGTTATCAGGAATGCCAAGTCAAATTCATGCCTGGACCCATATATTAACACGTTCCCTGTCCCCATACAAAATTATCCTTCAATATCACAAGTCCAAGTGACAGTTGTAGTTCGTAGCCGTGAACAACCCGTGGACCCACATTGGGGACACGGACTCCTGAAAAAAAGCTTCATGTCCCCACATTGGGGGCCTTCGGACAGGGAACGTGTTAAATATATTAATCAAATGGCCTAACCCCTGACCACGGTAGAGCGATCCATACTGCCACTCAAAAGGTGCCTCAAAATTTTTATTTCTCCTTCTATATACCGAGACTATGTTTGATTCAGCGTATGTGTTTTATACATAAATATATTTTGTATATAAATATGAACTAAATGCAGTATATATGATAAGGATATATTATAAATCTTTTTATCATTAATTCTGTTCTTCAGAGCATTATAATCTGATTTCCTTTACAGTTATTTAAAAGTTATGCAACAAAACAAGAATTCAAATGCATGGATGAAAACTCTGAATCCCAATCATACAGATGTGCCACGGCTTCCTCAGCAATCTGATCCGCAGCCGACGATACCATGTCTGCCCTTGAGTCATTCGAGCTTGAGAACGTTCCGCCACCCAGTCCCCACTAGCAGGGCACGGATGACGCTCGCCGGCCGTTTTGAAATGATTATCAGAAAACCAGAACCTATTAGTATTAAGACAACTTCAAAAGGCAATCCAAATATGCCAGACAGTAATATAACTAACCCTCTTATTAAAGAACCTGTAAAAATTAAGGTAGTAGAATTAAAAACGTCTGAATACAAACCCAATACACCTGTGGAAATGTTATACAGGAGCACCGATGACAACAGCTTTGCAACATCTATAAAGCATAAGTTACCACTAACTGTAGCAACGCCGAAACGTGGATACGGTAATAAGTCAAGTAATCCTATCAACAAAGAGAACCGACGATGTACACCCACACACAACCCCACACAGAACACCACACACAACCCGACACATAACATCACACACAACCACACACACAACACCATACACAACCCCACACACAACCCCATATACAACATCACACACAACCACACACACAACCCCACACACAACCCCCCACACAACACCACAATCAACTCCACACACAACCCCACAACCGCTGTACAAGCCACACAAACTGAAAATGTTTTCTTTGTTACCGAGGAGGGTTACCAAATTATAGAAACCATACAGACTAGCGGATTAACAGCTACAGATGTGCAGAATTTGATTGAAAATATCAAAAAACAAACGACAAATAATACTGACAACGTTTGCGAAGTGATTGATTTAGAGAGCACTGACGAAGACAGTACAAATAAGGACATTTTGGATATAGTGATGAAGCATAGTAGCAATAACAAGAATGTGCTAAAGTCTGCTGCACAAATATTGCAGTTACTTTCTGTTGAAAACCATCAATCATCGACTACTACTGCCCCGCCGTTCGAGCGCATCACGCCCAACTCAGATCACCAGCTACTTTTAGGAGGAACAGTTTCTCCAGCTACTTTTGAACCCTCTCCCTCTGGTAGGCCTATTCCATACGGTGAAATGGTTAATTCTTTTATGGTTTTGGCTACATTACAACAGCATGGGTTTCGCTTTACGAATATTGCGGTAGAATCACCTTTAACACAAGTACAGAGGACAGATTTACAAACAACACATACTTTTACGCAAACTGATGCCGAAAATAATAATTCAAACAAGAGAAAGCGCCATGCAACGTATGAGAATTCGAGTGAATTGGGAAACATGGTTGAGCAGAACTATTTCCAACGTCCACCAATGGTCGCCGTACAATCTGGCCAGGAGTTCATGGCGATGCCGCAGCAGCAGGAGCTGTCGGTGTTCCCACCCCACATGCAACGCCAGCTCTCACAAACGCAGATTCAGCAGTTCGTCCACAGTCCTCAGTTCCCTTCGAACCTGCCCAGCTTCATGCCGCAACAGCGCAATCGGTTTACTATGCCGACGAACCGTTTACAGTACCCATTTGAGCACAATAGGACTTCTGCGTTAAGCACACCACGTTTTGTAAGTATCTACTGTGTGAATGCAAGTTCAAATGTATCGTACGTTATATTGCACAATAAATTGGCAAGGAATATTTTTAGTAAGCTAAAAATTCTTGGAACATAGATTTATAATAGACAAAAACCATACATAAAATGGTACGCACTTAATTAAAGACACTTAAAGGTATCTGAGCACTACCCCTGGGCTTTTAACTTCGTCAGTGATGAATTAGACCAGGAAATGGTTCTCACTGACTAAATAACGGGTATTATTTATGTATGGGCTCTAAATTTATAATCAATTAGCAGCGTCAATAATGCGGGCACTGAAATCAGGGTCAATCACCCGATTGCTCGAAGAAATGAATTCGATTCGATAAAAACAAAGAAAACCTTTAATTTGATGTCCCATAACAATATGAATATTTGTTCACAGCAGTTACAAATGCCAACTCCAGTCCAGCAGTCCTCTGCAGTCCAGATGCATCCTAATGACCCTCGGAGCCAGGGTATGCAGAGCCAGCTCGGTGAGCTGCGTGGCGTGTCAAGAGTTTATTCGACACAAGAGGCGAACCAGCGCACTCAAGCCGGCCAACCTCAACACCCGGACGGCAACAGGTCTTTCCCCCAATACTTTAACCACTATGGCAATGTTTTCCCCTAGAGACATCAGTAGCTGTAGTTTTTTTAGCATAAGAGAATGTAAAAAAAAAAGACACTACCTCGAGATGGACCGGGCTAGACGCTCTTAAACAACTGAGCTATCGAATCCCTATTTACCCTTAAACTGGGAATTAAGACTCCAAAGGATCTTGTCTGTGTCTTTTTATTTAACTGTTTGTGAATCCTTAGGCGACTTCTTGACTTGGCGGGGCGGGATCGATGTGTGGTATTTGTTCTTTGACGTGAGCGTCCTGATGTCGCTGAGATTTCTTAACTTGACGAGATGCTTTCAGTACCTATTACGTTTGCACAGTAGTAATATCATGCGCAGAAGCGGGGCAGTACTACATTCGTATTACCCCGCTTTTGCGCATATCTCACCAGTCAGGAACACTCTTTTAAATGTACTGAATCGGCTGATAGTTGACACTGGCAGCTGACAGTTTTCTCATATTGTACCGCCTCTGCTCCGACAAATTAGGAAGTAGCCTAGAAAGGCTTTCTCATGTAGGTAGGGTAGGTAGATATAAATCCTGTATAAATTGAAATAAGAAGTTCTTATTAAGAACGTTCAGATTCAGAAGCAGCGTCCAATTTTGGAGTTAAGAGATTAAGTAGTGATAAGGAAAATTACTATTGTACTCGTATTACCGTTGTATGTTATTTACTCACATTTGGTCATTTTCGCAGAACTGTGGGTTAACTGTAATAAATATTTCTAATCTTTAAGGCAAGTTATGTATTTCTATAGGCAAGTTATTGGGACAGGGTAGTTAGCCTCACTTGGCATGTATTCTACGACAACCTTTTAATTACGTATTCATTATAGCTAACTATATGCGTTTCATTTTAGGTAAGGACTTAAAGTAAAATAACAACAATACATGAATCTAAAACTTCATTGACCTCTTCAAAAATCTTATTTTTAGGGGCCGTCCACATATTACGTCACGCAAAATTTCGACTACTTCAACCCCTCCCCCCCAATCACGCTTTTTCCTATCCCTTTAACATGTACTGTCACGTTCAGTAATCGACTCCCTCCTCAGTTCTTCGTCCCCGTAGTTTGTACCTACGTTTATTGCACGTCACTTATTGGAAGCTTGAATGCAGCCAACCAACACGTAAGTGCGCATAGCATGACGGCAAATGGTATTTTCTCAAAAATGGCCGTAAAAGTGGATGTTACTCGCTACATATTGAACGGACATCCAATGCAAGTCGTATTTTTCTGTTGTAAATACGCGACGTTTTTGTACGTGTCTGAAATAATTTCCGGTTTTTGGTGGAAAAATACACTTCCGGTTCTGTTTTAATAAATATAAACGGCGAGAGAGCATAAACATTTGACGGTTTAAGGTTAAGTTTATCAAAACTTAATTTTAATGTAATCTTTTATTCCCCCATTTTTGAGAAAACACTATACAGGGTGTGGCCTGTAATAGGAGCAATAAATTTAAAGGACGCTTCCTTAGAGCATCTGCAGTAACCTCTTGTGTCCACATTTTTTTTATCTTTTTTCAATTGGGTGAAATTTTGATCTAAAGTTACGACCTCCAAGTAATGGATCTTGGCACCCAGAGATTATAGCGCGGCAGTCAATGCTGATTTTGAGGTTGCTTCAAATTGTGACTCATAATCGTTGTCGCATTTTTGGTTTGAAAGAATATTTTTGGCATTTTCTAATATTTTTTTATAAATTTTTAGTCTTTTTTGAATAAATTGTTATTAATATCACTCCAGTAGAGTAAAAAAGTACAGATAAGCTACATTTGCGAAAAAAAATTCCAAAAAAAAAATTTTTTTTTCAATTAAAATCATTTGGAAATAATTGCTGGAGAGCTCAATAGAGTACCGTTTAATTTTTTGCTCCTATTACAGGCCACACTCTTAGCCTCGCCTGGAAAGTCAATGTCAATAGCAGACTTCATGTTAATTAAACGGACCCCAAGGTTAAAACTAATACTCAGCCTGCAATTGCCTCCTTCCAATCGACAATATCTAATTTACTATTTACAGCTAGTCATGATTCTATGTCGACATGTCGTTAGCACGTTCTATCTCGACGCCAGCGCCATCTCTTGGCGAATTGGTTTACTATACAATAATAATAATTTCAAAAATGCTGATAAAAATGGTCACTGGTCAATAAGTAACATTTCAATTGATTATGACGTATATTGGTCTGACCATATTCCCATGCTTATTGAGTGTAGCTTTTATGTGTTAACACCTATGTATGTGCCATCTACTCGTATAACGGTAGAAAATAAGGTCCTCTGGGGTGTGCGTACAGAAGAGCAAACAGAAGAGGTAGGCATTGCAATAGTTTGTTGAGAAATATAGACTTTCCGTTAAGTTTAAGGAACTGTTGCAAAAATAGCGAGAATTGTAACAATCGTGAGCTATTTATGATCCTGGATAACATGTATAAAGATATAATTAGGGCCTTGACACGAGCAGCTGTGTTGTCACATAAATGTAGAAAACGCCGGAAGGGCGGGTATGTGGCAGGATGGAACAAGTATGTAGCAGACGCACATAGGGAGGCCAGGCATTATTTTCAGCAATGGGTACTGATGGGTAAGCCATCACTTGGAAGATGAATAGAGAAAATGGATAGACTAGCCGTGGCTCATAAAGATTGTGACTTTAAACAGTTTTGGAAAGGAACTAGGAAAATGAATGTGAAGTCCGGGCTTCCTGTGAGCGTGGGAGATAAGTGTGAACCGGGTGAAATTGCAGAGGCATTCAGGGATCACTTCCAGGTCAAGTCGCTAATTACTGGAAGCCGTGGGGGGAAGAGCACGATGAGGGGACCGTTAGGACTGGGACTACCTTTACAGCTAAGGCGGTTGCCGCAGCTATACATAAAATGAAAAGAGGGAAGTCGCTTGGTCATGACGGTCTCAGCATCGAGCATTTCAAACTAGCCGGTGCTCAATTGCCCCGTATCTTGGCCATGTTCTTCAGCTTGTGCATAAGTCACTCTTATCTGCCTGAAGATATGATGAGGACTATAGTGGTACCTGTACCTAAAAATAAAACGGGTGACCTGTCAAACAGGGACAACTATCGGCCTATCTCACTCGCTACAACAGCTGCGAAAATACTTGACCGTATGCTGGACGCAATACTGGAAGGGAACCTAAAAATACAGGATACACAGTTCGGCTTCAGAGCTGATTTATGTACAGAAAGTGCCATCATATGTCTCAAGCATACGGTTAAGTATTATACGCAAAGGAACTCGTCGGTCTATGCCTGTTTCCTTGATCTGTCAAAAGCTTTTGACCGAGTGGAATATGACATTCTGTGGAAAAAGCTAGAGGAGACAGGCAGTCCGGCTGAGGTGGTGAGACTACTGAAACACTGGTATCGGAATCAGTCGAACCAGGTGAGATGGGCCGATAGGCTGTCCTCTGAGTATAAACTGGAGTATGGGGTTAGGCAGGGTGGGCTCTCGTCTCCCAGGCTGTTTAACCTCTATGTGAATGAGCTGTTAGCAGGACTCAGCAGCATGCATACAGGCTGCTTCATAGATGGTGTTTGTGTAAACAATATAAGTTATGCTGATGATATGGTGCTGCTGAGTCCGTCTATCAGTGCTCTGAGGAAACTGTTAACGGTATGTGAGGAATATGCTAGGGATCGTGGACTGCAGTATAATCCTAAGAAGAACACGAGGTTATGGTGTTTAGGCCAAAAAAGAGGAAGCCTACCTGTGTGCCTCAGGTTGTACTGCAGGGGACTCCCCTGTCGGTTGTTAGCAGGTTTAAATATCTGGGTCACATTATAACACACGACCTAAATGATGACCTAGATATTGAACGGGAACGCAGGGCATTGGCAGTAAGGTCAAATATGCTCGCCCGCAGGTTTTCTCGATGCTCCACTGATGTGAAGATCACTTTATTTAAGGCCTTTAACCAGTCTTTTTATTCGAGTAGCCTGTGGGTGAAGTATACCATAAGAGCCTATAATGCCCTGCGTGTACAATTACAATACAATGATGCATTCAGAATGTTGTTGGGAATACCTCGCTGGTGTAGCGCCTCGCGTATGTTCGCTGAGGCCCGAACGGACGATTTTCATGCGATTATACGCAAGAAAATAGTCTCGATGTTGAGGCGGCTAAGGGATGGTTCCAATAGCATTATGAGGATCATTGCAGATAGGTACGACTCCCCAATTTTTTGTCTCTGGGTCGGACAAATAAAGGCAGTCGCTCAATTTAGATTTAAATAAATTAAGAATGTTTTATACTAATATACCTAGATTGGACTAATGGAATGGACCTTTAGGAAAGCGAAGAGTCGGAAGACCATGCAAACGTTGGCAAGATGATATAGTGTCAACAGCAGGAAGACACTGGCCAAACAAGGCCCTAAATAGAGAAGAGTGGACTAGACTGGGGGAGGCCTTTACCCAAAAAAGGGGATCTCTTTAGAAAATAATAATTAATTAATAATTAAGCAACTAACATAGCATAACGTAGAATAAATATAACACTAACACTGAAATGTAAACACTTAAGAAAAAAGATAATAATAAAAGGCTATAATAATAATAATAATAAAGACATAAAAATGTGAGACAGTTTTATTAGGCAGACGTCAGTTGCCTCACTCAATAGCCCAGCCATTACTTAGTCCTTCATATTCACCCAATAGTCCGGTTCATTTAGATTCCAACAACCAGCAATAGTTCCTGTACACCCTGGTGGGTGCTGTCTCTGTGTGCGTCCCATGACACGCGCAGGGACAGCATCCGCTCGGTGTACCCCTTCCATTTCATTAAATTGTCAAAAGTGCCTCTACGTGTTGGCTATGTGGTACTCGGTTGGTATTTCGGTACCTCGGTACTTTGGCTCCGCGCACGCCTTCCAAAGGTTCGGGACACCATTGTCCCGTGAGCGGAAAAGACATACAATAATAATAAAATGACGCTGTCAACGTCAGACGTGTTTTTTTACAAATATTCCGTAATTTTTTATGAAATGCTTTTATTATGTGCTTTTTAACATCTTTTTGTACAAATATATAATCGCCAATGTACCTATTATCAAGCAAGCAGCATAATGATTACACGGAGTAAATGACGTCAAGTACAAGCGTCTCTACAAAGCGCACGCCCATCACCTTCACCCGCCTCGTCCTCATCAGCATCGGCATCGTCGGAGGAGGAATTTGCCACCGCGCCCGACACCTCCAGCAGTTCGAGCGACGAGTGCGGGCCGCCGCCGCTGCCGCCACGTCCACCTGCGCGGCGCGGGCGGCCACCGCTGCCGGCACGCTTGGGGCCTGCGGGGTATCCTGCTCCGCCCACGGCTCCCGCTACCGGTGGTGTAGTGCGCCGCATGCAGTAGTCGCCATCAATGAATGAAAACTGCATGCGTGCCTACTATGGGGCGACAGAAGGAGGAACAAATCTATCCGCGTACCGTGTTAGGATGCTTCCTCTGTTTTAGGCGCTTGAATCAGCCATCTCCGTATCTGCGCAACGGCTATCGGATCAAGTGCGCGTCATCCAACGGCTCAAGCGGTTGGATGACGCGACACTTGATCGGCTCCGCCTGAGGCACTCTCTGCTCGCGCGGTCTCCACCTCGGCGCGGAACCCATCCGCCACGTTGCCAGCTCCGGTGCCCGCACCCGATACGGCACCGGGGGCACCGCGTGTAGATCCCAGTGCCGACGAGGACTGTGCGAGTCAGAGTGTGCGTACCCAGGCCCATGAGCTATTGAGGAGGGCTTTGGAAGAGGCGATTACGCAGTATCGCTCCACACCGAATTCTTGGCCGCGACTACCACGCTTCCCCGTGAATAGACGCAATCTAGCGTTAATGGGAGCCCTGAACGATCTCCTAGCTCCGTACTTAGGGGCTAGCGAACATTTTATTGACACGCACTAAATTATGTACTGTGTCAAGTTTCCGGACGCTGACCGAGCACCTAGGCCCGCCGGGAGTGTCCCTACCTGGCAAGTACGAATTGAGCGGCGTGTCGATACGTATAGGACTCTCATTGCAAAGCTGATCTGCTTCAGAGGGGGCAATAGTCGCCCCCGAGACATGCGCTTCGTGAACCAGGCCTTCGTGGGGACTGGTGTCAGGCCCTGTGACTACATGGCCTGTGTCACGGAGCGCATTGACTTTCTGAAGCAGAACGTTTATGCATGGGCAAGCCGTATTCGTCGCTACAGGGAGCGTCTGGACCGATACCAGCAGAATCGCCTTTTCCAAAGTGACCAAAGGAAGGTATACCGGAAGTGGAATGGAACCGACCATCGTGTGTCCGATGGACAGCGGCCGGATGCTACTGCCACGGTTAACTTTTGGCGTAGTATTTGGTCGGTGCCTGTTGAACACACAGAGGGTTCCTGGATCGGTGCTGTCGAACGTGAGTGTGAATCCATCGAACCCATGGGGTCTGTCACCATCAACCCCGAGGACGTAAGTTGTGCCATCCGTACGGCTCAAAACTGGAAAAGTCCCGGACCGGATGGATTGCACAACTTCTGGCTAAAATGGTTTCGATGCTCACACGCGCGTTTGGCAGCACAGTTCCAGCAAGCCCTCGAGATCGGTTCCCTTCCGCCTCCCTTAACAACTTGTGTTACCTCCTTGCTCTACAAGTCCGGTAGTACCACGGAAGCAAAGAACTACAGACCTCGTGCTTACCTACGCTGTACAAGCTTCTTACATCCATTTTGAGAGCAAAAATCAACGCACATATAGTTGCGAACAACATTTTGGCCCCTGCTCAAAATGGATGTAGGGTTGGGTCACGTGGTACTAAAGAGCTCCTCCTCATAGACATGACCATTTGCCAACAAGTCCGGCGGATCAAAGTGACCCTCTCGGCCGCCTGGATTGACTATAGGAAGGCCTATGGTTCGGTGCCTCATTCATGGTTGCGGAGAGTCTTAGAGCTGTATAAAGTTGATGCAGTTCTGAGATCCTTCTTAAGTGCTTGCATGAGGCAGTGGACCACCGTCCCTCGTCAACCAGGAGGGGGAGATGGTCCCTCTGGCCCGCATGACTCTATCAGGATAGAGCGAGGTATATTTCAGGGTGACAGTCTGAGTCCCTTATGGTTCTGCCTAGTACTCTGCTGAAGGATTCAGGATTAGGTTGCCAGCTGCGGAGAGAGGGTGAGGTCATTTCTCATCTGCTCTACATGGACGACCTTAAACTATTTGCACCAAATAAACATGACCTGTTGGAGCTACTGAAAACCACAGAGGTCTTCAGTAGTGCCATCAAAATGGAATTTGGTGTCGACAAGTGTGCGGTCATGCATGTACAGCGGGGGAAAGTTGTAAATTCAACAAATTTACAGCTTTCTGAGACAACGTCACTCAGAGGATTATACGAGGTATATGCCATTATTGTTTCTTCCTATTCGCGATTCTGCACAAAATAAATTCCACACAACTGAATTTAATCACAAGATCTCTCTCCGAAGTAGATACCTATAAATATCTTGGTATGTCACAGTCTTTGGGTATCGAAGGTGAGGGCATCAAGCAGGCAGTGAAGGAGCGCTTTTTCTGTCGCCTGACAAAAGTACTCAACAGTCTTTTGTCGGGCGGCAATAAGGTGCGCGCCTTCAACGCCTGGGTGATGCCCTTGCTCACATACTCCTTTGGCATATTAAGATGGACTCAGACTGAGCTCGATTTCCTGGATCGAAAGGTGCGTGTACTGCTCACTACGCACCGTATGCTACACCCGCGCTCGTCTGTTATGAGACAGTACATCCCGAGGAAGCTTGGAGGTCGTGGCTTCTTAAATGCCAAAGACCTTCACAACCGCAAGGTGTGCAGTCTCAGAGATTATTTCTTAAACAGCGAGTGTGGGATGCATCGTGATGTGGTGGCAGTAGACACACTCCTCACCCCGCTCTCCATGGCAAAAGAGAACTGGCGCAGACTTAAAGTGCTGAGCGCCGAGAACCGCAGGGCGGTGTGGAAGAGTAAGGAGCTACACGGGCGGTTCTACAAGGCCCTTACGGGTCCCGACGTAGACCTGCTCGCATCGGTGAACTGGCTACGTTTTGGGTATATTTTTGGGGAAACTGAAGGTTTTGTCTGTGCAATTGCGGAGGAGTTTATCATGACGATCAATCAAATACTCTTGGTAATTTGAGTACTTACTTAATTTTTTGCCTTACCCCATCCTCTTGGTTCATAATTTGAGGAGTTCCTTCGATTTTTCCAAGATCCCGTCATCAGATCCAGACTTGGTGACAAAGGGACCAACTAGAAAACACACCCTATCAAACAATAAAAGATTTATTGAAATCGGTCCACTAGTCCCCGAGTAATCACATACATAAAAACAAAAATAAAAAAAATATTCCGACGAATTGAGAACCTCCTCCTTTTTTGAAGTCGGTTAAAAATAAAAATACTTCGCAACGTGTAACATTCAATGGAGTGGATTCATTCCTCGCACGTGTATTGAAAAACATGGTAAATTTGGTAAGCAATAAAGAATATTTGTATTGTATGAAACGCTCGAGCTTTGATCATTACACTCGCATCTTTTGGCTTCATAATAACCTCGCTTTGAATATAATGATCAACTTAGCAGATTTTTTATCACAAGTACTACTTAGAAGGTGCAGGATTCATTCACACTGATGATTACTTACGGCCGAAGGCACAAGGAGCTTAACCTTTGTACCTTCGCGCTACAAGAGGCTTTGTAATTTTTATATGTTTCTAACTCAAACAATGACAAACGTATTGATAATTCCGATAAACTGATTAACACTTTGATGGACACTATTCCAGACACAATAGAAATAACAATAGAATTACGCCTATAGGCGTCTACTGTCCATCAATGCATTAAAGAGCACTATTCTTATGCTATAGTTTTAGGTCGTAATGTAGTCGTGCTTTGCTTTTGTTGTGTGTAGTAGAATTCAAGCAAAAAAACTGTTTCTATATAGCTTGATAATTGTCGACTTAGAGTAATACGAGTATTTGGAAGGATATTTCTAAGGAATACAGTATTGGGTTCTTCAAGAAAGGAGTGTATAAATTCTTAAAGGGTCGGCAACGCGCATGTCACACCCCTAGGAGTTGCAGGCGTCCATAGGCTGCGGTGACCGCTTACCATCAGGCGGGCCGTACGCTTGTTTGCCACCGACGTGGTATAAAAGGAATACGTGTAATATCTTTCTCTGTCTTGACATAAATGGAATGTTTTACAATCTTTTTCTAAGTTTGAAGTTGTTAAACGTTTATTATTATGTTACATGTGCTTAGAGCTGTTTGAGGAGTCCGGTTTGTCCATCCTTGTGGGGCTTAGTAACTACATAAAGACTAATGTTATTTATTTTATTGAGGATTGACGAGAGACACCATCCTGTTATGGATTGGGTTTTGTTGTTATTGACCTTTAAGAGATCGTCTACATCTCTAACAATATTAAATTTGTGTTATTGTATATGTATGTTTTTTTATGAATTTGCCCCTAAGAGGCCATATACCTAGGAAAAACGTTACTTTTATTGCTAATTGACGATTCACACAAAACGGCCGGGGTCGGCGCGCACGTCACCAATAGTCAAAGGTATTCGAACCCTCCATACAGAAGCTACGCAGTCTTCGTATCCAAACGGCAGCGGCATAGCCGGCGGCAGCAGACTGGCTGCCCGCAACCCATTCAAATATGGAATCATCTGTACGGAGGGTTCGAATTTCTTTGACTCTCTTTCGTGCGCGCCGACTCCAGCTGTTCGGTGTGAATCGTCCATAGCGTCCATAATAAAATTATGAACCAGTTAACGAAAAAAGCATCATACAAAGTTCAACCTCTCTTTGCACCCCCATGGTCGATCGGTAAACATAAATTAGTGAAGGTTGCATTTCTCTCCATTGCATTCGCAAGTTATAACGTGATGTCGAGACAAATAAACTAAGCTGACTGGATGGCTCATTTTGACGAAAGTTCCTATACTTGAATAATTTAAAATCAGAACTTGACAATTTAAAAACAAGCATTCATAGTGCATTGTTTAAAAAAATGTGTAAAAATATAAGCAGGATCGCGTTTACAGCACCAATGTCAAATAAGGTGGACCGTTTGGTACTGCCTCCCAAATTCATAATTTCATTTGCTGTAATTATAATTTGCCCTATGCTATTATTCTGAGAAACCGTTAAGTTTTCTTGATTTTATTAAAACAAACTTAATCTAACATAAAGCCTGACCAGTGCCTATTTGGACCTGAGATAATATAATCCGCAACATGGCCAGGTCCAAAAAGACTCTGGTAGGGTTATACACAGTTTATTTACATTATTATACTGAGGGTTTTACATTTTCAGAGAAAACATTTTTATCTTACTGCTAATGTGAACTTACACAAATGAAATTATGTAGATAGCCCCGAAATATGTATATAACAAAATAAGTCAGAGGTACAGGAAGCTGAGAAAACAGCTGATCTTGACAGCAGTCCACTGACTGCTAGGTCGTTGTCAGGCCAGAATGAGAGCACGCCATCCTTATCGCGCACAATGCGTAAATAGTCGGCTATCCATCTTGCGGTCCCGAGAACGCCCGAGCCAGCGCATAAGCAGAACCGCACCCCACGCGTGGAGGCCGTCACTACGGTTTCGACACCTGCATCATCCGAAACCACGGTGATCGAGACCCCGAACGCTTCAGCGGCGCGTGCAAATTTAAACGAGGCGCCTACCTAATGAGTTATGACGCCCTGTCTAAGACGCATTGGGCAAGTGGCGGCGGACAATAAGATTGTTGCTAATAACAATATTGTTAGGAGGCAAACGCTAATGATAGTTTTTGCACAGTTTGTACTAGATAAAGATTCAGATTCAGATGCATTGATATAAATTACAACATCATGATCGTCGATTTAGATATAAATAGGTAACAATAATAATAAAATGAACAGAAATCTCCCATCACAATCCACACACAAAAATAACAGTTTGACATAAAAATATAGTATACTAGCTTTTGCCCGCGACCCGTCCACGTGCAACTTGTTTGTTATATTATAGAAATAAAATTGCTATTAAATTGTTGTAGGCGCATGCTTAAATATCGCTGGCCCATACAAAGTTCTACCCCATTTTTCACCTCCTAAGGTATGATTTCCGGAATGAAAACTATCCTATGTCTATGTCCTTTCCCGGGACTCAAACTATCTCTATACCAAATTGCATCTAAATCGGGTTAGCGGTTTTACTTTCGCATTTATACTCGTAATACAAGTATGGATATACAAATAGAATTTAAGTTAAACAGTCAAATCGAATGTCACAACACAAATTAAAAATATAAAAGACACAAATATCAAACAATTACAATTTACAATTAAAACAAATAACAGCAAAAAGTTCGTATTAATTAAAAATACAATTCCATGTAGGGTTAAGGACCAAACTGTTGGCCTATAGTTAAGGCTTTTACGTAATTCGTCAACAATTTAATTGATTCCGTTGTTATACGATAATTTTTCATACAATTCATACGGGTAACTTTCGTTGCGGGTAACAACGGAATCAATTAAATTCTAAAAATGTGGTCCTGACCCTGAACTCATTTATCGAGAACTTACAGAGGTTTATCCAACAAAAGTTTCTCAGTTGGTGCCTTAAACGTTTCGCCAGAAGACTCATTTCGTAAACTTGCAGGTAACTGTTCGAAATGGGTCGGATCGATAACCCGGGGTTTAGGGTGCCTTTCCACCAAAGATGTGCTATGCAGATGAAAATGAAAAAATGAAAATGAAAAATGTTTATTGTATAAGGGCAACATTACAATATGAATCACGACCCTGTGTCCTGAGCTAGGAATCCCTGTGTTACAGGACCCAGTTTCGTCGTTCCAATTACTTAACCTAGTACTTATCTATACAAGTGTGGGTATTTTCATAAACAAATCAAGCTACATAGCACATCTCTGATGGAAAGGCACATCTGCGAGGACGTGAAAGCTGCGCTACGGAAATCCGTTTCCATCAGTGCTATGCTATGTGGACCAATGAATATGATTGGTGGATTCAAATGCATAGCAACGTAGCATACCACATCTCTGGTGGAAAGGCAACCTTTTTCTTCAGAGAGCCACGCGAAAAGAGACAGTTCTAAGGCGCCCAGTGGAAAGCAGTTTTCCCGGAATGTTCACTCTGATAAATTAAGAAATATTATCTCGGACAATTGAGAGCTACTCCTGTCTTAAAATTAATATCACCACCACGCAACATTTAATTGGTCCAACCCAATGCTTCAATATTGGGCTGTCAGACCGATTGGTATTTGCTGTTGGCGCTGTGTCGCTAACTGATCCCGACGGGAATGCGATTTTCTTCCGTAAAATTGGTGGGAACCCGTCCGTCCGCACTTCGCAAAATTTATCGAACGCGCTACATCTGCTGAGTAAGCCCATCAGCATTCTAAACATGTTATTCTACTACACTCTCGCTTGTAGGCTCGCTCCGTATAGCTCACCAACAGGCTGCTCGAGTAAAAGGACTGACCATAATATGCTCTAAAGAGCGTTGCCTTAACTTCACTGGAGCATCGAGCAAAGCAGGCAGCAGGTTAGCATTTTTCCACGAACCGCCAATGCCCTGTGTTGTCGTTCTATATCTTGATCGTTCCTGAGTTCACTGGTGATAATATGACCAATATATTTAAATCTGTCCACAACTCTAAAGACTTCCTTGTCCTGAAAACCACATGATTTTCAGAACGAGCATGCACGCAAACATGCTCACACACACATGAACACACGCACATGAACACACGCACATGAGCACATGCTCGCTTTTGGTTACGAGGCCACGGACTTGCCATACTTCTCACAAGTTCAATAGCTTGGTAAGCGCACTGACAGCAGGCGCCAGCAGGACCATGTCACCGATGTAACTGCTGTTATTGGTAGACGTGCTATAAATGTAATATCCTGCATGGTCTCTGCTCATGCATCAGCTCGTTAACTTATAAGTTGAACAATTTGCGAGAAGTTAATCCCCGTGTCTTACACCACACTCCAGCTTCATTAATTCACCCGCCAATGTGTCGGCCCGCCTCACCTGGTAATTTTATGGTTCAGGTTATTATTATTATATGAAATCACGAATTAAATATGTCTAAATTAGTCCGTATCTGCTATTTTATGTATATGTTTCAGAATTTTTGTTAGAACATAATATATATTTTTATTTACTTTTCCTTTGTGGTAGAAGATTACTGGAATTAAATTTGAATACAAATTAATAAAAAAATAGAATGCTATTAAATAGAATTTGTCATTTATCATTACATGCAAATTACATTTTGTTCAATTAGAAATCTTTTTATCATCTCAAATGGGCTAACAGCACAATTTCTTTATAAGTTAACAGGAGTGGCGCGGGTCGTGGTGCTGGCCGCGGCACGCATCGTAAGTAAAAACGCCTCGACGATTTTAGTCTGTATGCACCGTTGTATACACTACTTTTTATACGAATAAATTAAATTAAATTGTATGTGTTTTTTGGACTTTTTATGCACAATGTTTTCCTTAAGACTGCGCAGTACGTTCGGTTCTCCATACAAACGTATTTATGCTCTCATTTTAAAACGCCAGGCTAGAATAACATGAAACTTTGTATACACAATGGGATCCGGCATATCTAGGTCGGACCATAGTTTCTGTTGCTTGAAATTATAATGGAAAAAAATACAGCGATTATTAAGGTTTTCATACAAGCCGTAAAAAACTCAAAAAGCCGCTGTATTTTTTTTCTTTTACAATTTCTAGCAACAGAAATTATGGTCCGACCTAGATATGCCGGATCCCATTGTGTATACAAATTTTCATGTTATTCTAGCATGGCGTTTTAAAATGAGAGGGTAAATACGTTTGTATGGAGAACCGAGCTGGACCGAGCGTACTGCGCCCTCTTAAGTGATCGCGTAAAAGCCGCTGAACGAATTATGATGAAATTTGGTATGCAAAGAGTGGATATTTTGTGTGAGAGACTCAATAAAAATGTTACAAAATCACTATAAATAAACATATATTTTTTATTTTTCTAAATAGATCAGGATTATTTAAAGTGGGGTCCAAGGACCTCTAAAGGGTCAAACACTTTGCACATACTGCGTACCCCTGATGCATGTGCATCAGGGATAACTACGCAGTATCTCAATTTATCCTTATATAATAAGACCATTCTTATACAACGTTGCATAAAATGCTATTAATACCTTGAGCGCCAGGGACCGGCTAAGTGGGCGCTCGGCTTGTACCTTAGATTCTCTACTCTTAGTGCTACAAACTGTACGTATTCCACCACTTGTTCCCACTTTGGAATATCCGTTAGGGTCATCCACTTAAACGGTATCACTTGGTCGCTGAAATCAGTCCAAGAGTTAAATTAATCTCTGGCGAGTTGGTACAGAGTTTCCTTATTTACTTTGAACTCATCTGCGGCATCTGCTCCACTATTTCAATAATATTCCCGACAATTTTACGACGATTTATCCACGACCACTTTACCCTAATTGGTTGTGAAGCCTACAAACCTGATGGTCGAGGGTTCGAATCCCAGTCAGGGTATTTATTTGTGTGATAAACAGGTATATATGGTCCTAAGTCTTGGATGTTTTCTATGTATTTAAGTATTTATTTATCTATATAAGTATGTATATCGTCGCCTAGCACCTCAAGCTTTGCTTAGTTTGGGAGTATTTTTTGATCTGTGGTGGTTCAGGAGATTTTCCACAAGTATGTATTTATTGAAATCTCTATTAGGCCAAAATTACCTCTTATGGTGGACCCGGGTATGTCTTAAAACTACGACCAAGACCGCCGTGGGTTGGGCAGCAGCATCCCTGGATTGCGGTGGAGATACTGCGATCGCCAACCCAAATGCCAAGCATGGCGATTATGGCATTTACCCCCAGTTTAATTGGGGGAGGCCTATGTCCAGCAGTGGACGTCCTTGGGCTGATATGGCGGGTGGTACAACTTATGAATGCACAAGTTAGATATAAAAAACCTTCCGTAAATTCCACTTAAAAATGGTTTTGACATTGAAAATGACTTTTCGTTCGCTCCAGTATAGGGTCCCATTTCACGAAATAGTGCGATCCCCTTATATTTCAGAGAGTTGTGAAGGTATGATATTCAAACTAGGCTCAAAAGACGCGTATTTACGAGATGTGTAAGATGCAAAGAGAATTATTTGAGAAAGTCCAGAACGAAAAAAGTTTTGGCCGAAATAGTGAAAAAAAAAATTCAATTTCCTCCGATTTTTTCATTTTGGCACTCGATATTTTGGAAACGAAGAATGATATCAAAATTTTGATCAAAACTCCTCTGGACAATTTAGTCGGCTACAATTTGAGCCTAAAACAAAGACGATCGGGTCAAGGGTTTGCGCTGTAGCCTAACCTTTTTGAAAGAAGTCAAAAAGAGCACTCGCACCCCAACAGGGGGGATGGTATTTCACGTCCTCCACGTGGGATTGTAAAATCATTGTTGTTTTCGTTATCAGCGACCCGGTATATCATAAAAACAATACCAATGTCGATTTTCAGAATTTGTCACCACCTTTCCCCCTTTTAGGAGTTTATTTCTCAAAAAACCTGCAACACGTGTTTACTCATTTATCTTTAGAAATACTCCTGTGAAGTTTCGAATAAAATAGTCCAACTAATCTTGATTCCCCACACACACTTCGGACCCCCATTTAACCCCCTTAGGGGTTGAATTTTGAAAAGTATTTTCTTAATGCACCTCTAGACCTTATATGGAACCTACATATTAAATTTAGAATCTCTAGAACCAGTAGTTTGGGCTATGCGATGATATGTCACTCGCTCAGTCAGTCAGTTATTTCTTGCAATTTGGCACAAACTTTGAATTTTGAAAAATCCTTTCTTAGTGCACCCCTAGACCTTATAAGGAACCTACGTGCCAAATTTGGAATCTCTAGGACCAGCGGTCAAGTCAGTTTCTTCTTTTATATATTTAGATATCAACCAAATTGGCATAACGTTAGCAAATGTAATGCATTTTTTATTTTGTTGAGTTCATTTTCAATGTACCTTGATGGTCGTGTAGTGCACGAGATCTGTGAATTTTTCATAAATTATCCACCTGAAAAGAATTCCTGATCACATGATGTCATTGTTGGCATCCCCAACACAGATACGACAAGTAATTGTCGCTCTTTTTGTACTTTCATTCATTCGATTCAATCTTGCATTCATTTATATACATTCGTTCTCTCTCTCTTTCTCAGCACGCCGCTGCATCGACATGTAACCTAGTTATAAAAGTGAGAAAATTAATACAACGTCTCCTAGTGAACAAGCCGGCCTTTACTTTACCTCCTTCCACACGAGTAACCAGCCCACAACATCACTGCAACGCTGACATTGGTCCTTCGCGAAGAAAGAAAGGAAGAAAGGTACATACTGGTATTGCAATTCTCCCGGCCCCAGGCTGCAACGTGTTCACCGATCTCGCGCAAGATCGCAAAAAGAGACAACGACGCGAAACTACATCGTCGCAAGCAAAACAACAACTCGGGATCAATCAACACGAAGCCATATTGTTACATCCTGCAAGACAAGTTGCGCAAATACGCCGATCTACGCGAGGATTCATCGTGATCGACGCAACAGTTCTAAGTTTCAACAATAGTTCCAAGTTTCCTTATCAAGAGAGAATATATAGCGAGCGAAGCGAATTCCCACCGTCACATCGCGCAACCTTGGAGCCAGCGAGCGGCGCGAATCCCCATCGTCGCATCGTGCAACGACAACAACAATTTTTTTAGGGTATCTAATAGTGTTCATTTGCATCCATTTCATTTCTGCGCATAAATCGCATAATTTCAACGTGGAACGGTGAAGGATTATTATTCGTACTTTCATACATCATTCCTAGCAACAACTTAAGTACTTAAGATTCCATTCCGTTGGTTTCGTTCAAGTTCTCAGGTGGTGTTCAGGTGTTCGGGTTCGCCCTTGCGCAGGCGTCAAGCGAAACGAAGTTTTCTTAGACGCCGGCGCCATTTGCTTTTATGGTTTTACAGTTAACACAAAGTTACAGTTGTTGCAAGGTGTGCAGTAGTCTATAATTAAGTGTAATTCGATTATTGATACCTAATTGCGAAGTATATCGTGTAAAAAAGTGTACAAGATGTCAGACTTAAAACAGTTAAAAGCCTCGCGAGGCTACACTAAGGCAGCTCTTACGCGATTGTATAATTTCGTAGCTATCCCACAAGATGTGGACCTTAGTGCACTTCCCACCCTGCAGGCTAAGCGGAACCGGCTCACAGAGCTGTACATTGAATATGAGACCTATAACAAACAAATATTAGCTCATGACGACAACGACAACGAAGATGTGGCGGACATGGAGGCAAAGTACTTCCATATTCTTACAGTTATCAACGAGGCGATCAAAGCTAAATCAACACCAATCTCTGACGCTAATGTTGCATTTAAAGCCCGCTTGCCTACCATTCAAATAACTAACTTCTCAGGAAAATACAGTGAGTACACGCAATTTATGAACTTGTTCCGTGCTATCATTCACAATGACAGATCGATTGACAATGTACAAAAGTTATATTATTTGAGGTCCTTTTTGGACAAGGAGCCTCTAGATATCATTAAAAATCTGCCCTTAACTATGCACAGTTACGAGGAGGCATTAAAATTGTTAGACGATAGGTATAATCACAGGTCAAAAATCGTAAATGAACACATAAATTCCCTACTTGATTTAAATGCTCTGTTCAAATCAAACCCGGCCAACATTAGGTCATTTGTGTCCAGCATTAAGCAATGTTTGGCTTCTTTAAAAAACCTCAATATCAACACTGAATCCTGGGACCCTATGATATTAGCCATTTTGTACCGCAAATTAGATGCCTACACGTCGCGGGCGTACCAGTTGGAACGGAGTGACGCCGTGGACCCATCAGTGGCCGATTTCCTGCTCTTCATGGAAAAAAGGGCTTTAGCATTAGAAAATGCTGAGGCGGTAGCTCCGGGCAAGTCCTTCAAGGCAGCGGTGAATATTGCTGCAGCGTCATCAGGACCCAACTGCAATTACTGTAAGTCTGCACAGCATAAAATCTATGAATGCAATAAATTCAAAATAGCAACACCTAATGACAGAATAGCCTTCTGTAGAAATAATAATTTATGTAATGTCTGTCTGAATGCTCACCGTGGCAAGTGTCGATTTCATTTTAGGTGCAATTTATGTAAGCAACCCCATAATACCTTACTTCACCAGGAACCGACACAGCAAAATAATACACAAGCCACGCAACCAGTGTCTTTGATTTCTACTCTTGATGATAACAAGGTATTGTTACCAACAGTTAAGGTAAAACTTTTTACTCAAACAGGACAAATTGTACATGTAAAGGCAATACTGGATTCGGCGTCACAGATCTCCCTAGTAACAAGTAAGGTTATTAATACACTGGGAGTGGCCCCGAACAAACACAACACAAATATAGTCGGAGTGAGCAACAAAAATACTTCTGCAAATTACTCAATTCCTTTGGAGGTATTCTCACTGACAACACCCTACAAGGTCACAACTAACTTTCATGTGCTGGATTATATAACTTGCAAAATTCCGCAATTTAAAATTGACAGAAACCTTGTTGAAATTCCATCAAATGTCAATTTAGCTGACACAGAATTTCATAAACCATCAGAAATCAACATGCTCCTAGGTGCGGATGTGTTTTTCCAGGCGCTGCTCCCAGAGCCGCAAGCTGCACTTCAGCAATCGGCGCTGCAGTATACTGAGCACCCAACACTCCAACCACGCTTCATAAACACAAAGTTTGGGCATGTCATTGCTGGGGCCCTGCCTCAAAATGCAAATTCTGATACAAGTAAGATCTCTTTATTATGCTTACAATGTGACTCAAGTCTTAACGATAATTTGCAACAATTTTGGAAGGTCGAAAGCATCCCTGAGACTTATTGCGAAAGCATGCCTGAGCATGAACAGTGTGAGCGCATTTTTCAAGACACAACTGTCTATGAAAACAATAAGTTCCAGGTTGACCTGCCTTTAAAGGTTCCCTTGAGTGAAGTCAATGATGTGCTTGGATCCTCATTTGAGCTTGCCTACTACAGGTTTCTAAACCTCGAGAAAAGGCTACAAAAGAATTTTAATTTGCTCACAGATTATGACAAGTTCATCAATGAATATGTGGATTTGAAGCATGGGCACTATATTGACTTCAATTCACTGGACTTTGAGAATGATCCTCTGTACTTTATGAGCCACCATTCTGTTATTAATGAGAATAGCAAAAGCACTCGCATCCGGGTTGTCTTTGACTGTTCTATGCAAAGTAACAAAAAGATAGCTCTGAATGATATTTTGCTTAATGGTGCTCCACTACAAAAGGAACTGTTTGACATTATGCTTTTGTTCCGCCTGGGTAAATACACCTTTTCCACAGACATACGACATATGTTTCGCTGTGTGAGCATTAACCCGATGCATGCTAAATTGCAAAATATTCTGTGGAGAAGCAATCCTAATGACCCACTAAAATGTATACAATTAGATACTGTGTCTTACGGCCAAAAAAGTTCCGCATTTTTGAGTACGCGCTGTTTAGAAGAACTTTCTAATAGATATAAAAACGAATTCCCGCTGGCATCTTATATATTGAAAAATTGCACCTATGTAGATGATGCGTGCTTTTCACACTCTGATTTAAACGTCATAATAGAGGCACGGTTGCAATTATGTGAATTGTTAAGCAAGGGTAGCTTCTATACACATAAATGGGCATCAAATGATCAACGGGTGCTAGAGGGCATTCCTCATGATAAACAGCAATTTGAAAAGCTAGATTTGCAAAAGGGCTTATATTTAAAGACATTAGGTTTAAAACTTAATATGCAGGATGATAGTTTTGTTTTCTCTTGCCCCGAACCCTTTAAAAAGGAAAATCCAACAAAAAAGGAGATATTGAGTTACATTTCAAAATTTTATGACCCGCTAGGATTTATAGCGCCAATTATCATGAAGGCGAAGGCCTTCATGCAAAAAATATATTCTGAAAAGATTGGCTGGAACGAGGCTCCATCAGCACCGCTGCGAGAGGAGTGGTTTTCATTTGCAAATAAATTATCTCAAATGGAACCCTTCACGATTAATAGGAACCTACAGATCCCTTCCAATCCATCTGCACTGCAATTAATCGGTTTTGCTGACGCTTGTAGCACCACTGGTTATGGCTGCTGTGTGTATCTTCGGGTGGTCGACGAACATGGTAACGCTTCACTTTCATTGCTATGTGCGAAATCTCGAATCAACCCCCGCAACAAAGGTACGCTTACAATAGCACGACTTGAGCTATGTTCTATGCTTTTACTAAGTAAGTTAATCACTCGAGTGTATGAAACGTTAAAACTAGAGTTGAATATACAAGGGGTGTATTTGTATTCTGACTCGCAAATTGCTCTGGCATGGGTAAAAACAGAGCCTATAAGGCTTCAGGCCTTTGTCGCCAATCGGGTCAAGTTGATTCGAGATCTCACTGATAGATGGTGCTGGCTGTACGTTCCCAGTGAAGAAAATGCAAGTGACTGCGTGAGCAGAGGTACAGATCCAGATGAGCTGCATCACACATCTATGTGGCTACACGGCCCAGGCTTTCTACATGACGGTAATTATGATTTTAATAATACAAACAACTCACATACAGTTGAAGAAATACCAGAATTGAAGAAAGCGCCTCCTGGCGGCAACGTGGCTCTGATTACCTAAAAGGGATCAGATTTATACGTGTTTTTACACCGGATTTCTGATCTTAATAAAATGGTAAGAATAATGGCTTATATAATCAGGTTTTGTTCCAATTTAAAAAATAAAAACAAGAACTTTACTAAATATATCACTAATAAGGAGCTTAAAATAGCTTTACTTAAGATAATAAAGCATGAACAGAGCATTTATTTCAAACATGAAATAGATAGTTTAAAAAATAACAAGGATAATGTCAAAGGTACGCTCAACCCCTTGCATCCCTTTCTTGATGAGCAAGGCATGTTGAGGGTTGGTGGCAGGATTAAATACTCTAATCTGTCGTTCTCACAAAAGCATCCTATAATATTGCCGAGAGAATCTAGCATAACCAAACTTATTGTTCACCATGAACATATTAGGCTGCTACATGCTCCGCCCAAGTTGTTATTGTCAAGCTTAAATGAAAAATACTGGATTGTAAACGGTCTCAGCTATGTAAAAAATATTGTTAACAAATGTTTGCCTTGTTTCAGGATGACGGCTCAATGTGCAAAACAGCTGATGGGTTCTCTGCCACCCGCAAGGGTTAACGCTAACCGAGTGTTCCAAAAAATAGGTATAGATTTTGCGGGCCCCATAACAGTGAAAAACTCACGTGTGAGAAGAGCTTTACAGACTAAAGGATACATATGTGTGTTCGTTTGTTTTGTGACAAAGGCCATACATCTGGAGCTCTCCTCAGACTTGACCACAGATGCCTTCCTGGCATGTTTCAAACGCTTTATAGCGCGAAGAGTATTTTGAGACGTATTTTGCGATAACGGAGGATGTTTTAAAGGGGCAGAGAACCGATTAGTTGAGCTGTACAAATTAAATAAATCACAAGCTCATCAAACTCTGGTGCAATCATACGCAGCACAGCAAAATATTGCGTTTCATTTTGTGCCTAGCTACTCACCAGTGTTTGCTGGGCTCGCTGAAGCTGCTGTTAAAAGCACAAAATACCATTTAAAGCGTGTCCTACAAAATTATGTACTAACATATGAGCAGTTAAATACCATACTGTGCCAGATCGAAGCTGTATTAAATTCTAGGCCGCTATTACCTGTAACAGCTAATGATATTAATGATTATAGCTACCTTAGTCCTGGACATTTTTTGATTGGTGCTGCAATGACATCCCTTCCAGAAGCAGACTTAGCTGACACACCTACTAATAGATTAAAGTTCTGGGAAATGTGTAACAAGGTCAGGGGTCACTTTTGGAAGGCATGGCATAAATATTATTTAAATGTATTACAATGTCGTCCCAAATGGCGCGATAGCAAACCCAATGTCGAGGTAGGTGCCTTAGTAATCATGAAGGAGCCTAACTGCCCGCCCATGACATGGCCTATGGCCAGGATAGTGAAGGTTTATCCGGGTGATGATAATAAGGTCAGGGTCGTTGACCTCATGACACCTAATAAAAAGGTGTACAGGCGCTCATTAAGTGGTTTTGCTGTTCTACCCATACAATAAATGTATCCACTATGAAGCACCAATAGGCATGTCTATGTGTGTATAAACAGACATTTTATAATAATAGAATAGGTTTTAAGATGTATAAATCATACTGCATTATAGAACCTTAACGTACTATACTGTGGTTTAAATAGTTTGCTATAAGTACATTTGGTTTAGTGTAAAAATGTGTTTGCTTATTAGAGGCCACTACATACTGTACAACATAGATACGCGAGTAAAGCTCGTATCAAGCATTTGATGGTAATTGTGATTATTGCCTCTGATTATATTCAAAGTACCCATAAGTTTGGTACATGCTATTTTTAATGTAACTTACTACAATAATTATACCACTCAGGAGTTAAAGAGTGCATACTGGTTTAAGTAGTTAATTTTTGTCTTTGTGTTATGGCTTTGAAAGATGTTGCATAACTCTAAATACTTGAATATTGTTGTTATAGACTGTTCAGGATCATTATCATTGAACTTTGTTCATATTGTTGTAAGGTATAAAAAAAGTTAAATTCATAAATACATTTAAAAACTTTATTCAAAATGTGATGATTTGATATAATTTGTATTGGTTATGCCATTATGCGGGGGTATCAAGGTTATATTCTTACTCCAGTAATATATTATATTTTCAAGTATGGTCCCGCCCCCCCCAGCATGTTGGCATCCCCAACACAGATACGACAAGTAATTGTCGCTCTTTTTGTACTTTCATTCATTCGATTCAATCTTGCATTCATTTATATACATTCGTTCTCTCTCTTACTCAGCACGCCGCTGCATCGACATGTAACCTAGTTATAAAAGTGAGAAAATTAATACAACGTCTCCTAGTGAACAAGCCGGCCTTTACTTTACCTCCTTCCACACGAGTAACCAGCCCACAACATCACTGCAACGCTGACAGTCATTACCTAGGTGTAGTCGACACAATAAAGGGCATATATATGATAAAATATTGGAGCACAATTTAAAAAATACCTGTTTGTTTATTAAACAAACCCCTGTCAAGTACGATACGATACGATACGAATACTCTTTATTGCACACCTCACACAAATAAAACGTTACAAATAGAAAATAAAACCAGTCAAGTGCGAGTCGGACTCGCGCACGAAGGGTTCCGTACCAGAAAAAAGGCTAAAAGCTGGTGCCATTAAACACTTGTTTTATGGAGTTTTTTTGTATTCGTTGTTTTAGCGGCAACTACTCTGTTGTATGGGAGCCCTTAATTATTATTATTATTTTGATTTTAGTATTTGTTGTTTTAGCCACAATAAAAATACATAATCTGTGCAAATTTCAAATGTCTAGCTATTACGGTTCTTGAGATCTAGCTCGGCGAGTGGTAGCCATGAAAAAGGGCTAAAATATCACGTTTTTTGTATGGGAGCCCCCTTAACTTTTATTATTATTTTGTTTTTAGTATTTGTTGTTATAGCGGCAACAGAAATACACAATCTGTGAAAAATTCAACTGTCTAGATATTACGCTTCTTGAGATACAGTCTGGTAACAGACGGACGGACGGACGGACAGCGAAGTCTTAGTAATAGATAATAATAGATAATAATAATAATAATAATAAATTCTTTATTTTCATAAGAAACACGTAGCATATGATGTAGAGGATGGAACCGCCCGGTAAGCAATAATTGCCTGTAAATAGTAATACGAGTAGGGTCCCGTTTTTACCCTTTGGGTACGGAACCCTAAAACAGTATTATGTAGGTAGAGGTAGACAACAAGCGGTCTTATCGCTAAAGAGCGATTTCTTCCAGACAACCTTTGGGTAGCGGAAAAATAGAAAATAATATATGCAGTAGGTGGTGCAGAAATTAATATGAAACAAGATATATAATTTATAAATAAAAATATTTATAACATATCTACTTATATACTTCTATATATCAAAATACATACAAAATCATACTAATATAACAATATCGCAAAACAAATAAGAAATAGTCAAATAAATATAACAGCCAAAAAAATATAGGTAGTCGATATTAAGGGAGGGACAAATAAACAGAATAATTATAGGTATACGAGTAAAATTGAAATCCCAGTTATTTAGTCGATCCCAGTATCCTGAAATCCCAGTTATTTGAGCACACCGCGGGGTCTGAGGAGGTTATATTGTAGCTCGTGTGCTGCACACGAGCTACAATATAACCTCCTCAGACCCCGCGTACAAGTTTTGTGTTTTGTATAATACTTGCAGAAAGTTCTAAATTGAAAAATACAAAATTATAGTCTGGGTCACTTAATAACAGCTGTATTTCACATTTATTTTATTTTATTATTTATGTTTATGTGTCGTATCCTTTTCGTTAAAAAATATAAATCTTTAACACAGTTCTGGAATTACGTATGTACGAACCTACTAGATATTATTTTTAAACGAGGTCGACTGAGCCGAACGCAAGTATAGCAATGCCGGGTGCAATCATTCGTCTAGGGACATATTTTTAACGTAAACGACAACGGTAGCCATGATGGTTGCCATTTTATCACTTATCGCCGTTGATAAGATATTCGTCACGTTCTGACAAGTAAGCGAGTGCGAGAGTGACGGGCATTTTATCCACGACGATAAGTGACAAAATGGCAACCATCATACGCCCGCTGTATTGAATTTGAATAGGCATGGAAGTCGGTAGGATGGTAAAATGAGTAAAAAATCGTGCATAGGTGACCGAACCTTCGCGAGATGGACGTTCTAGTTTGAGTGTTGGAGTCAATTTGAGACATAGGTTTTTCATTTTACCTAATGTCATGCGCGCGGCCGTTTGGCCGCGTAACTCAGCGTGTGGATAAACGACTACACCAATTTCGAAATGTATGTCCTAAACGGACTCCCTGGATTATTGAGGGTGCCAGTGCATCAATGTGTCGGATTAGTGAGATGGAAATATTAATGGACGCAACAGAAAACGGGAGACGTTAAATGCATTTACTAACAAATAGTATGAAATTGAATGCACACAATGACGTACGTGGTGTGTGTGTTTACATTGCTGGGAGGAAGGACACGGGTATTGTAAAACTGGTTGAAACATACATCTTGTCCAATTATGGGGCATTCCACAACATCAAAAATATTTATTTACGTTACTAAAAATATATATATATATATATATATATATAAATACTAGGAAAAAATCAAACGTCATAGTATTTATGCAATCAGTGGCGGCCGTACCTTCGGTGCACTCGTGCGTTGCACTACCAAAAATTTAACACCATCAATACCATCGTCATCAATAAAACAATCTCAATAATCTGTAATATACATACATAAATTACTCGTAGTCTATAAAATTATTTTTCGCTCAGTCTCAAAAAACCTCTCCGTGCGCTTCCTGGAGCGCACGCACTAGCCAGTACAATTTCTATGAGAATCGCGTTAGAGCGCCGGGCGCGTGAGACGGAAGATACTCCGTACAAACTGAATGAAGAAAAAGGTAAATCTCGTGCGGCGCACGGAGCCCACACGAGGGACCGGCGGCGATATTACCCGACCAAGTGAAGTTAACGCTCAAAATATAAACCTTTTCTTGCGCTTCAATTGTCAAGTTGGCTTAGTTGGTTAATAACATGGCCTGCACTTCACTTTTCTCGTATCGCGCCATTATTCGTAAGGTAATTCGTGTTTATTGTTTGTTTTGTAAAGTGAGTGTCACTATGTGTTTATTGGAAAAAAATAAGTGTGAACTTGAATATCGAGAATATTAAAAACAATATTAAAACTTTTAGTGATTGATAAATTAGAAATAAAATCGGCTGGGCCGCCAAGGTCATGCCTTAATTTAAAACCATTTTCCAGGAATCAAAATCGACGGATTGAGGTACTTAATACATATAAAATTTGATGGTTAGTAGGAAAATGTAGTTGTATCGCAATTTTTGAGTTATATATTATAGTATTTCATAAATCCATAAATTAGCGCACCACCGGTTCTCGTAGTCAGCAGCCGCCACTGTATGCAATTATACAGATTTTTAAATACATAAACACGAAAAAGAACGCAGGTTGACCATAGAAAATTGCAGTTTTAGGCACATTTCCCTTCAAACTTCATAAGTTCATACTAACCGAGCGTTTTGATGTTTTTACCGTATTGTGTAAAGTGGATCTACTGAGGTGTCGAAGGCAAGTATCTGCAAGAATAGCACAAGACGGCGCGCGAGCTATATCGCGCGCGAGATAGACTATCCGTCTCTTTCCGTGTGTACCCATTAGATAATAATAATTTATTTGCCAGAACAAGTTAACAAGTAAGTACATTTCATTAACTACTCTAAAATGACTTAACCTTAACTAAAGAATGTGCCGCTGTTACTTGTAATAGGTATAAAATATAATCTGTGCTACAAGTACCAGCTATCCTTCCTTACTGACTAAACATAAGTAGGAGACAGACATGACAGAATTAGATAATGACAAAAGGTAATTTTCCGTTAATAATATATATATATAGAGACGGATAGTAGTCTATATCTCGCGTGCGGTATAGCTCGCACGCCGTCATGTGCTAGCCGTGCTGATCCTAGTGGTATCGATATCGACTGAACTTCTCAAATATTATTGGTCGGTATCGGTACATAGCCTTAAGTGGTCAGTGCATGTGGTAATACAGCGTGGTACCTTCTTTCGCAGACAAATGTTTCATAGAATGTATTGATTCGCAGAATTTTCGTTTCATAGACAACTTTTTTTCAGAAACCTTTTAGTTTTTAGGTAGGCTTTTTATGTAATTGTGTAGAACTCATTTTCGTATACTAGAAAAGTAGGTTAAGTTAGAACTGCAACTCTTTGTAAACAAAAAAAATGCTTTCTACGAAATGAAAATTAAGGGAAACATATATTCTATGAAACTTCTGCGAAACAAGGTACAACCGCCTATAATATTTGAGGAGTTCTTTTAATTCCTCATGGTTCCGAAGTTATGAAGGTAACCCCATCCCCCCTGTGTGCGTCGATAATTTGGCAATCACCTATATGCTGGTTTTGTAGGTAGCTAATAATTGGCTGGTAGATAACAATTAACAATATATAATGGAATACAATAATCCCTCACGTTTGCGGGGTGGAATAATCTGGGTGAAAACATTTTGAGAGCTATTTTGGCCGGCAGACATAGGCTTTTGTTCACCCTTTTCCAGGCGGGACACCAATTAGAATTCCACTCACGCACTCCGAATCCGGACTTTTAGTTTCCGAGTTATTTGAGGGCGTTGTTGCGTCATGAAACTGCATATCAATCATACATTGATGCAAAAGGCTGTCACTATACCGGGGCTGTGATGACTTGTAGATATAGGGCTGCATTCTGATTAATATGAACTGAGTTTTTTGGCGTTACGGGCAACGTATCAGCCAACAACTTTAATATCGAAACAATGTTTTGTCTACTTGTACAAATATTTACGATATTTTATTTATTTTTATTTTAAAAAGACCGATTAATAGTATTACTCAATTGCTTAAAGATTAACTAGATAAGTTCGCCTTTGTACCGATATAACCGCATTTGTCTGTATGTTACCTGTGTTTTGTGTACAATAATGTATTTACATATAAATATACATGTAACGTAAGCCTTACATTAACTTCATCTGTGTCTAAATGTGTTAGTAGCTGAAGTTATCTAAAAAATAATTTAGTCGACATTCACCCACTTCCATCACTCTATCGATTTGGAACTTTGCAAGTATGTATAATACTTATAAGAATAATATGATAAGTAGATCAAGATTACAAGAGGAGAAACTCATTAATGGGGTCGACGACTAATCAATGTTTAAACCCACGAAAACGACCCACATGTCCTTAAACTTTTATATATCCGCGTGTAGGGAAGGTATAGCAAACGTTACTTAATTAATCAAGTATAATTATATTAACTTACCTCTTTGAGTTCACTCGTCGTTTCGGGCGTGTCACGACATCCTTGGTCGCGAAAAATGATGTTGATTAAGGGGAGATACCTTCAAGTTGGTCCCATATAATTTTTGGTGACGTTCTGATGACGAGATCCATGAGGAGAGGAAGTCGGTTTTTATTGTCGGTTCTCGTCCCATATAGTAGGTTTCAAACATTCGGTGACAGAGGTACGAGTAGTAACGTTCCTTAAATTTGTATGGTATATTTGATAAAATGCAACATATTTTAAGAACAGTTTGTCTAGTCAATAAAGCTCTTAGATAATGTCATTGGTACGTTGGTTCGTGACTTTACAAGCGTCCCCGTTCTTATTGAGTGTCTAGTTCAAACTAGCTCTCTATTTCGAACCAACAATTTCATTCTAATTTCATCAATTAAACATGGACCATATTAGAGAGGACTAAAAATATTTAGACTAAAATCGAAACTGATAAGTGTAATTATTCCTTAACTGACCATGAGTTTATGGAAGATACGAGTTAATAATAATATTTTTACCGTCAGTAATGTAATGTTAGAGGAGTTGTTGTCATATGTCATAGGCCCGCTGGTATTTATGGATGGTTTTTGAACACATTAAAGAGTATGATTATATGGGTGTAGATAGAGTGAGATGTTACAACTCGAACCATTTTGTATAAGAAATCTTTGAATATTGAAATGATTTTACGCAAAATCTGTCTTTAAGTGATTAAGGCTGGGTTGCACCGACTTACGATCACCGACCGATCAACGTTAAATATGGCGCCGGCAGCTGTCATGCCATAGAAACTTGTCAAACATTCCATACATTCAAATTTTGACGAACACAGCTTACGATTACAGACGGTTTGGTGCAACCCAGCCTTAAACTGATATGAAATTACACATTACGAAAAGTACTGCCGTAATATAATCTACCTATAAAGAAGCTGATTTATGAAAATTGTGTAATGAACTGAATGAAATGAAATGAAAATAATTTATTCCAGAACAAGTCCATATTTGCAATTACTAATATTATTATAATATTGAAATAATGAAATAAATACATATTAAAATTAAAAATGAAATTACATTATATAATACAAATTACAAAAATCAGCATGAAAATGTGAAATTTAGCTACCTAGCAAATATACAATTGGTCGTAAACTTGTTTTCTACTGACTTGGTATCAAAAAATACAATGCGTCAAAAACGCATTCTGAATCGGTCCCCCGGGGCGTACGACGTATTTGTGTCTGTTTAATTTTGCAGTGCGTTTGTATTAATTATTCTGCTTCGTTGCGGAGATTGAAAAGGATTCCAACTACGAGTAGCAACGTCAGTATTGGAAATATATCTAAGAAAGGTACGGTATCTTTTGCTGTCACCATAGACGAGTTTACTCATGCAATGAATTACCAAGGCAATTATAGGAAGTATACTAGGTAGTGTCAATAAGAAGTAGGATTCTAATTTCAGATACATATTGGGATCGAAAATAATTTCCTTCTTCCTAGCGTGAAAAAATGTTCAAAATGTTCATGTACAAGTTATAAGTCATACAAGTTTTTTGAACAAAAGGGAATCATCCAAACTCGTAATTATTTAGAAGTCGTTATGCCATTCTCACACTGATCACTTAGTGCGTTCTCATGACTAGCTTCAGTTAGCGACCATCTGCTAGTGGAGTACAGTAGCATTACCATGAGTTTGCAGTGACCGTATTCGCTAGCGACTGCGTAAACAATCAGTATGGAGAATAGTTCAGCGCCGCTGGTGGTCACTCATAGAACTACAGATCGGTACTCGTACCATGAGTCAACTACACGTCGACTATAAGTTCGCTAACGTTAACTCGATTCATCGAGTAGTTTACGTTACGATACGGAGTGAAGTGCCGAACTTCACAGCATACAAAGCTCTCTTTCTAACTATACTGAAAAGACAGAGCAAGGACGATATTGGGCAAAACGCTAAGTACCCAAGCCTTCCTTTCAAAAGTATAGAAATAAACCTGCTAATTTAAAGTGTCGTAGAAAAGTAGCACTAGGTTAAATGTTAGTGAATCTTGTATTTGCTTTGGTTATTTTTGGTTATTATTACCATACCAATAAACTGAGTGATGCAGTCTTCCCAGTTTTTATGATGAAATATTTTTTGTTTCACGTGATTAGATTTACCTAGATTATATATAATTAAAAAAAAAATCTCATTTTTAATATGTTGAAGTGGTATTTTTTATTTATTTCTCGTATCAGTCTGAATTTATCCCTGTTATTTGTCGTTCGTCTTCTTACGCAGCCGTCGCTAACATATTACACACTAAATAATGCCTTGCTGATATTGGCGATTATGACATGTACCTCCCATGAAATTGGGGAAGGCCAACATCAACAATGTCCAGCAGTGGTGGATATTATTTAGATAAATAATTATTACAATAATTTATTAAACAAGATCTCTAATAAGCTTTCACGATCTAATTTGCTAGTGAAATAGTTTACTACAGTCGATACGGTATTTTTCGACAGCGACTGTCAAGTTGGTGACTCATGGTACTGATCTACGGCAACCGCTACAAAACGTTAATCGCTAGCGATTACTTTTCGATAAGTAATTTACCAGTGGTCTCATGCTACCCGTACCGCTACCATGAGATGCTATAGAAAATATACATTACGTTACTACAGTCGCTACCGAATAAACGCGTTTCGAGTAGATTTCGATTGTGCTCGTACCATGAGTCAACCGCGCGTTCACTGCGCCCGCCAGAAGCTAACGTAATATTCGCTAGCGACTAACGTTTTGTAGCGGTTGCCGTAGATCGGTACCATGAGTCACCAATTTGACAGTCGCTATCGAAAAATACCGTATCGACTGTAGTAAACTATTTCACTAGCAAATTGGAGCGTGAAAGCTTATTAGAGATCTTGTTTCGTAAGTTATTGTAATAATTATTTATCTAAATAATATCGGTAAGGCATTATTTTGTGTGGAATATGTTAGCGACAGCTGCGTAAGAAGATGAACGACAAATAACAGAGATAAATTGAGGCTGATATGAGAAATAAAAAAAAAAAACCGCTTCAATATACTATAAAATGAGATTAGGTTTATTAATTATATATAATCTATGTACATCTAATCACATGAAACTAAAAAAAAACATCATAAAAACTGGGAAGACTGCATCACTCAGTTTATAGGTATGGCAATAATAACTAAAAATAACCAAAGCAAATACAAGATTCACTAACATTTGACCTTGTGCTACTGTTCTGCGACACTTTAAATTAGCAGGTTTATTTCTATACTTTTGAAAGGAAGCCTTGGGTACTTAGCCTTTTGTCCAATATCGTCCTTGCTCTGTCTTTTCAGTATAGTTAGAAAGAGAGCTTTGTATGCTGTGAAGTTAGGCACGTCACTCCGATCGTAACGTAAACTACTCGATGAATCGAGTTAACGTTAGCGAGTATAGTAAACGTGTAATTGACTCACGGTACGAGTACCGATCTGTAGTTCTATGAGTGACCACCAGAGGCGCTGTACTTATTCTCCATACTGATTGTTTACGCAGTCGCTAGCGAGTACGGTCACTGCAAACTCATGGTAATGCTACTGATCTGTAGGTAATTCTATGAGTGACCACCAGAGGTACTGTACTATTGCTATCGCTGTGTCCTTGCTCTGTCTTTTCAGTATAGTTAGAAATAGAGCTTTGTATATTGTGAAGTTAGGCACGTCACTCCGTACCTTAATTACTCAATGAATCGAGTTAATGTTAGCGAGTAAACGTGTAATTGACTCATGGTACGATTACAATCGAAATCTACTCGAAAGGCGTTTATTCTGTAGCGACTGTAGTAACATAATGTAAGTTTTCGATAGCATCTCATTGTAGCGGTACTGATGTAGTGTACGAATAGAATAAAATAATGAAAAAAAATCCTTTAACTCTCTAACTCATGTAGGTGATTGCAAACCGACTCATTAAAGAAGATGGTCGGTGATGGATGACCCTATACCAGTTTTAAGAAGCGGCTCTTCAGTAAAATCCAATGGCAAAATAATAAGTATACCTACTTTAAAATATATGATACTGTTTCTATGAATTACATCTTAAACTCGTAATAAAATATTAAGGCACGAGTACAGTAAGCCCCGAAAGTGGTCTAACACTTTTTACTCTATTATTTGTTCATTAAAGTTCAAAAGAAAATACTTATTGCTACGGCAATAAACATAGCGCACAAATCGTAATCCGCAACGCTAAGTTCAAAAGTTGTAGACCACTTTCTTGGCCGACTGTACGCAATGAACATTTTTAATTCCCTTACCTTAAGTAGCCCATTAGCCAGCCTTCGCCTAAACACGGTACTCAAATTAAAGAGCTGAAATCAACACGATGATTGCACCAACAAACTACGGGAAGAGATCGTTTCAACTGTTTCAAGTCTTCGTTGAGGTAAATTTATTTTTTATTTTGAAGTACTTTTTTGTTTTTTTTTTCTGAGCTTTTTTTCATAGAAGCTTGTCACCTAATATTGAAATTGGAATTATACGATATGACTCCCTGTAAGAAAGAATTTTCATTTAATCTATTAGGCACTCGTCGCGGTGTCGCGGCGGCACATTTAGCACTCAAACTAAACTCTTATGCTATTAAACGTGCCACCGTCGCGATGATTGCTCATGACTAAGGAACGCGTACCGGCCCGGAACCTGTGAGTGACTCGTATCATTATATTTTAATATGTTCGAAATTCACGGGAGTTTTCTATACAAGGTAATAAAACTGTGTTTAAGATACTGGCCCATAATCGATACTGTTCACATACTACGTAATATGAGTATATCCTAGGGTGTATCGACACGCAAAAGGATACGTCTTATTTAACCAGCCTTATTGCATTCATTCATTGTAAAGTCGCTTTATTAAAAAGATACTTATAAAATAATAATAGAAGACGAAGAGAATTTAGAATTACTGAAGCTCAAAATATTAGTAACACTGTCTATAAGTACCGGAACAACCTTTAGCGCCTCTTCACTAAAAACATAACATTAAAATTGAAAGCATAAGTTATTATTATAAAGAGAATAATAACATTTATTTCAGACAATTTATAATAAGCCTTAATTGGCGTTAAGTCGGCAACACCGGTTGCTTGTTTCGCCAACTTCCGAGAAGCGACTATCCAACAAAACAAAAAGCCTCTGTTGCCAGCTTGGCAGCTTTCAACAGGTTGCTCTTCAATAATGTTTACCCATATACATAAAATATTTGTTTACGGGTCTATTCTATTTATTTCCCTTTATTACCAACGTTCCGTTATGGGGAAATAAATCGTTACACTCGTAAACAAATTATTCAAGAGTGAGTAACAAAGTGAGAGAGTTGAAGTGTTATGTTTACTCGTTTTACTTCGCATGTTTGTTGCCGAGGATTACGAGTATGAATGTATTTATACACGTACACTGTAGAGCGATGAAAGGGGGTGCAGTTTAACAAGCTGTAAAAAAATATTAGGGCACAATCATAGATAAAGTGTTTCTAGACCCACATTAAGCTAAATAAAAATCGGTCGAGAGCATGTCGGGCCATGCTCAGTGTAGGGTTCCGTAGTTGTCCAATGAACAAATTTATAATAATTTTTAAGAAAAAATAACCGACTTCAACTGGGGGAGGCCGGTGAAAGATTATTATACTTAGATGGTGCAGTCTTAGATTCCATACAATAAAATAAAAATGGCTATAAGTATGTTTATAATGGTAGAAGACTAAGTACCCTCAATTCCTCATGGAATCATGGAAAAACCTTGTTTGCTTGACAAACAAAACGAAGAGAACCAATCGCCAAACGTGAACTACGCATCGTTGAAGAGTTCCGTTCTGATCATCATCAGCAGTTCCAGTTCATCAAATGTCACATTTTTGTATGATAATGCTCGATTTGTTGATAAAAACACAATAATCACTATATGTTTGCCTTTAAGATTTGAGGAGTTCCCTCAATTTCTAATGGATCCCATCAAAAATTGAGGATGATAAAATTAATCGTGAAAATAAAACTTGCTTAACAAACACAGCTAGGACGACAAATCGCCAAACGTGAACTTTTGGTCGTTGAAGAGTTCTGTTCTGATCATCATCAGCAGTTCCACTTCATTAAATGTCACATTTTTGTATGATAATGCTCGATTTGTTGATAAAAACACAAAAATCACTATATGTTTGCCTTTAAGATTTGAGGAGTTCCCTCAATTCCTCATGGATCCCATCATCAGAAATCAAGCATGACAAAAATTTATCGTGAAAATAGAAATTGCTTAACAAACACAGCTAGGAGGACAAATCGCCAAACGTGAACTTTTCGTCGTTGAAGAGTTCTGTTCTGATCATCATCAGCAGTTCCACTTCATCAAATGTCACATTTTTAGATGAAAATACTTGACTTGTTGATAAAAACACAAAAATCACTATATGTTTCCTTAAAGATTTGAGGAGTTCCCTCAATTCCTCATGGATCCCATCATCAAAACTGCGTTTTGACAAAAACGGGACCAACTTGGATATATATACTTACAATCAAAAAAAGAATTTTCCAAATCGGTTAAGAAATGACGGCGTTATGGAGTAACAAACATTTAAAAAAAAAACATACAACTGAATTGATAACCACTGAATTGATAACCTCCTCTTTTGAAATCTTAAAGTCGGTTAAAAATCAATATCAAGCAAAAGGGAATACTTTTTACGATAATTCAAAAACAGCTTAACTGATCATGTCCGCTATAGTTTTCGTTAAGCTTGACTTTCATATTTTTTTTCATATTTATTGGAACCATAGTTCAAAAGTTAGAGGATTTTGATCTTGGATAGATTATTTCTGAAAATATTCACATTATCAAAAAAACACAAAATTCAAACACACACCTGTTTAAATGTTGTGTTTGTTTTTTTTTGCTCTATTCATTTTGAAAGACCTATCCAACAACACACCATAAAGATAAAGAAAAAAAAATATTCCCACTATGTGTAGGGGACTTGCATTTTACCACTTTGTCAGATTTATATATCCAAATCGCAGCTTTCTAGCGCTAACAATCACAAAGCAAAGCCTCGGACAGACAGACAGACGGACACGGCGAAACTATAAGGGTTTCTAGTTGACCACAGACCCCTAAAAATACGAAACTACATAACATAACTACATATAAATAGATAGGATTCAGGAACAAATCTCGTGCACGTCACAAAAATGTTGTATTTACCAGAACCGACCCTACGCTACCAACCCTACCCTACCAACCCTACCAAATGGCTAAACTGGCACGTATAGTTTGTATTGTTTTTCTGTGGAAAATGTACACATCTTCTCTGCACATGAATGTTTTTTTTTATGCCTGGTAAAATTTGACGGTTTGATTAAAAAAATTACTAAATATCATGGAGTTTTAATTTAATTCGCATCCGCATCCGCAAAATTGTGGCGAAAAGATGCTACGTTCAAAAGAAATTTAGCTGTTTCGCTGCAATTTCCGTGTCTCAGGTTACATTACAGGGTTCTCCGCGTATATGTACAAACAAGGCGTAGGGATTTTTTGTTCGCAAGATGCACAATGAAAAAGATTGCATATTATTGCGTAAGAATATTCATAAAAAGGATTGCATTACTCGTATTGACTGATAAAATTGTTACTAGAATAACACTGTCAATCGATCGGGTCAAACATTATTTATATAAATATTGGGGGCGATTTTATCTCCTTTTCAAAATGACGTCGTCTTATCTTGGTTATGTGGCGTGATTATCTATTAACACGATTATCACTTATCAACATGTATTTGATCATTTTGTGATGCACACATAGACATTATCATTCACTCTTATAATCCATTTGTGCAAATCGACTTCCTAATAATCGACTTGGATTTAGAAAGTCTTCTTTATTTTGTCTAAAAGCATTCAAGCAACCACAAACCAGGTAAGAGCAGCTTTGAACCATTTAATAGGGAAAGTGTAGTGAAGGCGACAGCAAACTCCGCGTTTGGCGCCTTGCCAAGTGCATTCAACAGGTCGCTCGGGATATTTGTACCTGAATTTATTTTCCTTTCATAACAAAAGATTAGCTGATAATCTGATTATATCGACATTTTATTACTAGTTATTTGAATTTGTTGAAAATTTAAAAGATTTCATAAAGAAAAAGATACTGTGATATGGCCATGAGCAAAGAAAATGGGTACGCTTTGTATCGAATTTCCTTACACACTTGCGCGTTTTAATTGCACTTCAGTGTAGCAAGAGTGTAGTTAATGAAACAACCTTCTACGATACGATCTGTTCTAATTGACAAAAGGGGATATATCGCCTCTGTTTCATGTATCATTCTCTCCAATTATAAAATAACGAAAAAAGTGAGTGGAATAAGGAAAGGTTACAGGACGAGAAAGTCACATTTTGTCATTATAAGCAGAGGATTTTAGACATCCTCCCATGGTACATTGTACGTTTAGTAGGAAAGCAAGAGTTATAAAAGTTCATCACAAAAAATATTAATAACGTCTGTGTCATCATATTCCATATTGAAATATCTTGTTTGCACAAATAGTAACCGGCCTGCAACAACTACTCACCTTATTTAAACGGTGCAGAGTTGAAAGTGGGATGTAACCAATAAACGAGGTTGGAAAGGTAGGCAGAGGAAATTAAAGGTTGCCCGGGCTAGCGAGCTCGTCGTCCTGGCAACCGGCGGCCCCGGGCGTCCTGTCTGATGCACGTTGCGAGTGCAGTGCTGGGCTGGCATCCACAACACTTATCGACGGCTCACCTGAGGTGGACTAGTGTAAGTATATTCTTCGGTTTCACGAAGTTGTTACGGATCTCGGGTTCACGACATACTGGGGGTGAGTGGTGAAGCGAGATGTAACAGTTTGTGAATCGCATGGCAGCACCGACGCTTTGTGAACCAACTAGATTACATTTTATAAACAGGCGTACTAAGTGATCGCATCCATTATTTGGTGTAATAACTATATTTGTATGTGCACGGAACGCTATCACTTTATAATCTTTGATATCAACAATGTCGTACCTATTTACAGACTTTTCTTTACTAGATACTTAAGACGGTCGTGTAGACTCGGTCAAGAATAGGTCTACGGTATCCCCCGCCTGTCGTAAAAGGCGACTAAAGGGGGTCACCGGGGTTGCGAGTATCGACTATCAGCCCGAGGGAAGGTGATGTTGATTGATAGGAGCCGAAAGGAGTAAAGCGCAGGGGGGGGGGGTCCAGTGCGTTCAATACTGAGATCCTGGAGTCCTCCGCATTAGAGCGCAGATGGCGGTCACCATGGAGTTTTTAGTGGATAGAAATACCACACAAGTCAGTCATTCCCCGATGACTGGGTACCTGGAAAGCGGTTTTTGTCCAGGCCAAAAAAAAGTACGTTAGACGGCAGTTCAAGATTTTTGCCGCGGTTAGGCCGTCGTATATATCCGTTCAGATTTATGATGGACGTAATGATGGATTTATTTAATTTTTGTTTCAGTGAGTTAGAGCATGTTTACTTATTTAGTACATGTAATTTACTTGGGTCCATATTTTGGTTTGGCACCTACTCGTATTGCATTATCTATCTTGGCTATCTAATGAATAGAATAGAAGAGATCGCTCTTTAGCGATAAGACACCTGTTGCGCATGTTGTTTATTTTCTCTATTGTGTTCTTTTTCGAGGTGTCCATTAAATACATTTTTATCTGCATTTATTTCTTAACATTGAAAAAAACGCATATACACAAATTGTCTAACAATTTACTGACTACCTACACAATACGCAACACATAAGATCCGCCAAACCGCCGCCGACCGGCTCCCCTAGTACGAAAACTCGAATCGGCTGCAATTTGTGATTCTTCGCTGTTCATCACCGCATCAATTTAGTAATAATATCCCATACCTGTGTTAAACACAGCATGGTAAGCCTCCCTCGCGTTTATAGTTACCTGATACATCAGACGGCGCATATTGATTTTATGTTAAACGTTTGGGAGAGATGGTTAACTCATATTTTTTCATCACTTGCTTCTGGTTTTATATTAGTAGTATATTGTACGGTTTTTTTTTGCATAACACAAAGGGAAAAAGACGCATCGTTTGTGATACAAGTGTAACAAAGAAATATAAATCCTACACCTACAATGAACAGTCTCATAAAAAAAGTAAAATAAATATTCAACGCCATATGTATTCAATAACGGGATTGATTTAAACAATTAGCAAAATATTCTCATTTCGTTGAGTCAAAAAGACAATTATTCAGAAACCTAATTATGATCAACCTGTGATCATCCGGTTCTAAACCAACTCCTAGCCTATTTTTCTGGTAGCAGTTCGGTTCTGTGAGTGTCGCAGTTCCAACCTAACTTATTTTTGTGGTCGAAGTTCGATTTTGTAATATTGTTTGCTGATCAAGAATTGGAGCCTGAATTTATTTATTTTAAATCAAATCTTTGCATTCGGGTAAAATGAATTGACGGCTTATTTTTATTGGAAATCAACCAACCTAATTATTTCACGTAATATTAATATTAGTCTGCCTAAAGCCAGTAAGTACCTCAATCTACAAAAATTGTATATTTGTAACAGCCATTCGATAATTCAATCAACTGCCAGTTGACATAAAAGCGACGTAAAAAGAATGGCTTATAAATAAAGCGTTCTATAGTCTTAAGGAGTATTATGAATGTTAAGTATATATTTTATTCTCTAGCTTGTATTCATTTAACTTTTGTAGACTGCCAGTACCTATTGCATGCCTAGAACAGGCAACTGTTGGTACCAACTATATGTACGTTTTCATCTTTATATGTACACAGTATGCAATAAATCATTATTATTCTCATTCAATTTTAATTACGGCAAAGTCGGCGAAGAAAATTATACTTTTGTAATTGTCAGGGAAGTATTTTCTGTAAGGACCACTTTACAAATAAATCCCGGTTTGAAGGACCATATGCCCAGAGGTACAGTCGGCGTTAATTATATATTAAATTTTCTCACCTTATTACAATGGTATAAGGTGCATAAGTGTAAAAATATCTTTGATATCGACTGAATATTTAGGAAATTAAACATGTACTTTTTTAGTTCTTGTCACAATGACAATAAGGGCTAATAAGGTACGCGTGTGTTTACGTTTCTACATTATGCCACTATATTTCGGTTGTTTTATCTAAAAGAAAATACCACAAACTTCTTGCATGCGGAATAGTTATGGCCTCTTACGAATGGTGAATTCATTGTATTACGAACTTATATGAATTTAGATAGGATGCCTTCCGAAACGTGAATATGTGACGTTATTATGTGACGATATTCTATTCTGTGATATTCTATTACATTCTGTTATTCTATTCTGTGACGATATCAAATATGCCTTTTGCCACAGTATTAAGGATGATTCACAGTAGACCGTTCCATGTCCGGGCCGGCCCGTTTTCTATGACAGCAAACGCAACGGCCGGCGTAATTCTCTAGAAGAAAATGAATGTGAATCATCCTTAAAGAAATATTAATCAGTACGCAAACATCATTTAATTATCTACAAAAATTACGTACCCGCCTAGTGTAAAACTGCTCGAGGGCATACGTCCATAAGGAAGAAAATCCTCACGAAAATCTGATCGCCCATGCAAATGCCAAATTGAAAAGGCGAAAGGAATCGTACCCCTAACACACCAAATCTTGATACGCAATCACATCAACGATGCGCGACAATGCGACCCAAAGAACCGTTACCGTTTATAAGTGGTGAATACATTTTTAAATTATAAATGAATTATCCTGGAACCCCGTTGGCACAGCGACCGAGTACGATTGTAAAGCGAGCGTGGGTAAGCGGCAAGCGCGCCCAAGCCCAAAAAATTTGTATTGAAGGACACCAGAACTCGACAACAATAAATATACGCACCCCAACTCCAAATGGAAAATAGGCGTACATAAAGCCGAGAGATTACAAGCCGATCATTTAAACACACCCAAAAAAATAAAACGAAATTATTTACCTGGAAGACCACGCGAATAAGTAGATCGCCAAGAATACGGAACTTCTATTCGCAAGAAATGGCACATGCGGCGAGCGAGTCCACGAGTGGTGACGAGATGTTCCGACGACTGATATGTAGTAAAGTAAAGAGGTAACATTATTTCTTCTGTGCCAAAACAGAGATTAGATTTATCGATATCGTGAAATAAACTGCCACGCACAAGCTCACGAGCAAATTAGAATTGCACAACTTGACATTTTAACCCACATTCATTTTTAATATTAAGAGAAAATCATCACGAGTTTGTGTAATAATTACGCGAAATAAATATACAAGTGTTAGGGTTCAACCGTATTTGTTTTAACTTACTCATATTATTTTTAAATCTCGTTCATAAAAAAGACAGTCAATTGACGCGAAAATACTGTGCGATGATTGGTCCACGTTTATATCACTGACCGGTTGGGGAGGAATTGAAAATTGGTGGGGATTAACGGTGAGGAGTTTTGGGACGAGGCCAGTTGCGACATTCTTGCTTGAACTGTGAAAGAATTGTTAACTTAGCATAAAGTTTAAAATGAAATAAAAAGTATCTTAGTGCGACACTAGAGTTTTTCACTGTTTTCTCCCGAGACAGAACCGTTGCTGTCCGAAGTAAGAGTGTGTAAGCTTATACAAGCAACCCGTAAATAGGGACACAAGCACAATATTAGCTAAAATGAACGCCAAACAGGCGCAGGAAATCAATAACACGCGAAATCTTGGTACTCGGAATTATTACGAGTATACAGTAATGAAAATGATACTTTATTTAATCGTATGGCATATAAATGTAGGAGATTAAATCTATAAATAAAACGAAAATATAAACAAGAATACTTAACCAAAATAATATAAAGAAAATTAAAACTAACTTAAATCTAAAACGGGCCCTTGAGGCATTGTACCGAGGATGCTGGCGGCATTTCCTCGCTGTATCGCAATGCTGATACGTTGAGCGAGGAAACCGCCAGCTCTTCGGTCACCAGTTACGTCAACCAGACGCTTCGCAATTTCTGCAAAAAAAAATCTCTTTCTTTCGAGTATGTAATTAGTTTCAAAACATTAATACGGACATAACGCGAGGAGTCCCAAATGTGAGATACTCGTATATAACTTATAAGATAGAAAACCAAATAAAAAAATGAACGGTTTATTATATTAAAGTACTTACCCGCGACTTCGTTTTCCTGAAAAATGTTGCTTCTCTTGGATATTAGATACAGAATACTTGCTCTGTAGGTTATGTATTGTTGTGTTACGGATGGTGAGTAAAGCGCCAGAGTTCCCGAAGATGCGCTGTGTTGATAGTAGGTGGACTTTCATTTATTTCTTAACATAACGAATTTTTAAATCAATAACGGGTTGGCAACGTACTTTTGACTTCTTTGGACTCGCAAACGGCCACAAGCTACGGTGTCTGCTTACATGCAGGCTATATGCTTATTTTCCACCGTCATGGTATTTATAAAAAGACTCTTGTACATGACGTACTCATGAGTCGAAAGAGTTATATTTATAAAATGTATTGTAGTCGTCTGTGAATTGAAATGAAGACTTTAGTGCACTAATAGCGACGCACAAATTTGGTAGAGGTAAGCGTTGTGAAGAACGGTTCGGTTTGGTATTTGAAAAGTGTTAGTGGCCAGGCTTAAAATTCACAAAATTGATATGAAACCTCGAGAGAGCGGCTGCGCGAGGAATAATAGTATGGCATTTATTTTTGAACCCAGAGATCTTCGAGAAGACAAGTACGGTTGCTAGTTTTGTTCCACTTTTAGCATCACCCACGTGTAGGGTAACAACGGTGGGTACTCCCTACGGACGTCGTGCAACTTCGACCCCCTTTTGTCAAGTGAGTGGGCAACTTGACTATTAGAAGTTCTCAAGCCGCCCGAAGGCCTCTAACTTGGCTTAACGACTGCTGTCATAGACAACAGCTGGGAGCAACGGCTTAACGTGCCTTCCAAACAAGGGAGCGTTCTGTTAGTAACCACTCAAAGCGGTCACCCATCCAAGAACTGACCTGCGCCCACATTGCTTAACCTCGCATTCCGCACGCGGTTCGCGGGCGCCGCAGGGCCACGAGCGCTCCGAGGAAGAGATACATGTACCATCAATACCATCAATTATCGTCATAATTATTATGTGTATCAATTTAAGAATATATGGTACCGTTTTTGATGAACGTCAACATTCAAATCTGCTTTATAGATGGATACATTCAAGGGCACCAATATGTTACATTTTTTACCTCATTCTATTGAAATAAGGTCGAATAATGTATACATATTAATGCCCTCAACTGTACTAATATTTGAAAAATCATTCCATGGTACGGTAACGAATATTAGATTGTATGGTACTGACACTGACTTTAGGTATTTTTTCCTTAATTTTCAGATAATAACCATCCTGACTGCCTACCTATCTTGAGATTTGATCCCGTACACTTAAAAAAATCCCGTTCAATAATAATGATAATATTCATTTGTTGTTCAACTGAGTACAAAGAATGAGAAGATGGACAATACTCGTGATGGTGCTTGAGTTACAACAGCGTACCGACCCGATCCCCGGCATACAATAGTAAATTAATTCCCGTTTACTAATGAATAAATAAAATGAAAATCGTGTAAGCTTAAATTTGCATATTGCTTAAGTACCTATCTTCGGTGTTCTGTGATTTCAGATATTTTTAGCTCGTTGTGTGTTCTGGATTAATTTTAATCAGCTGCTCGTACATACGTGACAATTAAGATGGCCTTTTGTTGCCTGAAGCAAATAAATAAATAAAAAGAAAAAGAAAAATAAATAAGAAGACATCGGCGACTTTAATAATTATATTTTATTGACTTTTCACACCACTTATAGGACATCGATTATCGATATTTTCAACTGTGTATGTAGCAGATCGACTTCCATCAAAATTAGGGCGATAAGGAGCACCAACTCAAAAACCTAAGTACGCATTCGGGTAGATATTTAAAAATTTAGGTCTTGTTCTCGACTGTTTCCTCCTCCGAAACATAACCAATCGTAACAAAATTTTGGAGACAGATATATTCTGTGTCAGACTGTTTTGTTTTCTGCACTTATTGGTATGATTTGTATACAAGGCTTGTGTTGCAGTCTATTCAGTTGGTCTAGTTTAGCCAATGTTTGTAGAAGTAATCTAGTACCAATAAACTAAGATTAACAAAAAACCGGCTAAGTGCGAGTGGGACTCGCGTACAAAGGGTTTCGTACCATCTTCTAAATATATAAAAGAAGAAACTGACTGACTGACTGACTGACATATCAACGCACAGCCCAAACCGCTGGTCCTAGAGATTCTAAATTTGGCACGTAGGTTCCTTATACCTAAGGTGTAGGGGTGCACTAAGAAAGGATTTTTCAAAATTCAACCCCTAAGGGGGTGAAATGGGGGTCCGAAGTTTCTATGGGGAAACATGATTAGTTGGACTATTTTATTCGAAACTTCACAGGAGTATTTCTGACTATATATGAGTAAATACGTGTTTCAGGTTTTTTTAAAAATCAACCCCTAAGAGGGGGAAAAGTGGTGACAAATTCTGAAAATCGACATAGGTATTGTTTTTATGATATACCGGGTCGCTGATAAAGGAAACAACAATGATTTTAAAATCTCACGTGGAGGACGTGAAATACCATCCCCCCTGTTGGGGTGCGAGGGGGATGAAATGTCTAAATATTAATATGGGTGTCGTTTTTATTGTTTTTTGGGACGTTAATTACGAAAATGGCATCGATTTTGAAATTTAATATTGTGGACATGAAAACTTTTGAAAGTTTGTGCCAAATTTCAAGAAATAACTGACTGACTGAGTGAGTGACATATCACCGCACAGCCCAAACTGCTGGTTCTAGAGATTCCAAATGTAGTATGTAGGTTCCATATAAGGTCTTGAAGTGCATTAAGCAAGGATTTTTCAAAATTCAACCCCTAAGGGGGTGAATTATGGGGGTCCGAAGTTTGTATAGGGAATCAAGATTAGTTGGATTATTTTAGTCGAAACTTCACAGGAGTATTTCTAACATTAAATGAGTAAACAGTGTTTAAGGATTTTTGGAAAACAACCCCTAAAAGGGGGTAATATGGTGACAAATTCTGAAAATCGATATGGGTGTTGTTTTTATGGTTTATCGGGTCGCTGATTACGAAACCACCAATGATTTTAAAATCCCACGTGGAGGACGTGAAATGTCATCCCCTCTGTTGGGGTCCGAGGGGGTTGGAATGGCTAAATATTAATATGGGTGTCATTTTTATGGTTTTTTGGGTCGTTAATTTCGAAAATGGCATTGATTTTGAAATTTAATATTGCGGACATGAAAACTTTTAAACGTGCCAAATTGCAAGAAGAAACTGACTGACTGAGTGAGTGACATATCAACGCACAGCCCAAACTGCTGGTTTGAGAGATACCAAATTTGGCATGTATGTTCCTTATAAGCTCTAAAGGTGCATGAAGTGCCGTGAGTTCCCTATGAAGATACTACCTTTTTTGATTATATACGATTTCGACATTAATCGATATTTGAGCGTCCGAGAGGACTCTTAATAGGAATCAGAGGTACCTAAACTATGAATAAAGTAACGGCCATACTGATTTTCTTCATTTCCGTCCCGATTTCGTTCAAAATCGATATCTGAGCGTCCAAGAGGTCCTCTAATACGACCCCGAGGTAAAATTTGGAAAAAGTGGCGGCCATATTGATTTTCTTCTTTTCTTTCCCGATTTCGTTCAAAATCGATATCTGAGCGTCCGAGAGAATTCTTAATACGAATCCGAGATAAAATTTGGAAAAAGTGGCAGCCATATTGATTTTCTTCATTTCCAACCCGATTTCTTTCAAAATCGATATCCGAGCGTCCCAGAGGTCCCCTAATACGAATCCGAGGTAAAATTTGGAAAAGGTGGCAGCCATGTTGATTTTCTTTATTTCCAACCCGATTTCCTTCAAAATCGATATCTGAGCGTCCGAGAGGTCCCCTAATAGGAATTTGAGGTATAATTTGGAAAAAGTGGCGGGCATATTGATTTTCTTCATTTCCGTCTCGATTTCGTTCAAAATCGATATGTGAGTGTCCGAGAGGTCTCTTAATACGAATCCGAGGTAAAATTTGTAAAAGTGGCGGCCATATTGATTTTCTTTTTTTTTGTCCTGATTTCGTTCAAAATCGATATCTGAGCATCCGAGAGGTCTCTTAATCCGATTCTGAGGTAAAATTTGGCACTCCATACATGCCATAAAAAGTTTAATGTTACTATATAGGCGTGTGGGGTATCTTTGGATTGCTTTTAAAAACGACATAGAGGTTTTGATATTTTTTTCCATTTAAATCAACCTTTCGATTTTTTAATCGTATGGCATTTATTTACGAACCGTGAGATCTTCGAGAATACAAATACGGTTGCCAGTTTTTGTTGCACTTTTAGCACCACCCAGGGGTCACGTGTAGGGTAACAGTGGATACTCCCTACGGACGTGGTGCAACTTCAACCCCCCTTTGTCAAGTGAGTGGGCAACTTGACTGTTAGAAGTTTTCAAGCCGCCCGAAGGCCTCTAACTTAGCTTAACGACTGCTGTCGTAGACAGCAGCCGGAATCAACGGCTTAACGTGCCTTTCAAAGCACGAGAGCGCTCAGTTAGTAACCACTCAAAGCGGTCACCCATCCAAGAAATGTCCTGCGCCCACATTGCTTAACACCGCATACCGCACGCGGTAGGCGGTAGGCGGGCCACGAGCTCTCTAAATGTTTGATAGATTGTGCCAAATTGCAATTCAATCGGTCCAGTAAAAGCAACTCGGTTGTAATAGACGGACTGACAGTAAGGAATGCGAATGGAAGTGAGACCAAATTTTCTTTTTGGATGCTCCAATGGGAACTAGCAATACCTACCTAATAAATTTAATCTTAGGGAAAATAAGGGTTAAGGATGATTCACAGTAGACCGTTCCGTGTCCGGGCCGGCCAGTTTTCTATGACAGCAAACGCAACGGCCGGCGTATTTCACTAGAAGAAAATGGGCCGGCCCGGACACGGAACGGCCTACTGTGAATCATCCTTTACACGTGATATTGAATTAGCCGTATTTATGTACTTCAAAGAAACAGAGTTTATGACCGCTGCGCGCTGCTTGGTCGTTATCAGACCTATTGAGACTGCTAAGACATGCGTTTATTTCATCGGGCCGTTCTCCTTCGGCCTCTCGGAAATGTATGATAATAGTTTTCGATCCTTATATTTGCCAAAATCAAATGAAATTCAACAGTTTGCCGGTTCTCAGAATGTATACTGACTTTTCATCTGTTCATCTGTTAATGAATCAAAATCACCAAACTTCATATACCGACACCCCAGAATGTAACAACTACTTTTCTGGAAACCGCATCAAAATCGATTCAGCCCAACGCGAGATAATCGTGGACAAACATACATACATACCTACATACGTAAATACATACATATGGGTCAAACAGAGAAGCTCTTTTTTGTAGACGGTTAAAACTTACGCTTAGTACGCGGGCGAAGCCGCGGGCAAATGCTAGTAAATATATATAAAAGAAACTGACCGACTGACTGACTGACATATCAACGCACAGCCCAAACCGCTGGTCCTAGAGATTCCAAATTTGGCATGTAGGTTCCGTATATGGTCTAGGGGTGCACTAAGAAAGGATTTTTCAAAATTCAACCCCTAAGGGGGTGAAATGGGGGTCCGAAGTTTGTATGGGGAAACAAGATTAGTTGGACTATTTTATTCGAAACTTCACAGGAGTATTTCTAACGATAAATGAGTAAATACGTGTTTCAAGTTTTTTGAGAAATCAACCCCTAAAAGGGGGAAAGGTGGTGACAAATTCTGAAAATCGACATGGGTATTGTTTTTATGATATACCGGGTCGCTGATAACGAAAACAACAATGATTTTAAAATCTCACGTGGAGGACGTGAAATACCATCCCCCCTGTTGGGGTGCGAGGGGGATGAAATGTCTAAATATTAATATGGGTGTCGTTTTTATGGTTTTTTGGGACGATAATTACGAAAATGGCATCGGTTTTGAAATTTAATATTGTGGACATGAAAACTTTTGAAAGTTTGTGCCAAATTTCAAGAAATAACTGAGTGACTGAGTGACCAACATATCAACGCACGGCGCAAACTGCTGGCTCTAGAGATTCTAAATTTAGTATGTATGTTCCATATAAGGTCTTGAGGTGCATTAAGAAAGGATTTTTCAAAATTCAATCCCTAAGGGGGTGAAATGGGGGTCCGAAGTTTGTATTGGGAATTAAGATTAGTTGGACTATTTTATTCGAAACTTCACAAAAGTATTTCTAACGATAAATGAGTAAACACGTGTTTCAGATTTTTGGAGAAATCAACCCCTAAAAGGGGTAAAGGTGGTGACAAATTCTGAAAATCGACATGGGTATTGTTTTTATGATATACCGGGTCGCTGATAACGAAAACAACAATGATTTTAAAATCTCACGTGGAGGACGTGAAATACCATGCCCCCCCGTTGGGGTGCGAGGGGGATGAAATGTCTAAATATTAATATGGGTGTCGTTTTTATGGTTTTTTGGGACTATAATTACGAAAATGGCATCGGGTTTTAAATTTAATATTATGGCCATGAAAACTTTTGAAAGTTTGTGCCAAATTTCAAGAAATAACTGACTGAGTGACCAACATATCAACGCACAGCGCAAATTGCTGGTTCTAGAGATTTCAAATTTAGTATGTAGGTTCCTTATAAGGTCTAGGGGTGCACTAAGAAAGGATTTTTCAAAATTCAACTCCTAAGAGGGTGAAATGGGGGTCCGAAGTTTGTTTGGGGAAACAAGATTAGTTGGACTATTTTATTCGAAACTTCACAGGAGTATTTCTAACGATAAATGAGTAAATACGTGTTTCAAGTTAAAAATTTGGAAAAAGTGGCCGCCATATTGCTTTTCTTCATTTCCGTCCCGATTTCGTTCAAAATCGATATCTGAGCGTCCGAGAGCTCCCCTAATACGACTCCGAGGTAAAATTTGGAAAAAGTCGCAGTCATATTGATTTTCTTTTTTTTGCGTCCTGATTTCGTTCAAAATCGATATCTGAGTGTCCGAGAGGTCTCGTAATACGAATCCGAGGTAAAATTTAGAAAAAGTGGCGGCCATATTCATTTTTATCATTTCCGTCCCGATTTCGTTCAAAATCGATATCTGAGCGTCCGAGAGAATTCGTAATACGAATCTGAGGTAAAATTTGGAAAAAGTGGCAGCCATATTGATTTTCTTTATTTCAACACGATTTCGTTCAAAATCAATATCCGAGCGTCCGAGAGGTCTCCTAATACGAATCCGAGGTAAAATTTGGAAAAAGTGGCAGCCATATTGATTTTGTTCATTTCCAACCCGATTTCGTTCAAAATCGATATCTGAGCGTCCGAGAGGTCCCCTAATACGAATTTGAGGTAAAATTTAAGAAAAGTGGCGGCCATATTGATTTTATTTTTTTCGTCCCGATTTCGTTCAAAATCGATATCTGAGCGTCCGAGAGGTCTCTTCATACGAATCTGAGGTAAAATTTGGCACTCCATACATGCCTGTATGTAAAAAAGTTTAATGTTACTATATAGGCGTGTGGGGTTTCTATGGATTTGCTTTTAAAAACGACATAGAGGTTTCGATATTTTTTTCCATTTAAATCAACAAGTACGGTTGCCAGTTTTCGTTGCAATTTTAGCACCACCCAGGGGTCACATGTAGGGTAACCGTGGGTACTCCTTACGGACGGGGTGCAACTTCGACCCCCCTTTGTCAAGTGAGTGGGCAACTTGACTGTTAGAAGTTCGCAAGCCGCTCGAAGGCCTCTAACTTGGCTTAACGATTGCAGCCGGGATCAACGGCTTAGCGTGCCTTCCAAAGCACGAGAGTCAGTTAGTAACCACTCAAAGCGGTCACCCATCCAAGAACTGACCTGCGCCCACATTGCTTAACCTCGCACACCGCACGCGGTAGGCGGGTGCCGCTGGGCCACGAGCGCTCTAAATTTTTGATAGTTTGTGCCAAATTGCAATTCAATCGGTCCAGTAAAAGCAACTTTGTTGTAACAGACGGACTGACGTAAGGAGTTCGAATGGAAGTGAGGCCAAATTTTCTTTTTGGATGCTCCAATGGGAACTGGCAAAACCTACCTAATAAATTTAATTTTAGGAAAAATAAATGTTACACGTGATATTGAATTACCCGTATTTCTGTACTTCAAAGGACCAGAGTTTATGACCGCTGAGCGCTGCTTGGTCGTTTACAGACCTATTGGTGTTACTGTAGTACACAGACACTTTTACTAAGGGCCATTTAAGACATGCTTTTATTTCATCGGCCCTTTCCCCTTCGGCCTCTCGGAAATGTATGATAATAGTTTTCGATCCTTATTTTTGCCAAAATCAAATTAAATTCAACAGTTTGCCGGTTCTCAGAATGTATACTGACTTTTCATCTGTGCATCTGTTAATGAATCACAATCACCAAACTTCGTATACCGAAACCCCCAGAATGTAACAACTACTTTTCTGGAGACCGCATCTAAATCGGTTCAGCCAAACGCGAGATAATCGTGGACAAACATACGAACCTGTTTTTTGTAGACGGTTTCGCTTAGTACGCGGGCGAAGCCGCGGGCAAATGCTAGTTATCTATAAAAACGGCAAAAAAACACGTTTTCTCAAACATGCGCCTAAATGTATGCATTAATGTCACGAAAAGAGGACATGAAGTTACCTGTTTATGGCTCCCTACATTACTTCTTGGCCGGCGGCCAAGAAGTAATGTATGGAGAATGTGTGAAACTAACATTATTGTCCGCTGCTCTAACTTTTTAAATTTCCTTACTAAATCAACTGATAAAGGAAATATTACATAGAGCCAACCGCCACGATTTTGTATATATATTTTTAATTCGTTATGTAAATTGGTAGTTTTTTAGGTATTTGCGGTTTTTTAATCGTTCTTGTATTTTTATATTTTGTTTTTCGGATTTTTCGAATTTTATGTATGTTTTTTAGTTTTTTCGTGTTCTTTTGTAGCGTTTTTTGTGTTTTTTGATATTTTTGCACTTTTTCTAAATTCTTTTGTCCTTTTTGGCTTTTTTTTGTTTTTCCATGTTTTTTGGTTTTTTTTAGTGTTGACGTGTTTCTTGGTATTTTTTAGTTCTTTCGTGTTTTTTTTTAATGGTGCTTGTATTTTGTAGCATTTTTCGTGTTTTTATTTAATTTTCGTTATTTGTCGTGATGCTTTGGTAATTTTGGACGTTTTGTATTTATTTAGTTTTTTTTTACATTGTAGTTTTTTTATTGTTTTTTTTTCTAACATGTTTGAGAAAAGTACTATACAATCCTCGGCCGGAACAGGGATTGCAGGACTCGTTTTATCCGGCCTCGTCTACGACTCGGCCGTTTATCCCAAACTCGTCCAGCAATCCCTTACTTCACGGCCTCTGCAGTAATGTACTATTGTTATATGGGAGCCTCCTTAAATATTTATTTTATTCCGTTTTTCTGCATTTGCTGTTACGTATAGCGGCAACAGAAATACATCATATGTGAAGATTTCAACTGTCTAACTATCACGTTTTATGAGATACAGCCTGGTGACAGACGGACAGACAGACAGACAGACAGACGGACAGACAGCAGAGTCTTAGTAATAGGGTCCCGTTTTTTCCGTTTGGGTACGGAACCCTAAAAAGCAAGAGGTAAAACACAGATCATATTGATCTCGAAAAAAAGTTTTCGCTCACAAACCAGGGTAAAACAGCTTAGAAGTTTTTTTTATTAAATACCATATAAATTATATAGGTTTTCCTTTAGGACCTACATTAGAGATTTTCAAAACAAGCACTTTCATTTATTATATCACACGCTACAGGTCGATAGTAACACATTTTGTAATTTTCTAATACATATCCCATCAATAACATAAATGTGAAAATGGGAGCCAAGTTCAATATTAGAATATGCCATGCCTAGTTGTCGTCTTCACCGACAAAAGAATTGAGATCTAAATGGGTGCCAAGTTCCGTAGATTCTCTGAAATGGTGCCAAGTCCGGCACTACATTGTTTACAGTAAAACTAATTTACTGCGGCTCAATGCGTTTTGAGCCTTAACTTGCCAGATTACTACGCAGTATGTTATAATACCATAAAATCTGTTGGATATTTAAGAAAACTGCCATGTTAAAGCTCAAAATGCATTAAGACGCAGTAAATTAGTTTTACTGTAAACAATGTAGTGCCGGACTTGGCACCATTTCAGAGAATCTACGAAACTTGGCACCCATTTAGATCTCAATTCTTTTGTCGGTGAAGACGACAACCATGCATCGCATATTCTTAATATTGAACTTGGCTCCCATTTTCACATTTATGTTTTTGATGGAATTTAAGCATACCTATACATAGGGACAGACAGCGGGAAGCGACTTTGTTTTATACTAGGTATGTAGTGTTGATATTCAGATTATAGGCGAAATAAATCATGTTCCGGTACGTCGAGCTATATTACCTACCTATATTACAGAGTGTGGTTTTAACCAGTTATGGAATAAATGCAAGAAACAACATGCAATAATGTCTCGTAAATTAAATACGAGGTTCTTATCGTAATCTCATCACATTATATAATTTAACACCCGCCGACTTGTACGATGGTCCTCTTGTTTTGTTGTACCTATAAGTTGTTTGATCATTTCTGTGCACACATATTTTGAGTTGTACTCCAGATCTGAACTTTATTCATACTCTGTTATTGTTAATATGTAGACTATAACTTGTTTTGTGAGCCTAATTAAATAAATAAATAAATAGAGCGGAAAGACGACATGTTGTCGAATATTTCGAGATCGCCGGAGAGAAAAGCGCTCGGGATTCTGTAATACATGATCAATTTATAGATAGGTATTAATAATATGATGCAAAGTTGTTGAGTACTTTATCACGTTCCTGTGAATAGATTGTCATAAATTTATACGGATTCTGAGAATTCTCATATTGAAAACGTAGTAGGTAAAACGCAGAAACGTAACGTAGGTAACTTTTCCGGCGTAAACAGTCTTAATATATTCTCTTCTGATAAAGAGTCTTTTTATATACGTTACATATATAAAGGCCCAATTGAGGGTTGTTTGCGGAAGTTAAATATTAAAACAAAATCCGTTCATAAAATAATGGTTAAGTAGCCAAGGTAGGGCTTTTTTTCGGAATTCCGAGATTAACGGTGATTTTTCCCACGATTAAAAATCTCGCGAAGACCCCGGGTAGTCTTGGTAGCTTGTAACGCGGATTTTCTTATACCTATCGCCTCCAAAGTCCATAAACCTGTAAATTTATCCTATTATTTATATTATTTTTATTTTTTATTTATAAGTACCACCACCACCACCACCATATCAGAGCCCTAGGACGTCCACTGCTGGACATAGGCCTCCCCCATTTTCATGGGGGGTAAATGCCATAATCGCCACGCTTGGCATGCGTGTTGGCGATCGCAGTATCTCCACCGCACTCTAGGAATGCTGCTGCCCATTCCCCGGTGGTCTTGGTCGTAGTTTTAGGACATACCCGGGCCCATGACCGCAATAAAGACTAAATTGGGATGGACTGTACCGCACCAGGGCTGCTACCGCGAACTTCGAAAATCGAACTTCGTATCGTACCGTCCCTTTCCTTCATATAGTGTATAACACGAGAGTGAAAGGGACGGCACGCTACGTTGTTCGATTTTCGAAGTTCGCGGTAGCACCCCAGGTCTGGGGTCCCCCGAATTGCGGATCAGCCGTGACGACAGGGCCCTCACGAACATCTTCATGGCAGCTGATCAGGGTCCCAAGGTCTCTGCCGCAATCGCCGCCAATTCGTAGTATTTTACTAGCGACGAGTATTTAATTTTGCAGCGCTTAAGAATTGGACCTGATCACTGCGTTGCCCTTGTAATACAGAGAGGTAATGCCGCCAGCATAATGGGAATCATGCCGCATGCGGAGCTGTTGGAGGGGGTATTCTTTTTATAATATTTAGAACCAATTTAGTTAGAGTTGTTTTTAAACTAAAAATGTAATTTTTAGTAATTTTGGTCAACTATTTTGTATATATTTTAGTAATTTTGGTTCATAAATAAACTTTACAGTCTTAACAAAAAAAAAAAACAAATACATACTTGTTGATATTTAGATAAACAGTATGCTAAATCAATATGAAAATATCTAACTGAGGAGAATATCTAACTTATATGAGATGACTGATAACTTTATAGCTTTATCGCAAACTTTCCACCGTGTGTATCGAGCGCGACAAAAGTCGTCTTTTTATAACTTTTAAAAAAGAAATATGCAAACAAATTCGCTCAGAGTACAGTCAAAGTGGCAAAGTTCCCACAGTGACAACAATATCCGTCCGCTCGTTTACATTTAAATCCTTGTTTACATCATTAAATGTTACCTCTATGTTCGCGTATTTTATCACTGAGTGCGTATAAATTGGTATATTGCATATATTCGATGTCGACTGTGAATTTTGCATTTCAGTGTTTTTTGGAATTTCCAATGTTCTTACATTTCGGGGTTCAAAATGCAATGCCGAGTGTTAAGCGATATTTACTAGTTTTCGTCGCCATTACCCATTATTACCCATTATTAGCCTACTAGCTTTTTCGTAGCGACTCCGTCCGCGTGCAACTCGTTATATCGTCGGCTAATAGTGTAAACCTGCTACAGTCATATTATGGAAGTTTACAGGGGAGGCAAAAATCATGATTGAAATTAAAATATTAAACTTCGAAAAACGGGGAAATTATCATTGGGTTATGTTTTCCGCTAATTCCGAAATAAAAGAGAGGTAAACCGTTTTGGTTATCTATTTTTTACGATGACTTTATGTAACTTAACTGTATTTTGCAATCAAATAACGTTTTAAATTATGGATTGAGCAGTGTGTCGACAAAAAGAAAGTAAATAAGGTCTTCATGTAAATCAAAAGGTATTTACTAATATACAAGAAACTTCTTCAAAGAAAGTAAATGAAATCTTCTGAAATAAATATATATTGGGTGTTGTGTGAAAATATTCATCATCATCATATCAGCCGAAGGACACCCACTGCTGGACTTAGGCTTCCCCCACAGAGTGCCACAATGCCCGGTCCTGCACCACCCGCATCCAGCGGACTACAGCGACTTTCATCAGGTCATCAGCCATCTTCTGCCACAAGTATATGTAATACTTACTAGAAGATTCCAACCCTAATCTATTGTACCCATTATTGTAACCAAATAAATATTTTCATTTTCATTTTCATCAGTGCATCTTGTGTGGGGCCTACCCACGCTGCGCCTTCCGGTAAGTGGTCGACACTCGAGAAACTTTCCGCCCTAACGGCCATCGGTTCTACGTGCAATGTGCCCCGCCCACTGCCACTTAAGTTTAGCGATTCGGAGGGCTATGTCAGATAATTGGGTTCTAGTGTGAATTTCTGATGCCATCACGCTGAGATACTCGCAGCATAGCCCTCTTCATTGCTCTTTTGGTGACTTTAAGCCCTCTTAAGAGGGCCATAGTAAGCGACTACGTTTCAGTACCCATTATGTCATCACTGGCAACACACACTGGTCAAAGACTCTCGTCTTGAGACACTGTAACAAAATTATTTTGAGAATATGAAAAATACCTGCTAAGTACGTCTATCACGATAGTAAGAATAAAAACTCCCATTAATTTTGATAAGAGGTTAACCTAACCCCAAATAGTGATTGTATTGGATTTACAGCTCAAAGCCACGAAATATTAATAAAAATCAATAATAGTACATACCTTTGCGATGATAAACTTATTCGTTTACACCTATACACGAAATACCATAACACGAAATACAGTTATCTTTTGAGAAAATGGCGGGTATACATATTGGAGTTAGCCGATAACTTTTAAACTCGTGGAGTTTTAGTCATCATGTGACTTAAGCAATTTGTTGAAATAACTGGCAGTAGCTGTTTTTCTCAGACGATGCATCTTTTTTTGCTACATAATGGCGGGTAAAACGAAAAAATAGTTAAGAAATAGATTACACCCGTGTACACTCTTAGCAAACGATATTATAGAAATAATTGCTATTCAATTTCTAGTAGGTGCCCATACAATTTTTTAACCCCCTTTTCACCCCCTAAGGAACGATTTCCAGAATAAAAGCTATGCTATGTCCTTTCCCGGGACTCAAACTATCTCTGTGCCAAATTTCATCTAAATCGGTTTAGCGGTTTAAGCGTGAAGAGGTAACAGACAGTATAATATTAGTATGGATATTGAGTTTATAGTGCCCTCTTTCATTCCTCGGTTAAAGAATCTCAAATATTATTCGATTAATTTTCAAGACGACATCATAAGGAAGAGGATTCCTGTCATTATTACCACTACATACGTCAATATACGCCTATATGCGTACCTCCTGCTGGGCACAGGACTCGTCTCATTGATGGGAGGTAACGGGCATTGGTCCTCACGCTGGCCAAGTGCGGGTTGCAGCCTTCACATAAACCGTTGAATTACTTCGCAGGTGTATGCAACACGACGTTTTCCTTAATAAGGTAAATATAAAATGTAATTCCGTACCGAATAACCGTGTATAAGTACCGAAAAACTCATTGGTATGAGCCGGGACTGGAACCCGCGACCGCGGCTTGACAATTGCATGCTTGAACTACTCGTAGCTCATCCAAAAAAATTCTGTGAATGTGTATTTTAACATAAAAAAAAAAACTTAAAAGATGGAGGCTTTTTTTGAAAATCAAATAATAAAAGTAGCTATCTCAACAACAGCATTGAATTTGTACCACCACCACCATATCAGCCAAAGGACGTCCACTGCTGGACATAGGCCTCCCCCAAATTCACGAGGGGTATTTGCCATAATCGCCACGCTTGGCATGCGGGTTGGCGATCGCAGTATCTGCACCGTACTCCAGGGATGCTGCTGCCCATCCCCCGGTGGTCTTGGTCGTAGATTTAGGACATACCCGGGTCCACCAGTACCTACAAATTGTAAGATCAAACATTGTATAATTTTCCTTCTCCATTAATATTCTCATAAGTATCTACGTATGAAAATAGACATAATCCTCAAAGAGTCAGCCCAATTAGGTAGATGAAATCAACTTTAGATGAAATTTATACCATATTTTCTGGGCTTAGCGTATTTAATGTTACGAAAATGATCTCTCTTCATTGATTTTATCAGGCTATGTTTAACCAACGCGTAGTATGTGCTCTAAGAAAAATACAAAAAAAAATCATTTATGTTTTTGTGGTTTTTGCAACAAATTGAGATTATGTACCTACTTGTACCATAGAATAAGTAATAGTACATACTCGTACCTACTTATTGTAAATTAACAAAAAGCCAATAGGGGTGATGTCTGATATTCAAATTAGCTACCACAGATCTAAATATACATTACATCTGTGTTAGCTACTTTTAATAAAACGTCCAAAATGATCTGTTACCCACAGTGAAGTTTTGTAGGGAAATACAAAAAAGTGACGTTATTGTTTCTAATGGTTAAACATCATTTGTTTATAGGGTATTTCAATATCGTGATTCGTGAACATTGCAAAATTTTCGTACTAACTTTAGGTAAATATACTCGTATATTCCAAAAAATCGCATTATAGGATTTATGCCGCCATGTTTTTCTGAAAAAGGACGAAGAAGGTATAATAAACCAGTAAATCCTTAATAATCGAAGGAGACAAAGGGAAAAGCTATCAAGTTATCGTTTTACCAGCTAACAAAAACAAAACACAATGTCGTAATACTCGCAAGGAAAAGATTTACTAAATACTTAGCCAAAACAAGACTTCAATTAGTTGCCGATGTTTTCTGCCATTTGATACGTAAAACACAGTGAATATATATGTTGACGTTACTGAGAGTATTTATTGGATATGAAGCTATCCTGATACTCAATAGGTACCATTTATAACAGTATAGTGCTTTTTTCACGTCGACTGAAGCAGGGACACTGGGAGTCTTTAATAACGGGTTGCCAAAGGGTTTATTTATACGTAGCCTGGTTATTGATACTGGAAGTCGGGCCCTATTCGACAATAATATGTGACATAAAGTACACAAACATAATCAGTCTAATATGAAGAGTAGACGTACATAATTTGGAAATAGGATTAGTATAGATATCTACAAATTTATGTTTTGATTTAGTCGCTTCCGTAAATAATAGCGCGTACGCCAATTCTTGGGATTAGGTAGCCGACCCCGGGCATCCTTCAGGACGCAACTGGAGTACAGTTATGCTGGGATGTCTCAATTCAAATACTTTCATAAACGGGAAAATAGCCGCCATACCTCGATCGATAACTCCAACCCAACCCGCACTGGGCAGTAGTCCCGCTGGGGGGACTACTCCTGGGATGCTGCTGCCCATCCCATGGTGGTCTTGGTTGTAGTTTTAGGACATACCCGGGTCCAGCCGGAGGAGCTTGCAATGCTTGCATGGCGTCACATTCACATTCCTTGGAGGAGTAAGCAGCACAGACTGGCTGCTTGCACCAAGCTCGCGGACGCAAATCCCACTGGCCTATATAGGGCGCGTCAGTGCGCTAAATAGCGTCGAATGACGCCACAGCGGCCTTCCAGAGCGTTTGAGCGAGACAAATACATTATTACCGCGCTGACACGCCTGGTCCCTAGGGTCGTGCAACATTTGTAAAGGTTGTAACTTGTATCCCATCAAAAACGTGAAAATGGGAGCCAAGTTCAATGTTAAAAATATGCGATGCGTGGTTGTCGATTTTTTTTAAAGTAAGTTCATTGGGCAACTACGGAACCCTACACTGAACATGGCCCAATATGCTCTTGGCTGGTTTTTATTTAAAGGATTAGCAATTAACGAAGTTAAATATTTGATCAACGGTGCCAAGCTCTGTGTAGTACCCATATAAAACATGCATGTTTCTCAAACATACCCGGAAATGGCCGTATTTTTTGCTTTAATTAAATAAAAAAATGAAATATGTTACAATTTCATTGATTTGCGTTAAAAATTATCTAAATATGTTATTATTTCTATAAAAACACGAAGTTGAATGTAAAAGATACTGTGAATACTCAATACCGCCTTTGAATGAAGTCGGATAAAGAATACTTTGAGCTACATCAAATATCACCGCGTTAACAAATGTTTTTTGCAATATATCTTTGTGTTATTTCCTCGCATTGTTTGAGAAACGCTCAAACAATAGCAAAAACCTTGACGGAAACCGGGGTTGCCTGAGTTGGCCTTGGCAGGGCGTCGCCTTGCCAACCACCGCGTTAGGCCATCTCTTACTTTCCGCGTCTCGAATAATAGAACCCTGGCCAGGCGTAAACATTGTTAGCAATTTCCTCTCGCATAAAAACTTGTATAGTGGTTAAGAAAGTTGTATTATGAAGGAATGTGGACGTCAGACGGTGATCCGTTGGTGAGTTGAGGGGCAGCAGCCTCCCAAAGACGTAAAAAAACCTTTTTTCTCTCAACTGAAACTTATATCAAATGATAGTTAAGCCGATACCGCATGGTTTTTTTTTACAGCTGGTTGTATAGCGGTGAAATACCCGTCAGCTGGTCACATAAACACGCAAAAATTTGTTTTTCAGTAATTTCCTGTCGCATGGAATTTTTTTCAGTTTATATGCTATTTATAAATAAATAAACTCGCTGGCCAGTTGTATCGCGGTGGGATATCCGTCAGCTGATGGCCCAAAAATTGTAACGCAAGAACCAGACAGGAGTATTTATCGCCTATGCGTTAACATATTCGATTTTTCTAGGCGTGGTGACCTTAAAAATTTTCGTCATGTCTGCCCGTTCTTATGTCACAACCGATTTACTAGGTGACTACAACTACAAAAGGTAACTACAATTATGAAATTTGGTAGAAAGGTGTATTCTATACACCGTTAAATTACGAAAAAATATTGATTACGCTATTGCGGTTGAATTAAATGGATAAGTTTTTTAGAAACCCCAATATTATTTTAAAGGCTTATCCATAGATATTTGACGACCTGTTTAGCCTAGTTGGTAGTGACTCTGCCTCCGAAGCTAGAGGTCCCGGGTTCGAATCCCGGCCAGGGCATTTATTTGTGCATTTTTCACGGATATTTGTTCTTGGGTCTTGGATGTTTTCTATGTATTTAAGTATGTATTTATCTATATAAGTATGTATATCGTCGTCTAGTACCCATAGTACAAGCTTTGCTTAGTTTGGGACTAGGTCGATTTGTGTAAGATTGTCCCCCAATATTATTCAATATTATATTATATATCCTGCACGCATCTGTGCATCAAATTATTATTTTTCATCCCCTGGTAACATGTATGCAGTGCCTCTGTAATTTCACATTTTTCGTAATTTCATATCATATTATCACATCATTGTAAGTAGTGGTTTGCTACCAAATTTCATAATTTTAGTGCTTATCGTGTCCGACTCAAAACGGCTGTAACATACGGTTGGACAGACGGACGGACATGTTCCGTTTTCGCCATTTTGGCCACAGAACCCATATGATCTCAGCTGGTAAAAACTAATCGGTTAGCGCTTTTAAATAGTTGATAAATGATTCCTGTCCAGGAACCATCCTGCGTAACAATCTTTAGGGCATCAGCTGCCGCTTTTTTATACCGCGATACAATCAGCTGACGAGTTATATTTTTAATAGTATACAAACTGTGACGACATTTCATGCGAAAGGCTGAAACTGACTAAAAAAAAAGTCTTTGCATGTTAATGTGACCAGCTGACGGGTATTCCACCGCTCTACAACCAGCTCACTTAGGTATCATTTGATAGAAGTTTCATTCGAGAGGAATTGACCGTTTCATTTTTTTTTACATCTAAGGAAGGGCGCTGCTCCTCAACCCACCAACGCAATCGCAGCTGACGTTCATGAGGCTTCATAATATAACTTTTCTTAAACATGCAATGAAACGTCATTAAGTAAATAAATAAATAAATAAAATAAATATTGGGGGACAATCTTACACAAATCGACCTAGTCCCAAACTAAGCAAAGCTTGTACTATGGGTACTGGACGACGATATACATACTTATATAGATAAATACATACTTAAATACATAGAAAACATCCAAGACCCAAGAACAAATATCCGTGAAAAATGCACAAATAAATGCCCTGGCCGGGATTCGAACCCGGGACCTCTAGCTTCGGAGGCAGAGTCACTACCAACTAGGCTAAACAGGTCGTCGAAGTGCGTTATAAAAGGCTTCAAAGTATCACGTTGCCAGCGAAACAACTCGGGAGAACTGTAAAGGAATTTCATACAAAATGGGGAAGTATTTCTTTTTGATTTTTATGTCAAACATGGCGTCTGTAAAATTTGTTTTTTGAGTGGTGTATTTTTTTATTTCATTGCATATGTTTGAGAAAAGCACTATACAAATCTCGGCGAGAAACGTTGGACTGCATTCCGCGTATCCCTATCCGCTCGGACGTCTATATCTACTTGGCCTGCAACCCTTCGTTTCCCGACCTTTATAGTAATGTACTATTGTTAACCATTGCACAAGTTATGGTGCGAGAGGAAATTGGTCATTGAAATCTGTTGCTGGCCCACGGCCTATAATGTGTACTATTAAGTTCACCCTGTCCGCAGCGGAGCGGGAACTACACGGAATAAGGTTGGGCGTCCATATACGTAAGCGGTAATCGTTAAAATTAGAATGTATGAATACATTCACCAGTTTCTATGGGATGACAGTTGCCGGCGCCATATTAAACGTCAATCGGTCAGTAATCCGCCTTAAATAATATTTAGTACTTACCACAGATATCAGAGTACAGCAGATCCGCTCATTTAAGTTGAACGATTTCTGTACATCTGATCTGTTCTCACTAATGCACAAATCAGAAAGATTAAGAGAGACAGACAAGTGACATCTGATAGGTCTTCACCTGTCACTGTCTCTGAAACAATGCCGGTGTTTGACAGCTAGAGGACTATTCATTCGAATAGTTATGGCTGTTAGGGTCTTCTAGGATTTTTTGAAAAGTTAATAATATTAATTTGCAAGGTTCAATAAAAGAGCGGCTATTTTTATTTCTTCGTTATTAAATCGGCAAAGGCAATAATAATAACTAGATGAAAGCCCGGCTTCGCTCGGGTGAAATAAATAAGAAAGAAATAAACAAAACATTTATTCGTGACAGTTATGCAAACGACGAAAGAAATAGTGTACAAAAATGTATAAAATAAAAACATTACAACAACGGATTATGATGAAACTTCGAATCGTATAGAAATATAGTCTGTAGTCTGGATTGGGAATAAAAGTATGGAATGGAATTATATGGAATTGGGAGTAAAAGATTACGCAAACGACGTCACGGGCAAAGGCTAGTATCTTTGCAAGTTAATCCTAAGCATTTTTATAAGGGTAGTATTGAAAGGCACATAAAAAATTTGACACCGTAATCAGTACCGATTTGCATAGCTAAAATACTAATCGTTCATTAAAATTCAATTCAGATGTGCATTGTTAAATATTGATGTGCCAGTCAGTATTTTTGGTGCGAAGTCAGAGCTGCTAACGCGAAAAACAAATGAAGTTCGTGTATCTCCCTCTCTGTCGCACTTGCAAATTCGAGCGACACAGAGGGAAATACACGATGTTCGTTCGTTTTCGTTTCGCGATAGCAGCTCTCTATTCTCCGCCAAATTCTATTCAGTGGGGCCCTTTACACTCAATATTATCGCGATTTTTAAACTTGTATGGGGTCTGTTAAACGCTTAATACTATCACAATACTGGTGTGTCAATATTATCGTGGTTTTCAAAATCGTACGGATTTTTCTTCAATATTCATTGCACGTGATACGGATCGTGATATGAGTATATCGCGTGATAATAATATACATGGTTATTATTACAGGCCCCTATGGATGTTGCTTCAATATTCAGTGTTTCACGTGATAATAATAACAGTTGGTAATATTTTCTCCAATTAATGGAAGCTATTTAACAACTTGTTCCGTTTTGCCAAAGGTATTTCACATTCCGATATGCGCACCATCCAGGAATAGGAGCCGTCAGACCAGAGGGCCTACCACGATCTGAAAACGAAGTATTTCCCTCTCCGCGCTCGAATATGCAAGTGCGACAGAGAGGCATATATATTTAGTTTTCGGTTGGTAGCACCTTAGTCCGAGCGTGGCGGACGGTCGAAGAAAGTCAAAGAACATTCCGTGTGTTGTCTGTCACACATATAATTTTTTAGCTTCCCATCGACCTATGAACTTGAAATTAAGTGATAATGTTTATTATGAAGTATATTTTACCAAAAATATCAATATATTGATAAATCACATTTGTTTTTTAGTTGTACGGAACCCTCAGTGTGCGACTCCGACGCACTTGGCTAGTTTTTATTACATTTTGAATTTTATTTCTCTTATAGTAAAATACCCTATTCGTTTTAAAGTTGACGCCTGAGGGCCTACCGCGAACCAAAAAGGAACTATCTTCCTCTCTGTCGTTCGAATATACATGTGCGAGAGAGGCAGATACTTCGTTTTCGGTTCGCAGTAGCGCCTCTAACGTCCGAGCGCGGCGAACGGCATGAGCTGAGGGTCTACTCCGAAATTCAAAATCCTAACTTCGTATGGTGCTGTCCCTTTCACTCTCTTGTCATAGACTATATGAGTGAAAGGGACGGCACCATACGAAGTTCGGATTTCGAATTTCAGAGTAGTCCCCCAGTACCACTAAGTTATAAGATAGAGCGAGATAGGGATAGAATTTTGCTAGACGTTTAAAAGCCATAAGTCACCTAGTAGTTTGTCACAAACAAAATAGAGACGCAGCTTTAAGATGGCGGACAGACTCAGCAAACATTCAAGTGGTGTCCTTTACACGATTAATATTATCACAATACTGGGGTGTCAATATTATCGCAGTTTTCAAATTTGTATGGATTCTGCTTTAATATTCACGTGATACTTATCGTGATATGAATCCATGTAACAGGGCCCATACATTCGCTTTGAAGGCGGTTGTTGTGACAATCAGTCTAGCTAGCACGATAGATTATACCGTTACGTTTTATGTGACGTTTTAATACATTTCGCCCATATAACGTGACGGTATAAGTTATCGTGCTAGCTAGGCTGATAGGTGTATAGAACGCTTGAAAACTACAAAAACAAAACGCTGCAGACGCGGCTAGCCGAATCCACACAATGGGCGATGATGGCCCATCACCCAGAACGCAGCCCAGCAACCTGGTCAACATACCGGACGCAAAAACAGTTCACGATTTTCGAACGTAGCCGACACTGTCAACCAACAAATTTAATATAGCAATATAGTCTGTGGGCAATATGGCCGACGTTTTGTCATCAAATTAACACTTTTAAATGCAAAATACGCGACAATCCGAATTTTGCGGATACATATGTTCAACTCAAAAATCGTTATTTTTATACGTTCTTCAATTTGAGACAGGTCTCGTTCGGGTCTACCGTACCCCTGCACGAAATTATTAATATAGATAATAATAATGTTGCGCTTACCGCCGTTTTAACAGCAACTTATGACGTCATACGACACTATATTAGTGATTGACAAATTCTCATTTCGACCGACTCGTTGTTGTTTCAATCACTGGTGTCTGTTATCGAGTAGTACTGCATCTGGCTTCATGTAGTTGTATTTTTGCTATCTATTTATTCATTTAATCGTAGGGCATTTATTTACGAACCGTGAGATCTTCGAGAAGACAAGTACGGTTGCCAGTTTATGTTGCACTTTTAGCACCACCCAGGGGTCACGTGTAGGTAACGGTGGGTACGGTAACGATTTTTGCTAATTCAAATATTATACGTACAATTATTTTGTGTAAGATGGTGGTTTTGTAAATTTCTTGATTGAACTTGGCTCCCATTTTCACGTTTATGTTTTTAATGGGATATCATTACTTTTTGTCAAACTTCACCAAATGGTGCTTTTCAAGAGCGAATGCACGAGACATGTATAGTAAATACAAAATACTTACCCAATCGCTGTAGATGCACCTAAAATATTTGAAGAGTTCCCTCGATTTGTCCGAACCCTATAATCAGATTCTGACTTGATGACAATGGAGCTGCCCCGGAAGTATACCGTTTCAAACAAAAAAAGATGTTTAATATATGACGGAGTATGAGATAACAAGCATAAATGTAGGAGCGGCGCAGGAAAACAACGAATTAACTTAATAATTTTCTTCTTTATTTGCAACTAGCGTTTGCCCGCGGCTTCGCCCGCGTACTCTAAGCATAATTTTTAACCGTCTTCAAAAAAGAGGTTCTCTGTTTGACCCGTATGTATGTATGTACTTATGTATGTATGTATGTTTGTCCACGATTATCTCGCGTTTGGCTGAACCGATTTAGATGCAGTTTCCAGAAAAGTAGTTGTTACATTTTGGGGGTTTCGGTATACGAAGTTTGGTGATTGTGATTCATAAACAGATGTATGTACGTATGTATGTTTGTCCACGATTATCTCGTGTTTGGCTGAACCGATTTAGATGCAGTTTCCAGAAAAGTAGTTGTTACATTTTGGGGGTTTTGGTATACGAAGTTTGGTGATTGTGATTCATAAACAGATGAACCGATGAAAAGTCAGTATACATTCTGAGAACCGGCAAACTGTAGAATTTCATTTGATTTTGGCAATAATAAGGATCGAAAAACTATTATCATACATTTTCGAGAGGCCGAGGGGGAAAAGGTCGGGAGAGAAAGAAGATCTGTGTACAACAGTAACACCAATTGAAGGTCTGGTAACGACCAAGCAGCAGTCATAAACTCTGGTCCTCTGAAGTACAGAAATACGGCTAATTCAATATCTAGCGTAACCCTTATTTTTCCTAAATTTAAATTAATTGGTAGATTATGCCAGTTTCCGTTTGAGCATCCAAAAAGAACGATTTGGCCTCACTTCCTTTCGCACTCCTTACTATTTGCTCGTACTTATACTGACTTTTGTTCATCTGAAGTCCGTCTGTTACAACCGATTTGCTTTAAAACTACTGGACCGATAGAATTGCAATTTGGCACAAACTATCAAAAAATGTCATGTCCATAATATTAAATTAAAACCGGCCAAGTGTCGGAACACGCACACAGAAGGGTTCCGTGCCAACACCTGCTAGTTCACATTTAAACCACTCTAGGAAACTCACGGCACTTAAGTCCTTTTGTTTGGGCAAGACTGTTTTTCAACGATATCTCAAAAAATGGTAAACATCTCTTGTTGAAACCATAAGTCGCTGAAAGTATTTACTTAATATGCACAATCTCAATGTTTTTCAGAATCTTAAACTTCAAAGTTTGGAAATTATATACAGTCAGGGGACACAATTTTTACGACTTAGACAGCTAATCTATACTAATATTATAAAAAGGAAAGATTTGATTGTTAGTTTGCATTGAATAGCTACACTATTCTTGGGTGACATTGATATGAGCTATATTATGTTTTCAAAAAATAAGGATTCTTACTAAAACTCCAATAATGTAATGTTGTAAAAAAAAGTAACTCAAATATTCTTTACATCGCGTGCGCTAAGAAAACTATTGATGATAGAATAAATATTTGTTAATTATTTGTATGGGCCGGGGTGCTAGTATGTATAACTAATCTAAAGGTTTATTTAAATGGAAAAAATATAGAAACCTCTATGTCGTTTTTAAAAGCCAATCCTTTTTTTACAATCCCTGGCATGTATGGAGTGCCTAATTTTAGAATAAATATTTTTTAATTATTTGTATGGGCCGGGCTGCAAGTATGTAATACTAATCTAAAGGTTGATTTAAATGGAAAATAATTTTTAAGAAAAAAAAAACCGACTTCAATGGGGGAGTCCGGTGAAAGATTATTCAACTTAGATGACTCTTAGATTCCATACAATAAAATAAAAATGGCTATAAGTATGTTTATAATGGTAGAAGACTTAGACTTTCCATGATTCCTCATGGAATCATGGAAAAACCTTGCTTGCTTGACAAACAAAACGAAGAGAACAAATCGCCAAACGCGTCGTTGAAGAGTTCCGTTCTGATCATCATCAGCAGTTCCACTTCATCAAATGTCACTTTTATGAATGAAAATGCTTGATTAGTTCATGAAAATACTAAAATCACTATTTGTGTGCCTTTCACATTTGGGGAGTTCCCTCGATTCCTAATGGATCCCATCATCAGAACTCGAGCATGTCAAAAATCAATCGTGAAAATAGAACTTGCTTAACAAACACAGCTAGAAGGACAAATCGCCAAACGTGAACTTTTCGTCGTTGAAGAGTTCTGTTCTGATCATCATCAGCAGTTCCACTTCATCAAATGTCACATTTTTGTATGATAATGCTCGATTTGTTGATAAAACCACAAAAATCACTATATGTTTGCTTATAAGATTTGAGGAGTTCCCTCAATTCCTCATGGATCCCATCATCAGAAATCAAGCATGACAAAAAATTATCGTGAAAATAGAACTTGCTTAACAAACACAGCTAGGAGGACAAATCGCCAAACGTGAACTTTTCGTCGTTGAAGAGTTCTGTTCTGATCATCATCAGCAGTTCCACTTCATCCAATGTCACATTTTTGGATGCAAATGCTTGACTTGTTGATAAAAACACAAAAATCACTATATGTTTGCCTTAAAGATTTCAGGAGTTCCCTCAATTCCTCATGGATCCCATCATCAGAACTGCGTTTTGACAAAAACGGGACCAACTTGGATATATATACTTACAATCAACGAATTTTTGAAATCGCTTAAGAAATGACGGTGTTATGGAGTAACAAACATTAAAAAAAAAACATACAACCGAATTGATAACCTCCTCTTTTGAAATCTTGAAGTCGGTTAAAAATATAGAAACCTCTATGTCGTTTTTAAAAGTCAATCCTTTTTTTACAATCCCTGGCATGTATGGAGTGCCTAATTTTACCTCGGATTCGTATTAAGAGACCTCTCGGAAGCTCAGATATCGATTTTGAACGAAATCGGGGCGGAAAAAAGAAAATCTATGTGGCCGCCACTTTCACAAATTTTACCTCGGATTCGTATTAAGAGACCTCTCGGATACTCAGATATCGATTTTGAACGCAATCGGGACGGAAATTAAGAAAATCAATATGGCCGCCACTTTTTCCAAACTTTACCTCGGATTCGTATTTGGGGCCCTCTCGGACGCTCAGATATCGATTTTGAATGAAATCGGATTGGAAGGGAAGAAAATCAATATGGCTGCCACTTTTTCCAAATTTTACCTCGGATTCGTATTAAGAATTTTCTCGGACGCTCAGACGTCGATTTTGAACGAAATCGAGACGGAATTGAAGAAAATCAATATGGCCGCCACTTTTTCCCACTTTTACCTCGGATTCTTATTCGGGGACCTCTCGGACACTCAGATATCGATTTAGAACGCAATCGGGACGGAAATTAAGAAAATCAATATGGCCGCCACTTTTTCCAAACTTTGCCTCGGATTCGTATTTGGGGCCCTCTCGGACGCTCAGACATCGATTTTGAACGAAATCGAGACGGAATTGAAGAAAATCAATATGGCCGCCACTTTTTCCCAATTTTACCTTGGATTCTTATTCGGGGACCTCTCGGACGCTCAGATATCGATTTTGAACGAAAATGGGATGAAGATGAAGAAAATCAATATGGCTGCTAGTTTTTCCAATTTTTACCTCGGATTCGTATTAAGAGACCTCTCGGACGCTCAGATGTCTATTTTATACGAAATCGGGACGGAAATGAAGAAAATCAATAGGGCCGCCAGTTTATCCAAATTTTACCTCGAATTCGTATTAAGAATTCTCTCGGACGCTCAGATATCGATTTTGAACAAAATCGAGACGGAATTGAAGAAAATCAACATGGCCGCCACTTTTTTCAAATTTTACCTCGGTGTCGTATTAGGGGGACCTCTCGGACGCTCAGATATCAATTTTGAACGAAATCGGGACGAAAATTAAGAAAAGCAATATGGCCGCCAGTTTTTCCAAATTTTTTACCTCGGATTCGTATTCGGGGACCTCTCGGACGCTCAGATATCGATTTTGAACGAAATGAGGAAGAAAATGAAGTAAATCAATATGGCTGCGACTTTTCCAAATTTTACCTCGGATTCATATTAAGAGACCTCTCGGACGCTCAGATATCGATTTTGAATGAAATCGGGAAGAAAATCAATATGGCTGCGACTTTTTCCAAATTTTACCTCGGATTCGTATTAAGAGACCTCTCGGACGCTCAGATATCGATTTTGAACGAAATCGGGAAGAAAATGATGAAAATCAAAATGGCTGCGAATTTTTCCATATTTTACCTCGGATTCGTATTAAGAGACATCTCGGACGCTTAGATATCGATTTTGAACGAAATCGGGACGAAAATGACGAAAAGCAATATGGCCGCCTGTTTTTCCAAATTTTACCTCGGATTCGTATTAAGAATTCTCTCGGACGCTCAGATATCGATTTTGAACGAAATCCAGACGGAATTGAAGAAAATCAATATGGCCGCCACTTTTTCCAAATTTTACCTCGGATTCGTATTCGGGGACCTCTCGGACGCTCAGATATCGATTTTGAACAAAATTGGGAAGAAAATGAAGAAAATCAATATGGCTGCGACTTTGTTCCATATTTTACCTCGGATTCGTATTAAGAGACATCTCGGACGCTCAGATTTCTATTTTGAACGAAATCGGGACGAAAGTGAAGAAAAGCAATATGGCCGCCAGTTTTTCCAATATTTACCTAGGAGTCGTATTAAGAGTCCTCTCGGACGCCTAAATATCGATTTTTGTTGAAATCGTATCGGACGGCACTGATTAATAAAACCACTTACAATACATTGATTCAAGAAAGGTCGTATATTCATAGGGAATTCACGGCACTTCATGCGCCTTTAGACCTTATAAGGAACCTACATGCCAAATTTGATATCTCTCGAATCAGCAGTTTGGGCTGTGCGTTGATGTCACTCACTCAGTCAGTCAGTTTCTTCTTGCAATTTCGCACAAACTCTTAAAAGTTTTCATGTCTGCAGTATTAACTTTCAAAATCAATGCCATTTTCGAAATTAACGACCCAAAAAACCATAAAAACGACACCCATATTAATATTTAGACATTCCAACCCCCTCGCACCCCAACAGAGGGGATGGTATTTTACGTCCTCTACGTGGGATTTTAAAATCATTTTTGTTTTCGTAATCAGCGACCCGATAAACCATAGAAATAATACCCATATCGATTTTCAGAATTGTCACCACTTTTCACCCTGTTAGGGGTTGATTTCTCAAAAAACCTGAAACACATATTTACTCATTTATCGTTAGAAATACTCCTGTGAAGTTTCGAATAAAATAGTCCAACTTATCTTGATTCCCCATACAAACTTCGGACCCCCATTTCACCCCCGCCCCCAGGGGTTGATTTTTGAAAAATCCTTTCTTAATGCACCTCTAGACCTTATATGGAACCTACATACTCAATTTGGAATCTCTAGAACCAGCAGTTTGGGCTGTGCGTTGATATGTCACTCACTCAGTCAGTTAGTTATTTCTTGCAATTTGGCACAAACTTTCAAAAGTTATCATGTTCACAATATGAAACTTCAAAATTGATGCCATTTTCGTAATTAACGTCCCAAAAAACCATAAAAACGACACCCATATTAATATTTAGACATTTCATCCCCCTCGCACCCCAACAGGGGGGATGGTATTTCACGTCCTCCACGTAGGATTTTAGATTCATTGTTGTTTTCGTTATCAGCGACCCGATAAACCTGAAAAACAACACCCATGTCGATTTTCAGAATTTGTCACCACATTTCCCCCTTTTAGGGGTTGATTTCTCAAAAAACCTGAAACACGTGTTTACTCATTTATCGTTAGAAATACTCCTGTGAAGTTTCAAATAAAATAGTCCAACTAATCTTGTTTCTCCATACAAACTTCGGACCCCCATTTCACCCCCTTAGGGGTTGAATTTTGAAAAATCCTTTCTTAGTGCACCCCTACACATTATAAGGAACCTACGTGCCAAATTTGGAATCTCTAGGACCAGCGGTTTGGGCTGTGCGTTGATATGTCAGTCAGTCAGTCAGTCAGTCAGTCAGTCAGTCAGTCAGTCAGTTTCTTCTTTTATATATTTAGATAAAGCAATAATATAAATCAATCACCTTTCTTCGTTCGAGTCATCTTTCATACTGCATCATACGTCAAATCATTCGCCATTCCAAAGCAATTCAAACTCCATTCGAACGTTCCTTATTCATCATCTAGCAGCCAGCACCTTACACAGCTATCAAAAAGTACCAATCCCACACTCGGCCAATCCTACAACCATGAGCTGGTCCCTCAGTCATGCACCTTCGGACACCGCACTTACCCGTCATCAATAGTCACACCTTACTTACACCTTCTTAACACACCCTATTTACATCTTATATACACCGTCAAAGAAAAAACACATCAAAACACACTAGCTACATAACAATACACCGTATAAATAAAATCGGAACTTCAAAATATTTATAAACACATCGTAACATTCGTAACAAACTGCAAATACCGCCTCGACGTTCCACGCGTTCCACTTGTAGAAACAGTCGTGGCGAGCACCTTCAAGCTCCTTTGGTGGTTCTCCAAATCCATCTTCCTTCATCCTGGTACAGCTGACGTAGCTGTCGCCGCCTGCGTTCTCGTCCAATGTCTTACTAAGACTTTTTACATTATCGACATCTTTTTCCTGTTCTTGCCTATGTCGGTCATCGATCACCTCTAAATGCAAGTTTCGCTCGGCATCCTTTCGCCACCCGTCGTTCACGCCTTTTGTCTCATGGTTGATCAGTATTTTGCAATTTTTGCTATATTTAAATTTCGTCTCGCGTAAATCGCATTTTTCGGTAATCTGACTAATTGTGTCCATGTCAACTGACACTTCGTTTTCTTCGTCGTCAATTTGCGGTTTCACCCAAATAGACTACTATGAATATATATAGAGATAGACAAATCAGTCAAAGAAATTGTGCCTAGCGTCATCTAGTGCCCCAGTACAATAACAACCCTGTAGGCGTTTTCATTAGTGTGCGTCATATATATAAATATGTGCGTGCACGGAAGTACGCACACATAGAAACATTATACCTATACATACATACACTAACACATTGGTAACTATATTGGCTAATTTCATGGCAACTCGTGTTACATTATTGCATGCGTTAAAATCTTACTTATAGAAAAGAAGCATTAAGTTGTAAAGTTAGCCCTGAATATGTTAAAGAGCATTATAAAATAGTGAAAAGAAAAGATGGATAATAGTTATTCTGTATATTGCTCGTATATTTAGGCCAAACTTAACAATTAACTCTTTTTTCCAATAAGCAGTAATATATTAACGTATGCAAAAATGTAACATGAGTTTGACGAGTTAAAGTGGAATTGCCTCATCGTTTTCTTCATATCACAACGCTTACATCAGGCAATTCGTAAGTATCGCATACATGCGTACCTACTTAATGCAGAATTACAATCCAAGATCCAGTTTATAGTAAATGGAAAATAATAAACACAAACTACACATAATAACAAACTTGTATTCGAAGAATTGTAAAGCATTTCAAACGAAAAATATTCATTCAGAAAGCATACTTACCTGTTTTGTATTGTAAATTTAAAATTTAACACTACCCATATTCACTGATTTCCTAAAACCAACAAAATACAGATAAAGGTGTGTTTGAATTTATACAAACACTAATCATTATATTAATCGAAACCTACATAATAAACAATAAATAATAACTAATATTCATATGAAACATCCTTAATTGTTTTAAAGTTCATTTAACAACGTAATATATTTATTTTAAATTCAAATAATATACTTCTTTCTCGATTGCTATTACACGTTATTATGCCAATATCAACGATTTCACCCAAATCGAAATATTATTCTAAGAGCTCATGAACTGACACTGAATGCGGAACATAGGGGTGGGCAGCGATTCCTAAATATTTCTGATGTACGAGTATAAAGACCGGAGGACCATAGCTATCTCACATGAAAGCGCTTTCGGACTTACTGTGAGAGAGGCGAAAGCTTTATGCCGTAAATAGACTCTTGCTTCTTATCTATGAAGATTTTACATAAATATGACTAGGAAGGGATTTTAAAGTTACTTCAAATGTTAATAATGACGCGGGTGTGAATGTTTGTATTGGTTTTTTTAAAATGTTTCGTTTTTTTCTGCAGTCAGCTTTCCTCTTGTTCTTGCCAATGTGCTGGCCTTCGTAGAAAATATTGTACTTAAATGTTTTGCTGACGTCTTATTATTATTATAGCTAATAGGAGTTTTATTCTTTTTCTTTTGGTGTGGTCCCTCTTGGGCAAAAGCCTCTTTCATAAAGCCATTTCTCTTTGTCGGTGGCACTTTTTAACCGTTTTCCTCTGGCGACCCACCCGCCGTTTTCCAATGGGGTCTGGCTATTTTGTAGATTGGATGCTTCACCTTTCATCTGTCTAAGGCTAACTTTAGAGCATCTGTTATCATTGTTTTCTTGCGAATAACTGTGTTCCTTGTTTTACGGTTTTTTCTAAGATTACGATGCTTCTCTCCATTGCATGCTGACAGGGCAGGATTTTGTTTCTCGCTTTTTCTGTGTATACCTTGGTTTGGCTTGCATAATTAGGCTAGGCAAGATGCAAATATTTTTCTTTAAATATTTCCTTTTGCGCCCAGAACCTTTTGCATGAGATATTTATTCTCGTTTATGTATATTTCGTTTTCATTGCTGTTCGCATCAAAAGAGACTAATTTATCTATGTAAATACACATAGTCCTCCATATACTTTATTGTCTTCCCTTCTACACTGTGATTGTTAGTAACTATTTGTCATCATTTTGCTTATTGAGGCACTTATTAAGTGTAGGCTAACTCTTCTACTTTCCAAATCCAATTTTTGTAACTTTCTCTCTAACTCTTTTTCTGTTTCTCCGAAGATAGTTACATCGTCTGCGAAACTTAATTGACTCAATTATGTCTTCCAATTGTGTCCCAATTGTGTCTTAATTATGTCTTCCAGGACGGCAATGAATAATTTTGGCAAAAGGAGATCCCCCGTCTTACACCTTTCTAAATTTTTTGAACTTCTTAGCTTAGTCTGCTGTCGTCATATCTGTAATATGAAAATAAAAAAATAGGATATTTAAGTATTTTATAAAAAAAACTCTCCGCGATGCAATGATCGATGCTTCAGCCCAATCGGCACAATAGGTTTTATGGTCACGTTTTACGAACGGTCGAACTGGAAACCTTACTGCCTTCTCGAAGATCTCACGGTTCGTAAAATAACCCGGACCTTTTTAAGGCACGAGTGAATAGGCATCTTCTGGGTGAGTTCGCTTCATCGTCGGCCTCATCTTTGCCCGCTGGCTAGATACTGGCCAAGAGCAATCCCATTTTTAATTAAAAAATAAATGCCATACGATTATTTTTGGTATTACAGCCGAACGTCACATAAAACATTACAATAAAACCTATCGTCCTAGCTGGGCTGATGCTTGGATAATAATTTTGAAGAAAAAAAAACCGACTTCAATGGGGGAGGCCGGTGAAAGATTATTATACTTAGATGGTGCACTGTTAGATAGATATACAATAAAATAAAAATGGCTATAATGTATGTTTATAGTCTAAGATTAGTTAAGACTAAGTACCCTCAATTCCTCATGGAATCATGAAAAAACCTTGCTTGCTTGACAAACAAAACGAAGAGAACAAATCGCCAAACTTGAACTACGCGTCGTTGAAGAGTTCCGTTCTGATCATCATCAGCAGTTCCACTTCATCAAATGTCACTTTTATGAATGAAAATGCTTGATTAGTTCATGAAAATACTAAAATCACTATTTGTGTGCCTTTCATATTTGAGGAGTTCCCTCCATTCCTACTGGATCCCATCATCAGAACTCGAGCATGACAATAATCAATCGTGAAAATAGAACTTGCTTAACAAACACAGCTAGAAGGACAAATCGCCAAACGTGAACTTTTCGTCGTTAAAGAGTTCTGTTCTGATCATCATCAGCAGTTCCACTTCATCAAATGTCACATTTTTGTATGATAATGCTCTATTTGTTGATAAAAACACAAAAATCAGTATATGTTTGCTTTTAAGATTTGAGGAGTTCCCTCAATTCCTCATGGATCCCATCATCAGAAATCAAGCATGAAAAAAATTAATCGTGAAAATAGAACTTGCTTAACAAACACAGCTAGGAGGACAAATCGCCAAACGTGAACTTTTCGTCGTTGAAGAGTTCTGTTCTGATCATCATCAGCAGTTCCACTTCATCCAATGTCACATTTTTAGATGCAAATGCTTGACTTGTTGATAAAAACACAAAAATTACTATATGTTTGCCTTGAAGATTTGAGGAGTTCTCTCAATTTCTCATGGATCCCATCATCAGAACTGCGTTTTGACAAAAACGGGACCAATTTGGATATATATACTTACAATCAAAAAAAGAATTTTCCAAATCGGTTTAGAAATGACGGAGTTATGGACTAACAAACATTAAAAAAAAAAAACATACAACCGAATTGATAACCTCCTCTTTTGAAATTTTGAAGTCGGTTAAAAAGTATCAAAGAGCATACGAAGGATCCTAGACGCAATCATGGCACAGCGATATTCGCGCGCTATTAGCCGCGGTCTCTTGTTCAGTTTCCGTTTAAGACGGTAGTGTTGTGAAGAAGAGTTAAATACCTCGCAGTAGCTTGTGTGAATCTAAACAATCGAATTTCCCTCTCACGTGAAGTTTAGCTTAATTTTTTTCTTTTCATTTCCCCTCATTTTGCTTGTACATATATTAAGATGGCAATCATTTCCACCAAAACTATAGTTACATTGACAATTCTAGGGAAAGGAAGTAGTGATGGGAAATACCAGACCCAAGCAATTTGCAGTTTTTAAGCAATAATTATTTATTAGAAGAGGTAGGGCACAGCGAAACGTCATTTCGCTCAAATTTGAAGCAGCCCAACTGGGGAAGTACCTCCACCTTACAGAAGACCGCAGCCATAATAGCATCACTACTTGCCCCTTAGATAGGTATGTGGTGTTGTGTTCCTGGTGGTGAGTAAGGTCGCCAGAGCTCCCGAGGATGCGCTGTGTTGGGAGTGGGGGGCTGCATGTTTCTAGCTTGACAGCTGGAGACATCTGCGGCTCCCCCACTCTCAACTCAGCGCACCCCAAGTCAATAAAGGGTCGGCAATGCACTTGTGATTCCTTTGGAGTCGCAAGTATCCATAGGCTACGGTGTCTGCTTACCATCAGGCAGGCCGTAAGCTTGGTTGCCACCGTCGTAGTATAAAAAATATATATACAACTAGCTTTTGCCCGTGATCCCGTCCACGTGGACCTCCTTATCGCCTTAGAGAAATAATTATTGAAGGCGCAGGCATAATTATCGCTCTTCCATACACAATTCCAAGATCACCGGATGGGCAGCAGCATCACTGGAGTGCGGTGGAGATACTGCGATCGCCAACCCGCAAGTGTGGTGATTATGGCATATACCCCCCGTGAATTCGGGGGAGGCCTGTGTCCAGCAGTGGACGTCCTTTGGCTGGTGTGGTGGTGGTGGTAGATACAAACTCCCACCTCCTATTCTCCTCCTTAGGAACGATTTTCGAGAGGAAAGCTATCATATATGTCCTTTCCCGGTTCCCTAAAACGCGTTCTGTGCCAAATTTCATCAAAATCGGTTCAGCGGTTTAAGCGTAAAGAGCTAATAGACAGATGGATACAATACACTGTCTAATGGTCATATATTACAAAACGTGATGCGCCTGAGCTTATTTCATACGAGTATGTTGTTAATTTAGAGTATGTACTACAAAATGCAATTCGTGGCAGGAAATTGGATTTTATGGCAATATATTATTATATTGTTATATATATTACGCTATACTTCATTCATTTTACATTAGTTAATGTTTTATTGTTTAGAGATTATTTTGTTACGCCAGTTTTAAAATAACAGATTTAAATGGATAATGAACAATTTTGATAAATCAATGTCAGATAAATAAAAAATGCACTTATATACCGTTTTCTTTTGTGGAGTCTAGATTTTGCCTTCGTAGTACACTCTACTTAGTTGGCATTTCATCGTTCCTTCGTGATTCTTTAACAGTAAGATCAACTGAAAAAAAAACATCAAATAAAAAATTAATATACCTACATATGCTATGTTTTCAGTCGAATGCTTATTAGGTACCTAATTGTGAATATTGCGATTTCAACATGGAAGTATTAGTACATTACTACAGAGGCCGGGACGAAAGGGGTTGCCGGCCGAAGACATATAGACGGCCGAGCGAAGCGAGGCCGGATAGGTCTAAGGCGGGCAACCCCATATTTCCCGCCGAGGTATGTATAGTGCTTTTCTCAAACATGCAATGAAATGAACAACAAAAATATCAAAGTTTTATTTTTAATACGCATAGTGGCAGAATGTCAGGATGCCTGTGCCACAAATTTATGTGAAATGGAAATTAAAAAAGAGGACTTTGCCGGCCTAGGCCTGCAAGATTTGTATGAAGTTCCATTAACGACCACTTGTCCTAGCCGCACCTGAAACGTCATATTTCGCAGCCTATTATAAGGAACATAACATCAATATTTCATTGCATGTTTGAGAAAAATAACATACCTACTTACATACATACGTTGTCAGATTTATCAACCTACATCTTGTTACAAGGAAAGGTGTTATCACTTTTTAAACCATTTACTACTCATGTCTATGCAATCTTTTTATATTAAAATTTCAATCTCTATTGATATTTTCAAAAGTAAGTTCTGCCAGCCACAAACTTTTTAAAGACGAAGGCTGATTCACATGTCTTGATGTTAAATGGATGGATAACCAAGTTGTTACTTGTTAGACATGTGCTTGTCTCGGCACAAATTCTGTGGGTACCTAATATAAAATTGTCTTGAAACGGAGAAGCTTTAATTCATTCATTTCTGAGAGAAAATATGTTGGTTAATGTAGATTATATACAATCGCTATATGCGAGCTGACAATATTAATGGAGCAGCATAAGTTGCTACCTGAACCAAGTCTCAGCTGATCTGTGAACCAGGAACCTACTCCATTTAAAAGATTCTGAGGTCGTCCATGGTCATCATTAGTCAGTTCTTCGCATAAAAATTGTGGTTCTTCGGAAATCAAAAGCAGTATTTGTAAAAACCAAAATTATCATATTTGTGTTCCTATTTGTTTGGAAGAGTTTCCTCTAGTATGCCAAAAAACAATTATCAAATCGGATAATTATGTTATCTAGTGATTGCAATTTGCAATCCGGTATGATTTTTAATCCAGCTGGAGAGAGACCTCCTTAATTGGCAACCCAACAAATCATCAAGTCAATAAAAGGTTGGGAACGCCCTGACGATTCCGCGGAAGTCACAAACATCCTAGCCTACGGTTTCTGCTTACCATCAGGCAGGCCGTATGCTTGTCTGTCACCGTTATGGTATAAGAACAATAAGGCAAATACCGATATTTATACATAGAGGAACCAGCGCGTTTACTCTATTGTATTGTTTGTGTGCAATGAAGTTTCAACAAAAATTGGACCATCGCAGAGGCATATTCCCCTCCATCTTACTTAAAATATTTGGAGACCCTTATAAACAAATTTAGGTAGGCCCTTAGGGTCGGGAACGTGTCGGCAAAGCGCATGTGATTCGTCTAGAGTCACAAGCGTCCATAGGCTTCGGCAATTGCTTACCATTAGTCATCACATCAGTCATGGTTATTGGTAAGCCTGGTAACAATTGTCACCGTTTGGTTGTTAAAATAAACCAGCCAAGTGCGTTTAGTGCGTGTTGGCCGCAATGACGACGGTTCCGGACTGTACTCATATGATTTGTATCTAATTAGCATGTTCTGTGGCGTGAATACCAGTTACAAAGTATTTACCGGAGTTTTAGAGTTCATTACTTAAACTCTCCGCGAGTTAAGAAATGTGTATAGTTAAAGGCGCCAAAACATGTGCTTACCTGCTTAATACAATGAGGGTACTGCTTTAGCACCAACCCTCTCACCGCTGGTGTGAAATTTTGGTTCAAACTGTAAGTGCAACCTTTCAATATTTATAATTTTCATCATCGTCCATTTGCCAAAGCCCCCCATCGATCGTCATTACCCAAGAAACGCTTTGGTTGCTTGTTGTGTTGGGAAACGAGTGGAGTGATGATACATTAATATCCAACCCTATAACAAAAGTACACAATAAGTTGCAAATCTGGCCTAATTTTACTGTCGCTGTGCAATTTTATGATACATGTTGTTTACATTATCGTTAGGTACATATAGATACTTACTCGTTTCATATACCTCAGTGGCGGAAAGTACGGAAACAACACGTGAGCCGTTCGAGGCATAGCCGTCAGTAGCCAAAACGCAAAGCAAATCAAACTCCAGTTCCTCCAGTAGCAGGTCAGCAGAATATAAACAGAATCCTCAGAGTACAAAACGAGCGCTCTAGTCATAAGATGATGAATGAAATGGAATAAAATCAGACGAATATTTAATTTCGAAAGCAGTTTCTGAGCGATATGACATATTTATATTTCAGTATGACAGTGACAACAACGGTAACTTTTTTTAAATTGAGCTGCAAAAGGAGGTAGCATGTCGACGTTCCATTCCATCTAAAAAAATCTTTGTGATTACTAAGATTTGCTTTATAACAATAAATAAAATTATAGATTTTCAGACAAAATAATTTTTAATTGAATTTATTAATAGATGGAACTACAGTCTCAGATGCCATAAAAATACGTAAAACGGGATTTGCCCAGATTGTCAATATTGTCATTCTTAGTTTTGCCATTTCAAAAATGGATTCCTAATGTCACGTGATCAGACTACTTCCGCTTTGGAATGCCATCTATCGACACAGTACTGCGTACCTCCGAACGGTACCTCGTACGCTGCTCATTTTGGCAGATTTCCCTGTTTGTATGGAACTGATAACACCGTGGTTTCACCTCTGTGGGAATTAAATTTAAAGATTGCGCACCGAACGTCGAAATGTCATTGCATACTTCATGAATTTCAGGCTTATTTCCGTTATTTTCCTCATACACACCCGCATCACTATTATTGCCAAATTCTCGGAGTAATGCCCATTTTAGCTCTTGCCAGCTACTAAATGGATTCTCTGGCCGTAGCCATAGCGCCGCAGTACCTCGTATTAGAAATCTTTTGGGTATCAGGAACTGCTGCTGAGCCGTCCAGTCGTATAAAATTATCTTGGCATCTACGTCGTCTACGAAACTTTTCACCATATAGTCGTCGTCCGCAGTAAACATGCGTAGTGTTTGAATTTGTCGTAGAATATTCATCGTCGTTGATCACCTTCTTCTTCGTCTTGCGTATTCTTGCTTCTTCTTCACATTTAACATCGTACCACCATAAAAATCATGTTACGTCTGTCGTCGTTTCCTTGTTTCTTCTTCGTCGTCTTTTCACCTTCACATAAAACTTCGTTGCGCCATAAAAATCGTCATTTGTCCGGCGTAGTTCTCAATGTTTTCCCATTAGCGTCGCGATCCCGGACGAGCCCCCAAAATGTAGGAGTGGCGCAGGAAAACAACGAATTAACTTAATAATTTTCTTCTTTATTTGCAATAAAGCAATAATATAAATCAATCACCTTTCTTCGTTCGAGTCATCTTTCATACTGCATCATACGTCAAATCATTCGCCATTCCAAAGCAATTCAAACTCCATTCGAACGTTACTTATTCATCATCTAGCAGCCAGCACCTTACACAGCTATCAAAAAGTACCAATCCCACATAAATAATAATAATAAAACTAAAAATCATTGTTTTCTGATTTTTTATGTGTACAAACACAATTACCAAGCTGGATGCCAAATTTCACCTTCCTAGGTCACCTGGAAGTGAGTTAGGTTTTTGATTACTAGTCAGTCAGTCAGTCAGTGGTGAAAATGCCGTCTTTTTAACTTTAATATCTCAACTGTTTTACCCCTATTTATGAAATTAGTGGTTCTAGTTTTTCTAAAGGATCTTAATAAATATACCAGATTTCACTTTTTTATATTAAATAAATTTGGTGTTATTGAGGGGTCAAAAGTGGCTCCAAACGGTTCGTGTAAAATAACACACGGCTGCTGTTCGCTAGTTCCTGCGGGATTACGCATATAAAAGGGTTTTATTTGTGTTTGTGAAGAAAAAGTGTACGTTGATACTTTTAAAAATGCACGTAGAAGAAAATAACTGCACTCCCGAAGAAGCTACGTAAGTTACACATTAACTTAGGAAAAAAACATGGTGCGTAAAAAATCTAAAAAATACTATTGATTTGAAATGAGTCGTGGAAAAAGTATTGTATGCAGCGGTGTATAAGTGGTTTAAAAACGCTCAGACGCCACGAGCGTTTTTAGGCCATTGCAACACACGCCACTTCTTATACAACAGTGGCATAAAATACTATAAAACTGCAGTGTGGTCACGGATACGTACAGCCACGAACTTATGGAATTATTTTAAGGTTGACAGTCATGTCAAACTGTATAGAAATTACAGGTTTTTTTTTGCAAAATTACTTGTACACTAAAGAGCGTGAACGTTTCAAAACGTTACGCAATCGGCCTGCTGAGTAGCGTTGAAAATTTCCGGAAAAAAATCCCGTTTCTTTCCAAACGGCACGTTTTTTTCGGATTATTACAAAAAAAATCATGAAACTTCCGCTTTAATTTTTCCGAAAAAAATAGTACATTACTACAGAGGCCGGGACGAAAAGGGTTGCCGGCCGAAGACATATAGACGGCCGAGCGAAGCGAGGTCGGATAGGTCACAGGCGGGCAACCCCATATTTCCCGCCGAGGTACAGGTCGCGGCACGTAAGTTTAGCGCTGACCGTTTATGCGCAGAAGTCGAAAATAAGGTATCTCGGGGGAGTGAAAGGGCGCGCGCGGGCATGCGTAAGCGCTGATTGGCTCTCTTGTCGTACTCTGTCCCGCGCACCGATACGACGCCCCGCTCACTTCTGGTGTACAGTCGCGTTCTAAATTGTATTGTTGTTACTGTTGTTGTTTTCTGTCAAGTTTGAGATTGTGTTTTATTGACTGTTGTAATTAAGTTTGCGTTTATTTGTGATGTGTGATGTTGAAACAGTGAATATGCCTAGAAGAAATACTGTTTTGTGAAGACAGGCACGGAAAATGTTATATGACGTGCATTATTTTTTAAAGACAGAGCTAATGATCCATTCTTTGAAACATATTAAAAGTCTGATTGACGAAACTACGAATATGATACTCTGCAGTTACTTGGACAGCGACACTGTCATTTAAGCATGATGAAACAAACTGGAAAAGTTATTAAGAGGGAAAATATGAAATTTAATTGTGTTGTCAGTGATTTAGGGAAAATTCAAAAAAGAACAGCAGAGGGTACAAAACCAGCTTCCACCCGCGACTTCGTTCGTGTGGAAAAATATGATATGTATATCTCGGAGCTAAATTTCATCCAGATCCGTTCAGCCGCTTTAGCGTGATTGAGAAACATCAATCTATATGTGACTAGTTTAAATGAACTAGCTTAGATATTGAAGGTGGACAAACTAAAACACGTGCTTTATTAATAAGTATAATTTTAATCAATTTGTAGACATAACAATTGCGCGCGCGACAGTACCTATGCGCAGCTATCCCCTCCACGTTTTGTTCACCGCTAGACTTACGTGCCGCGACCTGTATGTATAGTGCTTTTCTCAAACATGCAATGAAATAAACAACAAAAAAAATCAAAGTTTTATTTTTAATACGCATAGTGGCAGAATGTCATGATGCCTGTGCCACAAATTTATGTGGAATGGAAATTAAAAAAGAGGACTTTGCCGGCCTAGGCCTGCAACATTTGTATGAAATTGCATTAACGACCTCTTGTCCTAGCCGCACCTGAAACGTCATACTTTGCAGCCTATTATAAGCAACATAACATCAATATTTCATTGCATGTTTGAGAAAAAACCATTTAAACAGGTTTCAATCGGTTATTTTTCTTAATATTGAAGAAAAATAACCCATTGAAACCTGTTTAAATTGTTTTTTTCGGACTAGTAGCACCACCCCCTTTCTTCCCTTGGGTGTCGTAAGCGTCGACTATGGGAACCAGGTTGAAAGGTGTTGTGGGCGATGGGCTAGCATCCTCTCACTGCAATATCACATTTTCTCCATCTATAAACCTGCAATTGCTAAAAGTGGCACTGAAAAATAATTTTCGTGTGCTCTGCCTACCCTTCTTGGGAATATAGGCGTGAGTTTATGTATGTATGTTATAAAACCTAAATAAAATTAAATGTATTATTTGTTATTTTTCTTAAAAATCCCGAAAAAAAAACGGATATTTTTTTCATAAACTTCAGAAAAAAAAAATATTTCCGACTTTTTCAACGCTACTGCTGAGGGCCTACTCCGTACTTCGAAAATTAAACTTCGTATCGTGCCGTCCCTTTCCGTCGTATAGGGTATACGACGTATACGAGAGTGAAAGGGACGACACGACACGAAGTTTGATTTACGAATTTCGGAGTAAGCCCTCTGGTCTTATAATCAGAGATCGGACAAATTTGCGTCATTGCTCGCAAAATAATGTGGACATGACACCAAAATTAATGAAAATGTTAATCAATTAATCAATTTCTTATGTGCCATATAATTTGATTCCTAGTCAATATTTATTGTTTTTTTTTTGTATTTACAAAAGTTTATTAAAGTATAGATTTATTAAAGAAAATAATCAGTATCTTTTCCAAATTTTCTGCAGTGTGTCTATTTTTTTACATCAAAAATATACTTAGTTAAGGTATGGTACTCGTACATACGTAATTTAGGTGCGATCTCAGAGTAAGGATTTCTATGGAGATACTATACGAGTTTCACCAAAGGGGACAGAGAGCTCTTATGCAGCTAAATTGAGAACTAGTCTTAAACGTCTGGCGGCTTACAATAAACAACCTCTTTAATTTGGCCGGGTAATCGTTTATTTGCCTCAAACTATTTGACTAGACGTTTAGATGACATTGAGACAAATAAAGAAAAGCGGAACTATGACAAGGACAACAAATGATATATCCCTCTCTCTTGCTCTTATTCAATTTAGTATATGATCTTCTTGCTCTTAGCGGTATTATTTGGCCTGTTTAGCCTAGTTGGTAGTGACACTGCCTCCGAAGCTAGAGGTCCCGGGTTTGAATCCCGGACAGGGCATTATTTGTGTGGCACGGATTTTGTTCTTGGGTCTTGGATGTTCTCTATGTATTTAAGTATGTATTTGTCTATATAAGTATGTATATCATCGTCTAGTACCCATAGAACAAGATTTGCTTAGTTTGGGACTAGGTCGATTTGTGTAAGATTTTCCTTCAATATATATATTTTTAACCGACTTCAAAATTTCAAAAGAGGAGGTTATCAATTCAGTTGTATGTTTTTTTTTTTTGTTTTTTTTTTTAATGTTTGTTAGTCCATAACTCCGTCATTTCTTAACCGATTTAAAAAAATCTTTTTTTGATTGTAAGTATATATATCCAAGTTGGTCCCGTTTTTGTCAAAACGCAGTTCTGATAATAGGATCCATGAGAAATTGAGGGAACTCCTCAAATCTTCAAGGCAAACATATAGTAATTTTTGTGTTTTTATCAACAAGTCAAGCATTTGCATCCAAAAATGTGACATTGGATGAAGTGGAACTGTTGATGATGATCAGAACAGAACTCTTCAACGACAAAAAGTTCACGTTTGGCGATTTGTCCTCCTAGCTGTGTTTGTTAAGCAAGTTTTATTTTCACGATTAATTTTTGTCATGCTTGATTTCTGATGATGGGATCCATGAGGAATTGAGGGAACTCCTCAAATCTTAAAGGCAAACATATAGAGATTTTTGTGTTTTTATCAACAAATCGAGCATTTTCATACAATAATGTGACATTTGATGAAGTGGAACTGCTGATGATGATAAGAACAGAACTATTCAACGACGAAAAGTTCACGTTTGGCGATTTGTCCTCCTAGCTGCGTTTGTTAAGCAAATTCTATTTTCACGATTAATTTTTGTCATGCTCTATTTTTGATGATGGGATCCATGAGGAATTGAGGGAACTCCTCAAATCTTAAAGGCAAACATATAGTGATTTTTGTGTTTTTATCAACAAATCAAGCATTATCATACAAAAATGTAACATTTGATGAAGTGGAACTGCTGATGATGATCAGAACAGAACTCTTCAACGACGAAAAGTTCACGTTTGGCGATTTGTCCTTCTAGTTGTGTTTGTTAAGCAAGTTCTATTTTCACGATTGATTTTTGTCATGCTCGAGTTCTGATGATGGGATCCATTAGGAATCGAGGGAACTCCTCAAATGTGAAAGGCACACAAATAGTGATTTTAGTATTTTCATGAACTAATCAAGCATTTTCATTCATAAAAGTGACATTTGATGAAGTGGAACTGCTGATGATGATCAGAACGGAACTCTTCAACGACGCGTAGTTCACGTTTGGCGATTTGTTCTCTTCGTTTTGTATGTCAAGCAAGCAAGGTTTTTTCATGATTCCATGAGGAATTGAGGGTACTTAGTCTTCTACCATTATAAACATACATTATAGCCATTTTTATTTTATTGTATATCTATCTAAGAGTGCACCATCTAAGTATAATAATCTTTTTCCGGCCTCCCCCATTGAAGTCAGTTTTTTTTCTTAAAAATTATATTATTTGACGTCTACTCGATACTCTGAGGGTACGACAATTACGACTGTAATTTGGCAACTATCACTGTCAATATATATATATATATCTATATAAGAAAAAGTAAGTCCACGGAGGTTTTATATTTTTATCAATTTTTATATCGATAGAACTAAAAACTTTTTCGTCAGAAATAACAATCGTATCAGGATATTTACCATGTAGTAGTTGTTGGGTATTATTTCTAGTGTAAATAATCGTGTCAGTTTAAAATACTTTACTTCACTATCATATAAAAATATTTACGAAAACGATAACCACTTAAAATAACATTTTGCCAATAATTATAAGCACGTATATATGCTGACATACTGACTCACATTATTAACAAGAGTATACAGACTATGACGTTCCCTGCCGACTGGAAAATTGCTCAAGTGACACCTTTGCCAAAAAAGCCAAATCCAGCTAACCTCTCCGAACTCCGTCCTATAAGTATCCTTCCCTGTGCATCGAAGAGGGTGATCTGCGACCAGCTTTCGAAATATCCGGAAGAAAACAGCATCCTGCCTGAACTGCAGTCGGGTTTTCGCAAGGGTCGATCGACAGTTACTGCGTTACTTGATGTAGTCGACAATATCTTACAGGCTAGGGATGTAGGGGAGAGTACCATACTCGTCCTTTTAGATTTCTCCAGGGCTTTCGACTGCATTAGCGTGCCTTTACTTTTATCGAAGATGTCGTATTACGGGTTTGATGTTTCTGCCGTGAATTGGTTTAATAGTTATCTCTCCGGCCGCGCGCAGACGATGGCGTTGCGTGGGATGGATGGCGTCATTATGCGGTCCGCTCTTTGTCCTGTGCTGAGAGGCCACAGGGTTCAATACTGGGCCCCCTGCTTTTCATATTATATAGTGCTGACGTCATTCATAATATGAAGGGCAGCAAGTACCATCTTTACGCTGACGACCTCCAGCTTTACCTTTCTAGCGCACCCACGGACATATCTGCTGCTCTTAATACTATCAACGCGGACCTTGATCGTATTTCTGCTTGGTCGGAAAGGAACTGCCTTGTCCTTAATCCGAACAAATCGAAATATGTTGTCTTTGAAACATCAAATCCGTAGTACTGTCAATAACCTCGAGGCTTTGACCACCAGGAATGTTGCCATCATGGGCGAACCAATAGAGAGGGCGGTAGAAGCAAATAACCTTGGTCTCCTCATGGATGGCAAGTTGTGCTTCGAGAACCGCCTTAAAGTTCTTTACAATATTCGCGATTTCCTAAGTGTTGATTTGCGTGTCAACCTTTGTGAATCGCTGATATTGTCAAGACTAAACTATTGTGATATTGTCTATGCTGGCTGCATTACTGGTCGTACAAAAAAGCTCATACAACGAGTGCAAAACGCATGCATTCGTTTCTGCTTCCGAGTCCCTCCCCGCTCCCATATCACTCCCTACTTGAACGCCGCTGGTCTGCTGAACATGCCTGCACGCAGACGCCTGCATCTCGACACTCTTCTTTTTGGCATAGTGCGGTCTGGGGTCCCAGCATATTTGCTGAGTAAACTAGTATGGCCCAAAAGTGCGCGCTGGTGTAAGGCAATGGTTCTGATGGCCAAGCATCGAACCGCGGCTTTTCGAGGAAGTTTCAGATTTGCGGCGTCCAAGTGTTGGAATGATCTCCCTCCACCCATCCAAGGGGCGTCTAGCTAGTATACCTTTAAGCGTAAGCTTAAGGGCTATTTGTTGACGCTCCAAAGATCCCATTCCTAACATATCCAGCACTTAAAGTATCCCAACCTTCCTTTCTTGTATTGTAGCTTCCTATTTTTTATTGTATTTGCTCGGAAGCTGTTATTTGTTTTGAACGGCCATCATTTTAAAATACATTTAGGTATTACTATATTAGGTATACAGTCAGTAAAGCTCTTTTAGAACTAGTTAATTTAATACAACTTGGCCATTTTAAACGATTTTCACTATACTGTAATTATAAGTATTTTTTATAAACATATATTATGACATTATTTATTATGTGTATACATACCTTAAAATAGTAGGTTGTGTTGCGTTCCGTGGGTCACATACGGTGCTGTCTGAAAACCAGCGCTGCAGGTGTCTGACACCTCGGCATAATGCTGAGACAGCAACCGATTCACTGCCGCGAAGACACACGTTATGTGTTCTATTTTATGCGTGTTATCCTTTTATCTGTGTTGTATCTGTGTGTCTTTTATATTAGTGAATAAATGTCTTTCTTCTTCTTCTTCTTCTTCTGTATAAACTATTACTTCCGAAAATTCAAATTTTATTTAAAAAAATAATTAGTTGATTAACATTTTGATTAATTTTGGAGTCATGTCCACATTATTGCGAGCAATGACGCAAATTTGTCCGATTTCTGCTTACAATGGAGACAGAAGGAGGCTAATAATCCCTAACCTCATCTTCAAAAGATTTGTTTACACAACAAGCCTTTTAAGTATTTGTAAAAAGCGCGAGAGTATCAAGTGTTATACAACTCCTGAACTTCCTACGCAAAATACACCCACGGTTTTTTGGCTTATTAAAAGCTTTTCAATTCTCTCAATATATTGTTCGCAAAAAATACAGATGGCAATAAAAAATGTAACACAAATATACTTTAAGCTGTGTGGGTGCTTCCATTTTGTTTTGACGAATATTTGCTAGGGAATTATGAGTTGAACAATACCATACCTACAGTAAACATGTTGAGAACTATTTCATTTCTAAATAATCCATCTGTATGTGCCTACTATGAATGTACATACATTTATTGAATTCTAGAATGACCCTTTTAACCGGAGGTACAGTTCGGGTTAAAAGGGTGTTCGGATTCCCTGCCAAAAAAGTATCCATGCCTCTGGGCATCGTTACTGGTGATGACCCTCAGATTTTTTTTCACTATAATTTGTTAAAAAATATATTATATCATTTTATTCTAAGCTTCTGAGCTTAATTGTCGTCGTCCGTTTTTTTTTTTTAATTTGTTATCTTTAATTTGAAAATAGAATTTTCTTTATCATTATCAGACTCCACTTAAGCCACATCATTTAGAGTTTAAATTCCAAGATGCAATATATCCTGTCCTGGGTTAAGACTACATAATATACGGGTAAGACTAGGACGTTCGTTTCTCTGTCAACTGTCATTTACACCAACCGAGCGTACCTATGTCGGAAACATACCATCGACCCGCTGGGTAATTACACAGCGAGCGTGTAGATCTAAATGTCAAAAATGACAGTCATGGTCCTGACACGCGTTACGGAATGAGCCCAAACACGCCGGATTTATCTTGTGTAGTTTAGAAGTTTCTATGGCCACCTTCTGTTTTCATCATCAGATCAGCTCGGTGGTACCATAATATTGCATTGTCATCGAACTTACATAAGTATGCCAAATGAGCTCAATTGGACACTGGCAGGTGGCTGAAAAATAGATGAATAATTTTGTTGACAACTTACATACTCGCGTATTCTTACGAATATTGCATTATGAGCTTGTAAAAAATATTGAATGTAAACTGATGGACCAGATGGTGTGTACATTGGTACTCGTAATTGTGATGAATATACCTCGAGTTAAATTTTACAGACAGATTATAGTAGTCGCGCCGCCTAAATGCTATGAGTCAATACGCGGCACGAAATTAATGATCGAACGATCTTAGCACCATGTATTTAAAACACGTTAAATGATAAAATAATTGTATTATTTGTTCGAGACAAAAATACAACATAGTTTCTTCATTTATACTGATAAATATAGTGCCAGGAGACAGAAGGTATAGTTACCAAACGGTTTAATCTCAGCAAAAACGTATGAAAGTGAGACGTACCTACTGTAACCGCAATGGTCACAGTACCTAATAATTATTTTATATAAATAATACCTACTTGAAATTTTAAACACGAATGCCTATAAAAATGTTCCCACGACAAGCTTTCTTTGAAATCGAACCTATTCAAAATACAGTCATAAATTTCTAAGTTTATGGTACTTTTTTAATCTGGGGTATGTTAGTTGACGTCTTGAGTTCTGAGCCTGGGCGCAAACTTCAAGTGGATGGCTGTACTTGAAAAAATCCAATGAATTTAAAAACAAAAGGGCTTAAATTACCTGTAATAATATAGCACTTGCGTCTATTAGCTATATTATTGATTACGTGTGAAATTTTTGAACTAAAATGACGAAAGTCATATGCATTCAAGCATTATAGACAAATTGCTTCATTTCAGAATGCGTAGGAATTCATGTGGGATATGGTGTAAAAATAGTTCAGGCAGTCGGGGTTCGCGTTCCTTACGAAAAGGTCGACAATTATAAAGAAATCCCTTTTCAATTAATATTTAATATCTATATTAATTTAGATTAATATTTAATATCTACCGCATAGGTTTCGCGGTTGTTAGTTTAAAATAGTGGTCCTGTAATATAATTTTTGTGCTATTTATAGATATTTTAGACATTTCTTAGTGAACTGATAAGTGATTTTAATAAGTATGGAATTTTATAGTGACAATTGACATTGAACTCAGTGTGCATGTACTATTAAGTCAATGTCAGTGTGTTAAGACTTTAAGTGATTTTATTTTATTGTTAATAGCTATGTGTGTAATGTAACTTTCTAATTAGAGTCAGTGCTAAGGAAGTACAATGTAGTGTATATACATATTTTTTATCCCTTTTAGGTATCTCGTCGCGTCGGGTGAACTTGAGTGTTTTGATAGCTAGTATTAGGGTTCAATAGCTATTCAGCTACAAAATTGTAGTTTTGTTCCAATATACAAGGGTGTGTTAGGTAATTTCGGCATAATCACTGAGGCTGATGAAGTGTTCTAGAGAAGATTTATTAGGGACCACTAGGGTAAAAAAATAATTCTATCTTCATATTATATTTTAGTATGTACCTGAATGAAAGTGGAATCAAAATATTTAGCTCTTGTATTCATATGCATTATTTTAAATAAAACTGCATGAATGAAATGTTGATATTGCAAAGTAAATGATTTTTAGGAGAGAGTCATTATCACATACATCTCTTACTATCACTAGCTCTTTCCAACACTTCTAACACTTTGTAATATCACGCATTTGATTGCTTTTGATTCTATTATTTGTGACAAGATAGTGAACAGTGAAATAAGCATGACACAGCGTCTCGGAAAAAAAACGGATAGTGGGAAGACTAGACCAATACTATGAACAACAACAACTATGCAAAAGAAAATCTTAATACTCAGAAAAAAGAAGAAGATGAACCAAAATACCTACATCACCCAAGACTACACGAAGGATATTGTGGTGAACCGCAAATCTAATAAAAAGCCCTTTCGTGAGAACGAGAAAAGGAAAAGGAACTCGGAGACACCAAGCGCAAAGGACAGCAACAGCACCACTATCAAGAAACTCCAGAAAATGGATGCATTCCAACTTATGCATACTCCACATCTGACAAAAACACCTACCTTAACAATTAATCTGGAACAAACTATAGCGCAACAAAATCAAACAGATAATAAACACTTAAATAAAACAACTCAAAAACCAACAAACAATATACAACAACAAAATAAACAACAACAACAAAAAGGTCACAACCCGGCTGGTCCCCGTGGGACATCTGACCAATACCCTCCAACACAAAGCAAAACTGAAATACTGAACATCGCTACACTGAATGTACTCACTCTACGATCAGACGAGATCTTGATAGAATTAGAAAGAGCGCTCAAAGATATAAAGTGGGACATCCTAGGCCTCAGCGAGGTGAGACGAAAAGGCGATAAATTGGAAGAATGGGATCATTTCCTATTCTACTTCAGAGGCGAAACTCAGGGAAGACATGGAGTTGGATATATAATAAAAAAGCATCTTAAAGACCAAATAGAAGAAATAATTGGAATATCAGAACGCATAGCTGTATTAAACTTGAAAGTCCCCAATTACAAAGATAACTGGACAATTATACAGGCTTATGCTCCTACTGATAATGCGAATATTGATGATGCTGAAAAATATTATGCCGACTTAAATAATACTATTGAACAACATGGTCACAAAAACTTAGTGGTAATGGGTGACTTCAATGCCCAAGTTGGAAACAGCCAACATGGAGAAGATAGTATCCTGGGTAAATATAGTACTGGAAGACGTAGTAAAAACCGAGAAAGACTTATCAACCTTGCATTCACATACAATCTTACAGTACTAAACAGCATCTACAAGAAAAAAACGAAAAAGAAGTGGACATGGATATCGCCTGATGGGAGATACACTAACGAAATCGATTTCATCCTCACAAACAGACCAAAAGCCTTCCAGGATATTAATGTGCTAAACAAATTTAATTCCAACACAAACCATCGAATGGTTAGAGCAGATCTAAAAACGAAACCTATGAAGAATTGTAGACCGCAAATGCAGCTTCCACTGTAGATAGAAGATGAAGAATCCTTAAGGAAAACGAGAACAGCTTTAGAACAAAACTTAGAAGTTTTCAAAGATGAGACCAAAACCTTAGGCGTTCAGGAACAATAAGATTATTTTGAGAGCAGGCTAAAATTGGCAGTTAGCAAGAGGTCCCAGACCAGAAATTCAAGACACAAACATATATCGGAAGCAACAGACACTTTGCTAAGAGAGCGGTTACAACTTATAAGAACAAAACCAACAAAAACCCATAGAAAGAAAATAACAGAACTTAGCAAACAAATCAAAGAAAACATAAGAAATGATAAAAACAACACAGACTTAAGACGATTGAAGAACACGTGCTACGATCAGGGGCAATTAGAAAAGCTTGGAAGATACTAACACATAATAAAGAATGGATGACATACCTCAAAAACAAAGAAAACAAAGACCAAACAAAAAGACATGATATAATGCATGTTGCAACAGAGTTCTACACGGAATTATACACACGAAGAGACGAAGAAAAAATTAACTGCCCGGAGCTGTCGGACAATTCTCCAGTACCACCTATCACAATTAGAGAGGTAGAAAGAGCCATTGAAACGCAAAAGAAGGACAGAGCACCCGGGCCAGATGGGTTCTCAAATGAAATACTTCTAGGCACAAGAGACTTAATTTCACCTATCCTAGCTAACATTTTCAACAACATTCTTAGTACAGAAGCAATACCAGTACAATGGACGATTTCAAATATCACATTATTACACAAGAAAGGCGACAGAAGTAATATTAGTAATTATAGGCCAATAAGCCTGATGTCCAACATTTACAAAACATTTGCAAAAATTATACTCCACAGGATAACAACAGTTCTAGACGAAAACCAACCAAAAGAACAGGCGGGCTTCAGAAGTGACTATTCAGTCTTAGACCATACATATACAGACACTCAGGCAAATATTTGAGAAATATAAAGAGTATGATATGCCTTTGTACTGCTCATTTGTGGACTAGAGCAAAGCCTTTGATTCGCTAAATCATAACTCCACATGGACAGCATTGAACGAGCAAGGGGTGGAACACACATTAATAAGAATAATAGAAAACATTTACAGTAACAGCAAAGCCCACATACAATTGGAATCCAAAGGAAATGAAATAAAAATTATGAGAGGAGACCCATTATCTCCTAAACTTTTTTCGGCGGTACTAGAAAAAATCTTTAGGAATTTAAACTGGGAAAACTGTGGTATTGTGCTGGATGGAGATCGCCTTTCACACCTACGATTTGCTGACGACCTAGTGATAATGAGCAATGAACCAGAAGAACTGCAAGGAATGTTGCAACAACTAACAGAAGAAAGCAAAAAAATAGGACTACTAATGAACACGGAAAAAACAAAAGTTATATATATATCTATCTATATATATATATATATATATATATATATATATATATTTAGATAATATTGGGGGACAATCTTACACAAATCGACCTAGTCCCAAACTAAGCAAAGCTTGTACTATGGGTACTAGACGACGATATACATACTTATATAGATAAATACATACTTAAATACACAGAAAACATCCAAGACCCAAGAACAAATATCCGCGAAAAATGCACAAATAAATGCCCTGGCCGGGATTCGAACCCGGGACCTCTAGCTTCGGAGGCAGAGTCACTACCAACTAGGCTAAACAGGTCGTCAACGACCAATAAACTAAGAGTTCCAATCAAGGCGGATCAAGGCATAATTGAGTATGTGGATGAATATCTCTATTTGGGGCAAATTATATCTCCAAACGATATAATGGACATGGAGGTAGATAGAAGAATTGCGAACGCCTGGAAGCGATATTGAAGCTTAAAAGAAGTGATGACGAACAAGAGCTTGTCCATGGCACCTAAGCGCTAACTTTTCGATACCTGCATCCTACCAGTACTTTCCTACGGTTGCCAAACTTTTCCTACTAAAAAGCAGCTAAGCAAACTAAAGATCTGCCAACACTCGATGGAGCGAAGCATGGTAGGGGTAAAAAGGAAGGACAAAAAACGACTGGATGATATTAGGAAAGAAACAAAAATAGAAGACATAACTGTAAAGATAAAGAAACTCAAATGGAAGTGGACGGGTCATATGATGAGAGGAAAGGACAAATGGAGTCGGGCTGCTACAATATGGTACCCCAGGGACAAAAAGTGGAAGAGAGGACGACAATATAAAAGATGGGTGGACGAAATTGTCCAAGTAGCTGGGAGAACCTGGACAAGACTCGCAACCGACCGGCACAAATGGAAAATGTTGGAGGAGGCCTTTGCCAAAAGGCAAACAGACTAAACAGTAACTCATCTACTCTTACTACTATTACTCTTGATTAATGAAATGTTTGAATAAAAAAGGCTATTATTATTAGTGAACTAACAATAAAAAACTATTACATACTTACTCATTGTAATCCGTGGCATAGCTTGGGTACAATGAACACACATTCGAGTACTCACCGCATTACACTTACATACACAAGCTGATACACCACACATTTAGTCTATTTTTTATACATGCATTTAGGTACACTCGGCAGAAGGTAACTTGGCTGACATTAGGTCCTGGGTTATAGTTGTAGCTGAAACAGGGCCCTTCCTAAAGAATTCTGACGTGTCAGTTCTTTAGAAACTAGGATCCGCAACATTACACACTAGGTATACAACCAAGGCCTGAGTTGTTTATGTGTTCTGTATCATACTCTCTGTTTACTCTGGGGCGCAACCCCTCGATATATGCCGACCCCTGACGTCTGATGTCGTGTGTAAAGGTAGAGGGCTCTCCGTGCAATTTAAGGGGTTTGCAGTACAGAGTATGTTATAGCGCATAAATAATGTTCAGAGCACCTTGTACAATTTCGACAACAATCACTAACTTTGTTGCAGATAAATCGCGGCTGCATGACGAAGTAGGAAAGCGTAAATTCATCAGCGCGTAAAGCTTAGCGTAAATAAAATAAAAATAAATAAATTATTTGGCATTCTGCGTAAAGTACATTTTTTAAGTATAACAGATTGATGAGGCATGTGTAGGTGGGAAGGTTTAAATTTAATAGTAGATCAGGATTGATAGGTTGAACTCATCAAGGTTTTGCGAGATGGCGGGGGTGTAGGTGTGAAGGTGAGCCCCCTTAATATCAAATACATAGCCTAGGTCTAGGTCCCATTTTCAAGACCTAAGGTCTAAATTCCCAAGGTCCCCTCGTAGTCGGGGTTTTCAGGTCATCGTTGTTATACACCGTTTTGGAGTTCGTATTATAATATAAAATTAGTAAGATTAAGTTAGAAATAAAATTTATTGAATAAAAACTTAAAATACAGTTATACATAGTAAATTAAAAATTAATTAGAAATAAATGTATGTAATTAGTGATAATAACAATTTTAATTGTAACCTATTGTAATCAATTAATTAAATCAATTATCTTTGTTCGAGCTGATGCTGAAACGGGTGAGTCGCATGTTCATTATGTAGATAGTCTTTTATTGCTTTTCATGAATGCAGATTATTTGTTTTAAATTTCCACGTTTATCTCATTGCGGATCAAGTTAAAAAATTGCGGATATTATATATTTTCTTTCGTTTAATATAACTTGTGGCCAATTAAATCAATTTCGGGTCATGATTTTCATGTATTGATATTGATTATTGACAATAATTTTGTACGCGCTTTATTTCGTGATTTTGCGGCAATTTAATAATTGCGTTTACTGTGTTTTATTTTATTACAAACAAAATTATTTTTTTATTATTTTAAATAGTTTATTTTATATTATGATTTTAACACAACGTGAAGGGTCCTAACCGTAATTATTTGAACTTGACGATCACAACAATTTATTTATGGCCAATTCTTTAGATAATTATTTGAATAATATTGTAAGTAGCTAGAAAGTATTTACACTACCAAGGTACATATTGTCATGTTGTCAAGTAGTGCTTGGACAAAAATGATTCAAAATAAATACCTGCTTTAGAATGAATCAACCCGATGAAGCCCATTAAGGCAGATCAGGGTCTTTTCTTTGTTTTCCGTTTTAAAACCATTGAAAGCAGGTGACCCCGTGGGCGATCATCAACCCGATAGGCGATAGCCATTACCCGAGCTGATTAAGTAGATAATTTTTGGAACGAACATGTTTTCATATAGTTAATGTACTTTCAAAACGTTATTCAATCGACCTGAAGGTTTTTTTCTAAAACACGCAGGTGAGATAAATTTATAACACATAAATTCTTGATAAATAATAATCTATTCCGACCGTGCGTACCTCCATTTATATGAGAAATGCGACCTGTAGAGGAGAGCATCCGACAAGCATACAAAAAAAATCTTTTTCTAATTTCAAAATTTCTAAAAACTGACTCGACATAAAATTCTATATAATTATCGAACCTGCTCACAAAATGTAACGAGAACCGGTTGACAAATGCGACCTGTAGAGGAGAACATCTGGACAGACATACGAAATAATTTTTCTCGAAAGGTGAAACGGAGACGCTTCGCTCGCTCGGTCAAATAGGTTCCCACGATGTCGTCATGCTAATTCTATTCATACATGCAACGCAACGCAGCAATGTGGCCCGGCTTTCAACTGACATTAAGAAGTAAAATTACCGCTAAGCCGTTTGCGTCTCTTTACTTCTGTAGATCTTCTGTAGACAGTACCTAGTTCTACTTTTTACAGACTTCAAAAAAGGAGGAAGTTCTATGTTCATCTGTATGACTGTTTTTTTTTTGTTGTGTCTATTCGATAGAGGTGCAATACTACCAGAGGTGTACATGATGCAGCAGTCAAAACATTTCGAGTGCTGACTTTGACGGATCATCCCTAATGTTCTGAATCTTATTTGGTATGCTATTTTAGGATATATGCTCCTAGCAATAAAATGTAAAATCGTAAGTAGACTAAAGGGACTTGATTCAGTCTCGCTCACAGAACCAGAATTAAGTGAATGACTGAACGTATTCGGTATCTATATACGTATGTGTATCAAAGAGTTTGTCGGATTCAGGTAGCTCATATTTATTTTATTACAAACATGGAAATCCAACAGCGTAGCACATGTCTACAAACTACAATAGAATCACATAGCCAATTACATGGTCTGACTTATATGAACTTTATATGTCAAGACCGTCACCAATTGAGGTATAGTGTGTATAGTACGTACAATGATGTAAGACGTTTGTTGGAAATAGAAGAAATATGATTATACATAGGTGAGCAATCTTTTTAGAGTTCCGTACCCAAAGGGTAAAAACGGAACTCTTCGTGGGCGAGTCCGACTCCCAGTTGGCCGGTTTTTTATACCACGACGGTGGCAAACAAGCGTATGGCCCGCCTGATGGTAAACGATCACCGACGCCTGCAACTCCAGAGGTGTCATATGCGCGTTGCCGACCCTTTAAAGAATTATATCCCATACTGTAGTCCCTCGGGAAAACCTTGGCAGGGAGCTCAATCCTCAACCGGAGCGTCCGAGGGAGGAAATTCCTCTGAAACTGTACCGTACGCGACCATTCTAAATGGAAGTTAAGCAAGTAAGTGCAAGTTACATTAAATCAATAGTGCAATACATTCGTAAACACTAGTAATTAAAAACCCAAAACAAACGTCAGAAACGTTAACATTTTGCCCACAGGCACAGGCAGGGTGCATTCGAGAGGCGTCAGAATATTACCTACAGGATTTATACGGTAAAATGTGCTGTCGATTCTACGAGTATGTACTTACATTTCCAATATATTTGTATGATAGTTTCCGTGTAACGTTAGAATCCAACGAATAATAATAAATATTGGGGATAATCTTACACAAAACGACCTAGACTCAAACTAAGCAAAGCTTGTACTATGGGTACTAGACGACGATATACATACTTACAAATTCCTGGACCCAAGCGACCCTACCCATTCGTCATGGTGGGCTAGGGATCAGAAAAATTTCTAGTGTATCCTTGCCAGCTTTTTTGTCTTCAGTCCACAGCTCCGCAAGTCTCATAGGTAAAATCCTACGTGGTCTTCCCTCAAACTATGAGATTGCGGGCTTGGACGAAGCCAAGAAGGCTTGGTCAGGTGCTTGCCCGAGCAAGGATTTCCCAACTCATCCAAATTGTCAAAGGAGCTGGGGTGACATCATGTGCCAAATTTCAGTGAATTCCCTTCTAAGCCGTAGTACGGGCCGCGAACGGGCCAGACTACTGGCTTCGGCGTCGAGGGAGTCCGGTGAGTGGCTCCGGGCGTATCCCTCACCAAACATCGGAACCTTCCTCACGCCGGACACACTCCGCATCGCGACCTGTCTTCGGCTTGGAGTCCGTATCTGTGCTCCACACAGGTGCCCCTGCGGCAGTGAAGTCGACGAATTAGGACACCACGGGTTATCCTGTCAAAAAAGTGCTGGCCGCTTTTCTAGACACGCCGCACTGAATGACATTATCCGCCGGTCACTTGCATCCGTCAATGTGCCAGCTCTACTGGAGCCAACTGGCATAGCCAGAGACGACGGCAAGAGACCGGACGGTGTGTCCCTGGTTCCTTGGGGTTTGGGAAGGGTGCTAGTGTGGGACGCTACCTGTGTAGACACACTGGCCCCTTCCCACGTCACAGGGACCAGTAACCAAGCAGGTGCGGCGGCTAAAGCGGCTGAAAAGCTTAAAGTCCAGAAGTACAGGGGTCTCGGCCCCGAGTATATTTTTATGCCATTCGGGGTCGAGACCCTTGGCCCGTGGGGTCCGAATGCTCTTAAACTATTTAAAGAACTTTCTAAAAGACTAGTCGACTTCACTGGTGACCGAAGAGCTGGCAGCTTTCTCGCACAACGTATTAGCATCGCAATACAGAGGGGAAATGCTGCCAGCATCCTTGGCACCATGCCAAAGGGGCCAAATTTTTTAGATTTATTTTAATTTTATTTAGTATTAGTTTTTAGTTTTAATTTAGTTCTATTCTAGGTCTAGTTTAAGTTGCTTAATATTGTTCATAGAATATAATTAAATTAAAGACATTAATATTAACTTACAAAGATAAATACATAAGAAAAATCCAAGACTCAGGAAAAATATTCGCAATAAATGCACAATAATGCCTTGACCGGGATTCGACGGGACCTCCAGCTTCGTAGGCAGGGTCACTACCAACTAAGTTAAAGTGGTGAAAATGAACATTATTTTGTTAGATTTGTTGCGCTTGAACCTCAGAAGATCTCTTCTTATTGTGTCCGATTCTTAGAATGTAAGGTTTTGAACGCTTTATGAACGCTTATATCAGCGAAATTGTCTGGCGAAAAACCCCTAATACGTACTTCTTTAGAATCTGACAATTCTTATACAAATTTGGTACTTACTTTTTACTCGAGAGTAAATATGGTTATTTTGAATTTTAATCTTTAAACATCAGCCTCGCGTGTACACATATCGGCTCCAGATTTAATTTTAAAAAGTCTGCAAGCTAGCCTTAAGCTAGCTCATAAAGTACAACAGTCACCTATTGCTACGTACAACTATAACATTCAATATTGTACTTTAACTGGATGAGCATACAGGCGTCAGTGGTCGCAGAAACTCCGAGCACCAAGGGTTATGTTAGTGGAGCGCGTTAATGCAATTGATGGAGCCTCGCATTTAATTATAATCTTGGTGAACCACAGGCAAATTCCAGTGAGCCGAAATTTCGTGATTTTTTTGCTTTACCTAGGTATGGCCTTGCTTATATAGAGTCCAACGGCTATGTAACATAAAAGGGAATTACGTTCATTTACGAGGGTATTTTGTTCCATGACGATTTTATAAATTTTCACCAATTTAAAATATCCGTGGCTCACCTGGGAAGCGAATCAACCATGAAACTTGTATCTAGGCTAACGTGCCAGAAGTCTTCACCTAGCCACCTCTTTTACAATCAATAAACAGGAAATTTAAGTGACGGCCAAGTCGGCTCCAAAATAGGAGAGCAATTTAAGCAAAAGGATCGAAAATTTACTCCCATTCTATATCTCCTCCCGTCCCTTTTGTTCCTTTCGTACCTTCGTTTCGTAGCGCTATCTTGTAGCCGATAACATGCAAATAACCGTGTATAGAGGAAAGCGCCTACGAAACGGCTACTAGTACATTCACTGCCAACGATTTCGTAGCGCTACGCTCGGAGCCGATAACATGCAAATAACCGTGTATAAAGGAAAGCGCCTACAGAACGACTACGTAGCGACGATTTTGTAGCGCAACGCTCGTAGTCGATAACATGAAAATCCGTGTGTAGCGGAAAGCGCCTACGAGACAAGCGGTTCCTGGCACTGAAAGATGGATATATAAATCAATAAAACAGACAAAGTCATAAAATAAAATCTAAAAAAATATTTTACACCACACCTTGCCAAAAAGCGCGTTTTTCCGCACGCTGCGCGTCCGGAAAAACCCACTTTTTGGCCAAGTGGTGACGTAAAATTATGTACAAAACACGGGTCGTAAAACAGAGAGCCCTCTCTCGCATATTTATGACCCTCGCCTGCAGCTCGGGCCTCAAACATCTGCGATATCAGCCTTTCTTTGTTTTACAACCCTTGTATCGTAAATAGCTATTTAAGGGTACTTTCCCTACACGTAAAGTGGGGATGAATTTTTTTCCGCTTCAACCCTATAGGGTACTATAGTGTGGGGTGTTGTTGGATAGGTATTTCAAAATGAATGGAGGTCTTCTTCAAACGTTTTTTGATTAAGTGAACATTTTTGGATATATTCACTCCAAAATAAAAAAATGACCCCCCCCCCCCCTCTAACTTTTGAACTATGGGTTCAAAAAATATGAAATAAATCATGAAAGTAAAGCTTAATAAACACTTTAAACAAAAATTATAGAGGAAATGATCAGTTCAGCTAGGGGGGCGACACCGGCCTATCGGTGTGAGTCAAGCGCCGGTGACCTTGTAACGGCACGTTTAGGCTGGGTTGCACCAAACAGTCTGTAATCGTAAGCTGTGTTCGTCAAAATTTGAATGTATGGAATGTTTGACAAGTTTCTATGGCATGACAGCTGCCGGCGCCATATAACGTTGATCGGTCTGTGATCGTAAGTCGGAGCAACTCAGCCTTAGTGTTGTTAAGGCTCTCGAGTAATAAGTCACATTTTTGTCTTTGTATTAAATAAATAATAATTTAGCCTGCATATTAAAAATAACGCCTTTCACATATCTTTTATATGATACAACAATCGTTATGCACACCAGAATGATCAGTTATTGCTCGTATTTTCATTTCAAGACATTTAGTTGGATTAGTTCAGACCACTTTTATCAGTTCACTCAGTTCACTACTGAGCTGATACCGCGGAACGAAAACTTACTTCGATTATCTCCCTCTCTGTCGCACTTGTGTATTCGAGCGATAGAGTCGGAGATATTCGAATTTCATTCGTTTTTGTTTAGCGGTAGCAGCTCTGACTTGTTTTTATGCCTGAAAATATCAAAGCCGTTTTTACCAAAATACCTAGAAAAATAGGTGCATAAAATTAGCAAAACCTGGACATAATTCTAGAACTGTAATTTTCTTTTTCTATAATTTAAAATATTGTTAGTTATAGTTAGAATAAAAAGAATTAAACATATTAAGGCTCCGCGTCAATATATATAAAAAAAAACCTAAATTTTTAACAAATTTTGATTTCGTACGTAAGCCATAATAAATAATTTTGTGAAAGTACCTGTATTATGATATGAAAAAATATCATTTAATCAATTATCGTGCATATTTTTTGTTTAATATGTTTCTTATTGTACTTATAAAATTTTAACGGCATCAATTAAACACTTTTGACGTAGTGATGTGCATAGAGAAGCCGTTTAATTTTTAATAATTTATCACCATATTTGCAGGCCTCTAAAGTCACAAATATGGGTAATTTTTGGAAAACCAAATACATAACTACGTCAAAAGTGTTTAATTGATGCCGTTAAAATGTTATTAGTACTATTTCTATAAGAAACATACCTATTAAACAAAAAATATCCACGATAATTGATTAAATTATATTTTTTCATATCATAATACAGGTACTTTTACAAAGTTATTTATTATGGCTTACTTACAAAATCAAAAAGTGTTAGGTTTTTTTTTTTTTATATATATTGACACGGAGCCTTAATATGTTTAATTCTTTTTATTCTAACTATAACTAACAATACTTTAATTCATAGAAAATGAAAATTACAGTTATCGAATTATGTCCAGGTTTTGCTAATCTTATGCGCCTAAAACTGAACTTGTCGACGGTGTTGGTAGATTTCATATTAGGTTGGTATGCGGATTAGACCCGGGTATGTCCTATAACTACGACCAAGACCACCATGGTCAGCAGCATCCCTGGAGTGCGATGGAGATACTGCGATCGCCAACCCGCATACTAAGGTGGCGATTATGACATTTACCTCCTATGAAATTACGGGAGGCCTATTTCAAGCGGTGGACGTCCTTGGGCTGATATGGTGTTGGTGGATTATTATTGACTTTAGAATGAATAAACACACTTTAATTAACATTTTCGTGTTCTTTTATTATTCATATTTCTGGAGCTTTCTTTTCTTCCTGAAACTGACAAGATTTGCCTCCGTATTTAAAAAAAGTAAAGTATGATAATAAGCAATTCTATTTTACCTGCCTTATGTGATTAAGTATCTATAGGTTCCATGTCATAAATAAATAATCTCTGGTTCATGTTTAGGTACATAAAAGAAGTAGTAGTACCCATTTGGTATTTAAGAATTTAGCCGCATTATTTGGAAGTACGAGTTAATATGACGTGGTGCATTTGAAACAAAATTCATAGATGACTGTAGGTATAGAACATAGATACTAAAAAGTAAAATTTTGCATGAAAGGCTTGACTTAGTAAAGGCGTAGTAGGAACTAGGAAATAAACAGGATTTTTGGGTCAAATTGACGCACCCCTACTCCACCCTCAGTTCAAGCCACACTTCCACCTTGACTGATACCGAATAATTACAGAATATTCGGCCCTGTGTATATAAATTACTGTTTATTTTAAATCTTAGTAAGTCATATGCCAACAAGACAAATTAATTAAAAAAACTAAAAAACCCGACTGCGTTTCTGTGTAATTTGGCAATAAAAATCCGCCACTTTGTTTTTATTTTATTTTGATATAGGTACCCAGTGTCACGCTCACAGTAAATACGAATCTGACGACACCTTTCAAGCTAAAATCTATCGAGCCGTTCAGGCCGCAGAGCGTGCCAAACAATTATACATTCATACTACATTACATACATTGCGTACCAAACACATTGACAGATAGTATCAAATCAAACTAAACCGTAATATCCAAATGACACCTATTTTCTCATGACTATTGGTAGACGTAGCGTAACCGTAACATCATTTGCTGAATTCCTTTGTGAGTATCTTCTGTCATGTCCACGTCATGTCACTGCCACAATTACTATACATAGTAATATAGTATATATTTTTTTAGATGCGTTCCTAAATAATATGTGTTGGAAATATTAATTTGGTAAAAATCGGCTAGCTTAAAAAGTCACGAAAATTGCCTTTGAATCACAAGTCACGCACATGTCACAAAACAAGACCAAAAGTCACGAAAAACGGACAAATGTGACCATCTGGCAACACTCGCTAGCCGCGGCTAGCTGTCTACACACCGCGAGCCCCTCGCGCGCCCCCGCTCTCGTCCGGCCACGTACGCATAGCCGCGAGACGGGTTTACAGCACACATGCTTCGGTGCCGCTTCTCGTTAGTATATAGTATCTTCTTTGGTTCAGCCGTTTTTGAGTTATCGTAAAAAGTCTTCCCTTCTTAGTAAAAGACGTATGAAACGCTCCTAAAGTATTATACTCGTATACCCTTTTGTTTGTTATTGATTTTTTTAAACTAACTTCATTGGGCAACTACTTTTAGGCGTCGAAATCCAATGTCGTAAATTATTGTGTTTTTTAAATCTCATAGAGGTATATTGTGAAGTAAAAATTCATTTGTATCTAGTGAATTCTAATGAACTTGTAAACTAGGGCTTCAGAAGGCATACCATAGACTCTAAAACCATTTTTACAAGTTTTTATTTTTTTGACAACAGACGTTGGAGCTTATTGAATGTCACCGATGTAAACAAAACGAAAATAATTCTTCATATTTCAGAATAATAATCGATTTTGCAATCAAAATACCCAATTATGTTCACCCCGATGCAAAACAAATCATTTTAAATACGTTCAAATGGTTGCGGCAGAAAAAGAACGAAGGATTTAGCAGCATTCCAATAAACAATGTTTTGAAATTAGTTGTTGACATGACGTGTACTGATATTCATAGTGCGGTTATAATGAACTGGTTAGCTTGGTACTAAATATGTATATTAATTATGAAATTAATATTTTATCTCATGCGCATGTGTCATCTCGGCGTCTGTAGTGTTGCAATCAAAAATATATACAAAAATAATGTGTCGCTACCGCCATTCCCACCGACCAAAATCAAAATCTACCAAAAAAAAGGAAACAAATAGACGACTTCGACAAATGTGCCATAAGGCACAAAATTCATGAATTCAATGCCGTGCGAAAGCAAGTACCAACTCAAAAAACTCTACTTACCGAATTGAAAAAATATATTGGTTTTACCGGTAGTAGCGAGTACTTGCGTTTGCATTGCACAGTAAGTAAGGGATTCAAATATAAAAAGTGCAGAGACCAATGGTCCATATTGAAGGAGTGGTGGTCGGATATTGCGGTTGGCGGGAAAGTAATTTAGACGAAATATAAGAAGCTAGGGACAAAAATATACCTCTCGTTTATTTAGATAATGATACTTGCATCCATACTTCTCTTAACCACGCAAAATGTTGGCAAAGCGAAAATGAACCAGGTGTGTCGAAATCCGTTTCAACCGGCAAACGTTCGTTCATACCGGTGGACCATCGGGATTTGTTCCCAATGCACTCCTAATATATAATGATAAGATTGATAAGGAAAAAAAGCCAATTATCATGACTCCATGAACGGGAACAATTTTAAGAAGTAGGTTTTGGAGAAAGCTCAGTGAACCCACGTGTATTATAATGGATATAATATAATATATAGCCGAGTTTCTTACGCCGGTTCTTCTCGTGGCAGAGGTTTATTTTTCCGAACCGGTGGTAGTTTATTGACGTTCATAGGTGCATGTAATATGCCTAATTTGAAGAATAAACTACTTTTACTTTACTTTTACTTTATATAATAGTACATTACGATACAAGTGCAGAGAACAGGAAATTCGCAACGAGTGGTGATAAATTAAAACACGACCGAAGGGAGTGTTTTAAAGCAACACGAGTTGCGAATTACCTGTTCGCACGTGTATCGTACAACGTTTTATAGTACATATGGCTCTTTAAAGTTTCAACATATGCACGTAATCTGCTGATTAATGTAGCACCATATGTACTGTAAAGAAAATAACGTTACCGTCATTGCCGCTAATGAAAAAAGACCCAATACAAAATTTAAAAAAAAAGTAGATGTCTAAGAAAGCCAATACAGACTGCCCCGGCTATACATGACGTATGTATATTATTGCCATATAACATGCTGTTTGAAGCGACATTATCTCAGGTCCACATAGATACTGGTCAGGCTATATTTCATACGAGTATGACAACTTGTCATCGAAATTTGCAATCCTCTTTTCAGCAACTTGTTGGTATCTGATCGAAATTTGGCCTAATTATGTAAGTTAGGTGACAGTACAATATTATAGTACCAACGAGCTGATCTGATGATGGAAACAGAAGGTGTCCGTAGCAACTCCTAAACTACTCAAGATAAACCCATCGTGTTTGGGCTCATTCGAACCGTCTCAACGAGCAGTACTGTGTAAAAAATTACAGTCGGCAATAAATACACGTGGCAAGCACGTGTTTTTGACAGAGAAAATTATTATATTATGAATGCCGCTATCCTTGGGCATAGTTTTCTGTAGAGCGTCAAGTTTAAGATTGGTTCTAGTCTAGGTAATTATTTGCAATACTTACATTAAATTAAGCCAAAGCGGCTTCCCTTTATAATGCCAGAGGCAGAAGACGACGTGGACACCGACGGCAAGCAGCAACCTCAGCAACTCAGCAGCAGCTCAGCCGACGAAATGCTGCGGGCGTATGATGGTTGCCATTTTATCACTTGTCGTCATGGTTAAGACACGCGTCACTTTCACACTCGAATACTTGTCAGAACGTGACGAATATCTTATACATGACGATAAGTAATACGCCTCAGCGACATTCGCCACGAAGTCCGTGAATAGGAGTCGTGCGCTTGGATCTCCAGTCAGTACTTATTTTATTCGGATAAAAAGATGACTACGAAATGAAAACTAGTCTGGGTCTGGGCCTGGTACTCTGTGAGCTCTAGACCTTGTTATTTTTTCAGTTTTCGATAGAAAATGAACCCATTTTATTTGCTCTTCTTAAAGTCAATGGCCATTCTGAAAAATTACCTACACTTCATGGGTAAATTGCAATAAACTCTCTGTAAATTTTGCATTAAGCTTGTGTATTATGTTTGTACTAATAAACTATTTCTTCTTCTTCTTCAATAAAATTGTATTTAGTTAAGGACTTAATAATGTCTACATTTAAATTGATTCCTTTGTGTTACGAAAATTAGTCATACAATTTATATGGGTAACTTTCATAATAAAATATAGACATAATTAAGACCTTAAACATGTACATTTTTTTGCAATTTACCCTTATACGACTTCTAAATGATCACATCATTTAATTTAACAAAAGACCTAGACGAAACCAATGGATACAGTTACATTTAAGTTAAATTAATATGAGTCGTAAGGCTCTTTTCCTTTAATCTTAGCGTCCGAGTGAGTACACGTATCTACGGCCTCCAGTGCGTTCTTTGAAAAAAAAAATTACTTACCTGTTTTAATTTATTTTTATGAACCCATGAACTTCATAACCTGTGTATTTTTCGTTTCATCGAAATGTGGCCGGTTACTCAGATGGGGTACACTCGACAAAAGTAAACAATATCTGTACATAACTCTATTACTCCTAACATTCCGCATTTTTTCATTTACGTAATATTATTCAAATATTATTGGCATTTTTTATAGATATGAACGTTGCTGACTGTAGGAACAAAACTAAAAAGTCCAACAACCTACTAATCCAAATGTGTTTGTGAGTAAAATAAAATTTATAATTGTACATCTAATAATTTGTTTTAATATTTTGTGAAATATTTAGAGCAACAGAACTACCGGGTACTAAATTAATCTTAACTTTATTGAGTAGGTATGTAAGAAAAGACAAAAGTAAGGAACCAAGATCACCAATCGTTGCGAGTACACTTCACTGACTCTTTTACTCAATCAGTATTAACACTCTTTAATATTTACATACTTACCCATAAAATGTGCTTTTAAAATATTCAATATTCAGCAACGTTCATCCAGCCCTTAGTGCTTACCTGGTGAAATTCTAGGAACCCAAACAAAGGACAGAGCTTCGCACACATCCACACATCCTGCATACAACCCCGCGTAATCTCCGTATGATCTGTACATATGGGCTGCATCGATTGCATCACAGCGGTAGCGGTCAAAACCAAAACGCAGTAACAGGCTATGGTAAGTATATATTCATACATCCGTTTTTTCCTGCACGACAAGCGCGGCCCGGGGAAATGCTGCGAAAACGAACTTAATTTATTTCCATATCAAACGCACCAATCAGAGTCGCATTTCGCGCGCAAGTCGCTTTTGAATCGCGTAAACAATGACACGCGGAATTAGTTTATTTTTATACTTTGTTGTTGGGAATTTGCAATGATGACATTCGAGCATATAGAACTGGCAATCTAAGCTTCTAAGACGATTAAGGTGCATTAGGAAAATAATATATAACAACATTTTTACTACTTATTTGGCAAGTTCAGTCAATCGTACCAAATAAGAAAATGCCTTTTGCTGTAAAACATGTATATTTAACTAAGTAAGTATACAGAATATAGGCACTGTTACGGAATAAGAATAACTAAGAGTAACTAGTAAGAGTAACATATACCTACATACATCAAGTACGTTAAACATTGTTATGAAAAAAAGGAACGTAAAACTCGTTCTTTTCTAGAAACATAAAACTCCATCGTAATGTTTTGCGTCCTTTGACGTTACGAGACGAGTAATACTCGTACCCGTGTAAACTCAAATAGAAACAAAATAAATGAAGTCCGTGCATGCAAGTAGAAAACTTGTTTGTTTCAAATGAAATGAATTCGCGCAGATCCGTTTCCACGCCGGAGTATTATAGCGATTTTTATTTACATTGTAATAAATTATGTTGTACATTCGCCTTTATAATATAACGGAGCGAACACGTTACCCAAAAATATCTGAACACAGTCGTGTTTATTATTTTCGTCGTGATTATCAAGGCGTGAGAGTTTATGTTCAAATATTTAGGAGCACCCTTTAGGATAACAGTAGTTTGAAGAGTTATTGATGGCGACTGTACCTAATTACAATTTAGAAACTAATATATCAATCAATCAATCTTTGTGTTTTATGGCCCCATCGATATTGTCGATGATTCCGCCAACGTCAAGGTTTAAAAAGGCACGTGTTTATTAAGAATTTGACCGGTGACTTCAGATTGCCAGGTTCACTTAGAAGAGTATCTAAAACAAAGGACAACACAAACATTTATTGTTAACCTAACTACTACAAAAACAAGTTGTTAGTTTTAATAAATTTACATAAGACATACACAAAGTGGGAGTGCACCAGGGTTAAAAGGAATTTAATATTGATGGGCCGGGGAATTTCCGGGGGTAGGATATCATACAAAAAACTAATATATGTATTTAGAAGCTTTATGTCAACGTCACCTGTAACTACGTACGAGTATACTTGTAGGTACTTGAACTTTTGAACAGATTTGACAGAAAACACTTTTTTTTTCAATCTGACCTCATATTCGTTAAGTTACCGCTTGGACCCTCAGATATCGATTTTTAATCGAAATGATAAAAACAGAAATCTAACCTAACCTGAGCAACAATTATCGAATTTGAATCTTCTATAAAGAAAATAGATTTCATATTTTAAATGGTCGCGCCGTCTGCTGCTGCCGTTCGCAGTTGGGTTCGAAATCACGACCGCAGCAACAACGCCGCAACGTGTCGCCGTCCATTAAGGCGAAGGGGTGGGCAAGCTCTTTCCATACAAACTTTGTGCAAGTTTTTCTGCGGTTGTGTTTGCACTCCAGTTACTATTTTAGGTCCATATGCTTATTTTTTTGTTAGCTATGTCCTGATGTTTTTCTTTTTTAATTTTAATTATTTATTGTATTTTTTTAAATAATGCAAAATTTGAACATCATGTTCTGCGTATATCCAATATGTACCAACAAAAAATAAAATTAAATGCCGTAGTGCCAAAACTAACGCAAAAAACTTGTACAACCTTTGTATGGAGAATGGCTCGCCCTACCCTGCGCCTTAAGAGCGTTAAAGTAAAGTAAAGTAAAGTAAAGTAGTTTATTCTTCAAATTAGGCATATTACATGCACCTATGAACGTCAATAAACTACCTTGTAATACTGTGCCAGTGTTGCGCATTCTCGTTTTGTTCAAAGAATAAAACCGACTTCAATGGGGGAGGCAGGTAAAAGATTATTATACTTAGATGGTGCACTCTGAGATAGATATAAAATAAAATAAAAATGGCTATAATGTATGTTTATAATGGTAGAAGACTAAGTACCCTCAATTCCTCATGGAATCATGAAAAAACCTTGCTTGCTTGACAAACAAAACGAAGAGAACACATCGCCAAACGTGAACTACGCGTCGTTGAAGAGTTCCGTTCTGATCATCATCAGCAGTTCCACTTCATCAAATGTCACTTTTATGAATGAAAATGCTTGATTAGTTCATGAAAATACTAAAATCACTATTTGTGTGCCTTTCACATTTGAGGAGTTCCCTCGATTCCTAATGGATCCCATCATCAGAACTCGAGCATGACAAAAATCAATCGGGAAAATAGAACTTGCTTATATAACAAACACAGCTAGAAGGACAAATCGCCAAACGTGAAGTTTTCGTCGTTGAAGAGTTCTGTTCTGATCATCATCAGCAGTTCCACTTCATCAAATGTCACATTTTTGTATGATAATGCTCGATTTATTGATAAAAACACAAAAATCACTATATGTTTGCCCTTAAGATTTGAGGAGTTCCCTCAATTCCTCATGGATCCCATCATCAAAAATCGAGCGTGACAAAAATTAATCGTGAAAATAGAACTTGCTTAACAAACACAGCTAGGAGGACAAATCGCCAAACGTGAACTTTTTGTCGTTGAAGAGTTCTGTTCTGATCATCATCAGCAGTTCCACTTCATCCAATGTCACATTTTTGGATGAAAATGATTGACTTGTTGATAAAAACACAAAATTTACTGTATGTTTGCCTTGAAGATTTGAGGAATTCCTTCAATTTCTCATGGATCCCATCATCAGAACTGCGTTTTGACAAAAACGGGACCAACTTGGATATATATATACTTACAATCAAAAAAAGAATTTTCCAAATCGGTTAAGAAATTACGGAGTTATGGACTAACAAATATTATAAAAAAAAAAAAAAACATACAACCGAATTGATAACCTCCTCTTTTGAAATTTTTAAGTCGGTTAAAAAGAGAGCCACTACGTATACGTTACGTATTTAGTACTTAAGTACCTTTTGAATACAAAACAAAATGAGTTCTTACGTTGCTGTATTCGTCGATCTACGCGTCCAAAATTAAAACGGCGGTTTTATTTTTGAGCTCATGCAAAGCGATCAGCCGATCAAACATATTGAACTTGAACAGCAGCCTGATTGCGTAACTTATTGTTCTAACGTTAGGCATATTTTAATGTCACTTTTGAAGTAAAAATCTATTAGCTTATGTCATATTTTTTCTACCTAACGTTAGGTAATATTTGAGCCGAACTGAATGAACGACTGAATGGAATTCCCATACTAAAATCAGAAAATGATGAAATTATTGGAAACGCGTAACTTTTTGACGGTTAGATTGGACGGTACAAAATGTCAATTACTGTGTGACAAAGTCATAATGTCTGTCATGTCAAAACATGAATTGAACAAAGATTATGGTTGTTGTTTATTCATTAAAATGGGAAAATTTTCCAACTATTTCATTGTCAAGTCGCTATAACACACGATAGAGTACAAAATATCAATATCACTTTGTAAAAAATCGAAAAGTAAGTAGGTAACAATAAATATTATGTTATGTCATAATCATAATATTCATTTAATTTTTACTATTGTGTGCTTCGTTTCAGGATGTAAACCGGAATATCCATCTCTGTGATGATGATGCCATGCTCTATTAAGATGATGTGATTGAGTAGCAAAATGAAATGGAGGAATGTAAAAAACATGTACCCAGCAAAAGAGATCTCTTCTGTGGTATACGTGCCATATTATTAAACAATACCCGGACCCGGGCCCGGACCCGGGTATGTCCTTAAACTACGACCAAGACCACCGGGGAATGGGCAGCAGCATTCCTAGAGTGCGGTGGAGATACTGCGATCGCCAACCCGCATGCCAAGCGTGGCGATTATGGCATTTACCCCCCATGAAATTGGGGGAGGCCTATGTCCAACGTCCTAGGGCTGATATGGTGGTGGTGGTATTAAACAATACATGATGAAATATAGAAGTGTTCTCCTATAAGCATGTATTTTTTCATACACGCGCCCCACACGTTGATGCCAAGGGCGTTGTTCCTACATGCTTGTCGATTTATGGTAGGTACTAAGAATTGATGAAATGACGTGATGAATAAATATCATAATCACAGCATATCATTCTGAATGATTGACACTAGTGTCTACATTCATTTTCAATAACCGTGAATTTATTGATTCTACTTACTGGTGGGTCTGAATCCTTTCTTTTTACTAGTCTCTTAAAAGAAACCTGTGGTATGGATAATGGACATGAGCTATATTTTATCTCGCGGTTTTACCTTTATTACTAAGTAATAATACTTGGGCAGAGTCGCGCAGACAGCTAGTAAATACATAAAACTGCATACAACAGTTATATACTAATGTAAAATGTTTTAGGTGATACAAAGGAGATTGCGGAGACGTGGGTGGTGCCGCATGGATTTTCTGGCAAGAAAGGAGTCATCTTTGTACGGCGCCGAGATCACACACTACGGGCAATGGTCGCCTTGTTGATCTACATTATCTACAACAATCATTAAAGCTTGAAACGCACAGAGCGCGGCGCAGCGTCGTTGCGGGGCGGAGGCGTTTTTGCGGTAAAGCGAACGCAATCCTGGGTATGTCGCACCACAAAAACCGCGCGGAGGCAGCGTGTGTGATAAATGAAGCAGTAATTGACACTACCAAGTCTACCAACAGCCGACAGTTTCGAAACGACCGACGATTGTGCGTGATGAGGCTTTTGTCAAGATTTTATTCAGTATCGACCGGTTTAAGACGTAAACTTACAAAAAATCAAATTATTAATTATACTATACTTTTATTTTATCTCTTTGAATATAATAAAACAGTAGCAAAGTACGGACAGATCTATGAACCATGAAGATATAGATACGAAGACTGTCAATGCGCATATATATCGCGCCCAAAGCGGACTCTACGCTACAAGCATAACTTTACTATATTATACCTACGTTTAAGCTTTGAAAAATCTTAGTAAGAACAAAAAGGTGCAACCATGCTGCTCGTCAATAACGATCATATAGTTGAGTTTAATGAATCATACATGAATCAAGATTTTATACCTAGAATTATATTGGTGGGGTGTAGTAATGTAATCCATTTATGATGAAAACCATAGTTAACTTTTCATAGGTACATTATATAGAATGTGTCGACCCAGGTTGGTCTAAATACAACAAATGGCAGCTGAGGGAATAAGGACAGCATTCTGGTCTTATGCTTTCAAGGGTACACATATCTACCGATTTTCTCATGTGTGGTTTAGCGTGTTGTGATACGAAAATATTATTATTGAACGTTTTAAAGTAAATATCCCACTGGGTTGATGCGAATCCAATAAGGGGTTTCTAACAAGAGAAATAATTCTCTTTACCTACATGTAAACTAAGTACATTTTGATTTTACTTATTTACCATATTTCTTTGTCTCCTGCCAAAGGTGCCGATATAAAATAAAAGGACTAAAGTCAACAGCAAACGTAGATGATCATTTTAGTACTTTATCGCACTAACGTAACAATACTGCGACAGTTGGGATGCATCAATGTAGTGAAAGTGACAAGGTACTTGTAATAATACGTTAATTGTAATAACTTATTCTACTTGACACTAGATGTCTATTGCTGTAAACAACTGTGTACATTATCACTCTTGATTCCAATTTATTAACAACAGTCAGCTAAAATCCGGCAGTCTTTCTCTAGCACAAAGAGGCTGATGACTTAAAACCTCCTTGAAACATAAAATTCTGACACGTCATAACAATCAAAATGTAGGCCTCATGTAGGTGTCATTTTGAAATTAATGTCGTGTTGTCAAAGAATTAAAAGTAATTGTTATTGGGAAATTATAATCGCAACAATATGAGACGAGTAAAACATTAACAAGGAAGGTATTTTGGTATGGTATAAAGGATTTATATACACAAATATGCAAACAAGGTGTGTAATGTTTTTATAATTTCAAGTTGTACTCATATTGGCTTTCATGTTGTGCTTCTGATCTTTCACGCCGTGATCGGCGACGGCCATCCTAGTTAGTTGCAGACGTGCGCAGCTGAACTTACTCGGAATACTCAGCTGTTAAATGTATTAGTTGTATGAAGGCTTAGGGCGATTTCGTATATACCTAACGTCGCATATCAAACTTGATGAGACGAGCATCTTTGAAAGCTTGAAGCTCATTTTAATACCACAACGCCATTTTGAGCCCAATTAGGCCCTCCCACTTATGCGTTGGTACCATTTTGCAGGCAGTTAGGTGACGCACGCGGTAAAACACACCCTTGTAACGAAAGAAGATAGTGCTCACCTCGAATCCGTTTGCTGGCTGATGAACGGGTTTTGGTAGTCTACAGTCATCCCGACGGCCTTAGCTAATCTTCCAATATCAAACCTTCCATGTCTGATGATATTTTACACCAACGCAGGTAGCAGAGCTACTGTGTACGGGGCGCAATCATAATCATGCCACTATAGTGGTGAGCTATAAGGATTTCTACATAAAATTATTTTCTGCCCCACAGCTTTGGCTACATTGTTTAAGTGCTAATCAGAAGAAGAAGAAGAAGAAGAAGAAGAAATAGTTTATTAGTACAAACATAATACACAAGCTACGCTAAGCTACGTAATCACGTGCTACTACAATATTTTTTGACGGAGGCACGTTCTACGAGTACACTATCTTTTGACGGCGCTTCAATTGAAAATGGCGCACTTAGTTAAGTACCCTTATATTTATTGAATTGCTTAAGATTTTTATTTAAGTAGTTTCTTTTTTTCGTGCTGAAACGATAACTTAAACATTCCGTTTTTAGGGTTCCGTAGTCAACTAGGAACCCTTATAGTTTCGCCATGTCTGTCTGTCTGTCCCAGGCTTTGCTCTGGGACTGTTAGTGCTAGAAAGCTGCAATTTGGTATGGATATACAGGGTGGCCCATTCAAATCGGTCAGTATGGGAAAGTCTGAAACTATAAGACATACGAAGATTTGTTCTTAGGAACCATGTCACCGATTTTGATAAAAAGAAAAACTGCATTCATACATTTGAAAAAAAACACTGTACCCAGCTAGGGAATCGAACCCGGTTGTTTTGAAAAAATAAACTTACACTATTTCTATTCAGATATCGTTTGTGTAGGTCTTAAGCAGTAAATGTCTCTAAGAAACATAATGTCTAAAATGAATAAAATGCATTTTTTTCACATACTTTAATTTATCATAGTAGGTGTTCAAAGTGACCACCGTTACAATATTCAACAAGTTCAGGCATGTAAAATTGTCTCTATGGTTGTTTGTACCTCTCTACTTGTAAAATCGGTGACATGGTTCCTAAGAACAAATCTTCGTATGTCTTATAGTTTTAGACTTTCCCATACTGACCGATTTGAATGGGCCACCCGTATAAATCAATAATTTTTGCTGTAACCCTTGTATTGTGTGGAGTGCTGTTGGTAAGGTTTTCAAAATGAATAGAAGTCTTTATCAAACAATTTTGATAAATTTAATATTTTCGGAAATATTCACTCAAAAATACAAAAAAAAATGTGTCCCTCTAACTTTTGAACTATGGGTCTAAAAATACTAAAAAAAAACACGAAAGTAAAGCTTAATAAAGAATTTCAACGAAAACTGTAGCGGCCATGATCAGTGAAGCTGTTTTTGAGTTATCGTAAAAAGTCTTCCCTTCGTAGTAAAAGACGTATGAAATACTGCGAAAGTATTCTCTTTTGCTTATGGATTTTTTAGAGTAAGTTCATTGAGCAACTACGGAACATTTACAGCCTACCTGATGGTAAGCAGACACCGTAGCTGGCAGGCGGACGGACAATACGTCCCACTGCTGGGCACGGGCTTTCTCACTAATGAGAGGGATAGAGCAATAATCCCCACGCTGGCCCATTGCGGGTTGGAGACTTCACATACTCCTTGGAATTTATTGGCAGATGTATGTAGTTTTCCCAAAGATGTTTTCCTTCACTAAAAAGCTAACGGTATCAAATGATATCCCGCTGGTACGAGTCGGGATTGGAACCCACGACCACTTTTTACCCGACTACGGCAAAGCCCAAAAGGAGTAGGGTTATGTGTTTGGTCTGTATGTATGTATGTCTGTTCCTATGTCCACTCGTAACTACTTAACAGCTTAACCGATTTTGATGAATGATACGTCATTAGATTCCTCTCAATGGCGCGAAATGGTGGATTTGAGAATCCTCTTTTCACTAACACGCGGTTATCTTCGCCATTTAGCAGGAGGGTGGAGCGTTATATTAATAACGCTGACTGGACTAATAATAGTTATTAGTTTTATTACTAACCACGTTAACTTTGCCAATGGTACCCGTAGGTGTCTCTCGACTCATCGCGCGCATACTCGGGAGCTCTGGTGTCTTTATGCTTTGAGGGTATCTTCAGGAATATAACACCACGTACTTACAGAGTTGAATAAGTTCTGTTATCCTCAGTTGCGTTGCTCCAAATATGAGTAAGACTACAATTTGCTGTGTTCTACCTCTCCAAGAAGTATAATACGTGCTGAGTGAATGACGCGATGTAGTGAAAATAATTGGGCAGAATTACGATTGTTTAAAAAAATGTTCACAATGAGAGCATAAATAGAATAGAAAACATATAGGTATATTTCCTATTACGTTAGTATATATCTTCTTTGGTGCTGGCGCGATTACCACCGCTGATCTGAATAAATGAAGAATAGACAAGGAAATTGGAAACAGAACTTTTGAACTTTTTTAGTTTGTTTTCATAATTTTCGTCAACTCGTAGTTTCTAGGGCTCCGTACCTCAAAAGGAAAAAAACGGCACTTCGGCATGCTTATAGGATCACTCGCGGGAAGCCGCTGGATGACACGAACTGTATTTAAAAAATAATGTTTAAAATAAAATTGCGTACGTTAACCAATATTATTTATTATTTTTCTCAAACATGCAATGAAAATTAATGTATCATGTTGCAGGCGAAACAACTCGGGAGAACTGTCAAGGAATTTCATACAAAATTGAAGGCCTAGTACAGGAAGTATCTTTTTTTATTTTAATATCAAAAATGGCATTTGTAAAACTTGGTTTTTGAGTGGTGTATTTTTTTATTTCATGCATATGTTTAAGAAAAGCACTATACAAATCTCGGCGAGAAACGTTGGGCTGCAAGCCGCGTATCCCTATCCTCGCTACGCTCGGCCGTCTATATCTACTTGGCCTGCAATTTTTCGTTTCCCGGCCCTTATAGTAATGTACTATTGTCTATTACAATAAACACGACCCACCGACCACTGAAATCCAGCACTAGCTGAATTAGGGTAGGGTAAAGTGGTCGTATGTTGTCGTGCCCACCACGCCAAAGCACTAAAAAGGTCGGAGTGAAGGTGTACTTTTATCATGAAAAAAATCAATTATGAATGTTTTGATTTGATTTTAACCGACTTCAAGATTTCAGAAGAGGAGGTTACGTATCAATTCGGTTGTATGTTTTTTTTTTATGTTTGTTACTCCATAAACCCGTCATTTCTTAACCGATTTTAAAAATTCTTTTTTTGATTGTAAGTATATATACCCAAGTTGGTCCAGTTTTTGTCAAAAAAGTTCTGATGATGGGATCCATGAGGAATTGAGGGATCTCCTCATATCTTAAAGGTAAACATATTGTGATTTTTGTGTTTTTTATCCACAAATCGAGCATTATCATACAAAAATGGGAATTTTGATGAAGTGGAACTGCTGATGATGATCAGAACAGAACTCTTCAACGACGAAAAGTTCACGTTTGGCGATTTGTTCGTCTAGCTGTGTTTGTTAAGCAAGTTCTATTTTCACGATTAATTTTTATCATGCTCGAGTTCTGATGATGGGATCCATTAGGAATTGAGAGAACTCCTCAAACGTGAAAGGCAGAAAATAATGATTTTAGTATTTTGATGAACTAATCAAGCATTTTCATTCAAAAAAGTGACATTTGATGAAGTGGAACTGCTGATGATGATCAGAACGGAGCTCTCCAACGACGCGTAGTTCACGTTTGGCGATTTGTTCTCTTCGTTTTGTTTGTCTAGCAAGCTAGGTTTTCAAGACACATTTTTGTCAAGCTTGAGTTCTGATGGAGGATTCCATGAGGAATTGAGGGTACTTAGTCTTCTACCATTATAAACATACTTATAGCCATTTTTATTTTATTATATGGAATCTAAGAGTGCACCATCTAAGTATAATAATCTCTCACCGGCCTCCCCCATTGAAGTCGGTTTTTTTTTCTTAAAAAATATATTGGTTTAAACGTTACATCAATTTTTGATACCTTGGCGTCTGAGTGATCACTTCATTCAAATATGCAAGGGTTAACCACGTACGTTATAAGCAGCCAGTGGTCACCTACTCAGCCATCCTGCATTTGTAGTAAGTAGTGGAATTTTGAAAAGAATGAAAGATTGTCTATTTGTCATCTCCATCTAGACACGCGGCAGCGTGTCCAGCCAAGTTCATCCCAGGAACTGGCGGACAACAGCCGTGTATTCACCCCAGGAACTGGCGGATAGCAGCCGTGTGTTATTTTACACGAACCGTTTGGAGCCACTTTTGACCCCACAATAACTCCAAATCTAACTAACATAAAAGAATGAAATTTGGTACATGTATTCAGATCTTTTAATACAACTAGAACCTTAAATTTCATAAATATAGGTCTAATGGTTATAGAGATATTAAATTCAAAAAACGGCATTTTAACCACTGACTGACTGACTGACTGACTGACTAGTAATCAAAAACCTAACTCACTTCCAGGTAACCTAGGAAGCTGAAATTTGGCATACAGCTTGGTAATTGTGTTTGTACACCAGAAAAAATCAGAAAACAGTGACTTTTTTATTAGTTTTAATATTATTATTATTTATGCTAGTTACCTCAGAACTCCGTCATTTATTAACCGATTTAGAATTTTTTTTTTGTTTAAAACGGTATACTTTAGGGGTGGCCCCGTAGTTATCAAGTAAGAATCTGATCATAGGGTCCTGGAGAAATCGAGGGAACTCTTCAAATATTTGAGGTGCACCTATAGCGATTTGGGTATTTTGTATAGTAAGTCGTGCATTTGCTCTTAAAAAGCACCATTTGGCGAAGATTGATAAAAAGTAACCATATCCCATCAAAAACATAAATGTGAAAATGGGAGCCAAATTCAATATTAAGAATATGCGATCTTAATATTGAACTTGGCTCCCATTCTTTGGTTGTCGTCTTCACCGACAAAATAATTGAGATCTAAATGGGTTCCAAGTTCCGTAGATTCTCTGAAATGGTGCCAAGTCCGGCACTACATTGTTTACAGTAAAACTAATTTACTGCGGCTTAATGCATTTTGAGCCTTAACTTGGCACTGCAATGTAGTGCCGTACTTGGCACCATTTCAGAGAATCTACGGAACTTGGCACCCATTTAGATCTCAATTCTTTTGTCTGTGAAGACGACAACCAAGCATCGCATATTTTTAATATTGAACTTGGCTCCTATTTTCACATTTATGTTTTTGATGGGATCTGCTTTACTCCAAACGTACGACATACATAATGCTACGAATATAAATAACCCCTTCTCCACGCCAATTCACCACCCAATATTAAGGTGCAGTCGGTGCGTGCTGTCTGTGGGTAAGTTTTACCCGTCTATCCACTAGTCCCATTGAGTTATTCCATCATGGGACAAGTGAGACGATTCCGCCCCAGTAATCCCATGGGACACGTGGAACTAATATTTTTATTTCATAAGTCCTATTTCCGAAATCACACAGTGTTGTTCACAAAGTTGGTAGCCGTTATCCGTAGTAACAGAAACATTACGAAATTAAAATCCTTTTGGCGATTTAGGTCTATCTGAAAAAATTACTAGGTATAAAAATGTCTAAATACGCTTTGATATGGAAAAAAGACAAAGTATTATAGGGTCGAGGAATAATAATAATAATAATCCCCTTGTTCTTCGTACATAACTGAGATACATTACTAGCTATGTATAAAGAAAAAATATTCTTCGTACAAAACCGAGTAATGTACCAAGAAACCTTCGTTCCTTGCACATCACACTCACTCACACTCACTCACTCACACTTGCTCACATTGACAATTATGTACAAAGAAGTAAATATTCTTCCTACATGACCCGGTTTTGTACAAAGAAATTGCTGTTCCTACTACAAAACCAAGGAGGTTCTCCGAGCAGTGTGTCTAACTTATTAATGTGGGATCATCTTTTACTTGTGTACAACATGTGTACAAACAACGCAGACATCCGGCATTTTGCTGTTTTTTTTTGTATTCTCTTGGTCTATAGTAATCGAGCAGTTCCAAATAAATTTCATTTATCGCAATGACAGTTTGAAAGTCATTTTATTTTTAGGGTTCCGTAGCCAAATGGCAAAAAACGGAACCCTTATGGATTCGTCATGTCTGTCTGTCTGTCCGTCCGTATGTCACAGCCGATTTACTCGGAGAATATGACTACTACAATTATGAAACTTGGTGTGAAGGTGTTTGTTATAAACCGATATAGAAATAAAAAGTGAAATTACAAAAAAAAATATTAGGGGGTCAATTTTTTTTTTCACTGTACTTAGGCGTGTTGGGTATCTATATATATATATATAAGTATAGGCCTTTAAAAATGACATAGAGGTTTCTTTTTTTTTTCATTTAAGTCAACGGTTGGTGAGATAATTAGCTGTCGAAGTCGTAAAAAGTGTGTCCCCCCCCCCCCTCTAATTTCCAATCTATGAAGTTCAAAATTCTGAAAAAAAACATGTTGATGTACAGTCACCAGCATTAATATCTGCCTAACATAAGGCGGCAAAAATATTTGACACGTCCTAACGGCCCTACAAATAGAGTCGTGTCAGATATTTATGCGCGCTTTGTTGTGGCAGATATTGGTGCTGGTGACTGTACATTAATAAATCCTTTTGATAATTTTTGTTTTAACAAGATAGGTGTAACGGTTTTTGAGTTATTACTGAAAAACTGTCTTGCCAAAACAAAAGAGCGTAAGTGTCGTAAGTTTCCTATAAAGATACGACCTTTTGTGATTAAATGTATTGTATAGTGGTTTTAAATGTATAGATAAGGAGGTGTCGGTACGGAACCCTTCGTGCGCGAGTCCGACTCGCACTTGGCCGGTTTTTTAAATACTCGACACTAAATGTAAGTATACTATTACATAGTTTATTAGTCTACGAGCTCAATCAATGTACGTACGTTCATAGTCTCGTATTGAAAGCTGAGCGTTTAGTTAAGAGAGTAGATGCTCCTCTCCTCCGCAGCTGTGGCTCAGCAGGTTTTTATTTATTGCTAACTCGGAGAACCTCCTTGGTTTTGTAGTAGGAACAGCAATTTCTTTGTACAAAACCGGGTCATGTAGGAAGAATATTTACTTCTTTGTACATAACTGTCAATGTGAGTGGTAATGTGCAAGGAACGAAGCTTTCTTGGTACATTACCCGGCTTTGTACGAAGAATATTTTTTCTTTATACATAGCTAGTAATGTAACTCAGTTATGTACTATGAACAAGGGTAATAATCGTATGGCATTTATTTTTGAACCGTGAGATCTTCGAGAAGATAATTACGGTTGCCAGTTTTTGTTGCACTTTTAGCACCACCCAGGGGTCACGTGTAGGGTAACGGTGGGTACTCCCTACGGACGTGGTGCAACTTCGACCCCCCTTTGTCAAGTGAGTGGGCAACTTGACTGTTAGAAGTTCTCAAGCCGCCCGAAGTCCTCTAACTTGGCTTAACGACTGCTGTCATAGACAACAGCCGGGATCAACAGCTTAACGTGCCTTCCAAAGCACGGGAACGCTCAGTTAGTAACCTCTCAAAGCGGTCACCCATCCAAGAACGGACCTGCGCCCACATTGCTTAACCTCGCATACCGCACGCGGTTCGCGGGCGCCGCTGCGCCACGAGCGCTCGGAGGAATAAAAATGTCGAAATAGAATTTAGTCGAAGTATTGAAATGACTAACTTCACTCTGCCTTAAAATTGACGCAGCCCCGCGGAGCTCCTATTTCTGCGCAGTTTGCCCTTCGGGCATCTGATAATACCTAACGAACCTAACCTACCTATCTGATGGGACAACAATATGATAAAAATATTAGTTCCACTTGTCCCGTGGGACTGCTGGGATGTAATCGTCTCAGTTGTCCCATGATGGGACAACTTAATGGAACTAGTGGGACAAACGTAGTTTTACACACAAGGCTTATCATACAATTTCGTGTCCAGTATAATAACACTATGAGGATGCTTTTGAGGTTGCCGAAGCACTGTAGCGCGTCGGATATGGTCGCGGAGGCGTAAACAAACGACTTCTACGCGATAGGGAGGAAGAGAATAGCCTCATTATTAAGGAGAGTACGATGTAGCAGCAAAAGCCTCATAAGGGAGTTGGCAGAGCGACTTGACTGTCCATTCGCTAAATACTGGATAGAGGTTACAATAGGGAGAGCAATATAATTGTTAGTGTCGATAGACTTATGTTGCTGTCCATTATAATTAAAATTTATATATAAATTAACATAGTAAATAAGATAATATTGTTAACTAACCCACTATGGATCGATTAGGTCTGAAATAAACGCTTTATCTTGTTATTTATTTTAAGGTAGCTTGTGGTTCTACTCCGAGCGTACGCGTTACACGCAACATATCTGTAGAGCGCTAACTACGCGTTTGCGACTACTACACGCGCTGAAGCGGCGGCAGTTTTCTATGCTATATATTATAATACCATGAAAGCTGTTGGATATTTAAGAAAACTGGCAAGCAAGCTCAAAATGCATTACGCCGCAGTAAAATAGCTCTATGGTAAACAATTTAGTGCCAGACTTGGCACCTTTTCAGATAATTTACGGAACTTGGCACCCATTTATGTTTTGTATTGTTTTGTGTTTGTATTTTCGTGTACGTTAAAAATCAGTGTCGTAACACTTTGTGCTGCGTGTTATCCTATTCTGAAACACTTGCAGCATTGTAACCTTTGTTGCCATATTTTGTAGTATATGTTAATGTTGTTGTGTCTGTGTTTCGAATAAATGCCTCATTAATTTATTCTATCATTCATTTAGATATCAATGTTTTTACCAGTGAAGACGACAACCACGCATCGCATATTGAATTTGGCTGCCATTTTCACATTTATGTTTTTTGATGGGATTTATTTTAAGGTAGCATGTTTTTCTACTCCGAGCTTACGCATGGCACGCAACATATCTGTATTTAGAGTAACTTTGCTACAACTACATGCGTTTGAGCGGCGCCGTTTTATATTGATACATTGCAATATGCATAGCAAATATGCGAAATCCATTTACGCCCAACGCCGCGGTGAGCAGCACCAAAATAGTTCATATCTACTGCGCTACAAAGCAGCAGCTTCTATCACTTCTACATCCATTTTCAGATGATGAAAATGTATGAACGCAAACCATGATCGCGCCGAAAATGATTTTACAGACCAATGAAGAAGAGCCAGCAAACAATAACTGGGCACAGTTACACACAATTTGAACTTCGATTCTTCGGAAGTTTGTCAGATCCTTGCCAATAATATAGATACAGTTGTACGTATAATAATATCTGATCTGACTGAACTATAGAGAACATTCAAAACTGTGTGGATATTTTTTGATTAAATTTTTTTTAAAGTAAGATGCTTGTTTTATTTTTTTGGGGGAAAGTTTAGGACATTTTTATATTATTTTCTCTTCCTAGCCGAGATAATAGTGGTAATTCCTATAAGCCGCTGTAAGAATAATAGTTCGGACAACTATCCACTTCACAGTGTCCATATACAAGGTGTGGCCTGTAATAGGAACAAACAATTAAACGGTACACTATTGAGCTCCCCAGCAATTATTTCCACCATCATCACCCACCACCATATCAGCCAAAGGACGTCCACTGCTGGACATAGGCCTCCCCCAATTCCATGGGGGGTAAATGGCATAATCGCCACGCTTGGCATGCGGGTTGGCGATCGCAGTAGGACCCGGATATGTCCTAAAACTACGACCAAGACCACCGGGGGATGGGCAGCAGCGTCCCTGGAGTGCGGTGGAGATACTTACTGCAATAATTTCCAAATGGTTTTAATTGAAAAAAAAAAAGTTTTTTTTTTCGCAAATGTATCCTATATGTACTTTGATTCTGATTCTGATTCTGAAAAAAATGCCAAAAATATCGTTTTAAACCAAAAATGCAACAACAAGTATGAGTTATAACTAGATGCTACCTCAATATCAGCAGTGACTGCCGCGCTATAATCTCATGGTGCCAAGATCCATTACTTGGAGGTCATAACTTTAGCGCAACGTTTCTACCAAGTGAAAAAGATATATTTTTTTGCACAAGAGGTTACTGCAGATGCTCTACATTTTTTGCTCCTATTAAAGGCAACACGCTTTATAGCTTGGCAAAAAAGTTTTGATATTAAAAAGTGGCAACACTGTAGTATCGTCCCTTTTTTCTTAGATTGATCTGAAAGGGAAGACACTACAGTGTTGCCACTTTTTAATTTCAAGACTTTTGCCAGACTGCTAAACTTATATCTAATCCTTTTATTTTGGCTTTGCCGTCATCAAAGATTTTCTCAGTTTGTAGTGCAGAGTGGTGAACTATACTAACTCCCGTCGAAGAAGTTCCGTGGTGAGACTTATTTTCCCAATAGTTCCGTCAACGATACAAAGTAGTAGCTAGTACGACATCAAGCGAATCTAGGAGGAATGTTAGTTGAACTGCGACCATACAGCGGCAGAACCAAACATTTGGAACGTAACTGTTTGCAATAAGTCTCTCTAGTTCCACCACGGTACTTCTTCCACGAGACTTCTGGAATAAACGGAAACAAGAACGGTAAAACAAGGATTACCATACCTACAATTAATTAATTTCTCCCCTTTTTGGGCTGACATGAAAGACTTGCCAGGTTATACGCTGATATAAGAACAGTTCAATCATAATATATTGATGAATGTACAATTTCCGCATAAATTTACAATATGCAATTATACGCTGTATTTTAAAATAACAGTTCTCAAATTGTAATTCTGCGAGGGTTTGGCCTTCAGTGTAGAGCCAACATTATTTTTTGTCAAAAAGTTTTCCTACTGCATACTAGATGTCGATATTATGAGATTCAAGCGCATTAATTTTCATAAAGTTCTGCTATTCCATACTAGATGGCATTTAATCATTAAATGATATATTATTATTGATGCAATATAACTAGTAAATTTATTTTTATATTATTTATATACTATCACTAAATGAATATAATTTAAAATTATAAGTACTAGATAAATTACTTTCACCAAAATTTACAATTGTCTTTGATTCATATGCTGCTTTTAATAGTGCGTTTTGTGATTTTTGGTTGCATGGTTAATTTATTTCTTTAAACATACTAGCGTGTGTTTATTTATCAACATCATTTTTCCCAGAAATGAAAACAAAATGCTTTGATTTGATGTATTACTATAGCAAATTTGTGCAACACATTGTAAGAATAAACCATTCGTTCATTTTATCACCTTTGCAATAACGAAACGGCGAGTCTCATTCACCTTGTGAACGGTACTCATCTCAAACCGTACGGACGGAGTTACGCGGTGCGAATTTTTGACAAGCTGCCGTCGGGTCAAAAAATGACATTAAAATATGCCTAACAAAAATAAAAAAAAAAAAATAAGACAATAAGTTACGCAATCAGGCTGCAGGTGTCCTAATTTACAATCTCACGAATCCGCCGCGCGATCATCTGATTTGAATTGACATTTGCGCGATGGTCGCGTCGCACTGTTGCGTTCTATTAGAACACCCAGTTTTTGCTATAACGCGACCACGCGATGACCGCATCGCTTACTCGCGCCATAATCGCGTTTTACACGATTATGTTAGATTTTGTCCGAAAAACTAATGTGATTCTGAGAGTTAGCGGACTGTATAATGCATTAAATGCCCTGCCACCCGTTCACCGTTCCGTTGACGTCCCAACTATCGTTTGTGCTCGGAGCAACGCGAGAACTCTTAGCAGAAGTGCATGTGATAACGGCCCGAGGACGACAATGTCAGATTTATTAGGCGACTTACTGATATGTCGGTGTCGATGCGGAGGCGGTACCATATGAGAATTTTCAGCTGTCAGTGTTTTCTCGGCAGTGGTCTTCTTTTTCAAAAACGCTAGTAAATTTTGACTTGTAAAAGTGCCATTGCGGCCTACTTGCAAAATAAAGTTCATTTATTTCAACTGTCAGTCGAATCAGTACTTCTTTTTACTATGCCTCTACATTTAAGAGAGTGCTTCCTGGCTGGCGCGGGGGGCGATACGAATACAGTACTGACCCGCTTCTTCGATATTACTACTGCGCTAACGAAATACTGACAGTAGTATCCCGTCAATTGAAGAAATCTCAGTAAGCTCACGTCAAAGAACAAAATACTATATTTCGCTCCCGCCCCGACAAGTCAGGAAGTCGAAATCCAAAGCGCACACACTCAACATCGAATATAATTCCTGTATCGGTTCAGTATTTGTCTGGCGTGCTCGCTTCCACGCAAGCCAACATCAGTCAGTGAACGCGCACGACTTTTGTTTCCAAAGCGATTCCAATTGAAAACGTATAGTATAATAGTCCCCTTGACGATATTCAATTGGCAGTACTTACTTTCTTTAGTCTTCAACTGGTTCCTGGGCAGCACTGGTAGCAAGATCACATTCGTTGTCTAACATAAAGCATGTGTCCTTCTCTCACACACAGTGACAGATATAGTTATACACTCAGATGAATGCTCAGTGTTTATTGTCTGAGCATGTGTACTTGGAATCTGAGAGTATTACGAAGTTCCATTTGCCTGGTTCTTTCAATCCTAACATTCATCATCACTGCATTCCCTCATACTTTCTTAATAATCTACACTCAGGAGAAATCAAAGCGGGTCAGTTTGTAAGGAGATTCGATATGAAGTGTTGTACTCATTTTATTTGCTCTTGACCATTTTTCGGAACCTTGGATACCTCGTTTTTACGAATAAATAAAAAGCAGTTTTTTTTCATGAATGATGTTGTATTTTCAGAAACATATATGTTGTAGGATTTACAGATTGGTGTGCAAATGTCATGAAAATGGATTACACATTATGATGCGTCTTTAATTAACGTTTTTGTAAGAGTATACCATAACATAATAGAGGGATCCTTGGATGGTAAAAATATCCAGCGTTAAGAGACTCCCAGACGCTGGTAAACACTTCGCGACTCGGAGCTCACGTTACAATAGACATGTTCAAAATTGTTCAATTCGCTACAAATCATTCGAGTACGGTTCGGAACCCTTGTACAAAAGTCCGACTATCACGTGGCCGGCTTTTTTAAATTGATAAGATAAACGTCCCAATACATGACAACTTAATGCTCTACAGATGACTTTCGATCACCTCTGTCATTATAACATAATATTAAAAGTGTCCTGTCTTGAGTCAGTGTCGAGCACTGGGACATTCACCTTATATTCTAAAAAAATTATCGGGGTCCAAAATTAGTGAAAAATTCGATAATTCGCTGATGCTGAAAAACTAATTGTAAGTAAACTGTACTTACATTGTGTATTGTACTTACATAGAAATAAAACTTGAATCATAAAATCGCCAGATACTATAAGCAAAGGGCAATTCCAAAGTAATACTACTTCTACTGGGGGCAATTTCAAAGTAGGTATAGTTTTGTATCACGTTCAAAATTGCACTGTGTACAGCGATTATTTTAATTACAATTAGTGTTGTTTTATACATATTTTGTGAACCGGATTCAATCAAATAAAAATAAGGACTTCATCTGACAATTGTATGGACTAATATAATGATGTAGGAATTAATTATATTCTTGATTGGCTGAATTGTTACCGAGGGTGAGCACTGACATGGAGATGATAAATGGATGAACTTTTAATTTAACAATACTCTTTAATATCTAACAATACTCTTATAAATAATAATATATCTATGTAAATTGTACAGTCAAACTTATTCAAAATATATACACGATACCAAAGCGGCAAAGATATATATACGCTTTCACCAGCTCTTACGATTTTCTTATTCAGGCCATGTTCGCATATTTTTGTCGCTTATTTTGTATCGATATTCTTAATGTTGACTGGTACTGTCAGCATCACAGTTATCTGACCTTTGGTAGACCTTATCTCTGTTGCAATAAGGTTCACGAATGGTCAGTCCCTTGATGCTGGTAGTAGAATCATCCAATTACAACCCTCCAGAAATCTGGAGGAACATGTTCTTTATCTACAAGATCGAACAATATTCGATGGTCATTACTATATGTGTGATCTTACGTTCATAAATATGATTAATTTATAAACTAAACTATACCAGCTACATTTTATTCACTAATATTTAAGGTAAACATAATTAACAATAGATTGTTAAGCGTACTTTATTATTAATAGGGAGTTAGACCCTACAATTATACCTACTTATAACTACCTATATACTAAATAAAAGACATATTTAATCCGTAAAATTAAACTCAATAACATTTTCAAGCAGCTGTAACATTCCAAGATTAAATATTTGAAAATGAAATGTGAAAATATCAGCAATCGCTACCATTACGATCACACGCTCATACCCACAACATAAACACTACTTATATACAACTAGTAGTTCCATTTAGTCATGTCATCGCCGTTCAATATTTACAATTACTTGGTAAACATACGTAAAGTATATAAAAATTCTCACTAGTATAGTCAGAAGTAGTCAAATATACCTACACAGCTACATAATATAAGAAGCAGCCTTGGCCAAAAGTATTGAGCACTCCTTATTTTCCTTTGTAAATTATAAATAAACTGTTATTTGTTAATTACCAATATAAACAGTGACGTAAAGCATAAAAAGGTATATAAATATCTAAAAAAACTTTAATAGATACACTACCGCTCATAATTATTTAGGCACCCATACCTTTTTTCATACACCTGTATACAAAAATGACTTTCAGAAATACAAAAACACTACACTTTTCTATGAACCAGCAATTAGTAGTTATTTAAGTCATTGCAAAAAGAAAACTATCCTACCATTTAAAAAGGGGATCATTGGTATCGATTTAAGCTTTGTCAGCTAAATCAAAAATGCAAAATGCACGCAAAACTGTCAAGAGACTTTGACTTGGCAGTGTATTTCTGAATGTCATTTTTGTAATTATTCTGATACAAATTTTATATTTTTAGGGTCGACGTGAATGGACAGCGATCACCGGGATCAGTTGTCTCGATAGGTGTACCGCAGGGATCAATATTGGGACCTTTCCTATTCCTTATCTACATAAATGACTTGCCATACCTCGTAAAGACCCACCATGATATAGTATTGTTTGCAGACGATACCTCTCTTATATTCAAGTTCAAGAACATTAATGTAATGACATTGCATTGCCAATACATCTATGATAATATTGTGTATGTACATAAAAACATTGTAAATTTCAGGAAGAACTGTTTCATACATAAGATTAATACTCGAAATAAACACAAGCTCGCGGTGCCCACCGCTCGCCTCCAAAAAATTAGAAAATCATTCATGGGTAATGGTGTGAAGTTTTATAACAAGCTTCCAAGAAACCTGACTGGATTATCTATAAATAAATTCAAAAATTATGTAAAGCGTAAACTTATATCGAAAGCATATTATAGCACACATGACTACATGAATGATAAAACACCGTGGGATTAATTAATCGTGACTGAAATATTAATGAATTAATCATTATGGCATTAGATATTAATATTATCTTATTATTTTCTTTTGATATATTGATTTTATTCAAGAAACTGTCTAGATTCCTATTTTTAATACTTTTTTTTATTATTATTATTATTTACGTTTTGACGATCCTATTGTGAATTTTACTACATAATTATTTCTTATTTTGACATGTCTACAACAATACAATATTTATTGTAAAGAATAATAATAGCATCAATAAATTGCTCTAAATAATTAATTAATATATATGTTAATACCTATACATGTTATAACTGACGATTCGAAAGTGCTTGTTGCTAGGCCTATTTGAATAAAGAATATTTTGGATTTGAATAAATAATTATGAGCGGTAGTCTATAACTAATTTTGTATTAAGCAGTAACGCTGCTAACGATAATTCCAAATTTCTAATTAAAGGGAAAATATTGAACATCTAGCTGTTGTCCGCGACTTCGCTCCTATTGGTCGCAGCGTGATGTTATATAGCCTAAAGCCTTCCTCGATAAATTGACTATCCAGCACAAAAAGTTGTAATCGTATTTACTGTATTCAATTATAAATTACGTGTATTCAAAATTAATTTGTTTTAATTAAATTTGGTTCGGTGCATAATTCACAGGTTGTTTATCGTCATCCTCCATTTGTCTTTAATAAACTCATTTGCTCAAAGGTTAGCTGGAAGCCCCTTGAAGTCCCTTGAAGGATAAGCTCGCCTTTGTACGTCTACTTTTTGTTTACGTTTATCATTTTGTCGTATTTTATGTACAATAAAGTAATACATACATACATACAAAAATAATTTTTCATTTCGTACCAGTAGTTCCTGAGATTAGCGTTCAAACAAACAAACTCTTCAGGTTTATAATATTAAGTATAGATTTAGTATTTCTTTTTTTTGGAGGGGGGATTTCGTAGATATGATTTCAAAGTTACTATTTTATCCCAGAAAACTGAAGGCTAAAAATAAACTGGTTTGCAATAAAAGGTCCAATTGCATATCTTTAAAGTCGATGAATAGAAGATTATTAGAATTTTGTATATAAAATGCTTTTGACTTTTATGTGAAAAATGCGAGAATGCTCAATACTTTTGGCCAAGGTTTGTATTGTACTATAATAAATTTATTTATTTAATCGTATGGCATTTATTTACGAACCGTGAGATCTTCGAGAAGACAAGTACGGTACTATAATAAATAACCATATAGAACCAAACAACGCTAGCAGTGTGTAAATTGCAGACAAATTTACTCGTTACCTGTCAATTTTACAAGCTTTTATTTACTTTCACCTGTCCTGTTGTCTGTCGGTCTGTAATTAAATCTTGCAAGTTAATTTTGATCCACTTCCCGGTTTCCGAATGAGCTGAAATTTTGCATGCATGTATAAATCGGATGACAATGCAATATGACTGTGGAAAAAAGGACAGTCGGGAATAAAAGCTTGTATAAAAAAGGAAATTTTTGACCAAAAACTTGTTAGATACTATTGATTAGTAATATTCGAATACTTGTGTAACACAATTTCGAATTACAAAGTACGAGTAACTAATGTCCGAAATACCTAAAACATCAATTGGATTGATGATATTACTGAATATGTTAGAAAGTGTGAAGGTGCCGAGTAATGTGAGACAAAAAGGCGTTTAATAGTGCTAATGTTATAAGGCTCGTAATCGTATAATAATACATACATACAATGCAAAATATTTTAAAGCAGCGGGTGGTAAATATTAATCTTATCCTTGAAGAAAGCGTTTAGCGGGCATAGCATACCTAATAAAACTCAAATGTACATTACGATACATATATGTACAACAATATTTTTTTTATAGAAGAAACGCTACGCTACGGTATCATCTAATCATCTTCACTAATACATAGCATACGAGTAAATTGCAAAGAAACCTTAACAACTGAAACTAAACATTTAGGCTATCATCTGTCATCCATGATGACTTAATTTTTTTGCACAAGTAAATACATATATAAACAGAAGTATTATCCATTTCGTCACTTCTGGATCATACGCGATGAACGGATCGTAGCAAATTATTTTTTTATGTACATTAAACAGTACGCTATATTAAGGACATAGATTACATACTACAGCAGATACACTACTCTCATTCAAAAACAGAAATATCTATTGCTATGCTGATTATTATTCGAAGTAAAATTCTATTGCTCTAGTGTGCGTAGTAGTTTTGGTATATTTTTTCTAAAAATCGCGTTTGAATTACCAAATACGCGTACTTTTCAAAACCCGTCTAAATATATCTTGACTCGGATTGAGGATGAACCAAGGACGTTGTAAGGGCAAAAAGGCGATATAAATCAATATACATATTATGGTATAAGTTCCGTATGGTCCAGATATGTGCGAAAATAATGAAAGTTAATGAATATCCAAAGGTTTGTCACAAAAGATCCCTTTGGGTCGAAGTGTATCCGCAAGGGCCTTCATATAAATAAATAAGATAATTTCAAATTACAGGGAAAAATTGAAAAATGCTCCGAGCAGAACAGGCAGTGCGGGGCAGGTTAATTTAGTATGGGATGGCGCATCGTTACTGACGATTTCTCAATGTAATTTGAGACGTTGGTGCCGTTAATAGAAGCCTAAGTCTTCTACGGTAGATGTCGCTGTACGTCTCTCTAAGGCGTTGTAAGAGGGAACAATTGAAGGATTTCGTCGACGAGCTTGGTTGTTCCGATAGCTCAGAGGCTAGAGCGATTGGCCGCGTATACCAGATGTCGCAGGTTCGAATCCTGCTCGGAGCATATTTTTTTTTCAATTTTTCCCTTTTATTTGAAATTTTCGTTAGCAGCGTTACTGCTTTAGTACAAAATTAATTTAAATAAGATAATATCCAAAGGTACTTTTACCTATACTTATACATACGAGTAATAGCAGAAAGACGTTTTAACAGATGTTGAGATATTTATTTACCGCTCGAACGTGTGGGTGAGATTTGACCACTATCTCATCTGACGGCTGTGGGAATGACAATTTCAACATCGATGATGCACTTTGTTGTAAAACAGACGGCCTAATCACGAGACGTCACAATGAAATAAGAGACCTATTCTGGTGTCTTCTGCGAACTTTGTCAACAAGCTTGGGGCAATGTCACAAAAGAACCAATCATTTCAGAAAATGACTGCGGACTACGAGCAGACTTGCGGTGTATGGGACGCTCAGAGGGAGGCGTTATTCGATATCCGTGTCGTTGACACCAACGCTCCTTCTTACATCTCGCGACCCGTAACATCTGTCTTAATATCTGCCGAAGATGAAAAGCACAGAAAATATGCAAATGCCTCTGAAATTCGACACGCTACCTTCACCCCATTAGTAACGTGGAATAAGCGTTGCCATCATACGTGCAACCAGCATGTGCATACGTGGAACTCGCCACAAATTTAAACCCGTGGCAAAATGGCCGGGATTCGATGACGGTGCTGCCCTGCCACACATCGATTGAATTTACTTTTTATTATTGTTCACAGTGTCCATATATATTTTGTACCCACTTATTTAAATAAACTATCTCATCTGATGGTAAGTGATGATGAGATCGTCTCATCAAAAAACCTTTGGCCTCTAAGACCCCGTCCCCACTTGGCGGCTGTCGAGCCCGGATTTTTATCGGGTGTCGGCACCGCACACCAATTGGTGTCCGGCAAATGGCCAGTTGTTATTGGTCAAAAAATCTGAAACAGGTTCAGTGGTTGGTTTAGACTTTTAAAATTGGAACTTTCAACTTCGTGGAATGGGCTAGTAACTTCGGGATCATACGCTACGGACGGATCGTAATAAGTTTTTATATGCATTAAACAGTTCGTTATATTAAGGACATAGTTTACAATTTACATACTATAGCAGATCCGCCCACTTTCATTCAAATACCACCATATATATCATTCAAATACGGATATATAATATCATCATGCTGATTATTATTCGTAGTACAGTTCTATTGCTCTACTGAACCTAGTAGTTTTTACTAAAAATCGCGTTTAAATTTTTCGAAAACCTGTGTAACCAGATTTTTACTGTGATGGAGGATGAACCAAGGAAACTGTAAGTGAACAACGGCGATACTAATACATATACATACTATTAGGTATAAGTTCCGTACGATAAAAAATATGTGCGAAAGCTTTACTTTTAAGCTTGAAACGCCCAGAGCGGGCGCGGCGCAGTGCGGGGCGGAGGGGGTTTTGAAAATTCGATCTTTCCGAACTTGTCAACTGTCAATAGTGTCGATTACTGCTTTATATGTCACAAATGCCGCCTCCGCTCCGCTATCCCGCGCGGTTTTTTGGTGCGACGACCCCCGGACCGCATTCGCTTTACCGAAAAACCGCCTCGGCCACGCAACAACGCTGCGCCGCGCTCTGTACGTTTCAAACTTTACCTATTGTTTTATTGTAGCAGAAAGACATTGGAACAGAATTTAAGATATTTATTTACCGCACGAACGTGTGTGTGTGTGAGAATGACGAAAGCGGCGCATGGGTGTGCGTGCGGTAATAATTATTCAGTTACTATTTTATTTCGAGAGGGGGACAAAATCACTTTGCATACATAACTTTATGCACTACTCTGTGAGCATAAAACGTACCTAGATTTTCACTTACCTAGTTACTTACAAGCTTTAATGTAATTTAGATTTTTAATTTATATAATGAAGAACCCTTTTATATAATTATATATTTATAGATTTTCAGTTATTTAGTTACTTACATAGTTTATTTCTCTAATAATTATTAAATTCGAAAAATCGGCTGGAATATAATTATCTACATCTTACATACTATTTGGTGATATATGGCATGAATTATAGAATTTTGATACTGTCATCCTGCAGTAATATAATATAATGCGAGTCAAATGTAAATTAAATTCGACAATGGAATCGATCCAATATTTTATTAATCGTAATCCATCGAACATTAATCACTAAAATTTCTTATAATATGACTTAAGAATTATTGTTTTGTATTTGGTAGGACCATATCACCCGTTACACACCTTTTTTTGGAAAAGGGGCGAGGCGACCGGTTGAACATATTATTAAAAGTTGCTAAGTATTTATTTTATTATTTACAAAAATGAGTAATATTTTAGTTCATGAGATCATGAGTTCTTCCTAACTTCACCATTACTTTGAGCCACTTTTTTTTAGATATATATTTAAGCGAAAAATTAGCGTATATTATTTAAAAAGCCTTTCTAAGTTTAAATAAGTTCTAGTTTTGTTTTGGGTTAGATTTACATATAATAACTTATACCCATATTTATAGTTACGTGATCCGCCACTTGTATCCTTTTAATAGGTTAATATTTACAAATTATACCCAGCTTTATATCATAAATTCATAATATCAACTACTTAATATCTAAGCGAATTATTTCAAGTTAAAATAATGAACCTTAAATTATAAATACTATATTAAATCTGCGTAAATATGTGTATATAAATGAAGTCTAATGAATGAAAACTGTCAACTTGTTTGATCGGATGGCCAATTTTGACCTTATTATTCAATATCTACTTAAACTGATTAAGTTTTTAGAATATATATGTAGCATTTGTTTAGCGTGTGTGTGTATATATTTTGTTATTTATTATAGTGAATAAAGGTATTTAATTATAGTGAGTAAAGGTATAATAATAGTGAGTAGTGTTATTTATTATAGTGAGTAAAGGTATAATAATAGTGGACGTTTAACCTACCGCGCTTGTCCAGGCCATGTTGCGTGGGCAGGTGAGCAGTGAGCCTTCTAACTCGGCCCGTGGGTGCCGCCGTTGATGAACTTGTCACTCTTCCGCCGCCACCCTGAGAAAGTCTCCTGCTCTGACACTGACTGTCTAACTAGGCTCTGAACTTTACAAGGTCTAGTCACAGTTACACACTTTGATACCAAGTGTGCGACAGTTTAACATGATATCGGGGACGGCAGTGGAACACTAAATGCTCATATATTTAATATTTCGTGAATTTTTATATTTCACTTTTTTTTTCATTTAACCGGACTGACAATCTAATTTTATAGTAAAATATATAAGTGCAACCATTTTTTTCCTGTGTTTAATAGTTATGTATGTGTGTGACACGCTTACCTTCTTATAGTTATTCCCAAAAGTAATTTTACAATTTAATATGTAAAATAATTAACAAGAACTAGAACTGCGTTCCACATTTTTTTGGGTTAATATTTACAAATTATACTCAACTGAATTATCAAGTAAGATAAGCGTATGGTTTTAGAAACCTTTTAATAATTAACGGTAATTTCAATAATACCTACTACTTACTACTTATACAATTTATATCTACGTGTCTAACATTATGACTTTACTTTTTGAATGGGCTATGTTTTTAAAATTATACCTGGGTTAATAATTCAACATATACCTAGTTCTTGTCTTGGTTGATACTAACTTAAATTTGAAATAATATTCCTGGAAATAAAGATAAATGATAGTTTTGGATACAAGCTTCGTCGAGACAGTGAGAAAAAGTTTTGGAAATAACCAAGCATATGGCAAATGTCGGCTTGCTTAGCTTAGTTGGTAGTGACACTGCCTACGAAGCTGGAGTTCCCAGACTTGATTTGGAATTTTCATCTGCCCACTATTCAGAAAATGTCCAATGAAGAAATACACGGCGTGTCACTCAACAGTTTAATGCTATATTACAACATTATAAACATCGGTTGTAGTATCTGCCTGATAAATTAATAATTACCACATTCTTCGAGTGTTTCGATCAGCAATCATGTTGAGCGCAAAATAATGCGTATTATTCAAATAGAGATTTATATTCGGCTAATCAACGATTAACAAGACTTCGAGTACTTTTGTTTCGGGTTAGTATTTACATATCACTTATACACATCTTTAAAATTAAGTAGTTCATGACTCTTATCTTTTTAGGTTAATATTTATAAACTATGCCCCACGTTAGTAATATCATAATACTATATATTTACTGATACATTAAACCAAGTTTTTGATATATTGACAAGTAGAGAGTATAAAAATAGAAATATTTAATTGACAGGCGACTGGAATGTAGACTTTCTGGTAAAAACCAATCGCTAATTAGCTTTAACAGATATAATTTCACCTTTAAACATAAGAAATGTTGTCAATTTTCCTACACGAATTGAAGGGAAAAGCAAGACCTCTCTAGATTTTATAGCTGCAAATATACCTGATGAAAACATAAAGGTGCAAACGTTAGTCGAAGGAGTATCCAACCATGATGCACAAATAATAAAAATTGCGAAAAGAAATGATCAAAAACTCACAATTTACAATGTGAAAAACAGAAAATACACATTATTTAATATGGAAAATCTAAACAAAGCAAGGCTATCGTATGACTGGCCTAGATTCATTGACTTGAAGAATGCATCACCTTTCAAATTGTTTTTTTTTTTAATAGATATATAATGAATATGGATTTATTTATTCCTAATAAGATCAGAAAGATAAAGAAAAAATCGAACATACCATGGGTTGATACTGAAATATGAAAACTTCAAGGGGATATCAATGACTTATACCATTTCAAGGTAATATCCACAACTTCCAATGGATCAATACATTGGGGAAAAAGTAAGATACAGAAATGAATTAATAGTCACATCAAAACAAAATTTTACAGAAAAGAGGCTTAAGGGTGCGGCGAATCCAAAAAAAGAGATATGGCAAGTAATAAAAGAGGAAACAAATAAAATTAACTGCATATCACAATGGTATCTTGAGCACCACACCATTTTGAAGCCAATCGGATCAATTGAACTGCCTGATTATATTAACTCATATTTTATCGAAATAAGTAAAAACAAATGGAAACATAAATTAATTGAGAGAGAAAAAGCTTTAGAGAACCTGTCATCACCTACAGGTATAATTGAATGCAATTTCCATCCCACGTCTCCAAAAGTTCGAAGAGAAACCATGAAAATGAAAATATCGAAGTCCTCAACAAAGACATATGACATAACATGACATAACAGGTCAGGTGCTGAACTACCTGGCCGAATCTGATGAATTAATTGAATTAATATGTTACGTGATAACACATCTACAATCTATAAGACTGGCTCCTTTCTCAGCGACCTAAAGAGGACAAGAGTCTGTCCGCTATATAAGGGCAAAGGAGATAAAAGATCGATTACCAACTACAGACCGATCACGATTGTTCCCACAATGTCAAAGGTAGTTGAATCGTTACTATCTAGCGCTATTATGAACCACATGAAGAGTAATAATCTTTTGACAGACGCCCTGTATGCCTACAGGAAAGGAAGGTCAACTACTGCAGCTGTATTACAGCTTGTGGATGAAGTCATACAATCATTAGACAATATACTAAAAGTAGCGGCGATATTTCTAGATCTTTCTAAAGTGTTCGACAGCACTGATCACCAATTATTGATGCATAAAATAAAAATATACGGTATTAAGGGAGCAGAATTACAAGTTTTGGAGTTGTTTCTGAACAACAGAGGACAAACAGTCGAAATTTTAATAGAAGGTAAAAAAATAAGATCCAAACCTAAAAGCGTCCCTAATGTAGGTGTACCGCAAGGATCCGCGCTGGGAAACACCCTGTTCTTGCTGTTTATGAACGGTCTTACACAACTAGGTATAAGATTGTGTAAGATCGTTCATAACACATCAGCGCAGCGCAGTGTGTTCAGCATGTGCCGATGACACTACCATAGTCATTAAGGGAGAAACCATAGATTTAGTTACGGAAAAAATAAAAACAATAATGGTAACCGTACAAACATGGTTCAATAACTATGTCCTAGCGTTGAACTCGAACAAGACCAACATTATATTTTTCAACGCAAAGACTAGCAATCAGGATGAAATAAAAATATAACTACATGACCTCTGTTGTTTACATAGTTCCAACGCCACGAAAATGTTAGGTTTCAATATTGATCCTGCCATGACATGGAAAACCCACATAGATTATGTATGCGAAAAAATGGCAACTGGTGTGTACGCTTTAAAACAATTACGTTCACTTATCTCCTAAGAGGCTCTCATTTAATCCTATTATGCATACATACACTCTATTATGTCATATGGAATAATACTATGGGGAAACTCGTCAGACCATGAGAGAGTGCTAAAAATGCAGAAAAAGGCTATAAGAGTCATAATGAAAGCCAGATATAAAGATACATGCCGAGATTTCTTCAAGTCGCTTAAGATAATGACGTCAGTAGCACTATACATATTTGAAACTATCTTGTTTGTTCGCGAAAATATCCATCAGTTTCAAAAGAAAGGATCCTCTGAGCATCCAAGTCGTTATCCATATGACCTTTGTTCAAGTCCCCACAAACTTGCTATGTCAAAAAAAAGACCAGGCGTTATTGTTAGAAGATTATACAACAAACTACCGAACTGCATCAAACAGGAACAAAGACTCACAGTGTTCCGTGCCCAAATGAAATCATTACTAATAAATAAGACGTTGTATAAAATAAATGAATTTTTAGAGATAGACTTGATAAATTACTAAAAATTGAGCCACTGACTGAATATAAATTGTATACACGTATTAGTTACTGTAAATTTGATAATAGCATAAAAAGTAAATTCTATACACGCGTTGTGAATGTATATTGGATAATAGCATAATATAATAGTACTAGCATTTGCCCGCGGCTTCGCCCGCGTACTAAGCGAAATTTTTAACCGTCTACAAAAAACAGGTTCGTTGTTTGTCCACGATTATCTCGCGTTTGGCTGAACTGATTTAGATGCGGTCTCCAGAAAAGTAGTTGTTACATTCTGGGGTTTCGCTATACGAAGTTTGGTGATTGTGATTCATTAACAGATGAACAGATAAAAAGTCAGTATACATTCTGAGAACCGGCAAACTGTTGAATTTCATTTGATTTTGGCAAAAATAAGGATCTAAAACTATTATCATACATTTCCGAGAGGCCGAAGGGGAAAGGGCCGATGAAATAAAAGCATGTCTTAAATGGCTCTTACTAAAAGTATCTGTGTACTACAGTAACACCAATAGGTCTGTAAACGACCTAACAGCGCGCAGCGGCCATAAACTCTGGTCCTTTAAAGTACAGAAATACGGCTAATTCAATATCATGTGTAACATTTATTTTTCCTACAATTAAATTTATTAGGCAGGTTTTGCCAGTTACCATTGGAGCATCCAAAAAGAAAATTTGGCCTCACTTCTATTCGCACTCCTTACTGTCAGTCCGTCTGTTACAACCAAGTTGCTTTTACTGGACCTATTGAATTGCAATTTGGCACAAACTATCAAGAATTTAGAGCGCTCGTGGACCAACGGCACCCGCCTACCGCGTGCGGTGTGCGAGGTTAAGCAATGTGGGCGCAGGTCAGTTCTTGGATGGGTGACCGCTTTGAGTGGTTACTAACTGACTCTCATGCTTTGAAAGGCACGCTAAGCCGTTGATCCCGGCTGCAATCGTTAAGCCAAGTTAGAGGCCTTCGAGCGGCTTGCGAACTTCTCACAGTCAAGTTGCCCACTCAGTTGACAAAGGGGGGTCGAAGTTGCACCGCGTCCGTAGGGAGTACCCACCGTTACCATACACAGAACCCCTGGGTGGTGCTAAAAGTGCAACAAAAACTGGCAACCGTACTAGTCTTCTCGAAAATCTCACGACTATCGATTGTACGAAATCGGGAAGGAAATGAAGAAAATCAATATGGCTGCGACTTTTTCCAAATTTTACCTCGGATTCGTAATAAGAGACATCTCGGACGCTCAGATATCTATTTTGAACGAAATTGGGTCGGAAATTAAGAAAATCAATATGGCTGCCACTTATCCCAATTTTACCTCGGAGTCGTATTAGGGGACCTCTCGGACGCTCAGATATCAATTTTGAACGAAATCGCAACGGAAATGAAGAAAATTAATATGGCCGTTACTTTATTCAAAGTTTACCTCGGATTCCTATTAAGAGTCCTCTCGGACGCTCAAATATCGATTTTTATCGAAATCGTTCGGACGGCACTGATTAATAAAATCACTTACTTACAATACATTGAATCAAAAAAGGTCGTCTCTTCATAGGGAATTCACGGCATTTCAATCTTATATGGAACCTACATGCCAAATTTAGTATCTCTCGAACCAGTAGTGTGGGCTGTGCGTTGATATGTCACTTACTCAGTCAGTTTCTTCTTGCAATTTGGCAAAAACTTTTAAAAGTTTTCATGTCCGCAATATAAAATTTCGAAAAAAATGCCATTTTCAAAATTTCAAAAAGTCCCAAAAAAACCCATATTAATATTTAGACATTCCAACCCCCTTGGAACCGAACAGAGGGAATGGTATTTCACGTCCTCCACGTGGGAATTTAAAATCATTGTTGTTTTCGTAATCAGCGACCCGATAAACCATAGAAACATTACCTACCCATATCGATTTTCAGAATTTGTCACCACATTTCCCCCTTTTAGGGGTTGATTTCTCATAAAACCTGAAACACATGATAACTCATTTAACGTTAGAAATACTCCTGTAAAGTTTCGAATAAAATAGTCCAACTAATCTTGATTCCCCACACACACTTCGAACCCCCATTTTACCCCCTTAGGAGTTGAATTTTGAAAAATCCTTTCTTATTGCACCTCTAGATCTTGTATGGAACCTATATACTAAATTTAGAATCTCTAGAACCAGCAGTTTGGGCTGTGCGATGATATTTCACTCACTCAGTCAGTCAGTTATTTCTTGCAATTTGGCACAATCTTTCAAAAGTTTTCATGTCCACAACATTAAATTTCAAAATCGATGCCATTTTCGTAATGAACGTCCCAAAAAACCATAAAAACGACACCCATATTAATATTTAGACATTTCACCCCCCTCGAACCCCAACAGGGGGGGATGGTATTTCACGTCCTCCACGTGGGATTTTAAAATCATTGTTGTTTTCGTTATCAGCAACCCGGTATATCATAAAAACAATACCCATGTCGATTTTTAGAATTTGTCACCACCTTTCCCCCTTTTAGGGGTTGATTTCTCAAAAAACCTGCAACATGTGTTTACTCATTTATCGTTAGAAATACTCCTGTGAAGTGTTTTGAATAAAATAGTCCAACTAATCTTAATTCCCCACACACATTTCGGACCCCCATTTAACCCCCTTAGGGGTTGAATTTTGAAAAGTACTTTCTTAATGCACCTCTAGACCTTATATGGAACCTACATACTAAATTTAGAATTTCTAGAACCAGGAGTTTGGGCTGTGCGATGATATGTCACTCGCTCAGTCAGTCAGTTATTTTTTGCAATTTGGCACAAACTTTCAAAAGTTTTTATGTCCACTACATTAAATTTCAAAATCGATGCCATTTTCGTAATGAACGTTCCAAAAAACCATAAAAACGACACCCATATTAATATTTAGACATTTCATCCCCCTCGCACCCCAACAGGGGGGATGATATTTCACGTCCTCCACGTGGGATTTCAAAATCATTGTTGTTTTCGTTATCAGCGACCCGATAAACCATAAAAACAATACACATGTCGATTTTCAGAATTTGTCACCACCTTTCCCCCTTTTAGGGGTTGATTTTTCAGAAAACCTGAAACACGTGTTTACTCATTTATCGTTAGAAATACTTCTGTGAAGTTTCGAATAAAATAGTCCAGCCAATCTTGTTTCCCCATACAAACTTCGGACCCCTATTTCACCCCCTTAGGGGTCGAATTTTGAAAAATCCTTTCTTAGTGCACCCCTAGACCTTATAAGGAACCTACGTGCCAAATTTGGAATCTCTAGGACCAGCGGCTTGGGCTGTGCGTTGATATGTCAGTCAGTCAGTCAGTCAGTCAGTCAGTCAGTCAGTCAGTCAGTCAGTCAGTCAGTCAGTCAGTCAGTTTCTTCTTTTATATATTTATAGATAAATGTTTTGTTTTGACTAGTCACACTTGTTGTAATATAATTGTTGTATGTTTCAACGTGCACAACAATCTATACCTTGAGTGATGAATAAATTATTATCTATCTATCAATATCCAAGCGATTTTTTTTTCAAACCAATTCTCTTGGTGTCATGTAATGTCTTCTTTTAGAACAGCCCGTCAGGATAAACAGAAAAATCATTGAGCTGAGCGAAGTAAAGCTCATAGTGGACGCCTGGATGGCGTACGAGCCCAATTCCAACGAAAAACCGCAAATCGATGTACAGTTTAGCCGTTTGGCACACGCATACTATTTTGATTTTTATTTACTTTTGTTGCAAGTCTGCAATTTTATCCTACATCAGTTTTTTAATCTTATCGCCAGAATAATATATACTGAAATAATCTGGATATATAAATATTAGAAATAAAAATAATACCTACCTAATAAATCTATGTTTAGATACTGGTTAACCTATTGTGTTTTATAGGAATCTCAGATCATTTCCATCTCTCTTATGGACGAATAATGGAACTAAATAATAAATACAATTATTAACTTCTCTAAACCATCACATTAAAAAATGCATTGGGTCAAACAGTGTTTCTTAAGAACAATAAATTCAATTATCCCACGGAATATATCCTTGAATATTATGTACGTTTATCAAAAACGACGAAGTAATACATGGTGTTACTCAACATGATGTTACATATTGTATTTAAGAACAACATTATAAATAACGGTTGTGGTTCCAACTTAATAATTAATAATGACAACATTCTTGAAGTGTTTCGATTTGCAATAATTTTAAACAAAAAAATGCGTATATTATTTAAATAGCTGGTCTAACTTGTTTATATAATTTAATCTAAGGTTAATAAGTATACCAGTACGAATTTCATTTAGTGTTAGTATTTACAGATCACTTATACCCACCTCTCAAGTTGTGCAATCATTGACTTTCATTCTTTGGGTTAATATTTACAAACTATACCCAGCTTTATATCCTAACATCAAGTACTAAGATTGGGAATCCTTATTCTTTCCAGGTCAGTTTCTAAACGTAGTGTAATGCCTTATTTTAGAAAGTCCGTCATTATAAACAGAATACTTAATATTTAATAAATTAAAGTGCAATAAGTGTCCTTATGCAACGGCAAATACCGGTAGTATTTTTTTTAAATAAAATTTTGTGTATAAAATTCTTGGGTCTTGGATGTTTTCAATGTATTTATTAAGTACCCATCGTACAAGGTTTGCTTAGTTTGGGACTAGGTCGATTTGTGTAAGATTGTTCCCCAATATTTATTTATTTATGTTTAGATTATAATGCTGGAGTAGGATAACAGTGTTAAAAATTATTTTGTTATTATACTTTTTTAGATTAAGCTAATGGATTGTGCAACATGCTTTGCCCAAAAAAAATAAGTTCAGATTTTAAATACCGTATTAAATTTTCGTAAATAGGTACGTGTATACAAATGAAATGTAATCAATGTAAACTGTCAACTTTGTTGATCGGTGTGGTAATTTTTGGCCTTATTATTAAAGTGATTAAGTTTTCATGATATTATGGGGCGTTTAGCGATTGCTGTAATATTTTTATTGTGTTGTAGTGAATAACGGGGTGTTTTGTATATTCTATATGAGCGGTGTGAACAATTAACCTACCGCGCTTGTCCAGGCCGTGTTGCGTGGGCAGGTGAGCAGTGAGCCTTCTGACTCGGCCCGTGGGTGCCGCCGTTGATGAACTTGCCATTCTTCCGCCGCCACTCTGAGTCAGTATCCTGCTCTAACCCTGACTGTCTAACTAGGCCCTGAACTTTACAAGCCCTAGTTACCGTTACACACTTTGATACTAAGTGTGCGACAGTTTAACGTCATATCGAGGACAGCAGCGGAATAGTACAGTTGTATATTTTAAATGTTTTGTTGGTTTGTTTTAACTATTTTTCATATATTAAACGTAAAAAACCCAATGTAAGACATGAATGTAAATAAATATGATAAAATATATAAGGGTAACCATTTTTTCTCTTCTTCTTGTCCTTAATAGTTTCGTAAACTGACCCGCTTACGTTACATTGCAAACAAAATTAAATGTGTCTCTTCTTTGCCTTTGCATTCAACATTTAAAAGCATTTTAGATAGTTATCATACGAGCTCCTATATATACATTTTTATATATAAACTATGTATTATGTAGTATGTGTGTGTACTTTCTTCAATATGCATTGGGATAGTATATACAGATCACTTATTCCCAGTTTAATGCTAATGATCGCCTTTAAAGGACCTTTATTCCATATCTAGGTAATTATTGTAATATAGATTAGGTATACTAATCATAATATACTTATCATTAATTTTAATAAGCTAAGGTATTTTGTGTTACAGGACAAGTGTTAGTGAAATTGTAGCCTTAGTAGAGTTAAAGTTGAATCGGTTATAGGAGCTATTCGGACGGCCTGTTTAGTGACTCTGCCTCCAAAGCTAGAGGTTCAGGGTTCGAATCCCGGCCAGGGCATTTATTTGTGCATTTATCAAGGATATTTGTTCTTGGGTCTTGGATGTTTTCTATGTATTTAAGTATGTATTTATCTATATAAGTATGTATATCGTCGTCTAGTACCCATAATACAAGCTTTGCTTAGTTTGGGACTAGGTCGATTTGTGTAAGATTGTCCCCCAATATTTATTTTATTTATTTATTTATTTTTATCCGATAAACCCTTTGGAAACTAGTTTGGTGAGGTAATACAAAATATTATTCTACTTATACTTTGTTTACATATAAGATAATTGATATCAATATTAACAAGCTTTATAAAGGAGAAAAACATTAGGCAGGGGTAGATACGTGTAGGAGCGACGCAGGAAAACAATGAATAACTGTGAAAAATCTTCAATTTATTTACAGCTATATTAAAACATCGTTCACCGTCCAACGCTTCTTTCATACTCAATCCTACGTCAAATCATTCGCCATTCCAAAACAATTCAAACTACATTCGAACGTCCTTTATTCATCATCTAGCAGCCAGCACCTTACACAGCTATCAAAAAGTACCAATCCCACATACGTGGTCATAATAAATATTTAAAAACAAATTAGTGTTATGTTGGTGCTTTTCTGTTTGTGAAAGAAGTAACGCACTTTATTTATTCTAGCTTTAGTCATCCTTTACTGAATGAATATCTTATGAAACTTGCTTTTTATAAAATACAACGTAAGTATCAATAAAAATGATTCTGTAAAACTTTTACAATTTTTCGTGAGAAAAAAACCCAATACACCAAATATATTTGTATAAAAAATTACCCACGCTGCCAATCGAATCACTATGTTATGTTACAAAGATGGATTTCTAAGGAACTAATGCTGTATTTATGACTTTCCGGAAATATGACGTTCTATATTTGTAAAGTAACTGATCGTACAGTAACAACAGTTTTTACCTAACGTAAGTGTACTATATTTTGTCGAACAACTACTTTAACAGCCTGGTCGTATTTTTTTACATTGGGTTAATATTTACAAATTATACCCAAATAAGTTATCAAGTACATATCTACTTTTAAAGATAAGCTTATGGTTTTAGAAACCCTTTGATAATTATCGGTAACTCCTACAATAATAAAGCGTACTAAGTATGTGCACTTTTCCCTAACGTAATCTTTGTTAAATTTTATCTACATTCGTTATGGTTGAATTGAGAGTATCTTACGTTTCAAATGATATCCCTGAAAAAAAATAGTTTGGGACATAAGCTTCGTCGAAACAGTGAGAAAATGGAAGGAATATTTCTGAAATAACCAAAAAATGAAAAGAGGCGTAAAAATGAAAATCGTACTCATTATAACTAAGTATGATAAATATAAATCCAATTTTTTTTATTAACGTCCGAAATATCGAATATTAAATTATAAAATATTAAAATTGTTTATCATACTCTATTTATTACGTGCTATGTGTACTACTAAATATGAATATCGTAGCTTGAAAACTAGAATGAACGTTCCCTTTAATGTTATTAAGTTATTTTGATTTGATCTTTATTCACTTTTATTCTAAGTATGCAATGTTGTCCATAATCTGTATTTTATTGTTCCCTCCAGAAACATATTTACTGAATTAATTTGAAACATATCATTATTAGAAAAAAGTGGAAAAAGAAAAGAACAAAAGAATTTTAAAGTTTTGAAATAAATAAAAGCGGCCAAGTGCTTGTCGGGCCACGCACAATCTAGGGTTCCGTAGCTCCCCCTCAGAGTGCCCGCCTTGTCGGGGCAGGGGGGCTTAGTAACCGTGGACTGGTAATCCACGGTGAAGCTAAGAGGCACCTAGAGCCGGCCTGTTTGGGCTGCCGGCTGGCCCGAGGAGGGCGCTCCCAGCGGGCTTGGGTAGCCCGCTGAGGATGCGTTGAGCAGGGGCCGCAGAAGAAGAGGAGTGCCGGTATTGCGGTGAGCCGTTCTCCCTATCTTCTGTGGCCGAGGCGGGATCGCAGGGGGAGAGGCGTGTTGGTATTTCGGTGCGCCACTCTCCCTACCCCCTGCGAACTTGGTGGGGCCGTTCCGCAAAAACGGCGTTGGTGGGGCTTCAAGTCATACGAGCAACCTATGATGAACTGTTTTTTTTTAAATATTCTACGGACTTAGAAATGTCTTAGTAGTCTGATACGGGGCAGACGCGAGGTGATATAAAATTTTTGGATTTTAACCGAAAAATCTGAAACGGTTATTCTTACCATTAGAAAAAGAAACAAGGAATTTTTAAATTTTCAGACATTCCCCATTGCTGGCAGGGACAGATTTGTGCCAACCACGCCACGCTGACCAAAATCGACCTCTCTGAGTCCCATGCAGGGCATACTTCCAAAGTATGTTGGGCAGAGTTCTGGTTTCCCTCACATTAATGGCACTGCGCATTCGTCTCGCGAGCAATCCGATTCAGTACTTGCCGAAATAACCATGTCCGGTAAGTACCTGAGTTAACAGAAAGGTCCGTCTCGAGGTATTTAATACTCATTTAATTTTATCAATAAATAATACTAAGCTGTCTTATTATAATTATTATATATAAACGCTTAATAACGACTGCTCATTCTACCTTTAAAAAAGTTTTACGCTTTTGTTTTGTTTCGTTTAATTTGCTTGTTTTTTTGTTTCTTTTTGTTTTTTTTCGTATTTTTTTCGTATTATTTTGTACTTTTTGTTAATTGTTTAGTTATTCGTGATTTTTTGGATTTTTTGTATTTTGTTCTGTTTATTTTTTCGACTTTTTTGTTGTTTTTTTTTGCTTCATTTTGTTTTTCTTGTTTTAATTGGCTTTTTATTTAATTTTAGTTTAATTTTAGTTTCTTTTGTCTTGGTTTTTGATTTTGTTTTTTTTTCTATTTTTTATATATATATAATAAACTTATTTACTTAATAGTAGTACTAAATAGTAGATTTTTTAGTTTTAATATTTCCTAACATGTTTGAGAAAAGTATATTCCTCGACCGGAACAGGGATTGCCGGACGTGTTTGGGATAAACGGATAAAACGAGTCAAGAGATAGTACTTCACGGCCTCTGCAGTAATGTACTACAACATTAGATCGAAATTGATGTATAAAATGAAATTTTTATTATTTTATTATTTTGTATGAATTGATGTATTACAGGTATTTTTTTTTAATTCATGCGTTATATATTTTTTCAATCATTTCTATTTCAATCACAGCGTAGCTTTGTGTAGAGTAGTAGCGGATCTTTACACACGACCATAGTAAATTAAGAATTATAGATATGAAAAAAAAACATACGTTGCTTTAGATATCAATACATTTTCTTGTATAAAATTATTGATAATAAGGCGATAATTTTTAATATCAAACTGTGATCCTTATGTTATGTTGTAAAATAGCGTTTAGATTAGGTTAGAATTTATCTTATGTTGTTTTATGCTATGCTATGCCCTACCAGGGTCCATGATGTACCTATTAGTTAATTATATAAGACCTTGTAATACCATGGTAGCAATGAATAAACTATGAAACTATACACTACCGTTCATAAGTATTCAGGCAACCATACCTTTTTCCATACATCTGTATGTATACAAAGATGACTTTCAGAACTGACTAGAATGTTTTTTTTTATAGTTGTGTAGATAATGGCATTTTCCCAGACTTAATGAATGATGTGTGTTGTTAAGTAGTTCCTATTGTCAAATAAGGTCATAGAGATAATCCTTCTGATTATCGTCCAGTTTCTATCCTACCAACGTTTAGCAAAATATTCGAAAAAATAATGCTTACGCAATTGGTTTCTCATTTTAATTCATACAATATTTTGCACGCGCAGCAGTTCAGGTTCACGAAAGGTAGATCAACTACTGATGCAGGTGCAAGTTTAATAAAATTTATTTTGCAGTCTTGGGAAGAGTCACACGACGCTATTAGAGTGTTCTGTGACCTTTCCAAGGCTTTTGATCGTGTAGATCATGGTACTTTAATTTTTACCTCAGTGGTAATTTTATATTTAACTATACAATTATATTGTTGTGAAAAAATTACACCTCGCCGAGTTTCTTACGCCGGTTCTTCTCGTGGCAGAGGTTTATTTTTCCGAACCGGGTGGTAGTTTATTGACGTTCATAGGTGCATGTAATATGCCTAATTTGAAGAATAAACTACTCCTACTTCTTCTACTAGAAATACACTGCCAAGACAGATCGATCCCTTGACAGTTTTGCGTGCATTTTGTATTTTTTATTTAGCTGACTTATTGAGCCTTAAATCGGTGCCAGAGATCCCTTTTTTAAAATGGTAGATTTCTTTTTGCTATGACTTTAAGAACTACTATGGTTCATACAAACACACTACACTTTTCTATGAACCAGCAATTAATAGTTATTTAAGTCATTGCAAAAAGAAAACTACCATTTTAAAGGGGAGGGGGGGGCGGGTCTCTGGCACCGATTTAAGGCTCGATAAGTCAGGTAAATAAAAAAAACCGGCCAAGAGCGTGTCGGGCCACGCTCAGTGTAGGGTTCCGTAGTTTTTGTAATTTTTTCAAAAACTATTCAACCTATCAAGTTCAAAATAATTTGCCTACAAAGTTTTTATAAAGTTCTACTTTTGAGATTTTTTTCATAAAAAACTTATTAAAACTTATGGTTCAAAAGTTAGAGGGGGGGGGGGACACATTTTTTTTTACTTCTGGAGCGATTATTTCCGAAAATATTAACATTATCAAAAAATGATTTTAGTAAACCCCTATTTATTTTTAAATACCTATCTAACAATATATCACACGTTAGGGTTAAAATGAAAAAAAAAATCACTCCCCAGTTTACGTATAGGGGAGGTACCCTAATAAAATATCCACTTTTTATTTTACCACTTTGTCGGCGTAATTGATATACATATTAGTACCAAATTTCAGCTTTCTAGTGCTAACGGTCACTGAGATTATCCGCGGACGGACGGACAGACGGACGGACAGACATGGCGAAACTATAAGGGTTCCTAGTTGACTACGGAACCCTAAAAATGCAAAATGCACGCTAAACTGTCAAGGGACTCTGACTTGGCAGTGTATTTCAGAAAGTCATTTTTGTACTCAAATGTATGAAAAAAGGTACGGGTGCCTAAATACTAATGAACGGTAGTATAGTACATCATAGTAGAATTTCTTGCACGTTAAAAGTATAGGTAAGTAAATATATTTAGTATAAAATCTAAATATACTTATATAATAATTAGTCTTAATAACACACTACTGTATTATCGCATTTTTTGTCCAGTTGGGCTAATTATCTACAGAGTAGAGCCATTTGTATATATCATCATCATCATCATTTCAGCCGAATGACGTCCACTGCTGGACATAGGCCTCCCCCAAAGACTTCCACAATGACCGGTCCTGCGCCACCCGCATCCTGCGGACACCCTTTGTATATATATTATATAGTAAATAAATCTCATTTTGTATTCAAAATAACTAACCTTATCAAATTTTCAACTAAAACACGAAATTAGTATTATACATAAAATAATATACGGATTAAAACATGTCGACAGTAAAATAATAAAAATATACGTATAAGAGGAAATGGAAATGTAATAGGTATACTAACTTTCTAACTTTGAATAAAGGTCTTATTATTATGTTCTATGTCTTTTCCCCTCACGGGACAAGTGGTGGTCCGGACCTTTGGAAGGCGTGCGCGGAGCCGAAGTACCAACCGTACCACATAGCCAACACTTAGAGGCCCTTTTGGCAATTTAATGAAATGCAAGGGGTACACCGAGCGGGTGCTGTCCCTGCCCGTGTCATGGGACGCACACAGAGACAGCACACGCCAGGGTGTAAGTACAGGGACTATTTGCTGGTTGATGGAATCTAAATGAAGCGGATTATTGGGTGAATATGATGGACTAATTGGGTTGGGCTATTGAGTGAGACAACGGACGTCTAATAAAACTGTCTCACATTTTTATCTCAGGCAGACGGTGACTCGTCCTCTGCTAGAGAGTGTTCGAGAGGTGGCACTGGACTTTAAACATATAGCCAACTCGCCACTTAGGTGACCACATCCACCCCCGAGCAATAGCTCCAGCGACTCCACTCTGAACAGCCGGTTAAGGCATGCCAGAGGTGGGGGGCCTGTACATACAACCAACCCACAGAACACCCCCAGGAGCACTCAGGTACTTAGGTCACTGCTCCCTAACAGCTCGCCACAAGCTGCCCTACGTTGACTGACTGCACTGGAAATCCAGTGGGCGATGGGGTCGTCACATCCCTACGCCAATATTATTATTATCTCTGTATTTATTTTCGTCCTTACGCTAGGTTTTTTACAATAACTTTATAAAAGTAATATATATTAACATACATACAAAATATAAAAGCATTATAAAAAACCTAACCTAGGGTGCCGCCAGCAGCGAGGCAGGGCCTAAGCTACCGGTGATTAGGGCGACAGAGAGAGAAACCTCCGGACTACCCGCGCCGTGTCCAGGAGTACCGCCTTCTGTATCTGACCCTTGACCCTGCCATCTAACGAGAGTCTCTTGAGATGTTGGTCGAGACTCTTCGCTATTAGACCGTTCGCGGAGACGACTATCGGGACAATGATCGTTGAATCAACATCCCATATGGCGGTTACCTCGTGTGCCAGGTCTAGGTACTTGCTGGGTTTGTCCTTCTCAGCCTTCACGAGGTTCTTGTTATGGGGGATGGTGATGTCAACGAGTATTGCCTGGCGCTTCAATCGATCTGTCAGCGCGATATCAGGCTTGTTGGCTACAATAGTTCTGTCCGTGATGACAGATCGATCCCAATAGAGCGTTGCACGACCATTCTCGAGAACTGGCGCAGGTGTGTACTTATAGTACGGAACTTAGAAGTCCACACAGACCAGTAGAAAATTTCACTGAAAGGAAATATTCCTTTATTTTTGATAAAAATAAAACTGCATTCAAACTTTTTAAAAGCGCCTTCCACGCCCACGTAATCAAACCGGCTAAAATACGAAAAAACAACATTCTGTAGGTACTTTTATGGCATCAATCGACAAAGTCAACCTAAGAACACGTCTCTAGAAACGAGTACCTAAGCCAACTAATTAGCTATTCGAATAGAACCACATTTTATTGGATACATAAATTTATTCCTCAAAGTAACTCGTTTTAATTGAGAGTGGTCGAAAATATTCAAAATGATACCTACTGTGAACCATAAGTAAACCGATGGACCCTTGAGTAAAAGCGCTTTGTCTTGGCACTCGTGGTTTTACTTACATGTAATTTACCATATTTACATGATTTTCCTTTTATCTAATTAACCATATTTGTTAAAGAGGTTTGGTTCATTAACGTCCCTCTTATTCTCAGACCGACTCGTGCTCACATGCCACGTCACGCCTCACGGTCATATGTCAAATTTTCACAGTTTCCATATAAAAACGGGTGAGGTGTGAGGTGAGAGAGGAGGACGAGTCGGTTTGTAAATAACAACCCCTTGATGTATTGTCATTTTTATGTCACAATAACAGTATTTAACGTTTTGATAATAGAGAAAATAACTTTTTAATACAGTTGCTCAAAAAGTGCTACTTTACGTGGCTGTTTAGCGTGCGGAAAGTTGGTTTTCGCGCACTAGTGCTTTTCACTTTTCCAATTTTTTTAAATTTATGCTTGTTCCAATGCATGACTCCTTATTGCTGGGTGTTAAATATTAGTTTCCTTTAAACGTCGTAATCAACATAAAAACCTACTGTTAATATCAGAATACGAAAAATATACACATTTCATATTTTATTACTTACCTCTTCATCATTATAACACGTTTATTTTTTAATATTGAATATTGAAAAACCGTTCTTAATAAGTTGTCTGAGTGGAACGGAATAGCTGCCGAAACGCCTGTCAAAGAAGAGGCGTTTTTACTTACTGCAAGCATGTTTTAAGTTTCTAAAGGCAACATTCGATATTGTTTTTATAAATATTACTTGTTGTTTTTCTTATTTTTTCGCAACTGTATTAAAAAACGTCGTTCAATACACGTGCGAAAATGTGATTCTTCACTCGTCCCGAGTCTTGCCACTCGCCTGCGGCTCGTGGCATCCCTCGGTACTCGTGAAGAAATGACATACTTTCCGCACTAGCATCGAAATGTACTATTATATCCTATCTCTTTCATTGAATTGAATTTTATTCATTATTCCATTTAATTATTTTTATTATATTAAATATGAGATCAAAAAACCACGTGCAATCGGTACCGGGGGGTGGTGGTTTGCGTCAATGTAAATACATAGTATTAAGTTGTATTTGTTTTCATGTATACTGTAGCGATCATTTACAAGGTGGGCCCAGTAACAGGAGCAAATATTTAAAAGGACGCTTCCTTATCACCTGGTGTACAATTTTTGTTCAAAAATTTTCGTTTCGGAGAAATTATGACCTCCGAGTAATGGATCTTGACACCACGAGATTATAGCACATCAGTCAATGCATTGTTTGAGGTAGTATCAAGTTATTAGTCATAATTGTTTCTGCATTTTTTGTTGTCAAGGATATGTATGGTACTTTTTTTTCAATTTTATTGACTTTTTAAAATAAATTTACATTAATGTCACTTCAGAAAAGTAGTAAAAATACACGTAAGCCATCATTAAAAAAAAAACTCCGAAAAAAATTTTGTTTTCAACTGAAACCACTTGGAAATTATTGCTGGCCCGCTAAAGTCCACCGTTTAATTTTTTGCTCCTGTTACAGGGCCCACCCTATATAATAAAATAATGTAATGTGTTGTGTACTGGACTAATTATAAGTTAAGCAAAATACTAACAAGTATGGATGATGAAATGTCCGAAATAGAGATTTTATTATTATTCACCTTATTTATTCTTTTTCACAAGTTAGGTTTTTTTACAATAAATTTATCAAATGTAAAATATAAAAATACGTGTACAAAATCTGTACCTGAGAAGCATGACACTGTAACTCCATTTTTTTAAGATTTGGGCCTAAAACGGTATCTTACTCAACTTTCCGAGCTCTTTCGAGCCATAAAACTGTTATTGTCAAATATGCCATGGTTACCTATTTCCTTAAATTTATATTGATGTAAGATCATGGCTCACTCCGAAGCATTTTAATCTAAATGACATACAGTCTTATGTTAGTGGCAGTCAAGAGCTTTGTATTTTATTGTAAGTCTGGAGTTACAGTGTTAATACTCAACTTAAACAAAGATACAGCAAAACGCAATTAGATATTGGAAACATTTTAGTGTAACTCCGGACTTACATTTTTATGCCGCAAGTGATCCATCCATTGCGGGCGCGGGAGGGGGTTGTTTAGTCGATTCAGCGCGGGAGTTACCAACCCGCAGTACGACTCTAAACGTGCACGTCGACGGGGCTATGCTGAATCGTATGGCTTCACTTTACGAAAACAGTTTATCTCCATAATGCCGAAGTCTAACCGAGGGAATCTTTTACTTAGCAACACACGATTCAGAATGTGAGTTTTAACGTTATTATTTAAGTGTCTTTATTTTAATAATAATTTTGTTTTAGCTAATCACTCGGTCCCTGAGAATCATGACACTGTGTGTTTCATTATATCACTTACATTGTTGTGCCTCTGAGGTCAGTCTACTTACATGACTTTTTATTTCTATTACTTTAGTGGTAAAGAAAACCGCACGCATTCGCCTTTTACAGAGAATCAAAAGCGGTTTTTGGTTGAAAGCGAAAATAAAGATTTTCGACAAGTTTTCAGAGCTTGAGAGAAGAATTTGCCAGTCAAGAGAGTTCCTGTAATCCCAGAATTAACGTTAGACAGATTTGCTTCACTTACTTAAAACCAAGATAAACTTTTGTATCAATATGAAAAATCTGTATGTGGCTCAATAGGAGCAGCAGGCTCTGCTGAAATAATATCAAGCATATCAGAACAAATCGAGGCGGACTTAAATTGGCCAATGTCTCCGTATCCCCACTACTACTCCCAAATAGAATCTCATTTCTGTCAAGTTAGTCTGTCTGCAAAGCTACTTCAGGTAAATGAAATAATACCGGATTCTGTGAGATGTATGTAGCTCAAATAACCCGGAATTATTAAGCTATGGAGATTTCGTTGACACTCCCGCTGATCCTTACGCTACAGGCAATAACGATTCTGGTTCCGACTGGGTTCCTTCTAGATTGATACCTCGCAAATCACACAGACACCCTATATTTACGCAAGATACTCAACAGCAATTGGCAAATGTCATTGAATTTGACCCTGACGGCTCAATGAGTGGAATAGAAGATAACTCAGATGACAGTATTTCTTCTAAAAGACAAGTAGTAATAGCTAGATAGAAGATTACAAGGAAAAAGTTACGTGAGTGCAGTCTCAAAACATTATAAAACAATCAAAAATAAGGAAATGAAGTCACCAACACACCATGCCCGTAAACATGTAACTTAAAATGCAATACGAACATTTCCCATGAAGTAAGAATAAAAATATCTCATATTTTTTGGAAAAGAAGGCAATTCATAGCTTCATCGGTAGGTAGATGTATGAAACACCAGTCGCCTGTTCCCGTGATCGCAAAAACGACGAAGCTGGTCGTCGAAAATACCTATACTAAATTCTACAATTTGAATAACAATCCCGGAAGACTTCATGTTTGTCAAAAACTGTTTATAAATAAATACCCTGTGCGTAACAGAGTAAGAAGTATAATTATTTTATTATTGTTTTGTCTGATTAAGACGCGTGCCATTTTATGGTAATTCATAGTTCTTTTGATTTTTGATTAAAAGCAGAATACGGTATGTGACATAGTTTTTTTTTTGTTTTATAGTAATAAATGTCACTTTGAATAAGAAATTGGTTCCACTTTTTTAAGAATGTCAATCTCACATAAATATACTTTAGAATAATTAAGCATTTAGTTATTCAAACTTGATTAGTTTTACTTTAAGCCACCTTAAACGTCGAACCTGCATCATTTTGGTACAAAATTGCTGCTCCTGTAAAATTTAAGAAATGGCAGTTGCAGTGTTCTGCTTCTCAGGTACGGAAATATAAAAGCATTATAAAAAACCTAACCTAGAGTGCCGCTGGCAGCGAGGCGGGTCCTAAGCTACCGGTCGTTAGGGCGACAGAGAGAGAAACCTCCTGACTATCCGCACCGTGACCAGGAGTATCGCCTTCTTTATCTGAATGTAACTAGAACTATGCTTTCAAAGCACATCTATTCTTTAATGAATGCTAAAGAAATATTAATATATTAATCATAAGTATTTCATCAGTAATAAATAAAAATTATATAAACATTAGATAAAATAAAGTAATAAAATGTAAGCACAATTGGAACGCCATGAACAACACTAAAATATACCTATTCATATTGATAAACCAGCTCGTCGAGTATAATGAGTTTCAATAAGAACGTATCTAGTATTTAAAGCAAGCAAATTGCGATCATATATGGAAGACGTAAGGTGTTGATTCGCTTGAGCGAAGGTTGTTATTGCACCTGCCGCGAGTACAATTCATTTCAATAAGAGCGTATGTATTTCGTGTGGGAAGAACACGTGATTTGCGACCATATTTGCATGACGTAAGGTGTTGTTTCGCTTGGTCTGTAGGGTAATAAATCTTGCGGACAATTCACTTAAAAACTTCAATTCTGACAGCTAACACAGATTAAGGTATAAATAGCGCGTGGGATACGATTCGGGATTCTCATTCTTACTTTTGCTGTTTGTGCGGATTGTCATTTGAAGCTAGCTCGTTTTAACGTAGTGATAATTCAAGGTACTATTTTATTAATTGTCATAGTTGAGTGGTTCATTATGGTGCAAATATTTTGAATTATGGTGAGTTATTCAACTGTGAATTTAGATTTCATTTTGTGATTTTGTGTGTTTTGATTCGATATCGAGCCAGATCATTGTCTGAATAGCATGGTCTATTTAACAAATTGGATCTCACCGTCGAGGTGATAACGGGATACAGCTTGGAATCTTATTAGTTTTGTTACCAAGTTTAAAAGGGCTTGGCATCATCTCTTTACCAACATAGATGATGATATACTCTTACGTGCTTTGGGGTCTAGCCACAGATTGATGCGAGAAGGTCGCAATTTCCAATAAGTCGACCGCTATGAACGTAGTTCACTCGTAGATATCTTGTGTGTGCCTGAAGTTCGTTCTTTATTAAATATATTTATGTACTTACCTTATATATGTTAGGGCGCATCATTCACAGATCCCTTTAGTCTCCGGACAGTTGTGAATGGAGCAATACACAGGCTTTAGGTCGCCTATCTCGGTCTAGCCTACCGAACGTTACAGCTTAGGTTATAGTAGGATTCACATCTCATAACACTATTAAATAATTGGGTTTTGCTTACACTAGAGTAGGGACTAGTTGAGAGTAGAGTTAGGTTTAGAGTCATTTGTAGTAGATAATACGGTGTTAGGGCTAAAACGATGATTAGGGTTAGTTTTAGGGAACTAGGTTTCATTTATTAGGTTGTCAGTGATCGTAGGAAGTTTGGTAGACGTAAATAAGTAGGTAAAAGTCAAGTATAAGTAATAGTCTCTAAATGTGGTCGTGGAGTGTTGGGTTTCATGGGTTACATGTGAAATATTGGTTTAAAGGTGTAACATTTAATTTACTTTGTTCATTGAGTTATTATGATTCCAGTTATGATTAGGATATAGAATTGTTTCAGAAAGATGAGATAATTCTAGACATTGTAGCAGGCGGAGCAGTCTACAGGTCCATTTATCTATTATCATGAGTGGAATAATGCTCGCATTTCTATCATGAGTAAATGAGTGCTCACTATTTCAGGTAACGATTAGGTTCAAATATTTCATATGAATTGCCCTGAATAGTCGATATTGAGTGTACCACATTATGGAAACTAGGTTCATAGGGTAGTGAGTGACGAGGTGGTTTGTTTATATTAGGTACAACTTTGTACCTCAACTTTTGTATATAGGAATCTTAGCGTCAGCACTAATAAATTCCTAGGATTTATTTATAAAGTTTAAATTAATAGATAATCATCTATCCATCGATATGACTATCTGGTTAGTCTCTTTGATGCTTCTTCTCATCAGCAAGTCTAGGTTACGAAGCATTGGTAGATTCATAGATGTCAGATAAAAATACCTATTAAAAATTCAATATAATAAAATAGGTATAAATACGTAGCTAGCAGGTCTGTCACCCATCCAGGCGTAAGCAGCATTCTATGATAGTGAGAGAGTCGCACCATACAATATTAATCAAAATTATTCTTAGCTAGCTAGGAAATTGAGTATCAGTGTTTTATGATGAAATAATTTTGATTTAGGGAAAATTATGGCTTTTAAGGTAAATTTGCCTTTCTTCAAAAACCAATGGCTACTGTGTTACGCTCAGCCCGGCGTCATGTAGTCTGATGGGGGAACATTAATAAAAAATATCAATTAATTATTTGTTAATATAAAGAAGTATACGGTAGGTAAAGCAAAGACCAGTACTTAATCTTCTCTGTAATTAAAATAGTGATAGGTTTAGGAAAATGGGTAGTGCAATTCTGTAGGAATATTAGGCTAGGGCTAGGCTAGGTCAGGTAGTGAAGAGTTCAGTTCTTGTTTGTTTCACATTAAAGATTTTGAGTTACGCGGCACACAACGTAGGTATGTAGGTAGACGATCACTTAGCCAAATTAAACAAAATCAAATTATATCATTAAGAAATTAAATCATTATCATTTTATAAACCTCACTTTAATAAGCTATTCATTTTATAAATTATTCTTATATTGAATTAATTTTCATGCATTTATTTTTCTATTCTTTGTTAGGGAATTTCAATATTAAATAATTTATTTTTAGAAGCTCGAAGGTACATTTTTGGTCAGCTGAGATTGTGGATAAGATGGCTTATTTAGGCTATATTTTCGTATATTAGGAGTAAGTGTAGCAGGTAAGGGACATGACCCTTGACCCAACCATCCAGAGAGAGTCTTTTAAGATGTTGGTCGAGACTCTTCGCAATTAGACCGTTCGCAGAGATGACTATCGGGACAATGATGACAATTATTATTATTATTATTTGTTTCTCCTTCGAGATTCACGGGCCAATACATCCCGGTCTTTTGATAGGCTTGCGTGGGGACACAGATCCAACACGTAGAGGCCCTTTGGAGAGTTTTACTATGTAATACACCTGCTACAACCCATTCATGTGTACATCAATAGATACCCGTGAACCGGTCCCAGCAGGCGTTGGGACTATGGTAAATAAAATGAAAATATTACTGGGCTATGGTGTTGAAGTTTGGCTGGTCAAGAGATTGGGCTATTACTAAGATTCCGGACACCTGCCATAACAATGCTTACACCGTTATCGAGGCAGGTGGTGACTCGCCGCTGCCTAGATGGGCCCCTGAAACTGCCGTCGTAAAGACGGCGAGGAGCAACATCGGTGTGATCGGCTCAGGGTGTGGAGAGGTGTGCACCGCTTTCTACCCAGTGGCTGTTAACAGCCACCGTGCCCACTCGCGACTTATGCATGTTTCACTTCCACCCTGCGAGCATATAGCTCTGACGACTCCTCTCTGGACGGCCAATGAAGGCAAGCCAGAGGCGAGAGTCCTGCGGGTCCCCTTGGGGTTCCACTCCGACCGACGAAGACACGCCGGAGACGGAGACCCTGACCGACTCTCTGGAGCACTCGGGTCCGTGGGGTCGTCATTCCCCAACAGCTCGCCACAAGCTGCCCTGCGGGCTTATTATTATTATTATTATTGTACGTCTTTTCCATATCTCGGGACCATGGAGTCCCCGGACATTTGGAAGGCTTGCGTGGGGCCGAAGCCAACAGCGCCGAGGCCCTTTAAGACAAAAATAATCTAAAAGTAAGGGATACACATGGCGGATACCATCTCCGAGTCCCCGCCAGGTGCAAAGACTATTGCAGTGCATCACTGTGCTGCGATGGAAACTAAGGTCATGGGCTATTATGTAGAATGTTGGATGGGCTGGATAATGGGCTATTGGAGGAGACTTTTATTAACTGCCCCGTAATTAATTTAATTGATTGTATTTTATGGTAAACACCTCAAAATACGTAGAATTTGCATACAGTCAGGGATTCTCAACTCGTAGTGGCGGTAATGGTCGAGTGATTGGAAACGCCTCCTTGCGAGAATCCTCCAGCGACCTCGTGATTAAAGGCTTGCCCGGGACCAAGAAGAAGCAGCTATTGACAATGGGTTCACACTTCAATAAGAAGATGGAAAACTTCGTTATTTTTACGCAACTATATAAGTACATTACATCAATAGAAAATGGAATTATATCTCATGCTGAAACTGTAATTGCCAAGGAGCATCATACTTGGCTATTTCGTTTTTTCTAGCTGATGTTTTTTTTTATGTCACGAATCAATGTTTTACTTTCTTTTCTTTCTTTCCTTTAGTTTTAGTAATTCTCTCAGTGTTTCACATTTTAAAACGGGACAAAACTTGAGATTAATTAGTTGACACCTACCTATTCATTAACAATTGTTAAAGTTAATGCCATGCGATACATTACGGACTGAATTATTTTGTATGGTTAATTTTTTGATTGTAATTTTCAGCAATGTCAGTTATTGAATTATATTTACTCCTGAGTCCTATAATATAAATGAATTAACATACAGTATTCTAATAGGCCGTCAATCCTTAATATTTATAAGGGTGTAACTTTTCATAATCTAACACTATTTTTAGTCGTCAATTCGAACCTTTTAACCATTCATTCTCTAATTGGTTCACCCAACGCATTCGATACAGGAATATCATTTGTTCTTACGAGTATTTCTATATTATGCAAATGAGACATATTTAACGAAACTCAGATATTTTAATAACTATATTTTCTCTCTTTAATAACATTATAGTGGTTAATAAGCACGTAAACGTCGGATGGTAAGCAGCCCTTTATTGATTTATAGATTTGTTGTAATTTTTGTGTGTGTGTTGGTGTGAAGCCAGGCCTATAACCGCAATTTATGTGTATAATGTATTGCATGGTTTTTGTATTTTGCTTTACAAAACGTAGTACTGTTATCGTTCTGTCTGAATCGTATTGCCACACCTATTCAACCTTAACTTACTTTAAACTAGCCTTAATATATATTTACAGCTATTGGATGGATGGACAGCTTAATGGAACCGCAGTTTCTTTGGCGAACTTTACCTAAGGTTATTGTATTAACACGATGACAGAGCAGCATTGACATAATGGAAGTTTACTAAAATTAATTCAGCTATCGATGTGATATTCGATAAGTAATTATTTTAAGCGAAAAACAAATTATCTGGCAATATATGCATACCAGTATAAAATTTAAAAAAAAGAAGTACACGCTCTAAGCTACCTTTTGACATATGACTGTGGGGAAAAAGTATTAAAAAATAATAATGATTAAAAAAACATATTTCATTCTAAGATAGTTTACTGTAATAGCTTACGGTTGGAACTCGCATCTAATGCGATGTGTTTTCCTGATCCTGAATAAGAAGTCTCGTAGGGTTCGAAACATGTCACCCGTTCTTATAATTTATACTACCTTAGTTTAACTAAAGTAATTAGTGTAATTTTAAACATTTCCTCTGCCTCTCTGACATTGTCATTTGACAAACTAGCAATGGCATACTCGTAGAACAGTCAAGTCAAGAGCTAATAAAATGGGTACACTTTTTATTGAATTTCCATAAAAAGTGTACCTGTTTTTTGCTCTTGGACTTATAATCTTCCTTGGGTTCTTGAATTTCCATCTACTCTGTCGTGAGATAGTTGAAATACCTACGTAAAAATATTGTAAAATATACTTGCATTTTACATATCAATGTAAATGTAAATGCAAGTATGTAATTCAAATTTTCCTTTTTGAATATGTACAAATAAATCTCTCTCAAAATTATCATTATATATTTGGAGTTTCAATTCATTTACACGACAATTATTGTGAGGAGTATGCTAGTTTATTTTTATGCTTGATTCTTGTAGGTTCTTAGTTGTATGTAGTCTTTAGTGACTGTCGAGATAGGCCACCTGTGATCAAAGTCCGTTTGAACAATTTTATTTGACAGTTTTTATGTATTTATCATGTATTGTATTTTTTTAATTATGCTAGATTTAAATTATGATTATTTCTAATTATGCCTACAACTTTTTTTTGTCAGTTTTTATGTTTTTTATAAAGTTTTGTATTTTTTTTTAATTATCCTAGATTTAAATTATGACTATTTTTAATTATGCCTACTGTAAATTATTTACTTAAATATAAATAGTAATTTATGATAACTTTTTACAAGTATAAAGCTACCAATGTAAGTTTCCATGTTCTTCTATAATGCGTAAGCATTATATTATAATTTTATAATGGACAATATACGAGTAATATAATAAAAATATAATCAATGTGTTGTTTCCAAATGATTTAAATAATTCGTAGAAGCATTTGCTGCATGGTTTTGTAATATGTAAAGATAATATTAAATATTCGTTTAGTTAGCACTACTGATTTAGCGTTCAGTGAGGTAAATGTGCCAGTGCTCGACACTGATCCAAAACCTGGCACTTTCAATCTTAGGGAACGTACCCAAATTACGTGACTCGTTTAGGGATGGGAGAGGGGTCGTCAAAATACCACTCTTGGTCACCGGGGGGAGGGAGGCGGGTAGCTTTTCGTCACGTAGCTTATGGAATATTTTTGAGAAACATTCTAATTGAAGCAGACTCACGCGCCACGGTTTACCCCACCACTAAAACTTCTCCAGTTTCGACTTAAATACAATTACAATTTAACTATGCATGCACTTTCGACGTGATGCATTAGGGGCCATATGAGAAAATACAAACAAGAGCCTTTTTTAACTTTCCGCAAAAAATGATTAATAAATTATACTACGTGAAAACTAGAGGGGGAGGGTGGGGGTCTTGGCATATACTACGCTTGGTCACCGGAGGGGCGAGGGGGGTAAAAGCTCTAAAATGTTGGTCACGTAGTTTGGGTATGCTCCCTTATGTCATAATGACCACCCACCATATCAGCCCAACGTCGTCCACTACTGGGCATAGGCCTCCCCCAATTTCATGGAGGGTAAATGCCATTCTCACCACGCTTGGCATTTGGATTGGCGCACGCAGTGTCTCCACCGCACTCCAGGGATACTGCTGCCCATCCCATGGTGGCTTTGGCCGTAGTTTTAGGACATACCCGGGTCCGGGACATACCGTCCGTCAATGCCCGACACCTTACTTACCAACAATCACATCTGTCATTATAACAGGAATGCACTAACTACCATTTATTGGGTTAGTGTCGAGCCAAGGCAAATATAATATTAAGTCGGTGTCAAAACATTTTCATGTTGACCTTGAGTTTATGCGTTAAGCAAACTTGTATTTGATTCTCTTTTTTATATTAGGTTCAATAAACTGTATACCTTAAATATTGACGTTTTCATAGGAAGGTTATGCGTTTGGAATTTTGATTTTTTAATTAGTTAAAACGGTCTTTTAATGAAAGTTTGTACCATGTTAAAGCAACTAGTAATAAAAATTTAATAATACTCATTATTATAGTTAATATTTATTTTCTGGAATATTTATAAAATATGTGAGTATGCGCATAGGTGAGTCAAATGTTTCAATGATAATTTTAAAATAGGTACTTAGTGTTAATTAGGGACCGGTGTTTTTAAAGAATTTAACTTCATTTAAAATAAAGAATATTATTATCCTTGAATATTAGGTGCATTCATCAGAATTGACGAAATATATATTTACTCAACAATAACGCTGTACTAAATAACAACATAATAAACCTGGATACCTACCTGATAAATGAATAATGACCAAATTCTTTGCATATTTCTAATGCTTCAAATGTTTCAATTAGTAGTTGGTAGGAACACTGCCCCCAAAATTAGATGTCCCGAGTTTGAACCCCTGCAAGGGCATTTGTTTCTATGGTGAGCACAAACATTTGTTCCTGAGGTTTGGTGTTTTCTATATATTGTCGTCTAGGTACCCATTATACACGCCTTATTGAGCTTACTATGGGTCTAGCCTCGATTTGTGTAAAAAATTGTCCCCTAATATTTATTATTATTATTGTCTGTATTTATTTTGTTATTATATTAATTAGCATTAGTTTAAGAGAGAAAAATGCGTATAGTTTATACTAAAATAGCTACCTATTCTAATTTGAATAATCTACGATTAATAAGTATGTTAGTACGAGTTTTGTTTCGGGTTAGTATTTACAGATCACTTATACCCATTTCTAAGATTATTATGGTTCAATTATTTATCTTTTTGGGTTAATATTTACAAGCTATACGCAGTTTAATTTCATAATACTAACTAATATCTAAGGGAATTCTGTCTAAACCAATCGTAAAAATGTTTTAGAACAGTCCGCCGAATAAAAAGAAGACTACAAGTAGGTGTGTTATCAACGTTAAATATGGCGCCGGCAGCTTTCATCCCATAGATACCTGTAAAACTTTACATTTTTTGATTTTTGATTTTAACGAACACCGCTTACGATTACAGAAGGTTTGGTGCAACCCAGCTTTAGTACGAAAACGGGCTTATCAACTTTTCGACCGACACTTTTATTTTACTCGATTTTAACAAACATATATATATTTATTAAATATAATTTCAGTGCTTATTTTCATTTTTGATGATGTAGTCAAGTTACTAGATTATCAATCGATCTTTGTCAAGTATTGTGAACCATTTTTAATATCTGAAATATATGTGAAAATTGCGTAAAAGTTAATGTCCGCGGATTTGTATAATAAACTAGCTGGTGCCCGCGACTTCGTTTGCGCAGAATTAGTATTTGGACAATTCACACAATATCTTTATAAATTGAAGCACAGTATCTTTATAATTTGTGTTATTCTGATGTATAAACTATATTATTGTAAAGTTTCATTAAAATCCATTCAGAAGTTTTTACGTGAAAGAGTAAGAAACATCCATCCATACTTACAAACTTTCGCGTTTAAAATATTGGTAGGATAGTAAATTGTCTGCCGAGTTGTCATATTTTAATTAAATTCATTTTTGAACAATACATTATAATGTGAAATATAAAATTAGGTAATTATATTATTTCAATGTAAAAATAATTTCACTAACAACAAACGCCCAGTTTTTTTTTGGAGTTGACTATGGGAGTAGGTAAGTGGGAAATGGACTAAAATGAGTCGGTAAAAAAGGCGATTGGCCCAAAAACCAATTAATATGTAATAATTATAATAGTAGCTGTTACAATCTCATCGAGTGTCCAATACGCATTATACACAATACATGCGGTTTTGGACTTCAGATTACAAATTGCATTTTAATTCTGCATGTGCGTAAACATGTGTATGCAAATGAAATCCAATGAATAGCTAGTGGAGATTTTCAGAATATGGTGTATCGTTTGAATTTATAGCGTGTATTTATTATTGTATTATAGTGAATAATGGGGTTATTTCTATGTTCTATATGAAGGGTGTGGACAATTAACCTACCGTGCTTGTCCAGGCCGTGTTGCGTGGGCAGGTGAGCAGTGAACCTTCTGACTCGGCCCGTGGGTGCCGCCGTTGATGAACTTGCCATTCTTCCGCCGCCACCCTGAGTCAGTATCCTGCTCTGACACTGACTGTCTAACTAGGCCCTGAACTTTACAAGCCCTAGTTACCGTTACACACTTTAATACTAAAAGTGTGCGACAGTTTAACGTCATATCGAGGACGGCAGCGAAACACAAGAGACTCAAATTTTTTATATATATTTTTAATCGTTTTGTGTATTTTTATATTATACTTTTTTATTTTTATTTGACCGGTAAAAATCTAACAGTAGATATTAATGTGATTGATGTAAATAATTATCATAAAATATATAAGTGTAACGATATTTTCTTGCGTTTATAGTTATGTAAATGATACGCTTACGTTCTTATAGTTTTACCTTAATGTAATTTTACAATATAATATCTTATAATAGTATTTTCAGAGCTTGGGCACATTTTTTTGGGTTAATATTTACAAATTATACCCATCTCAGTGAACGTAATTTTACACTATAATACCTAACAACAGTATTTTAAAAGTTTTGGCGCATTTTTTGGGTTAATATTTACAAATTATACCCAGCTCAGTTACAAGGTAGTTTAAAGATAAGCGTATGGTTTCAGAAACCCTTAAATTAATAATATAGTTATTTTTATAATAATAAAGCGTCCACCTTATGCTCCTTTTCCCTAGTGTAACGCTACTATATTTTATGTATGTTTTGCAAACAATACCGTCATATTTATTAGGGTTCATATTTACAAATTATAATTAAACCTTAAAAAAAAACCAACAAGCAAAAAAGAAACTGAGATTTTTAAGAAATAACTTTTTTTAAAATACGAATTTGCAATTTCTTTTGAAATCGGTTCCAAACAAATTTAAATACATAGTAGATGACGCACGTATGGCTTTGGGACTACTAGCGCCATCTAGGCAAGTTCGAGAAATATTTAGCACCGCCTTCAGAGAGTGATAGAACTTTATTTAGAAGGTTTTGTGGGAATCTCAGTTTATGTTCTATGTTTTAGTTTTTTTAAGGCGTTTTTAGGGTTCCGTAGCCATAATGGCAACAACGGAACCCTTAACGTTTCGTCATGTCTGTCCGTCCATCCATATGTCACATTCGGATTACTTGGAGACTATAAGCACTACAATTATCAAATTTGGTAGAAAGGTGTATTCTATGAACCGCTACAAAAATGATGTGAAATTATGAATAAATATTAAATACGGGGGCCCCCTTATTTAACATTTTATTTCCCTCATACATGTAACTGGGGGATGATAAAAACAATGACAATGCACAAAGGCCTATGTATTGGCCTTTAAAAATAATAGGTTTCTAAAATTCTGATAAAATTGAGGTGCTGAATGATAATAAATACTTTAAACGATTTTTGGTTTGCACAATATACGTTTAACGCTTTTTGAGAAATCGCTAAAAATTGTCTTGCCCAAACAAAAGGATTTAAGTGCCGTGAGTTCCCTATGAAGATGCGATCTTTTTGGATTTAATATATTATATAGTGGGTTTAAATGTGTACTAGAATGTGTCGGTACGGAAATCTTCTTTGTGCGTGATCCGACACGTACTTGGCCGGTTTTAAAAAATATGTATTCGTCTATTCAAACCTCTGTTATCATTTATTCTCTAATTGGCTTACCCGACGCATTCCATACAGGAATATCATTAAATTTGTTAACGTCGTAAACTTCGTATTTTTTTTATATTAAACATCCGCATCCGCTTTCCATTCCGAAATAAAAAATATATGTTTATAAATACGAACCTGATCATCACTTAAAAAAATATAATAGTTTGGCTTTGACCTGCTCTTGCTGTGATTTGCCTGTTTCATTATGTTTGTATTTTTTTTACCCGGGTATGTCCTAAAACTACGACCAAAACGACCGGAGAATGGGCAGCAGCATTCCTAGAGTGCGTTGGAGATACTGCGATTGCCAACGCGCATGCCAAGCGTGGCGATTATGGCATTTACTCCCCATGAAATTGGGGGAGGCCTATGTCCAGCAGTGGACGTCCTAGGGCTGATATGGTGGTGGTGGTATTTTTTTTAATAATTTCGTACTGAACATGCTACGAAATGCCAAACGATACGAATAAGTGTTTCCTACGCCGTAGGTGGCCGTAGTAATCGGATTTGTATCGTGGCGGTACGATCTATCTACGAACCGATGCTACGTCTACGCCGATTACGTCGAGTATGTACTAACCGCGTAGGTATTGGCAGGTAAATTATTGGTCATGTAAAATCAATAGCCAAATATTATTAAAAAATCTGTTCTATTTGTAGGTTAAAAATTTCGGGACTGAGTAGTTATTATTGAGCAGTTTATATTATTTCAGTTGAAACACGGGGTGAGCTTCTAGAACGTAAATAATATGTAAAATATTAATCTACCACACACCGGTAACGTGGCTATCGGTATACCAAGTAAATAACTTTATATATTCTATGCAAATTAGACTAATGTCACCAACTATCCTACTTATATTATTTATTATTATTTAATTTATTCTGCCAAGACTCCATGAGATTAACACCAAATATAGATAATTTTGAAATAATTACTGTTAATTAGAGTACCGGGTTTTTAAAGAACTTTTTTACTTAACAATTTTTTTATTAACCTAAAGAATATTATCCTTGTATATAACGTAAGACCGTTTATCAGTAAAGACGAAATATATGGTGTTAGTCAACAGTGATGCTATATTAAAAAACAAACATTAACATCGGCTGTGGTGGTTAAAAATGAATAATGACTACATTCTTGGAGTGTTTTGAATGTTACAATTAGCATTAATTTTACTATTCTATTGAATAATCTACGATTAATAAGTATGTCCTTATGAGTTTTGTTTCGGGTTAGTATTTACAGATCACCTATACCCAACTCAAAAATATAGGTTCAATGACTCTTTATCTTTTTAGGCTAATATTTACAATCTATACCCAGCTTAATATCATAATACCAACTAATATATATGAATTCTGTCCAAGCCTTTTGTCGTGTGATGGTTTTTTTAGAACAGTCCGCCAAATAAAAAGAAGACTAGATTATAAGCTACACTTATAAAAATAAATTTAATAAATGTCTTCGTGCAAAACATTTCAGTGGTATTATTCTTCGAATACTGAAATTTTACGTAATAAATGCAATTAAGAGTTACAAAAATTACGACTTAATACAAAATGATAAACACTTAAAAACCAAGAAATAGAAATATAAGCGATAATACCGCCAATTTTCTGCCGTAATTTTATTATTTACTTACTGTATGTTTATTTTGTTTTTGGACTTTAGATTACAATTTTCATTTTAATTCTGCGTAAACATGTGTATGCAAATGAAATCCAATGAATGAAAACTGTCAACTATTTCGAAAGGAATGGCTAGTGGAGATTTTCAGAATATGGTGTAGCGTTTGAATTTATAGCGTATATTTATTATTGTATTATAGTGAATAAAGGGGTGATTTCTATGTTCTATATGAAGGGTGTGGACAATTAACCTACCGTGCTTGTCCAGGCCGTGTTGCGTGGGCAGGTGAGCAGTGAACCTTCTGACTCGGCCCGTGGATGCAGCTGTTGATGAACTTGCCATTCTTCCGCCGCCACCCTGAGTCAGTATCCTGCTCTGACACTGACTGTCTAACTAGGCCCTGAACTTTACAAGCCCTAGTTACCGTTACACACTTTAATACTAAGTGTGCGACAGTTTAACGTCATATCGAGGACGGCAGCGAAACACGAGAGTCTAATATTTTTTATATATATTTTTAATGTTTTGTGTGACCGGTATAAAATCTAACAGTAGATATTAATGTGATTGATGTAAATAATTATCATAAAATAAAATAAGTGTAACCATGTTGTCTTGCGTTTATAGTTATGTAAATGATACTCTTACTTCCTTATAGTTTTACCTTAACGTAATTTTACAATATAATGTCTAATAATAGTACTTACAGAGCTTGGGCACATTTTTTTGTATTAATATTTACAAATTAAGGATGATTCACAGTAGACCGTTCCGTGTCCGGGCCGGCCCATTTTCTATGACAGCAAACGCACCGGCCGGCGTATTTCTCTAGAAGAAAACGGGCCGGCCCGGACACGGAGCGGCCTACTGTGAATCATCCTTTATACCCAACTCAGTTAACGTAATTTTACACTATAATACCTAACAATAGTATTTTAAAAGCTTTGTCGCATTTTTTGGGTTAATATTTACAAATTAAACCCGACTCAGTTACAAGGTAGTTTAAAGATAAGCTTATGGTTTCAGAAACCCTTAAATTAACAATATAGTTATTTTTATAATAATAAAGCGTCCATCTTATGCTCCTTTTCCGTAGTGTAACGCTACTATATTTTATGTATGTTTTGCAAACAATACCGTCATATTTATTAGGGTTCATATTTACAAATTATAATTAAACCTTAAAAAAAACCAACAAGCAAAAAAGAAACTGAGATCTTTAAGAAATAACTTTTTGATAAATAGGTATCTGCAATTTCTTTTGAAATCGGTTCCAAACAAAAAATACATAGTAGATGACGCACGTATGGCTATGGGACTACTAGCGCCATCTAGGCAAGTTCGAGAAATATTTAGCACCGCCTTCAGAGAGTGATAGAACTTTATTTAGAAGGTTTTGTGGGAATCTCAGTTTATGTTCTATGTTTTAGTTTTTTAAGGCGTTTTTAGGGTTCCGTAGCCATAATGGCAACAATGGAACCCTTATAGTTTCGTCATGTCTGTCCGTCCGTCCATATGTCACATTCGGTTTACTTGGAGACTAGCACTACAATTATCAAATTTGGTAGAAAGGTGTATTCTATGAACCGCTACAAAAAATGATGTGAAATTATGAAAAAATATTAAATACGGGGGCCCCCTTATTTAACATTTTATTTCCCTCATACATGTAACTGGGGGATGATAAAAACAATGTCAATGCACAAAGGCGTGTGGGGTATGTATGGATTGGCCTTTAAAAATAATAAAGACGTTTCTAAAATTCTGATAAAATTGAGGTGCTGAATGTTAATAAATACTTTAAACGATTTTTGGTTTACACAATATACGTTTAACGGTTTTTGGGAAATCGCTAAAAACTGTCTTGCCCAAACAAAAGGATGTAAGTGCCGTGAGTTCCCTATGAAGATACGATCTTTTTAGATTTAATATATTATATAGTGGGTTTAAATGTGTACTAGTAGGTGTCGGTACGGAACCCTTCTTTGTGCGTGATCCGACACGTACTTGGCCGGTTTTAAAAAATATGTATTCGTCTATTCAAACCTCTATTATCATTTATTCTCTAATTGGCTTACCCGACGCATTCCATACAGGAATATCATTAAATTTGTTAACGTCGTAAACTTCGTATTGAATTTGATATAAAACATCCGCATCCGCTTTCCATTCCGAAATAAAAAATATTTTTTTATAAATACGAGCCTGATCATCATTTAAAAAAATATGAATGGTTTGGCTTTGACCTGCTCTTGCTGTGATTTGCCTGTTTCATTATGTTTGTATTTTTTTGACCCGGGTATGTCCTAAAACTACGACCAAAACGACCGGAGAATGGGCAGCAGCATTCCTAGAGTGCGGTGGAGATACTGCGATTGCCAACCCGCATGCCAAGCGTGGCGATTATGGCATTTACTCCCCATGAAATTGGGGGAGGCCTATGTCCAGCAGTGGACGTCCTAGGGCTGATATGGTGGTGGTGGTATTTTTTAAAATAATTTCGTACTGAACATGCTATGAAATGCCAAACGATACGAATAAGTGTTTCCTTCGCCGTAGGTGGCCGTAGTAATCGGATTTGTATCGTGGCGGTACGATCTATCTACGAACCGATGCTACGTCTACGCCGATTACGTCGAGTATGTACTAACCGCGTAGGTATTGGCAGGTAAATTATTGGTCATGTAAAATCAATAGCCAAATATTATTAAAAAATCTGTTCTATTTGTAGGTTAAAAATTTCGGGACTGAGTAGTTATTATTGAGCAGTTTATATTATTTCAGTTGAAACACGGGGTGAGCTTCTAGAACGTAAATAATATGTAAAATATTAATCTACCACACGCCGGTAACGTGGCTATCGGTATACCAAGTAAATAACTTTATATATTCTATGCAAATTAGACTAATGTCACCAACTATCCTACTTATATTATTTATTATTATTTAATTTATTCTGCCAAGACTCCATGAGATTAACACCAAATATAGATAATTTTGAAATAATTACTGTTAATTAGAGTACCGGGTTTTTAAAGACCTTTTTTACTTAACAATTTTTTTATTAACCTAAAGAATATTATCCTTGTATATAACGTAAGACCGTTTATCAGTAATGACGAAATATATGGTGTTAGTCAACAGTGATGCTATATTAAAAAACGAACATAAACATCGGCTACATTCTTGGAGTGTTTTGAATGTTACAATTAGCATTAATTTTACTATTCTATTGAATAATCTACGATTAATAAGTATGTCCTTATGAGTTTTGTTTCGGGTTAGTATTTACAGATCACCTATACCCAACTCAAAAAAATATAGGTTCAATGACTCTTTATCTTTTTAAGCTAATATTTACAATCTATACCCAGCTTAATATCATAATACCAACTAATATCTAAGTGAATTCTGTCCAAGCCTTTTGTCGTGTGATGGTTTTTTTAGAACAGTCCGCCAAATAAAAAGAAGACTAGATTATAAGTTACACTTATAAAAATAAATTTAATAAATGTCTTCGTGCAAAACATTTCAGTGGTATTATTCTTCGAATAATGAAATTTAACGTAATAAATACAATTAAGTGTTACAAAAATTACGACTTAATACAAAATGATAAACACTTAAAAACCAAGAAATAGAAATATAAGCGATAATACCGCCAATTTTCTGCCGTAATTTTATTATTTACTTACTGTATGTTTATTTTGTTTTGGTGAACAATAAAGCATATTTATAGTATATTGTATTGTAATAATTATGATAATAACTAGTAACATCAATCTAATCGAGCGTACAATACGCATTGTTTAATACATATACAGGTTTTGGAGTTCAGATTACAAATTGCATATCAAATCTGCGTAAACAACGTAATACTTTAAGTTTTAAGAATATTATGGAGCGTTTGAATCTGTAGCGTGTGATGTAATATTTATTATTTTCTTATAGTGAAACACCCCGTGTTTTGTATATTCTATACTAGTAGAGAGGCCAATTTGAAAAAAGTCGTCAAATAACGAAGTTCGTTTGACTGAACAGGTGCATACCAACAAGTGGTATCGTTGGATTAAGTAATATCTTTCGAGTATGAAAAGTGCGGTTGTCGCTCTTTAAAGTGGTGGAGGGGATAACTATGACGTCACAAAGATGGCGGCATATGGCATTAATTTTTTTCGATTAACTCAATAATTACTCATTCGATTTTAACTAATGAGGTGTCATATGAAAGCTGATTAAATAGCAAACAAAATGCATGTACAAATTATATGCCAAATCATATACATTTGTTCTTTATAGACTAATAAACAAAAAAAAAATTGCCTTTTTTTGAAGTTTAAAATAAGTAGTGAAATAATCGATTTACTCCAAGAATACTTCATATAAAAGAGATAGCTACACTTCTTATCTATGTATTACTTTTTGAATTTTAGAAATCGGATAATAAATAACGAAATAACGTTGACTTTTATCCGTCGAGGGCGTGCGCGCGTGGCGCTTTTGCGCGCTAGTAGGTGCACACGTTGTCACGTTTGTAGTGATTCCTCAATAACTACTTATCCGATTTTAACATACGAGGTATCATATTAAAGGTATTTTGATGCCCAACAAATTATATAATAAATAGAACATTCAATAGAACAAGTATGTAGAATGTTATGAGAGAAAAAAAACTTTTACATCAAATATACTATTATTAATCCATTGACGCATTACCGTTCTATTAATATAGATTTAGAATTTTTGAAAATGATAAAATACTACATAAGTGACGATTATTTCTATGCTCGCGTTCGCACTCTTCATCTTCATACATATAAGTATATTACGTACCTATATTTTATTCCGGATGAAGTACCATGCACACACAACACACCAACACCACTAGCAATTTTAATAATGTAATTAATAATAAATTCAATTAGAATAAGATCACCACAGCATAATTATTGTACACAGTGTTTTGAGTAGGCATTGTCTTCCGGACAGGTACAGCAATTTATTGAAAATGCCTCCATAATAGTATTTACTAAGATCGTAGGTATTCTAAATTCATAATTATCTCTTCGATTTGGCTAGTGTGTTTATTTTAAACATATGTAGGGACACAATGCGTGTAAGCGAATTCCTGCAGCGCCGCGACTGCTAAGGCAGTCTCCCTCGAACCGTGACGCGAACCACACTAGCCGCCACTAAGCTATTGTAACGTGAGATTTTTATATTCGAAATAAGTAACACTAAAACATCCTTGGACTTTCATTTATTACGGACAACTTCCTCACCTGAACTTAGCATAACCCGGACAGTGCAATTATTACATAAGTACCCCAGCAAGTACTTACAGTGGTGACCCCGAACTTGAACACAGTGACTTAGTGCGTGTATATATATATTTTTTTTTTAATGTGAATTAAACACTTCAGAGCGGGGGAGGCTCCCCTAAAAAAGGGTAAGAGGCTAGTGTGGTTAGTGATTTGCGTCGAAATCCGAAACTGTGGCAGAAGGAAAGTACTTTATAATGACGGGTTATGGAGTCCCCAACGCGGCACAGGGCGGAGCTGCGCCGGCGCCCGTACAGCAGGCGCCGCCGGCGCCTGTACCGCAGCCGCCGCCGACGGCGACCCAGGTTCAAAACCAGCATTCGTCTACTACAGGAGTGGATGTGGCCGCAATTTCGGTTGCGTCCAGATTGCCGGAGTTTTGGACGGACCAACCAAGACACTGGTTTATACAGATAGAGTCCATACTGAATCCGCAGCACTTGAGTGATCAGGCGAAGTATGACTTGGTGATAAGCAAATTGAGCAAGGATGCCATTGGGCAAATTACGGATATTCTCCTGCAGCCGCCAGCAACGGGCAGATACATGGCATTAAAGAACAAGTTGTTGGGCATTTACGAAGAGTCTGCCAAGAGGCAGCTACAAAAGTTGCTCAGCGAGCAGGAGTTGGGGGAGCAGAAGCCGTCCCAGCTGTTACGCAGAATGCGAGACCTGGGACGAGGGAAGATTCCGGATGCCACACTTAGTATCTTGTGGCAAAATCACTTACCAGCGGCAACGAGAGCAGTGCTAGCAGCATCGGGAAACACAGACCTTGACAGTCTGGCAGCGACCGCAGATACGGTGCTGGAGGCCACGCGACCGATGCAGGTTTCGGAGGTGGTTTCCTCGCCGGGTGTTGACAGGAGCACGGCAGTGATATTGGCGGAGATCGCTAAGCTTACCTCCAGAATAGCGAACTTGGAGACAGGAGGGTCACGTCAGAACGATCATTGTAACTGCGGGCAGAGACGGAGAGGAACATCCCGTCACCGCAGCTTGGGTCGGCAACGTTCGGCATCCCGTGGGCGGAATCAGCGCACGCCTGACAGTCCAGACTGGCTTTGTGCGTACCACTACCGTTACAAGGAGAAGGCTCGTCGTTGTGTTTCCCCCTGCGCCTGGAAGAAGCAGCCGGGAAACTAGAGGAGGTGCAAGCAGCGGCGGAATCTTGTGCCATCGAGCCATCGCACCGCCTTCGCGTTACGGATACCAAGACGGGGTTAAAGTTTCTTGTAGACACGGGCGCAAATGTTTCGGTATTGCCAGTTAAGCATAAGTACTCTAGTGATGTAAGTACTAGTTATAAGCTATTCGCGGCGAACGGCTCTGAAATCAAGACATATGGCACAAAAATGTTGGAGTTAAATTTAGGTCTCAGAAGGGCATATCGATGGAATTTCATAGTAGCAGACATAACTCAGCCAATCTTAGGGGCTGATTTCTTAAGCAAATATGGCCTTTTAGTTGATTTGAGAGCTCGTAAATTAATAGATAAGGTAACCAATTTAAATATTAATGCATTAGTAGTAGAGTGTAAAGAGCCATCTATAAAGACTGTGGATGGGAATCACCCTTATCATTTATTACTTAGTAAATACCCAGAGATTACCAAACCAGTATCATTCAGGGAAACTCCAACTCACGGTGTGTACCATCATATAGAGACCAGCGGTCCCCCGTTATATGCGCGCGCCAGGCCGCTACCACCGGACCGTTACAAGAGGGTTAAGGAGGAGTTTAAGGTCATGCAAGATTTGGGCATCTGTAGGCCATCGAAAAGCCCTTGGGCCAGTCCTCTTCATGTCGTACCAAAAAAGAATGGTGAGTTGAGGCCCTGCGGGGATTATAGGCGCCTAAATGCTGTGACCACTCCTGATCGATACCCCATTCCTAGGATACAGGATTTTACTTACATAATAGGAAACAATGAGTATTTTTCGACTATAGATATAAATAGGGCATACCATCACATACCAGTAGCGGAGAACGACATTCAGAAAACGGCGATAATCACGCCTTTCGGACTGTATGAATTCCCTCGCATGTGTTTTGGATTGAAATGTGCAGCGCAAAGCTTTCAAAGGTTTATGAATACCATTTTTCAGGACCTAGATTTTGTATTTTGTTACATAGATGATTTGTTAATAGCCAGCGAGACACAGAAACAACACGAGGAGCACCTAGAGCAAGTGTTCGCGAAGCTCAACGAGTACGCAGTCACCATAAATATCTCGAAATGTAATTTCGGTAAGTCGGTAGTCCAATTTTTAGGGTACGAGGTCTCCAAGGAGGGAATCCGTCCAATGGAAGAGAAAGTGCGAGCGATCGTCGAGTATCCGCGGCCTGAGACGATTCAAGAGCTACGTAGATTTATGGGTATGGTAAATTTTTACAGATCCCACTTGCCGAACGCGGTTTCACACCAGACAGAGTTAAATAAGTACCTACACAACAGTAAGAAAAGAGATAAGACAAAGATCGAATGGACGGCGGAATCTATCAAAGCATTTGAGCAGTGTAAGTTAAGCTTGCAAAATGCGGCTACATTGGCTCAACCTATCTCAGATTCGCCATTGTCTTTAATGACCGACGCATCGGACACCGCCGTCGGGGGGGTGCTACAGATTAAAGTAGGCAATGTATGGAAACCCATGGGTTACTTTTCGAAAGGTTTGACAAAGGCACAGATGAAGTATTCGTGTTTTGATAGAGAGCTTTTGGCTATATTCCTAGCCGTTAGGCATTTCCGTAAGCAATTTGAGGGGCAACAGCTAGTGATATACACAGATCATAAACCATTGACGTACGCTTTTAAGAATGTCGATAGTAACAAAGAGACCCCACGCAGAGCGAGGCAACTCCTTTTCATAACCACTCACGTGCTCTCCGCAACTAGGGTTGCGACTTGGGAAAACGTACAGTGCTCTCGCAACACTAGTTGCGAGTTGGAGTTCCAACGGTTTTTAAATTGTTGCTATGCGGAACATGCAAAGAACGCTTTTTAATTGAGTTATATAGGTAGAGTATGAATGTGGCAACTATAAAAAAAATTAAAACGGCAGTCTACGGAACAATTTTTATAAAATATAAAAGTTGTTTTGATGACCATCGAAGTTCGGTACGTCAGCGAAAGAGCTCGCGATTAAAAAATGCTGTAAGCAATCAATTTCGCATTTTTTAGTTGGTATTATATACCAAATTAATCCTGGTTTACTGCTTCATAAGACGAAGCATATATTTCGATACTAATTAAAATGGAATGTGATAAATTCTTCCAACAAAGTACGTTGAGTGATGAAAATTTTGCGAGGTTAAATTTAAATCGTACATTATTATGTGATTATTCCATATTTCTGTACTAGGCTATTAAAATCAATAAATGCGTCTATTAAAATCAACATAAATCCACTTTTAATGAACAATTAGGTATGTTCTATGCAGGATTAGGTGAATGAACTTGTGACGTCTATAAATACTATTGTACGCAACTGTGGTTGCACAAGGCACTTCCGCCGATTCGCGTCGGATCCACGTATTATGTCGTAAGGCGCGGTGCACACTGGGCTATTGTCGCAGAATGGTTTAATTTAGTTTATTTATTTTTGGTAGGTTCTTTTACGCATACTAAGTGGCGGCCCATTACCAATATAACTGCTTACCTTTTATTTATGAATCTATGAAGTAGAGGTAGGGTTCACTTTAACGTGTTTAACTGATCATATAAATTTATAAAATTCACATATTCCATGTAATGGGTCAAATAAGAATGTACCTATGGTTTTTTTAAAAAAAAAACCAGTTCTGATTATGACCCGTATTGACCGTTATCTCAGTTATTTGTAGCTAGCATATATATTGTCATAGTCGTTTTAACTTAACACCCCAAAATTTCTTCATTGCGGCAGTGAAAACCACGTACCAATAAAAAAATACTTAACCTCACAAATTAAGTGTATGAATTTTGTTGTTACATGTGATTATTTTTTTCAAATATTAATTTAATTTAATTTCTTAAATTTTCATTACAATTTTCCTCTTTAGTGGTTACGTGATGTGTCAGGCAAGGATTTAATAATTATTTGTGCAATAAGAGAGCATTCGTTTTTTTGCGACGAGTGATAATTTCGAATACCGAGGTAGCGAAGGATACCTTAGTGCCTTAATCGAATCACTAGGGAGCGTGGCAAGTGATTCTATGATAGGTTTTATAGCGTATCGAGAGATTCAAATACACGATATGCATATAGGTAACTTTGCTCTCGTGTACCACACACATACCACATCACATAAAACTTATCACCTCAGCAATGAGAACCTGTTAGAGTTAAAATAAACTTGTTGAGGTGCCAAATAAATATATGTCCTATGTCCAGCAGTGGACGTCCTTCGGCTGACATGATGAAATTACAATATAGTCAGTTCTGGTACCGTACCTACTACTACTATACTACGCAACGCAAAAGAGGGGGGTTATAAGTTTAATGTGTATATCTGTCGGTGGCATCGTAGCTTTTATTTAAACTGGTGAACCGATTTGGTTGTCTTTTTTTCAGAGCAGGATTTCCAAGAGAAATTTAGTAGTATCTTATAGCCGTGGATCAATATGACTGAAGCAACTATAAATGTCTAGACACGTAAACACGAGGTCTTTGAGATCTGATATGTCGAGCCAAAAAGTTGTAACTATTATGGTGAAAAAACACTGCATTTTTAACTCCTCGAATTTATAATAGGAGAATAACATAACTTTTCTCTCTGAAACGATAATATTAGTAAAACATGTTTTATCAAAATCGGTTCAGCCATTGTTGAGATATATAACTTTGAAGTGAAAAAATCGGCGGTTTTCCAACTTTTCTACTTTGTCAGTTATTCTATATCACGACAGCCACTGATATTTAAAATAAAATGCCAAACGTTATTATTACTCCAAGAATATATATAATTAAAGTCACCATGAGTGTACAGCTGTTAATTTTGTATTAGCATTGTATAAGTAATAAGTTAAGGATCTGTAACTATTCGTAATTGATATAATAAGAAATGTAAATTTCGTGATTTCAATATTGACGATCACTGCATGAACTGTGGTTTCGTTGCGCACCAGTGTACCCCGTCCTTTATCGCCGCCATGATTAAATTTTGACAGCGCAGGCCCGCCGGAGTATGTCCGTTAGTTTGAGTCGGGACCTTTACGTGGGTTTTTGTATACCTTTGAAATGAGAACAAAAATATAAATCGAGTTGTAATCGGTCGCATATCTATTAAGTTGTGAACTGTAACATGTGTAGTATATGTGTTAAGTGTTTTATGTGGTTTGAAGTGCACGGAACTATTTGTAATCGGGCGTCAAAAGCGGCCCTCATTACGTTAGGTATGTAAGGCTATTTTTTGTTATTGATAATTTGTGACAGAAATTGCTGCGATTTTGACAAAACTGGCACTTGTTATTTAAAGATTAATAGTGTCTCTATCTACGTCTGACAATATTTTTGTACTCGTTTGCCTAAATTATTCATAAAAAAATCATAAACAAACTACACTGTTTTGCGGCGAATTGCAAAACTGACAATGTAAACATTGCAAATGAAAAAGGTTTTATGATAAATATTTCCCCGGGAACATATACTTTATTTGGTATCAATCGAAGCGTAAACTATTACAGTTTTAAATAAACATAAAATTTACATATGTTATCGATTTAGATTTTAAAATAAAAATATATTTATTGCAAAAGATCTCATTCGAAACGGTATGTTAAGTTTGTGACTTTTAAAAAAAATATTTTACTATGGTGACCGATGTAATTAATTATATAAACAAATTGCCTGTTTCTTTAGCTTTATAACATAAAAAGAATCATAGCAAAAAGTTTAGACGAAGCCAGGCAATCGATTTATTAACAACACAAGACAATGCGCTGCTAATGCCCGGTGAATCTTGAGCACTTTAGACCACCTTTTTTTTTAACGCGAGCACTTGAGTGGATAAGCGAGTTCACTACAGATATTAGATATGTGGTAGGTAAAAATAATGTAGTAGCTGACGCGTTATCGCGTGTTGAGACGATTTCCTGTCCCACAGTGCTCGACTTCGACGAAGTCGCTGACGCGCAGGAACGTGACGATTATGTGCGGCAAGCGGACGCGCACGATAGCAACGTAAGGCTTAGGAAATTTATTTTGCCAGCGTGCAATAAGGAGGTTTATTGCGAAACCGCAACGAAGCATGTTAGGCCATACCTACCACCGCAGTTCAGGAGGCTTGCTTTCGACGCTGTGCATAATCTCAGTCATCCAGGGATACGCACAACTAGAAAATTGGTAGCAGACAGATTTTTTTGGCCAGGGATGAATAAAGATGTGGGTTCATGGGCAAAGTGTTGTATTCAGTGCCAGAGGGCAAAAGTAATAAGACACACAGTTTCAGAGTTTGTTGACTACCCGGTAGTAGCTAGGTTCGAACATATAAATATCGATATCACTGGACCTCTCCCTACGACGGCGCAGGGGTATAGGTATCTGGTCACTGTCATAGACCGTAGGACGCAGTGGCCGGAGGCTTTTCCAGTACAGGATATTACTGCGGAAAGCGTAGCATGGGTTATATATGATGGCTGGATATCACGGTACGGCTGCCCACTCAAGTTATCCAGCGACCAGGGTAGGCAATTCGAAAGTAGGTTGTTCGCATCTCTGATGAAATTATTGGGTGTGAAGAAGCTCAGGACAACTGCTTTCCATGCACAGAGCAATGGGAAAATCGAAAGATTCCATAAGTCATTAAAAATGGCTTTAAAAGCCCGGTTAGACTGCACTAGTTGGCTACAGGAATTGCCAACAGTGATGTTAGGTCTTCGCGCGGCGGTAAGGAGCGACAATGGTGTCAGCGCCGCCGAGATGGCGTTCGGCCGAAGCCTGCGTTTGCCAGCTGACTTTTACGAGTTCACGGACAAAGAGGTATGTGACGACAGCGATTTGATCGATAAGATCCGTCAAACGATAGGTAAGTTAAGACCAGTCCCAGGATCTCATAGTAATTCAAAATCATTTTTTGTGCACCCCGATCTGAAAACGTGCTCGCATGTTTTCGTTAGGGATGACACCGTTAGGAGGCCGTTGAAAGCTCCGTACGATGGTCCATACCGCGTCATCAAGAGGACAGATAAAGTTTATTCTGTACAGTTGCCCGAACGCAAGGCAAACATTTCAATAGATCGGCTTAAGCCGGCATATATATTAAATGATAAGATTGATAACTCAGCCACAGCCTTACAAGCAAATAGCGGCTCTAGTGACATTACAATAGAGCCCAATACAGTTAAAACGACAAGGAGCGGGCGCGTGGTTAAGGCACCCGTTCGATTCATGTAAACAATGTCGCGTAAGATGTCTTGTTTAATCCATTTGTGATTTCGTAATATGTATTCTTATTTTAGCACGTACCTACGCACAAGCATTTTTTTTCTAGAGCAAGAAAACAATTCGTGTTTAATTGGTGTATGGCACGTACAGATTTATGTTGAGTTGACAATGTAAGTGGGATGTATACGAAAAATATGAAGATATTAGTTTCATTTCGAGGTTATAGCCTATGCGGAAAACATCATGGGCCACAGTCAAAGTAGCGCGGATAAAAGTGACGCGAACGCCCAGGCACAAGTTATCAATAATGTTACGCAAGTTGAGACAAAGTTGAATTATGTGACTATAGTACTCATTGTCATAGCTTGTGCATTTTTCATAATAATTATTTATACGCTTCGGCGACAATGTCTCAAGAAAACGCAGAATTGGCTACGGAAAGAACTTAACAAGGTGGGAGGTCCAGCCCCGCTGCAGCGTGTTCAGGTTCAGCCTGCGCCGCAGCCACCCAACTATTAACGTGTTCCAGCTTTCGTATACAACCCACGGTTGGTTTAGTGATTAATGTGCATTCAGTGATAGCTTAAGCGACGTATAGGGATAATATGTGTTTTTGGCTCCATAAGAGAAGCCCATGTCTGTTTTTAAATTTCAATTTTAATACTTAATTAGTTTAGTTATATTGTGACAGTGGCATACAGACAGCGCAAATTCTAGGTATCGGGGTCGTGTTATGACACCGCGCCGCCTGCCGGTATCAGGTTACCGGGCGGTGAGCGCTCGGCCCGCAGGATAAACAATGCAATTGTTATGATTTGTGCTTTCTGGATGCGAGCTAATATTTTTCTGTTTAAAATTTTTGTTCCCAAAAATTTGGGAGGGACCTATGTAGGGACACAATGCGTGTAAGCGAATTCCTGCAGCGCCGCGACTGCTAAGGCAGTCTCCCTCGAACCGTGACGCGAACCACACTAGCCGCCACTAAGCTATTGTAACGTGAGATTTTTATATTCGAAATAAGTAACACTAAAACATCCTTGGACTTTCATTTATTACGGACAACTTCCTCACCTGAACTTAGCATAACCCGGACAGTGCAATTATTACATAAGTACCCCAGCAAGTACTTACACATACATTTTTTTTTACAATATACAAGTTTTAATGAATAATCTTTGATCCTACCCGTTTACACTTTGTGCAATCTTCAACATCATCTTCATAAACTTAATCAATTAGCTCACATGTCATCTATGGCGACGTCAAGCCACCATCTCCGGGTTCGTCTATCGGTACCTGCGGGTCGATTGCGTAACGATTTGTATGTACGTTAGGTAGATCTGTATATGTAATACTATAAAAATTCTCTTTGATACACACCTCAAAATTACAAATAGATCCGAAACAGCATAGTGAAAAACAAGCAAAGGTTAACAGCAGGCGTTCTTATCGCTAAAAAGCGATATCTCCCAGACCAACTCGTGGTAACGGTAAAAAAATAATTAAACATAATTATAGTGGGTCTGTGGATCAAGGTGACGACTAGTGGGTGGGTGGATCTATGGGAATAATGACAGCTAATAATTGTTCTACGAGTATGTTACGCAATTACTACTGACACTGTGACATTGTTTGTACCCCTCAGAGCTTGTCTAAGCAGTGTGAAGAAGCCCCCATCAAGCCGTTGGACGAAGGTGGCACACGACAGGTGATTTTGGAGATCCTTGATGGAGATTTTTGTCCAGCAGTCGGCGTCTTTCGACTGAAATGATGAGCTTGTTTGAATTGAGTTACTTATTTTTCAAAAAACGTAAACGGCTTTCCTGTAGTAACGGGCACCTACTATATGTTACGGATATGAAAGCTGCCGCAAATACAGGCATTTTAATGCGATCCTTTCGCATTACTCCACATCGCCACCGAAGCATGTTCATCTCTGAGACATGAAGCTGCAGGATTGGCCTAATGACGGATATGAAAATGATACAGACATACGACCAACTAGAAACGAAAGTCATTGCAAATCGCGATTTAGTCCAGAGCTATATTTACCTTGGTTTCAACATTCCTAACAACCGAGAACTAATAGGAAAGCAGCAATAAAATCAGCGACACAAAAGATCACTAAGTTTTGGAATAACCGAAGAAGATATCACACCTTCTCCTATGCTTGTGAACTTGTGGCCTGTAGTGTTAGCTGCTATGAATTTGGTCTTAGTCATTCGGTCTTCCGCTCGCTCTTAAGCATCTCCTTCCACGCATACGTTGCACCTGACATCTCCCGTCCGCATAACCAGACAGATGGCATTTACATGTACATGGAGTCTTCACTCGTTATAATGGCACCTCGCGGAAAATATTGATTTAGTTTCCTGGTACCCTCTTGGACCTTAGTGAACAGTTGAACGCTAGATCGTCGCATCCAGGAAGAAGAAATACATATTTGTATGTATTTTTCCATGAAAATCTTTCGACCAGGGTGGTGGTACTCGTCGGATTCGTAAGTCTTCTATTTTCTTGGAGAGTCCCATGGTGTTGGACATGAGATTTTTACCACAATTCTCTAAACAGACCGCGAATATCATTACACAATTTTCATTACCTAGAGCCGGTGCAGAATAAACAATTTACGAGTTACAGGTTTTATAAAGTCTACTACGAGGGCTTATCGCCGTGAAATCATCGATGAGTCCATATTTGAGGCCTCTCTACCAGCTTTAGGGTTATTCTGCAGCTGAAGAGTAGGAGATTCGTCAGCTTCACATCTTTATAATGCTCCTAACTTCCTTCTCGTGTGTGCAGACAACGTGCTAATAGTCAAAGTTTTCCGTTCTCCTTTCTAAACATAGACATGGTATGTTATGCTTATACAATCTTTTTACTATTATGGCTATCTTGAGAGATTATACTATGTGAGCCTGCATCTACAAGTATTAATTAAAGGGACGAAAGTTAGGACTTTTATTTTATGATATATGTAACTACTACCATAACAATTTGAGGACTACCATATATTAACAATCCTGCATGATGGAATCATATTCCAATAATGTATGGCTCAAACTTGGGAGTTCATTTATTTTATTTAAAGTTGGATTCTCATCATTGTACGTACTTGTAGACTCGATTGTGAAATATGTGCTTGAACTAAGTTCAAGTCAATGGTTCCTATCGAGGTGAGTAAATTTTACGGTGCGCCTGTTATGTACAGGGCTTTTTAATGCCTACTTAAAACACTATGTACAATAATTATGCTATGTCAATCTAATTCTAGTGAGATTTATTATTTATTACATTATTAAAACGGTATAGTTGTTTTAACGGCATGGTACTTCATTCGAAATAGACGTATATGAACATACTTAGGTACGTAATGTATGTATGAAAATGAACACAAGTACTAACGTAAAAATTATCATAAATTATGTCATTTGTGTATCATTTTTAAAAATTCTCAATGTTTATTAATAAAACGGTAATGCGTCAATTGATTAATAATAGTATATTTGATGTAAAAGTATTTTTTTATTTATTTTCTCCCTTAAAACATTGTACATTCTTGTTCTTTTAAATGTTTTGTAAATAACGTATTGATATAGGATATACACATCGTATTTATTACATAATTTGTTGGGCATCAAAATACCTTTAATATGATACCTCGTATGTTAAAATCGGATAAGTAGTTATTGAGGAATCACTACAAACGTGACAACGTGTGCGCCCACTAGCGCGCAAAAGCGCCCCGCGCGTCGCGCCTTCGACGGATAAAAATCAACGTTGTTTCGTTATTTATTATCCGATTTCTAAAATTTAAAAAGTAATATGTAGATAAGAAGTGTAGCTATCTCTTTTGTATGAAGTGGTTTTGGAGTAAATCGATTATTTCACTGCTTATTTTAAACTTCAAAAAAGTCAATTTTATTTTTTTTGTTTAATTTTCTTAAAAGAAAAGCTGTATATGATTTGGCATATAATTTGTGCATACATTGTGTTTGCTATTTAATCAGATTTCATATGACACCTCATTTGTTAAAATCGAATGAGTAATTATTGAGTTAATCGAAAAAAATTAATACCATATGCCGCCATCTTTGTGACGTCATAGGTATCCCCTCCACCACTTTAAAGAGCGACAACTGCACTTTTCATACTCGGGAGATATTACTGAATCCAACGATACCACTTGTTGGTATGCACCTGTTCAGTCAAGCAGAAGTATGATTTTAGCCTCTTGGCCTCCCTACTATACGTATATGAGCGGTGTGGACAAGTAACCTACCGCGCTTGTCCAGGCCGTGTTGCGTGGGCAGGTGAGCAGTGAGCCTTCTGACTCGGCCCGTGGGTGCCGCCGTTGATGAACTTGCCATTCTTCCGCCGCCACCCTGAGTCAGTATCCTGCTCTGACACTGACTGTCTAACTAGGCCCTGAACTTTACAAGCCCTAGTTACCGTTACACACTTTGATACTAAGTGTGCGACAGTTTAACGTCATATCGAGGACGGCAGCGGTACACTACAGTCTTATATTTACTTTATATTTTTTTAATATTTTGTGAAATCCAAACATGTATATTATTAAATAAACTAAATTAAAACCTTACAAATCTAAAAACCTAAGTCTAAAATTGGCCCCTGTGGCATGGTGCCGAGGATGCTGGCAGCATTTCCTCGCTGGATCGCAATACTTATGCGTTGGGCGAGGAAGCTGCCAGCTCTTTTGTCCCCGGTTACATCGACCAACCGTTTCGCTAGCTCTTGAATTACAATAATATTTTGTGTATAGGTACTATTAATTTTTACTTTGAATTCTTTTTATTTAACCGGTAAAAAACTAACAGTAGATATTAATGTGATTGATGCAAATAATTATCATATATTATATAAGTTTAACCATTGAAACCATAAGGAGCGTTGGTGGTCCAGCGGCGCCTGCGTACCGCGTGCAGTATCCGAGGCTAAGCAATGTCGTGCGGGGTCAGTCCTTGTATGGGTGACATCTTCGAGTAGTTACTAACTGAGCGCTTTGCAAGGCACGTTAAGCCGTTGATCCTGGCTGCTTTCTATGATAGCAGTCGTTAAACCAATTTAGAGGCCTTCGGGTGGCTTGAGAACTTGTAACAGTAAAGTTGCCCACACAATCTATTTTTTGCATTTTAGATTTTTAGGTGATTTTTAATATTTTAATGTATTCGTCACTTCTAACGTATGTAATCATTTATTCTCAATTGACTCATCCGACGCATCCCATACAGGAATTCTTATTTGTATTGTATCCCAATGAGAAATATTTAACAAAAGATTGATATTTATATTTTTTTGTATGGCCTCGTAAGTACCCGGGCTTATAACCGCAATTTTTGTGTATAATTTATTGCACGGTTTTGGTCTTCTGCTCTAAGAAACGCAGTAAACCATGACTAAACTAAAACATTTGATATCCTAGTTCTAAAACGATACCTATACCCTCTATTATTGTTCTCTCTGGAACGTAATGCCACACCCGTTCAACCTTAAGCTAACTATAAACTAGCCTTAAATATTTGCCATCAATTATTCAATGAAATAGTAGTTTTCTTGACTGATTGTAATAAAACAATGACAGAGCATTTAACTACATAATGGAAGTTTACTAAACGTAATCCAGCTATCGATGTAGACGTTGTGGACATTCGGTAGGTAATTACGAGTAAAAAAGAACTAACTATTTTAAGATGGCCCAAGTATTATTTATTGCAATGCGATAATGCCGCGAGAACTCATCCTGAATAAGAACTCTCGTAGGGTTCGAAACATGTCACCCGTTGTAATAATGTATTCTACATCAGTTTAATTTAAGTAATTAGTGTAATTTGAATATTTTTCCTGTCTGACACAAACTAACTAGCAACGACACAGTACGCTCAAGTCAAGAGCAAATAAAATGGGTAGGTAGACTTTGTATTTAATTTCCATTAAAGTGTACCTGTTTATTGCTCTTGAATTTTTCGGGTTTGTTTAAAATTAACCTATTTCTGAATGAGGATTCGAATTCGTTTGTAAACAGGCATTCGAGGTATTGTGAGGAGTATTTTAGTTTTTTTATGCTTAATTGATATTTTTAGTTATTTGGTTGAGATTGATTTTTCTGTGTTTAGTTAATGTTATAACGTTGATTTTTAGTAAGTGACGAGATAGATTATCAGAGTCAGTTTTAAGCTGATCTTACCTACATTTTTTTACAGATATTATTTATATATATTTTTTTCTTTTTTTAAATCATGCTTTATTTTACAGTAACTTTAATTATGCCTACTGTTCAATTACTGACTTCAAAATAAATAGTAATTTATTATAAGTACTTGAGAACTTATTACATATTATTCATAAATATATATACGGGTACCTATTAAGAGTCCGCAGTAAGCTCGGTTCTCCATACAAACGTAGTTTCGCTCTCATTTTATAATGGCATTGTGGAATCATTTGAAACTTTGTATACACAAGGAGATCCGGTATATCTAGGTCGGGAACTAGTTTCTGTTGCTTTAAATTATAATGGAGAAAAAATACAGCGACTATTAAGGTTTTCATACATGACCTAAAACATTCAAAAACTCGCTGTATTTTTTTTCTATTCCAATTTCTAGCAACAGAAACTAATTTCCGACCTAGATATGGCGGATCCCATTGTGAATACAACGTTTCATGTTATTTCAGCATGGTGTTTTAAAATGAGAACGTAACTACGTTTTTATGGAGAATCGAGTACGGTCGACTCTTAATTCACGTTTACTTCCTTACATTAGAATGGAATACCATAACATAATAAAAATATAATGAAAATGTTGCTTCTAAAATATTTAAATAGTTTGTAAAAGCATCTGCTGCATGGATATGTAATGTGTAAAGATAATGCATACGTTTAGTTAGCACTTCTGATTCAGCGTTCAGTGAGGTAAATGCCCTCAAAGTAGTTCCCGGCACTGACCCAAAACATAGCACTTTCAATTTTATATCATAATCATTAGACAGAGTTGATCAATAGGTATCATCTAATGGGAAATAATATGTCGAGCACTGGGAGATTTACATTATAGGTAATTAATATTTAGATTGGAATGAACAATACTATGTCTCTAGGCACAACGAAATAAAATCGCAGCGCGTCAAAATCGGCTTTATCAAAAGACACCAACCACCGACTCATTTACGTCAATTGTCGTTCAGACTTAGTTAATGTAAACGTTCCAAAGCTCAACACCTAACTTACCAACATATGACGCCTATTGATCATATCTGTAATTTTACCTGGAGTGCATAACTACCATTTATTGGGTTACTACCGAGCACAGGGCCACTTACCTTATTGGCAATAGCAAATATGTAATATTAAGTTGGTGTCAAAATATTTTCATGTTGACCTTGGGTTTATGTTTTAAACAAACTTGTATTAGTTTGCTCTCATTATATTAAATTCAATAAACTGTACCTCTTAAATCATACGTCTTGACGGAAAAGGACTTAATTATACCTTTGGAGTTTTGTTTTGATATTTCGTTAAAATGGTCTTTTAAAGAAAGTTTTTACCATTTTAAGGCATCTGCAAATAAAAATATAAATAGTCATTATAATAGCGGAGCGTTCGTGGAAGGAACGCTAAGCCGTTGATCCCGGCAGATGTCTATGATAGCAGTCGTTAAGCTAAGTTAAAGGCCTTCGGGCGGCTTGAGAACTTTTAATAGTCAAGTTGCCCACTCACTTGACAAGCCTAATCCCAATAAGGTCTAGTTTCGCCCTTGGGTTGGAAGGTCAGATGGCAGTCGCTTTCGTAAAAACTAGTGCCTTCGCCAATTCTTGGGATTAGGTAGCGGACCTCGGGCATTCTTCAGGATGGAACTGTCCTGGGAATAACGCTAGTATGATGATAAATAGCTAATATTCAGTTTCTGGACTATTTTTAGAATCTGTTGTGTATGCGCATAGTTAACACACAGTTGAGCCAACTGTTTCAAATCGAATAATGTGTGGAAGAAAAGTAGACTTGTATAAGATGATTTTTAATAAATACGTAATGAAAACAGGAAAATATTTTGCCCTGACATGGTTTACCTTGCTGTTATTATACAGACTGTTTTTATTGATTTCCGTTCCTTCTAACATACAAGCCGTTTATAGCCATAGAAACGACGTAGCATATTTAGGTTTTCAAAATTAAAGAATTTTTTATTTACATTTTTATACAAAATATTCAATTATATCACCAAGGGTGAATGAAAACCGGCCTTAAGAAATAACACGGAGTTAAGCAAAACTTAATGTCAAGTATGACAATTCCAAATTCGAATGACACGCACGTCAACATTGTTTAATTGTTTATGGATCTTTTATACTATACTAGGGGTGTTAATTAACGAAAATGAATTATTGAATATCTTCGAAATGGTACGAATTGGGATTACTTTATTTCATCTCAGAATTGTGCCCTCGCAATTAACGGAATTCAATGAAAACAACCTGTATATGTAGTATAATGTCATATTTTGCATCTTATAGAAAAGGGATAACAAATCTTATTACGATTATATTAGATAAGTTTAGTTTACATGCACCATTTATATGTAATTAGATGTGTAAATAGATACTGAATCACAATGCATGCAATCATATTATTACCTTAGTATTTTGTTACTACAAATGTTTATCTATGACAAGTGACAACCCCGTTTTACGTATAAGTAAAAGATACTTTAATATTGTTTTTTATTAAATATGAATTCTATCGATTCGTTCAAATATAATACGAAAAGTTTGATAAAAATTTCTTACTTAACATGCTACAAAACGCCAAACGATACGAATTTGTGTTTGTTAAGCCGTAGTAATTGTAACGTGGCGGTGCGATCTACTCTACGCCGATTGCGTCGAGTTGCAATACTATACCAAATGCATTTAAAAAATATTGTTAATGTTAAATCAATACATAAATACCTATTATCAAAATCCGCTCTATTTCTATTGTAGATTTAAAAACTTGGAACTAGATTAATTATTGAGGAGTTTTGATTTTTTTTGTGCGAAGTATGGGGCGAGCCGCTAGGACGTAAATTATATGGTAAATATTAATGTTACCGGTAACGTGGCTATCAGTATACAAAGTAAATAACTTTATATTTCTATGCAACTTAAACTCTACTCGTATGTACGAGTATCTAATGTCACCAACTATCCTACTTAGATATATTCGAATTTGTGACTTTTAGTCACGGACACAACTACATTATTTACATTAAAATTACTTTGTACTTGCTAAAATGGATTTACTTTTCTACGTTATACATGCTATTTAAAATGCTCCTAAAGGCAAAATTGTTTTTATTTTTAAAAGTCTAAAATATCTAAATATATTAAAGCGAGATCCTTTTCAAATCGTTTAAACGACGAACTTAATATCTACTGGTTTTTTTTTAATGAGGGAAAGGTACTCTCTACAAAAAGACAACAAGGGCTGAATATTTGTCGCTTGCGGGGGGCAATTGCGCACGTTAGATAGATCTAAAATATTTTTTATAAGGAAATGCGACGGTTGATTTGTTTAGACTATCCGGGAGATATGGGTTTGGCATATTTTTTGCAAATTAATCATTTCACGTTTATTTTACTTTTTTTTCTAAAACAGTCTTTCCTTATTGTTTCGGGACAAACCTAACCTAACGGGCTCGTATACGGTATCATCGTTTGGGAAGAGATTGATGGGAAATAAAAAAATATGCCAAAAATATTTCACCTATCAAAAGTAACACCCCAAAAATGCTAATATTATCAAATTTAGTAAGATAAGTTTTGTTAGCGGTCCCAATGATTGTCTAAACTATTAGAGGCCCCTGTAGTATTAGTGGTATAGATTATTTGACAGTGAAATACAGCATTCCTGAATTTTGATGAATGGAAATTTCAAATTTTCTAGCTAAAATGAGCTTGCTAATGTATAATAAGAAAATAAAATCGAGCAAATAAACGCGTGCTTAAGAAAATAAAACAAATTATACCCCTGAACGTTTGATTGATTTGTGTAATGCCGTAGCCGGATTTTGTAAATCGCTGTATTATTATCCAGTTAGCCGTTTTATTATAAGTGTTTATTACATTACCGGTTTATTAAAGAAATTAACTTTTTTTTTACTTAAAAAATTTGAGTAAGTATTTCGTACGTTTATCAGAATAGACAATAGTACATTACACAACTAGGGTGGTAAAACAAAGAAAGACTGAGATCGCAGATTTTGCGGCCCGAGCTGTAGGCTAGGGACGTATATATATGCGATCGAGGGCTTTATTTATTTATTACCTCCCGTGTTGTGTACATCATTTTATTACTACACTACGCGTACGGAGAAAGCCGCTTTCAGGCCAGGTGTAGCATAAAATATATGATGTTACTCAACAGTGATGCTTTATTAAGAAACCGGTCAAGTGCGAGTCTGACTCGTACACCGAGGATTCCGTACAACGATCGTGTACCCATCCCGACCCCATTAATTCAGGAGAAATTGAACGCCATGGGTACAGCGCCCATGCCAGCGCCATGGGGACCCGGGTATGTCCTAAAACTACGACCAAGACCACCGGGGGATGGGCAGCAGCATCCCTGGAGTGCGGTGGAGAAACTGCGACCGCCAACCCGCATGCCAAGCGTGGCGATTATGGCATTTACCCCTCTTGCAATTGGGGGAGGCCTATGTCCAGCAGTGGACATCTTTGGGCTGATATGGTGGTGGTGGGTACAGCGCCATCTATCGGATTATTATAAAAACTTAGTTTAGAAATGTATTATGATGATAAAAATATAATATACTAGCTTTTGCCCGCGACTTCGTCCGCGTATAATTCGTTCTCGTCTTAGAATGATTTGTTTTCCCATACAATCTTTCTTAAGCTCTGGTGGAGACCAGGAACTTAGGGGTGACATGTTGGAGAAGGAAAGCCACGAATAGATCGGACTGGAGATATTTGCTTGACCAGGCTAGCCTAGGGCCCGCAGCTATAACGCCTCAGATTATGATGATGATACAATCTTTCACCCTTCTTTTCACCCCCTTAAGAAATTATTACAGTCAATATGACATTCCCTAGAAATCCTATTGTCCAAACGAATGATTAAGTGCTTATTTCGGAATATCAAATGTACCGATTCTAGACGAATGAATCTCGTCAAAAACATTACATGTACATTGTACAATCGTAAAAGTCTCGCTACGCAGTTCTGCCGTAAAACGTTATCCCAACAAAGCGAGTTCTTCATGTAAGTATGATGACCGAAGGCCGGAAGCAGAGCGGCAAGGCATGCGAGAATAATCACACAGAGCGGGCTTCATGAGTAAGGCTGAGGGCCGAAGGCCTGAAGCAGAGAGGCGAGACACGCGAGGCTGAAGGCCGAGCCTCCAAACAGAGTAGATTCTTCATGTAAGGTTGATGACTGAAAAGCCGAAGGAGAATGGCAAGGCATGCGAGGCCGAAAGCCGAGCTATGTCGTCGCCGAAGATCCAGTTGCCATATTAGTGAGGGTAAATTATACTCCATTATACAGACACAAATTCTTAAAACTGTTGAAACGATTTCTGTTATCGATTCTAAGTATCCCCAGACAAATTTTTGTCGAATATCTTCCATGTACAGGCTTTCGACCCTCTTCTAAGTGTACATCTAAGATGCTCCAACTGTCTATGCTGACGATTGGGCTGCCCAGCTCAAGTGATCTCTTATATCAAACAGTTTTATGGTGTGAAGGGTCAACAATTACGTAAAAAATAACGCACTACAAAATTAAATGGTACACCGACGATACAAAGTGTGCATTGAAACAGCTGTTTTTGTATTCAAGCATATGAATAAAAACAATGCCAAAGTATCGCAAATGCATTTTGATGTCCACGCAAAGTAGAACTAATTGCGAAAAGGTTGTGCTCAAAAATAGCATCAACAATCAGAAGGAATTATGATACTTTGGTTTTGACTTAAGGAATCGTCAACTTGTTTACAATTCTGCTATGCTTTAAGTTAAATTTCTTGACACGCTGTTATACTCCCAATTGGCTGAAACTTAAATCGTAGAATAGCGTATGAGGATTAATCCACCCCGTTTCATGGACCTTACTTGCATCATCGATTTAATATTTCTTTGATGGAAGATCATCAGGACAAAAAGTACACTCATAATATATTTATAAGTGAATCCAGATTATATACTATTAGCATACAAATCATCTTAATCTGTTCAGCCGTTTTTGCGTGACTCAGTGACAAACATTCAAACATCTAAACTTTCGCATTTATAAAATTAAGTAGTGGGATTATGGTAAAAAGTGAGTGCACATGAAGTGAACGGCAAAAGTAACATTGTAATTGCATGTTTTAAAGAGACCGTGTTGGCTGGCGCGCACACCGGGCAGCGCCGCGGCGCAGCGCTGGCGTTTACTTTTTTTTCAGTTTCTAGTTTAAATTTCACAAATTTTGAATGAGGATGTTTTTACTTTGTCATCAAGTATATATATGCTTACCAATTTTCATACCTGTAACCCCTCTTTTTACCCCTTTTTAACCCTAATCTGCACAATTTTTATAGCCTTAAACCTGATCGGGTGTTTACTCGACAGATTACTAAAGTTTTCATCAAAATCCGTTCAGCCATTTTCACGTGATGCGCGTTCATATAAACAGACAAAAAGATAAACAGATAAACAGACAAACAGACAAAAATTCGAAAAACTGTTGGAACGTGTTCTGTTGTCGATTGTAAGTATCCCCAGCCAACTTTTTTTCGAATATCTTCCATGTACAGACTTTCGACCCTCTTCAGCTTTATTATATGTATAGATTCTACATATATACGTAGATATCATTATATTTTTCGTGTATAATTTAGATTTATATTTACGTTGTGTAATAATTTCATTTATTTTCTTGGTGATATTCGGCGACAAGGAGGGTTTTTAAATTTATCGATCGTAAAAAAACTGTTTAAAATGTGCAATTAAAGCCCTTTGACATGACACCCCACTTGATACAGTCACCAGACTTTGACTCCCTTTTTTCGGTAAATTTTCACAGAAAATAATAAGATACAGTAAAAAAACATGTGTTATGCATGTGAGTTGGCCTAGCTTAAAACTAGTCTAAATTTCAATTCGTTAGCATAAGTAGTTCTTGAGATATTTAGAAATGTGACAGACAGACAAATAGACAAACAAAGCGGCACTATAAGGGTTCCTTTTCACCATGTTGGTACGGAATCTTAAAAACAACATTATAAGCATCGGTTCTGGTACCTACTGGATAAATGAATTATGACCACAATCTTAAAGTGTTTCGAATGTTCCAATTAGCATTAATTTTGAGAGAAAAAGAAATGCGTATACAGGGTGGGCCCTGTAACAGGAGCAACAAACTAAACGGTGGACTATTTAGCGGGCCAGCAATTATTTCCAAGTACCTAGTCCCAGTTGAAAAAAAAAAAAATATTTCGTCGTTACGTGTATTTTTATTGATTTTCTGAAGTGACATTAGTGTCAATTTTTTTTAAAAATTCAATAAAACTGAAAAAAAATAATTGAAAAATACCTAAAATATCCTTGAAAACAAAAAATGCAAAATAATTATGACTCATAACTTGATACTACCTCAAACACTGCATCGACTGATGTGTGCTGATGTGCTATAATCTCGTGGTGTCAAGATCCATTACTCGGAGTTCATAACTATACATCAAAATTTCTCCGAAACGAAAAGTTTTGAACAAAAATTATACACCAGGTGTTCCTGCAGATGCCCTAAAGAAGCGTCCTTTTAAACATTTGCTCCAGTTCCAGGGCCCACCTTGTGTATTTAAAATATCTACGATTAATAACTGTGTCAGTATCAGTACGAGTTTATTTTCGGGTTAGTATTTACAGATAACTTATACTCGTCTTTAAAATTAAGTATATATGTATGTGTATTGTCTTTTATATCTTTTTGAGTTAATATTTACAAGCTTTACCAGCCTAATACCAACTAATATCTAAGCGAATTTTATCCAAGTCAATATTTAAGAACAGTCCCTCATAATATGTATAACTAGCGTTTGCCCGCGGCTTCGCCCGCGTACTCTAAGCATAATTTTTAACCGTCTACAAAAAAGAGGTTCTCTGTTTGACCCGTATGTATGTATCTGTATGTACGTATGTAGGTATGTATGTATGTTTCTCTACGATTATCTTGCGATTGGCTGAACCAATTTAGATGCGGTTTCCAGAAAAGTAGTGGTTACATTCTGGGGGTTTTGGTATACGACGTTAGGTGTTTGTTTTTCATTATCAGATGATCAGATAAAAAGTCAGGATACATTCTGAGAACCGGCGAACTGTTGAATTTCATTTGATATTGGCAAAAATAAGGATGGAAAACTATTATCATACTTTTCCAAGAGGCCCAAGGGGAAAGAACCGATGAAATAAATAAAGCATGTCTTAAATGGCCCTTAGTAAACGTATCTACAGTAACACAAATAAAAGGTCTGATATGGCAGGACCAAGTAGCAGTCATAACCTCTGGTCCTTTGAAGTACAGAAATACGGTGGTAAATACTGACGATCTAGATTATGTAGAAGGTAAACCATCCAGTAGAGTTCTTAAAAAGTTTGAACATAACGCACCTGGTCTTCCATAAGACAAACTTTCCACGTTTGGATACGCTTGTCATGTTGCTATTTACGTAAAATCAAACTTTGTTGTGAATTTGTCGTTGCAATTCACACACACACACTCTCTCTCTCTAACACTGACACACACACACGCACACGCACTTACTACTGACCTTAAAACCATTAGATACCTACTTACGAAGTAGAAGCGGCTTTTGGCTATGGATAATTAAAAATTATTTGAATTCTTTATGGTACCTATTTATTATGTTCCCTTAATCTTAACTCATAAGCTAAGCTAACAAACATGAGCTTGTAACTTTGAATAATTTAACACTACCAATACTAATGTCAACGTTAACAATATTAAAAATCATTACTAATAACTAATAACTCAACGTGGTACCTCATTTATGTATGCTAAATAACTTAATGTTGTATGTATATTATATGTATGACTTAAATTCATATAAAATGTTGTATTTTTAAAAGTTTTTATTATTTTTTCTTTTTTGGTAATTTTAAGTTTATGTTGTAATTACTGGCCTTAAAACTATTAGATAATAATGAAATAGAAGCGGCTTTTAGCTATGGATACCTAAATAATTATTTAGATTTTTTATGATACCTATTATGTTTCCGTAATCGTAACTAATAAGCTAAGCTAACAAACCTAACTATTTCTACTAACTGTATAAGCTTGTAACTCTTCATAATTTAACACTAATAATACTAGTGTCAACGTTATCAATATCATAAATTAGTGTTAATAACCTCACGCGGTACCTCTTTTATTTATGCCAAATTAATTAATGTTGAAAGTACACATGATTCAAATTCATTGTCAATGTTGTAAATTTAATGGTTTTATGTTTCTTTTCTTTTTTTTTAAGTTTATGTACTAATTACTGGCCTTAAAACCAGTAGATAATGACAAATTAGAAGCGGCTTTTGGCTTAGGATAACTAAATACTTATTTGTTATTTTCTTTTTTTTATGAAACCTATTATGTTTTTTTTTCAATCTTAACCAATAAACTAAGCTAACAAACCTAACTATTACTATTAACTGTATGAGCTTGTAACTCTTCACAATCTAACACTAACAATACTAGTATTAACGTTTTCAGTATTATAAATTATTACTAATAACCTAACGTGGTACCTTTTTTATTTATGCTAAATTACTTAATGTTGGATGTATACATTATGTTGGGGGACAATCTTACACAAATCGACCTAGCCCCAAACTAAGCAAAGCTTGTACTATGGGTCACTACCAACTAGGCTAAACAGGTCGTCAAACTTAGTCATACACTAGTTGTATTTTTTAAAGTTTTTATTATTTTCCTTTTTTTTTGGTAATTTTAAGTTTATATTGTAATAACTGTTGATGCCTAGCCTTCTCCAGTCGAGAGTCTTGAAAACATCCTCCAGTGCAGCGGAGAACAGTTTAAAACTACCACCTATGATAACTGACCTTAAAACTATTAGATAATAATGAAATAGAAGCGGCTTAGCTAATACGCTAATCTAACAAACCTAACTATTACTACTAACTGTATGAGCTTGTTTCATAATTTAACACTTACAATACTAGTATCAACGTTATCAATATTATTATAATTTAGTGATAATAACGTGGTACCTCTTTTATATATGCTAAATTACTTAATGTTGTATGTACACATGACTTAAAGTCATTGTCAATGTTGTATTTTTAATGTTTTCCCGCTAACGGGACAATGGTGTCTCGGACCCTTGGCAGGCGTGCGCGAAGCGAAGTGCCGAGGTACCGAAGTGCCAACTGAGTACTACATAGCCAACAGGTAGAGGCCATTTTGACAATTTATTGAAATGCAAGGAGTACACCGAGCGGATGCTGTCCCTGAACCTATCATGGGAGGCACACAGAGACAGCATCCGCCAGGGTGTACAGGGGCTATTGCTGATTGATGAAATCTAAATGAACTGGATTATTGAGTGAATATGATGGACTAATGGCTGGGCTATTGAGTGAGACAACGGACGTCTGCCTAATAAAATTGTCTCTCATTTTTATCTCAGGCAGACGGTGACTCGCCCCCTACTAGATGGGTCCCTATAAATAGCGACATTAAATAATGGCCTAAGGGCAACACCGTTGCAGAGGGCTGGGGATAGAGAGGTGGCACTGGACATTAAACAAATAGCCAACTCCCCACTTAGGTGACCACATCTACCCCCGAGCAACAGCTCCAGCGACTCCACTCTGGACAGCCGGTTAAGGCAAGCCAGAGGCGGGGGGCCTGTTCATACAACCAACCCACAAAACACCCCCAGGACACAGTATTACAATATATTCCCTACAGTAGTGAAACGCCTTTGATGTCGGGCGACGCCGCCGCTCGTGTAAGTATTTACGCCGTCACGCGCGGATGTGCCAGGGTTGTCACAAAATGGAAAATAAAACAAACGTTATTATTATGCTATGATTTATTTACATGTATTACACAGCCAAATATTTACGTGAGATTTTGTTTTTAGATGTTTCAAGTTTTCTATTATTAAATTTATCTATGTAATTTATTCGCATGCGTATGAACTATTTGAGCATAAATATTTGTGGGAAGCGGTAGGTTTAATGCCTACCTACAAACTCACGTGGCGTTAGTTAGGCAACACTTGAACTTGAAACTACAAACTGCTTTATTCATCTCGCACGGCACTTCTGTTTACATTTAAGGGCTGTGACGTCACACAGCTATCTTGAAACGTTACGAAGTATAAACACAAAAATTATATTTACAGTCGCGGAATGAAAAGGTTAATCACTTTTCAACTCCATTTCAATGTCGTTAAGGTCGAAAAGTGACGAACCTTTTCATTCCGCGACTATATCCCAATTGTTTGTGAGAATTTTGAATTGTTGACGTCTTTTTAAAATAACGATATCAACAAGTGGGTTAGAACTTAGGCCCGTATGTACAAACAACACTTAAGTTCCGAGATCGCGCTTAAGATGGTGTTTCATAAGAAAATTCAATAACCACTGATACGTAACTCGCTATCATATTAATAACTCTATAGACCGTAGGTATAACATTAAAAAAAAAAAACAAATGGCGCCGGAGCGCGATCCAAACTATTAAAAAAATATGTGTTCCTCGGCAATTCAACGCTATTCCATCGCTAACTGCTTAGTGAGGTACTTACGTAATTAACGAAATTAAGTATACAAACTTACCTCTCATCACGGGGAAATCTATGAAATATTTATTTAACATTGTTGTTGAGGTTTAATAATAAAATCACAATCACTCAACTCAAAAACATGTACGCGCCTGCCTTGAATGTTAGAGAACGCAGACTGAATGAGTTTGCGTCGGCGGCCCGCGCCGCCCGCTCACCCGCGCTTGCCCCCTCAGTTGCTCTGCGCAAGTACATTCGTTGCCCAACTGTATGTTGTTAAACTGTGCCCAGGAGTACTCAGGTACGTAGGGTCGCTACTCCCTAACAGCTCGCCACAAGCTGCCCTACGTTGACTGATTGCACTGGAAACCCAGTGGGCGATGGGGTCGTCACATCCCTACGCCTTTATTATTGTTATTATTTTAAGTTTATTTAGTAATCACTGGCCTTAATACCAGTAGATAATAACGAAGTAGAAGCGGCATTTGGCTATGGATAACTAAATAATTAATGTATTTTTTTATGAAGACGAAGAAGATGTTTCCTTAATCTTAAATAATAAGCTAAGCTAACAAACCTAACTATTAACTGCATGAGCTTATAACTCTTCATAATCTAACACTAACAATACTAGTATCAACGTTTCGATTATTATAAATTAGCACTAATAACCTAACCTCTTTTATTTATGCTAAATTATGTTGTATGTATGTACACATGACTTAAATTCATTATCAATGTTATATTTTTAACCGTGTTTTAATTTATATTTTTTTAGATCTCAATTCTTTTGTCAGTGAAGACGACAATCACGCTTCGCATATTTTTTATATTGATCTTGGCTCCTATTTTTACATGTATGTTTTTGATTGGATCTTGTGATTACTGGCCTAATACCAGAAGATAAAAACTAATGAAATAATGTCTCCTTAATCTAAACTAATAAGCTAAGTGGACAAACCTTATTATTACTATGAATTGGATACGCTTATAACTTTTTCCTAATTTTACACTAACAATACTAGTGGCAACGTTCTCAATATTATAAATTATTACTAATAACCCAACGCGTTATTTATTTTATCTATGCTAAATTACCTAATGTTGTATGTATACGACTCAAATTCAAAGTCAATGCTGTATTTTTTAATGATTTTATAATTTTTTTTTCTTAACTTGTTGGTATTTTTAAGTTTATATTGTAATTCATGTCAGCCGAAAGACGTCCACTGCTGGACATAGACCTCCCCCAAAGACTTCCACAATGACCGGTCCTGCGCCACCCGCATCCAGCGGACACCCGCGACCTTCACCAGGTCATCAGTCCACCGAGTGGGGGGCCTGCCCACGCTACGCCTTCCGGTACGTGGTCGCCACTCGAGAACCTTTCCGCCCCAACGGCCATCGGTTCTACGTGCTATGTGCCCCGCCCACTGCCACAACTCGCATTAAAACCATTAGATAATAACGCAGTAGGTACGGCTTTTGGCTATGGATAACCAAATCATTATTTGGATTTCTTACCTTATACATTTATTTTATGACCCGCAACCTTACCAACTAATATTTTAATTACTAATTTAGAATTTTAACACAAGCATAGCCTTTTTCATAAATACAAGTGATGAACTAATGAAATCACATACCTAAATAATGCAAGACCGTGGCTATAGAAACACCATTTTTCACTTTTTTTCAAAATTTAGACTAAGTGAAGGTAATCGTCCAATTTTTCGACACTTAAGGATCCCCCGTACGTTCGACCGAACTCGATTCTCCATACAAACATAGTTTCGTTCTCATTTTAAAACGCCTTGCTGAAATAACATGAAACTTTAAATATACGCAATGGGATCCGCCATATCTAGGTCGGAAATTAGTTTCTGTTGTATGAAAACCTTAATAATCGCTGTATTTTTTCTCCCCCTTATAATTTCAAGCAACAGAAACTAATTTCCGACCTAGATATACCGGATACCCTTGAATATACAAAATTTTAAATGATTTTAACATGCCATTTTAAAATGAGAGCGAAACCACGTTTGTATGGAGAACCGAGCTTACTGCGGACTCTTAAAAGCCCAATTAATATTCACCTCTGTCATTATGACATATTGTGCATTGTCGTTATCATGTGTGGAGCATGAAATATCTTCAGTCCACATTAATTAACACATTTATTTAGTGTGTTAATTAATGTGGACTGTAGTTATTATGACATTTATGACCAATAGATAAATAAATGATAAATATTGAGGGACAATCTTACACAAATCAACCTAGTCCCAAACTAAGCAAAGTTTGTACTATGGGTACTAGACGACGATATACATACTTATATAGATAAATATATACTTATATACATAGAAAACATCCAAGACCCAAGAACAAATATCCGTGCTAAATGCACAAACAATTTCCTGGCCGGGATTCAAACCCGGGACCTCTAGCTTCGGAGGCAGTGACACTACCATCTAGGCTAAACAGGCCGTCAAAAAATTACTTCACTAAAAATTAATAATAAATGAACGATGATTGATAATATTGAATAAAATTACTAAGTTCAAATTAACTGTGATGCTAAAATCTCTTCATTATTGGCGTTAAAACTATTACTAGTATCAACGTTCTCAGTAATATAAATTATTAGTAATAACCTAACGTGGTATTTTATCTTTGCTTAATTACTTTAATGTTTGGATGTACGTACATGATTTAATTTTATTTTCATTTTTGTAGTATTTCTGATTTTTATATTTGTTCTGTTGTTTTTTTTTACTTTTTCACAATTTTATTTAATCGTATGGCATTTATTTACGAACCGTGAGATCTTCGAGAAGACAAGTACGGTTGCCAGTTTTTGTTGCACTTTTAGCACCACCCAGGGGTCACGTGTAGGGTAACGGTGGGTACTCCGTACGGACGTGGTGCAAATTCGACCCCCCTTTGTCAAGTGAATGGGCAACTTGACTGTTAGAAGTTCTCAAGCCGCCCGAAGGCCTCTAACTTGGCTTAACGACTGCTGTCGTAGACAGCAGCCGGGATCAACGGCTTAACGTGCCTTCCAAAGCACGAGAGCGCTCAGTTAGTAACCACTCAAAGCGGTCACCCATCCAAGAACTGAACTGCGCCCACATTGCTTAACCTCGCATACCGCACGCGGTAGGCGGGTGCCGCTGGGCCACGAGCGCTCTCACAATGTAAGATGGTGTCTGCAGACAGCCTGAGATACCGTTTGAGGTTGATGTGGTAATTTTTCGTTCGTTAATACTATAGACTTAACTAAGTAGCCACAAGCAGTCTTCGCCCGACGTAATGCAGCGAAGCTATTGTCTGTTCCTTAAGTCTAGTTCAGTTATTATTCCTTCGTTAGTGTCTATCACCTATTATAAATTTACTACAATTTGGTTATTTGATGTTGTATGACGGAGTAGAATCACAACGAAATACGCGAATCTGGGATAGTGGAAATGTGGATAAAGGTAAACATCTCATTGCTCGACATTGTATGTAATAGATGACATATATTGATCACCTCTGTGGTGCCATTAAAATATCATGTAAGAGGACTTTTAATAGTTTTTACCTCCTCCTCCTCCCCCTGTTTAATATTTAATTACGTAAATTAACTTAACGCGTTTTAAACTTAAAGATTAAGACAAGGTCCCCCCCCCCCTTGCCCCCTAAACCGTCATACGTAATAGGCGTCTGTCATTACAACATTAGAATGGTGGTGGAAATGCATAGTCGATTATACACATTTAGGTATTTCGAATTCATTAAAAGTTGATTAGCAACTAATGAAATATGTACGAGTATATCTAATGAAATGCCACTTATATTGAATGCCTAATTCTAAATAACCTTATTTATTTTAAATGTTTATTTAATTTTGTTGTTTTTTGGTAATATGTGTCTATAAAATATTATTTTCTCAAACATGCGCCTAAATGTATGCGTTAAGGTCACAAAAAGAAGCAAAATGTAATGTATGGAGAAAGTATGAAACATACATTACTGTCCGCTGATCTCATCATCTCCCTGCCCTTATCCCGCTTATGCAGGGTCGGCGCAACATGTTTTCTTCTTCCATTCCTCTCTATTATTCGTCACTTCAGCGCTTACTCCTTTCTTTCTCATATCCTCTCTCACACAATCCATCCATCGCTTTTTGGGCCTTCCAATCGCTCTTCGTCCTTCTACATCCAACTCTAATATTCTTTTATCAATATGACATTCATCCCTCCTCATTACATGCCCATACCATGCTAACCTACTGCTCCTCATTTTCTCTGTCACGGGTGCCACTTTCAAACTTCCCCTTATATACTCATTTCTAATTCGATCTTTCCTCGTCACTCCACACATCCATCTCAGCATTCTCATCTCAGCTGCGTGCACTCTTCTTTCATCCGTCACTTTCGTTGCCCAACATTCTGATCATACATTACGACAGGTCTTATGATCGTTTTATAAATTTTCCCCTTAAGTTTAAGGGGCATTCGTGGATCGCAAGCTGTTCCAGAGACCTGTCGCCATTTCATCCATCCCGCATTTATTCTATTTTTCACGTCACGGTCTATATTGCCGTCATTTTGGATTAATGATCCAAGGTACCGGAAGTCGGAGCAGACTGGTAGGGATACACCATCCAAGGCAATTTGGGAAAAACTGGATAAACCGCCGAAGTCGCAGAACAAGTGCTCCGTTTTGGTTCTGCTTATTTCTAATCCTACGTTCTCCAGCTTTTCCTGCCATTTTACCAGCCTGCTCTGGACCTCAAGAGCATCATCCCCGACAAGAACAACGTCGTCGGCAAACAGCATACACCAGGGTGCTTCCTCCTGTATGTCCAATGTTAGAGCATCCATAACTAGGAGGAACAAATACGGGCTTAAAGCCGACCCCTGGTGCAAACCTACAGCCACATTGAACTTGTCGGTTACCCCAGCTTCGGACCTGACGTGAGTACTAGCTCTGTCATACATCGCCTGAACAAGTTTGACATACTTCTCTGGCACACCTTTTCCTTTCATAGCCCACCACAGAACCTTACGAGGGACCCTATCGTATGCTTTCTCCAGATCAATGAACACCATAAGTGAGTGAAATAGGGATTAAATAGCTGTATGGAAACCGTTCATTTGGAATGTTATAGACTTCTTAATTGTATAGAGGTTTCTTAGACTTAGAATAGAAATAATTTTTTCTCAAACATACAATGAAATATTGATGTTATGTTCCTTATAATAGGCTGCGAAGTACGACGTTTCAGGTGCGGCTAGGACAAGAGATCGTTAATGCAATTTCATACAAATGTTGCAGGCCTAGGCCGGCAAAGTACTCTTTTTTAATTTCCATTCCACATAAATTTGTGACACAGGCATCATGACATTCTGCCACTATGCGTATTAAAAATAAAACTTTGATTTTTTTGTTGTTTATTTCATTGCATGTTTGAGATAAGCACTATACATACCTCGGCGGGAAATATGGGATTGCCCGCCTGAGACCTATCCGACCTCGCTTCGCTCGGCCGTCTATATGTCTTCGGCCGGCAACCCCTTTCGTCCCGGCCTCTGTAGTAATGTACTAATATAGCGTTGTTATAAAAAATCATTCCCTAAGAGGCCAAAAAAGTTAAAAGTTTGTATGGGAAAGGTGTCATTTTTAAAGTAAGAAGTTTAAAACTTTGATCATAAGCTCCTAATATATAGTCAAAGACATTGATTAGGGAATATCAAACTTATATTTAATTCATACCCCGAAGGGTTTAAGCAGGGGTTGAAAGTTCACATGGGCAATGAGTGATTTTAAAGATAAACTGTGACTTGAAAATAGACATTGGGACAACTGGTTTCTTTTATTATAAGTGGATAATCAAGAAATATTATTATGTTTTAAACTTACCCGCAAGCGGATTATACCGTAGAAGGAATACATTCATTTTGAAAAAAAAAAAACTTATAAAATTGAAAGTTCGTATTTACGTTCTTTGTTTATAAATAAGATAATTGATATTATTATAGTGTTTTGTCAATATTCATCCCCTAGCGGATTGAAAAAGAGTTGAACGGCCATATGGAAAACATGAGATTTTCAAGATATGAGAGTTGGAATTTTGCTCACAGGCTTCTTTATACAGTCAAACATGTTGTGTTCGGTGATTTCTGAAACTAACCCCGTAAAACGGTTAATAAGGGTTGAAAGCCAGACTGAAGCTGGGAACATTGATTTCGAAGAGAATAATAATTTTATGCAATTTCGTGATATTTTGAAGATCATTAAGTTACTATGTCCTTAGTCGCCTCTTACGACCCCCCTAGGAAGAGAGGGGGTGCCGCTATGGCGCCACACAGCCATCTAATGTACTGATATATCTACGTCTTTATTTATCTAAACAGGAAAGTCACGTAAACCCTTAATGTTATTTTTTTCAATCACGAATTTATATTGATCTATAAAAAGAAAATCAAGGCGATTGAGCTACTGGTAGCTTATTATATAAGGTTTCTGTGGTCCATTTTGAAAATAATGATAACCGACGCCTGCTCTACAACAGCTTGAAATTGTCTCCTACTCTGTATAAATGTCTTCAATAATCATCATCATCATCATTTCAGCCGAATGACGTCCACTGCTGGACATAGGCCTCCCCCAAAGACTTCCACAATGACCGGTCCTGCGCCACCCGCATCCAGCGGACACCCGCGACCCTTACCAGGTCATCAGTCCACCGTGTGGTGGGCCTGCCCACGCTACGCCTTCCGGTACGTGGTCGCCACTCGAGAACCTTCCCGCCCCAACGGTCATCGGTTCTGCGTGCTATGTGCCCCGCCCACTGCCACTTAAGTTTAGCGATTCGAAGGGCTATATCGGTCACTTTGGTTCTGCTGCGGATGGCCTCATTTCTGATGCGATCACGCAGAGAAACTCCCAGCATAGCCCTCTCCATTGCTCTTTGGATGACTTTGAGCCTTCTTATGAGGCCCATAGTAAGCGACCACGTTTCAGTACCATATGTCATCACTGGCAACACACACTGGTCAAAGACTTTCGTCTTGAGACACTGCGGGATATTGGACGAAAAGATGTGACGTAGCTTCCCGAACGCTGCCCAGCCGAGTCGGATTCGACGATTAACCTCTTTCTCGAAGTTGGACTTACCTAACTGGACAGTCTGTCCTAAGTATATGTAATCGTCTACAACTTCGAGCGTAAAGTGTCCGATTGTTACGAGAGTTGGTGCTACATGGGCGTTTGACATGATCTTCGTCTTGTCCATGTTCATCCTTAGACCGACTCGCTCGGAGGCTTTACTGAGGTCATTGAGCATTGTACTTAAATCCTCCATGGTCTCAGCCAAGACTACTATCGTCAGCAAACCGAAGGTGAGTGATGTACTCGCCGTTTATGTTGATGCCTAGCCTTCTCCAGTCCAGAGTCTTGAACACGTCCTCCAGTGCAGCGGAAAACAGTTTAGGAGAAATAACATCTCCTTGCCTGACTCCCCGCTGCAGCGGAATAGGTTTCGAGTTCTGGTCCTGGAGTCAGACTGACATAGTGGCGTTCTCGTACAAACACTTCAGCACTTCGATATAGCAGTAGTCCACTTGGCACCGTTTGAGAGATTGTAGTACAGCCCAGGTTTCAATCGAATCGAAGGCTTTCTCGTAGTCCACGAACGCTAGTCAGAGGGGCAGGTTATACTCCTCAGTCTTCTGTATAACCTGACGAAGCGTATGGATGTGGTCTACGGTCTTCAATAATGCGACCACCGAAATAACAGCGCTTGAAATGCTCGGAAAACAGCCCAGCATAACTGCGTAATCAATTTTTTCAATCAAGATTTTATATTTTTCTATAACAAGAAAATTAACGTTTTTGTTCTAACTATTTCGTAGCGCTACGCTCGAAGCCGATGACATGCGAAACACCGTATGTTGCGGAAAGCACCTACGAAACAAGGCCCCACCTAGCGGGTTCCTGGCACTCAAAGTGTTAAGGTGATCATGATGAAGGTAATGGTACTTACTTAATTAAACAATTTGAATATTATTACATCAAGTGACGTCATAATTTACTTAAAGGTTGAGGTACTTTTCAGGCATTTCCAAGGCTTCTTATATTGTGTATGTAAAACAATTTAAAGTAAAAATAATGTCAAAGTTACTTTTGAAAATTTGTTTTTGAAGAAATGGAAGTTGTTTATGGTTGTAGGTAAATCTTGATTCTATTGTATTTACGTCATTTCAACCTTTAAATACTTTATTGGGTATCTACACGTCCTACATAAAGTTGGTTGGGAATTGGCTATAAATAAAAGGTAGTCGTGACTAAAGAATAGGTACATTATGCTGTGACTCTGAAGTGGTAATGATTACCGGTATTATTATCAAATTTATCACTGCTTATTTTGTCCATTCTACAAAGTAACAGGCTCTTACCTGTGCATTCATGGGTTAGTTTTTAGCACGGAGCTACTTGAATTTATTATTAAGATGGCATGACTATATTTAAATGAGAGTGTATCTGCAAAATTATAAAGTACCTACCTTACAGTGCTATGATTAGAAAGTTAGATTATTCTAGACTCGGCATGGTTGCCATTATGTTCTATGGTTTCAAATTAGCCGGAACGGCTCTAACATACGAAACAACGGTATAAATATATAGACTAGTCTCAAATCTATGAATCAGAATTAAAAGTTATTTATTTACATTTTTCTCCGATTTCAGAATCCGGTGTACATACATACTGATTCTGATAAAGAAAATAAAGTGTCCCAAATGTTATTATTTTTAACCCCTGACGCGGGGCGCATAAGAGGTGTTTTTAAGTTTAACATGTGTAGGTATCTGTGTATGTGTGCGTCTGTCTGTGGCATCGTAGCTCTTATGCGGGTGAACCGATTTGAATGCAGTTTGTTTTTGTTTGAAAACAGGTTTTACAGCGATAGTTCTTAGACAATCGGTTCCGGCGGTTTGAGATACTTATCAAATTTTGAAATGAAAATATAGGTTAAGGCCAATATTGCGATTTTGCGACGGCTCAAAAATGTATAAAATAACTACAACTTAGAAAAGTTAAAAAACCCCCGCCACCTCAAAGCTCAATCCATTTCAAAGCTCAATATCTCAATAACGGCTGAACAGATTTTGAACGGAAGAACACTGGGGATAAAATTATCTATGACACAAAAAAACTAAACGAAAATCGGTTCATCCGTTTGGGAGCTACGATATCACAGACAGATTACACAGACACGTTAAACTTATAACACCCCTCTCTTTTCGCGTCGGGGGTTAAAAAAGTCACACAATGGAATAAAACAATTGGGTACACTTCCTGAATCTACTTCTTTCAGTGTTCATGATAAGGAGTAAGCAAAATCTAAAAGTGAAATTAAGAAACGAGATGGGCGTTTTATTTATTTTTAATAATTAGTAAAATTAAATCTATATACGAGTACAATAATATATGTAAGTGTAAGCAAGTCTGAGCGTTCTACCTTTATAAATTCTGCTGTTTCACAGTAATAATTTAAATAACATTTATAATTATTTTTAAACATATTCTTCTCTCTTTTAACTAATAATCTTTGAACAAACGCAATGCCTATATCAATTTACCTATTTAAACTAAAGCACTTACCTTCTGATGACAGATACCAGTAGCGCTCCTTTGCATATCCCATGCTTACAATTTCGCGATTGCTGATATATGCTATTGGAATATTCATTCAATTTCAATTTGGGTTACACAAGGAATGAAATCGAGTTACATCTGTGGTACAAGTTGATTGTGATATAAGTGTTACATGATTCCTGATTTCAAATTTCTTTTTCTTTGTTTTCCCTTATGCCCTTATTAATAAACGTCTCTCAAAATGGTTTTAGAGCTAAAATACCGTTAATACGATTGTATGTATTTATAATTTTTACCTTCGTGTTTGTTCTGAAAAAGAGGCTTATAAAATTGCATGAATAAGGGCTATATATAATTTCTACTTCAAAGTTCAAAAAAGGACCGTGTCTTTTCTTTTTCTGTTTTGTAATTTTTAACATTTGCTGTTAAATTGCCGTTGCTAAATTAAATTTGCCGTTTTTGAACTTTGTAATAGGGCTGCCGTATTTAAAATGTAATATTCGCGCAGTGCATCTTCCTTTCCGGCGATTTCTCGAACAATGCGTCTAGTAAATAGTAGTAAAGTAAGTAAATTAAATTTTCAACGTTCCTATATAAGTTCAACACAAGTATTGGGAAAACGCTTCCAAAAGATTTGCATTATACACAAAGTACAACGACTTAAATTGATTTAATAAGAAAATAATTCGATGTTGACCGCAGCCCACTACGCCGGTCCTCTCTTCACAGCTAGTTTTCGCTACAAAACGGAAAACACATGGTACCTGCTACTCAGTAGCGCTACTTCAGGCTGTAGGCGTGGATGAGTTATCCGCCATGTCGCCGATTGCGGGTAGTTGCATCTCGGCTGTAGACGAGGGCCGGCGCGGGTCGCATGATGCGCGTGCGCCTTCTTCTGCACCGAATCAGGACGCGGAGGTTCTGCTCTTGATCACTGCAGAATACATTGCTGCTTAGAAGGAAGCTGAGAACCGTACTTAGTCCTCCACTATAGGTACTTAGAGAGGTAGGGCAGAGCGGGACGTCATCTCGCTCATATTTGGAACAGCCCAACTGGGGAAGTACCTTCCCTTTACAGGAGACCGCAGCTATATTGACAACACTACTTGATCATTATGTAGTGTTGAGTAAGATAGCTAGAGCTCCCGAGGACTGTGTTAAGAGTGAGGGACATGCACATATTTCTTGCTGTAAACACACCGAATCCTCAAGTTAATAAAAGGTCGGCAACGCGCTAGTGATTCTTCTGGAGTCGCAAGTGCCCATAGGCAACGGTGTCTGCTTACCATCAGGCATTCCGTTAGCTTGTTTGCCACCGTCATTGTATAAAAAAAATATATAAATAGTATACATATTTATTATTGTACATACACCTCGTACAAAACAATGCAGTTAAAAACAGATGCAAACAATAAAATGTAGGTTGAGGTAGACAACAGGTGTTCTTATCGCTAAAGAGCGGTCTCTTCCAAGCAACCTCTGGGTAGCGGGGAAAAGAAGAAAAGTACCAGATTATGCTATAGGTGGTGCAGAAATTACCAATGCCATTTGGAGAGTCATAAATCAATAAAATAACTCTACTTTTACTTAACTACTCGAAATTAAGAAACATACATACAATATATATTAAGGGATAAGTTCGCCTTTGTACCGATATAACCGAATTTGTCTGTATTTCTACCTGTGTTTTGTGTACAATAAAGTATTTACATACATACATACATATAATCATGCCTGTTTCCCAAAGGGGGGTAGGCAGAGATCACGGATTTCCATTTGTTACGATCCTGACATACAACTTTCGTTTCATGAACTCTCATAACATTCTTCATTCATGCGCGCCGATTTAGGTTACTCTTAACCTGAACTTTCTGCAGAATGTATCCGATTTGATCGGAGTACGTTCACCGAGGTCTCCCTCTTCCAAATTAAGAAACCTATTTGAATATTTTGAGTTGCATATAAATACGAAAAATTAGTAAAAAGTGTTACACTTACAGATCATCCCTGGGTTTCAGTTGGAAGAGAACTTGGTAGGTGCGCGGAATACGATTAATGAGTGCGACGAAAATTAGTGTTATAATAGCTCGATTCCCGATGTGCGCCCACGGCGTTTGAGGCGTCGCCGCGCTGGGAATGGGTATTTCAATTGTACCTCTCATACTTAACTGTGAACAATATCAAGTTGCTATAGTTAAAAATATAGTGCCTTAGGCCACTTTCTGACTTGACCGGGCGGGAACGACATGTCATGTGATAGGTATTGTTTTTTGACGTGAGTTTACTGATGTGAGATTTCCGCACTTGACGAAATACTGTCAGTATTACGTTTGCGCAGAAGCCGGGCAGTACTGCATTCGTATCGGTTGCCACTGACAGCTGACAGTTTTCTCATATCGTCCCGCCGCCTCACCGACAAATCAGGAGACACCTAAGCTTGATTGAAAAAAACTATGTAAGTGAGTGTGTTTTGAGGTGTGCAATAAAGCATATTGTATTGTATTGTATTGTGAAACAATATCTTTAATTATTGTTTTTTTTTAAATAAATAAATAAATAAATAAATAATATTGGGGGACAATCTTACACAAATCGACCTAGTCCCAAACTAAGCAAAGCTTGTACTATGGGTACTAGACGACGATATACATACTTATATAGATAAATACATACTTAAATACATAGAAAACATCCAAGACCCAAGAACAAATATCCGTGAAAAATGCACAAATAAATGCCTTGGCCGGGATTCGAACCCGGGACCTCTAGCTTCGGAGGCAGAGTCACTACCAACTAGGCTAAACAGGTCGTCAAATGACTGATATATTCTACTGATTTGTCAATATAAGGCTGATTGATTGATATTTGTCAATATAAGGCTCATACGCTTTCAGCTTTCCACTTTCTGACGAACTAAACAAAGTGTATGGATAGAGCGCAAAGTAAAATAAAAGAATTGGCACATTTTTTCTTCCCACATATGTGTATCCAGTAAATGAATAACAGAAAAACTCGAGAAGTAACCGGTATAGATACTATTTATTTGACGTCCTCTTTCTCTTTACGCCCTTTTAGATTTAGCAACATTTAAGTTCGTGCGGATGGCGCGGCGCGGCGAACCGACTGATGTAGGTACCTGCTCCACTCTAAAGGCTGGTTTTCACGTTGTTTAGTAATAATCGCGAGTTCGTAAAATTGCTATTACACTAATCAACATATACACCGCCCTTAACGCGTCGAATCGAAGCGCGTCGTATGAATTAGTGCCGTAGACAGGGGAGGGCGGGATACTTTAGAAAAAAGGGGCTACGTTGATCATGTATAATGTAGCATTAAAGCATTACTATCAGCAATAAGGTGCATTTAATTAAGTAAACGCCTAGATGATGTTCTAATATTTCCACCGCCACGGGTCACGCGGAAAATAAAGAGAATAATTTACGAAAAAAACCGAATGAAAAAGTCACCCCTCGAATCAAAGTAACGCCAGTTGACGGTATTCTACCAAATGTACTCCTAAATATTGTTCGTTGTATGTAGTAGGCATTGAAGGTATTCACAAAATTTTCCGACCAGTCGCCTCACAAAGGCTAGTGTAACTCCAAACTCCAACAAGTATAAGTCTAACCTTTAACCAGTAGAACTTGTAACGAGTCTTGATGTCAAGTTATGCTAGGCATCTGTGTAGAGAAGTTGTGAATCTGTAGCTGCGCGTGTAACCTGCGCATGCGTACGAGTAGCAAGGTGCGGAGGTAGTGGGCAGTGGGAAAGGGGGTCGAAAAGGGAGAAGGGTTACGAAAAGGGCGCGGTCGTTCCCACCTTACACAATTCAGTAAAAAACAAGATTTTTCTTACATAAATCATTATCTCGCTCACAGCTCCCTAACATATTATATTATGTTAGGGAGCTGTGTTGAGACAAGTTGTGAACCTCATAGAGCTGCGCATGTAAATTGCGCAGCGGGTACGGAGTAGTGGGTAGTAGGAAAGGGAGTTGGAAAGGGGGAAGGGTTACGAAACAGCCACAGTCCTTCCCCTCTCACAGAATTCAGTTTTTTTACATAAATCAGTACTTACTCAATTGAAGATGGTACGAGTATGTTTGAAAGCTTTGTGTACAAAACTCACTGTCAGATGCACTGGTCATTCAAAATATTCTCCTCAACAAATTTGAGAAAAACCATTATAAGTCTAACCTTTAACCAGTATAAGTGATTACGCATAGTAGTGTCAAATTATATTAGGGACCTGTGCTGGGTCAAGTTGTGATTTTTGTAGCACATAGCTGCGCATGTGATCTGCGTAGCGGGGTACGGAGTGGTGGGATAGGGAGTCGGGAAGGGGTAAGGGTTACGAAAAGGGCGCGGTTCTTCCAGATTTTTGTTTTTTTACAAATCAATACTTCATTGAAGGTGGTATGTATGAAATCCTTGTGTAGAAGAGTAAATGTTAGATGCACTGGTTATTCAGAATATTCTCCTCAGCAAATTTGAGAAAAACCACCATAAGTCTAGCCTTTAACCGGTATAGGTGGTTACGAATCTGCGGTGTCAAGTTGCAGTGGCCCGAGTCGAGACATGTTGTGAATCGTATTAGCTGCGCATGTAATCTGCACAGTGGGCTGCGGTATTGGGGGCAAATGGGAATGAAGGGATGAGGGGAAGGGTTACGAAAAGGGCGCGGTCCTTCGCTCTTGACGGACTAGATTATTCCCTGTAGTCCGCACCCCTTAGTCCGCATTGCGGACTGTTAAGTTTTTTTTACTTGTATGCCACACCACAGAAGGACGTAGACTACGGGATGTAGAGACGCATAGGAATAGCTCACAGAATTCAATAGAAAACATTAATTGACTTCCAAGATTCAGCGCTTTTCAAAAATATAATTAAAAGGTATTTTTAAAGATATATACAACTATTTACTTGTCGAAAACAGTAAATAACGAGTAGATAAAAAATAATATCGTATCGTTGCGATTTTAGACAGGTTTTTTTAAATGTGAGCAATATAATAATAATTTTCCGTGTTTAAAAATAAAACACTGTTACTTGTGTCGAATTTTATGTTTGTATTTTATGTATGATTCATTTATTTTTCTATTTTACTGCCAAACTTTGGTTTTCGTATTTTCGTAACTACGTTTTTACACCGCGCGTTGAATGTGAACCACACTTAACAGACGACGGCGTCCATTCAAAGACTTGAGATAGGTCAGGACTTCGGGAAAGTACAACTCGTCAACTAAAAATATACCGTACTTCCTAGCTGGTAAGATCTATAATAAGTAAGCGCTTGGGCTTATTGGTTTTCCCTTTTCACGAGACTTCAACTGGATTTGTGTGTTATCATGTTTCAAGGTTTTATCTCGGAAATGCCAAGTTCCCGTGACTCAATGGTATTAAACTCGTAATTGAATAAACGGAAGAAATATTAGATTTTAATCATTACGAAATATTTGATGTAATATGAATGACGTTTTAGTTAACTATAGGTACGAGTATCGTATTTCTAGCTTATAATATTAATTTTAATATTTTATTCGTCATCATCAGTTTTATATTACAAAAATCTTACTTTTGGGAAAAAATATTATTAACAGAATACCGTAATAATTTAATTAAAATGTATACATACTGGTAACATTTTTATTCGAAGTTAAAATTAATTGCTCACTCTCAATTTGCCAATCGCTTGAAATTGAAAACTGCAACTCGGAGAAAATTCTGTTGCGATAATTATTGATTTTATAGAACAACACAGACTTAATATTTTCCATAAAACTCAATTGACTTGATATTGAATTCTAAATCAATGTTCATAGAAGTGCTAGTTGCTTGTCAGCTAAGCTAGACGAATCTAACAAGTGGATGCTTAGTTGAGACGTATATACGTGTATAAAAAGATTTTTTGGGGCTAAGTGAATCCATGTATGAAAATCGACACTTAGGTTGCCTACTTCGCCAAATATACATATAATCCAGTTTTAGTATTTCATATAGATTTTTTGCCCCTTTAAATTTTCGCTTGCTTAAGGGAATAATACTGGTGTTAGAAATTTAAATTAAGGGTATAATATCGTTTCACGTTATTATTTTCTCGATCTATGTGGATTTTTTTTAAACATGAATAAAATCTATATTAAGAAAAAAAATTGTTTAGAACTTACAGTAGTTTTACTTGAAAATATTAAATTGAAGTCATAATTTTTTTTAATAAAAAAGAACGTTTAAATTTCACTTGTCGTTATTTTTTTCACTAACCTACATAGGTGATAGTTTTAAATATGAAGAAAACCTAAAAATATTTTTTTTTGTTTTATCTTAAAGTATTCTTACTCCGAAATATTAAATTAATCACTTGTAATTTTTAAATTATTGGACATTTTATTTAATTTACGTATTTTTTTCACGAGAACTTGTGAATTTTTTAATAGGGGCAAATATCATAAAAACATAATTTTTTAAAATTCATTCTCTTGTAATTTTATTTGAAAAGATTAAATTATTCCGTTTTTTTTTAATTAATAATAATTTTTTATTTCGCTTCTCTTTTATTTTTCACGAAACTAAGCAGCAAAACCTATAAAATATTTTTTTTTTTGTTAAGATTTTACCGTATTTTGCTTGAAAATATTAAATTATTCACTGAAAAAATTGTAATTAATTACACAGCCTTTATTTATTTTAACGTTTTTTTTTCACGAGACTGAGTGGTATTATGGACAAAGAATATATAAAAACAAAAACAAAAAATCAGATATTCTTCTAATTTTACTTGAAAAAATTCCATTATTCACTTGAGAACTTTAAATAAAAATATTACATACCTGGTTCTATTGCACCCCAACGATGCCACTGAAATCTATAAATAGATATCTGAGTTAATTCTAGGACTTTTTAGAGATATGATGCTTCCCAGCTGGCGTCTGGAGGCAAAGTGCGGCTGGCACACTGCTCTCGGAGGCTGCGAAACAAGTGGGCGTGTCCTTGAGTGGGCGTGTCCACGCACACCACCGCACCATTACTGGTATCCCACGCAATCCCAAGAATAAAATGACAACTAAGTCACGCCCAAAAAAACGTGAATTGGAACAAACATTTCGCAAAACATAGATTCCAGTGAAAAGGGTGCCAGGGTGGTTAGTTTTGAAAATTAATTTCAGTATGTGAGGCAACCCGCTTCTATTTTAAAAGTTGCATTATCAGGAGGAGGGCCGTTTTTCATGAAAGTAAATAAAGAGAAATAAGTACATATAAGTACTCATTTCAATAATATCTCTTGTAAATCTTTAAAATAACCTACTCCGCTCGAAAATATTCCCAATCTATTATTCCCAATACGAAAAAGGGAATCGAATACATTCCCGTAACAGAACATCCACACTCACATTTCACTTGAAGACTATTTTATATACATGATTAAGATGCAACGTTACGTCGTATAGCAGATTGCTCTACAGAGTCTTGAAGGGATCAAATGAGTAGATAGCTATGATATTCCTAAATTCAAAACAGACATGCCCATCAATATAATAAATGTTGCTCCATTTCATTATGTAACTAGATAACTAATGGTTCACAAAACAGATATTATAGTAATAGGTAGCTGGAAAGAAGTGCAAAGGGGGAAATTAATATCAGCTGAAATTTAAGCAGCTCCCCATTTGAGAGGACCTGCAATGGCAGGAGCAACATCAAAGATTTATTATAAGAATAATAGAAATAATCAGAAATAATAATTTGATGTCTTGAAACATACTCATTGCAACTATACTTTTAAATAAATTATTCATTTCATTAATAACTGTAAAAGAGAAACAATAATGGGGAGTAGAAAAATAAAACTAAATATAACTAACGCGCAATGTAGCGTTCCGTAGTTGTCCACCCGTGACTTTATGGGGATTTGAAATTTCACGAACTTATATTTAGTATAAAAGTAAAAAAAAAGTAAAAGCAGTTTATTCTTCAAATTAGGCATATTACATGACGTCAATAAACTACCAGCATATATTTTATATAGCTAACAACGTTGTATAAGTAATCAATGGACATTGTATGACCGATAGCTTTACCAAGTAAATTTCTAAGCTATTTCTAAATCATTTCATTCCTTTATTTATGTAGTAACTTTAAAAAAAAAATCTTATATTTTGTCTTATTTTTTTTTAATTTATTGTTTAAGTTAAGCTTCTTGAACAATATTTCTTTGCTATTCCGCTAATAAACGTGTAGGTCTATTAGTGTTAATGTAATCCACTTGCGTATTTTTGCACGCGGTTATTACCCTCCCTCCGCTCGCACAAACATACAAATAAATACAAAAAACCACCACACAGAAACACAAAACCTCGACACGTGTTTCGCCTCTCTACGAGGCATCATCAGGAGAAGCTGGCATGAGATGTTGCTTGCGCCACGTCCACCGAGCAAAACATATTAACAATCTATTGCCAGTAAAAAGCAAAGTAATATACTGGAATGAAAAATTTAAAACATTTCCGCCTGGATTAGTAAAGGACGTGAAATCATTATCCATGCTAAAAGCGGCAGTCAGAATGAACAGCGCTTAAATAAGTAAGTACCTATGCTAAATTAATCGCCGTTCCAAAAATACTATATCTAGTATGGCAACAATCGAAAAATCGTAGTCTTGTCTACAGAAAAAGTCATGAAAAAGTGGTCACATTTTTAAACGAGGCGCCTTATCGAAGCTTTCCCGCTGCAAAAGTAAGTAAATTATCTACTGATAGATTACGATGCCTACCTAGTACTTACCCATTTAGCGCATTGTTTTTCGATATTATCTATGTCTGTTTACCTGTCTGTCTGTATGGCAAAACCATCCTTGAGTATACATATGCTGTGTATACTACCTACTGATAATAAAACTTATTACTTACCCATTTAGCGCATTGTTTTTCGATATTATCTATGTCTGTTTACCTGTCTGTCTGTATGGCAAAACCATCCTTGAGTATACATATGCTGTGTATACTACCTATTGATAATAAAACTTATTACTTACCCATTTAGCGCATTATTTTTCGATATTATCTATGTCTGTTTACCTGTCTGTATGGCAAAACCATCCTTGAGTATACACATACCTACTTACAATAAAATTTATTACTTACCCATTTAGCGCATTGTTTTTCGATATTATCTATGTCTGTTTACCTGTCTGTCTGTATGGCAAAACTATTACCACCTTAAATAACTACTAATTGCTGGTTCATAGAAAAGTGTAGTGTGTTTGTATGAAACAGCAATGTATTTCTGAAACAATACCAAACGTATATACATATACAAGGAGGAACAATACCACGGACTCTCCTGAATGAATGAATGAATGAATCGTTTATTGCATGTCACATCATCTTATAAGGTACGTTTACATGTGACGCCCTGCAAGGGCATAGCAACTGTAATATAAGCCTATAACTAAGGTTAATTAAAGCTAGTTTCTATGGACCAATTTTGTACCAGTTTCTCCTGAAAGTATATTTTCATTTAAATGACTTGTAATCATTAGAAACTTGTGTTAGAAAGAAAAAAATAATCATTAAAATAATGCCTTTTTATATTAGTAACAACCCTATTGTTCAATTTAAAATTAACATTTAGGTATTTATATTTTGAATTGGCACATGTCACTAGCTTTCTTGTAAGATTGGGTCAAGGCATGCTGTTTTTTAACCGACTTCAAAATTTCAAAAGAGGAGGATATATTATCAATTCGGTTGTATGTTTCTTTTTTTTTTTTTTTAATGTTTGTTACTCCATAACTCCGTCATTTCTTTTTTGTGTTTTTATCAACAAGTCAAGCATTTGCATCAAAAAATGTGACATTGGATGAAGTGGAACTGCTGATGATGATCAGAACAGAACTCTTCAACGACGAAAAGTTCACGTTTGGCGATTTGTCCTCCTAGCTGTGTTTGTTTAGCAAGTTATATTTTCACGATTTGTCATGCTCGAGTTCTGATGATGGGATCTATTAGGAATCGAGGGAACTCCTCAAATGTGAAAGGCACACAAATTATGGTTTTAGTATTTTCATTAACTAATCAAGCATTTTCATTCATAAAAGTGACATTTGATGAAGTGGAACTGCTGATGATGATCAGAATGGAACTCTTCAACGACGTTTTTCCATGATTCCATGAGGAATTGAGGGTACTTAGTCTTCTACCATTATAAACATACTTATAGCCATTTTTATTTTATTGTATGGAATCTAAGAGTGCACCATCTCAGTATAATAATCTTTCACCGGCCTCCCCCATTGAAGTCGGTTTTTTTTCTTAAAAATTATTGACAAAAGTATAGTACCAAGGCCAACCTATTTCCTGTTTACAGGAAATTCCATCGTTCTGTTTCATCCAGTATATCTATTAAATATATCGTCGTCTAGTATCCATAACACAAGCCTTATTGAGCTTACTATTGGACTAGTTCGATTTATGTACAAAAATGTCCGCTAATATTTATTATTATTGAAATATAAATAAAATACCTGCAGACGTATGGCGCAATTTTTTGTCACTAATTTGTCGCGCCACCCTTATATTTTTTTGTTCATCTATGTTTATGCTAATACTTGTAGTCATTTTGGATGGCCTAGCTCTGTAGGAAGGGGATGCACCTCGACTTCTAAAACACGATTTTTGCTCTGCGTCTTGAAGTGGGACGATTAATTGGACGCATTTTTTGCTACATTTTGGCCCGGGATATAAACCTTGAACCACCAGCTTCGTAGGCAGAGTCACTACCAACTATGCTAAAGTGGTCATCACATCAGATGCCTAAGCAATAATACTGCCTGCCATGCTATTATTTCACTACAACTAATGTATCATAGAAGACATTCTCAGGTCGTTGCCGTTTATTGATTTGCACCGAGTCAATGACATGAATCCATAATACTCAATACTTACCTGATTTCGAGGATAACAACTTCGCAAATGAGATCGCTAAATCGTTCGTTAAAGAGGTTTAGATTACGAGTATAAATAGAAAAACTCTTCACTTCAAAACTCCTTATCCGATTTCAATATCTGTAGGTACTTACTCTGTACTTACTTAGGTAAAGTTTGTGCGTAGAAGGTAATCTGAGCAACTAGAATCATATTTAAAAAAATATGGTTCCTCAAAATAGAGATACATAATGTTGTAAAGATGATAAGCTTACCTTCGCTGTTGCCAATACGCGAATGGGGCCGCCAAAGGGTTCTTTGTTGAACGTGGACGGAGTGACATGGTCTGATATTGTAAGTATAGGTACCCACTTAGATAATGGTGACAAATAGTATATTGTTAACCATAAAGGCCACCTATTTCTGACGGTTTGATTCAGAAGAGGAAATGTGTGGTTTTACCCGAGTTTTAACTACAAAATGCCTAATATGCAAATATTTTCTGAATCAGTCAAATAATCGCATCCATTCTAAAATCGCTGTGTATGGACCATTTTGCCGCACTTTTAACCCGCTTCTTAATTCAAATATGACCTACTTTTAGAGCACGATTAATGAAATACATTATACATATTTATGAGGCACATGAAAATTTAAATTTATTCGTCGCTACGTATCTTATCTATGTCACATGTCAATATGTTTCAAATGCTCGTTCTGCTATGTAAGCTTATACAGGGTGATTTTGGGGTCGTGATCCGGAATGATTGTACATGGTCAAGAATTCAAAGTAGACAACATCACAGTTGGTATGACGGTTAATAACACAAATAATTCTCTTTTTCTTCAAATTCTAATGGGAAATAATACTTTTTCATACAACTTGGTCACCCTACCCCACTGTCAACTCTCCATACTATCCGTCAAAGAGAGAAGGGTAACCATGTTTTTTTGAGATTTTGTATTTTTGTCATCAAAATAAATTAAAAAAGAAATACGTTTGTTTCGTGTCATTACAACTGTTTTGAAAAGGTGTTATACCTATAAATGCCATCAACATGGAAATACAATGTTCAACTAATTATATAAGTGCTCGACTTATTTATGAGCCCATTTCGTAGAAACATCTCGTAGATTTGCAGGCCAGGATGATGCAGGGGTTCATTGTGGGTATAAAAGAAACTTCATCGTTCGCCACTCCTATATAAATAGTTTATTCAAAAATTGGAAGCGACGAATAAGAAACCGCAGCCGACAGGCTTCGCACGTAGCCGTAGCGCTACGAGTATGGACGGGTTAGCATTGAAAGTGAACCGCCGCCGTAATAACACCACTCGCTCTGTATGAGTAGGCGCGTTCCTGGGGGTCTACTCCGAAATTCGAAATCCGAACTTCGTATGGTGCCGTCTCTTTCACTCATATAGTGTATGACAGGAGAGTGAAAGGGACGGCACCATACGAAGTTCGGATTTCGAACTTCGGAGTAGACCCCCTGGTGGTGAGTGAGGTCACAAGAACTCGCGAGGAGACGTTGTGTTGAAAGTAAGGCATGCATTATTGCTTTCAGCACAGCGAATCTTCAAATCAGTGACGGGTCGGTTAGTTAAATCATAAACGCAATTTATAAACTGTACATTGAGTACAGTAAACTTACCAACAGAGAAAAACCGGCCAAGTGCGAGTCGGACTCGCACACGAAGGGTTCCGTACCAAAAAAAAACGCTAACAACTACTCTGTTGTATGGGAGCCCCCCTTAATTATTATTATTATTTTGATTTTAGTATTTGTTGTTGTAGCCACAATAAAAATTCATAATCTGTGCAAATTTCAACTGTCTAGCTATTACGGTTCTTGAAATCTAGCTCGGCGTGTGGTAGCCATGAAAATGGGCTAAAATATCACGTTTTTCGTATGGGAGCCCCCCTTAATTATTATTATTATTTTGTTTTTAGTATTTGTTGTTATAGCGGCAACAGAAATACACAATCTGTGAAAATTTCAACTGTCTAGCTATTACGGTTCTTGAGATACCGCCTGGTGACAGACGGACGGACGGACGGACAGCGAAGTCTTAGTAATAGGGTCCCATTTTTACTCTTTGGGTACGGAACCCTAAAAAACGGCAATAAAGTATTAAAATAACAGTCGACATTTGGCGATCTCATCGCTAAAGAGCGATCTGCTCCAGACAACCAACACGTACGTCGTCTGTGGAAGATATTTACGGACTTGAGAGCTAGCTGTCATTGCGAGAAATTATTTTGTATCACCTAATATAGAAATTAAAGTGAGAAAGTGTAACTTAATCATCTAACAAAGACCCCAAGGTGGTTGGTAGACTCAAACTCAAACAAACAATCAAATGAAATCAACACATAGATTTGTAGATGTATCGTCACTCCATGACAAAATCATATTAAAACAAAACAGCGAAATAATGCGATACAAAATATTGACAATGTGACAATTTGGTGTCACATATTGCAAATAAATAGTTACCACGCAATATAATTCAATATACGCTGTGTGACTAGTCAATTACAATAATCCAGGAATGCCATAATCCTCCATTTCATTAGGGCTCAAAACAAATGAAAGCAAAGGGCCGATGCAGTGCTCGTTGCTAGGCAACAGCCGGGCTCACGGCCCGGGAATCTAGCTACCAGTGCATCTAGTTAGTTAACTTTCATCTACGTACTTATCTGCTTTTATTCAGTGTGCGACAGAGCGGAACGGAATAACTTTCCCGTTCATAACCGAAATGACTCATCAAGTGGAAGCTGTTATTGTGTTGATCTTCTTATAATGGGGTCCCCTTGCCTGTGTTACGTATGTATATGAAAATGTGAAAGGTATCTCACGTGTACGCTGTAGAGTAGGCGTGGAAGTTTAACGGGTTTTTCAATAAGGACGGGTTGATATTGAAAGGGAATAAACAGGCTATGTGTGAACTATTACAGATTTTTCTTTCAGTGTGTGAAGTATTTTAGAATTTATAAATTCTTACCAAATCACTTAGTTTGTAGAGCCGATATCGTCCCTTGATTGCAAAAGCCAACTCCGTTTTGGTCGAAAATGAGAAATTTATATACCTATAATGCTTTCCAAGATCTACATACATGTATTCGACGATATTCCGTTTTTTAATCCGTGGCTCCGTTCGTGTTTTAGTTTTGGAATAAGGTCAGATAACACCGATTTATTTAAATATTTTTAATAAACATGTTTGTCAAGGTTCTTAACACATTCTATTATTATTTAAGCGTTTTTGGAGATTTCGATAAAAACATTGCATGTTACGTTTCGCTATCGGCCACATTGAATTCATTCAGCCAAAACCGTCTACGTGCGCTTTGACGCTCCTTGCTTGGGAGCCTTTGAAACTTTCTACGCTATCCCATTTTTCAAGGTCAAAACATTCTATTATTGTTTAAGCGTTTTTGGAATAATAGTAGTTGGAACGAAACTTGCAATTTTATTTCAGCACAAAGGTGCTAACCATGTTTAAACAAGATATTTGCAGCAAACGAAAAACCAAAATGAGTCTTTAATAATCAGTCCAAATATTTTAACCTCCCTATAGGTACTACGTTTTGCCAGAACGCACTAACACAAATCATACTTACGTAATGAGCGGCATTGCTTGTTACGTTTCGCTATCGGCCATATTGAATTCATTCAGCCAAAACCGTCTAAGTGCGCTTTGACGCTCCTTGCTTGGGAGCCTTTGAAACTTTCTTCGCTATCCCGTTTTTCAAGGTTCATTCTATTATTGTTTAAGCGTTTTTGGAATAATAGAAGTTGGAATGAAACTTGCAATTTTATTGCAGTATAGAGGTGCTAACCATGTATAAACAACATTTTTGCAGCAAACGAAAAACCAAAATGAGTCTTTAATTATCAGTCCAAATATTTTAACCTCCCTATACTACGTTTTGCCAGAACACACTAACACAAATCACAGTTACGTAATAAGCGGCATTGCTTGTTACGTTTCGCCCCCGTTATTCATTCAACTAAAACCGTCTAAGTGCGCTTTGACGCTCCTTGCTGGGGGCCTTGAAACTTTCTTCGCTATCCCGAGCGGGGGCGGGTTATCGTTCCCGCACTTGTTGCATTTCGAGTTCGGAGTGTTTTGTTTATAGGCTACTGAGCGCGTGCTTACCTTTTTATTGGATTGATATTATGTGTTAAGTGTTGATGAGTTATCGGCCCAAGAAACTTCTGAGCCTGACGCTCGCGAAAAACCGTAAGTTTGTATTAAAAGTTTATGTTCAGTCAGTTGTCTCAGTTGGCCAGAATATAAACGGATATTTTAAATTCATATGTTGTTTATTTTATTGGAATCCTACGCAAATCTAGTAACCTTTTAGGGTTCCGTAGCCAAAATGGCGAAATCGGAACCCTTATAGATTCGTCATGTCTGTCCGTCCGTCCGTCCGTATGTCACAGCCGATTTACTTGAAGACTTTGAGCACTACAATTATGAAATTTAGTAGGAAGGTGTATGCTATGAACCGCTATAGAAATTTGTTGAATTGATGGAACATGCCAAACAATATTCTAAGGAATTTAAAATAGATAGTCATATAGTTAAACGTAATTTTATAAGCCAGAAAATTACAAAAAAGTTCAGACATTATCAAAACAATATGGAAAGTAATTAATGTGGAAACTGGTAGATCAAAGCACAAAAGAAATGATCTTTGACTAAAAATTGGTGGATTCAAGTTTAGAAGTAGTAACAGAATTTAAAATAATTTTTCACCGAGATACCAGTATCCATAACAAAGACATAAAATTCGTCACTTTCGTCTGCCGTTACATTGTTAAAAGATAATGCCCCAGAATGTAGTAGAAATCTTCATTATGAATATGTTAGTACCCCAGATGCAATATGGCGTTTAAATCAATTAATGTCAAAAAAACTGGTGACCTCTGGGGAGTCTCTGTCCATGCTGTCAAATCCCTAATAGAAGTCATAGCGCCTGACTTGGCAGTTGTATATAACAGTATTGACTGGGGAGAGTTTCCTGATCTAATAATGATAACATTGTGTATGTACATAAAAACATTGTAAATTTCAGGAAGAACTGTGACATACATAATATTAATACTCGAAATAAACATAAGCTTGCAGTGCCCACCACTCGGCTCCAAAAAATGAGAAAATCAGTCATGGGTAATGGTGTGAAGTTTTATAATTAACTTCCAAGAAATCTAACTGAATTGTCTATTAATTAATTCAAAAATTATGTACAGTGTAAACTCATATTGAAAGCATATTGTAGCACACACGACTGCATGAATGATAAAACACCGTGGGATTAATTGTGACTGAAATATTAATGAATTAATCATTATGGCATTAGACATTAATTATTTATTATTTTCTTTTGACAGTTTGATTTTATTCTAGAAACTGTCTAGACTCCTATTTTTTATAATTTTCATTATTATTATTATTATTTATGTTTTAACGATCCTATTGTGAATTTTACTACATATTGGAGCGCTCGTGGAACAGCGGCGCTAGCGTACTGCGTGCGGTATGCGAGGTTAAGCAATGTCGGGTGAGGTCAGTCCTTGGATGGGTGACCGCCTTGAGTGGTTACTAACTGAGCGCCCCCGTGCTTTGGAAGGCACGTTAAGCCGTTGATCCCGGTTGCTGTCTATGATAGCAGTCGTTAAGCCAAGTTAGAGGCCTCCGGGCGGCTTGAGAACTTCTAACAGTCAAGTTGCCCACTCACTTGACAAGCCTAATCCCAATAAGGTCTGGTTTCCCCCTCGGGTCGGAAGGTCAGATGGCAGTCGCCTACGTAACAATTGGTGCCTACGCCAATTCTTGGGATTAGGTAGCGGACCCCAGGCATCCTTTAGGATGCAACAGTACTGGAAATAACGCTAGGAGGATGGAGGATTGTGTTGAAAGCTAGAGATGCAGCTCACTCTCAACACAACGTATCCTCGACGTCATAATAATTTCTCAATTTTGACATGTCTACTGAAATTCAATATTTATTTTACAGTACATATGGTGCTATATTACCGCTTGAGTGCGGTAATCAGCAGATTACGTGCATATGTCGAAACTTTAAAAAGCCATATGTAATGTAAAAAGTTGTACGATACACGTGCGAACAGGTAATTCGCAACTCGTGTCGATTTAAAACACTCCCTTCGGTCGTGTTTCAATTTATCACCACTCGTTGCGAATTTCCTGTTCTCTGCACTTGTATCGTAATGTACTATTAAAGAATAATAATAGCATCAATAAATTGCTTTAAATAATTAATATAATAACATGTTATAACTGACGATTCGAAAGTGCTTGTTGCTAGGCTTATTTGAAAAAAGAATATTTTGACTTTGACTTTGACTCGACTTTATGCGAAATTACGAAAAAAAAAATAAACTGGGGGGACACCCCATACATGTAATAGGGGGCAACAATTTTTTTCAATGCACATAGGCGTGTGGGGTATCTATCTATGGATAGGCCTTCAAAAATGACATAGAGGTTTCTAAAAAAACTTTTCCATTTAAGTCTACCGGTGGTGAGGTATTAGCTGTCAAAATCGTGAAAAGTGCCCCCCCCCCCCCTCTAATTTTCAAACTATGAAGTATAAAATTCTGAAAAAGATCAAGGTGATGTAAATTAATAAACCCTTTTTAATTATTTGGTTTGAGCAAAATATATGTACAAACGGTTTTTGAGTTTTTGCCTAAACTCCCAATCAAACAAAAAGGTGAAGTGCCGTGAGTTTCCAATATGAAGGTACGACCTTTTTTGATTCAATGTATTGCATAGTGGTTTTAAGTGTAGATTAGGAGGTGTCGGTACGGAACCCTTCTTTGTGCGTGGTCCGACATGCACTTGGCCGGTTTTATTTAACTTTTCCTTTTTATTGAACTTTGTCAAAAACAGGTTAATAGAATGTCGGTGAAATAGACTATTACAAAATGCAGATATAAAACTAGTAATGAAACATCACGGGGCAAAACGTTATACACGTATTTTCTAATTAATCTAATTATAAATGCTTTAAATTATTTAATTTCAAAATAAGTAGTATGAAAATCTTGACTCATTTCGTTCATTTGTTCACAAGAAAACCAAAAAAAAGTTTTTTTTTGTTTCCACTGTCCGCAAAATGTACAAACTTTTTGAGAATTGCTAAACTCGTAATCGCCTTTGAAAAAAATTGCTGTTATTTCTCAAGGTGAATCATTTTCACCTACTTACGAAACCGTTTCTGGGATAAAAGCTATACTACGGCCATCCATAGGTCTTAAACTTTTAGCGGTTTAAACACGAAAAGGTACTCATACAAACAGAAATACTTACTTTCACAATTCTGATATTCATATGGATTCATCGCAGGACTTATTAACCTAAGTATAAATAACCTGTTATGACAACATAATGTACTGAGCATCTTTGCTACAATCCCCCTTGATTGAGTGGTCTTCATATTTATACAAACTACATAATCTACGTTTGTTGCGTACAGATGTACCTAGTGAATAAAAATAGTCATTTGTTCAACAAGAGAGCAAAGTAGATTTTTGCTGCGAGTGTTGATGTTAAGTCCCGAGCAAGTGAAAGAGTCTATAATTGAATCACGAGCGTAGCGAGTGATTCAGAATTGGAAACTTGAGCGTAGCGAGGGACTCAAAGACACGAGATGCAAATATCTATGCTCTCGTGTGATACATACAACTTTTCACCTCAGCGGCGAGAACATATAACGCAGAGGAATAGTGATATAGAGAATGAAGTAACTTAAACTAACCTACTACATGAAAAATTAAAAAGTAAGTTTTTTTCCCCTCACTAGCTCGGAAAGCCGTCTTTTATCCTTTGAAACAAGCGGGTAAAAACGCATTTTATCCACAAGTGGGGAAAGTAATTTGACCTTGGAGCGTGTTTGAGTAGCTTTTGACAGATAACAAAACGTAAAACGCTCATATTAATGATTCGTTTGATATCAATTATCATTAAATAAATGGTTTGAAATTTAATAAAAAATACCAAATTTAGCTTTATTTAATGATTTAAGTCGTAAACCTTAAAATTCTATAAGTAACTTTTTTTTTTATAATGACTGAGTATAATTGTAAACGCACAAGTTGAGTCGATGCAATTTCAAAACGCATCGTCAGAAATGGCATCTTGTCAATGTCAACTAAAATATACACAACTTGTCACCGACTCCGATTCGCGTAAATATTATAAACAACTTTCAGAGTTTTCTGTTAAAATATCGTAAAAAAATCAGTGATTCCAGTGATGGAAATCATGCCTGTGGAACTGTGTTTTTTTGCATGTTGCACTTTCCTCGCTATAGTGAGGAGAAAAGTTTTGTGTCACACACGGGTGCAAAGTTGTATTTTACTTCTCGTGTGTTGAAACACTCGCTACGCTCAGGATTTATTTTAGAACCACTCGCTTCGCTCGTGGTTCAACTATAGAATCCTTTCGCTGGCTCGTGTTTCAATTCCACACTCGCGGGTAAAATACAACTTTGCACCCTTGTATAACAAATAACTATTTCACGCTCGCAGCAAAATTGCATTTTGCTCACTGGTTTCAAGCTGGAAAAGTCGTTTTCACGCTCTTTGCTCACTGGTTTCAAGCAGCAAAACCGCCATTTTCGAGTCGCTGAGGTGAAAAATATTTATCCATGGGACAAACTCGGAATACGACTAGACCATAGGATAGTAGACAAGGGGTGAGTAGGTGTTATATGAATGTATAGGTATAGGTAGTTAAATGAAAGAACGCCCTACCACATGACATTAGTAAAGAATCGGTTCTTTACTCATGTGGCCATACTTGGCCGTACATTGCGTTCGAGCCACGTTTGAGCTGGTAAGTAGTTAATGCTTAAGTGATAGCTATTTTTTAAATTCATACGTCAGTCTACTTTGCGTTAACATTATTCCAAGTTCAATAAATATTAAGTATTTTTTTCTAAATTTACTTATTCGAAAATAGACATCATATTTATCTATGACATCATAGTATTTTATAAAAGTAATACCCGACCGAGACTGACATCTAGTGTCGAATAGAAATTCTTTAAAGCTTATTATTTTATCCCGTCATCTATTGGCAACTAGCACAAATAACATTCGAAGTCGAAGCTACATAGAATGAATTTGTAGTTTCTGTTAGTGATGGTAGATGGCAGGAACAAATGAAATAAACTTTATTATTTTTTATACAATAAAAACTACACATGCTAACAAAAAGTTATTATTTATTTTATAAAGAAAACCATAATTATATTAAATCCCAAGCAAAATATATAATTCTATATTGTAATAGACAATTGAATCGTAGTTTCAGTAGTACAAAACGTGCGTCAGTCAACAACACAACTGCCAAGCACTCAGAGTAAGGATTTATGGCAAGGACCACAAATGATCTCAGAGTACCCAAAGTAGACGTCAAAAAATAATACCCCTAAAAGCGAGAAGATCACATACTAAATTGAATAAGAGCGACAGAGAATACATCATTTGTGGTCCTTGTCATAGTTCCGCTTTTCGTTATTTGCCTCAATGTCATCTAAACGTCAAGTCTAATAGTTTGAGGCAAATAAATGATTACCCGGCCAAATTAAAGAGGTTGTTTATTGTAAGCCGTCAGACGTTTAATGCTACTTCTCAATTTAGCTGCATAAGAGCTTTTCTGTCCCCCCTTGGTGAAACTCGTATAGGATCTCTATAGAAATCCTTACTCTGAGACAAATGATGTATTTCTCTCTGTCGCTCTTATTCAATTTAGTATGTGATCTTCTCGCTCTTAGCGGTATTATTATTTGACGTCTACTCTGAGGCCAAGCACCTGCCAAGTGTTATATGCTTTGACACGCTTTGACAACTGCCAAAAACATATGTTTGGTTAAATGTCAGTTTCAAGTTAAAAGTTTTTTCCCTTTGTGTATGTCTTATGTAAATTTATTAAAACTAACAACTTGTTTTTGTAGTAGTTAGATTAACAATAAATGTTTGTGTTGTCCTTTGTTTTAGATACTCTTCTAAGTGAACCTGGCAATCTGAAGTCACCGGTCAAATTCTTAATAAACACGTGCCTTTTTAAACCTTGACGTTGGCGGAATCATCGACAATATCGATGGGGCCATAAAACACAAAGATTGATTGAAGTTAAAAGTTGACGCACAATTGCACAATATTCTGCATTAATCCCTCTAATTCGGACGCGCCGCCAGCATGTCATATCTTTTCAGAGAATACATAATCACCAAATAAACTACTGATAATAAATAAATGTTACGAGATCTAATCAAGTATGGCTTCAAAAACGGATAATGTTGTTGCTAGAACTGTGAAAATTTATGATTTAGACAATTTTGAGAAATTGCTCAAGGGTCTGAAAGTCGCATCATGTATGCTTACGGAGTCTCACCAAGTTGGTATGTGTAAACTTGCTAATTATAGGTAAGGTACCTACCCAAATATGATTAACTAATTAATTGGAATTGCTGACATAACCTATATCAATATACATATTTTCAATACATACAGTATACATTTTGAACGTATTGTGCCATTCAGAATCATTATGTTTCGGTAAAATAAGATGCCTATTAGTTCTTAGCTTTCCAGGACATTCAGGTAATTAGGTTTGGCTAGTTAAGCATAATTAAACATGCAAAATGAATCCCACCCAGGACCCATGCAATTTTCATTGAAAAGGTCTATTTTAAATTATAAGTTGAATTGTATATATATTTCAGTATTCATTAATACTTTTTATTTAGTAACTATTTGTTGTTTTCAACAGTGGATGAAGCGAGTGTCATCAAACGCTTAAACCTACTCAGCCTTACTGGGCCTTCAGACGGAAACTGTTGCTCATGCTGCGGTGTGGGCCCCTTTGAGTCACGTCTGCAGCAGACGGCACATTATAAGAATCACTGGCACACTCACAATTTGAAGAGGAAGCTTTTTGGCAAGCCCCCACTTACGTTGGGACAGTTTAGTTCCAGACAAGGTATACTCTTATTTATTTATTTAAACTTTATTGCACAAAATGTTATTGTAAAAATGGCAGGCTCAATGCCAGACAAAGAAAGAAAAGAAACTTAGACACAAATATTAAACTTAATGGTCAAACATTAGAATTTGTTAAGGCAACTGTGTTCTTAGGTATTAATTAAATTAGACTCAAAATTGCAGTGGGGTTCCCACATAACAGAGATAGGAAGTAGGTTGAGCTCTGCTGCATTTGCAGTCAGGAGAATAAGGCAGCTTACCAATGTGGCAATGGCATGGTTAGTTTACTTTGCTTATTCTAATAGTACATATATAATAGGGTAGTTTCCTCATGTTGAAATTTATAACATATTAAGACTATTCATTACATATTACATCGATTTTAATAGCTGGGTCCATAGTGGCTGCACACCTTGCAGTTGTTCGGGTAGCGCAGTGTGGACCCGGCTAATACTTTGACTCCTTTTTGTCTGATCTAATAATAGGTGCTGATAATACTAATAAAATTATTATATAACCATAACTGGCAACCATACTCGTCTTCTCGAAGAACTCGTGGTTCGTAAATAAATGCCATATGATTATTATTATTATTATTAAATAACCATGTCAATCTATTGTAAAGAAATCTTTCTCTTATCCTTTAAAAAACAACTTTTTTTCCAGATGATAACTCCAGCGTGTCAGGCAGTGACTCGGAAACAGAAGGTTCGAGCAACGCTCCCGCTACGGACCTATTCGCGGCCGCCACGCGCCACTGTAAGGCCTTCTTCACCAACACCTTAGGGCAGGTCTTCTGTATCTACAGGTGCTTGCTGCATCATAGGAAGGCAAGTTCACAAAAACATCAAGGCAGGACTATGCGCACTTTAGACTCGTGCCGCGCGCGAAACTATTAGTTGAACTTACAATTATATTTTCTATCAAGCTAAGGTTATTATTTTTTGTAACTAGGTATCTAGTTTCAAATAATTAGACCAAACAAACATTGAGAATTCCACCAGTCTGAGCCTTGAGTTTCAGTAATTTTAAGTTTTCATCCACTGCCATGGGGGGCCACTGCTTGTCAAATTGTATGCTTGTAATGTTTTAGGCCCCTGCTTGATACCTACATGTACGGTTCCATTGTATGAGGATGGTCCACCATCACCATCAACCTTGCGTCTTCCTGGTTGTATACTAATGTATCCGATAGATACTCTATCGAATGTGTGAACGGCCGATGTCGAAATACGCTTCCTGTAAAATAATAGGTATATTCTATAAAACATTTATAATATTTTATAATCCTAAAAAACGTTCAGGAGGAGCTGTCAACGGACGGCGATGGTAGCGCGTGGATCGAGCGCTGCTCGCGTCTCTCCTCGCCCGGGTTCCAGCGCTGGGCAGTGTTCATGGTGTCGGGCGGGCACTTCGCGGGCGCCGTGTTCGCGGGGGGCGTGGCTGTTCTACACAAGACGCACCACTCGTACGTGACGCGGCGGGGACAGGGACAGGCGCAGGTATAGCATAGTTGTGGCCAGCGCTGGTGTTGGTGACACTTCACGCCCGCCAGCACATTTGTTTGACCGGCGCTGATGTTGGTGACACTTCGCCGGCGCCAGCACATTACGTTTTATTTTTTTTATTTCAACAAGAATATTATCATCTTAAGCGTTTAAAATATCTTCCAAACTGCACAGCAGTTTGTCGGCAGAAAAACCAGTTACCCTCCACCTGCGCTGTTGTTGGTTGCGGGCGCCGTGTCCACAGGGGCATGGGTGTTGTTCACAAGACGCACCACACGTACGTGACGCGGCGGTGACAGTGGATGTTAAAGGGTTAACTGAATAAATGTGCATAGTTACTTCATATGATTTTGCACATAGGTTTCGTAAATGTTTGTTACCCATTGAAGAATGTTATTTTTGTTGTGAATGCCCAGGCGACGCGCGACCAACACGGCTCCGCTCCCAAGTCGGCCGGCTCCAGTCTGCGGAGGTACAACCAGGTGGCCTTCTTAGAGGTGAGCCTATTAACATAAGATACCAGTAACATAAATATAATGGTACATTACTGCCGAGGCTCGGAAAGTAAGGGATTTCCAGACGAGGTGGTTGTAAAAATAATCTGAGTTAAGCAGTCCCAGTTACCGCCAAGCTAAATAGATTTTTTTTTTTTCAAAATGGGGATAAAGACGAGCTGGAAGTTTATTTTCAAAAAGAAATTAAGTAAGACAATCAAATTGCCGGTTGTGTTTTAGTATCTACTATTTCTACCGATATTTATTTCAACAATTCTTTTTTTACTACCAAATCATTGTTTTATCTTTTCTCGTTTTTATACAGCACGTCCAGGAAATAATAACTGGCTGGACCGAAGACCTAGTAGGATGCTCCCTCATATTATACCGTGCAGTGGGGCCCATCAACCAAGGGGCACTTTTTGGGAAGAACTCTCCTCTCACTCGGGATGATCCTCGTGTTAGAGTGCTACCATTTCCCACCAGAAAGCCTACTTACAAGGAGATACAAAGAGTTCATGAGACTGTCGCCAGCTTGGAAGTGTATGGTGAGTTGACAGGCTAATTTATATTTGGGCACTGTTTGGGAAGGATTCTTCTTTGACTCGTAACGATCTTTGCGTTAGGGTGCTACTGTTCCCTACAAGAAAAGCCACGACGTACAAGCAGACAAAGAGAGTTCATGAGACTGTCGCCAGCTTGGAAGTGTATGGTGAGTTATCAAGCTGATGTTGTAGGGCGTATATAACATCTACCAATGTGTCTGTTGCCTGCTTAAAAAGTCTATGATGAGTTTTACTGAAACCCATATATGAAGAGTTAGCAGGTATTGTGCAGGCTGAAATAATTGAATTATTCGTCGTCTAGTATCCATAGTACAAGCATTGCTTGTATGAACCCTTCAATCATTACTCAAAGAGTACATCTGAACGTCTGTCAAATTAAACCAGTTTGACAGAACTGGTTTGGGACTAGGTCGATTTGTGTAAGCTTATCCCCAGTAATTATTTATTTAATTTTTGTATTAAATACAAGGTTAACCCTGTTATTAATGTTCTTCTATTTTTTTCTCATATTACTGAATCGGCAATACTTATTTGTCTTTTAGACACAATGGAGCTCTTCCAGAAAGCTCTAATAGCATCGACCACCAAGCCGCCGAGCAAAACCGGGTCCGATACTAGTGTAGAGCGGAAGAAACCTCAGAAGAGTCCCAACAAGCCTTTTGATAGAGCGAAGTCAAGGTGAGACTGAAGCTGGAATATTGAAGTGTAAGCATAGTGAAGGGTTCAAAAGGTTACGAGAATCATGGATAGGTATGACCGAAGTGAAAGAGATCGTGTAATTTAGTGTCTGCCTACCTCTATATGATACTTGTGTAAATATATGTATATATGTACAGAATGAGCTAGGGCCCAGGTTACAGGTAACAGGAGCAAAAAAAATAATGGTGCACTATGGAGCAAGCCAGTTTATTTCCAAGTAGTCCCAGATGAAAAAATCTTAATTTGGTTTTCTTTAAAGATAGCTTCTGGAGTGATATTAATAAAAAATTCTTATAAAAACAAAAATACCTTTTCAAACCATTAATTCAAATACTGTTATGACTCGTAACTTGCTCAAAACCTGCATTGACTGGCGCGCTATAAACTCGTGGTGTCAAGATCCATTACTTAGAGGCCATAACTTTAGATCAAAATTTCTCTGAATTGAAAAAAAATTAGACACGGAGTTACTGAGGGTGTGGATGCTCTAAGAAAGTGTCCTTTTAAATATTTGCTCCAGATACAGGGCCCACCGCCATATGTCTTTGATCCGCTTGTTTGTGACAGCATTTGGTCACTATCTTAGAACTTAGCAGATTAGTACAGTACACGTTTATTACAGAGAGCGCGCACCCCGCCCACTGCCCACCCAAATCATGTCGAGTGAGGATGAAGGGCCCTGCTACATCGATTCGGAGACACCGGCCGATTGGATAAAGACCCTCTCCGAACAGACTTCTAAAGGTACCTAATTTATAAATCATGTCAATCAGCGAGAACGAGGGGCCCTGCTACATCGACTTTGAGACTTATAAAGGTAATTTACAGACGGTAAGCAATTGTATAATTACTAAGCGGCAAAGCGTTGGAGGGGATGCAATTCAAACGCAAACTAAAAGATTGGCTTGTATCTAAATGTTTTTACAGCCTAAATGAGTATTTTTTATGATTTGCTTTGTTTTGGTAATATTTTCTACTTTTTAATTAATTTTGTCTTAAATTTTGACCAACATGCATGAGTGTATTTTTTATTTCATTTTATTTAATAATTTGATGATGGTAGTGATCTTTTTTAATTTACTTCAGTTTTGATTATATAAATTGCTAGTAGTAATACACACCTACCTAATCTGCATGATATTGTAAGTTATTGTGATTACGAATTCTCACTGTTAGACTCAAACTTAACCCATTATTGTACGCTCGAAATGGGCAAACTGTTGACCCCAACTAAATATATTGTATATATATGACATACTATACCTTTGTACACAGTTTATTGCAATAAAATTATCTTTATCTGGGGTTCCATGCGCTAATCATCGATTTTTAACGTGTTTTAAGTTGATGACTATTCGTCAAAACTACAGATATATAATATTGGCAGTGGCACAAACCGTTATCGGTTTTCAATCTTTTATTTACCTACACTTTTTAAAAAGCCAAATTTTGAAACATAATGTAATTTGTTATGATCGATTGAAACATGGTCCAAAAAGTTCAACTTTAGATATTAGTAGGTATGTTGTTTACATACGTGTATGATGTGTCTTGTTTATATGTTTGTTTATGAAATTTACATTTAACTGTTCCTTATTGATGTAAAAATATATTTGTTTTTTTTTCTTTATTATTGTAAATGGGATTGCGTTTGACTTTAGTTAGATTACGATTCGTTATCTTTAGTTTGATTTTAACTCATTTTCACAAATGTTTCGTTTAAACTGGTTTTTGGCCTAAAATTGCCAAACTTTGATGCACTGATGCCCCATATTCATCGAAGACATTAAGTTTTGAACGGTAAACCTCGTTGTTAATACGATAAGCTATAAAAACGGAGCGTTAAAAATCGAAGGATCTTTGGGAGCTAGGAGCGCCTATTATGTTCTTGTCTAATAAAAACATTAAAGAATACGTTTATATTTACTTCTATTTAAATTTTAAAAGGTCACATCACCAACTCGCGCAAAGACCTGGTGCATGACGTCGTTGTCGCGCGCCCTCTTAGTTCTGACAGCGAAGATCAGGCGGAAAAGAAAGAAGTCAAGAGGAGAAAGAAGAAGAAGGAAGACAAGGGTGAGAAAGGGGAGAAAGGAGAGAAGGTAGAGAAGAAGCCGCAGCCTCCGAAGATTCCTAATAATGTGAAGAAGGTAATTTTACCACAACATCCACTTGTGTAATGTAACTGAGAACGTTTTCTTTTTGGAATATTATTTGTATTTTTTTTTACAACAATAACAGCTCTTTTTAGCTTTGTTAAATATATGTAATTAATTTGAACATAAACAGAACCTTTTCGATGTAAGTAGCCCTCTCTCTTTTTAGTTTACGACTTACGACCTACTTGGTTAGAGCGACGCATATATTAAACACGACGATTATAAATTTTATTATTTGTTATAGAACGTCAGCGTATCATTTTCTTTTGTTTTAGATGTGGAAAGTGATATCAGGCGATGAGATCTCCTTAGAGACAATTCTGGAGAGTTGGGAGGGCTCGCTAGAAGAAGCTTGCAATACGAAGGATCCCACCGACGGTAACACAGCGCTGCATAAGGCTGCTATCGCGGCGAAACCGGCCATGGTCACGTAAGTCTCTTAATAGGTATTATTGTTATTCTACCATTCATAATCTCTGATAGACAAAGACCGACGACATTTATGAAGAATTTTCTTTTTGCGATTTGTAAGTACCTAAATAAATTCACATGTGTTGTTTTCTTGTGCAGTCAAATATTGACGGCTGGTGGCGACCCCTGCATCAAGAACAACGCTCTACAAACGCCGTACGCCGCCTCCCCGCACAACGACACTCGGATAGCGTTCAGATTGTTCCAGGCAGAAAACCCGGACAAATACAACTATTCTAAGGTAAGACATGTGACTTCTGCAGCTTAATAAAGGCCTCGTCTGAACGGACGCGGAAGCGGGACGGAATAGTTTGCGCCCGTGAGATGGAATGCACGGAACATGATATGATAAGCTATGTCACGCCATAGATATAGGAGATACTACGCATAAGTAGTAGTGTAGTAGTAGCATTGTCGGCCTGTTTAGCCTAGTTGATAGTGACACTGCCTCCGAAGCTAGAGGTCCCGGCTTCGAATCCCGGTAAGGGCATTTCTTTCTGTGATGAGCAGAAATATTGATTTCTGAGACTTGGATGCTTTCGATGTATTTAAGTATATATCTATTAAATATGTGGTCGTCTAGTATCCATTACTCAAGCCTTAATGAGCTTACTATGGGACTAGTTCGATTTGTGTAAAAAAAAATACCTATAATATTTATTTTAAGTAGCTTAATAAAGGCCTCGTATGAACGGACGCAGAAGCGCGACGGATCAGTTTGCGCGCATGACTTAGAATGCACGGGACATGATAAGCTATGTCACACATAGCAAAAGAGATACTATGTATAAATTAGAGTGATCTGTGGCCGAAAACGCGAGCCCGAAAGAGACTCACACAGGTATAACTACTATATCCTTGTATGTACGGTACGCGTATATGTTAATATTTTTTAATATGGCAATGTGTGGGATACGAAAACGCTAAGACAAAGAGTCTCTGTTGAAAGCTGTCTTCAGATTATCTATCATTAATTTTAAAACAGTCTCGTGTCTTACAATATGTAGTTGATAGTTGATGTTTATTTATCAAGGTCTTGAATAATTTCGGTCTTGTTATAGTATATACTATATTATGTCTTTGTGTCACACCGAGTGAAGACAGATTACTTCGCATACCTACTTACTACAACTTAAGCTACATAGGCCATATATTGACGCAACGTTGAGTGTGTGTGAGGCACCGATGTGGCGTATCGTTGTGAATATAAATTAGAAATGAAGAGATCCACATGAAAACCAATATCACTTTAATGGTTCGGAGAGTAGCGAGAAATTTCTTCTTTAGACTTATTCGAATGGTGACCATGTATCGGAAGATTGAGCGCTCGTGGCCCAGCGGCGCCCGCGTACCGCGTGCGGTGTGCGAGGTTAAGCAACGTGGACTCGGGTCTCTTCTTGGATGGGTGACCCCTTTGAGTGTTTACTAAGCGCTCCCGTGCTTTTGAAGGCACGCTAGTCGCTGGGCCGTTGATCCCGGTTGCTGTCCATGACAGCACGTCTTTACAGTCAAGATGACAATGGGGACTCACTTGACAATGGGGAGCGGGGGTGAAGTTGCACTACGTCCGTAGGGAACATAGATATAATTGTATTATTATATCTATGGTAGGGAATATCCACCGTTACCCTACACGTGACCATGGATGGTGCTAAAAGTGCAACAAACTGGCAACTGTTCTGTGTTTTCGAAGATCTCACAATTCGAAAATAAAATGCCATACGATAAGTGAAATAAATAAATCGGAAGATTAAGTTTGACTTCCACCAAGTTACGATCAAAGTTAAATATGGCGTAGGCAGCTCATCTCATCTCATAGAAACTTGTCAAACTTTCCATACAATCAGATTTTATCGAACACCGCTTACGGTCACGGACGGTTTGCTGCAACCCAGCTTACAGCTTTGCTTGCTACAGATGTAGTGCATAATCTGTTCCCATCGTGAAAACTCGGAATATCCATCATCATCATCATCATCATCTTCCCATCAGGTTAGACTAAGGTCAAACGCAATCCCATTTACAATAAAAAAAAACGACTAGACCCGAAGTGGCTATGTTAATGTGCATTTGTTGTAGTCAGTGTGAAATTCCAGAATGAAAACTGTTACTATTTTGCCATTTGACATGACATACGTTAAATAATAGGTGTTCCCTTCTTTCGCAGACAGAAATTTCACAGAATTTTGTTTCGCAGAAAATGTTTCTAATAATATTTGTTCCTTGTATTTTCATTTCGAATATTATTGTTTCAACGACTATTTACTTGAATGAAACATATTGGGTAGAAAATCGTTCAATGAATTTTATAATTTCATTTTTTATTTTACAAACTTACAAACAGAAAAATTTCTTTTGGTGTTTGCTTGTTTCGCAGACAGAAATTTCATAGAATTATGTTTCACAGAAACTAGTGCCATATACTATTTGGTCCGTGTATTTTTATTTCGAATATTATTGTATCAACGCCTAGTTACTTCAATCAATGAAACATTTCAAAAAAACACAATTCAATGAATTCTAAAATTATATTCTTTTAATTACAAAAACATATGAAACAGTAGAATTATGTTTTAACGAACAATGTTTGTTCCCTGTTTTTAGGGTTCCGTAGCCAAAATGGCAAAAATATAGTTTTGTCATGTCCGTCTGTCTGTCCGTAACGGTATGTGACAGGCATTTTAGGCTAGGTGAAAATTCGGGATTATTTTAGCCATAATGTTACAACATTAGGGCTAAAATAGTTAAGCAAAATGGTTTGTGATTTTAGGGTTTACAAAATTAAGGGTAGTGAAATTAGGTATGAAATTATTAGGGCTAACGGAGGGAAGCCACAACACATACACCGGCCAAAAAGTCCGACTTTTACGCAGGCACAGGTAGATTCGTTAGTTACCTTGTGACCCTCAGAGCAAAAATAAGAGCCCCGCGGGGCTCCGTCGACTTTCTTGCGGCTCGTAGGTAGAATTTAAATTATAATAAAGTCTTTGGGGGAGGCCTATGTCCAGCAGTGGACGTCATTCGGCTGACATGATGATGATGATGGTGAAATGATCTTTTACAACAATAAACAAAACATACCTGCCAAAAAGTCCGACTTATACCCAGGTACAGGTAGGTTCGTTAGGTACTTTGTGACCCTGAAAGTAAAAATAGGAGGTCGCGAAGCGGGGCTCCGTCGACTTGTTTGCGGGTCATAGAAAAAATTGAAATAATAATAAACGGGTTATAAATAGAATTTAAATTGTAATAAACGATCCTTTACTACAATAAATAAAACATACCTGCCAAAAAGTCCGAAACTCAATAACATATTATGATTTGTAATTCTTTGACTGAATAATTAAACATTCAGTTTTCTTTGTAACAAAATGTCTAAAATTTACATTTCTACACACTAAATATTCTGCGGATTGATTATTCTATGAAATGATAATATGAAAATAATTTTCCTTAAAACCAAAATTCTATGAAACTAACAAAATGTCTAAAATTTACATTTCTACACACTAAGTATTCTGCGGATCGATTATTCTATGAAATGATAATATGAGAATAATTTACCTTAGAACCAAAATTCTATGAAACTATTGTCATAGAAATAAATTTTGCATGAACTAAATAATATGAGGATAAAAAATATATTATTTGAAATTCTATGACAAAAAATCGAAACATTAAGTTGTATTGTTAACAAAAATCTATTATTTAATTTTCTATAACCTGAGCATTCTGAGAAATGATTATTCTATAAAATGATAATATGAGAATCATTTTATATGAAATAAAAATCTATAAAACTGTAGTCTACGAAACAACGTACAACCTAAATAATACGATAATTGATTGACACTTCTTTGGGTCTAGTATTCCGAATTTTTCACGGCGGGAGCGGATTATTTACTACACCTGTACTCGTACATGATGTAACACGTGCACTTTATTCAACCACAACTTGTATCTTACAGCTGGTTCCTAAAGAAAACGTATAAAGTAGACAGGTTCTAGGTTCCCACGTAGAACCTGATAGTTCTCCTGTACTCGCAAGGATGCGCTATATTAAGAGCGGGGACCCACATTTTTGTATAGATAGCTATAGAAAAATGTGGGTCCCAGCCAAAACGAAGCATCAGGAGTCTTAAGCGTCCATAAGCTACGATGTCTGCTGCTTACCATCAGACAGGATTTATTTATGTATTGTTTTACTGTACATAAAACGAGACATAATGAAATACAGACAAACAAGATGAAATACAAAACCGAGCTTTATCCCTTTAAGGGATCACTGCCAGCTTTCATCTATATATGTTAATAAATAAATATTTGCACACATTTTTAGTCATTTTTATGCACTTTTTTTAGATTAAATTTTTGTGCGCTATTTCAAGATTTATTTTTTTGACATAACAAATAAATAATAAAATAATAAATAAATATTGTGCAACAATGATAAACAAAAAACTATGTCAGTCGTATTCAAAGTTTCGTTACCTTCGTTTTGCGGAACAATAACGTAATTTGTTGGAAATTCCTCTCAGACTTCATTTAAATTTAATTTCGTTAATATAATAACTAACAGAATCAAATAACTATTTTCGACAGTTTTACTTTAAGTAGGTACCTAGTATTTAATAATTTCTCGAGTACATGCAAAAGTATTATTAGTGGAAAACACACTTTAATAAGTAACGAGTTATGTATAGTAGCGGATTAAAAAAATTCGGAACGGCATTAATGTAGGGTTGAAAAGAAATGAACCTTTTCTTTCTGCGACTGTACGCACGTAAGTACATAATACCCTGACACATTTTGTCTAACATTTGAAGGATATGACGCTGATGATTTATTAACACATCTGTACCTACTCATACATTCCAATATTCATCGATTTGCTCTTAATTTGTATCGGACATCGCAATCGGAGTCAATCAAAAAAGTATTTCTTCCTAAAATTCAGTAACAATTTTACAATATTGATTAGTTGATTGTGTGTCATAAAACGTCTTCTTAATATTTTTAATTGGTTATATTTTATATTCTTACGAATCATTAAATAATTGATTTTATGCCTGTGGTCATTAAGTCAATAGTTATAGCTATTCGTAATCATACTCTAATGGACGGTTGTCCCAATATTCACTCGAGACACTAATTAGGCAATACATATGTTAATTATAATGGTGTAATTTAGTTTATACTTAACGTTGCGTATATTAGTTAATTACCTTTGGGCTCATAGAACGTGACTCGATCAAACGTTTTCAAGTATGTAGGCACTGATAAGGTTATTAGGGTGACATTTAATTCGATTTCTAGGGGGTTTAAATGGATTTCTATGTAGGTAATCACATCAATGAATATCCACACAGGTCCTCCGCTGCTAACCTGATAGATTTCAACGCAGGTATATAGATATGAAGTAGGTGCCTTAACGTTATTTATATGACCTTACACTTACCTACTTTAAAACTATCGGGTTAATAGCTATAGCTGCCAGTAGTTCGGCTATGTGGCTTTCAAACGGCGGGCTCGATCCTGGTACCTATAAGTTTTTCAGAACTTGGTTTGATATCTACCATCAGCCCTTTGGGTGACTCTGCTCTCTCTCCATTGCCCTTTGGGTGACTTTGAGCCTTATTATGAGGCCCATAGTAAGCGACCACGTTTCAGTAGCATATGTCATCACTGGCAACACACACTGGTCAAAGACTTTTGTCTTGAGACACTGCGGAATATTGGACGAAAAGATGTGCCGTAGCTTCCCAAACGCTGCCCAGCCGAGTCGGATTCGACGATTAACCTCTTTCTCGAAGTTGGAGCTACCTAACTGGACAGTCTGTCCTAGGTATATGTGATCGTCTACAACTTCGAGCGTAAAGTGTCCGATTGTTACGGGAGTTGGTGCGACATGGGCATTTGACATGATCTTCGTCTTGTCCATGTTCATCCTTAGACCAACTCGCTCGGAGGCTTTACTCAGGTCATTGAGCATTGTACTTAAATCCTCCATGGTCTCAGCCAAGACTACAATAGCGTCAGCAAACCGAAGGTGAGTGAGGTAGTCGCCGTTTATGTTGATACCTAGCCTTCTCCAGTCCAGAGTCTTGAAAACATCCTCCAGTGCAGCGGTGAACAGTTTAGGAGAAATAACATCTCCTTGCCTGACTCCCCGCTGCAACGGAATAGGCTTTGAGTTGTGATCCTGGAGTCGGACTGACATAGTGGCGTTCTCGTACAAACACTTCAGCACTTCGATATAGCGGTAGTTCACTTGGCACCGTTGGAGAGATTGTAGTACAGCCCACGTTTCAATCGCATCGAAGGCTTTCTCGTAGTCCACGAACGCTAAACAGAGGGGCAGGTTATACTCCTCAGTCTTCTGTATAACCTGACGGAACATATGGATGTGGTCTACGGTGCTAAAGCCTCTTCGGAAACCGGCTTGTTCGGGAGGCTGGAAGTCCCAGCCTGCGTGCGAGACGGTTCGTAATTACTCTTGAAAACAGCTTATAGACATGGCTCAGAAGTGAGAAGGGTCGGTAGTTCTTCAGTAAGGAGTTGTCACCCTTTTTGAAGAACAGCACCACCACACCTCTGTTCCATGCCTTTGGAGTTTTCCCTTCCAGTAAGACGGAGTCGAACAACTTCTGAAGGGCCCTAAGGACCGGTTTTCCACCCGCCTTCAGGAGTTCAGCTGTAATTCCGTCTTCACCGGGTGCCCTGTTGTTCCTCAGCTGCTTAAGAGCCATTCTAATCTCGTACAGGCTGATGTCCGGGATATCTTCGTTATAGTGCCGGTTTAATCTAGCTCTAGGGTCTTCCGCCAGACCAACTTCGGGTCTGCTAGTTGACGTGTATAGCTGTCCATAAAAGCACTCTATCTCACTCAGAAGCTCAGGTTTGGACGAAACGTCTTCAGTTTTCAATCTGGCGAGCTGGCTCTGCCCAATAGACAGATCCCTTGAGAAAACTTTAGAGCCCTTATTCTGCTCGATGGCCTCTTCAATACGCTTTGTATTGAATTGGCGCAGATCGCGGGTAAGGGACTTAGAGATCTGTCTATTGAGCTGCCTGTATAATTTCGCATCGGCTGAAGACTGCAGAATCATCTCATTCCTTTCCTCGATGAGCCTCTGAGTGGAGATAGAGAGCCTTTTTGCTCTTTGAGTTCGTTGGGCCTTAAAGACCTTAGACCCAATGCTATGGACAGCTTCCACAAACCCGTCGTTGAATTCGTCCACATCGCCGCCTAGACAATCGAAACGGTTTTGGAGTTCCAGCTGAAAGCTCTCGGGGTTTTGGATTTGGACTGCTGCTGGACGGAGCGTGGACTTCATCAGTCGAGAGCGCTCTAGCTTGACGCATATATTCAATGTGCCTCTTACCAGACGATGATGACTTCCGGTTTTAACCGTATTGATCACAGAGACATCATTGAATATATGCCTCTTCGTCGACATAATGAAGTCAATCTCGTTTTTTGTTGCACCGTCGGGACTCATCCAGGTCCAATTCCTGTGCTCGCGTTTCTTGAAGAAGGAGTTCATCATGAAGAGTCCCTCCTTCTCCAAGAAACCAGCCAGTAGTTGGCCCCGGTAGTTCCGACTTCCAACTCCAAATTGCCCCACTCTCGGCTCTTCGCCGTCTCTCTTGCCCAGTTTCGCGTTGAAATCCCCCATAACAACGGTGAAGTAGGTTTTGGAACTATGCATGACCTTTGATATATCCTCATACATAGCCTCCACCTCGTCGTCGGAGTGTGCCGAGGTCGGCGCGTACACCTGTATGACCGTCAACGAGTACCTCTCGGATACTCTGAGTATAAGGTACGCCACCCTAGTTGTTCACGAGGGATTTGTGGACGATAAACCCGACACCTCCCTGGGACTGTTGGTCGCCCTCCCGGAAATAGAGCAAGTTGCCGGACTTCAGGGTTATCGTGTCCTCCCCCTCTCTTCGGACTTCAGATAACCCTACGATATCCCAACACAACTTGCTCAATCCTTCCTCCAGTTCCGCTATCTTTTCGTCGGTCCGCAGTGTTCGTGTGTTGTATGTTGCCAGGGCCAGAAGTCGTCGGTGGTGGTAGCCGGATCTTAACCGGAGATTCTTCGCACCCCTGACCCCGCTAGTACCCTGGCCGCTACCAGAACCAGGGTACCGGGGGTCGCCGGAACCTCGGGGCCGTGGCCCGTTTGTGTATGTCATGAGGGGTAGTTGCCGTAATCGCCACGCTTGGCATGCGGGTTGGCGATCGCAGTATCTCCACCGCACTCCAGGGATGCTGCTGCCCATCCTCCGGTGGTCTTGGTCGTAGTTTTAGGACGTACCCGGGTCCAGGGAAACATAGAGAAATCATTTTATAGGGTGATTACACAGTACACACATCGACATTTGTAGCTGCTGCACTTTTGAAGCACCTATACATATAGATACTATGTCGCTACTCACGCTGCCATGTTTGCTGGTCCAACAAGTGGCAGTTTTCATTTCACACACACAAACAGCAAAAGGTTCGCGACAAAACAGGCTATCACACAATACTGTCTGCGTTGAATAAGAACGCGGGTCATTTCGCCACCGAGCTGCAAAAGCTAGCGAAAATTAACGACCAGTATCAGGCACCTTCCTGACAAATATTCAATAATAGACTGTTGCAGTCACAATTTTATGACATAAAATATTTAAAAATTATCTACAGATAATATTTAATTAATTTTTATAGTAAATGGAATTATTTATTTCAATTTGAACCCTGGCATGTGTTCAATAAGGTCGTATGCCGTAACTGGTAACTGTTTAATTACATTTCCATGTAATCACACAAATGAAGAGACTCGCAGGCGGAGCCCCGGGATAGAACATAACCTATGGTCATCCTAAAAAACCGGCCAAGTGCGAGTCGGACTCGCGCACAAAGGGTTCCGTACCAGAAAAAAAAATGCCAACAACTACTCTGTTGTGCGGGAGCCCCCCTTAATTATTATTATTTTGATTTTAGTATTTGTTGTTGTAGCCACAAAAAAATACATAATCTGTGCAAATTTCAACTGTCTAGCTATTACGGTTCTTGAGATCTAGCCCGGCGAGTGGTAGCCATGAAAAAGGGCTAAAATATTACGTTTTTTGTATGCCCCCCCCCCCTTAATTATTATTATTATTTTGTTTTTAGTATTTGTTGTTATAGCGGCAACAGAAATACACAATCTGTGAAAATTTCAACTGACAGACGGACGGACGGACGGACAGTGAAGTCTTAGTAATAGGGTCCCGTTTTTACTCTTTGGGTACGGAACCCTAAAAACCATACATACTCGTACTATATTGGTGTCTTATTTTTAAATCGGATGTATACCTTAGTTATGCAGATTATAGAATAATTACAGCTGTTACCCTCTGCATGCGAACTTACAAACTCATAGCCTCTAGCCGCGTAGCGGACCTTCTAAAGGTTACCTCCTTCTTCAATGAAATGTACGAGTATATCTTCCAAAATTGGAAGAAAGTTGCATTTCTTTCGTTTCTTGCGAATTCAAAGCAAAGCTTGCTATAATATATTTCCTATTACTTTAAATTACAATTTCATTGCCATTTTGCTTGTACAGTCGAGGTCATACTTATGGCGCTGTGTGTATACCTATTTAGGTATACATTTTTAAACCTTATTTCAATGAAATAAGCAGAAAATTGGTGCCATTGATTGTTTGACTGTATATATTGTGTGAGGATAGAGGATATTGTTACCTCCTTTTAATATTAGTGTAGACGAGGTATCACTAGCGTTTAGCACATAGAAGTAACTGATATCAAGAATAGCTAAATAAATCTTTTTTCATCGTCGTCCGTTCGCGCCGCGCATTATCCGTCTCACCGAGATTCCCCTTGCAGTCTCAAATTCCCGGGCCGCTTACTCCCGAGCTAATAGAGCAGGAGAAAGAAAAGAAAGCACAGCAGAAGAAGGCCAAGCGGCAGAGGGAGAAAGAGAAGCAGTTGGAGAAGAACAAGACCAGCAAGTTCTTGCAGATGACTGATGCTGAAAAGGTCAGTGGTCGTAGGAAATTAGCTAAGTTTTTTTAATTTCTCGAAATTTCAGTTTTATTTTTGTGATGAACACGAATATTTGTTCACGATTCTTGGATGTTTTCTATCATCAATTCATCATCATCACATCAGCCGATGGACGGCTTCCCCTAAAGAGTGCCACAATAACCGGGCCTGCGCCTCCCGCATTCAGCGGACCCCGCGACCTTAACCAGGTCATCAGTCCACATTGTGGGGGGCCTACCCACGCTGCGCCCTCCCATGCCTTCTGTGTGTTTAAGTATTTATTTGTCCATATATTTATAAATATGTATATCTTAGTCTAGTACCCGTAGTACAAGCCTTGCGTAGTTGAGTGATGTACCCTATGGATTTTATCAAAAATATCAATCGTCCCATTCCTATCGTGACAGAATCGGACTATCGTGACAGCTGCGACCTTCGAAAAGTGCATATTGTGTTGTGTTATGAAATCCATATTGTTTTTTTATTATTTCTTGTATTGTTATATGCGAAAAATCGATTATATTTATGGTGAATGTACGTTGTAAAAAGTTACTGAGATATGTAGAGGTTTAGTAGAGGGATAATCGTTGGGTTTAATCGAAACTAATCCTAGTATTATCATTCGGACAAGAAAAACGCCGTAGACAGGGAACCACTATTAAGTTCTAAGTTTTTAAAATGTATAAATACTTATGTGTTGACACGTTTGACACCATGGGAACAAAATACTAATATGTGCCGACGAGTTTTTCATCAACAACCTAAGAAAACAGGGTCTTCCGTTAAACTACTGTCGAGTGTCGACCAAAACTTTATCCCTCAACATGTCCAACAATATTGTTTTTACACGTGCTGTCACTCTCACACTGCTCCACCAATCAAATTACAACCTTGTACCACATTATTAAGGTATATAATTCCATATATGGTGGTTGCGTTGCATCTTAAACTAGTGAATTTATGAGCAAAAACTACTGTTTAAATTTCGACGCTCCTGCACAAATGACAAGGTCTAAATTAGAATGCAATAAAATTACATCTCCTTTGATTGCTGTTTTCATAGAGTGATATATTAATATGAATTTCTCCCTTAGGTAAAAGCCGATGAGCCTCGTTGCTTCCTCTGTGGGACCCAGCTACCGAAAAAAGCTTTTGAATATGATGCATATAAGTTCTGCACCATACGTTGTTTGCAGAATCACAAGAACATAAGGCCTCTACACATGAGTGCATAAGGTGATTTTTGATTTTTTCACTTTCGCATATATTGTGTAGAATCTACAGTGAAGATAGGATTTATGTATATATATTTCAATAAACATTGACAGCATAAGTCGCAATTTTTTGTTAATAATTGGTATAATATCTATCTGTGATCTTTGATAATGAACTGAGATGATGTTATATGAATCTGGAATTTGAATCATAGAATATATGCGTAGGGTAGATATTTACTGGCACACTTTGGAATTTTCTAACCTTTTATTTAATGTGAATAATTTACATGACAATGCTTAAAGATGTAATGAACGGTATATTTACGTAATAAGTACAAGATGCAGACATAATTATTTAAATCCTAGTGTTCTATGGTTGCGTGATATTTATGCTTGATTTTCAATCATCCATAAATATCACGCAACCATAGAACCAGATAGCGCATTTTCCAAATACATATTTTGAGTTGAAAGAGTGGTGAGCTGTATATAATTATGTATAGCTTTTAATTCGTATTCAGTGAATATTTGATGTCGCAGTATTAATCACTAAAGGGAATGTTGTCGCATAAAATGTGTACAAACTCAACAAACTGCTTTTTATCCAATTAAATATTTTTTATGCAAATAAACATCGTTTATTATTTATTAACTCATTTTAAACAATAAAATCTTAAATTAATTTAAAATGACGTCACTAAAATAGAAATATACTCGTAACTGATTAATTGCAAAAGTATGCGCATTCTGCGTCAAACTTTATCTTCCTTTTTGCTACAACCATTGTTTTTTCTACTCCCTCTAAAACAATACAAACAATGGTATGAGCTTTTCTATGCGCGTAACCTACGCTCTACAAACGAATTTTATCGCTAGAAGACACCCTCATTACCGGTATAATCCTTTGCCATTCAATAACGGTCCTTAACACTAATAATTTAAAGTTACTTAAAACGGCGACGGGTATGCAAACGAGAGTTTGTTTAAGGCGCGTTTCGGTGCGGTGCACATGGTCTCGGCAGTCGCGCGACCATCGAGTGTGGTTCCGGTGGGGTCGATCACCAGCGCCGTGTGTGCGTACCTTTACACCGCATTCGGAAGAACGCACGCGTGCCGAACGAACGACGATCTGCGCCGGTTTTCGCGCGAGAACTTTTTGAAAATAAAACTTGTTTGTTTATGAAATACGTGGTTAAACACATAGAAATAAATTGGACGTTTATTTATTGTGGATTTAAAATGGACTTTGATGTTATTGAGTTATATTTGACAGTGATTAAATGAATTGTTTATATTAAGTGGACTTGTGCGATGATCGGAAGTTTACGGGAAAAGTATTGAAAATGGAGAAAATGAATCAGAACTGTTTTGTGAAGTGTTTTATTTTATTTTTGGTGGCGACTCAAGCTGGTAAGTACCTTTATTAATTTCTATTCATTTAGTATTTTAATAAGTTCTAATGCTTTTTATATTTGATATTTTTCTAGTTCCCAAGATATTTGTTTGTTCTTAATATTTTCGACCTGCATTTAGGCTTTTCTAGTTGTTTAATTCAGACTCAAGTTGTTAGAAAACAGATTTATTTTTAAAATACATGATTTTTATATTAGTAAAAATTCGTCGTCGTTTCCAGTACAGTTGCATCCTGAATATACCTGAAGGATGGGTGGAGTCCGCTACCTAATCCCAAGAATTGGCTTAGGCACTATTTTTTACGAAAGCGATTGCCATCAGACCTTACAACCCAAGGGCGAAACTAGACCTTCGTCATTCGCATGAATTATTAAGCATTTAAAATTCGGACTACTTGCAGAATAAAGTTCATTTATTTCATTTATAACATACATACATATTTTATACGAGCGCTAGGCAGGTATGCGAGGTTAAGCAATGTAGGCGTAGGTCAGTTCTTGGATGGGTGACCGCATTGAGTGGTTACTAACTGAGCGCTCCCGTGCTCTGGAAGGCACGTTAAGCCGTTGATCCCGGCTGCTGTCTATGACAGCAGTCGTTAAGCCAAGTTAGATGCCTTCGGGCGGCTTGAGAACTTCTAACACTTGACAAAGGGGGGTCGAAGTTGCACCACGTCCGTAGGGAGTACCCACCGTTACCCTACACGTGACCCCTGGGTGGTGCTAAAAGTGAAAAAAAACTGGCAACCGTACTTGTCTTCCCAAAGATCTCACGGTTCGAAAAATAAATGCCATAGGATTATTCTTATTATTCATCATCATCATTTCAGCCGAATGACGTCCACTGCTGGACATAGGCCTCTCCCAAAGACTTCCACAATGACCGGTCCTGCGCTACCCGCATCCAGCGGACACCCGCGACCCTTACCATATTTTTACAAAATTATAACGTTCGTTACGACTAAATTCTGAAAAGCTAATAGTAAAGTCCTGTCAGAGTAAATTCTGGACAAACACAAGTAAAAGAGATAATTGTACGCGCTCACCGTCGCTTATGGATTCTTGCAACTCCAGAGGTGTCACATGCGCATTAACCCTTTCACTAACCCCCCTCTGGAAAACCTCGGCAGGGGGCTCATTCTACAATCACTACAATCAGAGTCCGCGTTCATTTCGGGAACATTGAACCATACACGGTTTGTGCCCATGCGGGTCGTATGTGCATACATTATTTATTCTTTGTTTCACTGGTCGCTATTTCGATAATCATCTTAATGTACTCGTGATTATAGAATAATGAAAGGGAAACTTATGGTAGAATAATGTTGGTAAATTTGAGTGCGATTGCGTTGCAACACGGTTGATGAGTTGAGATGAGGCCCATTAGTTCTTGAGGTTTATAATATGTTTGGCCTAGAGCTATATCGCAATGGAACACTTAAGTTTATATTTAAGTTCGTAAAACTGAATTTAATGAGATGCATTGCAAGGGTAACTTGATGAACAATAAGGGTCATATAGGATTTACATATATTCGCGTCCTTCTTGTGGACATAACTAAATTCAAGGGCTATAAAGGCTAAATTTAACTTAGTAGGGGTCCAATCTATCACGTTATTTAGATGCACGAGTAGGTACCTATTAATATGGTAAATGTATGAGACACCTTTTGGTAGTTTTGGTACATGCATTCTCTGTTATAGTAGCCTTAGGGCAGTTAGTTGTGTCGTACCAATATTTGCATTTATAGCATAACAATATACGCATAAATAATCATAAATAATCATAAATAATCATAAATATACTCTCAGAAATACAAATTAGTAGCCTTAGGGCAGTTAGTGGCGGGTCGTACCAATATTTGCATTAATAGCATAACAATATACGCATAAATAATCACAAATATACTCTCAGAAATACAAATTAGTAGCCTTAGGGCAGTTAGTTGTGGTTCGTACCAATATTTGCATTTATAGCATAACAATATGCGCATAAATAATCAGAAATATACTCTCAGAAATACAAATTAGTAGCCTTAGGGCAGTTAGTTGTGGTACGTACGAGTATTTGCATTAATAGCATAACAATATGCGCATAAATAATCACAAATATACTCTCAGAAATACAAATTAGTAGCCTTAGGGCAGTTAGTTGTGGGTCGTACCAATATTTGCATTAATAGCATAACAATATGCGCATAAATAATCACAAATATACTCTCAGAAATACAAATTAGTAGCCTTAGGGCAGTTAGTTGTGGTTCGTACCAATATTTGCATTAATAGCATAACAATATGCGCATAAATAATCACAAATATACTCTCAGAAATACAAATTAGTAGCCTTAGGGCAGTTAGTTGTGGTTCGTACGAGTATTTGCATTAATAGCATAACAATATGCGCATAAATAATCACAAATATACTCTCAGAAATACAAATTAGTAGCCTTAGGGCTGTTAGTTGTGGTTCGTACCAATATTTGCATTAATAGCATAACAATATGCGCATAAATAATCACAAATATACTCTCAGAAATACAAATTAGTTACCTTAGGGCAGTTAGTTGTGAGTCTTACCAATATTTGCATTAATAGCATAACAATATGCGCATAAATAATCACAAATATACTCTGAGAAATACAAATAGTAGCCTTAGGGCAGTTAGTTGTGGGTCGTACCAATATTTGCATTAATAGCATAACAATATGCGTATAAATAATCACAAATATACTCTCAGAAATACAAATTAGTAGCCTTAGGGCAGTTATATGTGGGTCGCATTAATATTTTCAATAAATAGCATAACAATACGTGCATAAATACCCACAAGTATACACATAAAATTTTTACCTCCTGGTAAATTTCAAACATTCTAAATAAACGTAATAAAGTAAGCAATTTTCATTTTACCGCTTTACTATTTTTTTGTTAGTTCCATACTGCGTTGCTACAGCCGGTGCATCGAACACAACTGTGCGGAAAAGTAAAATCCGCTACGAATTCGGGGCTCCCGTTTTTCTACAATTTTTGAAATTTTAATTTCATTCCGAACCCATTTCAACATCGGTGCGTCTAGTCTAGTCTCACAGTTGACCACGCGATAACGTAAGAGCACACGCACCAACTCATTAGTATTTGAATACATAATATTTAGCATAAATCTAGGTGTCTATATTTTACATACATGGTAGGCAAGGTAGTCGAGTGGTTCACGCATTTTTAAATGAAGGTCGTGGGTCGAATCTTTCCTGGCGTTCAAAAAATGTCGTGGATCCCTTTAGGACGTTAATGGTATCGTATTCTGACGAGAGAAGTATGTTGGTTTTACATTTTGCCAATTTTTTTATCTACCTATTTCTAGTCAGAATGCCATACCAATTAACGCTTTAAACGAACGAACGACGAGCTTACTATAGAACGAACGAGTTTATTAGAGTAGAATATAAAATATGTTTCCCATAATATTCATTTCATAGAAAGCATTTTTTTTACAAAGGGTCGCAGTTCTAACCTAACCTACTTTTCTATTAGACCAAAATGAGTTCTACACAATGACCTAAAAAGCCTACCTAAAAAGTTAACGGTTTCTGAAAAAAAGTAGTCTATGAAATGAAAAATCTGCGATCAATACATTCTATTAAACATTTGTCTGCGAAAGAAGGTGCCACGGCTAGTACACACTTACCTACAACTCTGACGTATCAAACATTTGATCACATGCGGGCGTAGAATGGTTCCCATTTGGTTTGGTTGGGCGACTTGTCGTTATGGATAAGACACCTGTCACTTTCGCACTCCCATACTTGTCAGATGGTGACGAATATCTTATCCACGACCACAAGAGATAAAATGGCAACCATCATACGCCTCGCAGAAAGATTTATAAAGGTCGATGATTTGATCTTTATTGGGTAACTCGGCAGCTGAAATGACATTCTCTTACTCCTCACATCGGGGCTGGAAGGGTATGGTAATTAAACACGGTCTAATCTTAATGACGGTCCGCAAATTTAAAATATAACAACGAGAAACGCCTGCTTAAATCCCAAAATAGGAATACTGTTATATTATTCATAAGTAGGCGACATTCGCTGTTTTTAAACCTAATTAGCACTGCTGAATTCCTTCCAATTAAGGTTTATTATCTTTGTGGAGCAGGTTATTAATATTCAAAACTCCATAAGCATCGACGGAATAATTATACCCCAAGAAGCCACAAAGGAATTTAATTCCGCATCTATAATTAAACCGGTGGTGGATCATATCACAAACTGTATTACAAAATCAGTATAATGTCGTTAGAATTCTACGCGAATAATCAATTGAAATATAATAATCATACTTATATTGATATAAATATATATTTATATTTCATATTAATAACGTATTTGACTATTTGTATCATTTGACACAAGCCGCACAGTACGCTGTCCCGCACAACCCGCTGGCTCCATGAAAGCCAGCGCAGTTTATCACGCTAGCCGTGCCAACTGCATTGCTGAGTGGAGGCCATTTCAGGTTCACATCCTGAACCATACATGTCACTGTTCTTGTCACTATCACTGTCTATTTCTTCGATTTATTTGTTAATGTTTTCTTTTTTACTTACGATGTGTTACCTGAATAAATGTGATTCTATTCTATAAAAATTCTCGAGTCTTGTAGGTATGTTTTCTATGTATTTATTATCTATTATATAATTGTATGTATAACTTGGCCTGGTACCCATAGTAGGTATAGTGAACAGCAAAAGGAGATGATCATTTTAGTACCATGTCACTTTCACTACTTTGACGCATCCCAACTGTCGCGGTATTGTTACGTTAGTGCGACAAAGTAGTAAAATGATCAACTACATTTGTAATTGACTCTACAAACTTGTTCGTCCACAAGTATTATATATTTTATTTATTTAAAATAACGGGTCGTAGGTAATACAATTAATCGAAAGTATTTAAACATACAACACTTAAGGAGGAGCGCGGCCTGTTAGTAGCAGAACGTAAGGTGCTTCGAAAAATTCTGGGACCAGTGAAAAGAGACGATGGGAGTTGGAGGATCCGTAAAAATGCAGAAATAGAAGAGCTGGTGGCTGAACCAAATATTATTTGTGAAACCAAAGCGCATCGTCTTCGCTGGCTTGGCCACCTCGAGAGGATGGGAGAAGATCGACAGGTGAAGAGAGCATACTTGGGCCGACCGACCGGACGGCGTCCTGTGGGTCGCCCCAAGTATCGCTGGAAGGATATGGTGGACGCGGACCTGCGTGAGCTCGGAGCCGGTGCAAGCTGGGGAGAAATAGCGCAGGACCGAGAAAAGTGGCGTGCTCTTGTCTCGGAGGCCAGGACTCATTTTGGGTCGTCGTGCCAGCCTACTTAGTTGGTTATTTAAACATACCATACCAACAGAGATTTAATTTTTCATTACAACGTCATTTCGGGAATTTCATCTTCGGGAAAAGTCGTATTCCCCGGAAAAACACGATAGATGCCGAGCAAAGCTCGGTTGCCCTAGTACAGTCAGAATCAGGAAATAAGAGCTTTTGACACCTTCATATGCGTAGTATTTGATGCTGACCTAGTACACTCAAGTGACACACGTTATGTGGAAAGCCTATACCTACTGACTGCACCAGTTTTCATTGCTCTTCGAGTAGGATTTATATTTTAAGATAGATAATTATTTCGAAGGCGACCGTAGGTAATTAAGTAGAATCTAATAAGAATTTGATCTCGCTCAGAACCTACGTACCAAGTAAAATTGTCTCCTTATTTCATAAATATTAGGTAATTACTTAGTACCTTTTGCGAATAATATAGGGAGAAGAAAGTCCAACATTAAAGGTTCGAACTTTAATAAATGATGTATCGAGGGAACTCATAATATGTTAGCGGGTTACATTTTTCTCTAGACGTCGGGAACTCATTTTTCCTGTAAAATACGCCGCCATTTATCAGTGCGAGTGCTCTAGATTTTGTGGCTTCCATATTTGTGATAGAAATCGTTTTTATCATCAATAATGTACGAGTACGTACTGAAATATATTTTTCTTCATATTTATGAGAAAAACAACCGGCACGCCTTCTGAATAAATACTTAGATATACCTTATTCGTAAAACTTGACATGAATTTACAAGCGTATTGTATGTAACTATGTTTGTTCGGGTGGCTCAATCGGTTGAAGCAGATATCTTCAACCGATTGAGCTAATATTTGGCATATTTATGTAAGTTCGGTGACAATGCAATATTATGGTCCCACCGAGCTGATCTGATGATGGAGTCAGAAACTACACAAGATAAACCCTTCGTGTTTGGGCTCATTGCAAACGTCTCAGCGCTGTAACTTTAGGGAGCGCTCGTTCACATTCACACGCCGTGTTAACGCAATACTCGCAATGTCAGATACCATACCTACCCATAGCTATTTGTGAACACAAAAATTCATATTGTTTTATTTTATTTTTATTTATTGCTTACATGTTTATAAATGCAGATGGTATTGCAAAGTACTTAAACTAATGTGTCATACATTCTACCTCTAGCAAAGCAGAGGTGTTACAATATTTGCTTATCCACTAAAAATTGTTATAATTAAATAACATGAATTGAAATGAAATTAAGATTACATTGAAATAGGTTATTACTAAGCTACATGAATCAAACATTTTACAAGCCATGCAAACCAGTATAAGTCTGATCTCCAGCTATTTTCGTGCTTGCAACGAATGAAGGGTCATGATATGCTGGGCACAAGAGGGAATGGAAATTGGTTGTGAGTCGCAAAGGCCCGGGCACGGCTCCCAAAACACACTGTTAGTTAGTGTGTCACTTTAACAACTGTTTAGACAGCTGCTATTTGGCACTGCAGGTCGGACTAATTACGCTTCTGGCTTAGCACATTTAAAATAATTATTTACATCGGGTATTTATATATAAACTTTAGCTAAACGCTGCAATAACGTTTTTAGTACTTTGTGTTTACTCCTTTTACAAGCTTTTATTTAACTTGCATTATTCGTATGTAAGTATGCAAGTTGTTGTATTTGCAATCCTTTTTTCAGACACTTGCCGGTATCCCATTTGAGCTGAAAGTTGGCATACTTACTTAAGTTCGGTGAAAATGCAATATTATGGTGTCACCGAACTGATCTGATGATGAAGACGGAAGATGGCCATAGCAACTCCTAAACTACACAAGATAAAGCCGTCGTGTCTGGAACTCTCATTCATTCTCATTGGAACCGTCTCAACAAGTTTTTTTTTAATCGTATGGCATTTATTTAGAACCATGAGATCTTCGAGAAGACAAGTATGGTTGCCAGTTTTTGTTGCATTCTTAGCACCACCCTACGTGGGTACTCCCTACGGACGTGGTGCAACTTTGACCCCCCTTTGTCAAGTGAGTGGGCAACTTGACTGTTAGAAGTTCTCAAGCCGCCCGAAGGCCTCTAACTTGGCTTAACGACTGCTGTCGTAGACAGCAGCCGGGATCAACGGCTTAACGTGCCTTCCAAAGCACGAAAGCGCTCAGTTAGTAACCACTCAAAGCGGTCACCCATCCAAGAACTGACCTGCGCCCACATACCGCACGCGGTAGGCGGGTGCCGCTGGGCCACAAGCGCTCTCAACAAGTAATTGATGCATGTGGAAAAAGTTACAGTCGCCAATATATAATAAATTTCCGGATTTTCAAACGATCCGCTATAGCCGATAAGGCAATGCTGGGTTACGTTATTATAGATATGTATAACAGATGTAGATATACATAAATCATCAGAGTGGGAAATAATACGGCCAATTGTTAGACCATCAGCCTTTCTCCTTTCACGAATAATCAGCGATAATCCTTTCATTTCTCTACACCTAATTCCTTTGCAGATGTCTAGTAGGTGTACAGATAAGGAGCGTAAAACTGCAGATGGTAAAAATATACGATGTCTATTTAGGTACCTACGGTTAACAACTTCGACTACTATGCTACCACCACTTCATTGTAGATTATATAAACAAACCATTAATTAGATAACAAAACAAAACAACGGACGATATCTTAAGGCACGTTTGAGCCAGTTTTAGCTAGTAAGCACTAAAACGACTTCGTCTTAAAAGCTTAAAGTGCTCTTTGATTTACTATTCAGTAACTCTATGTTAGTGTTAGATCTTTAAGCATCTTCGGGCTTTAATCTAAAACAACCATGGATCACAAAGCCTTTGTGACGAAAACTACTCTAGCAACTAATTAATTCTACGTTAATTAATAATTTAGGTTTATTATTTCTGCTCCTGTAGACTGTAATCCACTTGAAGCACGGTTCTGTTCTCAAGATTTTACTATGACGGTGGCAAACAAGTTTACGGCCTGTCTGATGGTAAGAAGACACCGTCGCCTATGGACACTTGCGACTCCAGAAGAATCAATGCGCTTTGCCGACCGTTTATTAGTTTGAGGATTCGTATTGACATCTATTAAGTATACTATAAACGTAAACGTTCACAGACCGCATTTGACGAATCGGACTTATTGGAACTACTTTAAATAAAAAAATGGCATTGTTTGTATGTATATGAAGTCATACAATACCCATCGTACGTTCGCAGCGGCAGTTGCTAATGTCGACGTATTTGAATAAAATAGAATATTATATGATAATTATTTATACGGGGCAATAAAAACACAAACAACGTAAAAGTGTCAGAGATTGGCACGAAACGTTCCATCTCATTTCTTGGAGATCAATCATAATTGCGCGGATTGTCAGTGTGAACTCATTCTACGTAGAAATATATTTGCATATTTTTTGCATTAAAATACAGTACCTGGAATACCGAGCTTTGCTCATGTTTTCCCGAAAAGTACGAGTTGTCCCGAAGATAAGACAAACCGATATCGATTTTCACCCTCGTAATTCTAATTATATATAGTGTACATTTTATTATAATCCTTAAAGCAGTTTTCGAGATTTTAATTACAAACAAACAAATAAATATACAAATGTTGCTCGTGTAATAGTACATAATATAAAATTATAATAATAAAATATACGATAGGATAGGATAAGTACAAAATACGTCATATAGTCATAGGGTCTGTCATAATGCCAAACAGTAAAGTGGATATATAAAGGTTTCATGAATAGTATAGTCTACCTCAGTTTCCAGTCCTCTGTTCGGTACACAAATCCGAATGAACAGTGGTAACGGCAATCCGATTTTCCAGGACACAGGTAGACATAACGTAACACAAACGAACCCACTTGATACGATCCCCGTCTGTACAATGCGGAACTGTGGACGCTTACATTAAATAATTGTTAGTAGCTTCCTAGGTAAACATTTACGTGAATTTCGGTGATTGATTTTCCAACAATAATATTTGTTATAATAATTTGGGTGCAAATTGTCGACAGGAGGAATCTGTTAGTGCTAGGGTTGGTTCTCTTATCGTCACTCGTGACAAGCTCAATGATGTTCTGTATTGTATCTGTAGCTTATTCGTGTGTAAATGGATGATTCACATCAAACGGGCGGACTCGGCGCGCACGCCACCAGAGCCAAAGGAATTCGAACCCTCCATACAGAGACTAGACTTCGTGTCCAAATAGCAGCGGCAGAGCCGACGGCAGCTGACTGGGTCCGACCGGCTGCCGGCAACCCATTCAAATATGAAATCTAACTTCTGCATGGAGGGTTCGAATTCCTTTGACTCTAGTGGGGTGCGCGCCGACTCCGGCCGTTTGATGTGAATCGTCCATAATGTAATGTCTGAAAAATTTGAAAGTAGCGCATCTATAATACACTGCCTGACCAAGTTTTGAAGTGGATACTTCTTTAATAGCAGCTTGCATGAATTAGCTACCCTACACTCAACGTAGGTAATAGGTATTCAATTTTAGTTCCATTACTAACGCTGGATGGCGCTAAAGTAAAAGTGGTGGTATCGGTGATTATCCAACAAAAACTAAAGCATAATACTATTGTATTTAAGTCCATTTTATTTTACATTGATGGTTATTCTCTTTAGTGACAAAAATTAATTGATAGGCTAAAACATAAGTATACCCTTTCCAACCCCCCGTGGTTCCAAGACAGACCTCTCTATCTCAAAGAATATTGGGATTCATAGTGTCGACCAATTCCGGAACCACTTAGAAGGCAAATCCAAAAAGCTAGGTGTGCTCAATCAAATAGAACCCGCTGCCTTTTTATCAAGCAAGAAGTGCATAGGTAATCCTTAAAAATATCGTCACACCTCTATGGTCACTAAGCATTAAATTATAAGCTGCTACTGTATTTTTTTAACTATTTAGATTAACGCATTGTTACGGTTTTAACGTCACAAGCTTAAGTAGATATAAACTAATCTATAAATGTTTTGTGAATCTATAAAGTTCACAAAAAATATTTCCCCTTTTAATTTTTATATCGTCGTCTAAAGAAGTTGCAAATTTCGAGTTCACCTACTGACTTGTCTGCGCGTGGGGACCCTTTCTTAGTGACAGCCAATTTTTATTTTCGTTTTTAGCCTATTTGTGGAAGACTAAGGCTGGGTTGCACCAAACCGTCTGTAATCGTAAGCTGCGTTTGTTAAAATTTGAATGTATGGAAACTTTGTCAACTTTCCATGGGATGACAGCTGCCGGCGCCATAGTCTGTGATCGTAAGTCGGTGCAACCCAGCCTAGGAGGTCAGTTGGCTCATCGCTTTGTACAGTATTCGTCCTGCAATATGTTGTGTGTTGTGTGTATTCGCTCACGCGCACCGAGTATAAGCATGGGCAGAACGCGCGCGAAACAAACTGAATAGAATGCGAAGTGGTGATCCAAATAAACCTCTAGGTCTTAGCAGTATTTATGTGGCAATAAATCTGTCTCGAAGCAACTATTTTTTCCGGTGCTAATAGTGGAGTCTTGTAACTTGGGGGTGATATTTCTCAGTAGCAAATCACTGTTATCTATTGCGTCATGGTTGGCAGTTTTTTTTTAGCTTTTGCAATACCTATTGAAAAAGCTAATTAAATCTACCTAGAGATAATGTGGATAGAAAGTTTATATTGAAAAGGAAATAAAGCTAATTCTACTAATGTTATACAGCGTGGTTTTCGATAACCTGTAACAAGTAAAGACAGATTTTGATGAAACTAGGGCATTTTCCTGGCCGCTTTAGAACAACATAATATATAGAAGCTGGTATTGTACACGATACCGGTCAGCTATTTTTGTTGCTTTTTACCATAGTTACACCTCCTGAGTCACTCGTTTAAAACTGTGATTTTACAGAGTTGAAATCTACTAAACATGAGTTTTAGCGATGATTGTAAACCCATTTTGAGCCATTTGGTCATCTCTTGCATGCTAGAAGTAGCAACCAAATGTACCAAATAAAAGTTTATATGGTCTTTTTTTCTAAAAACTTGGTTACTCTAGTCTCCTCGCTGACGGGAGAGAATAACAACACGGAAAAGTTGATTAATGTACGTATAAAAAATGTAACAACCAACGTTTCTATAGTGTCCTGATCTATTTTAATTGAAAACTTCTAAATAAATGTATGCCTCTAAGTTGAGTATAAGCCCCATCCATATATGTATTGTGTTATTTCGGGTGAAGGTAATTATTCGGTTGTATGTAATTTAGTCACCCAATTAAAGGACTTTATGCAACGAATATTTTCCTGAACCTGTTTAAATTTACTTGTCGGTTTTAACTTCAGGATAAGCTATTTCAGAAGATTAAGCCCGCATTTTTTTAGATTTAATTAAGATTACAGTGCCTACCTCTACTTAATATTCACGAGAATACTGCCATCACTTAGTATTTAACGATTTAAATCTGCAAGTTTGGCACATTCTTATCACCAGAGTAAATAAATAAATGCGAAATTATAATATTGAACTATAAGAGCGACAGCATAAACATTTATCAAGTTCCGATGTATCTAAAAAGTTTAAAAGTTACCCTTATTCAAGTTTCACATTAAATGATTCGTATTGAATTTCATAGGCGAATCCCAATAGCGATATTAGAGATATCATCAAAGTAAATGGAATAGAAAAAAACTAAAAACATCGTTCTTACGTGACCTTTTATTTAAATAAAAAACCAATGGAGGGTGAAATCCGTCCCTTCCGCCCTAATCTCGTGCCGCCATGTCAACAAACAAACATATTTATTCCATAGACATCAATACTTTTTTTCTGTAATACTTGAGAAGGTTCGCTTACGGATTATCCTGGCGGTATTAGTTTTTTTCCTCCCTGAGCTTACTTTTGATAAGATTACACGTCTATTTTCAGAAAAGCTGAGGTAATACAGGCATCTAAAATGTCCAAAGTGGACATAAGATATAGGATAGCGATAAAACTAAAAACGAAAAGATTTGTCATGCCAAGGAATGCCTAATCCATGCGGTTACTTTTAGTTAGGTTTGGTCCGTGTTTTAGAAGAAAATATTTGGGCGATTTGAATGTATTCGTAGCTCACAGATGAGTTACATTCGTATTAAATGCACATTGTTATAAAATTACACTTTAGCAAATAAATATGTAACCGTGTAGGGAAAAGCTAATTTTCAGTGGCCATTAATTGTTAACGGTAAATAATTTATATTGCAATGAATCGGCTCATATCAGAGAGCAATTCACAAAACAAATGTATTGAATTGGCAAACAAAGTTTGGGCAATGTTTTCCTCCAGCGAAATTAAAATTCCCGGAAAATAGAGTTCCACGCGAGCGAGCTTAAAGTAATAAAATGAAATTTAATACCCATCTCCTAAATTTCACAAACTCGTATGTTAGTAAATAGTCATTGCAAAATCAACTTTACCGCCTACAATGTAGAGTTTAAAATTATTTATAACGAAAAGGTGAGATAGCTAGGCATGCATGGGATATCTGGGCGGCGATAACAAAATAGCATGTAAAGCAAATTATTTCGAGGCGTATAAGCCCTTCTTGGTTAGGCAAGTTCGCGTGTAGGGCACACAAACGAAAATGTAATAAGGTATATTCAACACTACATGGACGCTGGCTTATCATCACAATGAAATGCAATCGCAAATATTGATTTAAGTGCATTTCCTGTGGGATGCGGATTCATCGATACCTTTATTTGTATGATAGTGCGATAAATACCCTTTCAAATATGAAAAATTTAATATTTACACTTACTTATAGGTACGTCAATTACGATAGTTTTTGTTAATATTGGTCTTATCTGTATAACTAGTTACGCGTAAGTACATATTTGATCTACCATTTCTTTATCATATTATCGTAATTTTCTTTGCCCTCTGGCTAGATGTTGGCCAAGAGCAATCCTATTTTTAATAAAAAAAAATTAAGAGCTTTTTATTGCTCTACGAGTATATAAGTACCTATACGCACTATCTGTGTACTCTCAATGTAAACGTACGATTTTTTTTATTAATCTTGTCATTATCTGATCTTGTCTGAGTACAATCAGCAAAGTAGGTAGTCAATTGCGCTCCCCTCAAGCTGCAAAACTACTACTTTGCTGTCTGTACATTTAAGTTAGTGCCAAAGCACAGACGCACTAAATTTCAAAGCGCGCGAAACCAAATTTGGTTCTACTTACTCGTACGTATGGAAATAATTTTACTTACGCTACCGTGATACACTTACATAAAGCATTACTTATAATAGATAATGTGTGAAGATGAGAATTCCCCGAGTTACACTAGACACGTTTGAGCGTTCTCAGCCTATTATGGAAAGGAGCAATCAAGCTGTTGTTAGGGTTAAAAAAGTGGATCGAAAACGGTTCAGTGCTCTCGGTGAGGGCTGCTTAATAAATCTATTACTTACTGCTCAGTAGCTCGGATAAGCTTCTGTATCTTTTGTATTCTTGTTTTAATTATAGAGATGCTTGTTGGATAGACAAGTTCACGCGTTGAGAAGCGGTAGGTAATATTGATATTGAATATGTGATCCCAATTTAATTATCGACGATAACACGTTTAAAATAGTGCTATTTTCATGACTTATTTTAATTTTGAAGCTTGAAAACCATTTAGGACATCTCTAAGGACTTTGGAATAATCTCTCAGGTATTAAATTTATTTTGTATACTTTTTTTGTTCATTCGGACAGAGACTGCATACGTCCCAAATATTTATAATGTCTTGTAAGTTTATTTTCATTTAATGATAATGACATAAGTTTTTTAACAGTATAGTTTTGAAATCATTACTATTATTACCAGTTTCTTTAATTGCATAATTCATGTTTTGACTTGTAAAAATAGCCTTGTGGCCTACAGCAGAATAACTGTTTGATTTTAGTTTTGAATTAAATGTTTCATTTAAGGTTAGGCTGAAGAAGTAGTTGACGCAGGAGTCATTCTATTCATATGATGAGTTTTTAGTTTACCGATAATTCTTTAAAGGTAAAACATATATGTTTCATAATAATATTCAAAAGTAATATGAAGAAAATGGCCGTTGGGGCGGAAAGGTTCTCGAGTGGCGACCAAGTACCGGAAGGCGTAGTGTGGGCAGGCCCCCCACACGGTGGACCGATGACCTGGTAAAGGTCGCCGGTGTCCGCTGGATGCGGGTGGCGCAGGACCGGTCATTGTGGAAGTCTTTGGGGGAGGCCTATGTCCAGCAGTGGACGTCTTTCGGCTGACATGATGATGATGATGATGAAGAAAATTGGTATAATTATAACATGAACAACTATAATGTAATTAATTAATAATATTTGAGCACTATTGCAAAATTTGTAAACTCAATATTGTATCTCGACTTGTAACAATTTTTATTAATAATATATTTTTATTTCATTTAATTTCTTTTCTGTTCATTTCATTTTGATTTTTTGACGTAATTTAAACTTATTAATGATCATGTGATCGAAGGAAAGATGAAGCTGGACATTGTACGAGTATGTCCATCGTGATAAATTTGAATGTATTACACATTTGATTACCGAAACATACCTAAACGTTTTGCGTTTTAAAGCCAAAGGTCGCCCAAACTTCACTATTTTGGTATACACGGCTCGCTAACAATAAAATTAATGTTGCGAATACAAGCACTTCGGGCTTTGTTTTAAATGCTACGTGCGATTATAGTAAAGAACGAAATAACCGCTTGCAAGGTACTATCAGTAGCCTAAATGAATGCTTGTAACTCTCGAATTAGAGACTACTCATAAGAATAGATTATGAATGGCCGTGAATTGGGTTATGTTGTCAAAGTATGTTCAAGATATGAGTATGCTATGGCTAACAGAAGAATTACAACTTCAAACAAGACTAATCAATTAAAAAACTAAAAAAAACCCCACTGCGTTTCGGTGTAATTTGGAATTTTTGCCAAAAATCCGCCATTTTCTGCCGCCATACCCAGTGTTACTCTCACAGTAAATATGAATCTAAAGACACCTCTCAAGCTAAAATCCATCGAGCCGTTCAGGCTGCAGAGCGTGTCAAACAATTATACCTACATAATACATATATACTCTCGAAAAACATAACCCTCCTTTTGGCGCAGTCGGGTAAACAATTTATTTGATAAGAATCCTATGATGGTCGCAAAGCAGTCGCCGCGCCGCCACCGCGCCAAACGCCAAATGTGTTTTGCCCTTATGCGCTTAGAAACTTGTACAGTAAACCAAGAATTTTTGTACCTATTACAAATTGGATTATTAAGGTTCAATTTTGGCTGACAGTGGCCGTACAAGCTTACGCAGCGATACGCCTTGTACTCACATATGAGTATCTATTTGGAAGATCTTGTCGTGATTATTTTATCCATCGATGTATAACAAAACACTACTATCATATTCCAGCAGGTGGGGAAATGCGCCTACGGTCAAGTGCCTCTATCAACCCAAAAAATTGGGGTGGAAGGAAGGGTCGAGGCACTTGTCCCGTGGGTGTAGATACTCCACCTGTCCATGTAAATTTGTAATAAAGCACCAATTACTAGACTACTCAATAAAAAAAAACTTTTGTTGTATTATGGAATTGTATAAATAGTATGTTAACATACGGAGTGCAAGTCGCGAAATAAACGCGGTTCGGAAAGCAAAAAAATATAAGGCTTTTGTAAAGAAATTGTCTTTTAAAAGTAACTTTTACAAATAAGGCTTTCTTAGTTCTCCATACAAACGTAGATTCGCTCTCATTTTAAATAAGCATGCTGGAATAACATGAAACTTTGTATAGGTACACAATGGGATCCTGTATATCCAGGTCGGAAAAATATAGTTTCTGTTGCTTGAAATTGTAATAGAAACAAAATACAGCGATTATTAAGTTTTTCATATAACACCTAAAAACTCAAAAACTCACTGTTTTTTTTTTCTATTACAAATTCTAGCAACAGAAACTAATTTCTGGCCTAGATATGACGGATCCCATTGTGTATACAAAGTTCCATGTTATTTCAGCACGGCGTTTTAAATTTGTATCGAGAATCGATTTCAGTCGAGCGTGGGGTGGGACCCTTAAGATTTATTTCGGGGTCAGTTTTGACTAAAAGCAATCTTTAGCGGTCTACATAAACCCATTTCACGTTTCGTCAGCAAACACCAATTCTAAGGTATGCGTAAAAACGCGGGAACCTGAGACCTCCTAAGGGCTTTGGTAAATATTGAGTTAGTCGAATAAGATCGATTGTACGTGCGGTCCCGCGCCGCTGGCTGCTTAATACCGTGACGTACGCGCAGGAAACCGACCCATTTCGATATCGACACTCCTATTCACTAACTTCCGGCGTGCTTCCTTGTGAGGTCAAAATGGCGATTATAGTTTAATGTATGCTGGGTGATGCACGTCCTTGCCATGTAAGAAATTATATTTTCTTATGAATACACAATACCGATTGTGTATATATAATCCACGGGATTAAGCAGACAATGCTTTACTTACTTGATATCCAAATTTGGCTCCTGCAATAATAACATTGAACAAAAAAAAGATAACTCGATCGTAAACGATTACCTAATAAGTATATAAGTAGTATAAGTATCTAGTGTATAAGTAGGTAGTGTATAAGTAAAGACGTGTGTAAGCAAGTGTGATCCCCGTCTGGTGCCGGGTTAGAATAGCACCACCCACTTTCTTCCCGTGGGTGTCGTAAGAGTCGACTATAGGAACCAGGTTGAAGTGTGTTGTGAGCGATAGGCTAGCAACCTGTCACTGAAATATCATATTTTCTGCATATCCTACAAATCCTACAATAGCTAAAAGTGGCACTGTAAATAATTTTCGTGTGCTCCGCCGGCCCCTTTTGGGAGTAAAGGCGTGAGTTTATGTGTATGAGTAACGTTATAGTAATAAAAAGGAACTGAGTGCGAAGCGCCATTAAACTGCTTACTCCAGTTCGTCACATTTATTGTGAACTGCTACGTGATTGGTTATTTAATAAAATAATATTAATAAATAGTAAAGAGATTAAACATGATTTTCTACAAAAAATGTGTAAAAGATGAGTTTATTTGAAGTTACAATTAAGGCCTCGTGAAAAACAAATTCTCTAATAAACAAAATTTGATATGCAGTTACAGATATTTTATGGCCATAGTAAAACGTCTATTGGTGCACTCGGTATCACTCGATGAACCGCTATAAACGTTCTTCGCGGTTAATCGGGTTACCAATATTTAATCACCACAATCAATCAAGTAACTTCAACCACCAATAAATCTACCCGGCAGAACTATAAATCGCTCGTCGTTCGACCCGCTAAACCGTATCATTAGGGCGACCCACACAATCCCTATCATTTTAATAATTCACATCGTCCTATCATTGGCCCATTTGGAGTCCCTATACTTTCCCAAACCCGACTTTCGGTAATTACCGCTTTTATATTCGCTTTCGAAGGGTTAGTTTAGGCTCTAGGCAAACTAGGCAATTATCACATCGCCCGCAGATAGTTCCCACGGGAGTATAATATTGTAAACTTACATACAAACGTGTCGAACCTCGCGGCTATTTGTACTCATCTTTTTGTTACAATAGACTCGCAGTAGGACGTCGTATCGTGGTCACTCTTGTTACGAAGCCTTAGAGTGCATCCTTGCGGTCGCATCTCCTTCTTCCGCGTCCGTCGACCGTTTTCTTCCCGATATGCGGTCCTGTTCGGTTAATGAGAAGCAATAGATAGCGTGTACAAGAAAGTGGGCGGACGGGGTTCGTGTTACAGTCTCTTGGTAGAAGTTTTGTTTGCTCGGGACACACGGGCCCGCGTGAGAACCTCCCGAACTGCATGGGCGTGACATCGAACTCTTTTTTGTCATAGTTTTTTCTTATTTTCTTTTGTACGGCTAATGTTGAGTATCGGTAATAACTATAGAGACATCGGGTCCGACGTGACCGTGACAATGCAACTCTCGTCGAGATGGTAATGGAACGTAGCTTATGCCCATTATGCACCACACGTGTTTAGGTCTCTTTACATTTTAAGCTTTAGAAATCTTCAAACTTTTGGAACTGCACGTTTGTTGCATTTTACGACTGGATCGTCGTAAATGTGTTACGACCCAAAATTTTATGCCAATTAGTTGTTATGACAGAAGAGTTCCGCGAAAGCATTTTAATACTCGTTTTGTGAACATTTTAGTAGTCACCGGGCTGAAACTCTAAAATTAACTCAAAAGCCCGCTGGTAGCTATTAAAAAGTCATTAAAGTTTCTGGAACGATAAGTCAATATGAACGAGCGAGTAGTGTCATGCACATGCGACATAGGTTATTATGTATTGTATGCACGTAGCCATTTTCAGTTATAAAGCAGATCAGAATACTTTCTCTGCATTGTTTTGCTTCCCCAGGGGAGGTAGTGACTGAATACAAATCGTTGTTTACTTGTTAGGTATTTACAATTAGAAAACTTGGCCGCTATAAACTTAATATCGCTTACACTTTGGCAAGCTGGACTTCTTATTTTAGTAGGTATTACACACAAATGCCAACAATGAATCATTACACAACTATGCCCCTGTAACATAATCATTATTAACTAATTAAGACGACTAATTAATGTCTAACTTAACGCTGTCATAGTTAGCTCTAACAGGTTAAAAAAGTGTGATGACCTTTCAACATGTAACTCCCAGCTACCGGAAAATATGCCCCACTTCATATTTACGTACAGGCAACCTCGGATCTAACTCCCAAAGGCGTTACGGAGGTTTTGCCTATTCGGACAGTTTCATCCGAGTTGCTTCCCTAATGAAATTTACATATTTCATTTCAAGTAACAGACCAATATACCTGGCGTCCGGCTATATTGGTTCCGAGGGCTTTATTGAATAAAACATAGCATGTATTGCATGTATCCGACCTTTCAGATGCATATTTCTTACATATTTCGTGCCCGTAACGGCCGGAGTGTGCATCTACATTTTTATTGCGATCCCCTTTATTTAATATAGTTCCGTTACAAACTCCTATAAAATCCAATAGGAAATAGTTTGTCTTTCATGAGCGTACTTTGCTGTAGTTTTGAATATCAATTGCATTTTTATACGGAGCAACTCATAAATGCGGTTGTTTTGGCTATCGGGAATCCATATTTCATTAAGTGGATTCATAATGTATCATATCGATCGGAAGTCTGTTTGGGTACATAAATATTACTAATCAAAATATTGGGGAGGGCTACAATGCGTGAAGGCCCAGGGGTGAAACCGCAATCCACGGTGGAAAATCACGAGACCTAATAATGAAAACCATTAGTGGTGCACATAATAATATTTCAATAGATACACGCGGTCCACTTCCCACGGACTCTACTGTCAATAACTAAGATAACCATGCAGCGGCGATCGCCGGAACTTTAGACAGATAATGAGGAAAATGCACCATCGTAAGTACTCTAGCGCCACCACGCGCTGCAAACTTAACTTGGCAGCCGAGTATAAAATAAAAAATAATAAAGAGTGCCTCTGGGCAGTGTCTATTCTTCACCTTTTGTTGGGACAGGTGATTGATGGACCCTTTATTGTTGGTGTCGTTTGCTTTGAGAAATGAACTGTTATGTTTGCGCTCGGATACTTGATTGCTTGCAATTTGGGTTACTTTTTTCCCGCGGCGCATTCAATAAAACGTTTGATAAATTAAATTTTTTGTCTGAGTTATATAACCATTTTAAAACAATTAAAGCCTGAAACGTATTGCTGTTTGGACAGCATAAATAACGACTTAATTATAGGATCAGAAAGGCGGCACTATAATTTTGGCAAAAGAATGTTGAATTAGGCCTTTAATCGGGGCTAGAACAAAATAATAGGCCAAATAAGTGGCTTCTATGAAAAAGTGCATGACGTCTCATTATTTATACAGCGACGATTAACATTTGTGCTTAAGCGGTGCCGCATGGGGATTAAAATGTCGAATTTACTTCACTAACAGACCATGTAAAATGGCACTCCACCCTGCACGGTGATATTCAATCCAAGTCTCCCCATTTAAGTAGCAGGGTGGCATGGCATGAATAGTGCCTACTATACCTACTCGTACGTATGCTTTGATGTTTACCGATGAATGATTATGCTCCCTAAATGTCGAAATTAATATAGGCAGCTATTGTTAGAGGTACGTCGAAAAGCCAATTAAATTCGGTTCCTGCATTCAGCGCGGCTTTATTAGCATTCCGTGTTTTCTATAGACGCTTGGAAAGGGGATGCATACAGTACAGAGGCGAGGATTTCAAATTAGTTATTTCCATGAAACCAGCTATATAGAGTGAGGACATTTCCCTGATTAGAAGATGGCTTAATTTTGTAGCTCGAAGTAAATCTAGCTAGAAGCATCTAGATAGTACCGCGAGTGCACACAGCCACACATACATATTCACAGAGGTATCAGAGTGATTCATTAAGCAACTCTCAAAGTAAAGCCCCAGCACACATTTAGGTCGATTAAGCACTTAAAACTGGCTTCGCGAATCCAAAATAACGCTGAATGAGTACTATATATCTGAAAATGCAGTTGCGGTTAGCCTGCCTACGTTTTATTGAGCAATTGTAAGGCAAACAATGAGCTGAAATTTTAACGGCGTGCCGTGTAATATTATCGAGTTAAAACAATTTTCAGGAACACGTAACGGTAATTAGCCTATATTACATAAACGGCGATTGCTAGGAACATGCAGGCAACTAAAAGTACCTAATGTATACTAACACGTATGTGTAAATTAGGTCCGTTCTTAACTAATTAATCAGTTACCTATCAATAATGCCATACGAGGGGATATCACTAATTTCTACAGTTTTTTTATAGGTCGTGTATGGGTCTTAGATAATATGTGAGATTTAACCTTGATGTAACCATTTCATGATGTGGGTGTCATATCCGTATACATATATTGGACATATTAAGTTAGTTAGTAACATTTTAGTTAACCAGACGACGTCATGATAATCTTACTACCAGCTATATCACTGTTATTACATCGTAGTGGCGGGGCTGGACCCCTTTTTATAGGACTGGGCCAGAAGATACCCAAAACCGAGAATGGAAGAAGAAGAGGCGGTCTATGGTCAGCAGTGAGACACATTAGCCACTTTGCCTACTCACTCTCTATGTCACTTTAGCGTCAACTTTTTTTTGTCACTTTAGGGTCGACAACGCGCATGTGACACCCCTGAAGTCGCAGGCGGGCCGTACGCTTGTTTGCCACCGACGTGGACTAAAACTTTGGATAATTTTACACCCCAGTGTTCCAAACCTACGCCCCAACATATATCGTGCTTTTCCTAACATTTTTTCACCTTAATTGTAATAGAGTGAATAATTATAAGTACATATTTTTGTAGCCGACTTCATACGCTTTTAGTCAGCAGCAAAAGTATCTAAGCATTATAACCCGTTCACAATTATCTAGACAGAGCCTTATTCTCTTGACATTAGAGTCTGTGTGTAGCTCATTTTGAGCACTAGGCCCACGTAGCTGCTTCTGCTGCTGACTGTACCAATAGCTGTGGCACGCTCTTATCAGGATCATCTTCACGCTGCTTGCTCCGGGCTAATGAGAGGATCCATGCTGCAACGCGAGAAATTTCTACTCGCACGTTTCTGTTTAAAATGTTTAACTGACTCGCTCCAGGCTTTGCGAAGAAATAAATTCGCAAATTCAATGATGACCTAACTTTATTCGTACACATAAAATCAACAACCGATGTTGATAGTTAATTTTATAGTAAAGTGACACGTGTTGGGCGGGATTCAAAACGCAACATTTCAAGCTCTCACATTATCAAGATTATGTCATACAATTGCAATCGACATGAATTATAAATAAATATTTATAATATTCTGAATCACTAATACTAAAAAAAGTTTCTAGTGCAAACTACTTACAGATACGTCTGCACAAAGAGGAAGACCGTTTCAATTCTTAGTTTTTTATAAGTACGTCACACAAATTCATCATCTCTAAACGCTATTTTAAACGACACACCGTTGATTGAAACCGGACTCTTTCCCATTATTTGTACAGGCCAAAAGAAATGAATTCTCCATTTGATTTGAATTTGGACTCCAGGCGTCCGTAGGTAATTGTTCGTTGAGATCCGTGAAAGTGTTCCGTGGTCGGTCATTGTGCTTGCTGCCTTGCATAGCAAACTTGACAGTGAAATATTTTGACAATAGTGTCATAATAAACGTTTTTTTGGGATATATACTTTTTCATATGGTGAATATTTTCTAATTTTTGAGTCCTTTATGGCGCTAGTAGTGTTTGTAAAACCTATAGGTAGTTAGCGTCTTTTGTATTACAATAGCTTCTTTCAACTTGAAATCTTTGTTAAGTAAATTCTTGGTAATATTCTAACTTTAATTGAAAACAAGATGTATAAAAACTTATAAAATTGTTTCCATCTCCATCAGAATAGGCCTTCAAAAACATTTGTTAGCAAGGGTTGAAATTAGAAAAAGTTTTAATTGAAAACCAACACGGAAGAAGTTTTATTAAAACGTACCTAACTTTATTTCATCAGTTTAGAACAACTGAAGCCGTTTAAAAATAACACTATCAATTTCACAAAATAATCCAGGTTTTATATGGGTCCGCTAAACTTTATAACAATAAAAACAACAATGTGTACCTACTGAGAATAACAACAACTATGTGTACGGAACGAAGGTGAACGTATGTTTATAATAACGGGTCTTAAAAAGGGCAAATTCTAGATCCAGCTCATTCTTTGTATCCACGGGCCGAACCATTTACCCTCTTAACTAACTAAAAGTTACTTCAATAAATAATGTTAAAAATTACCAGATTATACCTTATGATTTTCTCTTTTTAGATGCAGTCCAGAGGTTTGTGGAGATGCCTACATACACGGAGGTGAACCCGGGAGAAGACGCACTACTCAAGTGCAGGATATCGGAGAAAAAGGGAGTCTGTTCATGGCAGAAAGATAACAAGGTCAGTCCAGTACAAAAATAGAGGTAGGGCACGGGACAAGCGCGTCCAAACACCGCGGTCATAATAACACTGCCCGCCAGAGCTATCGGTGATGAGTCAAGAGTGAGTTACCTATATTTCTCTCTAGCTGCCAATACGACTAATCCTCAAATCAAAAAAGGGATTGACGAGGGATTTTTATTTTATTTTTTCACTCTGGATAGGTTTGCGCTTGACCACAAATCACCTGATGGTATAATAAGCGATATTGCGGTCTAGGATGGAGCGCGCCACGAGCGCGCTTATCTAGCTTATTGATTACTCTTTATTGATTTGACTTGTGTCTCTTCAGGATTTTACGATTGAATTACAAATGTATAAGTTTTAGATTTTTCCCTGTACTTGTAGTATAAGACGATATTACTTGCCAAATTTCATAGTTCTAGGTCAACGGAAAGTACCCTATAACTTTTGATTGCCTTGAGAGTGTTAATATATACGTTTTTTGCGGCATAAACGGCCGTCTCTTTTTTTACGTTAACTTAAGTTTGATTTTATCACAGTTTATCAGGGACTGTAGACCTGAGTATATGGTTTTAATTTCAACTCGATACCTCCACGTGTCCTCGAGACAAAGGGTCTTGACAGACAGACAGACAGACGGACAAAAAAGTGATCCTATACGGGTTCCGCTTTTTTCCTTTTGAGGTACGGAAAAATTACAACATATCCAACATATATATTCAAACATATGTCGTATTTTTTTTTAAATTATGATATCACTTAGTTTATAGTGTGGCTATATTTGCTCACATCTGAATTCTGACATTCAATAAAGCCACACAGTCTCATCGAACACCGGATGTTCCGAGCGCGTAAATTTTCCAATTTCCTCAAATGTTTGCTTTGGTTATAGTGTCAGTCGGTTCCATTTTCATGAAAATAAACCTCCCAGAAATGGGAGTTAATACATATTTAACTCAATATATCTAATTAAGTCTATTAGCTTTGAAAATATGATATATTGCCAATGTCGACTATGACTAATAGAAGTAATAGGTACCAACACTATTATCCATCCCAACTACATACATTTAGTCGACAAGGCAACACTTCAAATTGTATAATGCTCTTCCTTAATCGTTTTACAAACGGCTTTGTCACTTTGTTTCTACGAAAGTTTATCATGGCCGTGTAGGTACAGCACGTATGACCTCATTAGTTATGTCTATGTACGTTTTTTATCGCCGGAAAATACGGTTTTTTGGACCGTGTACAAATGTATGGTTATTCATAGCAGTTCACTTACAATTGGTAGTGGGATGACTTGTCGAACTGTACGGGTTATATCATGGGTTGGGTGAGCAGAATTCAGGGTTTATTCGGGTAGCGAAATGTTAGTAGGATTTTTTCCGTATTGAACTGTTTGAACTAGGGATACTTACTCCTCCGCCTTAAAGAAGACCACAGCCTTATTAACACAACTACCTCCATGCGCGTGTTCCATCGCTTGAATAATGGGTTGTGCTCCTAAGAACTGTTCTACATGATGCCCACGGCCGCTTTCTACCATCGCACCGCTCGCCGTCGTCAGGGCATTCATCGTTAGACCTTAGAACCTCAATGGTCGCGTACGGTGCGGTTTCAGAGGAATTTCCTTCATCGGATGCTCCGGTTGTGGAATGAGCTCCCTGCCGAGGTTTTCCCGAGGGACTACAGTATGGGGCTCTTCAAGAAAGGAGTGTATAAAATTTTAAAGGGTCGGCAACGCGCATGTGACACCCCTGGAGTTGCAGGCGTCCATAGGCTGCGGTGACCGCTTACCATCAGGCGGGCCGTATGCTTATTTGCCACCGACGTGGTATATAAAAAACCGAGAATGGAAGAAAAAGGAGCGGTCTTTGGTCAGCAGTGAGACACATTAGCCACTTTATCTACTCACTCTCTATGTCACTTTAGCGTCAACTTTCGTTTAGTCACTTTAGGGTCGGCAACGCGCATGTGATTCCCCTGGAGTTGCAGGCGCCCATAGGCTGTGGTGACCGCTTACCATCAGGCGGGTCGTATGCTTGTTTGCCACCAACGTGGTATAAAAAAACTTGCTCTTTAGGTATGTTCGGTTGTGTTGCTAAAGGTGATGAAGTAAGGTTGCCAGAGCTCCCGAGGAAGCGCTGTTAGTGTTCAGGTAAGGGATCTGCATATGTCTCTAGCTGTCAACACAACGAATCCTCAAATCAACAAAGTGTCGGTAACGCGCTTGTGATTCTTTCGGTGTTGGAAGCGTCCATAGGCTACGATGTCAGCTTACCATCAGGCATATAGTAAGCTTGTTTGCCACCGTCGTTGTACTTATAAAAATAACCTGTCATTCACACTAAACATTCTTTGGGTAAAATTAAAACACTACCCCGGTCAGTATATCACTGCACGTCCCCTAAATACGACGCCATTTCATACATCCGTACGCAGAATTTCGTACTGACGTCACTCGGCGAGACGCACAGATATTGTGCTCGGGTTATACTTGAAATTATTTAAAACGACCAACTTTTATAAATGATTATTGGATTTTGAATCTTCTAGCTGGCACTATAAAGTTACTTTTTGAACTGGTTACTTTGATATGACTTGGACAACACTATATGTAGTTAATGTGGATAGGTACGAGTATCAAAAATGTTAATAAACTTTAAATATTGACAGACACTTATAGTTGGATTATTTTCTAACAATCGCGCCAAAGTTAGAATTACATATTATATAGACTATGGGAATTACATTCACTATTCCTGGCTTACTTAAAGACTGCTTGTAACACGATAGAAATTCAAAAGAGAATCGACAAATGTACGTTAAATTACGTAAATATATGTTAATTTTAACATAATTGGGAGTACCCAGTTAGCTTTCGACAATAATTGCTGATTCACGTTGCACCATTTAATTAACATAACGCACCAAAAATCTTACTCTATCACCGTGCTATCTATGTTGTTAAACGTAACCTTTATTATCTAAGACATAAGGTTGCTTTTGTTATCAAAGGAGGGTGCCAAACCACCTCAAAGCGTTAATTAGCCCGCTGCATGCGCCAAACCGATTTTTAGCGTGTTCCACCGGGAATGAGGTCGTAAAAGAAATTTGGCGGTGGGGCGGAAGGCCATTAAAGTCATACGGATTTTGTTTCATCCCCGAAGGGTGTGAGAAACGTGTATCGAATATTAATAGGCATTTATAGTCCCCCTTTACCTGAGGAGAATGTCGAAAAGTGTAAAATTTGCGCAAGATGCGACAAAAGGTTGGAAAGCTTAATTTTTACCAGTAAATTTGGGGTGCAGAGGGAAACCGGTCTAAACTTAATTCTGCGGCATATACCTACCTACTTTTATGTCGAACTACGAGTAGCTGTCCCGGCGAATTTCGTACCGCCCCCGAGCCGTTCCGTAAAAAATGTATGAGAATGTGTTTTTTTCTTATATTTTACCAACCTTTTAAGGCGCAGGGTAGGGCAAACCATTCTCCATACAAAGGTTGTGCAAGTTTTTTGCGTTAGTTTTGGCACTGCAGCATTTAATTTTATTTTTTGTTGGTACATATTGGACATACGCAGAAGTTGATGTTGAAATTTAGCATTATTTAAAAAAAATATAAAAAATGATTAAAATTAAAAAAGAAATACATCAATACATAGCTAACAAAAAAATCTTCATCTCTTCCTCCTAACGTTATTCCCAGTACAGTTGTATCCTGAAGGATGCCTGGGGTCCGCTTATCTAATCCCAAGAGTTGGCGTAGGCACTAATTTTAATTAACAAAAAAATAAGCATATGGACCAAAAATAGTAACTGGAGTGCAAACAAAAAATAAGTAAAACTTGCACAAAGTTTGTATGGAAAGAGCTTGCCCACCCCTTCGCCTTGCTAGTTATTACTGTTATAAGCTAAGAGTGAAGACAAATCCAAAAAATCAAAGATCATAATAATCGTCTCAGTCGTCCATGACTTCACAAAGTTGACAAAGTTGTGGCTCTCTGAGTCTTAGACAGAAGGTAGGGAGGTATGTGCGGTTTTTATTTATATTTATAGATATAAGTATATGTATTTATATATTTATATATTATATAAGTATAAATTCATTTACACGATATTTGTATGTATCTACCTATGTATTTATTTATGTCGATATTTGCGTTTATTCCCAGTAGTCCCGTGGAAGGAGTTCCATGGCGGAACTAGTGAAACTTTTTTTCCCAATAGTTCCGTTCCCAATGTTCAGTTGTGGCGCTTCGCCGGCCGCTGCCGCGGCACGCTCGCTTCGCTCGCTCGGCTCGCGCGTTGTAGGGTCACAGTTCTACTAACACTCCTCCTCGCTTCGCTCGTCGTCGTACCTAACTACCACTCTGTACCGTTGACGGAACTATTGGGAAAAAAAGTCTCACTAGTTCCACCACGGAACTACTTCCACGGGACTACTGGGAATGAACTGATATTTGTTGTGTTAAATATAATTGCTTGTTCGATTGCTTTTTCTCATACCATCTTGCCACTTGTACATGTTGTTCAGTATATCTGCCATATAAAATGTCCTCTCAGTTACTCAAAGGTTAGCTGGAAGAGATCCCTTAAAAGGATAAGTTCACCTTTGTACAAAAGTCTAAAATTAAGTTTATTTTTCTTTTATGTACTTGTTTTGTGCAATAAAGTGTTTAAACAAACAAACAAACAAACTTCATGAGTTATAAATGGCGTACCTAACACGACTTTGTTTTAGCCATGTACATTATAGATATGAGAATTCTGAAACAGATAAAGTAGTGGCTCTGTAAACTGTAGACCTCGCAATTTTTTTATCTAACTACAAAATTTCAAAAAACTGACTCGACAAAAAATTCTATGTAATTACCGAACATCCACCACCATATCAGCCCTAGGACGTCCACTGCTGGACATAGGCCTCCCCCAATTTCATTATGTTAGGGGGTAAATGCCATAATCGCCACGCTTGGCGTGCGGGTTGGCGATCGCAGTATCTCCACCGCATTCTAGGAATGCTGCTGCCCATTCCCCGGTGGTCTTGGTCGTAGTTTAAGGACATACCCGGGTCCACATAATTTCACGAGAATCGGTTGAGAAATGCGACCTGTAGAGGAGAACATCCGGACAGTCAGACAGACAGACATATGAAAGATTTTTTTTGTCGAAAGCTGAAACGGAGACGCTCCGCTCGCTCGGTCAATAAGTATTTTACAATGGCAACCGAGTTCAACGGCTTCCATACTCAACTTTTAAATTGGATTGAAAGTATTTTGAACTCAATTAAAACCAGTTGCCAATAAAATTTTATTCCGTAACGTGCTCAAGAAGAAAAACACAGACGACTTGAAATCCTCCTCCATTGTAGACCAACTTTATCCAATCTAGGAACTTGAAGAAAAGCTTCTGCAACCGGCTGCCATATTCCAATTTGAAGAGTGGACAAAAAAGGCTTAGATTTCAACTTCTAAAATGATTATCGTTATAATGCAAACTACTCGTTTAAAAAATAACACTACGGCCGATTAAAATTTTCGCCGGTATAACGTTAACGATACTTCATAGACCTACATAAATCGGCTAATATGAAATAAAGAAATTCACACGCATACGAATATGACCCTCGAAAACATTCGGTACATCCCTTTTCTAACCGACTTCAAAAAAGGAGGAGGTTCTCAATTCGACTGTTTTTTTTATGTTGGTTACCTCTCGACTGGGTGAACCGATTTTGATGATTCCTTTTTATTTGAAAGCTGGTGCTTCCCGTGTGGTCCCATATTTATTTGGTCCAGTTCTGACAATTGCATCCATGAGAAAACCATATAAGTCTTTTTGCATTAAGTACGTGCACGATAAATGGACGATTAACTCGGTTGAAGTCCGTTTTTTTTGTTAAAATTATTATTAAGCAGTCGAGTCGTAGAAAAATGTAATGGAAATGTCAAGCTTAGCTAATTCGACCGAGTGAAACGAAGCTTCGACAAAAATTATTTCGTATATCCGGATGTCCAGATGTCCGGATTTCCGGTATATCTCCTCTACGGGTCGCATTTCTCAACCGATTCTCGTGAAAGGTATGATTGGTTATTTTGAAATGCCTTGCCTACAGCTTACAAGTGGCTTTGTATATAGAATTAGTAACAACCTTGGTAAGAAAAAAAACATTTCTGCTATAGTACTCGACAGGATGTGTGAGTACGTGAGCATTTACCGCAACCATAAGCCACATTGTTTTTAACAATTTCGACACGCGTACATATTCATCGTAGATAAAAATTAAACAGTCGCATTCAACTGTCGTTTATCTAGCCCGGTAAACTTTAACTCGCTGTATTTAAATGAACAATCGCGGCTCACGGTGCGAGATCTGAATCTTAACTAGGTGTAGTCACGATTCTTTATAAGTTAAAAATAACTGCGTGTTCCGTATGAAGCCCTTCTTAGAAAATCTCATCCCTTATTTTAAACTTGTGTCTTGTGGCAGATGATGATTGTAATTAAGTAAATTGTTCAGTAAGCAACAAGCATATATGCAGGCATCATCAGATCACCATAGGCGTAGTAGGTATCATGTTAAAAAATGTAGGTACGACTAATACAATAAGTAGTAATAAATATAATTTAAACAAAGAAATACGGTTGAAACTCACTTGTAAATTCACTATATGCGACGTGTTTCGGACTACAAATAGAGTCCTTCATCAGGTTGAGTGTTAACACGGTTGCCGACCGCGCCGTACTTTCCTTTCTTTAAGTGTTAATATGTCTCGCGTTAGTATAAATTTAATAAAATGAATGTTGCCGCAATTACTGTAAAGGCCATTTTAATTATCGTGTCTCAACATTTCTCGTCTTCTGCTTCGTGAGTGTTACGAATTGGCAAAGACTCTAATTTGTACCCGCCGCCTTCTGTGCTTACCTTTATTACCCACCGTTTGTGAAAACAACGCCCCAGTCTTCAACGGAACTGTAATAATATTTAGACTTTACTTGCTAACCGAGCATCTCTCGTTTACCAAAAAAGGTTAAAGTTAAAGCATTGTGTTCCGTACTATTTAAGGGAATGATCTTGCATTTGTAATTATGGTAATGAAGTCCTTATTTGGGCGGTTCTTTTATTTAAAGACCCATTGTTAAATTCTTCGTGGTGGGCTTTTTAAATACGACACTACTACTTATACTATAGTCCTGTTTTTATGTCGTTTTTACATTCCAAAACGTTTATACCTACTGCTGTCAAATTTGTCATCGCACGTCGCATAAGTTACTTATAACAATGCTTAGGCACCGCAAAGCCGTCGGCTTCGTAAAGGCAAGCTATCGATGCAGGACAAAGACGTTAAGCCTAACGGCCGTCATTACCATCCCAGTCACGAGCTAACCTTCGTGATTCATAAAGTCCTGGGAACTTGGCAGCGGGCCCTGACGCTTGATGCCTCAGGCCTTCAGTGTCGTGCCTGTATTATGAACTATAGATTTCATACCTTAGTGACAGCTCCTAATGGCAGGTAAGTGAGAAATTATAGGGATTGACGGACGATAATGACGGAGTTGCCAGCCGATACTCGATTTTAGGCAATGACAATACGTAAATTGAATGTCTTTATATTCAGATATAATTGGAACACGTTTCCAGAGAATATTTTATAAAGTAATAGCAGTAATTGCGTTTCAATTAGTGCTGAAAATACACCGGAAAATAACATGTTTCGACGAAGCCAGATGGGTTGTTTGTGAAAACATTTTCCCTTTATTTTCCTTAAATTCCAAAGCACACAAAATTCAATAGACGCGTGGAAGTCGATTTTAGCTTAATTATTAAATTTTAAAAGCGTATAATAGCATAATATCAGTACAAACAGGAATATCTACAATTATATAGCTTGATCAAAGGTTTTGATAGACGCAGTTACCTGGGTTAACTTAGACAAGGCGTGAGATCTTAATACCCAATACTTCTCATAATAAATTGGCCCATGAATGATACCCGTATGTAAAATTGGCCGGAGCGGCGCTTGCGCATAGTGCACGGGCGTACAACGGGAGGCGCAGTCACGGCCCGCGGTCACGAGCGGCATTGTTGTAACGACCTGGGCCAAGTCATGAACCTGCCTGATGGAAATTGGATATATAGCGTTATCAACTAAGCTGTTGTTTCACGCCTTAATATGATCAAACAAAATGCCTGGGTGCATCCTTAACACTAATATGTACGGGCAGTACGTGCAATGCGTCCCTTTCAAACTCTAAAGGTAGTTGAGCTGGGGGAACATAAATACTTTGATTCAGAACTTTTCCGCAGCGCATTTCAATTTTGTAAAGACAATGTACTAACTTTAAAGAATGAAACATAAGCGTGACCCTCCCCTCTTTGAATTCATTTATAAGGCGTATAATTAGCTAGTATTATATATAATCCGCTACTCGCTCGCAGCTTATAATTTATTTGTCACAAATGTTTTCACTCATGCGTTTGACATTTTGCTGTGCACGTCGCTACGTGTGCATGGTGTCAAACGTGACAAGTAGTTTTACCTTTCGCGACTGTAGAATACCGATCCAAGTTTCTAAAACTTACCTACCAGTATCCTAAGTTTGCGGTGGGTGACTAAGTCGAGCAGTCGACGAATTGTGATTGACAACTTTATATCGATCGACGAACAGGCATAGATTGTATAGACCACAGACATCAGAGAAAAGCCGACTCGCAGTATTAAGCCAGATGATTTTTCATATAGTTGTCTCTTTAAATCCTTATGGTGCACCAAAATGAGTTAGAATGCGACAGATAGTACGATCATTTTCGGCTGTTAACGAATTGTCTCAATTTGAAACCACACCAGGATGTTAAATCCCATACAACACACCAAAACGTCAGCTCTGTACAATTTTCAGTTATGAAGACGGAGACACTGACAGGTGAATACCTGTCAGATGTCACTTATCTGTCTCTCTCAAACTTTCTGATTTGTATATTAGGCATCTTCTGGGTGAGCTCGCTTCATCGTCGGCCTCATTTTTGCCCTCTGGCTAGATAGATGCTGGCCAAGAGCAATCCCATTTTTAACCGACTTCAAGATTTCAAAAGAGGAGGTTATCAATTCGGTTGTATGTATTTTTTTTTTTTGTTTTTTTTTTTTTTAATGTTTGTTACTCCATAACTCCGTCATTTCTTAACCGATTTGAAAAATTCTTTTTTTGATTGTATGTATATATATCCAAGTTGGTCCCGTTTTTGTCAAAAGGCAGTTCTGATGATGGGATCCATGAGGAATTGAAGGAACTCCTCAAATCTTTAAGGCAAACATATAGTGATTTTTGTGTTTTTATCAACAAGTTAAGCATTTGCATACAAAAATGTGACATTGGATGAAGTGGAACTGCTGATGATGATCAGAACAGAACTCTTCAACGACGAAAAGTTCACGTTTGGCGATTTGTCCTCCTAGCTGTGTTTGTTAAGCAAGTTCTATTTTCACGATTAATTTTTGTCATGCTCGAGTTCTGATGATGGGATCCATGAGGAATTGAGGGAACTCCTCAAATCTTAAAGGCAAACATATAGTGATTTTTGTGTTTTTATCAACAAATCGAGCATTATCATACAAAAATGTGACATTTGATGAAGTGGAACTGCTGATGATGATCAGAACAGAACTCTTCAACGACGAAAAGTTCACGTTTGGCGATTTGTCCTTCTAGCTGTGTTTGTTAAGCAAGTTCTATTTTCACGATTGATTTTTGTCATGCTCGAGTTCTGATGATGGGATCCATTAGGAATCGAGGAAACTCCTCAAATGTGAAAGGCACACAAATAGTGATTTTAGTATTTTCATGAACTAATCAAGCATTTTTATTCATAAAAGTGACATTTGATGAAGTGGAACTGCTGATGATGATCAGAACGGAACTCTTCAACGACGCGTAGTTCACGTTTGGCGATTTGTTTTCTTCGTTTTGTTTGTCAAGCAAGCAAGGTTTTTCCATGATTTCATGAGGAATTGAGGGTACTTAGTCTTCTACCATTATAAACATACTTATAGCCATTTTTGTATTTTATTGTATGGAATCTAAGAGTGCACCATCTAAGATTAATAATCTTTCACCGGACTCCCCCATTGAAGTCGGTTCTTTTTTCTTAAAAATTATTAATAATAAAAAAAATGTTTGTGAGAATAGTTCAGGTGTACAGAAATCGTTCAACTTAAATGAACGGCTTGCTTTACTCTGATATCTATGGTATAGACACAAATGTAAACAGACGTAGGCATGCCATTGATGAAAGGGGTTGAAAGTTAACTTGCGTGATCTTATGGCGTCTCAATACAAAGGGACCTCCCAACTGCAAGGAATGCTTTAGGCGGGGGCGCGCAGTATCGCATATGCAAATAGCTTAGTGTTTTTAGAATCTCATTCCCGTTGGTACCCTTTCGGCGCGGAACCCTCAAAATAAGGCAATTTCAAAAGGACTGTGCAAATTGGCTGTAACATTTAGCTTGGACTCATCAAATCTGCACAGCAATAAGCTACCGTCATAAAAACTGATTGCCACACAATAGCCCCGGCATGCACCATTTATACACTTCAAACGTAAACGTCCCCTTTCTTCGCAAGACAATCCGACAGTAAAATATTTACAATAGGGAGCCCCATCCCTTTTTTATCCCAAAACACGCGACACATGTCTCCACCGAACAATTGACCGTAAAGCTTCGGAAAGTCGCTAACAATTGCTTATCTAAATCTTATAGCCAGGGTTTGTTCAAACGTTGGACAATTAGGTCCGAGTATTGCGCAGTCATTCCGTTCCCATATATTACGGGCCATTAGTCATTACCATCTGATAAGAGCATCCAATGCTGACTCATTCGTCTTTTTGCGCACTCTTAGACAGGTACAGTGGAAACAAAAAGATATTAATGATAAAGGCCAATCGATGAGTTAAAGCATGAGAATGCATCGATATCGATCGGGATGACGGCCGAGACCTTTAGAATTGATTTCAAAGGGCACGGAACATCACCGTGTCTTGTAATAGTTGCACGCGGTTCAGAAATATCGATCGCGGTCGATAACTTTTATGAAATAATCGACATTTCGTTACTCAGACGAAAATGTTGAATTCCGTAGCTGACTTGCGTTTGAGTGGCAAAGGCGGCCGTAACACCATAATAGAAAAATTATATATGGAGTATTAGGACGAAATATTAAGAGCAACACTATATACCTCAGACGGCATGAATGTTATGATGTCCTAGAAATGACATGAAACTCCTTATTTATTAAATCACGTTACGTTACTTAACTACCTTTTTATCAAGTTTCATTGCAGGAGTGCATACTACATAAAATATAATAACATACTCGTAGCTGTACAAGTGTGCTCCACGCTACCAAAAGATAAACTTAGAGCTTCATGCAAATTTCATGCTAATGCGTTAAACAGTGACTTCACACAAATTTAAGCATAAACACACTTTAGCTTCATTCGTATTTTCCTAACTTAGACTTGCTATTTCTGGCTCCACAACACTTATAACTTGGCAATTACTTAGGTAACGATTCTGATTGCACTTTATAACATGTTAAAGTTAAAATCCCCCAAGAGTCGCATGTTGAAACATAATAAGTATCTTGTAATATAATGTATCTTGTAAAGGTATACATAGTCACGATAATTTGCCTCGTTCGTGACTATACATTTTAATATTCCCATGTCGTCTGCTTGACGCGTTGCTATGCGCTGATATATCAATAAGGAGACGGAATGAAAGCCCTTTCAGACCGGCGAAGCCAAACGTTAGCGCAAACCGTTTGTTTTTGCAAACGCCATATGCTAAATGTGAATTGAATGACTGAATCGCTCAGATTAGAATAGAACAAAACCAAGTAGAAAAAATAGAAAACCCCCTGACGATTTCTTGAACTCGTATTTTAATATTACACCGCAGGTGCGGGCTACGATTCCTTGCTTTTATTTTAAGCTCTGCATTTGAATAAGGCCTCTGTAGTGTAGGGCGGCTCTCGAGTACATTAGCGATGTTAATATGCGATAGTGATGTTCTTGATCGATCCTTTCATATTCAATGGCTCGTTGTTCGGAATGAATGGGGAGGGCTCTTGAGTAAGTACCTACCGATTTTACGACGTGAATCGGGACCGACGACGTCGGATTAAGGAGGCTTATTATTTTCGATGTGAGATGTATTTACCTACTCGTATTTTTATTCGTCGGTTTCTTTCGCAAGATTAATTCGTGTTTTAAAAACGCCATTCGGCAGGGGTGGAAGTGTAACTGCCATCAATATATTTCACGGATGTAACGTTACGTAGCTTTATAAATTGGAAAACTTATAATTGGAATTTTTGCCATTCATCCTATTTTCAACGCTGATTTTTCTCTGAGTTTTTTGTGTACATATATAAGTAAAATTACATGCATATTAAATGAAGATTATGTTATATTGATTTAAAAGACCTCGTTCGCGTTTATTTGTTTTAGAGAATATCAAAAATCTGATAGACCGTACTCTCATAATCTCATTATCTTTTTCGGTTAGTCAATGAACACAAATTTATTCAACTTTGTGGACAACATCAAAATACTTTTAAACTGACAATACAAAGCTTTTATCACATCATTTGAAGCGGTGTTGAATCTCAATTTGTCCTTGACTCGACAAAATAATGGAAGTGTCTGAATGGAACCAATAAAACGTATACGGGGCCTTATCGGATCCGAGGAATCCAATATGAACGGGCAATTTGCAAAAGTTGAAAATATGACTGTTCTATTGACAGTTTCCCGTTTCCTACTTGTACCTAGTTTTCTGCAGTTGGAATTTTAAAATATTGAGGTTGAACTGGATTCTACGTTCTTATTAAGAAAGTTGAGGCATCGGTCAGAGTGCAAAAGCAAAAAAAACAAACAGAAGTTTATTAATGATACCTGACGCAATTACACAAATTTTTATTTCGCTATAGTTTACCAGCGGTACTAAATACATAATACATATGGTAGGTATGCGGTGTGTGCAGCCTTCTGTTTACCCAGAGAACCTTGTTCGTGAGAATTAATTTCAGAAACTCCAACTTTCCCTATAGGCGCATAAAATTAGCAAAACCTGGACATAATTCGATAACTGTAATTTTCTTTTTCTTTGATTTAAAGTATTGTTAGGCATAGTTTTATAATAAAAAGAATTAAACATTTTAAGGTCAATGTTAAAAATCAAAAAACATTTTTTTTACACATTTTGATTTTGTAAGTGAGCCATAATAAATAACTTTTTAAAAGTACATGTATTATGATAAGATAAAATTTCATTTAATCAATTATAGTGATTTTTTTTTGTTTAATATGTTTCTAATAGTATTAATAAAATGTTGACGGCATCAATTAAACACTTAACGTAGATGCATTTGGTTTTTAAAAATTACCCTTATTTCTGACTAGAGATCTGCAAAGAGAAGCAGTTTAATTTTTAATAATTTATCACCATATTTGCAGATCTCTGCATAACTCCGTCAAAAGTGTTTAATTGATGCCGTCAACATTTTATTAGTACTAGTCTATAAGAAACATATTAAACAAAAAATATCCAGGATAATTGATTAAATAATATTTTTTCTTATCATAATACAGGTACTTTTACAAAGTTATTTATTATGGCTTACTTACAAAGTCAAAATGTGTTAAAAATTTAGTTTTTTGTCTGTTTAACATTGACTCGGAGCTTTAAATGTTTAATTCTTTTTATTTTAACTATAATTAACAATACTTTAAATCATAGAAAAAGAAAATTACAGTTATCGAATTATGTCCAGGTTTTGCTAATCTGCTAAAGTGGACGAATTTCTGACCCAATCGTTGGTAACTTAGACCTCTGTGCCACGATAAAATACTTGTAGCGAACCACCTCATCGTTCTATGCAAATGAGTGTCTCCGTGTCTTGATTCTAAATAAAAAATTATCATAAAGCCTTCGTCCTTGGCTCGACTAACTATAAATCGACATGAAGCAGATATCGGCACAAAGCGGGCCGATCCCACCATTGTGCATGAATGCCGATTGTTGGAATGTCCCGATTGCCATCATGAAGGATGGGAAGTTTGCTTTAAATTATACCCTGCGCATACGTGCTCGAGCAACTATTATATATAAGGGCTAAAAAAATAGAAAAAAATGCATATATATACCTGCATACTGTAATACAACGAAAAATTTAAAGCCGTTGAAACATGGATGAAAAGTCATAGCACGTATTTCGATCATAAAATATAGGGCAGTTTATCACTTTGATAACAAGATTCGCTTTTAAGGTCTATTAGTATTTATAACCTCAAGCTGGAGGCGTATGATGGTTGCCATTTTATCACTTATCGTCGTGGATGACTCTCGTCACTCTCGTACTCGCATTCTTGTTAGAATGTGACGAATGTCTCCACCACGACGGTAAGTGATAAAATGGCAACCATCCATACGCCCGCAAATAGTGTTTAGTGCCGTTATTTCCCAATCAATAACTTAACCGGCTAAAATATTTGTCTTTCGTTGTCTTACTTAACGTATAGTATGACGATCGATCCACGAAGATGCGCCCCACTCCTTCATTTCGTACTTACCTGCCTAGCTAGCACGATACTCGTAGCTTATACCGTCACGTTTTATGTAACGTTTCAGTAAATTGTGGCCATATAACGTGACGGTATAAGAGTCCGCAGGACGCTCAGTTCTCCATACAAACGTTGTTTCGCTCTCATTTTAAAACGCCATGCTCAAATAATGCGTAATTTTGTATACACAATGGGATCCGGCATGTCTAGGTCGGAAATTAGTTTCTGTTGATAGAAATACTAATAGAAAAAAATACAGCGATATTGAGTTTTTACGCCCTGTATGAAAAGTAAAAGTAAAAAAAAAGTAAAAGTAGTTTATTCTTCAGATTAGGCATATTACATGCACCTATGAACGTCAATAAACTACCACCGGTTCGGAAAAATAAACCTCTGCCACGAGAAGAACCGGCGTAAGAAACTCGGAAAACCTTAATAATCGCTGTATTTTTTTCTGTTACAATTTCTAGCAACAGAAACTAATTTCTGACCTAGATACGGCGGCTCCCATTGTGTATACAAAGTTTCATGTTATTTCAGCAATGCGTTTTAAACTGAGAACAAAACTACGTTTGTATGGAGAATCGAGTTCAGCCGATCGTGCGGGGGACCCATCATAAGCTATCGACGCTATCGTGCTAGCTTGGCTGTTAGCTTGTGTTTTGTCAGTATTAACGTAGGACGGGAAATAGGGCGGATTTTCATGGATTTAATAATCTATAAACACAAAGATAAATCTTCCCAAACCCTTAGGTCGGTTGCACCAACTTACGAATACAGACCGATCAACGTTATGTATGACGCCGGTCGGTGTCATCCCATAGAAACTTGACAAACTTTCCATACAATCAGATTTTAACGAAACGATTTGGTGTAACCCACCATTACTCTGCAATTAAATAATTTGAAAATCCTACCTTGACAATTAAGTACCCTTACACAAATAACGTATATTTGATATAATTATGTAATTCATCGAAGCATTACGGTGAAATAGAATTGGTTTTGACAATTCCAATCAAAATGATTGGCTAATTAGAGTGAGCATTTGTTAATATTTAAACTTAATTAGCTATTGAAATTGAAATTGTGGCTATACAAATTCAATTTCTCTACAAACTGATAATTATAAACCTTAACGATTACTTCTACCCAGAATATCGAAGCTCAATCAATATTTTATTTCGCAAACGTTGAATCCAATTCCTTCAATCGTCTCATCTCTAAGCAACAATACCTTCGATCGATAGGGGCCGTACCTTATTCAATGGCATGTGTGTATTGTTGCTGCTTCCCACATATTCCTGATTAGTGTGATTAGTCATCATATATTATACCATTGTCCTTTGTACTATCAAATCTGTGCGCTGTATCCTCTACGGCTATAATTATGATTCGAAAGCCGTATGAAGCAAAGGCCAAACATAGTAATTGGCATGCTTTTGTTTTGGCTTTAAAATTATGTAGCGTTGATTATGAAGATACCTGCTTCAATCTTAGCGAATCATTCGTTTTTGTCGATAGTGATTCGTAACAAATAGCTTATAATTTGTATTTTGTCAGGGAGTATTTTAATAAGTCATGTGGTAGGTGTTTGGCAAACTTAGGTATAAAATAATTTAATTACATGCCTATTAGATTATTGCGAGATTACAACGTCTTCATTAATCTTTCTCGCATCTTAAGCAAGTGACACCAATCTTTAAGTCATGATCACACATGGCCAACATTTGGACAAAACCGGCATAGGTTCACACACATGTTAGTATGATTAATGTATGACGAAACAGTTTCTTTGATATCGTAATGTGCAAGTGGATACGGTTTATCATGTCACTTTCCCCTGTATGAATGCAAGAAGTAAAAAATATAGAAACACACGGCAATGCAACTCATGTCAAGGCAATAGTTATTGCCCAATGTTTAGGCTTGGGAACTCTTTTGTTGCGGATTAATTAAACGGTGTCTAATAGCAGAAATAACGGGTATCATAAATTTAATTAGATATTTGTAGTAGTTTTTGAATGACTGAACAAACACGCGATCTTTTTTTCGTATATTTTATGAACTTGGCAAATTTTGCATGCGGTGCTTATAATTTTACTTTATGGACGTTTTTGACTAAGTATTTATTTTAACAGTCCCATCTATTTACTTAAAAATTATTTGAAGGCAAAAGAAGAAATCGTTGGAGATCCGAAAAAAAACAGTAGTGGATAGTGTCTATGACATTCAAATAACCACCACCACATCAGCCCTAGGACGTCCACTGCTGGACATAGGCCTCCCCCAATTTCATAGGGGGTAAATGCCATAATCGCCACGCTTGGCATGCGGGTTGGCGATCGCAGTATCTCCACCGCACTCTAGGAATTCTGCTGCCCATTCCCCGGTGGTCTTGGTCGTAGTTTAAGGACATACCCGGGTCCAATATATTATTAATTCAAATAACACTAGGAATTAATTTGCAGTTAAATTAATTTCACTCGCTATCTGTCAATTTTACTAATGTGTAATTTATCGAGGATTGTTTTCAAAGGGCACGGAATATGTTTAGCTCAATCTAAGAATTATTTTTTATAAAATGTACTCTTATTAATTGATTCGCATAGTAATTCGTAATATGTTGGTATCTTTGGATTGACTTGCGGCTGAGTAAAAACGCGGTCGCCACTCTGCATAATCCCTTTCTCACGAAAATATACCTGGGATATTTCCATCACAAATGCCCCAAGAGAATACTTAGGTGCCCCGACTGTAATTACTCTAGTTTCGTAGATTAATCGCATGCAATTTTATTTATCTACTTATAGAGAGACTCCAACAACCACTATGTTGGCTGTGTCGCATATCTCTGTGCGGTTGCATGTAAAATCAATGTCCGTTTTTTTTTTCGAATACGAGTAGGTGGTCTGTTATCGGTGGGTCATCTATCCTAAAAGTAATTTATATGGATAAGGCAACTATCCCATATCCTTAATATTAGTATTGTCTCAAAATAGATATGTAAAGCGTGCTAATAGTACTCTGTAGATATCAAATATGTCTTTTTTTAATTTTCGTAACTTTATAGATATGTATATCTACTGGTTTTAGGTATAAAACATTTTGCAGTTTGTATCGAGAGATATAATAATAGTAATACCTTATTAATACTTGGTTAGTACCTAATAATTACAAATAGGTATCCTATAAAACTAGTGTTAGTGATTGTGATTACTTAATCCGTAGAACGATATCTCAATCAAGAATCTGGGGGCACGGTAGTGTCCCCGCCAAGACAAGCCAAGCGAAGCGCAAGGACACTATCTACCTTTTCTCGAAGTGTCTCGTCGTTTTTTTGAACCCTCATAAAGTTGGTTTCCGATGTACCAGATAGTTCATATTCTCAGCATATGATGTCAATAATAGACTTATTAAACATACAAAGTCTCAATTGAATAGCTCTAATACTTTAGATTTTATTGATATCTAAAATACACCGATTTCGTCACTGACACACTCACTGACACACCAAAATGTTGATCAAAATGTTGGGCTACTTCCTATAGTGCTAGAAAGCTAAAATTTGGTATGTAATCTAAGTTTAGTATACAACCAACAAAAAAATCATAAACTTATAACTTTCGCCCCCCATCCCCTAAAACGGGGGGGTGGAAGTTTATATGAGACTTTCACCAATTTTATGAATTAAATAGGACATGAACGTTTATACGGGACTGTAAACAGTAACTAAAAAACCTATTAATAAGACTGCCTAGCAACTAACAAAAAGAACTGAAATCCCACCAAAAACATTTCATGTAAAATGTTGCCAAGATGATCACATAAGGTTTGCCCTGTGAAAATGATATCAGATCTCATGTAGAGCCAAACTTCTGAATCTACACGGCCTAACTCTACCGACCCTAAGTTCAACAAATTCTACATATCAGTAAATATGTATGGCTTGGCTGTTTCGTTACTTACTTCATATCAGAAACTAAATATTCGCATCACCTCCACGACGGTAGCGAAACAGCGAAGCCATACATATTTACTGATATGTAGAATTTGTTGAACTTAGGGTCGGTAGAGTTAGGCCGTGTAGATTCAGAAGCTTGGCTCTACATGAGATCTGATATCTTTTTCACAGAGCAAACCTGACCACATAAGTGTGGTCATCTTGGCAACATTTTACATGAAATGTTTTTGGTGAGATTCATTGTAATTTCAACTATACTATAATAAGTCAAAGTTTGAAACTCAAAATTCGTTAGTAGCACACGAGCGATATAAGCGAGCTTGACGGGTTAAGAACTATTTTAATTACAAATTAATAACTGCTGTTAACAACTCGATGATCAGCAGTCAGTTATGACTACTAATCATCAAATTATTCACACGAAAGTATATGGGGTTGTCAGGTAAAACAAGACAACAGGACACAAAGGGATAATGGATACAAAGGATGCGGGATATAAAGTTTTTTCGAAAATTGCGGCATCTATCCTGGAATTACCCTACTTCTATTGCGTTAAATTAGGCAAGATTTTGTTTCCACATTGCGCTGCACCAACGCACCAGCTAGGTAAGTTATTTTAGTACGTCATAAGGCATAACCTAAAATTAAACTAGACGTGCCCGTCATACAATGTTCCAATGCACTAACTAGAATTATACGGAAACTTATTACCAACTTTAATTTTAGTTATATGACATACGAAATGAGTTCTTGCCTATTATATGTAGCTATTTGGGAACGTTAAAACTTAGCGTTTGAAATAATTTAAGTGCTTAGCTGCTGCACGCGACGTAAATTTGGGTGAAATAGGATTTACTTGGCTCGCAGAATAAATTATTTCACTGGTGCAGATTATAAAAAATATATTGAATCGTTTTTAGGGTTACATCTAGTGCCTTGGGGCTAACCTGATTCATACCTTTCGCATTTTCATTCCGATTTCGATGTGTTTTGCGCGTTTTCTTATACTAAGCCGTGCAACAAGCACGCTAAACATGTTAAAAATAATTTTTTGCTCTTTGATCGTATAATATAATCGTAGTTTATATATACCAGGATCTCCGTGTGTAATAAAAAATCGGCGAATCGTAGCACCCAGGAACACCTTGGAAAAAACATAAATAAAATTTTCTGCGCAACAATCGCTAGTAACTTTGATAAAGGATAAGCTTCGTAGTCATCAATTTTGATCTGAGTTTCATTAATCATTAATTCATGACGGAGTTGAATGCTATGGACGGTAAGGTACACATAGCATTATGACTATGATAGGTATCGAATTTATTACTCGTAATTGAAAAAAGTAAAAGTAGTTTATTCTTCAAATTAGGCATATTACATGCACCTATGAACGTCAATAAACTACCACCGGTTCGGAAAAATAAACCTCTGCCACGAGAAGAACCGGCGTAAAAAACTCGGCGAGGTGTCATGTTTTCATAACAATATACATTGTAGTTAAATATAAAATTACAGTGTCAGCTACTGCAAAATAACAATGCTACAGTAGAAAACCTATTTTCGCGATAGATTAGCCGTTCAGGACACTATCACTGCCAAACATCCCTATCCATGATGTAATCGTTTATCTTATAATATGCTCTTGATATAAGTGTTTGTTTAATTACAGATTTAAATTTAGAATTGCTAAGTTCAGTAATGTGTTTAGGAATTTTATTGTAGTTATTTTTAATTATGATTACGAAATTATCAAAAATTTTAAATATTATCAAACAGATTTGGGCCCGTGCCCAGCTTGATGATGATGATGAAGATGGATACGAGTAGTTTACCATTGGTGCTATAAATGAAATTACACTACCTATTTTAACTAAGACATAGGATCCCGACTGGGCGACAGTATATCCCGGGTTATATTATTTATTGTTGACTTGTGTCTATCAACTTATGTATTGTTGTTTTTTTTTAACAGTCGAGTTAGTTTCAACAGAAAAGATATTACGTTTAGATGCTTTAGACTGATCCTAAAAAGCTAAACAGTTTCAACAGATGTTAAACCCACTTATTGCCAAACGGATGCGCGCACGCGTACGCGCAAGTCACGGTTCACACAAGCGGATATTGCTGAAACGGAGCATTGTTCTCGATCGTTATTAATCAAAGAAAATGTCTCTGCGTTGTTTGCGCGTACGCCCAAAACGGCTAACCACTAGAAGATCACATGTGTACTATAAACTGTACTTTGTTTATGGCTGTTTAAATCGGCCGGTTACGCACGCTGCTCCGCGAAGGTGAAACTTGTAACGCACCGGGGATCTACTTAATGATGTGATATACTTCTCTTCAGATCTCTGTAACCTGAATTCGCTTTGTCCGACTACAAAAGGATGCGGGAATCGGTCAGCCATTTGAATCTCCTTGATGTGGATGGTTTAATGTGGAATTTAGAGCTATAGCGGTCAGGGGGATTTGCGTAATCAGAGCGTTTTCCGGGAGATACAGAGCCGGTTTTGTAACGTAGGTTTTCAATGAATTTAAGTATTCATATGTAGCTTAATACGGCTTTTCTTTTTAGTCCTTATTTTTAAGTACAAAGAAAAATTGACAAATATAGTGATTATCTAAATACTTAGTTATGAATTATTTTTGGCAATAAAGGTATTTGTGCCGAAGCCATTTGTCGTTAGAGACAACGATCATGAACTTCATGGAAGTTAGAGACTAGCGAGGTAATATTCCGAACTAGGAACTGGGAATATACTAAATTTCACCCAAATCAGCTTTGTTTGCGACCTCAATACCTGCCTTTGATACTGTCCGCCGAATTTCCTTGATGTGATTAAATGTTCAAATACTGGCAAAGGGAAACTGGTTGGATAGGTATCTATTGAAAATGTTCACCGGAAGCTCCTGAACTAGGAGAGCACTCGGCGGGCGGATATTAACCGTTGATTTAGTTCCGCTCGTGTTGGGTCAACGTATCGATTGTCAGTTGTTTTTAACACCGTGTGTTTATTGAAGTTATCGGTTGTCACTGGTTTCATTATTTCTAGTATCAAATAATCATTGACTTTATTATATGTACAGTCAGCATCAAAAGTATTGATTGTATGTACAGTCAGCATCAAAAGTAGCTATGCATTTGAAAAGTTCAAAAGTCTTTATTATAAGGGAATAAGAGATTTTGACCTTTATATGCGTAGCTACTTTTGATGCTGTCTTTACCTAAAACGCGCCGAGCAACCGAGCGGACAGGGCACGGGCACGCAGTGCTAAGAAAACCGCCGCTGCGATAGGTGCTCATGATTAAGGACCGCGAACCGGTCTGAAACATGTCGAGCGATATTCGACCTCAAAGACGTGAGTGACCCGTTTCATTATATTTAATATGTCTCAAACTCACGGGAGTTTTCTATATAAAATTACCTAAAACTTGTTATAGCTGTCACTTGTTTAATATTAAATTCTGTTGTCATTAATCAAAAGTGGCTCCAAACGGTTCGTGTAAAACAACACACGGCTGCTGTCCGCCAGTTCCTGGGGTGAACTTGGCTGGACACGCTGCCGCGTGTCTAGATATTGATTTTGGATTATCCGTTTTTATTAACACCAAAAGATGGCTGGTTAAAATGTTATTAACACCGAATGTACCTGGTACGGTGCACCTTCCCGGCAAATACACTAATCCTGAGGAAGAACTCCCAAAGAGTTCGAAACATGTCACCCGGAGTGACAGTTTACTTATAAGTTTTGACCGTTTTAGTGGTATAGTTTTAAACATGTCTCACAAAAGTTGGATCTAAAAAGAAAATAAAACTTTCTATAAAACTTACTAAACAGCATCAAACGTGTTTGGGATAGTCCATAATGAAATGAAGTTTTAATTACCTTATCAACTTAATGTTCAGCGAACATATGTCTCATAAAAACAGTTTGAAATATTTACCCAGGAGTTGTCACCGTAACCACCACTTACAAGAAAAATGTTTATTGACCATAGTGTAATTACGGGTCGCGAGGTAATACATCTGTAAATTAATTTAACTTTTGAGTAGGTACTTTTACTGTCTCTAAGGACGTGGAAAAGAGAATTGAAGTTTTAATTACCTTATCAACTTAATGTTCAGCGAACATATGTCTCATAAAAACAGTTTGAAATATTTACCCAGGAGTTGTCACCGTAACCACCACTTACAAGAAAAATGTTTATTGACCATAGTGTAATTACGGGTCGCGAGGTAATACATCTGTAAATTAATTTAACTTTTGAGTAGGTACTTTTACTGTCTCTAAGGACGTGGAAAAGAGAATTTTCACAGAATATCTCCATTATTGAAGCCACTTTTATGAGTTTTCTAATAGCAAAGTTTCCCTCGTGTGCGTCACACCCCGAGGGTTTCTCTCGGTTATGCATGTTGGTCGCGGAAACTGTAATTTCGTGAATTGCCGACCACACCAGCGAACCGTGAATGTCTGGAGCCCCACAAATTATGCAGTAAACTAGGACGAGTCGCGTTTAAAATATTATCATATGGCTTTGCGCTTTGGCTAACTTTATGAAAGTATTTAAACTATATTCTTTATTTACTTTGGGTGGTATTCCACTTACCTATCCAATATGCTTTGATCAAAGAAATTGTTTAAGTGGAATGAACGTCTGTCATACAATTTTAGTAGGAAAAAAAACGAAACATTGGATATAGCGATTGGGCAGGCCGAAACGGAGACGATCTGAACGCATTCCGCAATAATTTGCCAGAGATTAATACGTACTCGGAGAGCCTTTTCCGAACTTCGTATCGTGCCGTCCCTTTCCGCCATATAGTGTATAACACGAGAGTGAAAAGCACGGCATGACACGAAGTTCGATTTTCGAAGTTCGGAGTAGGCCCTCAGAACCGCGACGAGTGAAAATTGAAAGTGGACGCCTTTGCCCAGCAGTGGGACAGTTTAGCCTTGGAACGATTGCTTCTTTACTACGATTTGCTTTTAAACTTATAATAAGTTTGGTATAGTATAAAAAGACTATATTTTTTTCAATGAAAGAATTTTCATAATTAGAGCATTAATGCGGTTTGAAATTTGATTCCTTGGCTACAATGCAGTGCCCGTGGCGCCGTATCCTTGCCGTGTTGCCATTCTGAAACAAGCAAAACATTGAAACTGAGTAGATAAATAGTCCATAGTAGTCAATCCTTATCCCGATGAGTGATGATTGAAAACAATTTCTAACGATATAGATTTTCGTAGTCGTCATGTGTGACATTATTGATTATAATGATTATGTTCACCTTTAGAATTCGATCTAAGAATATTTATGAGTATTTGTATTGTTGCAGCCAGTGGGAATATACCGCGGAAAGTACGAATGGGCGAACGAGAATAGTCCGACGGGCGGCGACTGCTCGCTCTGGGTCCGAGCGGCCACTCTGCAGTTGGACGATGGCCAGTGGCAGTGCCAGGTCACTGCTAGCAACTATGATGTGCAGGTAAGACATTACTGTAGTAACCGTCATTTTCCTCCAATATTCCGTAGTAGTGTGTGTTGCCAGTGCTGACATATGGCACTGAAACGTGGTCGCTTACTATGGGCCTCATAAGAAGGCTCAAAGTCACCCAAAGAGCAATGGAGAGAGCTATGTTGGGAGTTTCTCTGCGTGTTCGCATCAGGAATGAGGCCATCCACAGCAGAACCAAAGTGACCGATAGAGCCCTCAGAATCGCTAAATTTAAGTGGCAGTGGGCGGGGCACATTGCACGTAGAACCGATGGCCGTTGGGGCGGAAAGGTTCTCGAGTGGCGACCACGTACCGGAAGGCGTAGTGTGTGCAGGCCCCCCACTCGGTGGACCGATGACTTGGTAAAGGTCGCCGGTGTCCGCTGGATGCGGGTGGCGCAGGACCGGTCATTGTGGAAGTCTTTGGGGGAGGCCTAATATGTCCAGCAGTGGATGTTTTTGGGCTGACATGATGATGATGATGATGATGATGAACCGTCATCTTGCTTATTTAAATGTTTTACGAGTACCACTAGCCAAATCGGTACTCCTTAAAGGCGCATTTGGGCTGTTTAAACCGGTATTAAATGATTATTCAACCATTAAGTACTATCGCGAAATTCACGAGCAAATTTCTCCTTGTGTGATTAAGTCGGTCGTGGATTTATTACTACATTACATACATACATAATATATAATCACGCCTGTTTCCCCGAGGGATAGGTAGAGATCATGGATTTCCATTTGCTACGATCCTGACATACAACTTTCGTTTCATGTACATAACATTCTTCTTGAATGCGGGCCGACTTAGGGTACTCTTGACCTAGCCTTTCTGCAGAATGTCTCCGATTTGGTCGGAGAACGTTTTCCGAGGTCTTCCCCTTCCAATTTTGCCATCCACTCTTCCTTCATACACTCGTTTTGTCAATCTTCTTCCATCCATCTTCTCTTCAAGTCCATACCTTTCTCAATTTTCGTCACTATATCTTCATTAATTCCACACCTCCATCTTATGAGGGTGTTTCTCTACTGAGTAACGCCACACATATTTATCAGCGCCTTCTTTTCCACTGCATTTACTCGACTCTGGTGTTTCTTCTGCCACACCCAACTGACCCAACTTTCGCTACCATACATTAGTGTCGGCACCAACAGCCCTCTATGCACAGCCAGGCCAGCCGCGCCTTTTCTGTCACTGTTTTATAACTACCCGCATCTAATAAGTAGCACAAACTCTATATTGACACAAATACACTGTCCTACTCTTGTTTATCAACTTGCCATCAACTTTAAAGCAGCTTACATTTGTACTAGTGTGTAGTGGCAAAATTAACCACATACTCTAAGCTTCGTCCTAGTACAAATTGTAGTTATACGAGTACAGGCAGGCCGTAAGATTCTTTACCATCATCGTTTTATAAAAAAAGAACTTCTAAGACAGTTCTATTTTTTCCAGGATGCCCTATCTAGTCCCCCCGGGGCGCTAGCAGTCCGCGTGCCCCCTCAGTCGCCTCGGATCCTGTTCAACGGGTCCCATATCCTGCCCAATCAGAACATCACTGTGCCAGCTGGCTCTAGGGCCACAGTCGTTTGTGAGGCACGGTATGGGAACCCGCCGGCTTATATAGAGTGGTACTTAGGTAAGTTGCACAGAATCTCAAGTTTTAGTTTTGACATAGTAGATACTTACAGATACTGCTGGCCTCAGACTAAAGGACTTCTAAAGTGCTATTTCAAAGGCTTTAGCTTCTTTTTAATTGATGATAGAATAAAGTACAATGATCACTACCTCGAGGATGTTATAAAATCAAATATCATGCCATGGGGTCAAAGCGCGCACAAGTTATTTGCAGAAATTGCTAAGCGTCTGGTTGACGTAACTGGTGACCGTATTGCGATACAGTGAGTAAATGCCGCCAGCATCCTCGGAACAATGCCTCAAGGGCATGTTTTAGATTTAAGTTAGTTTTAATTTTTTTTATATTATTTATTTAAGTTATGTTTTGGTAAATAACATCAAAATACAATAACAGTAAGCTTTGAGTTTCTAACATAACATGTGCCGTGTAGGATCACAGTGGTCAGTTTGTGACCCGCGTCACCCACTTTATGTTAATGAACCTACCTAATTACAGAGGTCGCAAAAGTAAGTGTTGTCCCGTCCCCAAATACGGAACCCAGCAGTACCTACTATAAATGACGCTTATTTTTATCTTCGTGGTACTTCTAATGAGAACCTTGTTTAGTAAAAGTTAAGGTCTGATTTAGATATTCAGTAACAGAAAAAATACTATAGTAGTCACTTTTTTGCAAATCCAATTGGAAACATCCGTCCAATAAATAATGTATAAAGGTATTCCATTGAACAGTTTACGCCGTTTCTTCTCATACGACACACTATTAATAGTACATTACTACAGAGGCCGGGACAAAAGGGGTTGCCGGCCGAAGACATATATACGGCCGAGCGGAGCGAGGCCGGATAGGTCTAAGGCGGGCAACCCCGAATTTCCCGCCGAGGTATGTATAGTGCTTTTCTCAAACATGCAATGAAATAAACAACAAAAAAAAAAACAAAATTTTATTTTTAATACGCATAGTGGCAGAATGTCATGATGCCTGTGCCACAAATTTATGTGGAATGGAATTAAAAAAGAGGACTTTGCCGGCCTAGGCCTGCAAGATTTGTATGAAATTCCATTAACGACCTCTTGTCCTAGCCGCACCTGAAATGTCATACTTCGCAGCGTATTATAAGGAACATACTCGTAACATCAATATTTCATTGCATGTTTGAGAAAAGTACATTAAGTGCATCCTTTGTATCAAAACATTGACAATTCACGGCATTGAAAAAGTGATCTTATTGACTGGCTATGTAAGATGTGTTGTTTAATCATATATTTATTTTCTTGTTTTTCATTGTTGTTGTTGTTTGTTGTTGTTATTTCAGCCTCTGTTTAGACTTAAATGTTCATAGTAAGAAATAAAAAACTACCTATATTACTTGATTTAATGTAAATATAAGTAAGTTTGTGTCAGTTATATTTCTGATAACGCAGTCAAAGCACGAAAGTTTGTGCTTTTTGGTCGCCTAGGGTTTTTGAATAGCAATTATTTTTGTGTAGGTATGTAACTTATGAAACTAAGGCATATCAAATATAAAGCCACCAGCCTAGAGACGATAACATCATTTTGATAGCATTGTACCATTACCCCAGCATCAAATCAGTTAACTGCCTGTCTTGTTACTCCTCGGGAGTCGCAGGTATCCATTGGCTACTGCGTTTACTTACCGTCAGTCTGGCGGTGTGCTTGTTTGCCATCGTCATGGTAAAAAATAAATCGAAAACGAACCATAGAGTACAAGTTACATAGATTCCCATGCGTTACGTAATAGGAAATGGCTATAGGCAGGTTATATGTATCTTTTTTCGCTTGTAGCATTAGCTCAGGACCGGGAAGAGAGGCCAATGCACAGCAGTCGGTGACATATATTTTAAAGATAGTAATGATGATGAACTTTGTTTCCAGAAAAAGAACGTCTAACCGCATGGAGCCAAACCAACGCATCAGAAGTGGAGCGGCCGCGAGTGTGGGCGGCACGGTCCGTGCTCGAGCTGGGCGCCACGCGCGCCTCGCACGGGCGCCAGCTCACGTGCCGCGCGCACCACCCCTCCTACCCCGCGCCCTACTACCGCGATTCCTATACCATGCTCGACGTCACCTGTGAGTACTACCAACCATGATAATCAGCTAAAACCCAAGACTATAGTCGGCTATCGACCCAAAAAGACCATGAAACAGGTAACGACAGAACATGTCAGAAATAGAACAGCCAAATGCACTAAGCCAAATTGACACAAGCTCTAAAATCACAAGTTTCCCGTGCTGTTTTAATAAGTTAAGCATGTGGTTTTAACGTATTTGTTCAGATGTGGTTTCGTTAACTGCCTTAAAATATCATCCAGCAAGCCCCAAGACCATGTAGGCTTATAACTTTACACGAAAAACTCTGATGTAACTTCCTCTAGTTCCTTTCAACACGTGATAAAAGAATCCGTCAGAAGAAAGAAAGAAGCAGCTTCGAATAAATCGGGTGCATCGTTTCATTGCGTTTTATACTGGCGGCCCAACGTCCATAAATTTCAAAAAACCTGACCCACATGTTTTTCTTTTCAGTTGTCCCAGTGGTGTCCATCAACGGCGCAGACCCGAGTGCACTAGCGAACCTCGAAGAGGGCAACAGCGCGTTAACCCTGGAATGCCGCGCCGATGGCAACCCTAGTCCCTACGTGTGGTGGACTAAGAATGGACAAGTCATCGCTACTAATGGAGCCAAGCTTATTCTGGCACCTGTTATGAGGAATCATTCAGGTAAGCAGGACTTTCATCTGCACTTCTCCATTGGTATCTTGTAGGTTTCTACGTGTGGTCGAAGGAAAAAAGCAAGTTATAGTACAAGTAGTAGCAGCAGTAGGTAATAGTAGTAGTACTTAGTCAACGAACGGCAAAGCAAATTAAGAGGGGTTGGTTATTTAATCGTATGTTTGTCTATTTCAGGAATCTACGGCTGCCAAGCGAGAAACTCGGTTGGGACATCGGATTCTGTGAAAATCGAAATTGATGTCAAATGTAAGTAGACCAATAGGTGATAGCACCAGTGTTGGACTTTAAGCTAACAAGTACCAGAAGTGGACACTTCATTCCTAATTCAGGGATTTAAAATTTATTGTTGAATGATAAATTAATAACTATTAATTTCATTTAAATAAGAGCCAATGTGCATCGTTTGTCCTTCTCCATTCCTGGTGCTGTTTATTCTAATATAGAGTGCGAGGGAAGCATGAATGCGAAAGATAGAAGCAGAGAGCTTTCTTGAAGGTCGCGGGTGTCCGCTGGATGCGGGTGGCGCTGGACCGGTCATTGTGGAAGTCTTTGGGGGAGGCCTATGTCTAGCAGTGGACGTCTTTCGGCTGACATGATGATGATGATGATGATGATATGAAGAGTGAAATGTAAATATTGATGTCAAGAAGGAAGGAGGTTATGTGTGGTTTTTGTCTACGCCTTCGACAAACACAGTTACCCACCTGTCAGCAGCTGCTAAAAGTCGTTTTTCCTTACAGATCCTCCTAAAGTGACGTGGGTGGGTCCTGATACGGTGGTGGAGGCCAATCTCTTCTCGCAAGTCACTCTGGAGTGCAAAGCCGAAGGCAACCCGCCTCCCTCCTACCAGTGGTACCACAAGTAAGTCAATCCAATACACATTTAGTATATTCAGTCTTAAGTGTTCTTTTACTGATGATGAAGTAAGGTATTTTTACTACCCGGTTATAATATCTGTGCACCTCAACCCGTGACGTCACTAGGGAGCGTGCGCGGTTTTTTCTGATATTGTGAGCACAGTTGATTTGACCCAAACCCAAGTGGTTAACGGATTTATTGTACGTTTGGGCGACGCAATGATGTTCTGTTTGCTAACAAACGCGGTAAAAATAAAAATAAAAATACCGAAGTAGTACTTTACACTTTTTGGTGTTATAACTTACAACTCGCATAAATGATACTCGCTAGGTAATACCGTAGTTCTGGACTTGTATATACTACAGGCAAGTGACATGATTAGTGAGGTGCCGTGACCAGGAAATAGGAATATTCCTGATTTGTATTCCGGCTCGAGAATATTCTTGCACGGCGAGCACAAAACGGTGCGCGAGCTACGAGTATCTCGCGCGCGAGATAGACTAACCGTCTCTATTAAATGAGTACCAACATACGGAAAAAGACGGATAGTCTATCTCGCGCGCGGTATAGATCGCGTGCCGTCTTATGCTAGCCGTGCTGATAACGGCACATCACTTCAGTCATGAATTCATGATGAAATAGATCCATACTAATCCATACTAATATTATAAATGCGATAGTGACTTTCTATGTCTGATGCCTTTTCACGTTTAAACGGCTGAACCGATTGTGATTAAATTTGACATGGAGATGGTTTGAGACCCTGGAAAGGCATACGATATTTTTTATGCCGGAAATCAACTCCTAAGGGTGTAAAATAGGGAAAAGGGTGGAAGATTGTATGTAGGTACGATATGAATGAGGTACGATATTCCACACAGACGAAGTCGCGGGCAACAGCTAGTCACAAATAAAAATGTGTTATCAACTTACTTAGAATACGACAATGATACATGATACGACAATGATGTAATTAGTTATCCTAAATGAATGAATATATTTTCTTTCCAGTCCCAACTCAGCTCACGTGAACGCGATGCCAGAGGACGGGTACCCAATCTCGTCGACTCCTCAGCTGCAGTTGCAGAACGTCTCCTATAGCCAGCATGGCCGGTACATCTGCTTGGCTATTAACCAGATTGGACTCGAAGATCGGTAAGAACATTTGCCAAATACATGCTTAGACATTTTTTATATTCTACCCGACATTAATGCCTGTCGTTAATTAGCACCTGTAAAAATCTAATACAAGCCCAAGGATAACCTTTGGAGATCAAACTCCATCATTTATAAAACTTAAGAATCGTTGTTTACTAATGTGTGATTGTCCTTTTCTGACTAACGTTAATGTTTTAGTGAGGAACAAAGAGAAACGAATTTTAACGGTATTGTAGCTGTTGGATTGGTGACATGAATCTGTGGTCCGAAATTTTATTTCCGTAAATGGAATCTTGAAGTGACCCATTAGTCATTGTTTGTGTTGTCCTCTATGGAAATGCGGTGTTTTAAATCGTCCTCTACTATATAGTGATGGAACAAGATGACATACCCGTGTGACATTGTCTGTTATATTCTTGAAGAAAGGGTTACATTATACCTACGTGATTACGTGTGCGTCAAAGGGGGACAGAAAATAACTAAATTGAGAACTTGGTTAAAATGTCTGACAGGTTACTATAAACAACCTCTTTAACACCTTAATTGTTTGCCTCAAAGTCATATAAAATAGTTTGAGGCAAACAAATACATATCTCTCTGTCGCACTTTACAAAATTTGTATCCAACGATCGCGCTCGGTAGTATTATTATTATTATGTACTATTCTATATCGAGTGGATAATTTGAAGTAATACTCTTTTTTTTTCACAGCACTCACCAATCAGAGGCGATAACCCTCAACGTGCTAGGCCCGCCGGTAGGAGCCGAGACTCTAGCAGCCAACGCCTGGAGCGGGTCCGAAGCGAAGGTCCACGCCACGGTCTGCGCAGACCCTCCACCACGCCGGGCTGCTTGGCTGTGGGGCAGTTTGAGGCTCGATGTGCCCACTACTATAGGTAAGTAGGGACTATTTCTTCAAGTACCCGGCGATAAAAGCGTATTACTGCGAAAGGACCAATCCAAAGAGTTCTGAAGTACTAGATCTAGCAGTATCCAAAACTCTTGGGGAAGTGATCCTGCTAAGCGATCGGCCGCCCATTTTTTTTTGGCCGCGCGTCCCTGCAGTTTGAGGCTCGATGTGCCCACTAATGTAGGCAGGTAGGGACTAGACTTACCACCTTCCCAAAAACATTTTATTTCAAGGTAATATTTCTTCAAGGACCAATCCAAATAGCAAAGATGTGAAGTACTTGATCCAGCAGTAGCCAAGACTCTCGGGGAAGTGAATAAACCTGATAAGCGGTCAACAGCCTGTTTTTTGGCCGAGCGTCCCTGCACATCATTAGTTGCCAAGACTCTAGTAGCTTACGCCTGGAGCAGGTCAGAAGCACCCACGACACAGTTTCCACAGATGATGATTACAGAGTAGCTTCTTACGCTTACTTACGACGACACCGAGGCACTCCTTAAATATACATCGACTTCTTTTGTGATTAAACGACATCACTTTTCAACCACATACACACACACACATCACACTCATGTTATGTTTTGTTTAATGTTTTCTGTAGAGCTAATACTCGTATTGTTGTTATACTTTATTCGAAATTAATGTGTCATGTAACAATTATTCTAAGTCCTGTGTATCAACCACACTGTATATAACTCCGGATGGGAGGAACGGCTTCTTCTAACACAAGTATTGTCATACTTACCTGGCGGTGTCGGTCACATTCATTTGTTACGACCAGCATGATACCAAATAAATATTTTGAAATTTTGAAATGATCAGCGCGGGGGCTGTCTGAGGCTCGATGTGCCCACTACAATAGGTATGTAGAGACTTCACATTATGTAGGAGTAGACTCCTTCTCAAAACCACTTGACTTCTAGGTAGTAGTAGATGGAGTAGACCTAGCTCAGCAGCTATACTGGGAAAGGACCAATCCAAAAAGTTCTTACCTACTAGATCCAGTTGCCAAGACTCTGGTAGCTAACGCATAGAGTAGCACTAAAAGCGATGAGTGTGACATTTAGGAACGAATTATATACCAACTGCTGGCCTGACTTACCAGTTCGAGACCATCAACGTTCTATGCCCTTCCTCGAGAATAGACAGAATCTTCTGTTCTTTTTCCATATTTTGCCGATTGTAGGTCACCAAGAGTTGGTCTGGCAAATGACCTTCTTTCTAGTTTTTTAGTTAGTATTTCTAGTGTCTGTCTTAAATAAATAAATATTAGGGGACAATTTTTACACAAATCGACCTAGTCCCATAGTAAGCTCAATAAGGCTTGTGTTATGTGTACTAGACGACGATATATTTAATAGATATATACTTAAATACATAGAAAACATCCAAGTCTCAGGAACAAATGTCTCTGCTCACCACAGAAACAAATGCCCTTGCAAATGTCTTGGAAGCAGATTTGTCCTTTTTTTGTTTTTGATGCATTAACAGACTACCTAATAAATAATCAATGTTACAGGGCGCTACCGCGCGCTTGAGCCTACCGGCGCCTTCGGTTGCTACCGATACACGTTACTCATCTCCGGCACAACAACATCGGACGCGCGCGTGTACGTTCTACATGTTGAGAACGAACGCGGCTTCTCCTCGCACGCCGTCTCGCTCACCGTGCACGGTACGTGTATGCTCTGTCCTCTTCAATCTGCCAAGACGCGATCGACTAGCAAATAACATTGTAAAACTATAATTTTCCTTTTTTCCAATGTGTCATACAATTAGTTCGTAAGTAAGTTTATTAACTTTATTGTTCACGATTCGGTGTCGATGCAAACCCGATAGGGTTTAACGACACTTTTCTGTCAAACTAATTAATAAAAATTATATTTTAAATAAAATAATAATAATATAACAAATAATTTTTAGTTGTGTATGACAGGTGCTGGGATCTAACGAACTTTGAAAGAACTTGATTTCCAGTAGATCTCACTTATTTTTTTAGCGTAACCGTATAGTAACTTGGCATTTTTTCAGATTTATGTTTTTTATGGGATATTCATCTATCTATATTAACTTAAAAATCCAACATGTTATTGAATTAAGTTTAAGCTCAAAGAAAATCGTGCTGTATTATAATTACTTATCTTAGTTGGTACCTTAAATCACAATAATACATTGATCATTCACCTCATTAGCGATCACCGAACTTGTTGTCAGTTCATTTCCACTTAGGTGAGTTGGCAAGCTGAAAGGATAATTTCTCTTATATTATAAGCTCAATAAAATAGGATACTGCTCACCCGCCCGGTTTAAAAAAGAAACCTTTCTTTTTGGTGGTCGCGTAATCGGCGCAGTGATCATACATATCTACAGCTATTTTAACGTTATAAAATCGTTAAAGGACCAATTTGGCAATTTTATGTGGAGTCTTGTCCTAAAACCAACAAAGCTGAAAGTTAAATGATTAGATGGGTAGGTCTTTAAATCAACTTAATTTCGTTCTATAGGCTCCAAGTTGAATTCCATTGCAAAACTGTGATATTCATATTTTTAGTCATAGTGAATACGTATAAAAGTATATTTAAAGAGCTATTTAATGACCTAACTCCCAGCTTTGTTGGTTTTAGGACCATTTTTACGCATGGTCCTTTCGGCAAAAATTGGAAATTGGGAAGAAGTATCAATAATAGCAAGATAATAGTACATTACGATACAAGTGCACAGAACAGGAAATTCGCAATGAGTGGTGATAAATTGAAACACGGCCGAAGGGAGTGTTTTAAATCGACACGAGTTGCGAATTACCTATTCGCACGTGTATCGTACAGCGTTTTACAGTACATATGGCTCTTTAAAGTTTCGACATATGCACGTAATCTGCTGATTACCGCACTCGTGCGGTAACGTAGCACCATATGTACTGTAAATTACACTTACAATATCACCGAAATGGGCAAACTGTTGATACTTACCTTTCAATGTATGACATAAGATCTTATGTACACAGTTTTGACATCTACTACTACCACCGAAAGCTAATGCAGGTACAGTCACGAAACTTAATTTGGGACCCCTTTAAGGTTGACAATTGTGTCAAACTGTATAGAAATGCAAAAAAATGCGAAATAGGTCACAAATTAAAGAGCGTGACCGTACTCAGTATTATTATACCAGTGACGTGGCGTCCGAATACCACCGGGTTATCTATATACCGAATCCCACCCAGGGGGTCTACTTATGGTGCCGTCGCTTTCACTCTCCCGTCATACACTATATGAGTGAAAGGACGGCACCATACGAAGTTCGGATTTCGAATTTTAGAGTAGACCCGCAGGATCCAGCAAGCAGGGATTATATCCAGGAGCGGATTCAGATCTGCGCCTGGATATATTTGACGCCACGCCACTGATAGCTGCCCCTCTCTCGCTCAGCAGTGAACTCGTTCTTACAGATAATTTTGTAACAGAGACCGCGCACGTCGCTCCGCTAATCGCGGCGGCTCTAGTGATCGCGGCGCTGCTAGTCGTGGTGTGCTGTCTCATCATACGGTGCCGGAGGAGGAGAGGTTCGTAAAGATAAAAACTTTATTTGCGTATTCCAGGTAGGAAACTGACGTCAGCGTCGTATAAGCGACGTCATTCATAGGTTATGATAAGGTCGGTCATATGTTCGTTGAGAGTAGAGGTTATAGTGACGTCAGTTTAGGGTCAGTTTATAAAGAGGACGTCAAATAAACGTCAATTTGATTTCGTAATTTAAGACATCGTAAGGCTGTGTCAAATTGACGTCACCTGTAGAACCATCCGACGTCATAGAATGAGGCCCCCTGCGTCGTGCAGGACTGTAAATGGACGTCATGTTGACGTCGAAATGCTACAGGTACAGTGTGTGAACGGGGTTTTCAGCTTGAACGTTACATTTTCGCGCTACATGGTGATGGACGTCGTAATTAGTCACTGTCAAAAATACATAAATGTTTACAATTAACTTATCTTAGTTTATATTTTCAATAGACCTTACAAATAATAACGAGGGCTTCGAAAGTATTTCACGAATTGGTGGTGGAATATCGTTCCAACACCTAGAAGCCAAATACCTAAAACTTCCCCGGAAAGATGCTACCTTACGTATGTTTGTATGGAACCAAGGTGATCGGTCTTTAACAGCAATGGACAACCAATTTAGTTTCTTGTACAGATAATACATGTAATGAATACCTACAGTCAGTTCATGTAATGTATACGGTCAGTGCGATGCACTGATAGTGGTATACATTACATACATTCAGCATCATATAGATAGTAGCAGTCATAGGGGGTAATAGTAGCTTGTATGACTAGGGTATAAAATAAATAAATAAAATAAAAAGAAATTTATTCAATAACACAAACAAGTTACAAAATTAATATGAAAAATAAGACATATATTATCACAAAACGGTTATTTTCCCGAACGATGTGTGGCAAAATAGTTTGAGGGGTAAAATGGATTTTAGACCTGAGTTATACACTCTACTTTTCACTACGATTACGAGAAAATAAATAAACTAAGATAATCCTTCCAAAATTAGCAATAAATTCTACAGCGAACATAATCTATAATTTGGCGGCTATGGCGGCATGTTTTCTTTTATAAACTGCTTTGACACACACATGCAAAATATAGGCACCGCTTTGAGTGATATGCTAAATGTACTACTTTAGCCCCTAGACGTATCAAGAAGTCTAATATGACGTAATTTTTGAGCATGAGAAGTGAAAAGATCTTATACCACGACCGCGACCCCTTTAGCCTAGGCCTTTACATGTATTTTTTTTACATTGTGGGGTTCATGGGACTGCAGGTTACCGAAGTACGTTATAGAGATGACGGCAACGTCCATACCATACGGAATTAATGGCACCTACAGAGATGTCTCTATAGTTACCCAGCTATAATCAGTTTTTTAGTGTTCCTTACCCAATTTTAGTGTTGGTCCAACGGAACATTTATGCAATCACTCGCAGTCTGTTCGTCTTTCAGACGCAGTTTCCTCTAAGGCCTGCCATAGAAAGCTAAGATTTAGTGTAGCTATGGCATTGATAGCGTACTGGAAGGCGTAGCGTGGGCAGGCCCCCCACACGGTGGACCGATGACCTGGTAAAGGTCGCCGGTGTCCGCTGGATGCGGGTGGCGCAGGACCGGTCATTGTGGAAGTCTTTGGGGGAGGCCTATGGCCAGCAGTGGACGTCTTTCGGCTGACATGATGATGATGATGATGATGGCATTGATTGGCTAGTTACATATCAGAAGCCAAAGGCGTTGGCCTCATTCAAGGGGGCAGTTTCCGGGGTAATACCCCTTATTACCGTCAAGCTATTTCTTTTATTTAGAAGTGACGTGACTTTGTACAGACACTGGCGTGGTCATAATTTGACCATAATTGAAAATTAGACCATCGTTTAACAATAGTCTAAACACTAATTGAGATTGGATGGAATTGAAATGGCTGCAAAGCGTCGCTATCGTTTAGACATAGCCAAGGGTGTGACAGTGCATTGCACTGATAATGAGATTGATTCGGAATTAAGTAAAACGGTTGTCGCCGAATGCACTCCCAGCTTTAGTTTACAAGGTGATATTGAGAACATTTAGGCGACGTACTCAGAAACCCATCTATCGCTGAGCCCGAGTCTAGCGGCATTTAGCGATAAGCGGTTTTCTGAAATCATTTTTACTCGATTTTGTGCATCTTACGTTTTCTTTGGCAACAGTAAAAAAAAACTATTTTGTCACCATGGAGTCGATAGTCTGTACATTAACGTCTATTATGGTGCTCTCACCCTGGCTGTTTTAAATGTTACATAACAGCAACTATGTTTCTTCAACATCATAGTGTTACATAGCTTTATCTTTGTTAGACTATGTCATATAACATGCGGGGTTATATAACATAGTGTAACAAAGACAAGGCTATGACATAGTTGCTGTTATGTAACATTTAAAACAGCCAGTGTGGGAGCACCATTTGTGTTGAACATCCTAGTTTGAAATCTTAGTGGTATTGCTATAAATTAAGATTGAAGGCGCAAATTAGTGTGAGAATGTCATGCATTGGGACCTTAATATTAGACTTGTTAAAGTTAATCTAATTGTGGCTTCTTTTGTTCACAGAGAGCGTCGAATATAAGACTGATGATTTAGATAGGTAAGTTATAGTACCTACTGATTAGTAATTATCTCGAGTTACTATTTCTAAGTTATGAGTTATTAATTATTTTATGAAATAATAATCACCCATCAGGCGACTCGTCTGCTCGTTTGCTTCCTATTTCATAAAAAAATTATAAGTATACCTCATTAGTATTATGCATCTCCTGTAACATTTTTTTCTTTTTCTTGTGTGATACAATCAACAATTTTATTATTATTATTGTGTCATCACGTTAAAACGTTTACCTGAGAAAAAAAATGTGTGTTCGATTTGAGTACCCTCTTAAAGCGGAGCGTTCGGCGGGGTAGCGGTAGCGTTTGCATATGTTTAACATGCACGCTGTACGCTCCGCCCCGCTGCTACTCAAACGGAGCGGGCACTCAGACTGTATTTAATATATACTGTATGAATTGTATGATTCTGGTGTTCGATCCGGGCCTGTATTGAAAAATAATATGAAAATAGCGGTAAGGGTGGGTTGTATTGTACCCAATCGTTTGTAATTGTAAGCTGTGTTGTTGAAATATGATTGAATGGAAAAAATACAAGTTTCTATGGGATGACCGCTGCCGGCGCCATATTGAATATTAATCAGTCTGTAATAAGATTAATAAGTTTGTGCAACCCACCCTAGATGGGGTGGTTGCGTAGGGTAAAAAATTAGCTTGAAATTCACAGAGCACGGCACAGCATCGTTGCGGGGCGGAGGCGGTTATGCGGTAAACCGAACGCAGTTCGGGGCAAGTCGCACCAAAAAACCGCGCGGTAGAGTGGAGGCGGCGTGTGTTACATATAAAACAGTAATCGACAGTTTCGGAAAAATCACAAACTCAAAACCACCTCCGCCCCGCGACCGCTCTATGCGTTTCGAGCTTAAAGGTAAGCGTCCACAGGCCCGCATCGCACGCTACTGATTTTACTATTCTTTGTATAGAAAGTCACACAAGTGCGTCCACTCGTACAGTGTGTGACTTTCTATACAAAGAATACTAAAATCCGTTGCGTGCGATGCGGGCTTGTGGACGCTTAGTCTAAGGCTGGGTTGCACCGACTTACGATCACAGACCGATCAACGTTAAATATGGCGCCGGCAGCTGTTATTTATTTATTTATTTATTTATTTATTAAAGGAGTTTCAACAGCTTTTTAAACATGTTGACATTTTAAGTAGAAATATATAATATATATTATGCCATAGAAACTTGTAAAACTTTCCATACATTCAAATTATAACGAATACAGCTTACGATTACAGACGGATCGGTGCAACAAGCCTAAGTGTGTGTTCCGTCCGCAGTGAGAAGACCGTGCTGCCGGCGGACGCGGTGTACGCGGGCGCGGCGCCGGCGCCGGCGCGCGCCCCGGCGGCGGCGGCGCCGCGCTACTCGCCCGGCGCGCTGCAGGTGCGGCGCGCCGCCGTCGTGCTGCAGCCCCCCACCACCGTGTGACGCACAGGTCCCCACCTACTAACACGTACACCCTATTCCACCCACGGTCACGTTCTGCGTTTTGTCTGCCCCACTTACCTCGCGCTGCCGTATCTGGCCCCACCCTGCTCTTAGACTCTATGCGGAAAGAGAAAAGTCTTGTTGAAATGTAAGGGAGCCCATACATTCTACGACTCTTCTCTTTCCGCACAGACTATATTCGCGCAATTGACGACATTTAATTTTTTTACCGAGTTTTTTTCCAATGTAGTAAAATAGAGTATGAAAAATTAAGTTTAACAACATTTTTACATTGTCTAAAATGTCCCAATTTCATATTAAAAATATCAAATTAAAAAGTTCCTCATTCTAAAAGAGAGTGAACTCGTGACAAGTAAGGCGTCACAGCGTAAAAAATCATACAGAAGTACTATTAGTAGGGCGGATTTACTGAAGAAAGTGTGATGTTATTTTTGTGTGCTGTGACTGTCACAATTCAGCCTTGTGACGTCATATAGACGGTAGTAGGCTTTCTTTAAATTTTCATGAATATGTTGGAAACAAAAAAATATATTAAATTTTATTATTTAGATTAGTTCAACTTTCAAACGACATGATCGGCTCTACAAGCGATGTAATAACGGGGTTAGAATGGCACCAAGCAGCACCTTTGAATAAAAGTGAAAGCAGGCAAAGTTTTCAAATTTAAGTATATTTAATGATTATTTCACTGATTAGGTACAGCCGAATTCGTAGAAATAAAAATCCAAAATTAGATCTTGATCAAAAATCAGAAATTTTATTCGTGAAACATAGGTATAAATAAGTAATTTGTTCTCTATGTTTTACTCACTAGTGTAGGCGTAAAAATATCTATAGCATTCCAACATAATTGGGTGAGCGAGCGGTGAGCGGAGCGAGGAATCCTTATCCATTTCTTTTACGCAAACGCAGAACGCTCCGTGACATTGTGGCTTTAAGTTTAGGCCTCGTTCATGAATACAAGTGGACACTTACGACTATACATCATATATGGTACTTATGCATTCACACTATAAGTATTTGAATTTTACTGCGGATCCACGGGTCTATGAACGCGGCCTTAATCTTGATATACTAGGAACTTTTTGAAAATACATTCTTAAATTAAAATTTCTGTGATGATGACATTATATTGGCACGTTATTTAGAAAGGTATTGAAGGGATACTATGCTTATGAATCTTATCATAGTTAACTATGAATAAATCCAGTACGCTATCAATGAAGATGGGCTTTTAAACATAAAAATAATATTTTATGTAGGCACTATATTATGTTAAAGCTCATGAGTTATATAAGTAGGTACAGTCGTGTTCGTAAATATGTGCATAAAGCAATAAAATAATGTGTGTACACATGACTAATAATAATTATAAGGTTACTCAGATATTTTTGTTCGTTTAGTAACGTACATATAATTACGAATTCGATTGTATGTACTTCTAAGAATCATGTTAAGGATAATGTCACTTTTTTAAGATTTGCGTTCGACTCGACAAAAATATTTTCAAAAAATTCCTACGATACAATATTTGGTATAGGTAAAATACTTAAGAAAATGACCTGTTGTGTGTAGTTGTGACGTGTTCAAATAGGCGTTTGTTTTGTATGTGTTGCACATTTTAAATATGTAATGCCTATTTGAACACGCTACAACTACATACAACAGGTCCTATTTTTAAGTTTTTTACCTATACCGTATACTTACTTTACTTTAAGGGATGTTTTTATGCAGTTTAGTCTTGTTTTAGCACAGTGTGTGTGAGTTTTGTGATCACATATAACTTTGACGCTTCATGCTAACTAGAGATTCTACTACCACGGCAGAACAAAACCCCATTGTAGTGAAAAAGCAATTTCTGACGTAGCTCAAATCCAAATCAGATAAGGTCCCAATGTTTGACTTCTTTTATTTCACGATGGACACCATGCTTTTCATCTTTAATGCTATGAATTAACACTGAATATGATTGGGGTTAGTGCCGTGCACTGGGACATCTACCTCATCTAAGTTTTGATGAAAACCACAAGCCAACCAAACATGCAGTAATCATGAATCCTGAAAGCATTAAAAATTTGTTTAATTTTAATAATTTTATTCAGCACAGTTGTGAAAACTTCGTTATCTGGCCATGAGGCCACTGACAATAACGTCACATTCGTTCCAATATTTCTATTATTAACCTCTACAGATTTTTCCGTATATTTCACATTTCAATTAGCATTATCTGAATGTCATAGATTTATCTAATCTAACATGGCTATTCACTTTGTTACTCCACCGTACCTATGTTATAGACGGAATAAAATACTAAACAGATGGTAACTTCCATATGAACTCACTACGTATCTGTCATTATAGGCATTCAGAGCGTTTGTGGCCCAGCGGCGCCCGCGTACCGCGTACGGTATGCGAGGTTAAGCAATGTGGGTGCAGGTCAGGTCTTGGATGGGTGACCGCTTTGAGTGGTTACTAACTGAACGCTCCCGTGCTTTGGAAGGCACGTTAAGCCGTTGATCCCGGCTGCTGTCTACGACAGCAGTCGTTACGCCAAGTTAGAGGCCTTCGGGCGGCTTGAGAACTTCTAACAGTCAAGTTGCCCACTCACTTGACAAAGAGGGGTCGTAGTTGCACCACATCCGTAGGGAGTACCCACCGTTACCCTACACGTGACCCCTGGGTGGTGCTAAAAGTGCAACAAAAACTGGCAACCGTACTTGTCTTCTCGAAGATGTCACGGTTCGTAAATAAATGCCATACGATTAAATTAAATTAAGTTATAAGCATAGGTACTCAATCAGATGTTCCATTTTGCACTGTTAAAACCTGATGGTAAAATATGGCTATTTAATTTCAAGAGTTGAAGATAGTGGTGCGAGAATCAATTTTAGGTAAAACTAATTTTTTGGTAGGTACAGGTGAAATAATATACCGCATATATAGGTCATAACCTACAAGGTCAAAAAAGTATTATACTCACAATAATATATTTATACACGTACTTGATATATGTGTCAATACAGTATACGTATCTAGGTCACCTTGACTTGGAGCCACAGTCATTATTATATATTATTATTGTATTAATGTAGCTAAAGTCTACGTAGATTTTGTTTTTAGAAATTCTGTATATCAGACTGAATTGTCCAAAGTGTTGACACCATCATAGTTTCGTCTAGAGAGCGCGAAAATAATACGAGTGACGGAGAAACCAATTTAGATTTCAACATCTACCGTATAACAAATACCTATCGTTAATATTTCTCCCTAATGATCCTACTCGTGCTTCACATGTTACAATAATACGAGTATATTTATTCACACATTAAACATACGTTAATGAAGTAGCAAAAGCATAATATCCATTTGGCAATTAGAATAGCTACTTATCTACACATTTTAATTGCATTAATTTTGGTCCACAGCTTCTAAAGTTCGTGACTAACAGAGACGTGCCTTGGGATTTTGATTTATGATGATTTTAAATAAATATATAGACCAAGGTGATTAATGATGGGAATCTGATGTATGGTTATATTTTGCAGACTAACGGGACTAGGGACGTAGCGGTGCCCTAATCTCATTTCGATTATATTAGATTGATCGAAGTATTTTCTTACATGACTCTTACATGACGTATTACAATGTTACGCTTTAAAATTTATTCTACAAGTCCATTACCCGTGATCTGCGCCAATTCAATAAAAATCATATTGAAGAGGCCATCGAGCAGAATATGGGCTCTAAAGTGTTCTCAAGAGATCTGTCTATTGGGCAGAGCCAGCTCGCCAAATTAAAAACTGAAGATGGCAGAATCGTTTCATCCAAACCTGAGCTTCTAAGTGAGATAGAGCGCTTTTATGGACAGCTATACGCGTCAACTAGCAGACCCGAAGTTGGTCTGGCGGAAGATACTAGAGCTAGATTAACCCGGCACTATATCGAAGATTTCCCGGCCATCAGCCTGTACGAGATTAGAATGGCTTTTAAACAGCTAAGGAACAATAACTGAACTCCTGAAGGCGGGTGGAAAACCGGTCCTTAGGGCCCTTCAGAAGTTGTTCGACTCCGTCTTACTGGAAGGGAAAACTCCAAATGCATGGAACAGAGGTGTGGTGGTGCTGTTCTTCAAAAAGGGTGACAACGCCTTACTGAAGAACTACCGACCCATCTCACTTCTGAGCCATGTCTATAAGCTGTTTTCAAGAGCCATAACGAACCGTCTCGCACGTAGGCTAGATGACTTCTAGCCTCCATAACAAGCCGGCTTCTGAAGAGGCTTTAGCACCGTAGACCACATCCATACGCTCCATCAGGTTGTACAGAAGACTGAGGAGTATAACCTGCCCCTCTGTTTAGCGTTCGTGGACTACGAGAACGCCTTCGATTCGATTGAAACCTGGGCTGTACTACAATCTCTTCAGCGGTGCCAAGTAGACTACCGCTATATCGAAGTACTGAAGTGTTTATACGAGAACGCCACTATATCAGGCCGACTCCAGGACCGGAACTCGGAACCTGTTCCGTTGCAGCGGGGAGTTAGGCAAGGAGATGTTATTTCTCCCAAACTGTTCTCCGCTGCACTGGAGGATGTTTTCAAGACTGGACTGGAGAAGGCTAGGCATCAACATAAACGGCGAGTACCTCACTCACCTTCGGTTTGCTGACGATATAGTAGTCTTGGCTGAGACCATGGAGGATTTAAGTACAATGCTCAATGACTTCAGTCAAGCCTCCGAGCGAGTTTGTCTAAGTATGAACATGGATGAGACGAAGATCATGTCAAATGCCCATGTAGCAACAACCCCCGTAACAATCGGACACTTTACGCTCGAAGTTGTAGACGATTACATTTACCTAGGACAGACTGTCCAGTTAGGTAAGTCCAAATTCGAGAATGAGGTTAATCGTCGAATCCGACGTTCCGATCCGTCCGATCGTTCGGGAAGCTACGGCACATCTTTTCGTCCAATATTCTGCAGTGTCTGAAGACTAAAGTCTTTGACCAGTGTGTGTTGCCAGTGATGACATATGGTACTGAAACGTGGTCGCTTACTATGGGCCTCATAAGAAGGCTTAAAATCACCCAAAGAGCAATGGAGAGGGCAATGCTGGGAGTATCTCTGTGTGATCGCATCAGGAATAAAGTTACCCGCAGCAGAACCAAGGTGACCGACATAGCCCTTCGAATCGCTAAACTTAAGTGGCAGTGGGCGGGACATATAGCACGTAGAACCGATGGCCGTTTGGGCGGAAAGGTTCTAGATTGGCGACCACGTACCGGAAGGCGTAGCGTGGGCAGGCCCCCCACACGGTGGACTGATGACCTAGTAAGGGTCGCGGGTGTCCGCTGGATGCGGGTGGCGCAGTACCGGTCATTGTGGAAGTCTTTAGGGAAGGCCTATGTCCAACAGTGAACGTCTTTCGGCTGACATGATGAATCAGTAAAGCTTCTGACAAAAAATCTATATTTAAAATTTTGAAAAAGAGTTAAAAAATACTGCTTTGAGCAGGATTCGTACCTGCTACATCTTGCATACACGGCCAATCGCTCTAGCAGTATTTTCCCTTTAATTTGACATTTAGGTAGGTTAATTTGACACTTCCTACCTACTAGTTTTAAATATATAACATAAGTTACATAAGTAACTAACCAAAAAATATTATGAAACGAGTTAAGAGTTTGGCGGGATACACTATGTGATAACTTGTAATAAACTGCAATCAATTCAGAACTCTGGCAATGAACCGACTTACACAGACATCGATAGAAAATTTGGCTTCCGAATTTGCACATCACTGCCTGTACTCGCAAAATTCACCAAACATCCGTTCTCTATAATGACCGACTCATAAAAACTAAACTACTGGGCAATCGTGCCAAACGTACTAGTGATTGCCAATTTATTAGCAATAACCAGATGTTTCGTTGTTTCTAACCAAAAAATAACGTGGCAGATGTCATTATTCTTATTGATTTTATTGTCATCGTAATTGACAATATTAGAAGACAATTGACCTGAAGTGTCAAGTGTCACATCATTTAGCAAGTTCACCACCAGTTTATTCTATGATATGTACCGTATAGGCGTATATGGTTTTGTCAGGGACACACTGATCCCACGGTACTCAGCTTATTGAAAGCATTATGACATCTAGACCCTGAAATTTGTATGCTTAGAAACACACCTGTCATGCTCAAAGTTGCGTTGTTTACGACAAGTAGGTATGTTTCTTTTAACCCTTTGAACGCCAAGAACCTATAAAGTGGTCGTGTGTCGTTGTGCCCACCACGCCAACGCCCAACAACCACTACAAAGGTCGGAGCGAAAGGGATCATGAAAAAAAATCTATTATGAATTGTTTTCATTTGTTTTTATTGGTTTAAATGTTGAGTACATCCATTTTTGATACCTTGGCGTCTGAGTGCAAGTTAAGCATTCAATTTTCAGAGTACAGATATCTTAATGCATTACATACGTTGTGTAGCGTGGAATCAGTGTGTCTCTGTCATTATAATTGCATCATTTCTATCAAATAGGAGAGTAGGTACGCCATAAGGAACTCATTTTCCATAATAGCTTTCTGCAGTCGCGTCTATTATGAGCATGATTAATAATGGTGAAGTTTAATTTACTGAAGTGGGTTTACTTAGAACTGTGTGATAATAACAGAATCTTAACAGTGTGTGCACTACACGAATTTTCACTGTTTAATATTTTTTCACTATTTTCATATTTTCAGAGTTTTCATATATCTTTTTTGTTTTGTTTTAGGCAGCGTTAAACTCGCTGGAGAGAGAAGCCAAAGAAAATGTGTATGCGGTATTAGACCCGCATATACAATACGAAGTAACTATTAATAAGCACGGAGAACCGCCAAAGCATTTGTCGCTATCCAAGCCCCTAACTCACCAAAGAGCACACGCGTTCGACACGCAATACATTAATGAGATTAACAATAATGAGTTCGAAAATAGATTCACCACATTCAAATCAGGGCCGACGAAACTGAGGAGATCCAACAGAAGCGATCGGCAGACCAACGATCGAAGCTACGTGTGCAAAACTAACAACGATATTGAATACTCAAAAGATCCATACTTCGGCATCGCGAGAAATAACGACCAAATTAGAAAATCCAAAAACTATTCTCGCATGTACGAACGCAACAACTCAGGCAAGAAAGACAATAGAAAAAGTCAACTTGATACAGATTACAAAGATGCTCAGAAACTGTCGAACCGTAATTGGGTTTATGAAGATAACAATAAGCATGTTGTTAAAGAACAAGAAAAAGAGCGGTCTTTTGAAGAGTTGAAAGAGGAAAACAATGTAAGGCATGATGATGGTGACTTTATGGAAGACTACAAGCCTCGGCCCGGTAAAGTCAGAGAAATCGCTTCGAGGTTTAATAGGAATAGTGCAAATGTTGGTCAGTCTGTAAACACTAGTAAAGGTAGGCCGAAACCGCTGCAGAGTTACGGCAATCAGGCTTACTTAGACCACGTGTTCCCAGATGCTGTAGAAATTTGAATTATGTGAATGAGACTTTATCACATAGATCTCTGTATTAGTATTAAAATTACTCATAGTATAGTGATTACCTGAACGTTATAGACATAAGTCTTCTGTCTGCTTTTATTTATTACATTTACTGGTTGTTCCACATCACACTGCCGAATGGTTGTAACTTTTCAAGACTATTATACCATAGACTAATTTATATCTATTAACAATTACTGTTTCAACAAAATCAATATAAAACTTAAATATACATAATATTTGCTCAGATTTATAATACTTTACAGTTTACTATTATACTTAATTATATATCGATAATGCTTACTAGTGTATATGCGATATTGGCATTCTTAGCTTGTAGCACTTAAATGGGCCATAATACTATAAATTATTCCTTTACTACGTTAAGTATAATGGGCATTTTATTTATTATTGTGTACTTAATGATATTTTATCCAAACTCTTTGTTACATTTCATTCCTTCCTAAATAGGGACCTGTATTTCGTTACTGTTTACTTCTTTATGTGTATAGTTTCTATTTCTTGAGTTTTGTATTGTTGAATTTTAACAACATTAAAATAAATTGTAATTTATTGAATTGTTTGTTTCTAGCGTACCCTCTACTGACATATTCATTAAACGTATTAAGTTTCCCCAAAACTAATTGGCTTATTGTTAGTCTGACTGCACTGCAGTTACCATTTTTCTACCTTTAGGTATTGTCTATACAATACTGAAATTGATAACAACCAATTTATTTTAATTTTGTGTCTTGCGGATATCAGGTAATTTATTCGCTGCATTCGGTGTCGAGACTCTCGGCTCGTGGGGCAAGTCGCGCGTGGACTTCACAGGATGCTCAGCAAACGTTTGCAGGAGGCAACAGGCGATCCTCGTGCGGGCAGCTTTCTCGCACTAATAATCGCTATTGCAATTCAGCGCGGGAATGCTGCCTGCATGATGGGCACCCTGCCTAAGGGGCCACATTTGGATTTTTTATAGGTTATTTTTAATTCTTTTTAAGTTAGATTAATTTCTTTTTTGTTATTTCACTTTTTTCTGAATAAACTTTAATATTAGGTAATTTATCATAATACAATAATGTACATCTTCAGTCTTTCAAGCTTCGTGCAATATATATCGCCCATAAACAACCTCAAATATCCTGTTTTGTTCCTCCCCAATTAAAATGGGGTTATTATTGATCACGTCACTGAGTATAGGATAACACCCCCCTTCCTCACACTCCCGGCCTTTAAGAGGAATGTCTCCCCTACTTGTCGCCTTGCCAAAAAAAGGACTATTCAGCACAGAAGGGACAGCACAGCACAGTCAATCCTTATTTTATAGTTAAGATATTACATATCATTTGGATATTCTATATAGGTAACCCTTTGCCGGGAGAGCTATTTGTGGATGTACCACGTAGTAAAATTAAACTCAGTTTTGCCGTCGCAGTTAACATAGTATATAGCGGATCTGTCTATCCCAGGATTTAGTTCAAATCTCCGTAAGACCAATTGAATATTTGCGTGAGCCTGTGCCCGGTTTTTTTGCATAATTTTATTTAGTATGCTCTACGAGTATGGTCACCCGACGATCTTCTCGTGGTTCATGTTATGTTAAACAATTAGGTGCAAAGAATGTCTCTCCCTACTCTAAAATATTATTATTGATTCTGTACCCTTAATTTTAGAGAAAAGCTTCGTTTTTTTCACCTAATTATTTTACATGACAAATGTGCTTCGGGAAGACTGAGTGCCTAACTAGAGACTAGAGTTATTTAAATCTGCGACTGAATAATGTCTCAAATGAAAGAAGTTAAACTAATAAATAGCGTACTTTTTGCCGCCACATCTTGGTGTCCAAAAGATTAATTGGGCTTGTAACAGGTATGTCATAGATTAAAGTACTATTTAAAAAAAAACAGGAACAGATTGTAATTCTGAGTTATAAGTACCAAAAGTAAAATATTCGAATTGCCAATATTTCAAACTACTCTTAGCTATTTTCTTAGGTACATACGTCTACATATATGTACGTAAGAATATGGAGGTCCATGTTTCTCAATGCCCGTTATAGGAAATTTGCAGGCCATTGATTAATTTTGAATTTTTTAATCTTGTTATTAGTCAGAAACGAATAAGATAATGCCGTCATAAAGACATGGAGCAGGTAAACAAGTATATATGTTACTCGATGGCTACTATGACTTTAGTTTGAGTATAAAAATACAATTTCAGTATTGCGGATTCGCTGTAAAACTGAGGACATGATATAAGTACCTTCGTTTGTCTTAACTTCATGATTAGGTACCCATGATTTCCTGCACAAATATTCTCTAAAACCTCCAAACAGAATGGGCATTTTCAAGTTGTCCTAAATAAAAGGGAAATAGAAGCATCAAGAGAGTGTTCAGTCTATTTTCTTTACATCTGATGTTACGTCAATAAGAAAGTAGATGTATAGAGCTTGTAGGTATGATGTTTTGGTATCGTAACGGCGGTGAACAAACTACTTGCATTAGGATCTATTCATCTGATACGGTTGCAAGTGTTCATGTTGATAACGGTTTATGATGTTGCATATTCAAATATTCGTGTTGTTCTCTTGTTTTTCTCTGTCTAACTGTCAATTCGATGTGCGAGAAAAAAACAAATGCGAGTCGAATTGTGTGAGCAAGTGTTGCGATAGAGGTTTTAATTTTAATTTGGACGTGAATAAGTGTGTACCGGCCAGTAACAATACAGAGCTGTTTTCAGTGAAACAAACTTTGTACTATTACGATAATCCTGTGGCAGAAGTTTACTTGAATGATGTCTTAACCCCCCTTTACGGAAAATCTTGTGGTGCGTGGTACAAATACAATTATGGATTTAAGCTGCAAACGGTGAGTGGGTGATTTCAATATTTATAGACGAAACGAAATGTCATAACATTTATTCTTACAATTATTGTCTTTAGGTACGTAGGAAATCATTTTCTATTTAGTTTTTCCTTCCAAGAAAGTAGCTTTGGACAGCAGTACCTAGTTACAGGTAGGTTGAAAGTGTAAATAAACTATTAACTAAGCACATTAATGTAATTTCCATATGGTATTCACTGACGGATATTAGGCATTGCCTATCACAAAACTAATACCCCATATGTCACACGATTCGTAAGTATTTCGCGCATTCTTTGAGAACCAAGCTTTGGTAGGTAGTGCTGGTGGGGCGTTTACTAGATGAATACCAAGTTGATCGACTACTTTAGCATCTACCCTACCCTACCTATTATTGTCGGCGATTATTAGCAGCATCTTTTTAACCGACTTCAAGATTTCAAAAGAGGAGGTTATCAATGCGGTTGTATGTTTTTTTTTATGTTTGTTACTTCATAACTCCGATTTTAAAAAATCTTTTTTTTATTGTAAGTATATATATCCAAGTTGGTCTCGTTTTTGTCAAAACGCAGTTCTGATGATGGGATCTATGAGGAATTGAGGGAACTCCTCAAATCTTAAAGGCAAACATATAGTGATTTATGTGTTTTTTATCAACAAGTCGAGTATTTTCATACAAAAATATGGCATTTGATGAAGTGGAACTGCTGATGATGATTTGAACAGAACTCTTCAACGGCGAAAAGTTCACGTTTAGCGATTTGTTCTCCTAGCTGTGTTTGTTAAGCAAGTTCTAGTTTCACGATGAATTTTTGTCATACTCGATTTCTCATGATGGGATCCATGAGGAATTGAGGGAACTCCTCAAATCTTAAAGGCAAACATATATGTCACTATAGTGATTTTTGTGTTTTTATCAACAAATCGAGCATTTTCATACAAAAAAATGACATTTGATGAAGTGGAACTGCTGATGATGATCAGAACAGAACTCTTTAACGACGAAAAGTTCACGTTTGGCAATTTGTCCTCCTAGCTGTGTTTGTTAAGCAAGTTCTATTTTCACGATGAATTTTTGTTATGCTCGATTTCTGATGATGGGATCCAGGAGGAATTGAGGGAACTCCTCAAATCTTAACGGCAAACATATAGTGATTTTTGTGTTTTTATCAACAAATCGAGAATTATTATACAAAAATGTGACATTTGATGAAGGGGAACTGGTGATGATGATCAGAACAGAACTCTTTAACGACGAAAAGTTCACGTTTGGCGATTTGTCCTTCTAGCTGTGTTTGCTAAGCAAGTTCTATATAAACGATGAATTTTTGTCATGCTCGATTTCTGATGATGGGATCCATGAGGAATCGAGGGAAATCCTCAAATCTTAAAGGCAAACATATAGTGATTTTTGAGTTTTTATCAACAAATCGAGCATTTTCATACAAAAATATGACATTTGATGAAGTGGAACTGCTGATGATCAGAACAGAACTCTTCAACGACGAAAAGTTCACGTTTGGCGATTTGTCCTCCTAACTGTGTTTGTTAAGCAAATTCTATTTTCAAGATGAATTTTTGTCATGCTCGATTTCTGATGATGGGATCCATGAGGAATTGAGGGAACTCCTCAAATCTTAAAGGCAAACATATAGTGATTTTTGTGTCTTTATCAACAAATCGAGAATTATTATACAAAAATGTGACATTTGATGAATTGGAACTGCTGATGATGATCAGAACAGAACTCTTTAACGACGAAAAGTTCACGTTTGGCGATTTCTCCTTCTAGTTGTGTTTGTGAAGCAAGTTCTATTTTCACGATTATTTTTTGTCATGCTCGAGTTCTGATGATGGGATCCATTAGGAATCGAGGGAACTCCTCAAATGTGATAGGCAGACAAATAGTGATTTTAGTATTTTCATGAACTAATCAAGCAATTTTTATCAAAAAAGTGACATTTGATGAAATGGAACTACCGATGATGATCAGAACGGAATTATTTAACGACGCGTAGTTCACGTTTAGCGATTTGTTCTCTTCGTTTTGTTTGTCAAGTAAGCAAGTTTTTCAAGACACATTTTTGTCAAGCTTGAATTATGATGGAGGATTCCATGAGGAATTGGGGGTACTTAGTCTTCTACCATTATAAACATACTTATGGCCATTTTTATTTAATTGTATGGAATCTAAGAGTGCAACATCTAAGTATAATAATCTCTCACCGGCCTCCCCCATTGAAGTCGGTTTTTTTTTCTTAAAAAATATTTCCTGCAAAGTGCAAGGCGCCTTACACTGCAAGGTATCTAAAACCAGCTGGAACTATGAAACGTATACAACTTACGATATGATACTTTAACGAGATTGAATGGTGATAATATGACTTTTATGGCGTATAGTGAGCACAAGTAGTTACGCATTTGAAAAGTTCAAAAGTCTTTACATATTGTAAGGGAATAAGAGTTTTTGACCTCTTCTTAAGCGTATCTACTTTTGATGCTGACTGTACCGAGCTGCCATGACTCGTATTCATAATCGATTGAAGATACTTAACTAATTAGTCCATGCGACAGTAGAAGGTATATATGTAAAGGATTTTTGACGATAAAAAAAAACTAGATAGAGATATTAATCATCTATAATAGTTTCATAATTTTGGCTTGGTAAACTTCAGTTTGGTTTTTGGTTTGGCTTGGTAGAACTAAAGTAAACGATAAAGCCCTCCGAACCGCTAAACTTACATTGCACGTAGAACCGATGGAAAGGTTCTCGAGTGGTGACTGCATACCGGAAGATGCAGCGTGGGTAGACCGCACACTAGGTGGACTGATGACCTGGTAAAGGTCGCCGGAGTCCGCTGGATGCGGGTGGTGCAGGACCGGTCATTACGGCACTCCTCGAGGGGGCCTATATCCAGCAGTGGGCGTCCCTCAGCTGATATAATAATGATTATGACATTATTCTTTTAATATATATATTTCCTTAATGAAAAAAAAAATATTTTTTCTGGGTGACATTTTACAATTTTGAATGTTTTTTTATTTATTTTTGTCCGTGACTATAAGCTCTCACGGATTGCCGCAACTAAGTACCTATCGAAGATATGCAGAAGCGCACAATACATGTGCGCTGCAGAATGGCTGCAAATGACTTTAAATTCCATCAATAACAACCGATTTGGCTTTATTTGTTTACAAATAAGGAGGTGGTTTGACTTTGAGTCAACTTGCGACAAATTTCCATTCAGATATTATTGTAAAGAGGCTCGTTTACTCGGTCTAGTGTAAGAAACTAAGACTCACAGAGGTCTAGGTGAGAAAAAATACTCTCGCGAAAAGAGGTTCCCACATTGAACACTCCCACATTGAGACTGAGAACACTCCCACACTGAGACTGAGAGGTTCATTCCGGGATAGAAAGGACGGGGCCCTTTCTTAATTCATCCTTATAGAAGAATAAGACTGCTCGTTTGAATATAAATTCTACTGAAGTTTTCTGGCAACCCAAATTTGTACCTGTCCCTCACTCAATTTTCTGCTTAGTGATTGTAAAAGGGGTTTAATAAGGATATTAGTTTCGATAGTTTTGGTAAATACGAGTATTGAAGTAATATAAATATCCATAAATCGAGTAACTCAGTAGTCATCAATTTGTATGAAAATTGTCTCTTACCAGCGTTGCCAGTTTTTTTACCACTGAATTCCTTTTAAATGGTCCAGGTACTATTTTGGAATTCAAGTTTTATATTCTAGTTCAATGTGTGTCATCTTCGCAAAAGAAAAAAGGCTATTCAAAAGAGAATGGCCCAACTGACAAACCATTTAAGTGAGAAATCTAAGCGAGAATATCATTCGGGTCCTTTGAATTCTCTTTTACCCAGGTTCGACTGTATTTTGTTTCTTTATAGATTCATTCAGAGGATTTCGGTAAAATTTGCTATGTGGAGGCGAAAAATAGATTTAGGCTGGTCTCAACATTAGGAACACTCTTATTTTACCAGAAATAACGAAAGATGCCGGCAATGGTGGTCGCCCAGGTACTATCTATTTTAATAAAAAGAGGTTTGTTATGTTGTTATGAATAAGGGCATAACAACTGAACAAACCTCTTTTAGCTAACATATGTGTTTTGTCTCTGTCTCACGAACACATTTGTCAAAGTGATAGACAATGACCAACGAGTTTTACTTTATACGGCATTTTACTTAATTATAAAATACCACCACCACCACCACATCAGCCCTAGGACGTCCACTGCTGGACATAGGCCTCCCCCAATTTCATGGGGGGTATTATAAAATACGATAGGTATTAAATAGGTTTGATGATCGTTTATGAATAAGAGGTGTAATCTTTATTGCAACGTACAAAAAAGTACAGTATGCGAATTTATTAAGTCCGCATTAATGCCTTGAGGTATTTCTACCAGACAACAATGGTTGACTCCACCAAGCCCAAGGGGGCTTAACATAACAAATCGAAAATCCAAATCTACCCAAAATTTCAAATCAAAATCATAATTCCAAAAATATACTCGATTTCAAATCGACATATACATAATCGATACGCAGGAGGTAGCAAAGGTTTATTTTAGTATTAATTTAATGATGTCTTTATTAATTAATATATTTGTGAATTAACACATGCAGTTGTACCTAAGTAATATTTGAATTTTGAATGGCTACAAGATAATGCAATTTGTAGGTGTGTGGTATTGTGTTCATGTTCTCGGCCATGAGTCAGATCTCCAGACCTCTTGAAGATGTGCTGGGTTGAGGGTAAGGGGACTTTAGGGGACCGCCGGATTTGCGGATTTAAGGATGATTCACAGTAGACCGTTCCGTGTCTGGGCCGGCCCGTTTTCTATGACAGCAATACGAGTACGCCAGCTGTTGCGCGGCCCGGTGACGCTCGGAAGCGGTACGGCCCGGCCGCTATTTGGTCAACGCAAACCTTTGACGGCCGATCTAGCAACGGTCGAGGCTCAGAAGGATCTAATGGGAATCTCCTTTACTTGAGCGTGGCAGACTAACATATGGAGGGATACCTTGTACATTGTTGCGTTGCTTAACTATTTATAAGGCCTCTTTATGTGATCGCGTGTCTATGGCATTTAGGGATGTCACGAATGTCATTTCGATCACATTCGCGAATACGAATGCGAATGCGAATATTTAGGATGCGAATGTTCGAATGCGAATGCGAATACGAATGTTAGGGCAACATACGTAATTAGTATAAAAACTGATTTTCAAAAAATACCGCCTTAAAAAACTAAAAAGCAAAAAATAAACGAGAGATTTCCAAGTTCCAACCCAATCTTTAGATAAAATTTAAACCTACGATTTCATGACGTGCAATCTACTATACATACTCCAATTTTAATGAAACACTGATTTAACTAGTAGCTTCGGTTACTGTGTGCTGTGGACCTGACGTTTTCATTTTCAAATCACTAAATTTCCAAAAATTTACTTGACAAAAAATTCTATGTAATTATCAAATCTGCTCACAACATTTCACGAGAATCGGTTAAGGAAATGCAATCTGTAGACAGTGTAGACCATCGGGAACAGCCGAAAATCCGGACATACGAAATGAGAAAGTATTTTTGTCGAAGGTCTCGTTTCACTAGGTCGGTCAACAATTTCTTACATTTTTATCACCTTTTGGGTCAGGTTTCTGGTAACATTATATCAGGACCATTGTAAATGACTTGGTCATAGTCGCTCCATTATCATATATTTATTATTCTTCGAATAAAGATCATTCATTCATCTTCATCTAAATATCTTAGCGCCACACATTAAACACTTGGGAGTTTTGGATGACCATCCATGATCTTTTTCATCAATTCCAGTTCACCAAATGCTACTTATTGAATGAAAATACTAAAATCGCTATATGTTTTGTTTGAATTTTTTAGCAGTTCCCTCAATTCCAGATGCTTTAAAAAAGAAATAATTTTCCAAGGCGGTCCACGAATGATAGAGTTCTGAGGTACCTAACACACATTAAAAATCAAAAAACCGGCCAAGTGCGAGTCGGACTCGCGCACGAAGGGTTCCGTACCAGAAAAAAAACGCCAACAACTACTCTGTTGTATGGGAGCCCCCTTAATTATTATTATTTTGATTTTAGTATTTGTTGTTGTAGCCACAATAAAAATAGATAATCTGTGCAAATTTCATCTGTCTAGCTATTACGGTTCTTGAGATCTAGCTCGGCGAGTGGTAGCCATGAAAAACGGCTAAAATATCACGATTTTTGTATGGGAGCCCCCCTTAATTATTATTACTTTGTTTTTAGTATTTGTTGTTATAGCGGCAACAGAAATACACAAACTGTGAAGATTTCAACTGTCTAGCTATTACGGTTCTTAAGATACAGCCTGGTGACATACAGACGGACGGACAGCGAAGTCTTAGTAATAGGGTCCCGTTTTTACCCTTTGGGTACGGAACCCAAAATAGAACATAAAATCGAATTGAGACACTCCTCCTTTTTTGAAGTCTGTTAAAAAGTCCTTTCTATTGGCCAAAATAAATCACGTGACACTGGTAGGCACGCTCTAGGAATGCGCGAGTCTGCTTCTTCTTCAAAACACGCCACGACTTGCACACATTCGCATTCGCAAAATTTGATGCGAATGTTTAAAATGATGCGAATAATTCGCATATGCGAATGCGAATACGAATATTCGTGACATCCTTAATGACATTTAAAAAAAAACGTTAGGAACTCGCGTCACGCTTTAATCGTCCCAATACAAAATGAATATCTGGTGCGTTTGAGTTTTTTCCCCCTCCAACACCACTTGTTTCTGCCCTTCCGTACGTCCAACCCCACTTTCTAAGCTGGCAGATTTAGATACGTCCTTTATAAGAAAGACGTCGGGCGTATCCATTTTCAATACCTGCCGCACTCGACTGTTTTTTTACATTGTTACATTGTTTGTACCTGTAGAGCTTCTTGTACTGGAGGAGGGGTACACATGATATGACATTTTTTCTTTCCAAAATCTCAAATCCATCAAACCTTCTAAATCCAATAGGTCCCAACGACACTCGAGTACAGTCGGGTTCATAAATATATGAGCAAATCCAAGCATTGAAATATAAATGTACATAGCAACATACAAATACATCTAAACATCTAAACGTTTTATCATTCGAAAATATAATACACGTGTCATCCGTCATATTTATCTGAGCAAGCCTCTCAATAATATTTCAGCAACTGAAAAATAATAAATATCTGTACTATGATTTTTACAAAATTATTTAAACGAGTAGAAGCACATGACTATTGACACAAAGGTTATTTCCAAATGTTTATAAACAGGTGGTGGCACATAAATATATGTAGTAACGTTTTCCAATTTGTTGCGAATAAGTAGGAGCTCATAAATATCTGTAGAGATAAAACATTTCACTTAAATATCAAAATCTGCAATAAAGTTGCCAAAATTGTGTGGAAAAGTAGAAACTCATAAACATCTGAACAAAACTGACAGAAATAAGAAATAATTTTTAAGAAAAAAAAACCGACTTCAATGGGGGAGGCCGGTAAAAGATTATTATACTTAGATGGTGCACTCTTAGATAGATATACAATAAAATAAAAATGGCTATAATATATGTTTATAATGGTAGAAGACTAAGTACCCTCAATTCCTCATGGAATCATGAAAAAACCTTGCTTGCTTGACAAACAAAACGAAGAGAACAAATCGCCAATCGTGAACTACGCGTCGTTGAAGAGTTCCGTTCTAATCATCATCAGCAGTTCCACTTCATCAAATGTCACTTTTATGAATAAAAATGCTTGATTAGTTCATGAAAATACTAAAATCACTATTTGTGTGCCTTTCACATTTGAGGAGTTCCCTCGATTCCTAATGGATCCCGTCATCAGAACATGAGCATGACAAAAATCAATCGTGAAAATAGAACTTGCTTAACAAACACAGCTAGAAGGACAAATCGCCAAACGTGAACTTTTCGTCGTTGAAGAGTTCTGTTCTGATCATCATGAGCAGTTCCACTTCATCCAATGTCACATTTTTGGATGAAAATGCTTGACTTGTTGATAAAAATACAAAAATCACTATATGTTTGCCTAAAAGATTTGAGGAGTTCCCTCAATTCCTCATGGATCCTATCATCAAAACTGCGTTTTGACAAAAACGGGACCAACTTGGATATATATACTTACAATCAAAAAAAGAATTTTCCAAATCGGTTAAGAAATGACGGAGTTATGGACTAACAAACATTAAAAAAAAAAAAAAAAAAAACATACAACCGAATTGATAACCTCCTCTTTTGAAATTTTGAAGTCGGTTAAAAATATTAAGAAGCCAGTAATAAATGTTGATATCAAACCTCTTAAACCGAGTACAAATCACAAAATAATAAAAGAAGCAGCACGCAAGTCAATGACAGTTCTACAACGTGCCACTCAAACTGAAAGAGACAAATGTATCATATGATAGTATGATACTTTGTTCGGTTATTGTCATTTGTGAAAAATCAAAATGTTTAATCTGTACAGATATGTATGAGCTCCTACTTGTTCACAACAAATTGGAAAACGTGAGTACAAAATATTTATGTGCCACGACCTGTTTACAAATATTTGAAAATTGTGTCAATAGTTATGTAAAAATCATAGTACAGATATTTATTATTTTTCAGTTTTTTTTTGCTATAAGTAATATTATATATTCAATTAAACAAAAGAAGTTTTTTAAAAACAAAACTAAGGCTAGATAAATAAAAATAAAAAAACAGTAATACTATAAATAAAAAACTTGAGCCAAATCGGCGCCAGACGGTAAGGTGCCCAGGAGGCTGGCTGCGTTTCCACGTTGTATAACAATGCTAATTTTTCAGTTGCTTAAGTATCATTGAGAGGCTTGCTTGGATGAATATGATGGATGAGACGTGTATATATTTTCGAATAATAAATCTGTTTAGATTTGTACGTTACTATGTCCATTTATTTTTGAAGGCTTGGAATTGCTCATATATTTATGAACTCGACTGTAAATGCACATTTAGCATCGTGGGCTCTCCTACCATTATTGACAGAACGAAACCATTAAGACTCGTTTGGACTGCTCTGTAGTCGTTGGCGTTCAAAGGCAGACCGTTTACTTGTTTGCCACCAAATGACCCAAACAAATTACTTTTAAACCACTTTATAAGCCTAGTTAATTAAACTGGTAGCCCAACCTTCCATTTACCTGGAACTTTATAACGTATCCGTCAAATTAATCCTTCCCTTGACACCTCGGACGCGTTAAGCTGACATTTTTATGGTTATGGCGTTGATAGGCTTGCAATTACCAAAACGTTTAAGTAATTGAGTTAGTTTGGTGCTTTTTAGGGTCCGGCCACAGCAATGCTCAAAATGCGGTGACGGTAAGGAATCGCAGAGAAAGAGAAGGAGAAACTTAAGAGCTAAGAAGTAAATTTTTAACAAAAAACACCGACTCCAAACTTTGCCAGACCCCATCCTCCTGCTTTAAAATTTGAGGAGTTACGTACCGTAAATAACGAAACAGATAATGATTTTTGTATTATTTTTATAGCCTGGACGACTGATAAATATATAATAAAAATATTGCGTTCCTCCGTGATAAATATTTCGGTGAATCAAACTACCTATACTATAATACTATATTATTAAAATTACAACTTTCGGCTCCAAAACTTGTCGACTGCAAGTCTGCAACATATCGCGAACGAGCTGTTGGACAAACGAACAAGTCTAGGCTTGCGAAGCACCGTCGCGTCGCTATCGCCGGCGCCGACCAAAACGCTTGTTCGAACGTGCAAAGGGACGAAATACCTATGACTTACGGTAATGTGCTGTGCTTGTATGCACTTGTTTGATTCTTCACCAATAAATACGAATGCTAAGAACAAACGTTACTCATTTGTTTCCGGATTTCGACTACAAAAGTAAAGTAAATTGCTGTTCCTGGTTGCCAGAATCGTCTCGGAAAAGTAAGTACATTATTTGTTTATTTGCTATACAACTTATAGGTATCTCTTTTTGTAGTTAATATATTTGTCTTCTTTGTGTATGATAGACATGTATGAAATATGAAATAATGAACATTACGATTATTACCTACCTACTTCCATAAAACAACAGACAGCCGAAAAAAGTTTATTAGTATTCTTTTTTTGATTCATAGCGAAAAATTATAAATTCTGTTCTATAAAATAGCCATATCCTGTTAAAAAAGACTAAGAAGAAGTTAAGTAAGAATGTTAAGATCACAAAAACTTTTTTATACTTACAGGTATCTAATTTGAAACATGGCGGAGCCAAAGAAGAAAATTAAGTGTCGACAGTACAGTGTGGAATATTTAAAATTTGGCTTTCTTCCATCAAACGCGGACAAGCGATTGCCCATGTGCCTTTTATGCAATAAAGTTTTGAGCAATGACTCTATGAAAACATCGAAGCTCGAAGATCATCTAAAAAGGTGCCACCCTGATAAAACAGGTAAAGATTTGAAATATTTTCAATCATTGAAAGAAAAATATGAAAAGAGACCCACCCTGCAAGGTATGTTCGCTTCAACATCTGAAAGTAACGATGATGGCTTGCGGGCATCTTACAACATCTCATTACTCATAGCGAAATCTGGAAAACCCCACACCATTGGTGAACAGTTAATTTTACCCGCTGTTGAAGAAGTTTTAAAAACTGTTCTGCACAAACCTCCATTTGACATACTCAAAAAAATTCCTTTGAGTAACAACACTGTACAAAGACGTATTGACGAAATGAGCTCTGATATTGAAAGTTTCTTGTGTAATTATCTGCAAACAACTCATTTTTCTATTCAACTAGACGAGTCAACTTTACCTGATAATGAGGCATTATTATTAGCATTTGTGCGATTTGTTATGGACGAAGAAATTCATGAAGAGCTATTATTCGCCAAAACTTTGAAGACTAAAGGTGAATCGATATTTAACATCCTGAGCGATTTTTTAAAAGAAAAATCAATTCCGTTCACAAACGTTACATCGGCGGCAACAGATGGAGCTCCTGCAATGGTCGGGAAATATCGTGGGTTCATAAGCCATCTAAAAAAAATGATACCAGATTTAACTGCAATTCACTGTGTCATCCACCGACAACACTTAGTAGCAAAAAATTTGAGTGCTAGACTGCACCAATCGCTCCAATTTGTGATTAACGCGGTTAATAAAATAAAAAGCAATGCTTTGAATACGCGTTTATTTGCCCAATTGTGCGATGAAAATGATGAAGACTTCCGACGATTGCTCTTACACACTGAAGTACGCTGGTTGTCGAAAGGTGCATGTTTAACAAGATTTTACTCACTTTTTGAGTCTGTCTTGGAGTTTCTGGATAGTAAAGCTCCAGATTTAAATGAAAACCTGATCAAGTTCAAAGCAGATATCGCGTATTTGACAGATTTGTTCAAAAAGTTTAATGATATTAACTTACAACTGCAAGGGGACAACCTCAATTTAATTAAAACAAAGAGTGTGATTTCCGCTTTTCTTGGAAAATTGAAGTTAATGAAGCAAAACATTAGTCGACGCGAATTTTCCCAATTCTCAAGCTTGTCACAGGTAGAATGCGAGGATGATGATATTCAGACATATGTTCAACATTTGATTGCCCTGCATGATGATTTCAAAACCAGATTTGAAGACATTCTCACGATGGAAATACCACCATGGATTATAAATCCATTTGATGAAATGGAAGTGGAGAACGTGATATTGCAAGAGGAGCTACTTGAGCTTAGCACTAATGAGGAGCTGAAGGTGAAATATAAAAAAGGGTATCAAACTTTTTGGCTGCAAGCAGAAATACCCGAAAAATATCCTGGACTGTGGAAAATTGCGAGAAAGCTTTTGATATCATTTCCCTCGTCATATCTTGTGGAAAAAAGTTTCAGCACCGTTACAAACCTTTTAACGAAAAATAGGAACAGACTGAATATCACAGAACGAGGAGATTTGCGATTATTCCTGACAAAACTGAACCCAAATATTGACAATTTGTTGTCAATTCATCAAGCTCATCCCTCCCATTAATTTTGAGTGTCATTGTACTTAGAAGTTACGTAACAATTTTTAATTTTAATTATTTTACGACTGTTATTATCATCATAAATATTATAAAGTACTCGAATAAACACAACACAAGCAAAATATACTATATTTAATTTTATTTCACCACTCCGAGATTTAGATTTGATTGATTTTATTTTATTTGATGCTGGAATAGATAGGTTGTGAGTAGATGTCAAAAAAGTAAAGTATTTATTATTGACAGCATATTAACCAATCATTTTTCACTTTTTTTTCTAAACCTGTAAAGAACATTTATGTCACACCTGGCTAAAAGTGGATTTTTTCGCCCGATACATGTGCGAAAATAGCCGCTTTTTCGCCAAATGTTGACATAAAATGATGTATACAACACGGGAGATAATAAAGAAAGCCTTGATCGCAAATTTGCGTCCTTCGCTTGCAGCTCGGGCCGTAAATATCTGCGATCTCGGCCTTTCTTTATATTATCTCCCTAGGTGTACATATAATATACTATACTATTTCATAGTTATATCGTCACCAGAGTTAGGTAATAGTCACATTTTTGTAATTTTTTGGGAATATGGTGTAGGCTGTAGAGTAGGGGGTCCACCAGAACCAGCAAATTTTTTAAAGTGGTCTATGAGAAAAAAAAGTTTGGGAACCCCTGATTTAGAAGGTAAATATGAAATCTCGAACTACATGATGAACGTGTTAGATGTGACATTTTTTTCTTCAAAAATGTAGAGGCGGTATTTTTCAATTCATTTGTTTGATCTTCTTACCCAAAGCACTCTTGCTACAAAAGATAAAAATGTCATCTAGTGCGGAATCCACATACAAATAAAAGAACTCATTCAAAGACTAAATTTTGATTTATAAAAACATGTTTGTGTTTGTGTAGATTTTGATAAAATTAATCAATAGGTACTTTTAGTTCTGGTATATGTAAAATTTTATAACTTAGATGCATCATTTTATAATATAAACCTCCTTGATACCTAAGGAAGAGGGAACATGTGTAGTTATATCGGTGTAATAGAAAATTCATCAAAATACATATAAAAATAAAAATTGTGAAATGGCAGCTACTTAGTGGTCTTGTGTTAGCCACCAAACGCATGATCATAAGATTTTTCGAAAAAACCTAGGGTGGTCAGATATTTGAGGCGGCCAATCGTGATAAAAAACCGAAAAGCCTATGTAAGGGGCCTAGAGCGGCCAACAGCTATCACACCAAGACTTAAGTATACACATAGTGGTAAAAGCAAAAAAGTAAAAGTAATTTATTCTTCAAATTAGGTATAATTACATGCACCTATGAACGTCAATAAACTACCACCATTAGGAAAAATAAACCGAGACGAGAAGAACCGGCGTAAAAAACTCGGCGTGGTGTAATTTTTTTCAAAACAATATACATTGTATAGTTAAATATAAAATTACGGTGTCAGCTACCACAAAACTACAATGCTACAGTAGAAAACCTATTTTCGCAATAGATTATCTGTGCAGGACGTTATCACTGGAAATTGCGTAGAAAAATTTGCATCTGTTAACAAATTGGTTACAACATTGGCATCTGTTACCAAACTGGTTACAACATTGGCATCTGTTACCAAACTGGTTACAACATTGGCATCTGTTACCAAAGTGGTTACAATATTGGCATCTGTTACCGCAGTGGTAGGAGAACGGAATAATCCGCCAAGGCTGCACATCTTACATAGAGGCACTCGGTTTTCTTTGAATTTTGAAACACGGCTACGCATAGACCTCCTTCAACGAACTAGGTCACAGGCCTAAAGTGAGTCGTGGAACACAATAATTTTCATTTATTCTCAGACTAACTTTGGCCCGCGACTCCGTCCACGTGCAATATCGCTCACCCATACAAAATTCTACCCCCATTTTCACCCCCTATGGAACGATTTCTGAATAAAAACTATCCTATGTCCTTTCCCGGGACTCAAACTATATCTATACCAAATTTCATCTAAATCAGTTAAGCGGTTTAAGCGTGAAGAGGTAACAGACAGACAGACAGACTGGTGACTTTCGCATTTATAATATTAGTATGGAACTATGGATATGATAAAATGTTATATTAAATATAGAATATAACTATTCATACAATGACGTCACAGTAACTCAAGGATATGTCGTATGCTGGGAGCTCCCCTGGGAGTTAAAGGGACATCAATACAATTTGCGTCACGGTGCTTTATTTCGTATTCTCACGATGTACGTATAGTCAGCAACAAAAATAACTAGGCAGGCATAATACATAATATGACTATAGGTAGGTAATATTGGTAACAATCTTACATAATTTCTGTTTTTAAATGTGCTCATTATATTATTATTGATTGATCAATAATTTAAATACATCACATATTTTGTTAGATATAGATAAGATAATTTTTAAGAAAAAAAAACCGACTTCAATGGGGGAGGCTGGTAAAAGATTATTATACTTAGATGGTGCACTCTTAGATAGATATACAATAAAATAAAAATGGCTATAATGTATGTTTATAATGGTAGAAGACTAAGTACCCTCAATTCCTCATGGAATCATGAAAAAAACCTTGCTTGCTTGACAAACAAAACGAAGAGAACAAATCGCCAAACGTGAACTACGCGTCGTTGAAGAGTTCCGTTCTGATCATCATCAGCAGTTCCACTTCATCAAATGTCACTTTTATGAATGAAAATGCTTGATTAGTTCATGAAAATACTAAAATCACTATTTGTGTGCCTTTCACATTTGAGGAGTTCCCTCGATTCCTAATGGATCCCATCATCAGAACACGAGCATGACAAAAATCAATCGTGACAATAGAACTTGCTTAACAAACACAGCTAGAAGGACAAATCGCCAAACGTGAACTTTTCGTCGTTGAAGAGTTCTGTTCTGATCATCATCAGCAGTTCCACTTCATCAAATGTCACATTTTGTATGATAATGCTCGATTTGTTGATAGAAACACAAAAATCACTATATGTTTGCCTTTAAGATTTGAGGAGCTCCCTCAATTCCTCATGGATCCCATCATCAAAAATCGAGCATGACAAAAATTAATCGTGAAAATAGAACTTGCTTAACAAACACAGCTAGGAGGACAAATCGCCAAACGTGAACTTTTTGTCGTTGAAGAGTTCTGTTCTGATCATCATCAGCAGTTCCACTTCATCAAATGTCACATTTTGTATGATAATGCTCGATTTGTTGATAGAAACACAAAAATCACTATATGTTTGCCTTTAAGATTTGAAGAGCTCCCTCAATTCCTCATGGATCCCATCATCAAAAATCGAGCATGACAAAAATTAATCGTGAAAATAGAACTTGCTTAACAAACACAGCTAGGAGGACAAATCGCCAAACGTGAACTTTTTGTCGTTGAAGAGTTCTGTTCTGATCATCATCAGCAGTTCCACTTCATCAAATGTCACATTTTGTATGATAATGCTCGATTTGTTGATAGAAACACAAAAATCACTATATGTTTGCCTTTAAGATTTGAGGAGCTCCCTCAATTCCTCATGGATCCCATCATCAAAAATCGAGCATGACAAAAATTAATCGTGGAAATAGAACTTGCTTAACAAACACAGCTAGGAGGACAAATCGCCAAACGTGAACTTTTTGTCGTTGAAGAGTTCTGTTCTGATCATCATCAGCAGTTCCACTTCATCCATTGTCACATTTTTGGATGAAAATGCTTGACTTGTTGATAAAAACACAAAAATTACTATATGTTTGCCTTGAAGATTTGAGGAGTTCCCTCAATTTCTCATGGATCCCATCATCAGAACTGCGTTTTGACAAAAACGGGACCAACTTGGATATATATACTTACAATCAAAAAAAGAATTTTCCAAATCGGTTAAGAAATGACGGAGTTATGGACTAACAAAAATTAAAAAAAAAAAGAAAAAAAATACGTACAACCGAATTGATAACCTCCTCTTTTGAAATTTTGAAGTCGGTTTAAAATGGATTTAAGCAGATTCCTAATGGCAGCATAAGGTACTCACATTCCGTTTAAAAATCACGTAATGAGCTTAGCAACGTAAACGATAACTTATCAGCAATTTTAATTATTAATAACATAATTTAACGACAATGCTAAATAGCTAACAATGGCCCCACGTATCTCCTTCCGGCATTTATCCTCATCCTGTTTACGGTACCGCATCGAGGCTGGCTCTTATCTAGGCCGACAATAATAAGTATTTATAAAATTTCATTTTTAGTACAGACTGACAAAAGCTGACTGAGTGCCTGATATTGTTTTCAATTTACCTACTCTATCTAACCTATTAGCCATTGAAGAGTCATCGTACGCCTTCTGGCTCCATCCTCAGCTAGATGAAATCAAATCATCGTAAGTCTCTACTGTCATCTATGGTATCATTGCAAAGTCCCTTTCAACGCCATTCTTCATGACCGTCGGTGACTCTTACACGCCAACGCATCTTCCAGAAGAGATTGAATGAACCTTGGTATAAAGCACTAAGATCAATGACGTCGTACGTCATAACATAACACCTCTAGTCATTCTTGACGCCGTTGGCACGACAACACGCGACGCCTTTAGGCGTTCTTGGCGTTCAAAGGGCTAAAATCTAGTGGCAATTCATAAGATTACTAGCTATTGCCCGCGACTTCGTCCACGTCTTCGCTCCTATTGGTCGCAGCGTGATGTTATATAGCCTAAAGTCTTCCTCGATAAATGACACAAAAATATTTTTTCAATTCGAACCAGTAGTTTCTGAGATTACTGCGTTCAAACAAAGAAACAAACTCTTCAACTTTATAATAATAGTATAGATATTTATTCATACACAAACAAATACCTACTATGCTGCGTTTACGAATAATCGTAATTTATTCTTCTTTCTTATCAAACGCTACTTTGAACCCCCGACGCAACGCAAAAAGGGTGTTATAAGTTTAACATGTCTATCTGTTTGTGTATGTGTGTATGTCTGTGGTACCATAGCTCTAATCAATAAACCGAATTGAATGCGATTTTTTTATTTAAAATTAGGTTTTTTAGCGATGGTTCTTATCTTAGACATGTTTTATCAAAATAGGTTGAATTCCCGGCCTTTGTCAACTTTTTTAAAGTTAGTTAGCTATTATACCGTATTTCCATGCATTCTGTCTAGCGCGCGCGACGTCTCACGCAAAGCTGCACGCGATTACGCAGCGTGAACGCGGCCTTAGTAAGAGATGAAATTATGAAAGGCTTGTAAAAAAATCATTATATTGCATTACCCAATTTTATTTTGTTATGTTATCAAAGCAAAATGTCCATTTGATGTCTGGACGTCTGTTCCAAGCAAAACCATTGCGTCAACACGAAACTAATTTTGAGGATGAAAATTGGCACATTCTATCTCATCAGCTCATCACATAGTCTTTTTCGATTTTCAGAGGTAATTACCATGGCATAAAGTATAGATATCATCAACATTCAAACATTTTCTCCATTGTGTCCTAGAAGAGCAGAGCCTGGGATTCGCTTTGGCATCTAACCCCAAGATTTGCCACGGGAAGAGACCGGTTTCGTCACGATGTTTTCCATGGCCGGAAAGCTACTGTTAAATATCAAGTTTTTTTAATACCACTTCGGTGGCAAAGAATAGTACGGCCCGCCTAATGGTCACCGCAGCTTATGGACGCCTGCAACTCCAGGGGTGTCACATGCGCGTTGCAGACCCTTTAAAAATTTATACTATTCTTGTATAATCCCATTCCTCTGGAAAAGTGATGTTTTGTAACCTACGATTGCTAAAAGTGGCGCTGAAATTAATTTTCGTGCCTACCCCTTTTGAGAATATAGGCGTGAGTTTAAAGATAAAGATAATTTATTGCAAGAACAGTGTACAATTAGGTGTTAAAATAACATTAAGTTCTTTGTTCGACCTAAAATAGGCATGCAATATAATTAATAGTTTCTCATTGTATACAAAATTATAAACTATTTAGTATAATCACAGAGAGATATTTTAAATGTCAGGTTATTAGTTTTAAATAATAGTTATATGTAAGGTATATTATTATCTTGTCGTTCATTTAGAAAGTCCTGAATGGAGTAGAAACATTTTTCAAGAAGCCAACTAGTTATGACTATTACAAATTTATTTTGGGGGCACTCCTTTATATACATCGGTAACTTATTGAAAATTTTAATTGCCATACAAAACGAATTATTGCTAAAAACATGAGTTTTGGGTCGAGGTAAGTATAATTTATCCTTATATCTAGTTGATCTACTGAAAACTTGAGTATGTTGAGTAAAATATTCTGGATGTCGTTTTACAAAGAGTGCAATCTGCTTAATGTACATGCATGATAAAGGTAAGACCCTCGTAGCTTGAAATAGAGGTTTACAATGGGCCAGATAGTGGGTGTTACACACAGCTCTTATGCACTTCTTTTGTGCCAAAAATACATTTTTCACGTCTACTGAATTACCCCATATCAATAATCCGTAACTCAACATATAGGTAGAAGAAACATAACCATGATATCCTGTAAGCGCAACCTTCTCAATGCAAATACAAATTTATGAAGTTTAGTACATAATTCTGAAATGTGTGTTTTCCAACTACAAAATTGGTCTATATAAATTCCTAAAACTTTGGTCACATTTACTTCTTGTACTTGCTCATTTTTATGGTGTATATTTAATTTACAAGTACGACCTTTGTTGGTTCTGAATTGCATCAAATGGGTTTTGTTGATATTAATATTTAATTTATTATTTTTCAACCAGTCTGTTGCTTTTGAAAGTGTATCATTTATTTTATCATTATAATTATCGATATTAGTGGAATTAATTACTAAAGTAGTATCATCGGCAAACATTATGCAATTTTGGTTTACGTTGCTTGGTAGATCATTTACATATAATAAGAATAGCAACGGGCCTAGTATACTACCCTGTGGCACCCCGCGGCGGATATATTTATATGCTGATCTCGCCATTTTCAATTCACCATTTATAATTTTATTTATTTCAGTACATTGTTGCCGGCCAGATAGATAACTGCGAATCATTCATAAGCATTTCCTCTAATTCCATATTTTTCCAATTTATTTAATAATATTGAATGGTCTACAGAATCAAAGGCTTTGCTTAGGTCTAAGAAAACTGCAGCCACAGGTTTCTTATTGTTAATGGAATCCGTTATAATTTTGATGGGATTAAAGCACGCTAAGGTGGTTGAGCTACCTTTGCGAAAACCATACTGATTACTGTTCAAATAGAATTACAATTCAAGAAGGAAATTAATCGGCTGTACAGTGCTCGTTCAAAAAATCTTTGACAAAATTGGTAAAAGTGCAATGGGACGATAATTATTCATACACGATTTGTCCCCCTTTTTAAATAAAGGTTTGATTATTGTGTATTTTAAACAGTCAGGAAAGCGACCTTCTGCAATAGACAGGTTTACTATGTGCATTAATGGTATCGCAAATTGTTGAGCATTAATGGTATCGCAAATGATTCTGGTACTAATACCATCAGTTCCTGTCGCGTTACTATTACTTAAAGATAATATAATTCCATATATTTCTTGTGCACTGAAGGGATTTAGAAATATTGTCATTGGATTTAAAGAAATTGTATTTAAATGGTTAATATTCACATTATTCGACGAGCAATCATTCACTACATTTACAAAGAAGTCATTAAAAAGTTCAGCTATGGCAGGTGGGTCAGAGTATTTGGTTTTATCATAATCAATATATTCTATATTCGCATGATCAAAATTACTATTACCATTAACGATTTGCCAAGTAGCTTTAGATTTACTTTTTGCCGTCGAAATAAATTTCCTATTTTGTAGTTGATGAGCCTTATAAGTATACACATTTCTTTAAAACTCTAGCGTACCGTTTATATTTAGTTTTATTGAAGAGTTTATTTGAAGCTTCCTGTACATATTTTAAATACAACGTTTTTTTTTTCTTATGCATGATTGACGTATCCCTTTAGATAGCCACCGATTATTGCGACTATGTTTAAGCTTTACTTTAATATAAGGAAAGCATAAATCATTGAATAACGAAAGCTGGTCATGGAATTCACAAAATGCTGCGTCTGTGTCATTTATACTGAAAACATTGGAAAATGACAATGACTCCATATAGCTTTTAAATTTTCGCAAATTGTCAGCACTGTAGTCTCGTCTCTTAACATACTTTAATTCCGATTTATGAGTTTGGTTAGTATCAAACGACACAAACTGAGCTGTTTCATGGTCAGACAGCGCCAATGGGAGAATATAAGAGTGTATATGGTTTTTCATATTGCTCGCGATCTGATCCAAACAAGATTGACCTCGGGTGGGAACATTTATGTGAGCTCGTAAATTGTAATTACTCAATAATCGCAACAATCCTGCACTATTTTTTTCTTGTTTTAAGATATTGAAGCTCCAGTCGCCGGTCACTATAATTTTGTGCCGCTTCATATTTTTATGCAACTTAAATAATACAGCCTCCAATAGAAGTAGGAACTGTTTTTCATACATACATTTAGGAACACGATATATGTTTATTATTATTACATTATGATCTATAATTTCAATGCCACAACATTAAAAAACGTTTAGAATTTTCAGGTCTTTGCATAAGTGTAGTTGTTTGTAACATATATTGTTTTTTACTAAGATACAAGATCCACCTCTTTTCTGTTTGCGGCGAGAGAAGGAAGAGGCTAATTTGTAATTGTTGATTTTTAGATTATATTCGGTCCCTTTTTGAATAAAAGTTTCACTTAGACACAAAACTTCGATATTTTTCCCATTTTTTAATAGTTCATGTAAAGTAATTTCGATGAGATCTAATTTACTTAAGGCACCTTGAATATTCTGATGCATTAATACAAAGTTTTTATTTTTCATGAATAACAGTCTCACGAGAAGAGTTATCCGGATGATCTACTTGTATGTCAGGATTAGAAACTGAGGAACTGTTTACCAAGTCAATGAGGTTTTTAGATCGCTTAGTATTACAAGAAGACCTCTTTTATTAATCGATCCTCGGCCTCGCGCCAACATATAGTTGGTAAAGACAAATTCCTGTTCGAATCCAAAATGTAAGCGTACTCGTACGAGAGATTATCCATGTACAACAAATTATTAAAGTGTTCTATCCTTTTGTTAAAAGTGTTTGCATAGTAATGTAATTTGTAGGTCCGTGACATTAGTGTGCTGGACGCTTAGAACTTGTTCTCTTTAAGAACTGAATTAAATTAGCATAGTGGGGTGTAGCGATAAAATCATTTTATTCAATATAAATAATACAGTAGTCACTATAGGTAAACGCTTTGAGTTTATCACAGAGTCCACTAAATAATTGCAGGATTCCACCGCCAGTTATACGGTAGTGACACATCTCACTCGGTAATATGTTCAGGGAACGATTTGCGACATTTACCAGGCTGGAACTGTGGCTACTTATAAGGCATATTTTCGACTGTATAGGTTTTGTAGGTACTTTGTCACTCGCACCCTGCAGAGACAGTGGGAAGACATCAATATGTCACTTTTCTTGGGCACAGCCAGGAGTAGTGATTCGAGGTGTAGATGACGACGTAATGGCGTCAATGATATCGGAGTTTAGTTTTCTTTTTTCTTTTCCCAGTGGCTGATTCTTTTGTAATGCTTGAAGTTGGAGTAGAAGTGGTACTTTTTGACGTACAAGTTGTCGTTAATTTATTTACTTTAAACTGATATTCTAGCAGCTTTTCTTTCAATTGTATATTTTCAGACACAAGATTACTTATTTCATTTTCAGCTGAGTCATATTTTTGCTGAAGAGCTAAGAGTTTATTTTGAAGGAATTCCGCCTCAAAACTGCACTTGGTTGTTAAATCTGGACAGCTTCTGTTTAATATTTTGTTGGAATATGGACGAGGTGCAGCCATTGGGTTGTTCATCATCTGTGGATTGATCATCCGTGAATTGATCATCTATGGAAGCCTCAACTTCGGAAAGAGAGTCAAAGGAATTATTTATTGGCACGTTGACAATATATTTTCTTCTAAATGTCACGTTCTCGTTAAATTTTGATTGAGTTGAGGACTGGTTTCGCTGACATTTAATGTATGTATGTATATTTTGTAAGTATATATTTTTTTAAATGGAAACTGCGAACACCGGCTTTTACCACTGGGTAGGTACTGGGTTTTTGCACCCACAACCTCCAGATTGAAAGAACGCTTGAGTACTGTAGCAGATGACTGTGGCGGTGGTGGAGGGGGTCCGAATCTTAGTCAGGGCATTTATTTGTGTGATGATGAAGAATTCGTGTCTTTTTTCTATCTGTTTATGTCTAGGCATTGTGACTATCGGCGTTCAGCCTCGCGTGCATTGCCGCTCGGCTTCGGGCCTTCGGCCCTCAGCCTTACACGAGGGGCCCGCTCTGTTGGCTACCTTATCACTCTGCTTCGAGCTTTCGGCCCTCAGCATTACATGAGGAGCCCGCTCTGTGTGAATGACCGGCCTTCGGCCTCGCATGCCTTGCCACTCTGCTTCAGGCCTTCGGCCCTACATAAGGAGCCCGCTCTCTTGGGACTCTCGGCCTTTGGCCTCGCGCGCATTGCCACTCTGCTTCGGGCCTTCGGCCCTCCGCCTTACATTAGATGCCCGCTCTGTTGGGACGACTTCCTGAATCTATTACTATGTATTTAGTAAACTAAAGTATTTATTGATGGTTATTATTTAAAGAAACATACTGACAAAACTATTGGTAACAGCGGGGAATCTTTCCCATTCTTTCACAGCTGTTACATTTTTTTTTTCAATTTATTTGGGACAAAAAAAAACAGTTACACACAAGGTTTCATGCTTAATATGTAGAAAATGTACAATTACAGAGTGTGAAACCAACGACATTGTCCACAGATCAAAAGATTAGTATATAGCGCAAATTACTTATAAGTATGTTCAAAATTATATTTTTTATAGGTTTAATTATAAGGATACATACAAAATGCAGAGGTAGTAGCGTGCAGTAAAATATTAATTATTTTTGAAATAAATTACAATACTTATATTGGGTACAAGTATGTGACAACGGATACTTAATGAAAAGAAAAGCAAAAATGAAAAGGAAAACCTGAGCCACTTTTACCTTAGTCTGTTCCGGCATCTAGCAATTTAAGTAAAACTTTTCTTTTGTATACAGTGTCGGAGGCCATAAATATGTCGATATCGTCAAAATGAGTGTTATACGACTTAACCAGTCTATGTAAAGGATCACGTTCGCCCGCGTGGGTGCGGCAGCGCGCGGTCGCGAACAGTTGATGCTCTCGAGCGGCGCGCTGCCGCGCCCGCGTCGGCACGCGGTAACATAGCGCCCCGCTTAGGCTGGGACAATCAAAATTGCTGTGGCACAGGTTGTATAGGACCATCGATTCCAAAAGGATGCGACGATTGTGTAAATCTAGTAATTTGTATTTGCTGAGAAGCTGCTGGTAACTAAGACGCAAACGTTTGCATCTGAACTGCATGGCACGCAAAAAATTCTTCTGTACTCTCTCAATTGAATTGTTATATTTCTTATAAAATGGATTCCATATTGACACTGCATATTCGAGTTGTGACCTAACCAACGACTTATATAGGTAGAGATAAGTAGAGGGTTGTTTGAAGTCCATTCCAAGACGCATTATGAAACCGTACATTTTGTAAGCTTTAGAGATCATGTGATTTACATGGGCATCTAGATGAAGCTTACTATCGAGCATAACTCCGAGATCCCTTATCATCGAAACTTTTTCGAGGGTTGTTCCGCTAAGAGTGTATGAAGTGGGAAGGCAATTGAACTTTTTAGTAAAAGTTATTTGTTTACATTTTGTCAAGCTGAAACTTTATTTTTACGACAATATTCACTGAGCCTGTTCAAGTCAGCTTGAAACTGGATGCGATCCTCGATATTTTCAATAGTATGGTAAACTTTTAGATCATCAGCATAAAGTAAGAAGTTACTAAACTTAAAACAGCTGTCGATATCATTAATGAATAAGACAAATAATAAAGGTCCCAATATAGAACCCTGAGGAACTCCAGAGGTTACAGGGACGCAGTTGGATTCATACCCGTTTACCACAACTTTTTGTGTGCGGTTTGTAATGTAAGACTTAAACCATCTCCACAAGTTCCCGCGAATGCCATTGAAATAAAAATTTTTTTAAAAAGAATTTGGTGATCCACTCTATCGAAGGCCTTACAAAAGTTTGTATAAATGCTATCCACTTGTTTGTTTGAGTCCAGGCTTCTGAACAGGTATGAAGTATATAGGACAAGATTTGTTGTTGTCGACCTTTTCTTAACAAAACCGTGTTGCTGTGGTAGGATTATTTTGTGTAGAATTGGATAAAGTAGATTATGCACTATTTTTTCAAATAGTTTAGACAATATAGGGAGAAGAGATATTGGGCGGTAATTTTTAACATCTTTTTTGGATCCTCCCTTATAAACGGGGACAACTCTTGCCATTTTCCATACTTCTGGAAATGAGCCTTCTTTTAAACAACTATTAAAAATATGATGCAATGGTTGAGAAATGGCATCAGCGACATTTTTTAAGAATATAGGGGGGATGTTGTCCGATCCAGGACCCTTCGAGGTGTCAACAATTTTAAGCACCCGCGTGACATGATTAGGTAATGGTAATGTGAATATCATTAACATGAATATCAGTTGAACTGTTTTCCGATCCGTTGAAGCAAGAAACTGAAGAAATATTAGAAGGCACGAACACAGACTGGAAGAAGTCCGAAAACAAGTTACACACCTCGGTGGGATCAGTGGAAATTCTGTCATTGTACGAAACGGTGCTGGGGATTCTTGTAGTGTCACGCCGATTGGCTACGTAAGTCCAAAAGTATTTAATGTTACTTCGAACATTTGATTCCACTGATGCCATGTAGGTATTGTAGCAGATGGTGGAGTGTTTTTTAAATCTGGCCCTGTAGAGTGAGAAAGTGTGGTAGTCAGACTGATTTTGGTATTTTTTCCATTTAACCCATGCCTTGTTCTTATTTTTAAAAATGTGTTTCAATGCTGGAGTAAACCAAACGGGGAAACGAGAGGGATGGATAGTTTTAACGGTACATTCTTTTTTATCACCTCATATATTTTTTCATAGAAAACCTGCACCGCCTGTTTCGCCCCAAGACATAGTAATGTATTCCCCCAGTTAATATTGAACAATTCGGTATTGATCGCTTTGTAATCCGCTTTGCGAAAAAGTAATTTTGGGGTATTATTCCTATTTGTTAAACTTGTTTTTATTTTGAATGGAGCGAGTACGACAAGTGGTGGATGGTGTAAGTCGACGGAAACAAGGGGAAAAGCTGCTAATTCGCACTTACAATCGGCCACGTCAGTCAAAAACAGATCCAGTATTCGACTGTTTTGGTTTTTGTGAGTATTTATTTGAAACGAGTTCGTAATGGCCATGAAATTGTAAATACAGTCATTCTGCGAGACAGATGGACCGCTTATATCAGGTTTGCAATAAAAACCTGTCGGGATCCAATTTATTGTAGGTAAATTATAGTCACCAACTACATATGTAGTGCATTATTCACAGCTGTGAAAGGCTTTCCCATCACATCGGCTAAACTCGGAATACGACTAGACCAGAAGAAGTGTCAATCAATTACCGTATTATTTAACATCTGTCATGTCAAATGGCAAAATACTACCAGTTTTCATTCTAACATTTGACACTGACTAAGGGCGGCCACATACGGTCGGAATTCCGATTCGTCATTCCGTTTCGGAATATCGATTCGGGATTTCGAACGCAGTAAAATCCATACAAATCTATAGACCTATCACACACATACAGAAAACGGAAAACTAGGTGTGTAATAGGTCCATAGATTTTTAAGGATTTTTACTGCATCCGAAATCCCGAATCGATATTTCGAAACGAAATTACGAATCGGAATTTCGACCAGTATGTGGCCGCTCTAATAAAGTTTCACATTAACAGACATGAACTTGTCAATCATTGATTACGATTTTTTTATTTTTTTATTTAAGCGTATGGCGTAAAAACAGCAACAAAATCCATTATTTATAATATGAATTTATGTTGAGGCCGGTCACGGTCAGCCACTTAATGGCTTCGTCGCTTAGAGTGAACAGGTAGGAGTCTGGAAATGTATCGCATTTTGGTCCTGGACATTAATCTGGCAAATTCGAACTGAAGGTCCGAGATCCGTAACTCCCTAACTCGCCACTCCGGCATGCTCCGGCGCGCGCTCTTCATGCTCAACTCCAGCGCAGCGCGGTGACTTATTGGCTTCTGAGGTGGCAAAATTAAGTGACGAATGTAAGAGAATGATAGAGAAGGATTTAAATAAGTTTTTAATGCTATGATGGTACTAACTGTAAGTTGCAAATGTAATTGAAATAAATAAATATCTAGTCTGGGCGCTCATTATCTTCCAATATTTGTTGATAACAGTGTGTATGTATTTTATTTTAATTGCTGCGAGGCTCTCGTTGAATTGCAGTGCAGAAGCCAAAGTTGATTACTCTTTAGCACCACCCAGGGGACACGTACAGGGTTAGGTACTAAGGTTAGCTACCTGCGGACGCGGGTAATCGTCCTCCGCGATAGCGTAGCCACTTACTTATACGCGATAGGAAAGCATTATTCACTAGATCACTGCCAGTGGTAATAAATTGGTGGTAAACGACTCAATCATCTTTAATCAATCAGATTTAAATTTAATTTAAATCCATTTACATTGGCTATTCCAACCTTGACAAACCATAAGCTTCGCTTACAAATTGGCTTCACAGTCTAGCCACGTCGTGACAGCTAGGTGTGACTAATAGAATTATAACATGCTGGTATAATTTTAGTTAATATTTAACAATAAATATTAAATGTTAGAACGAGTCGGACTTGGATTGAAGGGTTCCGTAACCTCAATATTTAACATTTGTATGCTTAATAGTAGTTACTTAAAGCAGCTATAACAATACAACCTCCAAAGGTGGTTGTTGTAACAATATGTACCTAAAGTTGGTTAACTACTCAGATAGTGGGCTTTTTTGCTTCTTGGCAACCGGTTTTTGCCTATATAAATACACAATCGATCAGACTAAAACTAAGTTTGTCTGGTTTGTTTATAATTAATACAATTCTAGCCTCATTTTAGCGATTTGAAAACTATCTTGAAGAGTATAAAGTAAAAAAGTCTGCATATATCTGCTATGCTTCTATTAGATTAATAAATAATAATAAATATTAATTTATTTAGGAAATAACCTCTTATTAGTAACTAAGATCTTTAAAACTATGTTAGTTATTATGTTTAACTTAGCCTAGGTGACAGGTGCAAGGCATTCCAGGCTTGCAAAAAGACCCCATCCACTCTGTCCGCTACTGTGGCTAGGAGACTGATGGTGCTGCCGCGCATGCACGCTTGCGCATAGTTGCGCTGATCCCGTCGGTGTCACGTGCCTCCGCTTCAAACATATCACCTGACGCACTACAGAAAGCAATAATGACACTGATTACAGTAGCGCGGCAGCCCCAACAACATCCTAAATGCGTTATTGTACTGGACGCATAGGGCGCTGTAAGCTTTTTGAGCAAGATTGGCATCTCCATGGTTATTTTATTATTTACCACTTGGAATGTACTATTCCAATTACTCCAGGGTTATCATTACTACGTGATTACTAAATTTCGTAATACTTAAACGAAAGTTTAGATATTAATTGAACTCACATTTCTATTACGACATTTCCTTTACTACATGTTCTTAAGTTCGTCGATTATAAAAAAAATGACAGTTTACGTATCAAAAAGTGTTTTTCAAGATGTTAAGTACTTATTTTACGATTTTCTCAGTGTTATTAACCATTCCAAATTACAGCAGCAGCTTGTTGCGCATGAACAGATAGACAGACATAGCAGCTGCGAAACTATAACGATACTAGCTTGTGCCCGCGACTTCGTCTGCGCAGGATTACTATTTCGACAATTCACACAATATCTTTATAAATTGTAGCCTGTGTGTTATTCTGATGTATAAGCTATATTATTGTAAAGTTTCATTAAAATACATTCAGTAGTTTTTACGTGAAAGAGTAACAAACATCCATCCATAATTACAAACTTTCGCGTTTATAATATTATATAGTAGGATTTACTGCGGAACCCTAAAATTAATTATTCTGCGTGCTTGTACGCTACTTTAGTCTCGGTTGACATACTCGTACTTTGCATGTACTGTGAGTTCTGATTGTAGGTAACACAAGTGTAAGTTTGTTATGTGCTGGAACTGGAAATAATTCGGTTGTAAAGCACCCGTAGTGTCAGCATCACAATTAACTGATCATTGGTAGACCTTATCTTGTTGCAATAAGGTTCACGAATGATCGCCTTAATGCTGATAGTACATACTTAATTATGGAACGATGCTTTTATATAATATTCTATTTTGAAGCAGTTTTAACTAATCATCTGTTTAAACTTCAGTTCATGGTACAACCAATGACTAAAGTGTATAGAAGAGTTCTAATTTTAAGAAGTTCCTTCTAAGGTTTTGTGTTATTATTTGTAGTTAAATATTGTTTAATTTAGTATTCAGTTGGTTTATTGGTGAGCTTTTATTACATAGATAGTTCGTTTTTATCTGTTTGTGATTTTGTACAATATTTTTTTTTACTACTACCTACATAGAATCTTTTTTTATTGTATACAACGTTAATTTGAAATAGATTAATTTATTACTTCATCGTAACATCTATTGAAATACTTAGTCTGTTATATATTAATAATAAATACGCCGACGTATGGCCAAATCTATTACAATTATTATGATCTCTAAAAATATATTTGTTATTTACAATAATAGTAGGTATACAGCTGTCTTTTGATCGCCGACAGTGTAATTTTCGTAGTAAAGTTTTTATGCATCCGTACCGGATGACGCAGGCTCATGAGCGCGCCTGTACCCGAAGCGAAGCCCCGATATAAAATAAAACCAGACGCCAGCCGGTCTTGGTATCAGTCTAAAAGCACGCGTCAGACGCCGCACAACGAAAAAAAAACTAAGTTTACTTTAAAAAAAATGAGCACTCTATTGTTGATCCTCTTTTGTTTTACGGCTAGTGCATTGGAATGTCCTGCAAACAACCGTTATAACTTGGCGGGTAGTGTTCGAGTGGATGGCGTTTATCAGTATAACGGATTGAAATTCACCCCTAATTATGTGTTTGAAAAGGATATTGATGGTGCCAACCAAACTTTCGGCTGCGATTGCAGCAGTCGGCCATGTTTCCGCAAGTGTTGTCCGCTTGGGAAAGTTTTCAAAAATCGCGAGTGTGTATCGGGAACGGATCGAGTGCAAAATGGTGAACTTAATCTTAATTTTATGGACACTTACAAGAAAAAGTTAAGTGTTGATGATGTGAATTGGATGTATTGGATCGAATGTGAAACTGGAAAGTATAAAGAGACATTGGACTGGTATGTTCAGGAGGTGAGCTTTACTATATGTATAAACTTTCTGGCGCGAAATGACTATTGTCTATGGTAAAGTCCTTTATGGATGATTTGAATTGTTAGGGTTGTTTATACTAAGACTTATGTTGTTGTATGATGTTCTATCGACAACCCTCTTTTACGTCAGCGTTCTGTCGTATTGTTTACAGTGTAAATAAGACAGTAAATGTGAACGCTAAGCGTTAATGTAATTTTATGATTTTACTTGGTTATAAGTATCTACTTAATTGGTAAGCCACAATACCTCGAGATGGTTATTAATGGTGGTAATATGGCTTTTAGACTAGACTTATACATTATACTATTCACTTCGATTGCGAGAAAATAAACAAGTAAACAAAGATTATACTCCCAAAATGAATAATAAATTCCACAGCGAACACATGAGTAATTTGACGGCAATGTTTTTATTTATTAACGGTGTTTGTGCAAATATCAAATGCACAATACACTAATTTAAAGCTTTTTTTCATGAGTTATATTGGTGTCAAATTAAAATGTTTTGTTAATCATAAATATTGAATATTATTTTCCTTAAGTCTAATATGTACCTAATAGTACACACATTTCGAACATGAGAAGTTAAAAAGTATTTTAAAAATAGGACATCATGGACACCAGCTAAGCGTCTTACCCCTTAAAAGATTAGTTAAGAGATAAATTAATTATTAATTCATCTAGTAGGTGCCTACTTAACGATACGGAATACTGCAACGCAGAGTTTTTCTAACTTCACAAGAGTAATTTTAGTAGAATGGGCCTATGTAATACCCACATAGGTCTTATTTGTATATGTATGTATGAAGTGTATTTAGGTATATATTATATGATATTACCAAACTATACTGAGAGCAATACATTGCTAATACAAGAATTGTGGAAGTCTTTGGGGAGGCCTATGTCCAGCAGTGGACGTCTTTCGGCGGACATGATGAATACAAGAATATAATAAGGGAACATGCCATGATACTATGAATAAATATTATGATCGCTTCTAGGGCGACATCAATTGAGTATCGTTTATTTTGCATTTTAAGTGGAAATTAAATGTAATGTAATGGCACTATGAAATATTCTAGAGCAACAAGTTTACTCTGTTGAATCTCGCAGTGCCCAAGACCAAAATTGACACTACAAGGCGGAATTTAGACGCGCAGTACTGAATATAATAATTTTGATACCAGTTTTTATTGCCGACTATACTAATTTCCCACGGGCATCAAGAACTCGTCCAGAGAGTTCCAATGAGCTCAAACAAGACAAGTTTATCTTGTGTAGAACGGCTACCTTCTGTCTTCATCATTAGATTAGGGCGATGGTATCATAATATACCATTACTACCGAAACTCACCGGAGTTTTTTTTAAATGTCACCGAACTTACATAAGTGTGCCAAATTTGGGGTTAATCGGTTTAGAATAACTGCTTTAAAGTTCAATTGTAAGATTTGCCCCGAATCGAATTGTTACCAGCTTTTATTCAAGTTGAATAAAAGCTGGTAACACTTGTATGTATGGTAACACTTATCACCCACCACCAGCACCATATCAGTCGAAGGACGTCCACTGCTGGACATAGCCCTCCCCCAAATTCACGGGGGGTATGTGCCATAATCGCCACGCTTGGCATGCGGGTTGGCGATCGCAGTATCTACCGCACTCCAGGGATGCTGCTGCCCATCCCCCGGTGGTCGTGGTCGTAGTTTTAGGACATACCCGGGTCCGCCGGGTGACACTTACCATACATACAAACATTTAAAGCTTAAATTCTAATGGGACCAACTTTGTCCGTGCCAAAAAAAAACAGTTGGTTACCTGCATGTCGGCAACTTGCTTGAAGATTTATCCTGTGAAAAAAAAGTTTTTTTTTCACTGGAACATGGTTGGTCCGTATTGGTTGAGTTGGTGGTGGAATCGTGGACAGCTTTTTGTACTATTCGTATTCCATCCACTACAACGTGTCGATTTATTTCGAACAACAAATCGACTAAATATTTTGGTTTGGCATACCTCCGCGTTTGCACATTAACACAAGATATTTGAATATAAATGTATGGTTACTAGTAAAATAGAATGCCTGAAGATGCCTGAAGATTCATCATTCTCCGGGAAATTGTACAGACTAGGTATGATAATGAATTAACAAGAACGTGAGATTTGCAATCAAATGGCTATAACTAGTAACACAATGCACGTTTTCCTGTATGCAATGCGATTCATGGATATTACACTGTAGAAACAGTCAGTTGTACTCGTACTTAGTCTGAGGATAATAATGTTATGAAATTCTTGACGACTTGTTGACGACCATCAATCTAAAAACCCTTAAAGAAGAAAAAGAAAAATATATAAATGTTTTAGTATACATTTATGGACCGTCAATCTATTTGTCACGCCAATAAATGTACACATCTGCTATTAGCTTTACCTACCTAAATATTTCGGCGTAGTGATCCAAAGCGGATCTTGACCTCCGAAACGAGACGCCACCTTTCCCGATCGTGCGCCATTTCCAGCTAATTTTCCACCAGAAGCTGACGTAGATCCGCCTCTGCACTATCTTCCCCGCAGTACCTGGGCTAAGCCGCTCAACTGGGTGGTGAGGCAAACACTAATACTATACGAAAGTAAAGTTACATACGTTTGAAAATAAGGAAGTAATATTCGAAACTACTTACCCGAACTAGACGAACATAATTATAATTAAATAATATAATTTTAAAATTGAAGGGAAACATTTAAAAAAATATATTTATAACTAAGCATGATTTGTATTCGTTATTTGTAGTCCTTAAAAACTGCTATCAAGAATGAAACCTGTCAAGAAAATATACGTAACGATTATAATTGTTTCGTATATTTTCGTTTCTCTCGGCCACTAACTGAAAATAGACTTTACATTGTTCCTAGAATTAGAGATTGGGAATTACTCATTCGAACTGTTGTAAGCTTCGATGATGAACGCTATAAATTACGCTAAATGAGTTATTGTAACGTGTTGAGGAGGGATTTACAAGTGGTTAAAACATTTCTAGTCGTAAAATTTAAAACACCATGAAGATTGAACAATAAAAACACTCAAAGCTTTTAAAAGTGAAGATACGACGTTTCACTATAGAGCGTGGCCGCAACACTGCGTTTCGGCGTCGAACCGCAAATATCACCGTCGAAATCATATCATCGTTTTTGAGCCACGCTCTTATGGCCGGGCCACACTGCTCCGTTGCGTTGCGTCGCGTCGTCGCAACGGATTTAATGTGGCATGTTACAAAAAATATATCTATGTAACACGTCGTCAATGCTGCGACGACGCCAACGCGACGCAACGCAACGCAGCAGTATGGCCCGGCTCTTAGTGGTTCGAGCAACGCTGTTAAGCGTCGCGATATACCTATTAAATAAATAGTAGTAGTGGTAAATGCCCGGTGGCTATGTACCGGAAAGCATAGTGTGGGCAGGCCCCCCACAAGGCGGACTGATCGACCTTGTAAGGGTCGCGGGTGTCCGCTGGATGCGGGTGGCCCAGGACCGGTCATTGTGGAACTGTTCGGGGGAGGCCTATGTCCAGCTGTGGACGTCTTTCGGCTGAAGATGATGATGAGTAGTGGTTAGTACCGGTACCTTTTCGGTGATTGTAAACATCGTGAGGAAACCTGGATAATCTGCGAAGAAATCAAGGGTATATGTGAAGTACCGCACCGGACCAGCGTGGGTACCATTGTTACTATTCCCGTTTCATTGCAACGCGATATATTAAAACGATATCATTCTTACCTATAGATTTATTGAGCAACCACAACCGTGAACCGTGTCGTACCATACAGCGTGTTAGCATAATTAATAAACACTATGCGCTCACAGCAATCTAGAGTATAAACGTGTATCCACGTAGGTAGTAGGTTTATGTATCGGTGTTCAAACCGAGCATATTATAATTATTAACGTACTATAAAGGTCGGGCCACACCGCTGCTTCAAACGCACTGACGCACCTTAAACGCAGTGACGTGCCTCATGCGTAAAGTTTTTAACTCATTCGTTTCTCCCTCTCGTTCTCTGCGATTCCGTAAGTAAATTCCTTTTGAATGTCCAGTAAACTCATAAAGTTTAGAAAACCCACAATCTTACTAATATTATATATATGAAAGTTTAGATATTTCGACGTTTGTTGCTCAATCACACAAAAACGGCTAAACGGATTATGATCAAACTTCGTATACAAATAGTCTGCAGCTGGGATTAACATATTATGGGGTAGGGTGTGGGGTACGTCTGAAATGGGCAGACTGTTGAGACTTATTACCTATTTTATGACATTTTATGTACACAGTTTTGACAATAAATGATATCTTATCTTATCTTAACTTAGGGCGTAGAAGATTACGCGGACGAAGTCGCGGGCAAAAACTAGTCTGTCATAAATTATCCAAGTTGTAGGTTAACATGATGAGGTAAAATATCATTCTTATAATCTTTAGGTACATTAGATAGCATTCATTACCGTCAAATCGCACCGTCATTTACTTAATTAGGTTTAAGCAAGGTAGACTAGTAAATCTAAACCGTACTGTATGTATTTACACTCGTTTGGAAGTTCGTCCCTAACTTGACTTGAACTCGAGATCTGTCGAACTACGCCTGGTCGGGGATCAGACTTATACTGGCTGAACTGTAGCGATGTGTTCAGCAAACTCTGTCAATTCACGAGTATCCTAGGTCATGGTTTATTTTTATAAGGAAAACGGTTTGCGCAGACGTTGCTCAGAATTGTGCCAAGGCCATATTGCGAGATTTGCGAGGAAGAGAAAGGAGTACAGGACCGAAATACACTCACTTTCTTACAAGAATATTTCAAGGGCACTATAACGGGCTTTTATACCATGTCAATAATAATGGTATTATTAGGTAAGGTAACATTTACTTGACGACAATTATCCCCACAGTTTAAGGCTGGGTTGCTCCAAAACCATCTGTATATGTAAGCGGTGTTCGTTATAATTGTCAGTATGGAAAGTTCGACTACTTTCTATGGGATGACAGCTGCCGGCGCCATATTTAACGCTGATCGGTCTGTGATCGTAAGTTGGTGCAACTCAGCCTTAATTTTGATAAAACGCGCGTACATACTACAAAATAATGAAATTGAGACAAATAATTCGGTGGCGGGGGTCAAAGAATTAGGTGTCGTTAGCTGTAAAAAAATATTTTCGGACTTGATGTACTATACAGGTTCATACATACATTTATGTATATGTTTAAGGAAGTATATACATACTCGTACCTACTTATTATAATGTTAGTAATTGTAAGAAACAATAAGGATAAGGATATTATAACTACAATATAACAAAAAACATGTTATCGTGGTTCCAGCCATTTTGAGGTCGACGACCGTTATAATTCGAGTAAGAATGTCATTGGCCAAGCGAGAGCGTAGCGTCTCCGTTTCAGCTTGGCCAAAATTCTCTCGTATACTGTGTGGTCTGTGTGTCCCGCGACATCTTCTTCGTGTTGTTCTCCTCTACAGGTCGCATTTCTCAACCGATTCACGTGAAATTGTGTGAGCAGGTTCTATAATTAAGTACGTATAAGTGTTGAATTTTTGTCGATTCTGTTATTGTTTTTTAATTGGAGGAACCATGGGGGTTAAAACGCTCACATTTTTGAGTGAGTAAACATAGTGGGTAGGTGTACTTTTTTTTTATTGGGTACTTATTTGTATACCATACCATTAGGCATTGCTTTGTATGGACCATAGTTCACTCATAGTTTTGTGAGTATAACTATAGTTGTCTGAGTTTACGCTATCTAATATGTTAGAACAAATATTAGTTAGCGAAGCATCAAATTTCGACCCTAGGGTTCGTTGTACATGTTAGACTATCAAGTCATAGTCATAGTCAACTCCGTAAACCAGTTTTTGGACGTCTGATGAAGAACACTTAACTGTTACGACTACGAAACAAGTTTGTAGGTAGGTAGAAGTGCTTTCTGAGTCTGACTACTGAAATGAATATCATATATCCTAGTATGAGTATGTGTATACAAGGAGCGGAATTCTCATAGCGGGATTGAACATTATAATTCTATCGACTATTGATAAATTCTCGCGTATCATTGTCTCTACAAAAGTATATTTTTAGAGAAGACGACAAAATGTCAATTTCGATTCTGTTGTTCTGTGTGAAGTTTAGTTTACTCTTGAGTAAAGGTACATGTTTTTGTCAATTCTGGTTTCAGTGTTTCAATTTAATCATATTAAACTATTCTGTGAACATTAATTTGCGTACGAATAAAGTAAGTCCAATTTATGTGCTACGTGAGAATCACTTATCGATAGTCGATGAAGTACAATGTTCAACCCCGCTTGAAGTTTGATTTTTTCTTGCTATGACAATTCCACTCCTTAGTCATATATCAATTAATTAATGGCTACGAATTGATATCAACGTCAATTTTCAAGCTGTGGATTGATTATTATTAGCAATAACGAGAACCAATTCAGGAAAAACCCTTTTTCCTCGTCAACGTGGTCGTCCACTTACGAGAACCGAAATCTTGTACTAACAACACTGAGAGCGGTGAAATTCCAAGTGGCAATCGCCAAATGTGTCAATGTCATGTAAACAAAACACTTCCTACTCGATATTTCCAATTATAACGAAACTAAAAAAGTATTAAACTGCCTGCTTTTCCTACAACTACCTACATACGTGTGCGTGGTTAGAAGTAGATTAAAATACTTTTAACGGTGACAAACAAGCATACGGCCTGCGCGATGGAAAGTTGACACCGTTAGCTACGGACGCTAGTGTCTCTACAAGAGTTACAAACGCGTTGTCAAATGCAGGTCCGTTACTCAACACAGCAGTCTTCCGGAGTTCTGGCGACCCAACTCACAACCAGCCCGGCTAGTATGATAGCTTATACCGTCACGTTATATGGCCAAAATGTACTGAAACGTCACATAAAACGTGACGGTATAAGCTATCATACTAGCCGGGCAGGAACATATGTAGGTACATCCACTTAAGCACAGATGAAATACAAGTTACTTCGTAACTTAAGCTTGAAACGCACAGGGGGTCTACTCCGAAATACGAACTTCGTATGGTGCCGTCCCTTTCACTCGTATAGTGTATGACAGGACAGTGAAAGGGACGGCACCATACGAAGTTCGTATTTCGAATTTCGGAGTATAGACCCCCTGAGCGCGGCGCAGCGCCGTTGCAAGGCGGAGACGGTTTTGCGGTAAAGCGAACGCGGTCCGGGGCACGTCGCACCAAAAAACCGCGCGGCGTTCGGTGGCGGCGCGTATGACATATAAAGCAGTAATCGACAGTGTTTAGTTTTGGAAAAATCTGTAATGCCTTCTCTGTGCGTTTCGAGCTGTAAGGCGGTGTGGAAGGCAGAACATCGGTCTATAGGATGGATTCTTTGTCGCTATATAAAAAATGTAGGGGCCAAGTATGTGAGCCGGACCTACTCATCTACGTACAATATGGCAACAAGCATGAAATCGCAGTATGACCTATAGATTAATGTTGGCTGTGGTAAAAAATCCATTAGTTTACTTTGAAGTTAACTCTTACTGCCGAGGAATTAAAAAAATTGGGCATTCTAATATTTTCTAAGAATATGGAATTTTTGATGGACTTATTCGAATCAGAATCTCAAACGCTATAAACCCTAGAAGAAGAAAAAAAGTTTTCCCAGATTTACTTACAAAATTCCGAAGCCGGTTTTGTTAACGGAATTGGGATAAATGATTTAAATTCTTATGATTCATTAGCGTTAATAACGTTAATATTAAACGTTTAAATCGTATTTGTCCATACCAACACCGTTAACACCACTACCACTCACTACGCTGCACCGAAAATGCTACAAAATTTACGATCACCGGTAATTTGATTCGTGGTGATGGCACGAGTGTCACTGGGTACCTACATGAAATTTTTTAATATTAAAAAGTGACGGATTTTATGTGATTTAATATGCGGACAAAAAGATATCAAGACGCATCGAGTGGCGTGTCACAGTAAAGCGTTAAAAGGCGAGTACCTACGAAAATGTATAAATACAATACAGTCAAGTTAAAAATATTTTAATTTTGTCTTGTTTTAACCGTTAACAAGTCTATTAGTGGTAGGGGCCCATTCTGTAGAATAAACATTCTACTCGTAAGGGCTTGTTTAAAGAATTCGTCTATGATAAACTGATAATGAAGCAACCATAGAAAGTATTTACTTATTATTAGTTTGGTTTTCAACGACAACGTCAACTTAAAACGCTTAAACTGTATTGATACATGAAAAAAAAAAAGAAATAAAATAATTCAAAACCGCCTCCGCCCCGCACCGCGCCGCATCCGCTCTGGAGGTCTACTCCGAAATTTGAAATCCGAACTTCGTATGGTGCCGTCCCTTTCACTCATATAGTGTATGACAGGAGAGTGAAAGGGACGGCACCATACGAAGTTCGGATTTCGAACTTCGGACTAGACCCTCTGTGCATTTCGCGCTTTAGAGTATCAAAGGGTTTTAACGTGTCCACTAGCGCCACTTGAAGTAATTGTGAGTACCTAAATTGACGATAGATAGGTATTTAAAATTAATTAAAATAAGGCCATTATGTAATGTATTTTGTAATTAAGTACCTTTTGAATACATTGAACTAGTTTTTACGTAGCTGGATTCGTCGATCTATGAGTTCAAAAATAAAACGGCCGTTTTTACTATCGACGAATCGATAGACGAATTAAGAACTTAGTACACTCAATAGTTGGAAATAGAAATAGGCCATTATCTGAGCCGACATTGGCCTAATTTACTTCACAGCTGTTGAAAGAGTATTCAGGCGAGTTCCGTGGTTTATAATAAAACAAGTGGAATCACTGAAATTATTGTGAGACGCCGCCCACCCTTCGTTTAGTGCCGTTTATTATACACCTACATAATTTTGAAAAATGACGCAAAGTTTAGTAGATACTTATTATGAACTCGGAAGTGACTGTGACTGATAAAATTAAAGCATCGAAAATAATTAATTACTTTAATTGTCTTTGATCACGGTTCAGGCTGAGTATGCTACCTACTATAAGCTTATGAAGGGCATTGTCTTAAATCCGTTCAGCCGTTTTTACCTGATTCAATATGTAACAAAAATCCAAACTCACATTTCTAATATCATTAGGGTTAGAATAACACGCTAAACCTAAATTAACTATCTATAATGCACTATCTTTATAATGAATTCACTGAAGCTTTTGCGTAGATTATAAACTTGGCTCGACAACACAAAGTGTATTTGTCTATTAGTGAAATAGCATGTACACGTGTTGTCCATTTGTCATTTTGCAATACTGCATCTAAAACAATCTATTAACTTTTTTTCGTAAATTAGTTGTTGTAGACGAGTGTGTGTATAAATTAGGTATATCATTAAGGTTTTGTGATGTTCTTGCATTAGTCAAACTTGCAGTTAACTAAGACTTGACTTTCTGTTTCGATTTGTATAAAAACACTAGCATTTGCCCGCGGCTTCGCCCGCGTACTAAGCGAAATTTTTAACTGTCTACAAAAACAGGTTCGTATGTTTGTCCACGATTATCTCGCGTTTGGCTGAACCGATGTAGATGCGGTCTCCAGAAAAGTAGTTGTTACATTCTGGGGTTTCGCTATACGAAGTTTGGTGATTGTTATTCATTAACAGATGAACAGATAAAAGTCAGTATACATTCTGAGAACCGACAAACTGTTGAATTTCATTTGATTTTGGCAAAAATAAGGATCGAAAACTATTATCATACATTTCCGAGAGGCCGAAGGGGAAAGGGCCGATGAAATAAAAGCATGTTTTAAATGGCTCTTAGTAAAAGTATCTGTGTACTACAGTAACACCAATAGGTCTGTAAACGACCTAACAGCGCGCAGCGGCCATAAACTCTGGTCCTTTGAAGTACAGAAATACGGCTAATTCAATATCATGTGTAACATTTATTTTTCCTACAATAAAATTTATTAGGTAGGTTTTGCCAGTTACCATTGGAGCATCCAAAAAGAAAATTTGGCCTCACTTCCATTCGCACTCCTTACTGTCAGTCCGTCTGTTACAACCAAGTTGCTTTTACTGGACCTATTGAATTGCAATTTGGCACAAACTATCAAGAATTTAGAGCGCTCGTGGCCCAACGGCACCCGCCTACCGCGTGCGGTGTACGAGGTTAAGCAATGTGGGCGCAGGTCAGTTCTTGGATGGGTGACCGCTTTGAGTGGTTACTAACTGACTCTCGTGCTTTGAAAGGCACGCTAAGCCGTTGATCCCGGCTGCGATCGTTAAGCCAAGTTAGAGGCCTTCGAGCGGCTTGCGAACTTCTAACAGTCAAGTTGCCCACTCACTTGACAAAGGAGGGTCGAAGTTGCACCGCGTCCGTAGGGAGTACCCACCGCTACCGTACACAGAACCCCTGGGTGGTGCTAAAAGTGCAACAAAAACTGGCAACCGTACTAGTCTTATCGAAAATCTCACGGTTCGTAAATAAATGCCATACGATTAAAAAAAAATTGAAGGTTGATTTAAAAGGAAAAAATATCGAAACCTCTATGTCGTTTTTAAAAGCAAATCCATAGATACCCCACACGCCTATATAGTAACATTAAACTTTTTTGCATATAGGTATGAATGGAGTGCCAAATTTTACCTCAGATTCGCATTAAGAGACCTCTCGTATGCTCAGATATCGATTTTGAACGAAATCGGGACGAGAAAAAAAAGAAAATCAATATGGCCGCCACTTTCACAAATTTTACCTCGGATTCGTATTAAGAGACCTCTCGGACACCCAGATATCGATTTTGAACGAAATCGGGACGAAAATGAAGAAAATCAATATGGCCGCCACTTTTTTTCAAATTTTACCTCGGATTCATATTAAGAGACCTCTCGGACGCTCAGATATCGATTTTGAACGAAAACGGGACGGAAATGATGAAAATCAATATGCCGCCACTTTTTCCATATTTTACCTCGGATTCGTATTAAGAATTCTCTCGGACGCTCAGATATCGATTGTGAACGAAATCTGGACGGAAATGATAAAAATTAATATGGCCGCCACTTTTTCTAAATTATACCTCGGATTCGTATTACGAGACCTCTCGGACGCTCAGATATCAATTTTGAACGAAATCGGGACGAAAAAAAAGAAAATCAAAACGTCTGCCACTTTCACAAATTTTACCTCGGATTAGTATTAAGAGACCTCTCGGACACTCAGATATCGATTTTGAACGAAATTGGGACGAAAATGAAGAAAATCAATATGGCCGTCACTTTCACAAATTTTACCTCGGATTCGTATTAAGAGACCTCTCGGACGCTCAGACATCGATTTTGATCGAAATCGAGACGAAAAAAAAAAGAAAATCAATGACTGCGACTTTTTCCACATTTTACCTCGGAGTCGTATTAGGGACCTCTCGGACGCTCAGATATCGATTTTGAACGAAATCGGGACGAAAAAAAGAAAATCAATATGGCCGCCACTTTCACAAATTTTACCTCGGATTCGTATTAAGAGACCTCTTGGACGCTCAGATATCGATTTCGATCGAAATCGGGACGAAAAAAAAAGAAAATCAATGACTGCGACTTTTTCCACATTTTACCTCGGAGTCGTATTAGGGACCTCTCGGACGCTCAGATATCGATTTTGAACGAAATCGGGACGGAAATAAAGAAAATCAATATGGCCGTTACTTTATTCAAAGTTTAGGTACCTCGGATTCCTATGAAGAGTCCTGCCATGCCTGCGGACGCTCAAATATCGATTTATGTCGAAATCGTATCGGACGGCACTGATTAATAAAACCATCTACAATACATTGAATCAAAAAGGTCGTATCTTCATAGGGAACTCACGGCACTGCATGCACCTTTAGACCTTATAAGGAACTTACATGCCAAATTTGGTATCTCTCGAACCACCAGTTTGCGCTGTGCGGTGATATGTCAGTCTCTCAGTCAGTCAGTTATTTCTTGATATTTGGCACAATTTTTCAAAAGATTTCATGACCACAATATTAATTTTCAAAACCGATGCCATTTTCGTAATTAACGTCCCAAAAAACCATAAAAACGACACCCATATTAATATTTAGACATTTCATCCCCCTCGGACCCCAACAGAGGGGATGGTATTTCACGTCCTCCACGTGGGATTTTAAAATCATTGTTGTTTTCGTAATCAGCGACCCAATAAACCATGGAAACAACACCCATATCGATTTTCAGAATATGTCACCAGATTTCCCCCTTTTAGGGGTTGATTTCTCAAAAAACCTGAAACACGTGTTTACTCATTTATCGTTAGAAATACTCCTGTGAAGTTTCGAATAAAATAATCCAGCTAATCTTGATTCCCCATACAATCTTCGGACCCGCATTTCACCCCCTTAGGCGTTGAATTTTGAAAAATCCTTTCTTAATGCACCTCAAGACCTTATATGGAACCTACATACTAAATTTGGAATCTCTAGAACCACCAGTTTGCGCTGTGCGGTGATATGTCAGTCTCTCAGTCAGTCAGTTATTTCTTGAAATTTGGCACAATTAATCAAAAATTTTCATGTCCACAATATTAAATTACAAAACCGATGCCATTTTCGTAAATAACGTCCCAAAAAACCATAAAAACGACACCCATATTAATATTTAGACATTTCATCCCCCTCGCACCCCAACAGAGGGGATGGTATTTCACGTCCTCCACGTGAGATTTTAAAATCATTGTTGTTTTCGTTATCAGCGACCAGCTATATCATAAAAACAATACCCATGTCGATTTTCAGAATTTGTCACCAGATTTCCCCCTTTTAGGGGTTGATTTCTCAAAAAACCTGAAACACGTATTTACTCATTTATCGTTAGAATCACTCCTGTGAAGTTTCGAATAAAATAGTCCAACTAATCTTGTTTCCCCATACAAACTTCGGACCCCCATTTCACCCCCTTAGGGGTTGAATTTTGAAAAATCCTTTCTTAGTGCACCCCTAGACCTTATAAGGAACCTACGTGCCAAATTTGGAATCTCTAGGACCAGCGGTTTGGGCTGTGCGTTGATATGTCAGTCAGTCAGTCAGTCAGTCAGTCAGTCAGTCAGTCAGTCAGTCAGTCAGTCAGTCAGTCAGTCAGTCAGTCAGTCAGTCAGTTTCTTCTTTTATATATTTAGATGATAAAATTATCTATTAGCTTTTGTCTCCTTCACCTACTTACGTCCTGCCCAATGACCAAGTATGATAGTCTCCGTGCATTGCATATCTTGCAGTAGAAGGAGAATAAAAAAAAATAAAGTATGGGGTTTATATGCTTATTCGACTCAGAATCAATAACACTATCGATTCTAGAAGAGGAAAAAGTGTCGCCCGATAAGTTTTGTTACTTTCCATAAATTTATGTATAGCGGTTACAAACCCGACTGCGAAATTTATGTGCTACAATAACGCTATCGATTCTAGAAGTAGAATAAAAGTGTTCCCAGATAAGTTTTGTTACTTTCCATACAATTAACACCACTACGCTGCACCGAAAATGCTACAAAGGTTACGATCACTGCTAATTACGTATCATTAATCAAAATCGGTTTAGCGTTACGAAGGGACATTAGGGAGGTCAAACACACACATAACCCTCCTTTTGAGCTTGGCCGCAGTCGGACCGACCGTGCGCCTTAAACATGACATGAAAACTTCTAATGTTATCTAGGTGAAAAACTTAAGAAAATGACCTGTTGTATGTAGTTGTGACGTGTTCGAATAGATACTACACATTTAAAATGTGTAACACAAACAAAACCAATGTCTATTCAAACACGGTACAACTACATACAACAGGTCATTTTCTTGAGTTTTTTACCTATAACGTCAATTTATTGTTATGGGTACTATTGCCAATGAATGTAAGTAGGCGCTTAGAGTAAATTCCTTGAATTCCTCGTAACATGGAGTTTTTCTGATGTCTCCTTGGGTTTTTTGAGGTTTTCTCACATCACCAATTTTGTATATGCATGAATCTTAGAAACTTTAGATTCCGGTCTATTAATTTTTAACATTTACTTTATAGTCTTTTTAACAAATTTCAAACTTCATTCAAAACTTGGGCCTTCCTCGGTTCCCCCTCGCGTCTCCGTTTGTCGTCTGTCACACCAAATAATTTTGAACTTCCCATTGACCTATGAACTTTAAATTTGGTGATAATTTTTACTATTACGTATATTTTACCATTTATATTGATAAATCACATTTGTTTTTTAGTTGTACGGAACCCTAGGTGCGTGAGTCCGACTCGCACTTTGATGTTTTTTTTTTTTTATGCGAAAGCACAGAGTAAGTAATAGTACAAGTACAGAAGGTTCTCTGTTAACAAATCCCCCGTTTAGGTATGCCAAACGTGCCTAAACGTGGCCATCTCTGTCTATCGCACGCAACGTGCTCTTTCGAGGCCCCGCCCTCAGCGCTAGGGTTACCACCAGCGAGAACCTATTTTAATATACGTAATTTATTATTAGTAGTGTTGTTTACAATACAATTACGAATAGTACTTTTAAGGTTCCCTAGCCAAAATGGTGAAAACGGAACCCGTCCGTCCGTCTTTTCGTCTGTATGTGACAGCCGATGTACTCGGAGACTATAAGCACTATAAATACAATTAAAAGATTTAGCAGGAAGGTGTGTTCTACTCGTATGAATCGCTACGTAAAAGTGATGTGAAATGACGAAAAAATATTAAAATAGGGAGGGGGGCACTCCATACATGTAACCAGGGAATACAAAGTTTTATATAATTTTTAAAGCCGTCACTTTAAAAAATAAAAAGAGGTTTCTTAGAACCAACGTTTTCATTTTCGTTTTCTTTTATGTCAACCGTTGATGAATACCAAACTCAATGACTCTCAGTTTTTTTGAGTGATAACTGTCAGTTTTTTCACAATATTGAGGTAAAGACACAGTAATTGGGTAACTCTATAAAGATATTTTTTTATTGATTTTATATCTATATCTATACATTATACTGCAGCGAAGGCGATTTATTAAGGTCCATAGCGGCTAGTCCAGGAGCTAATAGGACTCGTGTAGGTATCTTTAAATGGCCTAAAAGCGAACGATCGCATTTTTTCTCTAAAATCCATTATAATTGTAAATGTACCTGCTGCCATACAATAATGCTGTGGTTTTGACATTATTATTTAACACGAAACGGATTATTTTATGATCATACAGCGGTACAGCAGCGCGTGCGCGTGCGATCCGTAACGCTGCGCCGCAACTATTGAATAGTCACACGACGTGTGAGCCGGCGGCCGCATGTACTTTGCTGGGCGCGATGACGTCACGGTAGTAAACCACCCCTGGCGAAAGGTCGGTTATTTTGCGAAACCTTATCGTGACACGTGAAGATTCATTGTTTTGGATGACTCTCAGTTTTCTATGGAATAATTAACGTATGTGGCAGCCGGAAAATTGCGGTGATGATGGAATTTGTTCTAATATGAATATACTTAGTTTCCTAAGACTTCAGAGCGGATTGCACCAAATTACAGTTACAGACCAATCAACGTTAAATATGGCGCCGGCATCTGTCATCCCATAGAAACTTGACAAAGTTTACACTAGTGGCCTTGTGAGCTGTAGAACTGGCAAAAAAATTGACAAATTTAAAAAAAATCAAAAACTATATAATTCTCGAACCTGTTCACAAAAATTTCACGAGAATCGGTTGAGAAATGCGACCTGTAGAGGAGAACACCCGGAGAGACAGACAGACATACGAAAGAATTTTTGTCGAAAGCTGAAACGGCCACGCTTCGCTCGCTCGGTCAATAAAACCAGATTTTCTTTCTATGATCTGAAGATTTTAACTGACACCGCTTTCGGGTACAGACAGTTTGGTCACAGAATAAGTAATAGTACAAGTTTGGTGAAACCCCGCCTTACTCGACCAACACCTTACCGCACGAGCGCCTGTCTGGATAAATAGGAAACAAGAGTAAAACATGTTCAGAAACAAATTGTCTTTTACCTGAAAGTTGACTTTTTTAGAATTCCGTACCAAAATGGTATGTTATGTTGGGTGTCATATGAAAAGGCTTGAATTGCACATTCTAAAACAGTTTTTTACGGTGGATAGTTTATACCTACTCTAATTACACATAATTTTTTTGTAGCGGTTCATCGAATACACCTTTCTACTAAATTTCATAATTGTAGTGCTTACGAGTATAGTCTCCGAGTAAATCGACTGTGACATACGGAAGGACGGACGGACAGACAGACATGACGAAACTATAAGGGTTCCGTTTTCGCCATTTTGGCTACGGAACCCTATGGCGTGGATTCGTTTAAGGCGTTGATTGGTAATGCATTCTGACTAGAAATATATAGGTAAATATTTTTTTTGTTTTTTTTTATGGGGAATGCGCAAATTTTAATAAAGCTCCCCATTCAAAAATTTCTAAGCCAAAACCGAATAATTTTTTTTGACCTAATTATACCTGGGAAAATGCGATAACTGATCCACGCCATTTTTGTTACACCCTATATATCTATGGCAAATTAAAGCGTTCTAGTAGTAGCGTTACCATAACGTTACTGAGCTAAGCCACAGACAGACGAAACTATAAGGGTTCCTTGTTTACTACGGAACCATAAAAATCGTTGCATTAATAACAGATGGATGGTAAACAAGTAGTTAAATTACTTATTGATTCTGTGCTTATTGAGAACTCGATTATACATATCAGGAATTGTGTTTGATGCTCACGACTTACCTATTAATTGCTTTTAGCTCAAGAAACCGGTTTAATCTGGTTCCTTAAAATATTCCACCGTCATCTACTAAGCATAGGTATTTTTGTATCTACTAAGCATAGGTACTGTTGCTTTACGCGAGGGTCCATTCGAGAAACGTATCTAATTGGAATCTGATTTGTTTTCGTAGTACATAGTTCCGTCTGTTAATTACACCTACTCTCAAATTCATTAAGAAGTTAACCAATATACTATAGAGAAGGTATCTTTTTTTTAAAATAATTCAAATTCATTCGGTCAATTATTTTATCTACTTAATTCGGTCACACTCATACGCGAGGACATACCAATACCAATCAAGACAATTGTAATCTAATCTTGCGTTAGTTAGGTTTGTAATAGTATGAGTATGTAATTGACCAAATGTAACTAAGGTTTCCGTTTCAGCTTCGGCAAAAATGCTTTCGCATGTCCGGTCGTCCGGCACGGCAGATTTCCGGATTTCCCGCTGTTTTCATCTACATGTCGCATTTTACAACCGATTCTCGTGAAATTTTGTGAGCAGGTTAGATTATTTTTTAGAATTCTATTGTTGGGGCAGTTTTTGGAAATTTGATATTTGAAAAAAATTGTTTTCGCAAAGCAACTAGTTTACTTATATGTAAGTAGTGTATGGACCTCATCAAGCCCTTTGAAATGCAGAATGTTATCTTCTTATTAAAGTATATTGTGAGTATTATGACGTTATGACCGCAACGCAATGGTGTATAACGAGCGTGACGCGTAATTACCCCCGCCAGCCTTACCGGTGTAATTTTTTTGCCAAACAAACCTTTTTTTACCTCGAGTTACCAAACCGACCAGTTTTGCGTAACATCTCGCGGGAGTCGGACGACATTCGAAGATTCCGAGATCTTTCGATTTACGTAAACACGCTCGTATTTTGTTATTTTTTTAATTAGTGAATGTAACGTTCTTTTGTTTTTGAATGTGTACAACTTTTGTGTGAGCAACTTTGATGAAACAAATGACATGTGATAGTCTTTGGTGGTGTAAAAAAACTGAGTTTTTTATGGCTATTATGATGATGATAAAACTCATGACATTGTAAACTATAGGATGAGTTGCATTGTGTGATTTAACAGTCATTGCGTCCGTCCAGTGATTGTGGGAGGAATTTTAATGAAGTATCTGGTGCTACATGCCATTTATAGAACAGTTAGCAAACTGAAGTGAAATCTTATAAAGACACAGTCTTTTCCGACTAATAAATGATCGCATTTTTCCACCTATTTCCATTTCCAACATGTCATATCGTTTTCCAACACAATTTTGTGACGATTTTCCCCAGTTTGTTTACGATTTTAATCATGACATAATTGTGGTGTTAACGGAATATTAAACTGAATATTAATAGTTCTCTATAAACTTTGTGACGTGAGAAATTGATTACTACGCTTATCTCTAAAATAGGTATTTATTATTAGCTTGTATACGCCGGTTAACGCAATCTTGATTGGGTGTTTTCTTTATAAACCGCTAGTGGAATTCCCTGGTTGAGTAACCGAGACAGCCTCTTTGCATTTCATTGCGAGCCGTTCGACCTGTCGCCAGCACCTACACCGACGTTCGTTTAAAATATGGATTAATACAAAATAAATGATTGTTGCCTCGTTAGCTAAGTTTAGGCAAACCCAAACAAATGACAGTCGTGTGCTAGCAGTGCGTGAAGATGTACAGGATTGTGTTGCTGGTGTTGGTCGCACAGACGGTGGCCGGTGGACTACAAGTCTGCAATTTAGAAAATAGTGTTGACATCTCCTCAGGAGCCCATTCACCAAACGGGGATATACTATACAATAACGACATATACCGAAGACACGAGTACTTCATCGACAACGAGACTCTAGCAGAAAGAGGATGTGTTTGTTTGAAGAAGCCATGTATCAGGAAATGTTGCCCAATCGGACAGGGGTATACCACGCAGAAAAATTGTATAAATTTGAATGGAACTGTATTCAACCCTCCGATAGGGGATAATTCTACAAAAAGAAGTGATACAAATATTTCTAAGTTTGGATTAGTGATCGGGAAAGTGACATGCAGAGAAAACTTTGTGAGATTGCGTTTAACAGGCGTACTGGACGGAAGCTTTGGTCTGCAAGTGGTAAGTTTTGCGCTACTTATTCGCCATCTAACAGCTTTAAGAAACGAGTTTCTGTTATTGAGGCAAACTTTCTATAGGTGTTTATTGGACATATTAATTATCATATGCTTTCAATTTCAAGCACAAGACATCCATACTTAAAACATACTATGTAAGTCATATTGCTAGTTTATCTCGCCTAAACTAAACCAATTGAGATGAAATTTGATATGAGATAGAATTTTGAAAAACGAGAATAGAAAATAGAATGTTAGAGATGAGAAATAAATAAATCATAAAAACGTTTTTCTGGGACGTACAGCAAACAACTTCAAATAATCCGGATTCATGAACTTGATGAAAGGACAGTCGGCATGTTTTAGTCAATATTAGCACATTAAAAGAAAAATACAATATCCACATTTTCCCAATAATATAAGTACTTATAGGTGCATATTTTTCATAACCAGACTGATTGAAATAAGATTGAGAGTGTGAAATTAAACGTGGAAGGCTTGTAATCAGTTCAAAAATAAAGAAAATATAAATAGGTAAGTATATCTTTCATCGCTAGCACAAAAATCAAGTCTATATCCTATACAAACTCAACAAAGGCTAAGTAGTAACCATTTACTGATCAGCAGCTCGGTAATAAAGTTGCGGCAATTCTAGTCTCGATTGCAAATATAAATAGAAGGCATTCATCCGTTGGGTAGCGGTCCTAGTCAACCAGTATAAATCAGACCTAAGATTATAGACAATAGTAATTATCCTCGGTGTTTCATTATACTGGAGTATAGATCATGGACGAAAAAAGTTTTGTAAAGTGATCAAACACGCGATGAGTCTGTTGCTATCAGTGAGCACCATTGTCACGGTCGTGGTTGGACAAGGCAGACAAAAGGTTAAGGTCTCCAATTGTATTACTAATAGATTCCATATTGCAATAGCATTTGTAACTAACGATACCCGATGGTATATTTCCGGTAAGGTGATTAAACTATCCATAATTATTTGCCACTCGCCAGTAGTCACTCGTCGACTTGTTCGTAAAACCCATAGAAACCGCTAATTCTATAATCTTTAAAAACGTAGCCTACTTTTTAACCGACTTCAAGATTTCAAAAGAGGAGGTTATCAATTCGGTTGTATGTTTTTTTTTTGTTTTTTTTTTTTTTTTTTTAATGTTTGTTACTCCATAACTCCGTCATTTCTTAACCGATTTGAAAAATTCTTTTTTTGATTGTATGTATATATATCCAAGTTGGTCCCGTTTTTGTCAAAAGGCAGTTCTGATGATGGGAACGATGAGGAATTGAGGGAACTCCTCAAATCTTTAAGGCAAACATATAGTGATTTTTGTGTTTTTATCAACAAATCAAGCATTTGCATCCAAAAATATGACATTGGATGAAGTGGAACTGCTGATGATGATCAGAACAGAACTCTTCAACGACGAAAAGTTCACGTTTGGCGATTTGTCCTCCTAGCTGTGTTTGTTAAGCAAGTTCTTTTTTCACGATAAATTTTTGTCATGCTCGAGTTCTGATGATGGGATCCATGAGGAATTGAGGGAACTCCTCAAATCTTAAAGGCAAACATATACTGATTTTTGTGTTTTTATCAACAAATCGAGCATTATCATACAAAAATGTGACATTTGATGAAGTGGAACTGCTGATGATGATCAGAACAGAACTCTTCAACGACGAAAAGTTCACGTTTGGCGATTTGTCCTTCTAGCTGTGTTTGTTAAGCAAGTTCTATTTTCACGATTGATTTTTGTCATGCTCGAGTTCTGATGATGGGATCCATTAGGAATCGAGGAAACTCCTCAAATGTAAAAGGCACACAAATAGTGATTTTAGTATTTTCATGAACTAATCAAGCATTTTCATTCATAAAAGTGACATTTGATGAAGTGGAACTGCTGATGATGATCAGAACGGAACTCTTCAACGACGCGTAGTTCACGTTTGGCGATTAGTTCTCTTCGTTTTGTTTGTCAAGCAAGCAAGGTTTTTCCATGATTTCATGAGGAATTGAGGGTACTTAGTCTTCTACCATTATAAACATACTTATAGCCATTTTTGTATTTTATTGTATGTAATCTAAGAGTGCACCATCTAAGATTAATAATCTTTCACCGGACTCCCCCATTGAAGTTGGTTTTTTTTTCTTAAAAATTATTTTCGTGATTACTTGTCTATGAAGCGGTGATATAAAAATCCTTCAGAGTGTGTTAGATTTGTGATGTGACCTTTCCAAATTATTCAACCGAAGATTTATCGTTATCGATCGAATGATATACATAACAATATAAGACTTTCGCCATATTTATGGGTATGTTATTTTTGTATCATTCTTTCTGTAGTTATTAAGTATCAGATTGTGTATTCGAAATATGAACAAATGTCTTGATGATTCCCGGCATGCATTGTCTTAAAAACCCTGGAAGATTTCGATGACGCTTGAACAGCTACACAACTAATTGTGTGCAAAAACAAAGTCATCATAATCGTGCAAGAAAATCGTGTAGGGAAGCGGACCCTAGCAAAAGCAGGAGCAACGCACAGTAGATGAAGACTTGAGCGTCTTCGACGAGTAGAAGACGCTCAAGTCATAGTCGATTGCGTCGTGTGGAGTGCTTAAGAGTACCTATGGTCAACTTTAGATAGCCGTGAGTAAATATTTATGACAGGTTCATAGTTAAGTTATTTCATAAAGTCGTTAGTTAAAGATGTACCTACCAATGAATATTTTTCATAAATCTACGGCTTATCTTTCTAAGTACCCTTATACTTATTAACAGATTATAATTTAAACACTATTAAAATTCCATTATTATTCCTACACTACCCGGCAGTACCTTCTTATGCGCAATATAACTCAATCCTAATACAATAATAATATAATTACTATTATTAATAGAAATAGCGTCCAAGCCTGCATCATTATTCATTGTTTCTCGGCTGTACCTATTTTAGTACACAATTAACATACTTAATAATTATAATAAATAAAATTGCAAATAAAAGCCCAACATGTATTAGGTTAATAGGGCTAAAAACGTTATAGTTTACGGGGTTCCGTTGAACAAATACTTTCGGAAACCAGCGGTATGTTTTAGTATGTTGTTAGACATGTTTCTTGGACCCCGAAACTGCCGGGAGACAATCTCTAAGAGGTCGGTAGCTTGAGTAGTGACGTCATCATAATTGCCGCACCGCGTTTTGAAAAGTGTCAATTACACCCAAACTATGCTATGTATCAGATTTAAGTATGCTGTACATATATAACTCACTAAAACATCACCATCTAGACCACAACAACACATACCAATAGAACAAGTAGTAACCCTTCGTTAATTCCCCGTAAGTAAGACCTATCCAATAACCAATAGTTAGCATTATATATATTCCATAGATCTATGAATCTGACGAAATCTGCAATAAGTTTACTTGTTAAGCATTTATCATTGATTTTACGCAGTGTAGAAGATTGTACTCCTACGCAATAATATGATAAAAATGTCGTCTCCCTTGAAAGTTAGCACAAACGCGACCAACTTGGACGGAGAATTAGAAAAATCTGCATAATTAATTTATCGACTTTTAACTATAAACAAAGATGCTATCTACTTTGCATATTGTTATAGTCGGTTGAACTAATTCATGGGTCTTTCAAGGTACATTTTTAGCGTCATATTATGTATATGGAATAAAAGGGTTGAAAGGGGAACGCAACCATACTAGGCGAGTAGGCGCAGTGACTATGCTGATACAGGCTAGTATTTAGACTGTTTTTTTATAATATAATGTGTTTCTATATATCTCGCTCTATTTTTCATTAATTTTTTTTTTTCCAATGTTTGCAAATACATTGAAATTATTTAATATGATTAAGACTAACGTAAATTTTACATGAAAACTATCACCTATCTAAGAGTCAGAATCGCACTTGCCCGGTTTTTTCCTTGGAACTTAGCCTGCATCACGCGGTGTGGCGTTGTGATGCGTGGGCAGTAATTTAGGACCGTAAGGATGCACCTTTTACCTTGTCATCACATAAAATATGACGACAAAGATGCAAGTGAGCCTTAACTTTTATGGTCAGATGTAAACAGTTAGTTTCGAAACACTTTCGAAGTATGTCAGATCTAGATGATTTCATGGTTGTGGCAGTGTGGAGCATATGACAGAGAATACACGCATTAAACCTATCTCATATTAAATCAAGATTGATACCTACCTGGCTTACGTTGCAAGAAGAATAAGCCTGGGTTGCAACGACTTACGATTACAGACCCGTCAACGTTAAATATGGTGCCGGCAGCTGTCATCCCATAGAAACTTGTAAAATTTTCCATACGCTTGCGATTATAAATGGTTTGGTGCAACCCAGCCTAAGTGTAAATTCTACGAAGCAAGAGTAAAAAATATTTGAGATTTCGTTTAAGTATACAATGTTTACTTAATCTTATATAAGAAGTCATTTAGTTATCAATTGAGCATTGTAAATATTAATATCCCACATCAGAGGCACTCAGAGGCGTCCCTGATTTTTAGCAACCTGTTAAGTAACGAACACTTTTCATAGTCCTACAACAAACACCCTGTACAATCTCATTTACTTACGTAGTGGGTATTATAAGGTAAGGGTATTATGCATCTCTCGCAATAAAAGAATATTTAGCTAGTTCAAAAATATTTCATATAATATTTAAATATTTTAACTGCCTTGAATCGAAGGAGGCTCGATGAATTGTTCTTTTGTTTGAAAGAAGGCACTTGCTTGCAGGGCAGGCCATCATGAAGGTTAATTAAACCTATTCACTTAAAGAGGTTTTATTACAGTTAATACTTAAGCACCATTTTACACACACACCATTAGCTCTCCCGTACCTGAGGAGTAGTTTCCGAGATTTCAAGTATTTATCAAAAATTGTCTGAAGGTTCAATTATTTCTATACTCGTAAATTGAGGTACGGTAGAGGAAATGTAAACACGTACGTTTTTAACCTTTGTTGTCATTGTAACAAGAGCGAAAAAGGGACGTGTATCAATTTCCTTGACTGTACATACTTTAACACTTTTTTCACTTTCATTTTTCTAATCTTTTATTTAACAAACCTGCTTTGACAGGATGGCAGACTGTTCATCCAATCCCCGGGTACCATCGACCCATGGATGAAGAAGGAACCAGACGAGTACTGCATCGACACCTTCGTGCAGGAAGACGAGGATGGACGCACCTCCACCAAGCTCGATGCGCTCGTCTGCTTCCCCAAAGATGCGGACGACAATCATGACTACACCATCAGCTTTACTTGTAAGTATAGATAATTGCTTATTGGCTCCGATGGTCTTATGAGGTTTGGTGGCCATTGCGTCGAATCTTCCTTCGAAGGACGGCTCTTCACCAAGTTGGACGCGGATGACAATCAAGATTACATTTGTGACAATCAGGACAAGACCTTTAGCTTTATTTGTAAGTATAATACTGATGGTATTATACTTACAAATTATAACCAATATACATATACTCGGTTATAGGCTTATGAGGTTTTGGTTATAGGCTCCGATGATCTTAAAATACAGCTAGTTTGGTGGCCATTGCATCAACATCTTTCTTCGAAGGACGCAGCATCTTCATTAAGTAGAATGTGCCCATCTGCTTTCCTATATGTAAAATTAAACCCAAACTCTTTGTTCCAGGCATGCTGATATCTTGCGTGTTCTTCATAGTAACGATAGCCGTGTATGCCTGGCTGCCAGAACTACAGAACTTACATGGTCGAGTGTTGATGGTGTACCTCGCCTGCATGTGCGTGGGCTTCAGCTTCCTCGCCACCATGCAGATCCTGATCACTATCAACAATAACACGCTCACACTCTGCATCGGACTCAGTAAGTTGTTCTTCACAATGATGATAATCAGACTCCTAGCCTGTCTGTCGGAACTGCTTGGACGTACGTTATATTTTGTCGAAACTTTCCATGACCGTTCTCGTACAAGTTTTTGAATTTCGAAGAATATTCCTTCGATAGGGTCGAGGGACGTCAAGCGATAGATCAAGGCATCCCCATTTGTTCCCTATATATAGTTAGATGAAATGAGAAAGAAGTGACCGACCGTACCATCTTGACCATCGAAATGTGACATTCCTGGAGATCCTCCGCTACGTCACGAACTGCGAGGTTCCTGAGAATATACTCTTTACGATCGCAATCAGCACGCATAACACCGCACATTTTTTTAAACAACGATGGTGGCAAACATGCTTACGGCCTTCCTCCCTTCCGCTTCGGGAGAGAAGATTTTGAGATGTGTAGTGAAGCCAAACGCTCAAGCTAGCCACTTGTTTTTGTTCATGTGATGACGAATATTCATTCTGGCAGTTTTTATTAAATAATGTAATAATTGGTAATGGGTTTTGTTCCGGACATTTAGGGTGTGTGCAGTGTTACTACTTACTCGTAGCTATAGAATCTGTTGTCAAGTCCCTAGGGTTAGGGGAAGGTGCTAACGTTATGATTACGTGCCAGTTTTATTTCGTTTAATTGCTTTAAGTGCCTGCCTACGTGTGTAATCAACTAATTTTATAAGGTATATTTTTTTTTAATTAACCGTAATAGTAGAAAATGTAATTGGTTTATCTACACCTTCCGTGTATTTTACATTAGACGTCAGTGTAAAAGTAATAAGTATGCATTATAGCTAGCTGGTTTATATAGATTAATATACTGAAAAATTAAAAAAAAAGGTATTTTATATCCAAAATATCGAGTTACGAGTACGGAACTCAACCGCACAGAGTCCTCATTCATAAATCAATGTCCATCAAACCCATTTTTAGCTAATATTCTGTTAAAATTCATATTTGTTTTTATTCCTTGACTTTAACATTTTCGATCGTGAGAAACGGCAACACACTTCTTAGTTATTGGAGGCATGTTAAGTATTAGAAACTCAAGGGACAAAATGCCGGAAAGGATAATTGAAGTCTCGAAATCATATTCGAACCGTAAAACGTAGCAGTTGGAACTTGCCTAAGCGCTCAAATAAAACTAATTTTTGTTAAAAACATTCCAGTTCCGATGATAAATAGCTATTTTAGAAAAAATACAAACGCGACCCGCATAATGTTGTAGTGTGAACGTACTTGTCGGCATGTCGCTGTGATTTCCCAATAAATTATATAGGTACTACCGTGGTACTACTCTGTTTATGGTTCAGTGATTAGTGCTGAAATGCTAATAATGCCAAATAGGAAGGAATCTATTGATGGACCCGGGTATGTCCTGAAACTACGACCTAGACCACCGTGGGATGGGCAGCAGCATCCCTGGAGTGCGGTGGAGATACTGCGATCGCCAACCCACATGCCAGGCGTGGCGATTATGGCATTTACCCCCCATGAAATTGGGGGAGGCCTATGTGCAGCAGTGGACGTCTTTGTGCTGATATGGCTCAAAGACGTCATCTGGCGGTGCGCTATTGCTAGCAGGGCTTCCAAATACCGGACCTTCTATGATCTCGGTATTAATACCAAACCTGAAATAACCAATACCGGGATCTCGGGTTTTTTTGAGAAAAAAGTTAAAAGATATAAAAACATGAAATAAAATACCCATTTCGTACCATGGTAACATGAAGTAAGAACACAGTCTTATTTTTCATTGTAAAACCACGACATTATCACGACAAACTAAAAAAAATTACTTACTGTCTTATAAAGTAAGTATATAAATTCGAAATTAACCGCCCGAGATTTTAAATAAAATTGATTTGTAAATTTGATTTGAATTTATGGAAATTGTAATGATTAAATAAAGACTATAATAACAATTGCGCCGTTTGCGAAACAGGTCATGACCCTCGTTCCGGGTCATTCCTGTTGCAAAGGTTGTCTATTGCAATTCAACACGGTAATGCGGCCAGCGTGATAGGTACCTTTGCACCCGAAATAACGCGGGCCGGGCTATTTGACTTAAAACTTTTAATTATATTTTACATGTACAATGAAAATATATATTTAGCTTCAGTAACTAACATCAATCTCGTATAAATATAAATTTTGTTTTATACATTCGTACATTTTCGCGGCGATGCCGAATTCAAATATTTTGAAGGATAGTGACGTTTGTTTGGCATATTTTGATAGTTTATAAAAATACCGGGATCTCGGTATTCAATCAGAAAATACGGGTATTGAAATATGTCCAAAACAAGACGGGATCCCGGGATACCGGGACCCCGGGATCCCGGTATTGGAAGCCCTAATTGGTAGTATCGTAAAATTTAATTGAATATATGATTGTATTGTGACAAAAACGATGGTCACATGAGCCACATGTCCTGAAATATGTACCTAACAATGATATATTCTAAAATATGACCTTGTAATAGTTGAATTAAATAAATAAGCTAGTGTGTAGTAGTGTCGCTGTGAGCTGTAGACCCCGCAATATTTTTTCATATTCAAAGTTTCCAAAAACTGACTTGACAAAAAAATCTATATTACTTATCGAACCTGCTCACAAAATGCCAAGCGTGGCGATTATGGCATATACCCCCGTGAATATGGGGGAGGCCTATGTCCAGCAGTGGACGTTCTTTGGCTGATATGGTGGCGGTAGTGGACATAGAAAACATCCAAGTCTCAGGAACAAATGTCTCTACTCACCACAGAAACAAATGCCCTTACCGGGATTCGAACCCGGGACCTCTAGCTTCGGAGGCAGGGACACTACCAACTAGGCTAAATCATGTCTCTACTAAAACATGGCTCCAAGTCTGTTCCCTGCGGAACTGTGCCCATAAGGCTTAGGCGCATAAAATTAGCAAAACCTGGACATAATTCGATAACTGTAATTTTATTTTTCTATGATTTAAATTATTGTTAGTTATAGTTAAACTAAAAGAATTAAACATTTTAAGGCTCCGTGTCAATGTTAAAAAACAAAAAACAAAATTCTTAACAAATTTTGATTTTGTAAGTAAGCCATAATATGGTGAATAATTATTAAAATTAAACGGCTTCTCTTTGCAGATCTCTAAAATCATAAATATGGGTAATTTTTGGAAAAACCAAATACATAACTACGTCAAAAGTGTTTAATTGATGCCGTCAACATTTTATTAGTACTGTATTATAAGAAACATATTAAACAAAAAATATTCACGATAATTGATTTAATGATATTTTTTCTTACAGGTACTTTAACAAAGTTATTTATTATGCCGCTTACTTATGTAATCAAAATTTGTTAAAAATTTAGCTTCTTGTTTTTTTTTAACTTTGACGCGGGGCCTTAAATTGTTTAATTCTTTTTATTTTAACTATAACTAACAATACTTTAAATCATAGAAAAAGAAAATTACAGATATCGAATTATGTCCAGGTCTCGCTAATTTAATGCGCCTAGATAGATTTACCCATTTACATATTACAAGATTGAATTTCACTTAGTCTGTGGAATAGGTTTTTTGTATAATAAGGCGTGCTACTTAATTTTTCCTGTGCTCAATAATAGCACATAATAAGTAATAGTACTACGTAATAATAATAATGAATTCATAGGTACGTTACGGGAAATACACCATTAGAGAACATAAGATCAACGGGGAAATACACTATGTTTTCCCCGTAAGCTCGCATCATATTTCATTCAATAATGACCCCTATTTGTAATGATCGATTATCTACAATTAGACAACCGCTTAAACAGTATTTTACGCAATCGTTATATAATATATGCTATTTTAATCGATCAAGTAGCGCGTTTATTCTCAAAATAAGGATTTCTATAGAGATCATAGAAATACCAAAAAAGCTCAATGATAAAATAAATAAATAATTATTAGGGGACAGTTTATTACGCAAATCGAACTAGTCCCATAGTAAGCTCAATAAGGCTTGTGTTATGGGTACTAAACGACGATATATTTAATAGATATATACTTAAATACATAGAAAACATCCAAGTCTCAGGAACAAATGTCCCTGCTCACCACAGAAACAAATGCCCTTACCGGGATTCGAACCCGGGACCTTGAGCTTCGGAGGCAGTGACACTACCAACTAGGCTAAACAGGCCGAATGATATTATGCAATAGTTAAATAAAAGTTGACTGACATTATACTTATGGACTTAAGTAATAAATTGTACACTTTATATGAAGTAGGTACCCACAATGAAAATAAATTATGAAATACTTATATAAAAAAATTAAATGGTTTGATTTGAAAGTTTATGAAAAGAAAATAGTAAATGAGACTTACTCGCCTACAACTGAAATTTAATCACCTTTTTTAAGGTTTGCCCGACGTTTCGAATGTATCAAAACATCCGTAGTCAGTGACACCACAGAATAAGTAATAGTACATAGTGACACGACGACGAAGTGACGAGGTGTCAGCTGTGTAAAAATCGTGCAGATTTAAATCAATATAGTATTGCGTATACATATATGGTGCTAACATGCAGTCGCCGTAATATAACTTTGCTGTACCCTGACAGGGTCCATGATTTTGGTTTTTTATGTATTGATAAAACTTATGTAAACAAATTGATGCAAAAAAACTAAATTAAATTATATAAATTAAACACCAAGTAATATGGTGATTGGCTGATTGCCGTATACTGGCAAGTTCGAAACGCGTAACCCAACAAGTTAGAGAGACGCAATCTTTAGTAATACCTTGATGCACAAGATACTTATAGAAAACTACTAAGGCAGTCATACTTGCTAATCAATTTTATTGAAGCAACCGAAACGTACAAATTTCCAAAATGCGTTACTAAGATTTCATTTACTTCAGTGTACCTACCTGTGACAATGAACCTTGCTCAGCTATTGCGTGTTTTTAGATGAACAAAAGAATAGAACAGAATAATAGAATAAGAACCATTGTAAATACAGGTTTCGCCCCTCTAAACCCCTGTACTGTACCTAAATGTCATTAACGAGCTGTTCGAGAACTATTTTAGAATAAATGATTTTTAAGAAAAAAAACCGACTTCAATGGGGGAGGCCGGTGATAGATTATTATACTTAGATGGTGCACTCTTAGATTCCATACAATAAAATAAAAATGCCTATAAGTATGTTTATAATGGTAGAACAAATCGCCAAACGTGAACTACGCGTCGTTGAAGAGTTCCGTTTTGATCATCATCAGCAGTTCCACTTCATCAAATGTCACTTTTATGAATGAAAATGCTTGATTAGTTCATGAAAATACTAAAATCACTATTTGTGTGCCTTTCACATTTGAGGAGTTCCCTCGATTCCTAATGGATCCCATCATCAGAACTCAAGCATGACAAAAATCAATCGTGAAAATAGAACTTGCTTAACAAACACTGCTAGGAGGACAAATCACCAAACGTGAACTTTTCGTCGTTGAAGAGTTCTGTTCTGATCATCGTCAGCAGTTCCACTTCATCCAATGTCACATTTTTGGATGCAAATGCTTGACTGGTTGATAAAAACACCAAAATCACTATATGTTTGCCTTAAAGATTTGAGGAGTTCCCTCAATTCCTCATGGATCCCATCATCAGAACTGCGTTTTCACAAAAACAGGACTAACTTGGATATATATACTTACAATCAAAAAAAGAATTTTCCAAATCGGTTAAATGACGGAGTTATGGAGTAACAAACATTAAAAAAAAACATACAACCGAATTGATAACCTCCTCTTTTGAAATCTTGAAGTCGGTTAAAAATCAAATATTACCTTGCTCGTTTTCATTGTTGGACTCTTGTCAAACGACGAACTATGTCGTTTATTCTACCTACAAATATATTGATTAACTATGACCACAAACTTGTTAATGAGTAAAGCGAAGCGATCATTGCCACCCTGAAATGACTAACATTATTAAAAGAAATATGAATAATTATGAAAAATAACTAGGTGTTGTACCTGCTATTTATAGTTATAGTGTTTCAATATGTATAGATAAAAGTAAATTTTATTTATTTCAAGCTTAGATGAACTAGAATTTTATGTTTCATTTAAATAGGTAGGTACAACATTAATACCGCAGAGACATGTCGAAATTTTGCAAGAAGCTAAGACACATGAAAAAATATTTTCATGGTCAAAACATAGGTAACGCATGTCAGAGTCACACACTAGATGAGTAATGAAAAACATGTTTACTAGAGGGGAAATCGATGATCGAAGTTCATATTTCTCCATCTCTATTGGACTAGTCAAATCGAGCAATAAAGATGGAGATATACGAGTTTTATCGTCGTATCTTCGTGGCACCGCCCCTGGTATGTCAACTAAAGCTCGAAACGCAATGCGGGTGCGGCGCGGTACGGGGCGGAGGCGGTTTTGCATTTTTGATTTTTCCGAAACTGTTGACTGTCGATTACTGCTTCATATGTCACACACGCCGTCTCCGCTCTACCGCGCTACCGAATACTGCGCGGTATTTTGGTGCGACTTTGCCCGGACCGCGTTCGCTTTACCAAAAAACCGCATGCACCCCGCAACGACACGCTGCGTAGCGCTCGAGTGCGTTTCGAGTTTAAAGCACATTAGAAACGATATGATTCATTGTCATAACAACTGACTAACATGCAGTTAAAAAATAATTAAAATTATTTTTAAGAAGAAACTTAAAGTTCCTCAAAAGACTAAGCAATATAATTTAAAAAAAATTACAATCTTTTTTTTATTTAAGGGGTAAAATGCGGGTTGAAAATTATTTGGGCAGCAAATGTTAATTAAAAGACAAACGCAAAACGTCGTTTAATACATCAAGCATAAAAGTATAAGAAAACTAATTTGTAGCATTTTTGGAAATTCGCCCTCTGAAGGGGTGACAAAGGGCAAAAGTTTGTTTGGTGAGAAAACATTTTTTAAACAAGAAACCTGAAAGTTCGTAAATAGACCTCCCACTAAAGTAAAAGATAAATGAATTTCAGCGTTTATAAAACGCTGTCGTCTGAAGAGGTGAAAGGGGGTTGAAAGTTTGTTTTAGGAGCAAGTATTTTTTTACGAGAAAAAATTTTTAAAGGAAAGTTTCAAAACTTCGTTTAATAATTAAGTTACCTAGTTTAGTGGACTAAACAATAAAATAAAAGAATACATATTTGTCTCTGCAGCTGACTATTGTCGTTCCACTTAATCTCAAAAACTACCTAGGTACTGTTATTCTTCCAGTAAAGTAATGTAAAATTCTCTATGTACCGGCCATCTTTATCTTAAAATTTGCTATAACCTACTTTTGAATATATATTCACGGTTCCTGCACGCTTCTACAATTGGTACTTTCGATATTCCCAAATAGGTAATCATTAGTTTCGGGTTAAAGAGTTTATTCATCTCAGAAGAAATTCACATTTCACTTCATGAGACTTGTATATAATAACATGCCTTATAATTTACGTCAGCATTACTATACTTGACTATATATTACAAATGCAAAGCTCAAAACAACAAACAGTAGCTATTTGTAATACACAATAAAAAAATACAATACAATAAAGAATCTTATTTAAAAACAAAAACGGCGAACGTATACTTACTTACTTCTACATTACCTAATTACAAGTGTTATTCGCATTACTTATAAAACAAAATAACAACATACATTTTACCCTATTCGCAACAGCAAACACTATTGAGGTATCGCTAAGTAAATTTAACAAAATAGAACACTATCACAATACTCAAATAAGCGGGTAGGTACACTTAAAATTTACTAGGAGAGAACAGTGGCAAGACAAAAAACAAGTAGTTTCACAATATAAATTGCTATTTAAATTTCGTTTATGCGCGGGTAACAGCATGGTATATGAAACAATGATATGAACTTAAAATATCATTGATATGGAATGTAATCATTCCCTAAGGGGATGAAAAGGGGACTAAAATATTGTATGGGAGAGCAAATAACAAATCCTGCGCTTTAATAAACAATATTATATTGCAATTATTTCTCTAAGGCGATAACGATGAAGAGTTTTACACGGACGGAACTCGCGGACAAAAGCTAGTTGATTGATAGTAAAATGCATCAAAGTGAGCGAGGTACTAAATAATCGTCCGTCAGATGAGTGTCAGGTTTGTTTCATCTCGTTGGCAAAGCTTTACACAGAAATATTTTTCTAAACAAGCTCTTAATTTTATTAATGCGTCTCTAAACACGAATACTCACGTAATGACACTGTCGCGGCAGGCTGGCAATGTTCCCAATTACTAGGAAATCTTAGATTATATCGAAATCAAACAGTTTTATTTTTGTAACCAAAAAAATGTATTGCTACTATTTGTCATCCTTGACTTACTTGTATTATTTTATTCGACGGAAATTATAAGATTCGTTTCATATTTTTGTATAATAATCTAGTATCTAGTAGACAAAAAGAATTGCTTATACTGAAGGAATGGGTTTATTTAAAATATGTACCTAAGTAAATTAGCATGTTTTACTGCACAGTCAACAATTTTTATTTTGGATCCCCTTAAGATGAAACTGTAAAGAAATTCAAAGATTTTGCGAAATGGGTCCCAGATTAAAGAGCGCGACCGTACCTACCAGAGAAAAATTGCGTCTTCTAATTGTTAACAACAGTTAGCTGATTAGACGCTTAACTGTTGTTGACAGCTAAAAGTGTGTGCAATTCGTTTAACATAGGTAGGTACCTATTCATGCCAAATTACTTAACATACGATTCAAATCCTTATTTTATGACTATGACACATCGGTAGGTAATAAAATGAGGTGACGAAAAACACTAAAACTTTATAAGAACTCAATACCAAAGCTGACTTTTATCACAACACAACATGAACAATTTTGCTCTCATTAAAAAGCCATGAAATACTCGTAAGAATAGATAGTAAGGAGCCATAAACAATGTCGTCGCGCGGGGGGCATTATTTATAATAAAATGTAACTACTAAAACTATGCTATTTTAAGGAACATGCTTTAAGCTGGCTTTTTGTCTGTAGATTTTTTACCCGACTGCGTCAGAAGGAGGGTTACGTTTTTCGAGAGTATGCATGTATGTATATATAATTGTTTGGCTCGCTTTGCGGCCTGAACGGCTCGATGGATTTTAGTTTTAGAGTGACACTGGGTATGTCAAAATATAAAAAAAAAACAAAATGGCGGAGTTTTGGCGCCAAATTCCAAATTACACAGAAACTCAGTCGGGTTTTTTAGTTTTAAAATTAATTAGTCTTGTTTTTATATGCCGGGTTACTTAAATTTAGACTTTATTTGAACGGAGTTTTGTATTCAGATTTAGCTAGCGTTGTGAAAGATACGACTTTGTTAAAATTACCTTCATTTTTTTATAGGTATGTAAACATGATGCATGGATTTTGGCTAAGAGTGTTTGACATATTTAGTTGTTTGAGATATTGTACAGTCGGGGTACGAAGTGAAAACCTTCGTCAGTTATGAAAATTCATGAAATTCCTAGTCCTAGACTCTTAGTAACTACCTTTTGAAACCAAAGTACTAAGTAGATAAGTGCATATAATATAAAGTTATACTTGATATCATAAAAAGGGTCTAAATAGTATACACCTCTGACCTGCATCTAGTTTCATATCAACATCAAAACTTTTTAATGACCTAGTCAAATAAACAACTTCGTAAGCGTTCCAATCACGTTACAATCAAATATGTTCTATTTATTTGTCAGTGTTAGCGATATTTCTATTTCGTTTGAAATGAAACTTTGTCAACGGACTGATAATTGCCTTGGTCCAATGCAAGCAAATGTCGACGTTAAGGTGACGAACCTTTTCTTACCCCGACTGTACCTAAGAAAATTTCCCGTTCTAAGGAAATGACGCCAGTATATACCTACAATAAAATGACTTCGGCAATCTGGAATGTTCCAAATTGTTTATCATTTGTCAACAAAAATCTACCTATTAGGTAGGTATTTCCACGTAATTAGTCTATGCCACGGGTCAGACCACAGTGTATTTAAGTATGATAAATTCATAATATTTCTCGTTAAATAATAACTTTGGTCAGTTCCATTCCTCTTAATATATTTTAAATACACTTAGAAAATTTACTTATCACTTAGAAAAGTTAACGTACATTTATTTTGTTTCAGCATTCGTGATCTACTTCTCTCTGTTGTCTGCATTTTTCTGGCTCAACGTCATGTGCTTCGACATTTGGTGGACTTTTAGGTAAGTCAATAAGAGTCGTCCCTCCACTATGCACTAGTATGTACGTAAGAGAAAAGTAATAACATTTTATTTTTTTATTAAAAATGGGATTGCTCTTGGTCAGCATCTAGCCAGGGGGCAAAGATGAGGCCGACGATGAAGCGAGCTCAACCAGAAGATGCCTATATAACATATTAAATACTAGATTTTGCCCGCGACTCCGTCCGCGTGCAACACGTTGTATTATATATACTCGTATACGAGTAATTGCTATTAAATTGTTGTAAACGCAGGCTTAAATAATCGCTCGCCCATACAAACTTCTATCCCCCTTTTCACCCCCTAAGGAATGATTTCCGGAATAAATCCTATCCTGCTCGTATGTCCTTTCCCGGGACTGAAACTATCTCTATACCAAATTTTGTCTTAATAGGTTTAGCCCTTCACACGTGAAGAGTTAACAGACAGACAGAGTTACTTTCGCATTTATTATATTAAAAGTAGTGTGGATTAATGTCATTGCTCATCGTCAAATAACCGATTAAAACAGTTCTAGAGATTTTAAATGAAATATGATTCCCTCCCTATCCCTTTACAGCATAAAACGTTACAGTACGGGAGGGCTTCCACTTCGGGGACTCGGGGCCAAAAATTCAAATGACGTGCTATAAAGTTAAAACAGGACTAAAAGTTTCAACAGGACCATCTAGATTAACATACACCGACGTATTTTAAATACGAAAAAAACATTTAATGAATCACCTTTATTAAAATTATGAGAGATGATATTCTTACCTAATCGAATTGATATTTGTCTACTGCTCCAATCTAATAGCCATATTTCAACCATTTAGAGTCCAATTATCATAGACATTCAAAATGACCTAAACAAATGATTCATTGAGTCTCACACAAGACTTCTATTGTTTTTGTACCCACTTGAATAACGTTACGCTCAAATAGGTTTCAAAGAAAAACGAAATTACAATAAACTAATTAACCTCGGACAATACATATAATTAACATTCTCTTTGAATGCGTTAATGTATTTTTCTAAGCAAGGTAAAGTAATGTCACTCTAGATAACAGCTAATTTGTAATAAAAACCAGAATTTTCTATGATAAAATATATGTATTTTCAAGTTTAGACTACGCGTGAGTGCTCAATACTTAATATAAAAGTCAAACTTTGAATAAACCCTTTATAAATATTTTTATTTTGAAATACCATTCAAATATCATTAAACTGTTTAGTTAAGAACAAAAGCATCTAATTTCTGGCTGTTATATATACCGTGCTTCCAAATTAGATTCCAATACTTTAAGAGTTGTTTAATTATATCAAAATAATTTACTTTAAATAGGAATTATTAAATAGGGAAATATTAGGGATTAAACTTTTTTTTTTGTTAGGAAAATTAAATTTTTGTATTCATTTTCCTAACAAAATAAGTAAATTAAAATTTTGCCCCAACATAATCACCTGTGCATTTACCTGACAAGGCGGTCATCACTTTCTGTCAAGTGAGCTACACATTGGATGTTAGTTGAAATGGCCAGTTAACTGACAGTATAGAGGTTTCATATGATAATCAAAGAAGTCTTAATCATTGAATACTGATTGTCTCATTAACAGAGTGTTATTTTATTACGTGGCACAGTTGTTTTCCTAATTTTCTCTAAAAAGTAGCATAAACTTTAAATTAGTTTTATACTTAAGTCTACTTCTCAGGACAATTACTATCAGCTCTGAAAGTATTGGCATCTAATATGGAAGCACCTTATATATCCGCGTATAATTTTCTCTTCGTGGTTATTAAAACTATGGATATTTTGTGTTCCGATGTTTAACTATTAGGAACGGGAAAGTCAGTCACTCTCTTAATTCCGTTTTTGACTGATATGCATCTAATATATGTTCCATTTCCAGTGGCAAGCGTGGGTTGTCTCTGGAGAAGCTGTCCATCCGTGCACGGTTCTGCGCGTACGCGGCCTACGCCTTTGGCTTTCCCACCGGGTTCACTATACTCCTCGCCGCGCTCGAGTTCTCCGACCTGCCCTCGCACCCCGCTATGCCTATGATACGACAGCAGGGATGCTTCCTCTATGGTAAGTTCTACTAATTGAAAACATATTCAGCTTTTGCCCGCGACTTCGTCCGCGTAGAATTCTTCATTGTTATCGCCTTAATAAACAATATATTGTAGTTAATAGTTAACTGTAAATATTTGTACAAGCGGAAAGAAACGTCCGCTTAGCGGAATTATAATTTCCAACGAAGAGCGATGGACGGATTCCAGAGGTCGCGGGTTCAAATCCCGCAAGGGGTGGAAAAATTTTCAATTTTTCATTTTCGGTTTGAAATTATATTATTGTAGTTCTCTAACTTCTCAAATCAAAATCTAATTGCAATATATTGTTTATTAAGGCGCAGGCTTCATTATTTGCTCTCCCATACAATATTCCATCCCCCTTTTTACCCCCTTAAGGAGTAATTATATTCAATTTACTTACCACATGCTTTTGCCCGCGCATGGACGAAATTTTAATAGAAATTCATATTGTCAAACCAATGATTACCTATTTCGGAATATCGAACGTACCGCTTGTAGAAGCGGACGAGAACCGTAAATATATGTATATAGGTAGGGAATTTTATATTACTGGAAAGATTCACGGAAAAATAACAGTAATCTTTAAGATTAAGTGAAACATAGGCTCCAGAGTAAGACAAATTTGTATTCTTGTATTTTAATGTTTAATCTACTAAAGGTACACACGAACACGAGGTATAAGGGTTATACGAAGTTTCAAGTTTATCGTTTAAAAAATACTTTCTCCTCATACAAACTTTCAACCCATTTTTCACCCCTTCAGATGCAGAATTGTGGAAACTCTGAAATTAGTTTTCTTTCAATTTATTGGGATTGACCTACAAACACGAAATTTCAAGCACACTCTCACCAAATACACTTTTAACCCATTTATCACCCCTTAAAGGGCGAATTATCAAAAATGTTACAATTTAGTTGACTTAATGCTTGATCTATTAACAAAGTTTTACGTTTTGTCATTCAGTTAATAATAAAATGGATTAGGATTGACACATGAATTCATATTTATTTTCAGAACATTTTCTTGTAGGTATCCTGAGGAAGTGAAAAATAATTACTTACTTACTTAAATACTTATTACGTTAGAAAAATACTTCCTAAGACACCTATATATATATTATTACTAAAACTTAATGCACATAAAAAATATTATCTTACAAAAGATGCACTTAATGTCATATGGCGTTCTCAACCAGTCAACCTTAAGGTAAAAAAGAAATATTTTGGCAAAGCATCTAACAACTCAAAAGAAAATAAGGTTAAATATCAAGGAAATAAATTTTGAAGTCAAAATCAACCTCCTATATTTAAGACCCATCATATCCAAAGAATATTAAATTTAAAGGAACTCGAGTAAAGTTTCTTTTTTTTTCACTAAACGACTGAAACTAACACAAATTCCTATTGAAAATGGTCATGGAAAAATTCTTTAATTAGAATAAGTTGTACTAGTAGGGGCGTCATTAGGGTAAAATTACCCTTGTAATGCTACCCCTAAATCATTTGCACATTTTATTTTAAGAGGAAAGTTGTTGAAGTATTTTTATGTAAACCCGACAAACAAATCAATTTTTTTTATTGTTGTGTGTGTTAGTACGTACTTCGTGTTCCAGGTTGGAGCAAGTTATTGTACCTGTACGGACCCATGCTGATTCTGTGCATCGCGAACATGGTGTTCTTTGTGATGACTGCCTGGAAGATAACACAGATCAAGCAGCAGACGCAGAAGACTCTCAAGTCCAAGGATAGCTCGTCTACGGATCAGCACCGGAATGACAGGCAAAGGTAAAATAAAATCCTTAAAAATAAAACGTAACTTTATTCAACACAGTAACAGTATTTAATATTCAAACATGATTTTGTAAATTAGACAAAAGCGAATTTTGACTGTACCGTTACGTCAGCTATGCTTTGGCTATTACGTTTGAATTTTACGATTGCGGCTTGCCCCGTTTGGCCATTAGTACGTCAACCATTTCTTTTGTCAATATTACTCTCTTGATAGGTTTGTAACTCTTGGAATAATTGTCTTAGCACTGACATTTTTTTGTAATAATATTTTAACAACAAGTAGAATACTTAATTGTGTAGAACACACAAATTAAGGGGATAGCGACATTCCACTGATGTAATCTGTTTATTGTACATTCCAAATCCATATATTAGATACAAAATATAAATACATTGATCACAAATATATAATATATACATCTCGTTTGATGCTCCAGACTTCTCCTCTACGTCAAACTGTTCACAATAATGGGTATCAATTGGATCCTGGAAGTCATCAGCGGCCTTTACCCTCAAGCCAACGACGTGTGGCGCTTCATCGACGCCTACAACGTCATGATCGGCGTCTTCATCTTCATCATCTTCGTGTGCAAGCGCAAGATCTTCCGTCTTATGAAGAAGAGGTTCGTTAAGGCTCTTAGAATCTCGTTATGAATATTATCTCCCCTTTTCATCTTATTTCGTTTAAAACCCATGTCATTTCTTTTTCTTTATCGCTTGGGTCTTGTGACATGTTGATGCTTATCTCTTTATTTTATTAAAGTTTAATTACACAAATGACAATAATTTAGCGTAGCGTAATTTAACGTATTTATACGTTGACACGGTAACGACATAATATATTCCGATTATGGTATATACAAATATTGCAAACATCTGATTGCCGCACGCCGAACCTCTCACTTGCACTAGCGAGTCACTCTAGAGTGTGAGCGAGAGATCCGGCGCAATAAATTATGGCTTCTTCGGTACGTTTATTGTGACCCTAGTAATAGAGGCGGAAATGTATTGGGGATGATGTCGTCACCGTTCAATCTTTTTTGGTTAGAAATTTACTATGCCATCAACATGAATCATAATCATTGTCATTTAGATGCTCATTTATCATTTTGTGTCTAGGTTCAATCAAACATTTCGCATCTCACAAAGCGATAGCGGAGATTTGAGGCCAGTAGGCCACAGGGACGTCAGGAATTGGAAGGAGTATCAGCAGCAAAGAGGCAGTCTTGATACAGTACGGACCATCTGTTATGACTCTGACAACAGTAGAACTATTAAAACGTCTAATATTTAGCCTGACAAATGCACCGTGGCGATCTTCTAAACGAATGCGAGGAAATTCTTAAAATTAGAATGGGACATAATTGGAGTCTCTGAAGAGATTTATTTGTAAATAATCTACTATCTAGATTATAGAAAATTATATTGTATGCAGATTCTAGTCAATTTAAATAAAACAAACATAAAATAATAGTTCCTCTGTATCGGAGTATCACTGCCAGTACTGCCAAAAACTGGATTATAAAGGTTAAAGGTACAGAGTTTTTCTCACACCCGGTAATTTGGTTTGAAGTGTACTATAGCTTTTTGTAAGAGTGACTAACAAGAGTGGCTACTAACAAATGAAAAAAAACATGCAGCTGTGGTAAAGGTCAAGAAAACCACATTTGCTTGCCTTTACTCGTTTCTTGGTAAATTACCTATCACTGACTCTGGTTGTATTTACTCGTAATTGCTTTGCCTGTTAAACCGTAAATTAAAAATTTGAGGGTGCGTAATATTTAAGCAGGTGCCAATAGTTACCTAATTTAAAGAAATGTAAATCAATATAAGTAATCGAAACTTAATTTTGGTGTGATATAGATTGAATGGAACTGATATTGCTGCCTAATAACGTATACATTTTTTTTGTTTTTAATTCGTCTTCATCTAGTGTAAGTAGATGATTTTTCACTTTGTTTGAAATGCACTGTATCATACATATATTATTACATGTACGCACATAGAATTTAAATACTATATCACTAAGACGATTAAAATTCACGTATAAGAGCCGGGAAATCGTGAGTTGTAACCGTTTTAAGTGGTATAGTTTTAAACATTACTCACAAAAGTTTAAGCTCAAGAATACAATCATCAAAACCTCTTATCCTTATTGGACCCCTTTATTATCATACATGCTCATATGCCTTTTATATCAGGTATACCTAGAAATAAAGTAGTTATGGAAGGAAAAACTAAAAACACCACAAATTAAAGATAAAGACAATAAAATTGTAAAACAATGCCTATTAGTTACATAATGAAAGTAGGACTTGTTTCCTGTTTAAATAGAAATGATCGAAATGGAAAAGTGAACAAAGAGAAAATTCATAAATTTCTGCAGTTACAGTGTTTAGTTAGATAATCTCATATAAGATTGTGTGGTGATTGTTTCAAAATTGGGGCCACCGAGTTCTCTGAGCCAGCTCATGCAGAGTCATACACAATATGTTTACGCTTTGTATTCGTACTATTCGTAGTCAATAGAATATGTCAAAGATGTAGTTAACTACGCAAGCCGTTTTATTTTCAGAACAGTTCATGTACACTCGATTAATTACGAACTACATTATGGTGAAATCTACCTCTATACACCTATCGTGTCGTGTATCGTAGCGTTTTTAGGGAAAAGGGAACCTAATGAGCTTGACGTTTGCGCCATTTAACGTCGTGTGTGAATCATTGCTTTTGTATTAGAGTATCGCTAAAAAATTCAGTCCCTAGTACAATCAACAGCCTCAATATGTGACACAACAAAGCGCATTTTTGCTTGATTTGTTATGGCGGATATTAATGCTGTTGACTGTAGGTACTTGTAATCAGTAAAAATACATTTTTGAGGTTACGTGTTAAATATAGTTTTTATTGCTCATGCTGGCGTGCTGATCGTGGTACATTTCTGCTCTAAAGCAGAAAAGTATTTTTCATTCCTCATACTCTGAAATTGGGTCATTGTCCATCTAAGTGGCGTGCTAAAAGTGGCACATTTATGATCTAGAGCAGAAAACAATGGAAAAAATCGTTGCATACTTGTTTTTTATATATTCGAAATGACAAACAAAGTTACTCGAGGTAACTCGAGTGGTAACTCGGGTGAAACTACCCATTTCAGCCTCGAACTATTATAAATATCTCGTCCGATATGAGTCCCTTTCAGCCCTCGGTTAACCATCTACTATTTATTTTAAATTTTTGGCAACTTCTATTGGCGCTTGCTTTGCTTACGTGGTTCATCTAACCCCATATTCCTGCGCAGGTACCACCAGATGCGCGGGCGGCCCATGTCGCGCACACAAACGCAGACAACGTCAACGCGCACGCTGTCCACCCGGGATGACATCCGCATGAACTCCATCAAGAATAACCAGGTTTAGACAGCTGGGCGTGACGAGTACGCGCTTAGCCTAGGTACCATCCGGGTTGCATTGGGTGGAATTTTCAACCTGGTATGACAAGGGCATCCGCTTCACGCCCAGGTAGTAAACTTGGTGTAACGAGTATCCCAGCGCCGGCATTTCAGTCTGAAATGTTCAACCTGGTCGGACGAGTGTCAGTTGTAGTACCACTCGTCCAGGTATAGTCAAACCTGGAGTAACGACTACCCGCAGATCTACACGCAGACCCTGACAGCATGCTCAGATCTGATCTGATAAACATACCTACCCACATCTCCAAACCCGGCCTTTTATAATGCAATTTCTTTATTCGTAGGAAATAATACTAGAAGTAGTGTACAGTCTTATTCTACGTAAATGCGAATGAAAAGTGACAAAAAATATACAGTTACGCTTACTTAAATAGGGGTTGAGAAGGCTAGGCATCAACATAAATGGCGAGTACCTCACTCACCTTCGGTTTGCTGACGATATAGTAGTCTTGGCTGAGACCATGGAAGATTTAAGTACAATGCTCAATGACCTCAGTAAAGCCTCCGAGCGAGTTGGTCTAAGGATGAACATGGACAAGACGAAGATCATGTCAAATGCCCATGTCGCACCAACTCCCGTAACAATCGGACACGTTACGCTCGAAGTTGTAGACAATTACATATACCTAAGACAGACTGTCTAGTTAGGTAGGTCCAACTTCGAGAAAAAGGTTAATCGTCGAATCCGACTCGGCTGGGCAGCGTTCGGGAAGCTACGGCACATCTTTTCGTCCAATATTCCGCAGTGTCTCAAGACAAAAGTCTTTGACCAGTGTGTGTTGCCAGTGATGACATATGGTACTGAAACGTGGTCGCTTACTATGGGCCTCATAAGAAGGCTCAAAGTCACTCAAGAGCAATGGAGAGAGCTATGTTAGGAGTTTCTCTGCGTGATCGCATCAGGAATGAGGCCATCCGCAACAGAACCAAAGTGACCGATATAGCCCTCCGAATTGCTAAACTTAAGTGGCAGTGGGCGGGGCACATAGCACGTAGAACCGATGGCCGTTGGGGCGGAAAGGTTCTCGAGTGGCGACCACGTACCGGAAGGCGTAGCGTGGGCAGGCCCCCCACACGGTGGACCGATGACCTGGTGAAGGTCGCGGGTGTCCGCTGGATGCGGATGGCGCAAGACCGGTCATTGTGGAAGTCTTTGGGGGAGGCCTATGTCCAGCAGTGGACGTCTTTTGGCTGACATGATGATGATGATGATGATGATGAAATAGGGGTTCAGACATGGAATAGCAAGGGGTCGGTGGGGATGCTTAGCAGTTGGTTGGTATGTCGAGAACAGGCCTTTAAAACGTTATGAATAATAACGATATAATTACGTTAGTGAATATCGAAGTTAAATATCGAAATCAATATTCCGCAAAATTATATAAAAATAACTTTATAATTCGTTTTGATAAACTGAAGTCATGAAAATTAACTTTGTTAAAATTATCAATGATTAAATACATATATTGGAAAAAATAACGTTTTTCAATATCACTTCGGCGGTCGCTTATTCAGTTTACATCCAAACGAGTGTACAATTGAGTGCTGTTTAGGTACCCATCGATCATAAACCTAATACCAGTTCTCGTGTAAAGAAATTGCTATTACTATGCATGTCCCTGCGGGACATACAACGGGTTTTATTAATGTTCATATTTGCTTGAAGTCATCTTACAAAATCATAATAATTTACGATTATTTTCGTACTTATGAAATTCGCTATAGATTATACGAAATGTGCCTTCAACAAAATTGCCACTCATGTATATCGCGTTTTACTTTATGGAAAATTTAATTATACTATTCAGAAAGGGGGCGTCTATTAATTACGCGAGATGTTTATGGAGAGGAGGGAGTCAAGCTAAACCTCAGCTAATCTTACATGAGGGAATATGGGGCACAGTAAATATGTAGGTATCGCATTTTTTTCCTGCAAAGATTTGTAAAATTGCAAGAACACTGGTTTTACGAATTTTCGTGACTTTTAAATTTTTAATTCTATTGTATTCTATCTTCGATTTTTTGTTGTAATTCTAAACTATAGGCTCCTAATAGTTTTTAATACTCATTTTAAGAAAAACCGAAGGGAAATATATAGGTGCCTACTTATAGAGTCAACATTTCTAAAATTACAAGGACGTAATAGCTAAATTAGCTAATTGCATCGTTGATTACAATACAAAACTTACATATAGTTAACTTAAATAATGTCAAACAAAACACAATTTATCTGCTCTTACTATAAACTCGTATGTGTTAGAATTTCGGTTTTCAGCTTGATATTGTTTGAAATTTAGTTTGAGGATAAAATTGTCTTATAAAAGCAAAAATAATAATCACATTTAAAAATAAATTTGCTGGCCGAGGTGTCAGCTATGTTATTCACGAAGCCAGCCAGAGATGGGGTGAACGTCCAAGACCGATGATGTCACAGCCCACCCCTAATATATATTGACGCCGGGGCTCATAATAACAACACGTAATCGGGGGTTTAACGCATTGGTCCGCTCGAGTCATCACCAGACGTCCGTCTATTTGACATTGCACCTCAGGAGACCGTAGGGCTGGCTCGTTCCTTGACCAGCGGATCAGCATAGCTATCCAAAGGGGGAACGCTGCCAGCCTTATGGGAACCCTTCCACAGGGCTCCGATCTTGGTGACCTTTTTTTAATTAGTTTTAGTTAAGTAATTGATAGAATCAGGCGTTACTGACATTGACATGACAAGCTTCTTGAACAATATTTCTTTGCTTTTCCGCTAAAAAACGTGTAGGTCTATTAGCGTTAATGTATCCACTTGCGTATTTTTGCACGCGGTTAATGCTCCCACCCTCCCTCCGCTCGAACTCGAACATGCAAAATGTTCGCCTCTCTACGAGGCATCATTAGATGCTAATAGCCACTTAGAAAAATAAGATTCTAAAATAAATGTCAAACAGTAAGGATGTTTAATCGACAGAAAGTGTTAAACACCTTGTCAATTAAAATGCCCTGTAAATTTTTTGGGCACACTTTTTATTTAAAGTGTTTTTGTTTTGATTTATTATAACATCCCTGAAACTATTGTTAAGTACCTACCTTATTTGTTAGCACCTTTTAGGCTAACGTATTTACGCTTAAAATTGCCATTTTGAATAATCTCACGTGTATTAAAGGGGAGAAAAGGCGGGGATCACGGTCGAGCCCAATCTCACCACATGGTGGACAAAAATTTGCCAAAACCACCACACGTAGATAGTTGACGCCCCCAAAATAAAGCTATAGCTGGAATATTAAAGTAAACGCGAAAAAGTCTATTAGGAAATATGTAGGTAGGTAGGAGGATCTAATATAGATTATAGAAAAATAACTTCTACTGTTTAGACGTAACGTAAATCGATTTTCTATCTAAAAATATCTACCTACATTTTGTGTAACATAAATGGTGGTTACGAGCTGAACCTACCTAGGTATACTGCTTCATTATACCAAAAATATACTAAAAAAACGACGATTGTTGCATTTTTTTTGCTACATTTGTGCTGGATAATAAACCCGTTAATAAAGCAAATGTTTAAAATCATATTATACCAAATTGTAGGTGATTTAGTGAGTATTTCTCATTACCTACTTACTTAGACTCTATATTGAATGATCTCATTATTTTTTAAGAATTAGACACCCAGTTTAGTTAAGTACTATTTATTATAAGAAGAAACTATACTATTGTAAATTGATTATACATAAAATGATTCTCTATGTAGGTGTGTTCAAAATCAAAATCTTTGATGTTGTAATAGTCAGCTGCAGAGAAACATCTGCATAGAAGTTTGTAGCACCGAGGGGGGGAGGGGGGTCCATTTATCTGTAACTGATTGTACATCGACACTGTACAACTAAATAAGGTGTCCATAATTTTACTAAGTTTTGTCCAAAAAATTATTTGTATTGTCTGTATTTGATTAATTAAACTGCACTGGTGTTGCTTCTACCTCATGACTCAATATTCCTGTGTGTTCACTGATTCGTTCAAAATATCTGCTAGATCCTACTGAACTAGATTTTATATATGTGTGTACTTACGCTATTAACTGTAGGTATTTTACCTTTTGGAATGTATTTAGGTTTTTGTATCCGTTTTCACTGTATTAAGAGTTAAACACTGTGTAATAAAATGTTCAAAATATTACTTTTAATATGTATTATTTTCCCTTGGCCAGACCAAACGTAAAGAACCAGTAAAAATTAAAGATGAAAATTACAAATCAGTCATATTTAAAAATCTATGTAACGACTGTACGCTGCAAAGTAGCAGATCCTAGCTGTTGGTCCAACATGCGATTCGTCCAAGTCGTAGTTCGTCCATTATGTAGTTCGTCAAGTATCCTTCACGCAGTTCGCCCATGTCGCTATTCGTCCGTGTCGCTATTCGTCCATGTCGCTATTCGTCCATATCGCTATTCGTCCATATCGCAATTCATCCATATCGCAATTCGTCCTAATCGCGATTCGTCCATATCGCGAATATTGCGATTCGTTCATATTGCTGTTGGACAGCAGGCGTATGATGGTTGGCAATTTATAACTTATCGTCGTGGATAAGACATTCGTCACGTTCTTACAACTCTTATCCACAAAGATTAGTAATATAATTTTTAAGAAAAAAAACCGACTTCAATGGGGAGGCCGGTAAAAGATTATTATACTTAGATTGTGCACTCTTAGATAGATATACAATAAAATAAAAATGGCTATAATGTATGTTTATAATGGTAGAAGACTAAGTACCCTCAATTCCTCATGGAATCATGAAAAAACCTTGCTTGCTTGACAAACAAAACGAAGAGAACAAATCGCCAAACGTGAACTACGCGTCGTTGAAGAGTTCCGTTCTGATCATCATCAGCAGTTCCACTTCATCAAATGTCACTTTTATGAATGAAAATGCTTGATTAGTTCATGAAAATACTAAAATCACTATTTGTGTGCCTTTCACATTTGAGGAGTTCCCTCGATTCCTAATGGATCCCATCATCAGAACTCGAGCATGACAAAAATCAATCGTGAAAATAGAACTTGCTTAACAAACACAGCTAGAAGGATAAATCGCCAGAAGTGAACTTTTCGTCGTTGAAGAGTTCTGTTCTGATCATCATCAGCAGTTCCACTTCATCAAATGTCACATTTTTGTATGATAATGCTCGATTTGTTGATAAAAACACAAAAATCACTATATGTTTGCCCTTAAGATTTGAGGAGTTCCCTCAATTCCTCATGGATCCCATCATCAAAAATCGAGCATGACAAAAATTTATCGTGAAAATAGAACTTGCTTAACAAACGCAGCTAGGAGGAAAAATCGCCAAACGTGAACTTTTCGTCGTTGAAGAGTTCTGTTCTGATCATCATCAGCAGTTCCACTTCATCAAATGTCACATTTTTGTATGATAATGCTCGATTTGTTGATAAAAACACAAAAATCACTATATGTTTGCCCTTAAGATTTGAGGAGTTCCCTCAATTCCTCATGGATCCCATCATCAAAAATCGAGCATGACAAAAATTTATCGTGAAAATAGAACTTGCTTAACAAACGCAGCTAGGAGGACAAATCGCCAAACGTGAACTTTTCGTCGTTGAAGAGTTCTGTTCTGATCATCATCAGCAGTTCCACTTCATCAAATGTCACATTTTTGTATGATAATGCTCGATTTGTTGATAAAAACACAAAAATCACTATATGTTTGCCCTTAAGATTTGAGGAGTTCCCTCAATTCCTCATGGATCCCACCATTAAAAATCGAGCATGACAAAAATTTATCGTGAAAATAGAACTTGCTTAACAAACGCAGCTAGGAGGACAAATCGCCAAACGTGAACTTTTCTTCGTTGAAGAGTTCTGTTCTGATCATCATCAGCAGTTCCACTTCATCAAATGTCACATTTTTGTATGAAAATGCTCGATTTGTTGATAAAAACACAAAAATCACTATATGTTTGCCTTTAAGATTTGAGGATTTCCCTCAATTCCTCGTGGATCCCATCATCAGAAATCAAGCATGACAAAAATTAATCGTGAAAATAGAACTTGCTTAACAAACACAGCTAGGAGGACAAATCGCCAAACGTGAACTTTTTGTCGTTATAGAGTTCTGTTCTGATCATCATCAGCAGTTCCACTTCATCCAATGTCATATTTTTGGATGAAAATTCTTGACTTGTTGATAAAAACACAAAAATTACTATATGTTTGCCTTGAAGATTTGAGGAGTTCCCTCAATTTCTCATGGATCCCATCATCAGAACTGCGTTTTGACAAAAACGGGACCAATTTGGATATATATACTTACAATCAAAAAAAGAATTTTCCAAATCGGTTAAGAAATGACGGAGTTATGGACTAACAAACATTAAAAAAAAAAAAAAAAAAAAAACAACAGAATTGATAACCTCCTCTTTTGAAATTTTGAAGTCGGTTAAAAATGGCAACCAACATACGCCCGCTGCTCCGAATTTGTTTTATCTACGAAAAGGAATGCATCGAAAAGTTAACCTGCCGAATTGACTCGTGTATGTGACTCTTCTGGAGTGCGCAAAGCATACAGTTGCGTTGACTGTATCAGAACTGCACTCAAACTGCACTTTTGCAGCTGGGTTGCAGTTCGAGTGCTGACCTCGAACTGGAAGACCCATCATGCATATAATTTTAAGTACATGAGACAGAAGACATTAGTGGTCCATGGGGGTGTGTTGGTCGTACAAATCTTGTTGGACCAAATGCGTGTTGGACGAATAGCGTGTAGGACAAAAAGCGTGTTGGACGAAAAGCTTGTTAGACAAAAATCGTGTTGGACAGACTGCGTATTGGACCAAACGCGGGTTGGACAAAAAGCGTGTTGGACGAAGTGAGAAAGAAAATTCCATTTGGACGAATCGCATGTTGGACCAACAGGTACCAAATCCATTCTAGAAAGAATAAAAAATGGCTAAGTATCGGACAGTGCTACTTATACAGGTTGTAACAAAAATTCTGATGATCCGTAAGGCGTTATTTATACAAAACCATATTTTTTTGGGTTTGTATGGGATTGACGGAGGTACATGCAAAACTAAATAAAAATGTAACTACTTATTTCTAGTCAGAATGCGATACGAATTAACGGCTTAAATGGTTCATAGGCGTTTATGTTACAACCTGTAACATAAATATACCAAAATTTGAGTCGCACCTACTCAACCTGTGGCTGAATCAGGCTGTGTCACAGACCACTTGGCTGTGAGGATTTACATATTCTATAAAAAATACTCAGAAACTGACAGCTACTGTACAAGTGTGTTCTCCTATGAAGCTGGTATCGTCGCCAAGAGTGAAGCGGATTAAAAAAAACATGAAGACATTGCTTTAAAGAAGTAGTTTAGGTATTTTTTATTTATTTAATTACGTTAGAAAATTCATGCAATCATTATTTTGACAGAAAAGTGTCGTTAAACCCTATCAGTTTCTATTGGCACAACAATCTGGATAGTTAAAGTTAGTTATGGTTCGTCTTGGCTGATAAACTTACAATAAGAGCTGATTGCACGACACATTGAACTATTTTATACTACTTATGTATTACCATTGTAAGAGTTCTAACAATTACCTTGAAATGTAGTATTAAATACATAGCTAAATAACTCCCGTTCAGTTACAGAAACCTTTTGTAGTTAAGCTATCACTAGTGGCCCTGTGAGAATTTTTCATATTACAAAATTTCCAAAAACTGACTCGACAAAAAAATTCTATAGGTATACCTAATTATCGAATCTGCTCACAAAATTTCACGAGAATTGGTTGAGAAATGCGACTAGAGGAGAACATCCGGACATACTAGGTAGGTATACGATAAAATTTTGCATATTTTTTCAAATTTCAAAATTTCCAAAAACTGACTTCATAAAAATAATATATATAACATTTCTGATGAGACATGCGACCTGTAGATGAAAACAACCATACAGACATACGATTTCAAAAATTCCAAAAACTCACACGACACAGAAATTCTATAAAATTATCGAACCTTCTCACAAAATTTCACGAGAATAGTAAAGGAGAATATCCGGACAGATATACGAAAGAATGTTTGTCGAAAGCTGAAACGGAGACGCTTCGCTCGCTCGGTCAATTACTTACCTCGAGTTTCATAGCAACTAGCTATTGTCTATCAAAAGGGGCAATTTTTGAGTCTCGAACGCTCGAAATCAAAGGCGAGCGAAAAAGGTAGAAAATAGTCGCATACGAAAATTTGTAACGATTATTTTTGAATGAACCCATAAAGAGCTATTTTTGAGTGTCATTTCTCGAAAGCTAGTGATTGACTATCGATACTTTGCATTTCGTTACCGGTTATTAAAATTTGTATTTATAATACAAAATAGAGATGAAACAATATTAAACATTGAATTCGTATATAGTAAATAATTATAATATTTTTCAATAAAGATTATTCTAAATTATTAGTCCGTGCCCGTATCCGGGGCAATTTTTAAGCTTCGAACGCTCGAATCTTCCATTCGAAAACTGACAAATACGAAGAAATGCTATTTTTGAAATAGGAGCGATAGAAAATTTGAAGTCGAGTGGTATTCACCGTATTCAATTCTATCAGTAGAAATTTAGTAACTACTAGATAGTTCATTCTGGATCTATTTTCTTCCTACTTCAATTTAATATTACACGATTAATATAGATTTAAGCCGGATAACACTTACATTACGATAATTAATTCAATAATTAAGTATGTTATAAATAACATAACCTCAAATACAGAGAAAATATTAGTTTTCACCCGCCATTTTTTTAATAGGTACACAAAATGGGCACGGACTAATAATTTAGAATAATTTTTATTGAAAAATATTATAATTATTTTTAAATTAATAATTCGAATACGCATTGTTTATCTAGTTCGGCCGCCAACCGCATCTGTTGAATAGAAGCGGAGAAAAGAGATTGGTCATTTACGTTTATCAATACCTACACTGAAGATGTACTTAAATATTAAAATCATTACTATATACGAACTCAATGTCTAATATTGTTTCATCTCTATTTTGTATTATAAATAAGTACAAATTTCAATAACCGGTAACGAAATGCAAAATATCGATAGTCAATCACTAGCTTTCGAGATATGACACTCATAAATAGCTCTTTATGGGTTCATTCCTTGTTCATTCGAAAATAATCGTGACAAATTTCCGCGAGCGACTATTTTCTACAGCTCGCCTTTGATTTCGAGCGTTCGAGACTCAAAAATTGCCCCCATCCTACAAAACATTTATTCATATGCATTTTTTATATATAATAAGATCCTGCTATAAAAATCAGATACTACATATTTACCAAAGAAGATAATACTACATCTTTACCGAAGAAGATAATAATAATTATACAGGGTGTCCCAAAAACCAACGCCAAAACGAAAAAGGGAGATAGTACAACCCATAAGCATTCAGATTAAGCAAATATGACCTTAATGAAAAGTTCATGGTTTTCGAGATATTGGCCGTTTTAAAAAACTAGTGACTTTTGATACCCTGCGTCACTGTATCCATTGCCATCACTGCAAATTTAAGTATTTTGTAAATCGGTTTTTTGCAGGATGTTACCAAAAACATACCCTATCGAATGTCATTTAAATTTATTACATGCCATGGTGCTATAGTGGTAAAAATAATAATCAAAAAATAAATCAATCAATTTTATTAATTTAATCTGCGGGTTTGATCGAGTTTAATTTCAAAAAAGTATACTAAACTAATTTGGCACAAAATGTTAAAAAAATGCAATTTTATTGCAGTTTTCAAAATGGTACTGCATATTCTAATGTACCCAGTAGTTTACGAGATAATACTATTTTACACCAGAAGGAGCTTAAACTCCAATTATTCCATAGTTTGCAACCAGAGCTCCTACCAGATTCAGAGGTTGAATTTCGAACATATCCGATTTGAAGATTACTTCATTTGAAAATGGAACACAATTCAAAATTCGAACTCAATTCGGTTTTCTGGTTACATCAAATTTTAGCTATCAAAGAAAAAGTGTACAATAATCCGATTAACAGTATAGCGGAGCTGAGACAACGCATTTACGCAGAGGCACAAAACGACGTCACAAGAAGTGCACGTCGCATCAGTCGAGCATTTTTAAGGAGATGCCGAGCTTGTATTCAAGTAAATGGCCGACAATTTGAACATTTGATTTAAATAAATAAAGCAGCGGGCCTATGATGCTAACCATTTTATCACATATCGTTGTTGATAAGACATCCGTCACTCTTGCACTCACATACTTGTTAGAACGTGACAAATGTCTTATCCACAACGATAAGTGATAAAATGGCTAGCATCATAGGCCCCCTGGTAACGTTTTTTTTTTCATTATTTTTATTCACTTTAAAGGTAAATGACAACCAGAATTATTTTTGTATGAAAGATTAATTAAACTAAGTAACTAAGGCTCCTTAGGGGGCACGACCAGTAGTAATAACGTTAAGAGGATACAAATGAATTTAACTAAATGTACTGAAGTTACTAAACTAATCCTAAACCGACTTGAACTTAAATATTGAATGATGTTCCAATTTCAAATCGATTTTTTATTCGAATTTCAATTTCTGATCCTCGTAGGTGGTAGGGGCTTCAAAGTATGGAATAATTGCAGTTTAAGCTCCTTCTGGTGTAAAATAGTATTATCTCGTAAACTACTAGGTACATTAGAATATGCAGTACCATTTTGAAAACTGCAATAAAATTGCATTTTTTTAACATTTTGTGCCAAATTAGTTTAGTATACTTTTTTGAAATTAAACTCGATCAAACCCGCAGATTAAATTAATAAAATTGATTGATTTATTTTTTGATTATTATTTTTACCACTATAGCACCATGGCATGTAATAAATTTAAATGACATTCGATAGGGTATGTTTTTGGTAACATCCTGCAAAAAACCGATTCACAAAATACTTAAATTTGCAGTGATGGCAATGGATACAGTGACGCAGGGTATCAAAAGTCACTAGTTTTTTAAAACGGCCAATATCTCGAAAACCATGAACTTTTCATTAAGGTCATATTTGCTTAATCTGAATGCTTATGGGTTGTACTATCTCCCTTTTTCGTTTTGGCGTTGGTTTTTGGGACACGCTGTATACTATTACCAAAAACCCTCCTGAACTCCTCATAGTAAAATGCCCGCTACATTTTTTAGTCAACATTAGCGCTATTAGCCGCTCCGCTGGCCTCCTGCCCCAGTCACCCGGCCCTACAACTAGTTCACGATGTTATCGTTAGATGGCGCTGTTATTAGTGCGAGCGTCGCACGGCAACTAGTGTCGCACGGCAACGTCAAGGCAACACTGCGTCACTCTGCGGCCCCCAGTCACGGCGTGCCACGGTGCCACACGCTGCCGCATCTTGTTTTAGAACGCACCGTGCGCCATTGCGATTTGAGGTTATGCTAAATTATAATTTAGCGTGAATTAAACAAAATGGTTTGGACAAACGACAAATATCTAAACTTCATCGAGGACTACAGAAAATGCCGAGTATTATGGGATGTAAGGAATCCCGACTATACAAACAATAACAAGAAACGTAAATTTCTTATCGGCCTATCACATAAGTACGGAATGGACGAGGGCAGTTTGAAAAAGAAAATAAAGAATTTACGGAGCGCATTTCATAGAGAACATCATCGGTTGACAAACAAGATGAAGGGAGAGGAGGAAACCGATGGCATTAGAAAATGGTTCGCGTATGACGCGTTAAAGTTCATACTCGACGTCTCTGGATCGCTCGTCGCGAAAGTAAGTGCAATACTTAGATAATTTTTGAATCAGTTCATTTCATTTTATAGAGGTATTATAGCCTGACCAGTGCCTATTTGGACCCGGCCATGTTGCGGATTTTCAGTGGAACTAATTTATTTTAATGGCTATGATTTTTTATGACAACAGACCTTGGAATTCACTGAATGTCACCGATGTAAACAAAATGAATATAATTCTACATATTTCAGAACAAGCTGTTGCCCGCGACTTTGTCCGCGTCTTCGCTCCTATTGGTCGCAGGTCGCAGCGTGATGTTATATAGCCTCCTCGATAAATGGACTATCCAACACAAAAATATTTTTTCAATTCAATCCAGTAGTTCCTGAGATTAGCGTGTTCAAATAAACTCTTCAGCTTTATAATATTAGTATAGATAATAATCGATTTTGCAATCAAAATGCCCAATAAAGTTCACCCCGATGCAAAACATTTTTTTTTAAATACTTATATTAAAATGGTTGCAGCAGAAATTCAACAGCAATCCAATAAACAATTTTTTGAAATTAGTCGTTGACATGACGGGTACTGATATTAATAGTGCAGTTGTAATGAACTGGTTAGCTTGGTACTAAATATGTATATTACTTATTAAATTATTATTTTTTTCTCATTCAAGGCGTCTGTAGTGCTACAATCATAAATACAGAATGAGCCGTTACCGCCGTTGCCACCGATACAAAAAAAAAACTACCTAAAAAAAGAATACAAATCAACGACTTCGACAAATGTGCCATAAGGCACAAAATTTATGAATTCAATCAAATCTTGATCTCATTTCGTTACAAGAAACCAATATTTATTTTATAGCAATTAGTTTTCAAGATATTCATGAAAGTATGAAGAAAGCCATCCATACCATCGTCACCCATCGTCTATATTATGACTTCACAATGCTGAATTATGACAGTCACAAAACACAAAAACTGTGACGCCTTACTAGTCATTTACTCCCTTTTAAGGATGATTCACAGTAGACCGTTCCGTGTCCGGGCCGGCCCGTTTTCTATGACAGCAAACGCAACGGCCGGCGTAAGTATTTCTCTAGGAGAAAACGGGCCGGCCCGGACACGGAACGGCCTACTGTGAATCATCCTTTAGCATGACGAACTTTTGAAATTGATTTTTTATATGAAAATGGGATATATTCGAGACTTTAATGACATGGTTATATTTAATTTTTCCTCCTCTATTTGATTTTATCGGAAAAAAAACCCTCATCAATAATGAAATGTTGTTAATTATTCGCACGAGTCGTGTGACAACCGCAATAGGGAGCCGAGAGTGTAATAACAATCAATATACAACATCCTGCTCTTATTGACAGAAATATTTTATTAATTTCAGTCATGTAAGACTCAATTTCCCGAGATAAAAGAAAAGTATAAACCGGTTAAGTAATTCAAGAATGCACCGTGTTCACATTCAGACAGATTGCTACGAGGTGCAAAACTGCAAACATCTCTTAATCGTAATATATTTCCATTATGCTTATCACAAATGTTGTAATAAACTAAAAATCCCGGATATATGAGCCTATAAACGAAGTAATTAGAGCCACGTACCAGCAAATTTGTTGAAAACTAGTTTTTAGCTTGTATTTTATTGAATTAACTCGTATTACAGTTTCTTTCCTACCTACTGATACGTTCGTACGCATTCATGATATATGCCGCGCTAACCACATAAAAATAAGTGTGGTTTGAAAACACCATACCTCAACAGGAATGTTTTATACCTTTCATACTAATATTCAAACGAATCAATGAGAATGGTGGTGAAAATCCACTTTAACTTGTTATTGCAAGGTGTAAAATAGAAAAGCCTGACTCTTTACATCAATCTTGTTCGAAATTCCTCTAATAAGGTTCGCACTTTTAAGGTTTGGAATTCTCTGCCAGCGTCTGTATTTCCGAGTTCATATAACCTGGACCTTTTTAAGGCACGAGTGAATAGGCATCTTCTGGATGAGCTCGCTTCATCGTCGGCCTCATCTTTGCCCCCTGGCTAGATGCTGGCTAAGAATAGTCCTATTTTTAATTTAAAAAATCTTGTAACCTAAATAATGTTATATTTCGTTGTAAGTTAGGTTAGGGTAGGAAATTATAAATATTTATTCGTGTAAACGAATTATATATACAGGGTAGACCCTGTAACAGGAGCAAAAAAGTTAAACGGTCCACTATTGAACAAGCCAGCAATTATTTCCAAGTGGTCTCAGATGAAAAAAAAGACTTTTTTTAGTTTTTTTCTTCTAAGAAAGCTTACTTGTTTTTTTAACTCTTCTGGAGCTATATTAATAACTATTTAAAAAAACAACAAAAAAACTCAAAAACTATTATGACTCATAACTTGGTACTACTACAAAAACTGCATTAACTGGCACGCTATAATCTCGTAGCATCAAGATACATTATTTGAAGGTCATAACTTTACATAAGTATACATTTCTCCGAATAGCAAAAAAAATTGGGACACAGGGAGTTACTGCGGATGCTCTAAGGAAGCGTCTTTTTAAATATTTGCTCCTGTTACAGGGCCCACCTTGTATGTATTATGTATAAGTTAGTAAAGGTAAATAGGTAATTTTGGTATAAAACATAGCCTCTACTTACTGAAATTTTCCTTTATTGTACAGAGGGAAGAGCATTCATTCTCCACAGAAGACTCATTTCAAGACGACCTCGACAACGAGCAGGAATTTAATGTTAGCACCCAATACATTCAGCTACCAGAACTAACCCACGAACCAGAAAGGCCCAAAAGCCCAGAAACCAGCAAAAACCTGGTAAACAAAGAAGATGAGTTCGATCTCTTTGGTCGCTCTATGACTATGCAATTAAAAAAAATGCCAGAATTGGTAGCTTTAGATTTGATGCAGAAAATGCAGCTAATGGTATTCAACGCGAAAAAACAGCTGAGCAGAGCGAAAAACAAAAGAAAACTAAAGTTGCCTAAACCAGTGCACCATGTGCAATCTAAAACAATAAGCAAGAAGATCCGCTCGCCCTCTCCCTTGTCACTCATGTCTTCGCCGTCCACTTCACCACACAACAGGTTCGAAGCACGGGCAAGTGAAGACCAAGACTTCTACGAGTATGTTACCACTGAAGAAACAATTGAAGATCATAATGAAACCAACGCGATTTTGAAACAATTGAAAAGAAAAAAGTTTAAGTCTATTGATCCTCTTGAAGTGAAACAATGCAAAATTACTCGTATTAAAACTGAATAGATAATGACTTAATCTTAAACACGCATTATGGGGATAATTTGAGACTTCTGTTTTGCATTTCCAATTTGATTTCATATTGATTCTTCGAGCACGTGAGTTTAGAATGCGTCAAGAAAGCTTACGAATTTTGGAATACGAAGTCTTACGAAATGGTTTCCAGAGCGATTGATAAGGTTTTTATAATTTTTTTACGGCAAGGAATCAGCAAAATGTTGTCACATTCTATAGTAGTCGGCGGTTAGGATAGACTTCTTGTCCTGACACCTGTCATTTCCATACATTTTATGGTTATAAAGTCAAAGTTATTAAGTTATAAACTGTATGGAAATGACAGATGTCAGGATTGACTTCTTTACCGCCGACCACTATAAATAATATTAACATTTAAATTGTTTATTGCCGCAAAAGTCAGTGATGGCGTACAGGCAGTCATAAAGTTGTAGATGCTATCGAGCAAGATGTAGTATGTATACATATAATTATTTTGAAGATGATGTTATCGACGTAGGTACGTTCCAGTCCGGCTAGTATGATAGCTTATACCGGCACGTTATATGGCCAAAATGCACTGACACGTCACGTGACGGTATAAGCTCATACTATCCGGGCTGTTGTACAAAGCGGCATTTGTGCTTATAATTTTTCGGAGTATACCCTAATAAAAAAAAAACTACAGGCTAGGTATCATCTTGTATGTGCGTGTATCGGTGTATATCATCCTGAATAAAAATAAAATAAGTTACTGACAAAATTTACATTTCTGGTGAAAGATTTTTATTTCCCACCGAACCTTTTTTTCACAATCATCAACAACTCGTTGAAACGGTTCCAAATGAGTCTAAACACGACGGGTTTTATTTTGTGTAGTTTACGCAAATACCAACACGCCTCTCCCCCTGCGATCCCGCCTCGGCCACAGAAGATAGGGAGAACGGCTCACCGCAATACCGGCACTCCTCTTCTTCTGCGGCCCCTCCTCAACGCATCCTCAGCGGACTACCCAAGCCCGCTGGGAGCGCCCTCCTCGGGCCAGCCGGCAGCCCAAACAGGCCGGCCCTGGGTGCCTCTTAGCTTCACCGTGGATGACCAGTCCACGGTTACTAAGCCCCCCCGCCCCAACACGGCGGGCACCCTCGAGGGGGGGGAGGGTAGGACTGAGTATATCGACAAACTTTAACCATAGATTCGGTGGTATTACGATACGAGTAAATAATGTTATATCAACATGGGTCCAAAACTGCCTCATTACCTTACTTAATTTCTGGAACAAAAAAAAAACAATTCACGATAGTACTTTCTTGTAAACGAAACCTTAGTCTAAAGAGTGATAAAGAAAACTTCACACTTCACGAACGACTCCCGACGTTTTAAAATCTGATTAACGGCCAGTACGTTATTCACCAAAAAAAGTTTGCACACTTGCCGACTCGTTGGTAGAGAACAGAAGTAAAACTAAAGACCAAGCCAGTAACACAGATTTTATAATACTAGTAGTATTACTGATTCTGATTAAAGATATCTTACGCAGAAGTCTGAGTGTCTAATTGTATCTTAGTTTGTTACACAGTAATCGCTATTAGACATTCTATTGAAAACTTTTTGCTGTTTAAACTCAACTTTTATTTAAAAAATATTCGTAGCCAAAATTATGGCAGATGTCAGGTAACACTGATATTACCACTTCCGTATTGAGTGTGTGCTTGTGTGTGTGGTGATGTCAGGTAACACTGATATTACCACTTCCGTATTGCGTGTGTGCTTGTGTGTGTGGTGATGTCACATTATTAAGGCGTGTTACCTTTGAGATTTATTAACTTGTTAATTCCTGAATAAAATTAATAACTCGAAAATTAGTATTTATCCAGCAATGTTTATATTACTTTTTTTTGTCCAAATAGGCACTAGAATCGTTGGTTAAAATCTGTCGGTATACTCATTCCCAGTATTCCCACCCTGTATAAACATACAAACGTTGCAAGTTAAATAAAAGCTTTTAAATAATGTGGTTCATAACACACTTTTAAACCAACAATATTTATACAACAAGCTGCCCCGCGTGGCTTCGCTCGCGTATTACAAATAACGCAAGGGATGCTGCGGATTCCAATGCAGCCAAGTTTATCCTTCCAAAAGGTCCATTCTATACACACATATTTTTTTAAATGGAATGGTTTATTTCGGGTATATTTATTATTACTTATTATTAACCCTTTCAGACATTTTATAACGTGAAAGACATATTGTGGATAGCTACAAAAGACGATCGTAAATAGACAAATCTAAACTCCCATAGACTAATATCGTAACATATTATTGAAAATTCGACAGTTTGTTAAAATATTAAGCTAGGTGAGGCGGCTGATCACAAAATCCGGGAATTGACCTAAGTAATCATAATTTAGGAGAAATTTCGGTTTTTGCAATACAACGTCTACAATCCGTTTCTGACGCTTCTCCTTACCAAAAGCACAGAATAGTATAATAGTATTACATACCAAAAGTAAAAAACCGGCCAAGAGCGTGTCGGGCCACGCTCAGTGTAGGAGGGTTCGGTAGTTTTTGTAATTTTTTCAAAAACTATTTAACCTATCAAGTTCAAAATAATTTTCCTACAAAGTTTTTATAAAGTTCTACTTTTGAGATTTTTTTCATATTTTTATAACTTATGGTTCAAAAGTTAGAGGGGGGGACACATTTTTTTTACTTCTGGAGCGATTATTTCCGAAAATATTAACATTATCAATAAATGATTTTAGTAAACCCCTATTTATTTTTAAATACCTATCTAACAATATATCATACGTTAGGGTTAAAATGAAAAAAAAAATCACTCCCCACTTTACGTATAGGGGAGGTACCCTAATAAAATATTTTTTTCCACTTTTTATTTTACCACTTTGTCGGCGTAATTGATATACATATTAGTACCAAATTTCAGCTTTCTAGTGCTAACGGTCACTGAGATTATCCGCGGACGGACGGACAGACGGACGGACAGACATGGCGAAACTATAAGGGTTCCTAGTTGACTACGGAACCCTAAAAAGACCCTAAAGTCTGCTATTACGCACAATAAATATCATTGGCTGTGCTGTGTTGGCCAATTTAGCCCACATCTCTCTCATCTCAGCCTGCGGGCCTGAATTACCACTATATTTGTTTATATTTTTATATTCATACCTAGTCAAATCAACCCACGGATCGAAACGACTACAATGAAACATGTAGACATACCCACTTATTTATGAAACTTAACAAACCTCTGTTAACTAAAAGTTGTTCTATCCTTTTCTCACAAACATAAATATCAAAGTGACAGATAAGGACAAACCAACTTTAGCCGCTTGTTAACTAATAGAGGCTTGATGGACGTTTATGAATAAGGGGGTTAGAGTGTGTCCGAACTCGAAAAAAGAGGGAGATATTAAACAGAATTTGGGACCTCTCGTTTTTGGAAGTTGGAGTTTTACATTCAATTTTAGCGGAACCTTTATTAAAGTCTACAATATTTGTATATGGTTTTTTAATAAATAATTGTATACCAAATTTGTTTTGTTTTTTGTTTTTAGGATATAAATTTTTGTTGTATATTTAATTTTAAGAAGATTGTAGTTTTAGAGGCTTCCTGTAGCTGACAGTTATATAAGTCAACTTAGCCCGTGGGCCTATAGTCGTCACTATGATATGTTTCTTTTTTTCGTAGTACTTCCAGTCCGCAAGGGCCGCATGTCCTGTCAATTAACCATAAAAACAAACATATTTCATAGTGTTCATTTAGGCCCGCGCGCTGATGTGAGCTGAGTTTCAACAGTTTCAAGCTTCAACTCGCACGGGAGTTTAGCAATAAAGCAAACGCGGTCCGGGGCACGTCGCACCAATAAACCACGCGGTACGAGGGTTGCCCTTTAAGTTGTGTCATTTGGAAAAACTAAAGACAATTTAAGTGTTAAATGGTATTTATTGTTTTTCAAAGTAATAACCGTGATATGTAATACACTTTTTCATTCGATCGAACCAATTTTCGAAACACTTATTCCAGTGCGAAGACGGGGTCTCCAAAATGGCCGTTTTGTATGCCTCAACCGCTTCTTCAGGCGTCTGGTACCGTTGACCACGAAGTCGTTGCTTGATTTTTGGAAAAGTAAAAAAATCATTAGGGCTTAAGTCTAGACTGTACGGCGGGTTTTCCAGAATTTCGACGTTTTGCTCTTTTAAAAACGCAATTGTTTGCCGGGCGGTGTGCGAGCTCGCATTATCGTGGTGCAGTCTTATACGACGTCTTGGGTTATTTTTTCGGAACTCACCGATGACTTCTGGTAAACAGACAGTGGTATACCAGTCAGCATTAACCGTTTTACGATCCTCGAGCACGATGGTGGCAACGTGGCCACTTTTCGCCACAAACGTGGCGACCATTTTTTTCGAAGTGCTCCGTGAGCGTATTACTTTGGTCGGTTTGGCTCATCTTGGAACACCCAAACAGTCGACTGCTGTTTAGAATCGGGATCGTAGGCATATATCCAAGATTCGTCACCACTGATAATGTCGTAAACATATTTCGAGTTTCCTCGGTTGAATTGCCGCAGAGTTTTGCGACACCATCGAACGCGAGCCGTTTTTTGGTCTTCGTGGTATCCAGCGTGAGATCAATTTTTTACGCCTAATTGATCATGCAAAATACTGTGAACACTGGTCCCTGAAATACTTAAGGAAGCTTCTATCTCACGGTATGTCGCATGGCGATCTTCGACGATCAGTTGCCGTACAGCATCAATGTTCTCCTGGGTTACGGCTGTTTTTGGTCGACCTTCACGATGTCTATCACCAAGACTAGAGCAACCACGTTGAAATTCTAAATACCAGCGTTCCACAGTCCGGAGGCATAGTGCTTTATCATTGAAAACCGTAGTCAACTCTTCGAAGCACTGAAGTCGCGTTAAGCCCCTTTTGAAGTTGTAAAAAATTATCGCACGTAAATTTTCCTTCGAAATTTCCATTTTCACAACTGACTTGTCAACTTTGAACGAACGCTGTACTAAAACGGTTGGGCCGATTTGGAGTCATTCTTTTGTTTTCGAATTCTAAATTCAAATATTTTAAGATGACACTAGTTCTTTTTTATGCAATCACGGGAGGTTTGCAAACGACAGAACCTAAAAGGCAGCCCTCGTAGAGCGGAGGCGGAGTGTGTGATACAGGGTGACATTTTATTGACTGTTCAAATTTTTCCCAGGCATTAGGGTATCGACGACCTGTTTAGCCTAGTTGGTAGTGACTCTGCCTCCGAAGCTAGAGGTCCCGGTTTCGAATCCCGGCCAGGGCATTTATTTGTGCATTTTTCACGGATATTTGTTCTTGGGTCTTGGATGTTTTCTATGTATTTAAGTATGTATTTATCTATATAAGTGTGTATATCGTCGTCTAGTACCCATAGTACAAGCTTTGCTTAGTTTGGGACTTGGTCGATATGTGTAAGATTGTCCCCCAATATTATATTATTATATTATATTAGATGACATTTCTGAAAAAAAACATTAAAAAATTTCACAATAAAATGTGCTGTCCGTATAAATAATTAGTAACGTGTGGATAATTGGGAGTTGAATGACGCTCGGGGTTAGCGGTGCGGGGGGAGGGGCGTGCTCGCCTATCTTATCTCGACCAAAATTGCAAATTAGTCGCACGCGCATCTCCGCGTGACCGGTTGTGCACGTCCATGTTCTATCTCTCGTAAAGACGCGCGATTTCGGACGGATCAAAGTTGCAAAACCGCATCGCGCCGCACACGCTCTGTGCGTTTCGAACTTAATACTGTAAAATACCAAACGTACATTAAAGCGTGTCACAGACTGGAGCGGCCTGCGGTGGCGGCCAGTTGTACACTACGACAAGCCTAACAATCATTCAGACACACGCGGCCTTAATTGTCATACTTACAACTCGCCGCCACCGCGGCCGCCACCGCAGGCCGAGTGGTGTTATAAAACGTAGCTACAAGCCGGGGTTCATACCCTGACCTCCAGATTAGTATTTAATCCATTGTTCACACAGTCACAATAACATATACACACACACACACACACACACACACAGAGAGAGAGAGAGACACACACACACACACACAAATACACATGTGATATTCATAATTATAATTTTATATTATTGTAATATTAAGTACTTAAACACTTTGTGGTTGGTTTTTAAATAACAACTCCCGAGTTATGGAAGAGTGGCATCTTCCGACACAAGCATTGCTATGCTTACTGGACGGTGCCAACCTGTGCCTCTGTGTAACCCAACATGTAAAAACCCAATAAACTATTTTGATTTTTTTTATTTGATTTTTTTTAGTAGGCACGCGACTGAGTATCACGCCTTGGGTTCTCTCATTATATAATAATAATAATAATAATAATATTGGGGGACAATCTTACACAAATCGACCTAGTCCCAAACTAAGCAAAGCTTGTACTATGGGTACTAGACGACGATATACATACTTATATAGATAAATACATACTTAAATACATAGAAAACATCCAAGACCCAAGAACAAATATCCGTGAAAAACGCACAAATAAATGCCCTGGCCGGGATTCGAACCCGGGACCTCTAGCTTCGGAGGCAGAGTCACTACCAACTAGGCTAAACAGGTCGTCGATACCCTAATGCCTGGGAAAAATTTGAACAGTCAATAAAATGTCACCCTGTATCACACACTCCGCCTCCGCTCTACGAGGGCTGCCTTTTAGGTTCTGTCGTTTGCAAACCTCCCGTGATTATTTTAGAATGAATACATTTGACATTATATTTAAGGATATTAATGAATATTAAGAGAAAATAATAATAGGTATTTAGTAACATCCTTAGTTATCTTTCTGAATTTATTTTAAAAAACAAAGTAGGTACCTACTGTAATAAAATAAAACTTTATTCGAATATTTGAATTATGTGAGATAGACAACGCAGGAAATATCTCGACTGCCAATTAACATTTCCGACGACCTTTTATTTTAGGTTTTATTTCAATCCTACATTCATTTTCATCCCGCAAACATATGAAGCATGGCATATATTTTTGTCGTATGCATAGAATTAGTAAGGCACGATCCGAAATCTTTGGTCGGATGCATATGGTGACTATGGGTGTTATTCACAAACCGAAACCTGCCACACCACACTTCACCTATTTTTATATGGAAACTTTCCGAATTTGACAAATGACAGTTGAGAGTTTTCATATAATAATTTTTAATGAGAGGATTTGTTAGATGCATTTTCCGATATTTTTAATTTCTTGTATAAAAAATTCCGATCGCCTTTCTTTCCAGTATTTGTATTTTCTTGTATAAAAATCTCCGACAGCCTTATTTCCATATTTATTTTTTCTTGTATAAAAAATTCCGATCGCCTACTTTTCCAATCACTTGAGTTTCTACACGTTTAATTTCTTAGGTGTATATTTTACTTGTCTCAAAATATCATATTAGCCTTTTTATCTAAGCGAATATTTTCTAATATATTATATTCTCAATAGAAAATTATTACTTACATTCGCAATTTTGCTCACTCGCGTTATAACACTGTTAATTTGAGTTTGATATTTGGCACTTTTTGGTCTCAGTCAGGCAATTTTTTTTTCCAATCTAAATCTCATTCATTGCGGCAGATCATATTATAGACAATATTAATTATCATATTACCTGTTACTGCAATATCACATTTTCTCCATCTGCAAACCTACAATTGCTAAAAGTGGCACTGAAATTAATTTTCGTGTGCTCTGCGAACGACTGACTTTGCGCGTCAATGCGTCGTGAGCATAAGTGCGGTGCATCGGTTTTGTATGAGTCATACTTCTGGTACCATTATTCTGTGAAACTTTCCTGTAATGTGGTCACCCTACTGAAATACCACGGTTACAACTCCGTACAACAATTATGCTCCCATAATCCCAGAGCGAGTTGAACGGTAAACATGTCTGGATTTAAACTTACGATATTTATATTACTCGTGTACTTCGACTATGGCCACACAAAAATCTATATTACTAAATGTTGCCCTTTCGGCGAATACGTAGGTTTTAAGAAAAATTGTACCAGTTCAGACGAATCATACAGTTTTAATGAAGTGATTGTTTATGACAAAGATATAAGAAAAACGGGAAAGAAAGTGACTGATGTATTCGAGTTGGTGCCGGCGATTCTGACCAATTTCAACTTGAAAAGAGCATACGACTTGTCAAGGAAATACAATAACTATTTGATCGAGGTAAGATAATATATATGTCTTTAATTTATTCCAAAAAAATCACAGATCTCGTGCACTACACGACCATCAAGGTACATTGAAAAAGAACTCAACAAAATAAAAAAAATGCATTACATTTGCTAACGTTATGCCAATTTGGTTGATATATAATATATAAACATAGCTCACATAAAAAAAACCTATTAAATTGGCAATTTTTTAAAGCGCAGCCAAGTTTCGGTAACCACATAAAAAGGCATTTTTGCCACTTTACTAATATTCACGCAAAATAACGGCGACTTCAAATTAACTCGACCTCCAAACTCCGACTATAACTATAACAAGAATTTTCAAAGTCGAATTCAACATGACACCCTAGGCCCCAGGAGAAGTATAAATTATATGATATCATAACCTTGATTATTTGTTTAATTTTCTCTCAATCGAAGTGAAAAGCAGATGTATAACTCATGTATAAAACTCATTTTATCCTCTACTTTATATCGACCCTTGCCTGCGGCTCGGGTCGATAAATTGTCTCGGATAAAATGGCTTGTTTTATGCAATCTCAATCAACTATTTTATTTGCCAAGGTTTTGGAAGATATTGGTCTTCCAAAACATCATTGACTTATCCACGAATTGCTATTTCCCGGGCACTGCAATAATGTGCTATTGTTGTCTCGAACGAACGAAAAATTAATAATAATTTATTATAGAAACAATACATGTTTAATTTAAACAACTTGAAATATAAAACTAAAACTAACTACAATTGTACAATTGTGTTGATTTAAAAAAATATATATTACCTACTAATAGTCGTTCTGACTTTTTGACTTCTTTCAAAAAGGTTAGGCTACAGCGCAAACCCTTAACCCGATCGTCTTTGTTTTAGGCTCAAATTGTAGCCGACTAAATTGCCCAGAGGAGTTTTGATCAAAATTTTGATATCATTCTTCGTTTCCAAAATATCGAGTGCCAAAATGAAAAAATCGGAGGAAATTGATTTTTTTTTTCACTAATTCAGCCAAAACTTTTTTCGTTCTGGACTTTCTCAAATAATTCTCTTTGCATCTTACACATCTCGTAAATACGCCTCTTTTGAGCCTAGTTTGAATATCATACCTTCACAACTCTCTGAAATATAAGGGGATCGCACTATTTCGTGAAATGGGACCCTATACTGGAGCGAACGAAAAGACATTTTCAATGTCAAAAGTGACTTAAGATGTAAGTAGGTAACATTAATTTTCGCCAAACTGCTTAGTAGTTTGGCGAATAGTGCGCTCCTTCCACAATTCCCGTGATATACTTACTATACTAATGTAATTTAAGTTAAAACAATATTAGTTATTGTATTAACAATATTAGTTATTCCATAGGCTACGGTATCTGCTTACCATCAGGCAGGCCGTAAGCTTGTTTGCCACCGTCGTGGTATAAAAAAGAGTTATCATTTCGCAGTATTAGTAACAATATTAGTTATCATTATCTATGTATACCTATTTCCGTAATTTGAACTTCTGTGTCCTGAAATACTCTGGATACGAGTATATTACTTAGATTGATAAGATTTAGAACGTGTTGGTATTGAGTTCATGTATATAGTATTCCGTACTTATTCTGGGACTGCAACTAGATTAGGAGCTGTTATTTTCTTCTCATATTTAAAAACGCATAAATTTTACCTCTTTGTAATATTAACAGTAGGAGAGTGGAGTTAAACTTTTTGCAACATGGTTAATTAAGGTTTCTGATTCGTCCAATATTTAATATATACCATTTTGACCCGAAAGTTAGCCACATCATCATATTCATTATTTCCGCTGAAGGACGTCAACTGCTGGACATAGGCCTCCCCCAAAAACTTCCACAATGACCGGTCCTGCGTCACCCGCATCCAGCGGTCACCAGCGACCAAAATCAAAATCAATTTTTTTATTCCGCAAATAGGCCACAAGGGCACTTTTACAAGTCAACACATGAATTATACAATTAAATAAATTGACAATGATAATTATTATGTTTTCAAAACAGAATTGCAGAACTAAAAAAAAGTAGACAATAATAATAATGATTTCAAAACTATAGTGATTAACAAACTCACAATATTCAATTAAAATAAACTTACAATACATTATTAAAATTCGAAAGTGCTTGTTGCTAGGCCTATTTGAATAAAGAATATTTTGAAAAAAAAAATAGTGTGACGTATATACGGTCTCTGTCCGAATACACAAAAGTATATTGAGATGTATATGGTCTCTGAGCGTCCATTATTCCTAAGTCCTTAGAAATGTATATGGTCTCTAAGCGTCTAAATTAAAATAAGTAGTAAATGAAAATAGCACTTAAGTTATTTAATATTCTCAGAGATGTATATCTCTAAGCGTCAATAACAGTAAAATTAATCCAAAACATGATGATGTCTCTCGTCAATCTCCAATAAAATAACACTAGTATTAAGGTATTAATCATGAACTTTTTTACATACATCGAACTAGACCCATAGTAAGCTCTATAAGGCTTTTGTTACGGGTACTAGACGACGATAACATAATAATAATATTCGTATGGCATTTATTTTGAAATCGTGAGATCTTCAGAATCAGAATCAGAATCTTCGAGAAGACAGTAAGCTTGCCAGGTTTGTTCCACTTTTAGCACCACCCAGGGGTCACGTGTTGGGTAACGGTGGGTACTCCCTACGGACGTGGTGCAACTTCGACCCCCGACTAGACGACGATATATACTTGTAATTTACATACATAGAAAACATCAAAGCGTCAGGAACAAATGCCAACCACATAAACAAATACCCTCCCCGGGATTCGAACCCAGGACCTCCAGCTTCGTAGACAGTGACCTACTACTGTTTACTACCAACTAGGCTAAACTGGCCGAAAAATACCGATCTAGCTCTGACCTTCGGGAAAACTCGTATTCTTCAGGAAAACTCGAAAGATGCCGAGCAAAGCTCGGTCGCCCAGTTACTAAATATGATCAGAACCGTTAATGAGAAAATCAGGAACGGAAATATTTTTCCTTAAGTATCTATATTAATAATTCCGTGCAGGGGTAGACCCGAACGAGACCTGTCTCAAAATGAAGAACGTATGTAAATAACGGTTTCGAGTTGAACATATGTATCCACAAAATTCGGATTCTCGCGTATTTTGCATTTAAAATTGTTAATTTTATGACAAAAGGTCGGCCATATTAAATTCGTTGGTTGACAGTGTCGGGTACGTTCGGAAATCGTGAACTATTTTTGCGTGCTTGAGAACTTCTAATAGTCAAGTTGCCCAATCACTTGAGAAGCCCAATCCCAATAAGGTCTAGTTTCCCTCTTGAGTTGGGAGGTCAATGGCAGTCGCTTCTGTTAAAACTAGTACCTACGCCAATTCTTGGGATTAGGTAGCGGACCCCAGGCGTCCTTCAGTATGCAACTGTACTGGGATAACGCTAGGATGATGATGGATGCAATACTCGAATCTGTGAACGCCTTCGACGTTCATGGTTATCATCACAAACTCTCAAATTGAGTTCTCAAACTTACGATTACAGACTGATTAACGTCAAATATGACGCCGGCATCTGTCATCCCATAGAAACTTGTCAAACTTTCCATACAAACAGATTTTAACGAACACCGCTTACCACTTCTACTGCCACCGATTTCGTAGCGCTACGCTTGTAGCGGAAAGCCGCTACGAGACAAGCGCATAAATTATTTACTGTGAATTCACTGTGTCAATGTCTAAATGAAATCTATTTCGAATTTGTTGCCTGACCCTGTAAACCTAAACAAAATAATTTAATAATTTTCTAATTGTTGTGCAAAACTAATTCGGGTCGGGAGTGAAAAATTGAATCAACAAATAGGAAGATTAAGAAGTTTCATGCAGATTTTACATAATAATCTGTGAAAAATGGTTGTATTCGCTCCAGACGAAATTGGACTTGCTGATAAATCCGGGCTGATCTCAAGATGTGTTTGTTGACTACGGACTGTTGCAAAAAGGACAAGAAAACGCCTCGGGAATGTTTAAAATCAGGTGAAGTTGGAGACGAATGCCTTCAGCTGCGACAGGCTTTCTTTGAGTGCAAACGATCCTTGCTGGACAATAGAAGAAGATTCAGAGGACATAGAGGTTACTGAAGCTATGTATGTCCCTTTATTGAAGTTATGTTTATCGTTTAATTATTAAAATGACAAATTTAATGTTAGTATAAATACTTGTTTTAAATAAAGTCCCCTAAAATAGTGAGTGAAAAAAAACAGAATAATAATTACTACTTGCGAACTTTTGGAAATATATATTTATATTGTTTAGATTTTGTGACAACTGTGACATAGGTACTTATCTATGACTGGGCTTGCTCCAAACTTCGAAAATCGAACTTCGTATCGTGCCGTCCCTTTACGTCATATAGTGTATAACACGACCTTTCACTCTCGTCACGAAAGGACGGCACGACACGAAGTTCGATTTTCGAAGTTCGGAGCAAGGCCAGTCATAGATAAGTACCTATGTCACAGTTGTCACAAAATGTAAACAACATAAATATATATTTCCAAAAGTTCGCAAGTAGTAGTTATTATTCTGTTTAGGTTTACAGGGCCAGGCAACAAATCTGAAATAGATTTCATTTAGACATTGACACAGTGAATTCACAGTAAATAATTTATGCCAAAAAAACCGAATCCAATTTTGTACTTCGCTTTGCCACAATTTGTGGTTTCCATGAACCAATGCTTGGTTACCTACAGTAAATACCGAAATCGGCATACGCGTGCCTATCAAATTTGAGGAGTTCCTGCGATTCCTCCTGGATCCCATCATCAAACCTTCACCAAATCTATATGAGACTATGGGACCATATCGGGGTACCTGCTTTGAAAAAAAAGGAATTATCAAAATCGGCCAACGTGGTCAAGAGTTATCGGGGAACATACATTGTCTTGCTCTAACTCATTTTGGTTAACCATAATAAACCACGGAGACAACTATATGAAAAATCGTCTTGCTTAACACTACGGATCTGTTGATATTATAAAATCTAAGGATCGGAAACACGAAGTGGAAAAGTGTTTCCATAAATTTAATGTCCTAAATGGATAGGACTATTAATGATTTTTCTACACACACAAGTCCTACGAAGTTCGGAAGCCTGTGTTGCTCGAAGTTTGAGACATTCATAGAAACACTTTTCCTACACCTAGTCTTCCTGAAGATTAACAGGTACGTAAGTATTTGAGTTATCAATTAAAGCGCTCTACAAACCTGCCATTTTGTCTCGACAACCGCCTTCAAAGTGAATGAATTGAATGATTGCTCTTCTTCATCTCTCCTTCCATTTTTTATAATCTACTTGCGTCTCTCGATTGATAGTGACATATTGGTAGGTTTGCAGAACGTTTACTGGACTCAGATTGGATTTTATATCAACAATTACAACCCGATTTAAAATATTGACAAAAAGACCCGCAGTGCACGACATCAAAATCTTCACTGAAAGCAGATTTACAAGAAGTGAGAATCAAAATCATCAAATAAAAATCACGAGTGACAAACGTGACCATATTATTGTGTAATATTTGTTTCCGGAGAAATCCTAAGTACGGCACGCAGTTTAATTTGGATCCCATTTAGCAAAAAATATACGGGGTTCGAAGAGAATAATTACATTACTATAAAAAAACTACTAGTACAAATAGTTCTAGTTACCTACTGTTTATGTTATTACAGGAAAATATTACTTGTTAATTAATTGTCATAATTATTTATAATAAATTGACACATTACTTAGAAAATATTATTTTACTTAGACTATTCTAATGAAGTCAGCATCCAGTAGAACGCAATAACTCAACGTTAAAATAATTAGTCGATGTATGAGTCAAATTTAAGTAAGAATCCAATGTTGTTGAAGTAATTATCAATTCTTGAAACAAACATCCTGTTTTACCACAACATTGCCACTTTATAACTTGTTTATAAAAAATCAGGGATTGATTAAACTATTTTGTTTACATAAAACTAATGTCAAATGAGCCCTTCGTGTGACAATAAACAAGCAATAAACCTGAAATTAAGATTTATTTTTCCTTCCTGTTTATGATAGTGAAGAATTATAGGAGCATAAGCTTAGATTAATAATACCAACAGATCCGTGGTGTTAAGCAAGATGATTTTAAATATAGTTGTGTCTTTGAATCCTTATGGTTAACCAAGATGAGTTACACCGGTATAGATAGTACGGTCATTTTCGGCTATTAACGAATTGTCTCCATTTAAAAGCACACCAAAATGTCAAATTCCATATAATCCAAAATGTCACAAACGTCAGTTCAGTACAATTTGCAGTTATGAAACGGGAGACACTGACAGGTCAGTCTCAAACTTACTGATTAGTGTATCGTTGAGAATAGATCAGATACATGTACAAAAATCGTTCAACTTAAATGAGCGGATCTGCTTTACTCTGATATCTGTGGAGGCATAAGGCTTGGACTAGATAGTCAGCCAAGAATGTGTTCTATCCCTTTTCGACTCAATTATCTAGTGGTGTACATTTTCTGGGTCGGCTATATCCTGAATACCTGTCTTTGCCTCCTCCCGCTCACCCTAAGTTTACGTAATTTACTACAATGGTCAATAGGCTAAAATTAAAACTACGTCGCTATGGTCATAATTGAGAGCATCTACCGCATAACATGTACGCATAGATTATGATTCCGGTCCAATAATTATATTTTGAGGTTGGTTGCGTTGTTAGGAATGAAGTTTACGAATGCGTAAAAACCTATCTTTCCCGGGATAATTTATTTTCTCCACTGTTTCTTAACACGACGGTGAACATTTACCAGGATGGCAGCGTCATGCAGGAGTTTCCAAACACCTGGGACCGCTGGACGCACCTCGGTAACGACAAGTTCTGCATCGACATCGCTCTGCCGAACGGGAGGAATATCTTCGAACCAGTGGTCCGGCTCTGGACAATACCGGTCCCGGCCGCAGGGGACGACTTTCAGACTGACAGTGTTTTTAACGTAACAGGTAAATTGCCTTTTTTCTCAAATATACTGGTAATAATATATTTATTTCCGTGATTAGACATTTAAATATCATATTCGCAAGGCTAAATTGATTTTTTTACCTCTATAAGCTTGTCGCTCTTTAGTACAATACAACACTTTCACGCACAGAGTACTTACAAGTTTAGTATTTTATTTACAGAGGTAATCTCGTTTCGCGGCGCGTCACCTGTGTTCTTGTCACTCATTTCCTTACTCTTCATATCATATTCTCTACTACAGTCCATGCGCCTTTTCCATACTCTCTCTTTCTCTCTCGTGACTGCTGTTCTGATCACGTGCCGGTCCGGTCAGTTTCTTGGCATGTTAATGGTTAATATAAGAATTTATTTACTGCGGGTTCTAAAATACTACAAGTACTTACTTGGTTTGAATTACCGATAATGCTCATTAGTTTCAGTTTACGTACACCGTTGCTGTATTGCTTAAACTGAAGAAAAAGTCATCAAGTCACATGTATAATTAATAGTACTAACGTGCAGAAGGTTTACTGTCTAAAAAATCCGATGTTTAACAGTAAAAAATGACATCCCGCTCGCACGCGCCTGCAGCATAGCCTGTGTTCTTTCGTTCCTAGCGCGATCGTTGCGGGGCGGAGGCGGTTTTACGGTAAAACGAACGCGGTCCCGGGCACGTTGCACATCAAAAAACCACGCGTTATTCGGTATCGCGGTAGAGCGGAGGCGGCGTGTGACATATGAAGTAGTATTAACAGTCGACAGTTTCGGAAATACCAACAATGCAAAACCTCCGCCCCGCACCGCGCCGCACCCGCTCTGTGCGTTTCGACCTTATATCATCATGTCAGCCGAAAGACGTCCACTGCTGGACATAGGCCTCCCCCAAAGACTTCCACAATGACCGGTCCTGCGCCACCCGCATCCAGCGGATACCCGCGATCTTCACCAGGTCAACCAGGGTACCGGGGGTCGCCGGGACCTCGGGGCCATCATTAGGGGGTAATTGCCATAACCGCCACGCTTGGCATGCGGCTTGGCGATCACAGTGTCTCCACCGCACTCCAGGGATGCTGTTGCCCATCCTCCGGTGGTCTTAGTCGTAGTTTTAGAACATACCCGGGTCCAGCGTGCGAGCTTATATGCTAGAGCCGAATTTAGCCGAAGCAACGAGAGGAACAGGCGTCGCCAAGTTTAAAACGAGTAATTTCCTTATCAGGGCTTCTGATATCCAGCTTCTTCCTGGTCCTCGTCCTCATCGTGTACTCCATGCTGCCTGAGCTCAGGAACCTTTGTGGCATGATCCTCATGGCCTACGTGGTCAGTCTGCTCGGGGCTTTCCTGATGTTGTCGACGCTATACATTATAAGCATGGCTGATCTTAATACGGTGGAAGTTTGTCTTGGATTTAGTAAGTATATAAATATATCTATATATATATATCTATATATAAATATATATTTATCTTAAAATTAGGATATGTACAAAGGGTTAGAAGAGCGGTTTCACGCCTTCCCGACTTGTTGTCGAACCTTTATTAGATTAAAAAATGTCTTTAACAAACATATTTTTTCTTAATTCTCGCAGCTAAGTAATTGGATTATAGTCTTGATCATTATCAAATGAAGGGTTAGACAATCATAATTGTCCAGATTCTATTCTCTACAATCATATCACGATTCCTTTTTGCTTATTGGGGGAATACACGGGTAAATAATTGTGTCTCTTTTTCAGCATTCGTGATCTATTACTTCTTCTTATCATGCTTTTGTTGGATGAACGTCATGTCCGTCGACATCTGGTGGACATTCAGGTATGTTGTTATAAAATATGTATGTATTTTGTAGTTAAAGATATACAGTGTGTAAGGGGATGGCCTCAGTGCCCATCCTGTTGCAAGCAGCGCGTGCAGCGTGTATAATAATAATAATAATAATAAATTACTTATTCAGGGTTAAATAGTACAATAAGTGGCTATAAATATCAATAAGCTATTAACAACAAAGCAGGTTTTAAGTTAATTACAATTAGGATACAATATTAATACGCCAATGCGTCTAAGACTAATGTTATTATACGGGGCTAATATACACATTGTTGCCTAAACTAGGTTACAGTTGTACTCTGTGTTTTAGGCATGAATGGCCTTAGTCATACATAAATAGTTTGCTTGTCTAATTATTTTTTACCTCGCATCAGGAAAACGATAATATTTGAATCTTTGACAAAAAATAATGCTTGGGATTGCAGAACTATTTTAATATAGTAAACAAATTTTCTGTCTCATCGTAGGTCAGGGTTAGCAACCATGCTGTTACTTTTGTTTGGCATACTTTGCTATTTTGATCGTACACGGAGCATTGTTTATTTATTTTATTATATAGAAAAGGCCCAAGGAAAGAGAAGAATCTGTTAGTAAAAGCGTGTTTAGTGCGATATTGTTTAAATATTATATCCATACGTCTCTTGGTGTGCATATTAGGGTTATAGCAAGCCAACTTGTGCTGTTTTAGAATTACGCTCCTAATGAATAGCTGCCTAACTGTTAGTACTTTACATGATTGGTACAATTCCGTGGTCAGAAAATAAAACGGGCGAAAAGTAGTTACTTTCAAAATGGCTCTTTGTGCACTTTCAAGTGTCAATAGAATGGTCTTTGCAGCCCCACCCCATGACGTTATACAGTACGTTAGTATAGATTGCCACAAAGCCAGATATATCCGATGTAACAATTCTTTGTTAGCGACACTTCTTAGCTTTTTAAAGACAAATATAGTTTACGTACCCTAGAAGCAAGAATGTGTATGTGGGATCGAAAAATCAGATTCGAATCAATCATTATGCCTAGGTATTTTATGGTGTGAGCTTTTGATAGAACAGGACATGTATTATATACCTGTTGATTAGTAAGAAAGCAGTGGTGTGCACGGATTGTGTCATTGTGTAATGGTTGTACAGATTTTCTTATAGAAAAGGCCATATATTTCGTTTTTTCAGCATTAAGGGTAAGTAAATTGAGTTTTAGCCAATTAGTAATTTTACAGAAACCTTTTTGAGCATAGTTGTATACATCCGCCCAACTGCTGCCCGAGAATAATAGCACTATATCATCGGCATACGAGATTAGAGAGCCATGGCTTAATTCAAGGTCACACAGATCATTAATAAAAATGAGAAACAGGGTCGGGCCCAAAATGCTACCCTGGGGGACTCCAAATTCGACCTTGTGGTCCGCACTAATGTAGTTGGCAACCTTAACGCACTGCAAACGGTTACTGAGGTAATCCTTGAACAAGCATAGCTGCTTGTCCCTGATTCCTATCTGTTCCAGCTTGCTTAGTAGAATTCGATTATGTTCAAGGTAATTAATCAGTCGTATATTAATGATTTTTTCTAGTATTTTAGATGAAGCTGGAAGTATGGAGATAGGTCTATAATTATTGATATTATCCTTGTCACCCGTCTTGTGGATAGGAATCACAATTGCTTTCTTTAAAATGTTAGGGAAAATACCTTCATCCAGACATTGCTGGAAAATGTGCGTTAAGGGCTTGACTAAAATGTGCTTAAATCGTTTTAGAATACTACTCGAGATATTGTCCCAGCCGACAGCGCAGTCTACTTTTAAGCCATTTATCAGCGATTCTACATCGTGTTTGTCTATATCATACAAAACAAATGAGTGAGTTATTTGTGCGTGTCTAGTGTTAAAGCTGACAACTTTATTTACGAAATTGCTTGCAAGGTTTTTGCCTACGTTAGCAAAAAAATTGTTAATATTATAATATCACAATTGCACACAAACCTTTCCAAAAGGACTCTCAAACCATCCATGTTACAATTTATGCTACGTATATTTTGAGTCAGTACAGTCAACGGATTATTTATTTTTGAGATTTGGTATTTACGTTGCTTGATTTCGAGTTAGATACAATTAAATTATCTAAATCTTTTAATTGAGAGGCCAGTTCTTGCTTTTCGTTTAGGTGCTGTATGGTCATGTGCGCTGCAATACACTTCTGCTTCAAAGACTGATACAGTACAACCAGGTTAGAGGTCCCGTTAGTAATTTTTCTGCATAGGCCGTGTATCTTTTGTTTCTGGTCGGAGTTAAGCTTGCTCTCCGCCGCAACTGCACAGACCTCGCTCAGACACGCTTCAATGGAATTCATCCAGTTTTGCAGGTCCGGAGTTGATACCATCGCTGGCTGTGGGGCTGATTCTGGCATAGCCTCATCTCTCGGTTGAGGGGGCGGGGTTCGGAGAGTTAGGCCACTTCGATTAAATGGACTATCCATAATTTATAGCTAACGTTAATTTAATTAATTAACATCACTGGCAGATCCACAAAAGTAGGTACGTGACACACTTTAGACAGAAACTCGACAGAAAAATAATTATTTTAATAGCGAAGTAATATTAAATCTTATATATATTTTATTTGCAGCAATAGATAGGTATTACTTCATTTGTCTTTTTATGCACTGCCCGTACTCAGTCCGTACACTAACACGACGTTAAGATACCTAATAACATGATTAAAACTTTAGTGGGCTGAACGCACACAAATATATTTGACCTGACAATGTATGATTAATACGAATGCTTAAATTAATATGAATATGAATATCGTACATAAGTTACGTGAGAGAGATACCACACCATCACACCACACCACCACACCACACCAGATACTAATTAATTTTAGAGTACGAGTAATTAGGTACCTACAGACGAAATATGTATACCTACCTATAGTCAGAAAACTTTTTCCATTTCCAGGTCAGAGGAAATTCAATCTTATGTCAAGTCATAAAGATTCACAGGGAAAAACTTTACTTAATCTAGCTGTAGTGGTGTTATTATCGCTGGAGTGTTTTGTAATGAGGAGGTACTACCCCAGATAATATTCTGCTGTCCTACTTGTCTACTCTCTGTTGGCAGTTTTGGAAGACTGACAATTTATTGGCGGTTAATTATATATTTTTATTCTCTAGGGGATACGCCAAAGCTCGGCCCATCCACCGGCGAGGCGAGAAATTCAAGTTTGCCATGTATTGCTTGTACGCGTTCGGGTTGCCAGCGGCCATGACAGTTATGCTGGGACTCGTTGACAAAGCGGACTTGAGCCATATTCCTTGGTTCGTCAAGCCAGATTTGAGTGGATCCGGATGCTTTTTGGAAGGTAGGTTTATTTTATTTTTCCATTATTTCTGCGCCTTGGTACATCAACGGCGCTACCGTACTTAAATACCCGGCGGTGGACTGCGACACAAGAAAAATCAATCCTAATTAGATGGATGTAACTAGCAAAATTTGGAGAGTATTTCATTCACAGTAGGTATAATATAGGTACGTTCATCATTGTATAGTCGACTAGAAAGAGATCGATCCACTCAAAGTTACAAAATATGTATCCGCGTCTTTATTGACTTAACATTAAGGTCGAGGATACATATTTTTGTAACTTTGGGTGGATCGATAGATATATTTGTAGTCGACTGTACATTCTCGTAGCAACACCAAATTTGAAAATTATCAAATGCCTACGGTGCTTATTCACAGGGCTTAACCTATCATTGAAATCATTGTGTTGAATGGACTGATCAGTAAATATAATAATATATTTTATTAATTTCCTCATATTGATAACAAGAATAACATTTATCTTTAGCATTCAAAACAGGATATAATAATGAACAAGTGGTTAATTTCTGAATGTTTTAACTTTAACTTTAACACTTTAGGGTTCCGTAGTGATTCCGCATAGTAAACAAGGCATTCTTAAAAGTTTAGCCATGTCCGTCTGTCAGTCCGCTCTGTCAGTTAGCTCAGCTGTAATCAGGCATGTGTGTGTAAAGTTTTTTAGGGGTTTCCCCTATACATAAAGCTACTGGATATGTGGAAAAAATCATGGTAGTTAGTATAGGTATATAATGAAATTAAAAGGAAAACTATCACAGTGAACTTTGTAAACTTTCAAGTCCGCATTATTGTAACGGGTGGATAACTTTTTTTCTTAGTTATTTTTATTACACACACAAATAATAATAATAATAATAAATCACGTCTCTGCAGTGCACAGGTTGGTAAAGTTTAGTTAGGTAGTGCTTGGAATGGCTGCACCGTCGTCAAACCCCAACAATTTCGCTGCAGGTTTGAATTTGTGGCGTGTGCCTCGTATGCACATACTGGTGGCTCGAATTATGGCAGTGCATATCCTTGTTCTAAGCCAACCCAGTATCGTACAGTGATTTATTCCAGCGGTCTGCGAGAGCTTCGCCTATGTGTTTGACAAAGGAGGTCATCTGTGGTGCGAATACGCCATCGACGAAGGTCACGAGAGGGGTGAAGGTAGCATGTTTCGTTTAGCAAGCAGCGGAGTATTTTCTTTGTTTTTCAGCCTCAGCAGATTTTAGGACAGAAGTGACGTGGCGTGAGATGTAAGAGGGAGCGTCAGTGTCTACAACACGGATATCGAAAAGGGCCTCTCTCTGAGCATTCCATACGCCACGGCAAGATAACGGGTGGATAACTACGGAACCCTACATTGAGCGTGGCCCAACACGTACATAGGCTGCTTTTTTTAAACTAGTAGTATAATATTGAACATCCATTTTTAATCATAGCAGCAGGAAATACAACGGAAATTTATTTCTAGATAACATGTTTGTTGCTATAGTATTACCGCGGGAACGAGTTTGTGCTCATTAAATAATTTAGGGAGTAGGTACATGTTATTAATTAATTGCCAGGGGAGTTTACCGTATGAATTTCAGGGAAATACTTGTAATAAAGCATTATTTACGTTACAAGTATACAATATTACAAGCATTTTTCAGCGTCTGTATTTCCGAGTTTATATAACCTGGACCTTTTTAAGGCACGAGTGAATAGGCATCTTCTGGGTGAGCTCGCTTCATCGTCGGCCTCATCTTTGCCCCCTGGCTAGATGCTGGCCAAGAGCAATCCCATTTTTAATAAAAAAAAATGAAAAAAAGCATTTTGCAGTGTTGCCCACATAAAAAAAGCCCTTTTCAGGGATCACTAGAAAGACATCTTCAGGGTGAGCGTGTTTGATCTTAGATCTTGTCTTATCTTTCATCAGGTCAAACGCAACCCCATTTTTAGTACTTAAAAGAAATCTTATTTCGTGTTTATGACTCTTTGTAAACTGTGAAAACTTAATCTACGTATCACGCTAAAAATGAGATTAAACGACTGATACCTTAACTAGAATTATATTATTCAACATTTAAATTATATGCAAATCACTAACTCCCAATACTTATTCTAGGCAGCGGAAAATTCATGTACCTATACGTGCCTATGCTGATTATCATCGTGATGAACTGGACGCTGTTCCTCATGACCGCGTTCAACATCTGGCGGCTGAGCCGCGGCACAGCAGTGCTGGACTCCCCAGCAGCCGGGAACCCCTCCGCTCACAGGACCCACCGCCACAGGTCAGGGCTAGAACCGTATTTTTTTTTAAATATGTGTATAGAGATGAGTATGTATATTAAACGTACCTATACGTGCCTTTGCACATCGTGATGAAGTGGACGCTTTTCCTCAAAACCGCGTTCAACATCTGGCGGCTGAGCCGCAGCACAGCAGTTCTGTACTCCCCAGCAGCTGGGAACCCCTTCGCTCACAGGACACACCGCCACGGGTCAGAGCTAGAACCGTGAAAATCTTTTAACTATGTATAGAGATGACTATGTATATTGGACATGCCTATTAGTGCCTATGCTGCAGCGTCCAGTTCATCAACTTGATGAACTGGACGCTGCTGCTCATGACCGCGTTACACATCTGGTGGCTGAGCCGCGGCAGTGCTGCTGGGAACCTCTCCGCTGACAGCATAGCGCGCCACAGGTGACGGCTAAAACAGCGAAAATATTTTAAATATGTATAGAGATATATATAGATGGCTATATTGAACATGCATTATTCGAGTGACCGGATCTACTTACTCACCGCGTTCACCACAATTTCCGCACGCATATTCATATTATACAGGCTGATTCAGGAGACGTGAGCAGGATCAACACTACATACATAGTAAATGGCAATGAATCGTTCACCATTGTATTTAAGTGAATAACCCATACCTTTTTCCTGTATTTTAATTTTTGTTAAGTTAAAGTTTAATTCTCTACAATCATGGTCACACTACAACAACTGGTTTATAAAAATTAAACCTCTAACTGTTTTGACAGCACTTTAATTACGACGAAAGTGAATTGTCACATTGAGTGAGATACGATACTTCAAAAGTAATCGGACTCGGATGACATTCAATTTGACACGGATCACTTGACTGAAGTATTCTGATTGTAGAGTGACCATGAATTTCGTAAATAATTTAAAACATTTTGTTTTCAACACCAAAGATAAATGAACGTTAATTTCACTAATAGCGGTACGAAGCAGTAGCTTATGATCTACTGAATCCGTAGTGTTGAGCTTGCTCACGTCTCCCGAATCATCCTGTATAGTCAGAATGTAGTTCTTCAGTGGCTGTGTTATCAACTGAATCATGTTAACAACATTTATAATGGAACATCCATCGCTTTAATGGAACTGAGTCTAACCGGATGCATTCGACAATATGTTTTTCCAGAGAAAAGTATGATACATTAAACATTTAACCGTTTCGCCCAACGTGAAGTTTATCGGCGAATATTACATTTATCAGCGAATATTACGTACACTACATCTTTATGTTATAGATATACCTACACTACAACTTATAAAAGTTGAAAAACCCCGAAATTTTCATTTCAATGCTCAATATCTCAAAAACGGCTAAACAGATTTTGATGAAACATGGCTAAGAACACTCGGGATAAAATTACCTATGACACAAATATAACTAAACGAAAATCGGTTCATCCGTTTGGGAGCTACGATACCACAGACAGATAAACAGACACATTAAAATTATAACACCCCTCTCTTTTTGCGTCGGGGGTTAAAAATAACGATACCTGTAAAAAAAAATGCATTCGAACAAATTAAACTCACTTTTGCCAAAATACTTGGAAATCACATTTGAGAACGCGGATGATTCCTCAGTTCTTCGAGGTGATCCGCCCTCAATTAGTGACAACTGATTGTCGACATTATCAATTAGATTTTACTACTCCTACATCACATACACCTATATGACATATCACACATCTGATTATGTAAAGGACCATGCGTCAAAATGGGCCTAAAACCAACAAAGCTGAGGTTTAGGTCATTAAATAGGTCTTTGACTCTACTATTAGCTCGCATTCACTCTGACCACTGTCTAAAATATGGTCATTAAGATTAAGGTCATTAATATAGGTCTTTAAATCTATTATATCTTATTTGCTCGTATTTACCCTGACTAAAATATGATTATCTCAGTTCTGCAATGGAATTCAAAGAACGTAATGAAGTAGGTTTAAAGACCTGTCTAATGACCTACCTAACTCTCAGCTTTGTTGGTTTTAGGACCAGACTCCATACAAAGTTTCCCATTGTCCTTATTTTATTGTATCGGTAGCACCATGCCGCATGCCGTGTTTGGCAATACCTAAGTGCCTACATACTCATTTACCTATTCAGTGAAACAAAATGGTCACCCTTTCCGTGCACCAGATTTCAAGTCGGTTCTTAATTTCAGATGAAAATGCTCATTTATAATTTAAAAAATAATAATAATAGGTACGTCACGCAAGACCTGTACTAAAAACCTGCATAAAACCTAGCATTCATTCATGTAAAGTTGGTAACCTAATACTAAAATCTATGATAAAATTTGGTGAAGTGTAAAAAATAAAGGGGTGCATTAGAAGGCTTGAATTTCGTAAAATAGAGTGACACCGAGAAGTTACGTTTTTACATAAACTTCGCAACTAGCGTTTTTTACTTATAAGCCACCATTGTCCTAGGCTGATGCTGTACCTGAAACTGTCCGTGATCATGGGTGTGAGCTGGGTGCTGGAGGTCGTGAGCTCCCTGGCTCCACAGTTCCGTGGCTGGTACCTCACTGACGCTTATAACCTTCTGATGGGACTCTTCATCTTCCTCATCTTCGTCTGCAAGAAGAAAATCTTCAAAAAACTTGAAAAGAAGTAAGTTTTAACACTCTTGCTTCAGCAGAGATTAGTATATTTTATTATTATTATATAAGAGAAAAGGCAACCTCGAGGACCTTTGCCAGATTCAGTGAAGGGATAAATTAAATACGAAATAAAATAACGAATCAAACCATTTAGCAAAAAGATTTCAGATGTGACTCTCGCCAAGATGGCGACGACTGGTCTGAATGGTATTATAAAAGCTGCCAAATGCTAATAGCATGATTACATTTAAGGCAGGGGTAAATTATTCGTCTTTAACTAGCAAGTAAGTAAGTGCGAGAAGGACAATTGATTTATGTGAAACGTAAACCAGATCACGCTACCAGTGTCGATTAAAAAAATATTGAAATAGCGCTGTAAAATAAGGTTACTGCTACCTAAAGGTAATTTGTATTGCAATGAAGTCTTCGCTTGATACAACGCCATCCAGTGAAACATTGAGGTGGTATCTACTCCATAAATACGCAGCATAATAATTTAATTTTTGAGATACCCTATTAATAACCTAACTTAAGCATTTTATATCGAATAATACTAGTGCTAAAGGAGAAAAGGAAGAATGAAATGACTCATTCATATACCTATAAATCACTGGTTGACTTAGTTTTCCTTACAACTTGTTTCATTGGGGTCATAATTTCATTATTTAATTAACTCTTAAATATAAGGAATATACAAGTCAGTTTCCTCATATTTTTCCGTGATTTAGTAGAAGGTGCTTCAGTAAATTAATTATGTATTTTCGTTCAAGAATTCCAAGAAATACAATACCTACACGTAGAAGTATCTGGGCGTTTGACCTTTGCTCGGAATGTTTCGTGGTTTCCCGGAGAATACGAGATACAGAAGATGAGATAATAGCTAGATCGATTTTTCGCCCCCGTAAACGCGCGAATAGGGTATTTCACAGCACTAAACTTTTTTTAACGTTACGAATAAACAAATCATATACAAAAATAACCTTCAGCTTATTAATGCAATTTCAAACATTTTTAAATCCATAAACATGAAAATAGGGCGCAGTTCGACCATAGAAAATTGTGATGTTAATTTATTATTAGGCATGCCACGCTTCTCTACAAACTTCTTACTAATCGAACGTTTTTGACGTTTCGAAAAAAGTTGCTGATTTGACTATCACTATCAGTGAGATACCGTTGAAATACTGTATTGTGTTACTGGTAAGGTATTATATTTATTTAAAAGTAGATTTATTAATATGTCCCTTATTTTTTTCAGAATCGGTATGAAGCGCGCGCAATGGTCTCCAATCTCAAAGAGCCGCTCAGCCAGCGTTTCTTCGGATTCAGACAGTCAAGATACTACTTCTCAAATCTGCTCCAGTCCTTCAGGGGCTAGTTATTATAAAGCGTGATGAAAAAACAACACGTTGCATAACAAGGGTTGCATCATAAAATTAGCGCTCAAAGTTGAATGCAGTGAAAACTGCGACCATATAGAACAGACCATACTATACCTCAGTGTGGAACAGAACGAGGGACTTTTACGCAAAAGGGGAATTTTTCAGCCTTAGTACTTTTTTTTCTAATTGAAGATGTTAATTGGAGCGAAGCGAAGCTCCACAACCCCCGATTCGCGTATAGGTATATTGTTGTGACTCTTACTTCTCCTAAACCATACAATATAAAATAACTGAGTTTACCACCGTGATAGACTAACGCAAGGTAGGTTTTCAAAAAATAAAATCTAAAATCAGACATACTACGTAGGAATAATCACCGAACCCGACTGAAGGCATTGACAATAGCTTCGTTCCATTACGTCGGGCGCACCCTGCTCACGACTACCTAGTATTTATAGCCGTTTTGAAGATACTGCTCGTTATAGTTGAAATTATTTAAATTGGCCGAATTGTATAAAATTAGTCCGTGCAAAAAGAGACTTTACCATCCAAGGTAGAAGGTTCGAATTCGAATGTCAGTTTATTAAAATGTCGGACATTTTAACTCATTTCAACTATTAACTTTAGTGCAAAAATCAGAATTGTTTCAATCGTGGGAAAATCTAAAAATAAATCTGATAGCTGTTATAATATTTTTTTACAGTACATATGGTGCTACTTTACCGCACGAGTGCGGTAATCAGAAGATTACGTGCATATGTCGAAACTTTAACGCATTCACTGCCACCGACGCACATGTGCGTTCACTTCTATGCAAGTTTGTTCCTGGGGGGCGTGGCTGGCAGTGAATGTGTTAAAGAGCCATATGTACTGTAAAACGTTGTACGATACACGTGCGAATAGGTAATTCGCAACTCGTGTCGATTTAAAACACTCCCTTCGGTCGTATTTTAATTTATCACCACTCGTTGCGAATTTCCTGTTCTGTGCACTTGTATCGTAATGTACTATTATTATGCAACAGTTACATAATAACGGTTCTAAAAATTCGAATTTAAATCCAGCTTTACGCAATGCTTTACGATGATAATAGCTTGATTGTAGACTTACGATAATATTATATTTTCAGTAAAGTCTTACGTTCTGTTCCGCCCTGTATAAGGTTTCTTACGGGTCAACAAATATATACCGAAACCAAGCCGAATCCTACCTATGGCATTTTAGTTTCGAGACACAGTCGGGTATACTCGTAGGCTGGTTGTGATTTTTTTTCCATAGGACGAAATCGGAAATTGAAAAATTCATGTCTGTTAATGTGAAACTTTATTAATTTATGTCAAATGCCAGAATGAATAATTTAAATACGTACTGGTACACGTTGTAGTAAATCTGAGTAAATAATGCTTTATCGTCGGATAAACTCGGAACACGACTAGACCCGACGAAATGTCAGTCGATTACCGCATGACCGACATGACATATTTTAATTATTAGGCACGGTAGTTAAAATAAATAATCGTATGGCATTTATTTTCGAACCGTGAGGTCTTCGAGAAGACAAGTACAGTTGCCAGTTTTTTAGCACGTTGCTTAACGTGGTTGTACGTGGGCGCAGCTGGGCTACGAACGCTCCCGGTACGTGGGCGTTGTTCAGATAAGCACTCATATACAAATGGTACAATTTTTATTTTAAGATATGTGACAGGGTTTTTTCAGTGGGTACCTGTCTACAACTATTTTTAACCCGTATATAAAGGCTAGAGGCGATCTAGCGACCACATACGTGTCAATAGAATTTCAATTTTATTTCTGCGATTTAAAGTTCATAACTTTCGTAAAAAGTGACTTGTCTTGAAATTATTTTGTTTTTTGTAAACCCTTCGACGTTGGTGGTGCCTTGTTAAGGGTTAAGAATTTATGATCTTAAATTAAGAATTCAAATTATGACATTTAGGTACGTTTATTCATAGGTTATTAGGATTATTGCAAATTCGTAAGTAAATTATTTAAGGTATGTCAACAAAAAAAATGTGTTCATAAAATCAAGGAGTATTAAAATGCATTTGCTTAACCATAGGGAAATTAATTAAGTACTTAATTAAATAACGTTTAAAAATTAAGTTAGAACCTGTAAGTACACGTTAGTAATATGGGATGCCAAACAATTGATTTTATGTCAAGTGCAATAATTATATTTACCACAAAGTCTTCATTTCAATGTACAGTCGAATTCAAAAATATATGCACGGACAAAGTGACATTTTTTTTATTAAGTACTTAAACCAAAGAAGAGCCAAAGAAGTTACAAATCGAACTGCTTAGGTTAGGCAAAATAGATAGTTTATTTCTTAAGTTTAGATAATCAAACTATTAATTGTATAATTTACACTTTTTACACTATTTTAAGTTAATTTTTAACCGAAACTGTTAAGTAGGTACTGTTTTGATTAACTGCTTAAAGTAATACACAAGATGAATAAGCTACCTAGTTATTTTACTTGCATTTTCTCACTTATGCGTGTATAGTCTGCCCAAAATGTGGTCTACTAGTTTTGGACCTAATTGGAAAAAATACAATACAGTCGAAAAGTAAAACGCTTTCTAGGCTGACTGTACCTACCTCACTCATCCTAAAGCGCCTCCGTTAAAACTTGTGCGAGCGCACGCTTCCCATCCAATCCTAATTCCTATCTGCGGGCCTATGATGGTTGCCATTAAAATTAATTAAATATTAAATATTGGGGGACAATCTTACACAAATCGACCTAGTCCCAAACTAAGCAAAGCTTGTACTATGGGCACTAGACGACGATATACGTACTTATATAGATAAATGAAAACATCCAACACCCAGGAACAAAGATACATGTTAAATGCACAAATAATGCCCTGGCCGGGATTCGAACCTGGGACCTTTAGCTTCGGAGGCAGTGTCACTACCAACTAGGCTAAACAGGTCGACACATTTTATCACTTATCGTCGTGGGTAAGACACCCTTCACTCTCGCACTCGCATACTTGTCAGAACGTGACGAATGTGTTATCCACGACGATAAGTGATAAAATGGCAACCATCATAGGCCCGCTGAAGGTTATAGGTAAATGTTTTGATCTACTGGATCACGCCAAATCGACTAAATGGAAAAATGAAATGGGGCATCAGTCGCGGGTGTAGGTTTTCAGGCGGGAGGGGGGAGAAATTTTGAGCACCTAACACCTGTTTCAGAGGGGAGGGGGGTAAATTCTGTAAATTGCCCCTATTAATACCTTTCCTGTCCGGATGCCCCCAATGTGGGGTCATGAACGTTTTCTTCGGAGACAATTCTTCCACTGTAGGGGTCACATCCCCATTCTGAATGCTAAGTTGGACTTGTGACATTGTCAGATCGTTTTGTATGCGGACAGTGAAGGTGTTAAGATACCTACGGTGTGTGTTGTTCAGCTTCAGCGGAATAAAACGCACGTTACCAAGTCTTTATTGGTTTGTGGATTCGTCGTGTTGAGAGCGAATTACATTTCTGCACGGCTAGCACAAGACGGCGCGCGCGAGATAGACTATCCGTCTCTATCTAATGGGTGCATACGGAAAGCGATATAGCACGCGTGCCGTCTTGTGCTAGCCGTGCTGAGGCATGTCCCTTACTCATTAATCATTATTTTAAACAAGTGAAAGCGTCCGTTAACAAAATTATAATGTTCATTCAATCCACTAGGAACCCCAGCACTGCACGGGGTGAAAATTCTGCTTTGATTGAAAATTATAATTTATTTAGCAGTCGCTTCTGCTTCGTAAAATTGAGAATTTTGATTTAGTATGGGATAGTGCATTATTAATTTGAGACGTAGGAGCCGATTATGAAGTTGAAATAACGGTTCACGTCGTTTCAAAGATTCGTCACGGGTTGTGCCCCCTTACTCCTAATGCAGCGCGTACTCGTGAACTATCTAAATAATAGAAATATTTATTCGGATAACACATCATCCGACCTTACTTATCACTTATCAACACATGTCTCCCAGACACTATTGGACTCTATTGCCGAAAGCTTTTTATTTACTATGCAAACAGCTCGCTGCCGCCTGCTGATAACTAGACATCGTAGCCTATGCTATGTATGAACGCTTGTGAATGCAGATCAATCACAAGCGTGCTACCGACCCTTTTTTGATATGAGTATTCATCGTATTGACAGACATCACAACACCACAACAAGCAAATTTTTAACAAAAAAGCACCGACTCCAAACTTTGCCAGACCCCATCCTCTTGGAATATAATTTGAGGAATTCCTTATTTTTTGCCTTACCCCATCCTTTTGGTATATAATTTAAGGAGTTCCTTCGATTTTTGCAAGATCCCGTCATCAGATCTAGACTTGGTGACAATGGAACCAATTAAAAAACACACCCTTTCAAAAAAAAAAGAATTTTTGAAAGCGGTCCACTAGTCTCTGAGTAATCGGTGAACATATATAAAAAATTCCGACCAATTGAGAACCTCCTCCTTTTTTTGAAGTCGGTTAAAAGTTCATGTGTGTAGACATCTCTAGGTGTTACTTTTTCCCTCTGAGGTTTTTCCACACATTTTGATTTTGTTTTTCCTAAGTATGCTTTTCTATAATGATTCGCCTGGCATTTTGCTCGCAAAAATCTATTATGGTTTCCGAACGCATATATGTCAGTGAACTGTCAAAGTCAAAACTGACGTGGTCAAAGTTTACAAATGAAGCTTTGTTTAACATATTTAGCAATTGACATTGTAATACGATCTAACCTTAAATTTGCATACACGCAAAATTTATTCAGTAAATTAATTAAATATTTCAGATAAATTTTTTAAAATTATATTTATTTGTCTTTAGAGATCACTTTTCTACGTATTTGACGGAGTAACTGCGTTTTGTTTTCAATCAAGCACTCTTCATAAATGCGCTATTGGCATAGTAGCATGATTGATTTTTATCCTGATTTCTCTCCGAAGTTCCCAGCTGTTTAGCTGCAATATCTGCATTGCGCCTGCCTGAACTGAATGCACTTGTAAAAAAAGTTTCCCCGGAATCGGGACCCCGGATTTCAGTCACCATGTCGACCACCGTAGATGAAAGGTGTGAATAGTTTCAGAAAATGCGCCATCGAATTTGTGTTGGATAACATTGATTATATTCGTTTTTCGATGTAATTTCAGGGTTACGGATGAAGTGGAGGCTTTGGAAGCAATTTTAATGGATGACGTGGTAATTAAGAGGGTGGATGACGTGCCTCATACGATCGAAACGGTGGTGCATCCTTCGACAGGGGATGATACAGAACAACAGTATGTTTGTGTGACTTTAGAGGTCAGGTTGACACCGGACTACCCTGACAGCAGCCCCGAGGTCACGCTGCGCAACCCTCGTGGCTTGGACGATGCTCTGCTTGCCACTATTAATTCACAAATTCGAGAGAAGTTGCTGGACTGTCTTGGGCAGCCTGTAGTTTTCGAGCTCATTGAGGTATATAATGCCATATTCGTATCTTTTATTTTTATTAAGCCTTTTTTTTTTCCTTAACAGCTCTATTTGTTGTTTTGTAAGTTCTGTTTTATATAAAACTAAATTAAGGACCCCTGACGGGTATAGGCCTCCTCCATGTCTTTCCATTTGTGGCATATTCGTATCTAAAGCATTCTAATAAGAAAACATTGCTGTCTAACATTGACAAGGAATACATTTCACATGTTGGTTGGCAAGTGATTATACTTCATCAAGTCATTTAACAACTCCTTCCTGTATTACGACATTTAAAACAAACCACAGACTTGTTTGATCTCATTCTCAATATTACAGATTATAAAGCAGGTTGCATAATACAGGTTGTCTGGCAGATTGTGTGCTAAATGATTAGGGAGGGTAGGTAGGGACATTTGCAACAACTCTCTCTTTCAGATGCTCATTTCATTCTCAAATTTTATCCCATTAATAAAATGTCAGAATATTGTTTAGATTTTTTTATTGTTAATATGCATATAGGCAAAATGATTTAAAATCAACTAATTCTATGGTGCAAAAAAGAAAAGAGAGAGATCTAATCTTAGATGGTCAGATGACTTTAAAAAAAATAGGAGGAGGTATCTGGCTGCAAAAAGCAAGGGACCGTGACAAATGGAAAGCTCTGGAAAAGAACTTTGTTAAGGGACAAGTTGAGGTTGTCAATGGAGAATTAGAGTAGTAATAAAATCTTTTAACAAAATAAATAAAATAATAGATATATGATAAGCATAGATGATAAGAAAAGTGTAACCTCAACAATAAAGCTATTTGTATTTTCTTAATTCTATGGTGCCCCCTCGCTAGTAAATTTTTCATTGTACATTAATAACACTGTTTTTGTATACATTCCCTCCAACTTATCAAATTACAGTTGATCCGTGAGAATCTAACAGAGAGTAACTTACCGAGCGGCCAGTGTGTGATCTGCCTGTATGACTTCATCGAGGGGGATGTGTTCATCAAGACGCAGTGCTACCACTACTTCCACAGCCGCTGCCTTGCCAGCCACCTCATCTCGGGACGGAAGTACTACCAGGAAGAGCTGGAGAAACTGCCAAACTGGCAGCAAATGCAGGCACCACCATATCAGGTAACCCATGTTATTATTTTTACAGAAGTATTATTATTATTATATATCATTTTAGACAGGCAGCTCACGCTGATAATCATAGTTCACTACGCACAAATCACTGCTTTAGATCATACTCTTTTTCTGAGAGATAAAAGTAAAATCATACTTTAAGAAAGAAAACATTTCTTGTATCATCAATACTTCATGAGATAATGTGATAGCATTCATCATCATCATCATCATACCAGCCAAGGCATGTCCACTGCTGCACATAAGTAAGACTCCCCTTAAAGAGTGCCACAATAACCGGTCCTGTGCTACCCGCATCCAGCGAACTTCTATAACCTCCAACAGAGGTCAGGAGTACAGTCCACCTTGCTACAAGCTATTATTTCACATGCTTTTATTTACTCGCAATGTTTGTATTTAGGGACTGCTTGGACCCGGGTATGTCCTAAAACTACGACCAAGACCACCGGGGGATGGGCAGCAGCATCCCATCGGTGGAGATACTGTGATCGCCAACTCAAGCGTGGTGATTATGGCATATACCCGCCGTGAATTGGGGGTGGGGGTGTCCAGCCGTGGATATCCTTTGGCTGATATGGTGATGGTGATGGTAGTGGTTTGTATTTATGATTGGGTCAAATCTTGCAAAAAAGGTTTGAACCATTTCCTACAGACCGGTTATGGTTGAGCTGAAATTTGGTATACCTTTGTCACTTTGATGACAATACATCAAAATGGCACCATAAAGCTGGTCTGATGATGCAGTTGAAAGGTGGTCATAGAAACTACTGCAATCACAAGATAAACCTGTCATATTTGGGCTCATTGGATGGAACCCTAACCAAGAGTCAAAGACTGCAAAAACAGGTACAGTCGGCAATACAAACCTTGTACAGTCAACAGCAAATGTAGATGATTATTTTTGTACTTTGTCGTACTAACGGAACAATACTGCGACCGTTGGGATGCGTCAAAATAGTGCAAGTGACAAGGTACTAAAATTATCATCTACTTTTGCTGTTGTCTCTACTAAAAATTACATTTTTGACTGAGAGTTATTTAATATTGAAACAAATATAAGTATTAAAATGTAATGTATGGCCTGAATTGTACTAAAATAATAGTGCACTAAATTTCTTCTAGAAATACTGTCCTTCTCTTGTAAAAGGAATCAAGTCAAATTTATCAAATTAATCACCATTTCAAGCTGGAATCAACAATGTTTTACTTACTACCATATGCGCTATTATTCCTATTTGTTTCAGTCAATTTTCCACTATTTAACATGTTACTGTTTTCGTCTAAATAAGGAAAATATTTGCCTACAATGCGAGAGAATAATCATGTCTGCATCGCAGTCCTATATTTCGTCCTATATGTAAAATGACACATTCTGTTCAGTACAGTACGAAATTAGTAAAAATACTGAAAATATATGTTATTTGGAATCCTTACGATGACGTTTTACTTCTGGACAAGGTACAAAAAGTTTTCTTGTGTTTTATGTACAAGAAAATGTATGGATACTACCCATTTTTGTACCCAACCAAATTTTTGCTAGGTATGGACTCCCTGGAAGTCAGACGTAATTTTGCACTTCTCATGACTACCTGCATTATCTTGCGTGGCGAGTCCGAACTGTGTAGAATTTTAGTGGAGCCATTGGTGCGACTTTCTGTACCATCAACCATCACTGACGAAATTCGAGTTCCGGCCCCGTGAGCGATGTCTGCTAGCGGCACCGACGTCACGAACTGTGTCACGCAAACAATCCCCGTTGGTCCGCGCTTTACACCTCCTGAACCTTCTCCTTGCATCAGCACCTGAGTGTGATATGTTAGCTAGCAGATGGGCAGTTGTGCGTGATGAATGTCTGAGGTTCTGCGAGAAGATGGATGTACGTGTCTCGTCAGTCTGATTTGATGTCTTTGCTTTGTTTTTATTTCATTTTTTTGCCTATGGTTTTTATTATATATTGCAGTTTCACAGTGCTTTGGTTTCCCTTAATGCTGTGTAATTAAATGGAATAAATAATTATATTGGTATCAACATATTTTTACATAACTCGGTCAGTGTAATATTGTTTGAAAATGTTCTCAGCAAACTTGTCCAGTATGTCGCTGTGTGCTGGCCTGCGATGTGGATACTCTGAAGAAGGCCCCGGCGCCACTGGAATCCATCACTGCCCCACCGTTCTGTCTCACTGCTGAATTGAAGGTAACATCATGAGTCGCCAATAACCAGTACTTATATAAACCAATGTGCTTAGATTTCGTAGACAGATATGTTTAATAGAATGTTAGAATTACCACAATACAATGGAACATAATAATTATTAAAACATAGTTCTAAAATGTATGTGAAGCTGCGTACGCATTGAGCGACTCGGCCCGAGGCGTGCTCGCCCCGAGCGGCGAGCTGCTCGTGAGCTAAACAGTACCACATGCCTACATTGTGGATGCGTCTCACAAAATGGCGTCGGATTAGATAACAGCTGTTGCTGAGTCTTTTAACTATAACTTACATAATCATTAAAATTTGCAATCCTTTTTCAGCCACTTGCCGGTATCCGATTGAGCTGAAATTTGTCATACTTTTATGTAAGTTCGGTGGCAATATTATGGTACCATCGAACTTATGTTACTTAGATATTACTTATGGTCTTATCTTGTGGGGATCAGCTGCAGATATTAAAACTGTTTTTATTTTGCAAAAAGGGCTATTCGAGGAATTCATGACTTGGGGTCGCGTGAGTCATTAAGATAATTTTTCAAGGAAATAGATATTCTAACCCTGCCGTCCTTATACAGCCTTGGCCAAAAGTATTGACCACCCCTTATTTTTCGTTGTAACTTATAAATAAACTATTTTTTTTTATTACAAAACTACACATTGACGCAAAATTGAATAATGTATATAAACATCTAGAAAACTTTAGCAGATATAATTTCGAAGTAGCTATTTATCATAGAAAACTGAACCCTAAAAATAATCGGGTTCGTAATAAAAGCACCAAATGCCTTTTTTTTGCAATTATTTTTAACGTCAATGAATAGCTAGTGTTATTGAAAAACATTAGAATTTTCTATAATAAAAGATATAAAATGCTTTATTCAAAGTTTTACTTTTATATGAAATACGCGGGGGTGCTTAATACTTCTGGCCAAGGCTGTACGTATTTGAAATAATAATGTATGTTAGGAAGAATTTGTGCTATTTCCCAACGAACGCTGATAAACCAATAGCCACCAGAAACACTGGGAAACTCAAAATAAACTTCTATAGACTAGTAAAGGCGAAAAAGTCGTTCTTGAAAAATTGTATCAAGTTCTACAATAAAATTCCTAAACACATTACTGAACTTAGCAATTCAAAATTCAAATCTGTAGTAAAACGACGACTTATTTCAAAAGCATATGATAAGGTTAACGATAACATCATGGATAGGGATGTTTGGCCGTGATAGCGTCCTGTACGGATAATCTATCGCGAAAATAGATTTTCTACAAGAGCGTTGTAGTTTTGTGGTAGCTGACACTGTAATTTTATATTTAACTCTACGATGTATATTGTTTTGAAAAAATTGCACCTCGCCGGGTTTCTTACGCTGGTTCTTCTCGTGGTAGAGGTTAATTTTTCCGAACCGGTGGTAGTTTATTGACGTTCATAGGTAATTTATCATGAACCGACTTCAATGGGGGAGGCCGGTGAAAGATTATTATACTTAGATGGTGCACTCTTAAATTCCATACCATGAAATAAAAATATCTATAAGTATGTTTATAATGGTAGAAGACTAAGTACGCTCAATTTCTCATGGAATCCTCCATCAGAACTCAAGCTTGACAAAAATGTGTCTTGAAAACCTAACTTGCTTGACAAACACAACGAAAAGAACAAATCGCCAAACGTGAACTATGCGTTGTTGAAGAGTTCCGTTCTGATCATCATCAGCAGTTCCACTTTATCAAATGTCACTTTTTTGAATGTAAATTCTTGATTAGTTGATGAAAATACTAAAATCACTATATGTGTGCCTTTTACATTTCTGGAGTTCCCTGGATTTCTCATGGATCCAATCATCAGAACCCAAAATAGAACTTGCTTAACAAACACAGCTAGGAAACGTGAACTTTTCGTCGTTGAAGAGTTCTGTTCTGATCATCATCAGCAGTTCCACTTCATCAAATGTCACATTTTTGTATAACACAACACAAGCCATAACACAAGCCTTATTGAGCTTACTATGGGACTAGTTCGATTTGTGTAAAAAATTGTCCTCTGATATATATATTTATTATTTAATTATTTGTATGAAAATGCTTGATTTCATCATCAGAACTGTTTTTTGACAAAAACGGGACCAACTTGGATGTCTTACTTACAATCAAAAAAAGAATTTTTAAAATCGGTTCAGAAATGACGGAATTCTGGAGTAACAAACATAACAAAAATGCAATCGAATTGATAACCTCCTCTTTTGAAATCTTTAAGTCGGTTAATTACTTTTACTTTTTACTGATCTGTTGAGACAGAAGTAAACTCCACATGATAAACCCCGCGTGTAATGGGCTCATTGAAACCGTCTTAACAAGTAATTGATGCATGCAGTCGGCAATAAAAGCTTGTACAAAACATTAAATTTTTATCAGAAAATTATTATATTGTTTAATAATGATTAAGAAACAAAATTTAAACCACAGGCAGTAACTAAAACGACGGCCGCAGTCCTCTGGCGCGTACTATCAGCGTCACAGTTAACTAACCATTCGTGAACCTTATTGCATCGGGATAAGGTCTAAACTGCGATGCTGATCGTACAGATACCTCAATCTGGTGGTTGTCGGCAGGCGCTGCAGCTGAAGATGTCGGCGCTATTGGCGGCGCAGGCGGCCAAGGGCGGCGTCGTGGGCGCCGGGCCCGACGGCCCACCGCCGCTCACCATCACCAGCCCTGCCCCCGACAACGTACGTTACACCACCACATGTAGTCACAGGTGGCGACTAAGGGCGGCGTCGTGGGCGCCGAGAGCTTTTCACTTCTATTGCGAGAAAAATAGACAAATAATGAATATAATTAAGGTTATGTTATCATATTTATACTAGCATATAGCTCGCCGACGTCGGGTAGTGTTGCAAGGGGACCGTCCCGATTTAACTTTATGCATTAGAGCATAAAAAGCGACTTAATTTTTTGCCTACGCACAACATAAAGACGAACTTTTAGAGCATGAAAAGTGCAATAGTTATTTGTTCAACAAGAGAGCAAAGTAGATTTTTGCTGCGAGTGTTGATATTGAGTCCAGAGCTAGCGAAAGATTCTATAATTGACTCGCTATGCTCGTGATTCAAAATTAGAATCTTGAGCGTAGCGAGGGACTCAAAGACACGAGATGCAAATATCTTTTCTCTCGTGTGATACATACAACTTTTCACCTCAGCGGCGAAAACATATAACGCAAAGGAATAGTGATAAAGAGAATAAAGTTACTTAAATTAACCTACGGTATGATAAATTAAAAAGTAAGTATATTTCACGCTCGCAGCAAAATTGCATTTTGCTCGTTGGTTTCAAGCAGGAAAAGTCGCACGCTCGCAGCAAAATTGCAATTTGCTTACGGGTTTCAATCAGCATAACCGCCATTTTCGAGCCGCTGAGGTGAAAACTACTTTATCTTAAATAATGTTGGCAGGAGGCGAATGGGTCGGCGAGCGCGGCGTCGGACGCGAAGCCCGCGTCCCCGGGCGCGCAGAACGGGAACGCCTCTCAGGACGCCGAGCCGCGGTTCCGCCCGCCCTACAGGTACTGTACCCCCTACCCTCTACACACTCGTCTAGTGGCATAGGAAGGAAGCAGAGTAATGTGGCAACGCTTAGCGCTCCCTGTTAGGAGTTACTACACCTTTCTGAAACCAGAACCTTTAGAGCGGCACGTACAGTCGGGGTAAGAAAAGGTTCGTCACCTTAAAGTCGACATTTGCTTGCACCAAGGCACTTATCAGTCCTGCCAACGTTTCGTTTCAAACGAATGCGAATATTGCTTTGACCTTTACAATTACATGCTAACCGACTGATACCTTACCACCACCATATCAGCCGTAGGACGTCCACTGCTGGACATAGGCCTACCCCAATTTCATGGGGGGTAAATGCCATAATCGCCTCTCTTAGCATGTGGGTTGGCGATAGCAGTACAGATTTCCACCGAACTCCAGGGATGCTGCTGCCCATCCCCCGGTGGTCTTGATCGTAGTTTTAGTACATACCCGGGTCCGTGACAAGTTAATGATTATAAAATTTTCGCTAATGATAAAGCCAGCTTCACGATTTGCAATAATTGCAGCTCTTTCATGGATATTGAAATTCCTCTGCATTATATAATTAAATACGACGCAGTGTAATAATAATAACTTGATCGCCAAAATTACAAGAGAAAATATTGACACTGACAATTGAATAGAACATAATTTCATTTGTTTATGTGACTATGTCATTAAAAAGGTTTGGTTGTTGATATGAATCTAGGTATCTATAGGTCAGAGGTACTTGTCTATTTAGTACTTTGGTTTCAAAAGGTACCCCGACTGTACATATATATTAGAGTGAGAGGCTCAGCTCCATATTCAGGATGCTAAAATCAGGACAATGTAACCGGCTTTTCTCCTCTTTTCACTATTGACCTGGGCTTGGCCCAAACAAGACGAGAAGAAAGCATATCCCACTCTAAGAAACAACGCCCTGACCTGAAGTACAGTAAAAGACACGCAATGTGTCTTCCGCGCAGTTTTCTAAGTGGTGAGTAAGGTTGCTAAAGCTCCTCATTATTATAGTTGTAAATATAGTAAGTACATTGTTTAACGAGGGGCGTAAGCGGAAAATTGCTAACGAGAGTCTATCAGAAGCCCGAGGCCGAAAGCGGGGGGCTTTTGATGACTCGATTTTGCAATATTTTTACGCCCGAGTTAATCACAATGTTTTTCATCACATTTGCGAGGAAATAAATAACTCCAGCACCAGTCCTAAATGAAAAAGTCGACAACTTCATCTCCAGATGAAACTATCAGTCCATGATCGCCGGGGCTTCCTTGCCAGAGAAGTCCGTAGCTTCAATATTTCAACCAATCACAAAGCAGTATTCTTGCGGCGCGCGGCCTATTCGATTTTTCAACTTCAATATTTAAACCAATCACAGAGCAGTATTCTTGTGGAGCGCGGCCAACTTGTTTTTTTTAAACTAATCGGATCAGAAGATCAGATACAAACTCATAACTCCCTCGAGAGTTATGAACGTCCATAACTCCAACGGGAGATACATCGGTTATAACTGTTCTATACGCCTCCGTACAATAAGACTTTTTATGAGCAAGTGTGATGAAAAAACGTTTCCTAAATCAAGTCTGAGTTCCTCTGGAGTCGTAATATCGTACGATTACGATGTCTGCTTACCATCAGGTAGACCGTATTGTCTTCAAAATTAGGGCACAAGGCGGAAGTCGACATCGGTGCAACTGGAAAATTGCCTGTAAATAACGAATTAATCTGTAATAATAATGTCGCCAGGGGCTTCAACCGCCGCGGCAAGCCGGGTCGGCGCGGGCGCGGCGCGCGGTGACCCGGCCCGCCCCGCCCCGCGCGCCGCCCCGCCTAGCTACCGCCCCCCGCCGCTCGCCCCGCCCCCGCCCCGCACACAACGCACTCACGCACCGCACCGGTAAGACACACTTTCGTCTGCGCGGCTGATCTGCCGAAGACACTTGACGAGGTCCAGCCTAAAATGGACGCTATTACGGCTGCGGTAAGCACCACTTTTGACTGCGCATCCGTTCTGGTCACGAACCTTCCCCAGTTTGACTCAAAGACGGACGTTATTTCTGCTGCGGTAAACTTTAATTTCCTTTTCGCGTCTGATCTGCCGATTCAAATATTAAAAATCAAATCCAAAATGCACTCTAGTATGTTAGCGTTAAGCTCCAGTTTCGTCTGCGTGTCTCGGCTGCTATCGAGTGAAGTAAATTGTAGGTCATTTTTCGTTTTGTACTTCCGTATTGAGTGTATCGCTGGCGATCCTCAAAATGAAATGACCAGTTTTGTCTGTACCATTGAAGAATACTCGTCTCGCTTCGGCATTTTCAGGACAGGTATTTTACATGTTACAATTTGCAAAGTAAAGAAAAATCTTTTCGATTTCACTTTCGAAACGTTAACGCATTTGTATTGTATTATTTGCGACCCACATTGGGTTGGCAGTAGACAGGAGAAAGCTAATTTCGACTTTGTAGATAATGCGTTAGGGTGCTTTTTCTATTGTACGGGCAAGTCGCATAGTTACGTGAATTTTAGCTTTATTTCCAACGAACTCCGGTTGTATTTTCGTAGTACAGTTAGCATATCGTGTCTCCTTGAACGATTTATAATGATTGTTGTATACACAAAACAGCGTAGACACGAAAATCGAACATCAATGTTTGTATATCTCCGTCTCTGGCGGTCGAGTTACATAAGTGTGATAAAGACAGAGATATCTAAACTTCGCATTCCGATTTTTGTGAACATAGCTCAGATATCCGAAGTGTTAAAAATCAAATTATTACAGCTAAACTCAATGTGCTTAGTAATTTTATGTCAGAATACCAGTAATTTTAATATGGAAACGGCTTTCATAGGTCGAAGTAAGCATAGTGAGACTGAAAATATATGGACTGTGAGTGACTCGGCGAGTCCTGGAGGTGCTAGACATGTCAGATTGAGTGTTGCATTCGTTATATCGAAATTAAAAATATCAGTGCCAATTTTGTACAATACAGGGTCCCTTTTTCCTCAAACCGATTTTAAAAGTCGGCCCACGTACCTAACGAGACTGATTTATTGTTATCCACATATATGTGTACAGTTAAATGTTTTTATTGAGATATTTTTAGTGTTAACCTTCCACATTGTTATTTGGACCAAGATGCTCATCCCCACACCGTGCTAGGATACATTTCTACATAATTTGTCATATTGACATATAACGGATATAGATCCAGTTAGAAAATCTCTCTTTTTCTGCACCTTGCTTATTTGTAATAGGGCGGAAAATGTATAAATATTTTTGACGTGAACTGTATACTCGAGGAATGTAAAGGTTCGACTTTATTTCAATGATGTTAAGGTCCAAAATTAACGACGTTTTTCATTCCGCGGCTGTCATTAGTGCACTGATTAACCTTTTTATTTTGTTGATTTATAATATTTAACGGTAATTACGTTCTTTTTTTTCTTATTGGATCTATATATCGTATTTAAACTGTGATATAAAATTATTCCCTAATTTTTCCGTTGTTATAACTTTAGACCCATCAAGTTGTTATCTTACTTTATCTTTGAGGCAATCACTGTCAGTGATAATGCTTCTTCTTGGTTTAGTCTGTGCCTCAGGCTTTTTGTTGCTTTATCCCGGGCCTAAAAGCACCAATCACCGCACAAAAACTACATATTTGAGCCTGGAGGAGGGTAAAATGTTATACTTCACGGGTTGTCGTAATGAAAGCCAGCGCTTTAGGCTCGGGCGAGAAAAAAATGCGTTTTGGCATAGAGAACACAGGTAAAAATAGAGAGCTCACTCCATACTCCATACATCAGTTTTTACTGGTTATTTCGTAGTCGACATCTAGCGTGAAATAGCGGAATTATCAGTACTGCTACTCGACAATAGACGCCGTGACGAACGAACAATCAAATGCTCAACCATTTTTAGCTAATATAATATTAACCAGGACTCTGTTTTGAACTCATTCTGCTTTATTTATTAGTAGTAAATTGTTGAGAAATACACTTTTCGTCAGTAGCGACATACGTGACATCTAGTATCTTTATAGCAGTACAGATAATTCCGCTATTTGACGCTAGATGTCGACTACGAAATAAACAGTAAAAACTGATGTATGGAGTGAGCTCTCTATTCTTACTTATTTTCTTTATGGTTTTGGGGACATTATTCCTTTCCACCCCAGCACGGCTAGCACAAGACGGATCGCGAGCTATATCGCGCGCCGTCTTGTGCTAGCCGTGTAGATGTATAATGTCCTATTATTATTTTGTCCTATATTAAGTCTCACGGTCGGGGTACTATAATGAGGAAAACCAGCAGCCTTTAAAATCTTATGTACGTATAATAAAAACCTTATGAAGCGTGTTCGTTTTACTGTAGAAGTGAATTTGTATGTAATAAAAACGCACTGAATTTTTAATGTCATATTGGTTTTATATGCTCCTAAGATACTAATTCGTCAGAAGCGGATCGAATAATTCGATGTAAGGCTCCATGTGACAAGTCTGGGACATTTAAAAATGTACTAAAAGCACCATTATAATGTAACATAATGATACGGTACTGGAGATGTTATAAATTAGGGGCTAAGAATGAGATGTCTGAAAATATATGTAATTTGTCATAAAAATGCGCACTAAATTTTTACTTTGCAATGTTCAAAGCCACTACGATCATCTTATCTTTGATTCACTATTTTACGAAAAGAGCTAAAGGAACGGGACGAACAATATATTTAAAAAGTTTGAGATATAACAATTTATGATGGGTTGCAGTACCCATAATAAATTGTAAGGTCTGGGACATTTTTGAGATAGAGTCTGGCTAATGATAGTTGAAACTGAGGTTTATTTCTTCTCTTCCTGTTCTTCTTGGTCGTATCCTCATGTCTGAGGGAAGTAGAAACTATGGGCGACAATGTCGACCGCTGTTCTCCAGGCCGTTCGGTTCGGTCTTGAGCCTTTTGTGGAGTCGCCCGTAATGTGGACCCGGCAACTTCTTGGATCGCATCTGTCCATCTCTTTGGTGCACGTCCTCTGCACCTCGTTGCATCGACGCGCCCAGTAATTATGCACCTTTCTAGCGAGATTTATTTAAAACGTTTTAATTTTAAACAATGATAATTATGTATTAACTGTCGTTTCAATGGAGACAAATATTTTTGATCCTTTATGGATCAAAAAGAGGGTTATAGCAAGTCGCCTCGTAGTACATTCCGCTTAAATGGCTATTTTCGTATCAGAGTCAGAATATTTAAATATCAATAATCTCTTTTTTTGGTGTTGTGTACTAAAGAGTGTGCGACTGACCATTTGTGCACTTTGTTCTAATTGTAATCAGGGTCAGGAATGGTCAGTTAACTGTGTTGGCGTTTTTACTGAACTATATAAGCACGAAAAAAGTAGTTTGTTGCACAAGTTAGTATCATTATTGTATTGTCACATTATATACTGTGCTGCAGCACGTGGAAATCTTAAATTTGCCACAATTTTCTTGTCCCAACTTAATAATTAGCCAGAATTTATCATAATCATCAATATCATCATGATCTCGGTCGATTTCGACCACGGTTTCTCGTCCCGCGTTGTCTCTGTTATACCTACAGTCCACCTATAATCAGGGGTGCTACCGCGAACTTCGAAAATCGAACTTCATATCGTACCGTCTCTTTCCGTCATATAGTGTATATAACACGAGAGTGAAAGGGACGGCACGCTACAAAGTTCGATTTTCCAAGTTCGCGGTAGCACCCCAGGGATAGGTATCAAGAAAACGACCAGCAGTGTTGGTTTAATTTTTATTTAAGCAACTTAGCGTGGTTTGCACCAAACCGTCTGTAATCGTAAGCTGTGCTCATTAAAATCTGATTGTATGGCAAGTTTGACAAGTTCTATGTATGGGATGACAGCTGCCGGTGCCATGTTTATTTTCGGCTTTGATCCGTCTGTGATCGTATGTGGGTGCAACCCATCGTTATTATTCGATAATCTTCGATTGAAACTGGTGAAAATTATGTATAGGTAGTTAGTTTCGTGGCAGGTTTTTATGGAATCTCAGCATAAATATTCCGGGCAGTGCGAATGATGTTTACATTTACACTTTTTCAATAATCGTGTCGGTTCCAAGAGAAAATCATTATGTTATAAAGTTTCTCAACCATTATTATGTTCAAATTAACATGAATTGTCATAAGTTTATTGACAAACGAAAATAATTTTCTGGAAAATTCGGCAGTGATTGCTGTTGTATTATTATAGTCCCCGATACACAAAAAGTAAATTGACACCCGTCATTTTATAACCTATAATTTATTAATGGTTTATAAAGCGTACGGTAATGAAATGACAACTGGCAAGATTGGGTTTTTATTTGTCAGGGATTATGTATTTAATCTCACATAGATATAACAAATGCGTTTATTATGGTGAAACTTTTCTTGGAAACGACGCTGACATAATATGTAAAAATAAAAACTAAAAGTACCTCAAAGCGATCAAAGCTAGCTTAAGTCTTTAAGTTTTCGGTGGGGCGGCACAAAGTATAGTTATAAAATAAATTCGATGTACTCTTAGTGTAAGACACGTTTCTGTGACGCACCCTAGTCAAGACCTAGGTCGTTAAGTAGTAATATAACCGTCGTGTCAAAGTCGTTTGGCCAACTTATTGCATTAGCATGTTTTTGGGAAAATATAAGATCACTAAAATTAAATTTAAAAAAAATACGCTTTATCGTTACAAGTTTGATACAAATATTGTTTGATTTTCGCGGTAAAAGAGGGCGTGAAAAATATTTTCTTTTCTTAATTCTGTAGGTTTTACCTCTACGGCCTTTGACTCCTCTTTTTTTTCTTACACCTAGTATTTAGCTTAAGTTTACGAAACTTATTTGTGGTTGTTAGCCAAGTAAGATGCTTTAGCAATTCAAACATTTATTCAAGTATCTTTCTTGTTCAGTTCTTTAGTATGTTTAATTCACTTTAGAAATAATTTCATGTTATTAACAGTGCGAAAAACAAAGTTTTAATATGCGAAAAGTTGACCAAATATTAAAGTAGCATAAGATTTTATAGCTGCCGATTGTGTTTGTTCGCAAAATAAGTTTTCAGTCAGTTTTCACCGTTCTGTTATTTAACATTGCCAACTTCTCTTACGTTTAACTTATAAGTAACTTTATTCATACTATTTTTGTATAAGGAAGGTATGCTATTGTTTGTACACTGCATATGATCAAGTTGACATACGTACATACAGTTTACAATACTGTGGACTTTACTAAATGATAGAAGACAATGATTTTTTCATAGACCTATGGAGTGCTGCTTCTCTGCACTAAATGGTTCTCCGCTCTATAGCTTAAATCTATCGTAATAGTTTTAATTTGGTAATATCGCAACGATTGTAATTCTGCAGTTTTGTACCTAAACATTAGCTCTGAAATCAATGACAATTTGCTACTCAAATCATGACCTTGATGTTGAAACGTAAATTGTTGTGGATCGATATAGAACAAGACATACGAACGAAGGGTATGTTCCTGCTATTATGTTAAACTTAATATGTACTACGAAAAAGAAAAAATAACTTTATTTGTTAAATGAAAATAAATTCAACAAATTGCTTGTTTATTCGAAACTATTTGTATATGTAGGTTGCGGGTACAGTTTATAAATGAACCTTATCTTATTTGATTGTATTTTTGTAATGACATGAAGTGTAATGATGTATTTATTTTTTGTTGATTTTTAATTACCAATTATTTTGTATTTCATAATGATCTATTTATTATGTTTATAGTGAAAGTTATCGAATATGCAAGAAAGCGTTAGTATTTTTCAGTTGGTTAATAATCATATTTATAATTGTGGTTATTACAAAAATTCAATATGTTTAGAAAATGTAATATACCTACATTATTGAAATATACTAATTGCTAATGTCACACAATTTTATTTTGGACTAAGTGATATTTTGCACATTGTGTAAGTTTGTGAGTTAATTAATAGATTGTGTAAAAAATATCCGATTAAACGTATTTACTGAAAAGTGTACTTCAGTAACGGGCTCACTTAATATTCAAAATTCAAAAAAAAAAAAAAACAAAATTATTTATTCGTTAGCAGACAAACTTTTTACAGTAACAGGGTAGATGTCTCTTTTTAAGTATTCAGAGATACTTGTGATAAGAGACACCGCTCTTCCGTAGTAAAGTATCTTAACTAACAAAGGTGATACAGATTAACTTAAAGTACAGAAAATGCTATAACCTAAATCATTACCACATGATTAATACTATATTAGTTAAGCCTAGAAAAAGAAATATTGATTTAAACTTGCCCGATTTTTACATATAACATATTATTATTGGTAAATGGGACTTAATCGCGTTCAATTGAAATTCATTCACCTTTTTTGAAGATAGCCCGGCATTTTAAACGTATCACAACATATAGTAGTAGGCGCTAGTAGACACGTTAAAGGCCTCTTAATGAAAATCTCAAAACAGGCAGTGAAAAGAGTACCACGAATATGAGTGTCTTCCCACGTTGTTATTTGACCGCTATAGTAATTATAGGTTAGCTGATCAGCCGGGTACACACTAAGCGAGCAGCCTTGCCGAGACTGCCTCGCGCCGCAAACGCTCGCCTAGTGTGTACCCGGCTATTATAATTAGGTTTGCTGCCACATGTATTTCGAAACGATAGGATATTTCAATAAGGTTGTGATTATGTTCCAAGACGTTTACACTCAAGTATAACATGGTGTACGTTGCTTAAGGCGTAGTGTTTTCACGATACACTATCATCAGATTGCCTTTGGTTTAATCACTTTTCCTCTGTGACTATACAGGGTACCACTACCCCCTGAAATTATTAATTAAAACAGTCAAAAGTAGTTCACTTTTAGGGGTAGAACCAATCATTCCTAAGGTTAGAGCTGTTTTTCACTAGATGGCGTTATGTAACCAAGTTATAACGCCGTAAAGTATTTTGATTGTTGACAGTGTATGTTACCTATTTGACTCGTTTCTGGCGGGCCAGCTTTTTGCTATTTAGTCGCGTCGCGCGCGTCATTGGATTCTGCCTCACTTGCACTATGCAAATTAGAGAGGTAAAAAATCTCGTCATGCTACGCATCGTGTCGTCAGTTGTACTGGCTCCAAAGCACTCAAGAAAGCTGTATACGCGCGCAAGATAAACGCGCTCTTTGTTAGTGTTCTCATTAGAAAGAGACGAACGGTCTTGAACCTGGTCTTGTGATTATGATTCTGTTTTTTTATACCACCTTGGTAACAAACAAGCATACGGCCCGCGTGGTGGTAAGCGGTCACCGCAGCCTATGTTATGATATAAATAGCAATAACTATCGTGGCACTGATGTCATTGTTGAGTAAATACGTGTCGTTTATTCGGGTAAGTCTTGCCATTTTAGCTAGCAGATGTAAGTGCTTCGTGTAAGTTATTTTTAATTTAATGCGATTGGCATTCCTTTGCCATGAAATTGTGGATGATATTTTTTATATATTTTTCTGATTATTGTTAGAAATACGGTAAATTAAATGCCCTAATTTATTGCATTGAACCTATTACCTAATGTCCGCAGCACACAGAGTTCCCGAATAATATTCTATGATACCGTTCTGGTATGGGACGCGTAGCGATATTTGTCATATTCGAGCGCTTTCAACAGTTTTCATAATAAGCGCTCAAATATACGCGCGCCTTGTGTCTTTAGACCGTGTTAATGAACCTGATCCGGTACCTAACATTATATTAGAACTCAAGATTAAAGCGAGAAAAAACATATTCAGAAAAGTCACTAACTCTAGGATTTCACAATTAATGTCTAACCGGGCTAGAGACGCCTTTACTACAGTTAACGAACTTTAAAAAAAGTCATTTCAGTACAATTTATGTCATAATTGACGTTTCACATACCGAGATGACAGCTGTCAAAATAACTGACGAAACTCGTTAACTGCAGGTAATTGGGGAACACACCACTTACCTGGCCAGTGTTGGGGAAGGTATAACAATGCCCAGCTGTAGTACCCAGTACGAAAAAAGAAAAAGTATAACTAAAAATTCAGTACATTTATTTCCAGTGTTCGCTAATGTTGTCAAGGCAGTAATCGGGCATGTTAGTAATGATATGTTACCATGGGACAGTGAGCTCTCTTGATAAAAATATCACCTCTAAGTATATTATTTTTGTTATCGATATGATATTGCATTAATTTGGACCTACGGATTTTTTTCATCAGGTAAACTTTTAGTTCATATTTAGAAATTTTATTATGTAACTTTAGAAATAGTTCATGTAGCAAAAGCAATTATTTTACATATATTTTTGGAAGATTAAGAGGAAAGATTTAAGAGTTGGTACTTATTAATACCTTTATTTATCAAATATGTTGATTACTTAAATCTCAGCTATAGCTTTATTCTAGATTAATCAAATTAATGGTAAGTAATGGTTCACTGTGTATATTTAAACCTGGATTTTAAAAATCAGTCCACAAGTTCATTCTAATAGAGTAAAAACGATGCACAAAATCTATTTACAAATAGTTTTAAATATCATTCATATTGCTGCTTATTAAATTTGAAGTGCTGACATACAAGTATAGCCATGAATGCACTAGGAGACAGGTTTCCCCGGAAACGCATCATAGTAGACTCCGTAAGTTGTGTGTCATACATCAAATGCTTTAGAGCAAAAGCAATATGGACCTTACCTACCACGTATGTTGTCTTTATATCGACTTGATATAAAGTTATGGCGTGTGGGGCACTAAATGTACTTACTTTTATCATCGTCATCATTATAGGAGCCGAAGGTCGCCCACTGCTGGTCAAATGCCTCCTGACTACAGTGACTACAGACTTTATATCAAGTCAAGGTTAAGGCATAATTTTGCCGGACTTTGCATGTGACGTTTCGTGTTATTGTCATATTCGCCCGTTTATTGTGAAAACCGTTGACAATGCTCGAATATTACAAAAAGCGCTAGGCGCACCATCCCGAAACCAGAGCATGGTTATCAGTCAAGTCCAGCGCAATTGCGCAATTCGGTCTTACGTCGCAGGCGACACGGATCACAAGACATTTGTCTCTCAAGGAATCTTGGCTTTGAGGCCGGTCCCAATGCCAGCAGTATATATTGGGTCTAAATATACAGAGTGGACAGTAGAATAAATCGCGATATTATGTAATAGTCGTTTTTGCGTGCGCCTGATACCCTTTGTACGGTGCGTTGTCGTAACTCCAGCAGGTATGGATTAAAATCTGTACTTAATATATATGAAGTTGAGCCCTACTCCTTTTACAAGATAAGGATTAGAGCGCGTCTTCCTCAATGAATAGATACATTCAATGAATAGACAATGGATCAGAAGGATATACCATGTTCAAATATGCACTGAGTCCTTCGCCACTTGAAAACATAAAAATACCATGGTACCCAAAGCCAAAATGGCGTCACATGTTCGCGGGTACCTTGGTATCCAAGGATACGAGGATAGGTAGGATTTATTCAGTAATTATGGCCGAATTCACAATTGCTTGAGGCTCAATTGAGAATTTGTAGAGGTTATTTAAGTTCGAGTAGCATTTGTGAATTCAGTAGGACTCTAAGAACCAGTGTATCACATACAAGTATAAGCATTGTCATTTTGTAATAATTTATCTTAGATAGATATTATAATAAATAAACTCCTACCAAAGACATATTGGCGTTTCAATGACACGTTACCGAATAGAATAAGATACGTATCTTTATACTCGTAGTTATCATAATTTATCGCCTACGCTATTAACTTATATGTCAAATTGCAGTAAGTTTTTCAAGTGATAGAGTACTTATTGGCTCATATAAAAGTAGGTAATAAGTGTTAGATTAGTAGAAGAGATACTGAAGGCACTAAATACAGTCAAGAGCTATTACAATGGGTAAATACACTCGAATTTCAAAGTGAAAAGCATTCAATGCTCTTGAGTTTAATATGGAGATATGGAGTTACATATATTCCGAAAGTGTTGAAAATGTTTTTTTTTTAACGAGGATATCATCATCAGCAGAGAGTCGAGAAGCATAATATAAGGCCTGCCTGCCTCGCTAGCACGATAATTTTTTTTAATTCAATATTTATTCATGAACAATAGAATTATTGTGTTTGAAATTTGTACATACCATACACTTAATAATAGAAAATTAATATTAGAACTAGGATAATGTACATAATTTTGACCGATATTTAGTAAAAACTAGTTTTTTTTTAATCTTGTGCAAATATTTCTTCAATACTGTAGAAGCATCCCTTCAACAAATATGCTTTCAATAGGTTACTGAACGTGAGACCGTTTGTAATAATTTTTAAGTTAGTGGGAAGCTTATTATAGTACATTACGATACAAGTGCAGAGAATAGGAACGAGTGGCGATGAATTAAAACACGACCGAAGGGAGTGTTTTAAATCGACACGAGTTGCGAATTACCTATTCGCACGTGTATCGTACAACGTTTTACAGTAAATATGGCTCTTTAAAGTTTCGACATATGCACGTAATCTGCTGATCACCGCACTCGTGCGGTAAAGTAGCATTTTACGTCACCACTTGGCCAAAAAGTGGGTTTCCCCGGACGCGCAGCGTGCGGAAAAACGCGCTTTTTGGCAAGGTGTGGTGTAAAATATATTTACTGCCTGGTTCCTAGTGCAATGCTGCTCTATTTTGTGCTTGAGACAGAAATTAGGCCTCAAGTTTTTGGTGCGCTTAAGTAAGCGCAACTTTTATAACTCGTTTATACCGTCCCTTTATAAGGCCAAAATGTACTATTTAAAACGTGAAGGTATAAGCAATCGTTCTGGTTAGGCTAATGGAAAGAAGTTGCCGTAACTGTAAAAGTAGTTTATTTTTCAAATTAGGCATATTACATGCACCTATGAACGTCAATAAACTACCACCGGTTCGGAAAAATAAACCTCTGCCACGAGAAGAACCGGCGTAAGAAACTCGGCGAGGTGGTAGTGGTTTAAAACAATATACATTGTATAGTTAAATATAAAATTACAGTCCTGCAAAATAACAATGCTACAGTAAAAATCAATTTTCGCGATATATTAGCCGTGCAGGACACTATAGTCAATATATCTATAGTTATATTGAATAAAATATAAACTCCTTTTTTGAAGAGCACCATACTGTAATTAGTCTCTCGTGGTGGTAGTTTATTGATATTCATAGGTGCATATAACATGCCTACATTTAAGAATAAATTACTTTTAAGTACTTTATAACCTAAGAATCGCCATAGCCGGATCGTTCGGGGGAGGAAGTTCCTCTTTAAACGTACCGTACGCTACTATTTAGGTTGCAATCAACGACTTTAACACAGATAATGTCATGAATGTCGGCAACGTGAACTGTACAGGAACTGAACTTGAACCATGTCCATATAAGCGGAATCCACATGCAAATCGCTTCCACGCTTCTATCGGCGGCACAAGGCCGCAGGCGCCATATTCGGCTAAGATTTGCTAAATCACGCCCGCTCTGAATCATGGACGTCTTCCGGTCGAGTTTTCATATTGTTGTAACTTCCGTATTTTTAATCAGCTTAATTTGCTATATTATCTTCCCGATCGGTATATGTCTACTCGATGAATAAGTCTCCGATCGTGGCCATATGTGCGGTGTTAAACTACCTCCAGGAAGCTATTGAATGGTTTAGATACGATTTACTAAATACAGGTGTAGTTTAAGCGCAATCCTTATATTCTACTAGTGATAGTAGTGACAGGTTCTATGCTGGTGATTCGGGAGACGAGTTGGGTCAACCCTAAGGGTAGTCATTCAGTAGATCATAATCTACTGTTTCGTACCACTCTCAGTGAGATAACCGTTCATTTATTTTGAAGTGTTGAAAATGTTTTAATTATTTACGACATGTTGACTATGCAATGTATTCTACAATTAGGATACTTCCGTCAATTACCGATACGTAACAAATTGAATGTCATTCGTGTCTGGTTACTTTTGTAACATCGTATCTCACTTAATATGACAATTTACTTTATTCATAATCAAAGTGCTGTAAAAACAGTTAAAAAGGTTTTCTGTTCATTTACTTGTTGTAGGGTGACCATGATTGTAGAGAATTAAACTATTATTTAACCCTTTGAACGCTTTCATATTTGGATGAAGTGATCACTCAGACGCCAATGTATCAAAAAATTATGTTACGTTTAAAGTGTTTAAACCAATAAAAACAATTCATAACAGATTTTTTCATGATCAAAGTACCTACACCTTCATTCCGACCTTTTTAGTGGTTGTTGGCGTGGTGGGCACGACGACACACGACCACTTTAATAGGTTCTTGGCGTTCAAAGGGTTAACAAGTAACTGACAACTTAGAAACATTGAGAAACCCTCGATATTTTCATTTCAAAGTTCAATATCACAAAAACGGTAGAACCGATTTTGATTGAACCATTGCTAGAAAACCTGCCTTCAATAAAAACGATATTCAAATGGGTGCACCCATTTAAGGGCTATGATGCCACAGACAGACACAGATACATCTTAAACTTATATAACACCCCACTTTCGATCCGCGTCGGGGGTTAATTATTAGGTTTGTAAAACATTAATCAGGTGCTAATATTATAACCAGACTGCGGCGGCAGAAGGAGAGTTTTGTTTTCAGGGTTCCTTAGTAAACAAGGAACGCTTCATAGTTTCTCCATGTTTGTCTGTCCGGCGTCAGTCCGTCCGCGGCTTAACTCCACTGAGCCGGCATACTAAATGACAGCTTTCTAAGTAAGGGTCAGTAGCTACTCTTATTTAGAATGCTGTCATTTAGCATAGGTACGTATAGGTACAGATCAGTCACGCCGATAAAATGGTAAAAAAATACGTCCCCTACACGTAAAGTAGGGATTCATTTTTAAACGACTTCAGTATAGGAGGAAGGAGGTTCTCAGTTCGTCTGCATGTTTGCTTGTTTTTTTTTTATTATGTATGTTTCCCGATAACCCTTGACCACGTCGGCCGATTTTGATCATTCTTTTTTTGTTTCAAAGCAGGTACCCCGAATTTGGTCCCATATAAATTTGGTGAAGGTCTGATGATAGGATCTAGGAGGAATCGAGGGAACTCCTCGAATTTGATAGGCACGCATATGCCGATTTCGGTATTTTCTGTAGTTAACCAAGCATTAGTTCACGGAAACCACAAATTGTGGCATAGCGACATAACAAAAAAATAAAATATTCATTTCATTTCAGTACAGAATTGGAGTCGGTTTTTTTGGTATAAATTATTTTATTGCTAAACTATTGGTGTGGGATAGCATTGGATAGCTCTTTCAAAACTATTATGGGTTTTCTAAGGTATCGTTAGACTTGGGAGTGACATAGTCTCATCCATCAAAACAGTTTTTAAATCTTTTAGGTTCACATGATCACCGGTTGAGAAGATTACATTCCCCAATAGGTATCTCGGCTAAGTATGCTAATAAAAATGTGTTGATACAACTTTCATATGTACTTGCGGCGTGAGGCAACGGGATATAACTATCATGCGCTGGCTGACCATTGCTTCTCCCGTTAAGGAGGTATTGTTTACGTGTCTGACCGGTTCTGAATCGGGTCAAGGCGCTCCCTGGCAACGTGCCGAGCGTTGCGTAGTCTCAAGGCAGACTGAGAATGATCCTGGACGTTGGAAGATCCCATAATTGGTTTCATCTCTTTCATATCCCCATTTTCATTACAAAGTGAGTCGTTCACTCTCGCGGTCGCGAGTTCAAATCTCGTAAGTTCGAGTATTTTGACATCATCATACTTCTTTTTCCCGGTTGTGTCCCAGAGGAGCCCGGGGTCAGCTTTGACACCAAATCCAAAGATTTGGCGTAGGCACCAGTTTAACGAAAGCGACGGTGAAAAAGCGGCGAGCGCGAGTGAGTATTTGTACCTACTTAAAATTTTACATACAGGTTCAAACAGTTACAAGATACATTATAAATTAATATTGAGGCCGGTCAGTCATTTGATAGCTTCGCCGCTAAGGGTGATCAGGTCATGGGATCAGTATTTGTACAATAAGATAAGCATGAATAGGTAGGTACTTTTTTGTTTGATTGTAATAAGACAAGACTCCTAACCTAATATCCACGGTCACGGGAACAAATGTATTCCCCGCCATCTCGTCTTCGTCGCTAAAATGTACTACCTCCCACCTAACCCCATGAAGCGCGCCTAGCTGTAATATATGTCTCAAAACCCCCTTAGGTCTAGTCCTAGTACTCTACACCTAATAAATGAACGTTTGGTGTCTTTATTTCCTAAGATAAGCTAAGGTTTAACGAAGATTTGGCCAATGTGATCGTCTGTGGTAGGACCCCGTAGTGTTGTGAACCGTAAGAACCCATGATCTTTAATGTGATTACTTGTCAAACCCTTGGACTCCTCAACTACTTAACTTACCTAAACTTACCTAAAATGAAGCTTATTTAACCTAGCTACTCATAATCGATACTAATGCTAACTTTCCTACATATAGAACTTTATTTGCTACAGGGAAAACTAATTATTGAACTTTGGCTATTCCGAAGTTCATAGAGTTCAAAATAGGATTAATAATTATTGTTTGTGGTAATTTAACCCCAACCTTAACCTATCCTGGTCTCTTGCCGGTGTCAGTAGCCATTGGGTTTTTAAAGAAAGGCAAAATTTTCCTTAAAAGCCACTCAGTTTCCCTAAAATCAAAATTATTCCCTAATACATAGAACTCTGGTACTTGATAACCTAGCTAGCTAAGAATAATTTTGATTGTTTATTGTTGTATGGAGCGACCTCTGGCTTCCATACCGTGCTACTGGACCGGTAGGATAGGGTATGACCTCTATGCTAAGCTAAAACGATCTAGACTCCCTAATGAGAATAAGCTCATTAGTCAAGTCTTATAGATGATTGCGAATCATCTCTAACTAACCATTTCACTTGGAGGTGCTAAAACCTCTGAACCCTAGGGGTCCCTAACAGCCAGTAAGCTCTAACACTACCAATTCTGATACATGAAGGTCAGAAGCTCTGAGTCTGATCGTGAAGAAGTGAACTGTTACTGGTTAGTTACTGATACGAGCTTTCATCTACTCACAGTAACTAACAACTAATGGATTGCTCCGCCTCACCATTAGGTCTAAATCAATTTATTCCATATTCCAGAATAAATTGGTTTCCTATCTATAATTTATTATGAATGCCTTTAGTTATAAATAAAAGAAGACTCAGCACTTTGAACCCTTGATACCAGAAACCTAGACCTCTAATGCCTAAGATCTTAGCTGATATTGTAACTATCTATCCCTAAAACACTTCTTCCGTTACCTATATTTAGACCACCTAAATGCCTAAGACCTAAGTCTTCACAACTGTAACCTAGAATACCAAATCAGAGGAATACTACACACATGTACCCTACCACTACTACACACATACCTATTTGTTCCCTAAATCATCCTATAACCTTGTTTCTCATATTTAGGTCACCTAAATAGCCCTATAATATAAGTTCTAAATTAACCTGCTAGAAACCTATTACCCAAGCTTTAGTGTGTGAAATTAATCCTAAATCTCTACCCTAAATATTGCCCTAATCTGCCTATTTGAAATTAATTCCAATTCTGGATTTTAGCTTCAAATAAGTATGTGTTTTCCCTACTCTAAACTGTAAAAGTTCAGTCTGCTAAACTGAGGATTGCAAAAACTATCAGCCTGTATAAATGCCTTCCCCGCACAACCCAAGGGCATTTATAGGTGTATATAAAAGTAATCGATACATAAATACATCAAGACCATACCTCGAATATCGCGAACCTCTGCGAGCAGATCACACACCCTCGCGCCAACCCAAACCATAGCCGCTCTCACCTCCACTCTGCAACCGGCATCGGGCATGAAGGGGCCCAGACGCGCCATCCACGCTGGCAAAGTGATGACGCCAGACGATACCTCCAATCTGGTACTCCTCTGTTACTCCAGGGCAAAACAGCTCGACACCGTGCACCCCGCGCAAGTATACCGCAACCATGGACAGCGATCTGCCCGGCTTATATAAATAATCACAACCACATAAAAGAAAGAGTAAGTAAATAAATTAAAAACAAGGAGAGATTCCCCACCGGGCAGAGCTTCCGCACCGCACGGGAATCTCGACCTTAATGAATAGGAACACCCGTAAGTAACACGAAAATACACTGATAACGCATTGCCAGAGACACTGACAGCCCGACCGACCAAACTCAACTGACCTGCGCCCCGCCCTAATTCCGCCTTTTATACTATCCGACCCTAGAAACTGTGGACATCTTGGACACTGTGGACATCTTGGACACTGTGGACTCCTTGGACACTGTGGACATCTTGGACACTTTGGACATTGTGGACACTGTGGACATCTTGGACACTGTGGACACCTTGAACACTGTGGACATAGGACACTGTGGACATCTTGGACACTGTGGACATCTTGGACATTGTGGACATTTTGAACACTGTGGACACCTTGAACACTGTGGACGCCGGAGTCCTTGGACACTCTGGACATGTTGGACAACTTGGACACTGTGGACATTGTGGACAATGTGGACACCTTGGACACTGTGGACATCTTGGACACTGTGGATACTTGGACACTGTGGACATTGTGGACAATGTGGACACCTTGGACACTGTGGACATCTTGAACACTGTGGACATCTTGGACACTGTGGACACTGTGGACACTGTGGACATCCTGGACACTGTGGACACTTTGGACATTTTGGACATCGTGGACACTTTGGACATCGTGGACACTTTGGACATCGTGGACACTTTGGACATTGTGGACACTTTGGACATTGTGGACATCTTGGACACTCTGGACATTGTGGACACTTTGGACATTGTGGACACTGTGGACATTGTGGACACTTTGGACATTGTGGACACTGTGGACATTGTGGACACTGTGGACATTGTGGACACTTTGGACATTGTGGACACTGTGGACATTGTAGACATCTTGGACATTTTCCTATTGGTGGATTGCGCCACGCCCACTCCTTCCGTCATTAGAGATTGTAACGCCCTATTCTTACGAGTAGATGCACCTTATGCCCATACTAATAAGGTTGAAAATCGTACGACACATGACAGGTTCTTTATCTTTATTTGAAGGGAAGCAAGTAATAGAGTAAGAAATAGGTCTTAGGCCTTTACCAATAGAGTTGAAATTCGTTTACCGAGTGTTTTGTCATAGCTTGATGCGTAAAAATTTAGGTAAAAGATTTATTTCTAGTGTGGTTTTTATATTATGTTATAGATTAAGCTGGTATAAATAAAGGTATTCGGACGTAACGTTTGTACTACTTTCTATTTCCCTTCCTTTTAACTATTTATTCCGTATGAGTCCTGTTTTTAAATGTTTCTTTAACAAAAATGCTTTTACTTTAGATAAACTTTCTTTAGATATATAGATTGGCCTTAAAATACATAAGGGGCACGGTGTGTCCCCGCCAAGTCTCTCAATTATGCCTTATAACTTAATTATAATTTTTAAATAAAAATATGAATGTAATCAGTTGTCCCTTGGGAAATTATTTTAATATGAAAGTGACATGACCAGCTAGCTGTGTTATGTTACATGATCCTGAGTCTAGTAAGAACTTATGTGTTTGAGTAGGTACTTACATATATGAAACCTCATCATCATCCTAGCGTTATTCCCAGTACAACAACCTGAAGGATGTCCGGGGTCTGCTACCTAATCTCAAGAATTGGCGTAGGCACTAGTTTTGACGAAAGCGACTGTCATCTGACCTTCCAACCCAAGGGGGAAACTAGACCTTATCGGGATTAGGCTTGTCAAGTGAGTGGGCAACTTGACTGTTACAAGTTCTCAAGCCGCTCTCAAAGCCGATCGAAAATTGCGAAATCCTCGACAATCTCAGTAAAATCGGGTGAAATGAATAATGCAGCAGAATTTACAATTACAAAAATATAGAGTTAGCCGATCAAACGCTGCGATGCGTGTAACTGCAAAGGCTATCGAGTATCGAGCTATCGCATCTGCCCATTGTTTTCAATGTAACCTTTTGCATCGGTGCGCGGCATGTGCTGACTCAGTGTTGCCTATATGGCGAAAACGATCTACGATTCTACGCATTAGGGTGAATAATGTGAAACATAGCGTAAGTATTCGTACAAACCACGGTATGGTATAGTTCAGTTGTTATTTTGCCCATAAATCTAATAATTTTCCTGCCTTAGCCATTTATGATGTGTTCTGGGTCTGAAGCACTTCGAGATATTTAACAGGGATATGAACTTGCAGTTGCTATCACTTCTATTGGTCAATTGACTAGCTTGAAACGCACAGAGCGCGGCGCGGCGCAGCGTCGTCGTTGCGGGGCGGAGGCGGTTTTGTGGTACTTAAATCGAACGCGGTCCGGGGCACGTCGCACCAAAAACCCGCGCGGTATTCGGTAGCGCGGTCGAGCGGAGGCGGCGTGTGAGATATAAGAAGCAGTAATAGCCAGTCGATAGTTTCGGAAAGATCAAAAATGTAAAACCCGCTTCCTCTTCGCAGCGCGCCGCGCCCGCTCTGTTCGTTTCGAGATTAAGAGATCGCGGCTCTGAGGTGTCCAGCCAGTTTTCAGTTTGTTTCTGAAGTCTTGGGTGTTCTTTTTTAAATTTATTTTATTAAATAGGCACACAAAACAAGTGTCAATCATTAATCAGTGTTGACATTGATAAGTGTCAATCACCTTACATCATTTTTTTCCTTTTATAAAACTAGACTGATGCTCTAAACTATGTGTACACAGCGAGATAGAAATTTCTGCATTCGTTGAGGGACTACTCAGTGATTGATGTTTTCCGTGTATTTGAAGTATCTATCTAGACACGCGGGAGCGTGTCCAGCCAAGTTCACTCCAGGAACTGGCGGACAGCAGCCGTGTGTTATATTACACGAACCGTTTGGAGCCTATGCAGTATGTTAGAATTTCATAAAAGCTGTTGGATATTTAAGAAAACTGCCAAGTTAAAGCTCAAAATGCATTAAGCCGCAGTAAATTAGTTTTACTGTAAACAATGTAGTGCCGGAGTTGGCACCATTTCAGAGACTCTACGGAACTTGGCACCCATTTAGATCTCAATTCTTTTGTCGGTGAAGACGATTGAACTTGGCTCTCATTTTTACATTTATGTTTTTGATAGGTTTATTTATACAATAACCATGTATAATTATATTAATTATGTATCGCCGCCTACTAGTTAGAGTTTGGGAATAAATAGGTTGATTTTTGTAATATTATCCACAATTATTTATTTTGTTACTTATCTGTTTCTAACTTGCTCAAATATATTATTTATTATCATCATCATCATGTCAGCCGAAAGACGTCCACTGCTGGAATTTTATTATATATGTACTTAATTAAAAAAAGTATTTATTTACTAAAGTTTCCGTATATTATGTCAGCAATCTATTGTCGTGGTAACCCGGCACCATAGTACATCAATGCCCGGCACAGATGAGAGGCAGACTCAGTAACATTGACTTAAGAAATAGTACATCAATGCTCAGTGCGGTTTTGCACTGCCGGCATGAAGTTTAAATAATCTACCTAGACAATTTACTTATCTATCTTCTTATGTTCACACTTGCTGTTCATTTTTAGGGTTCCGTAGCCAAAATGGCTAAAAGGGAACTCTTATAGATTCGTCGTGTCTGTCCGTCCGTCCGTCAGTCTGTCCGTCCGTATGTCACAGCCGATTTACTCGGAGACTATGAGCACTACAATTATGAAATTTGGTAGGAAGGTGTATGCTATGAACCACTATAGAAATATGATGTAAAATTATGAAAAAAATATAAAAGGGGGGGGGGGGGGGCACCCCATACATGTAAAAGGAGGGTATACATGTAATATACATGTAAATTTTTTTTAATTCACATAGGCGTGTGGGATGGATAGACCTTCAAAAATGACATGAAGGTTTCTAAAAATCTTTTCCATTTAAGTCAACCATTAGTGAGATATTAGCTGTCAAAGTCGTAAAAATTGTAGTATAGTTGCTCTACTGTAGAGGGTGGGGACACACTTTTTACGACTGGAAAGTAACTTTCCAAACTATGTAGTTTTAAAATTCTGAAAAAAATCAAGATGATGTACAATTATAAATACTTTCAGCGATTTTTGGTTTGAACAAGATAGGTTAAACAGTTTTTGAGTTATTGCTGAAAAACTGTCTTGCCCAAACAAAAGGGCGTAAGTGCCGTGACTTCCATATATACGACCTTTTTTGATTTACCAGCACCTCCGGCACGGAACCCTTCTCTGTGCGTGACCCGACACGCACTTGGCCGGTTTTTTATCTTATGATTTATCATTTAGATGATATTAGAGTTAGGTAAAGATAGGAAAACAAGAATATATTATTTCATTTCATTGTTATTTTTATTTTTAACCGACTTTAAAAAAAGGAGGAGGTTCTCAATTCGCCGGAATATATTTTTTTACGTATGTACACCGATTACTCGGAGACTAGTAAACCGATTTCAAAAATTCTTTTTTGTTTGAAAGGGTATGTTTTCTAGTTTGTTTCATTGTCACCAAGTCTGGATCAGATGACGGGATCTTGAAAAAATCGAAGGAACTCAATTAAGTATATGGCAAGAAGGGTCGAGTGTGAGTATGGAAAAGTTTGGAGTCGGGTGTTTTTTTGTTAAAAGTTTACTTGTATTTTAACAATAGGCGCTTATCTCAAGCCTTTATGGTTATTTAGCTATAGAATAGTTAGTGCAACAAAAAATGCCCACATCCGGGCGTAAAGTGCTTCAAATTACTACGATTGAGAGTCTTCGCTTCAATTGAGCGGCCAAATTACTCAGTTGAAAAAACTTAAATAAATAACGAGATCAATTAAGTAGGTGGCACAGTTAAACTTATGTTGAACTAAATCACTATGATCCGAATCCAAAAGCATATATCTACTTTCATATATGTCTCCTATTTCGAAAGACCCAAAGTGTCTGAATTACCGGTTATTTATCGCTAAATTATAAATTGATAATATACTTCTACTCTTAGCCATGAATAATATTATTTGCACGATACTACTACGAGTATACTTATGGCAAAGAAAATATTTGAGTTTGAGTTTTCTGAGCTACGTATTTCAATGGCTATTTCTCCATGACAACGCAACGCATTGAGTTGCTAAGTATGCCGGATCCGCGCGCATGCAGCGGCAATGCACAACAACTCATATCGGTCAGTCCGTCAAGCAAGTTACTTCGCCCATTTCCTTTCGCTTATCGTCAGTACTGTGCCATGCCATTGGCTTGCCTTGCCTTGCCAGTCGTGAGTCAGTACGCACGCCGGACGCGCGGCTGACGCACGTATACATTCGAATTCACTTCGTCTATTGTTTTTAAAAGTTGGAATTTAAGCACAAGCATCTATAATCGTCCTTTGTTTTGGATTAGATTTGTAATGTCCCTGTGATTGGTGGAAATGTCGGCGCTACTGAAGAATGTTACGAACTGTGTTTGGCACGCGTTTGATTCTTTGCAGAATAAGGATGTGGTACATAAGTCGAAATTGAAGGTGAGCTTTATGTTATGATAATGTTATTACATACATTAAAGGGTCGGCAACGCACAAGAGACAACCCTGGAGTTGCAGGCGTCCATAGGCCGCGGTGACCGCTTACCATCAGGCGGGCCGTACGCTTGTTTGCCACCGACGTGGCATAAACGTAAACTATTTAAAATATAGAGAGTACTTCCTGTAAACTATGTCTTCAGGAATATATGATATATGTAGTAGAATTAAGAGTCCGCAGTAAGCTCGGGTCTCCATACAAACGTAGTTTCGCTCTCATTTTAAAATGGCATGTTGGAATCATTTGAAATTTTGTATACAAAAGGATATCCGGTATATGTAGGTCGGAAATTAATTTCTGTTGCTTGAAATTATAATGAAGAAAAAATACAGCGATTATTAAGGTTTTCATACAAGCCCTAGTAAAATAAAAAAATATTCCAATTTTTAGCAACAGAAACTAATTTCCGACCTAGAATTCCGATAAAGAACGAAACTACGTTTGTATGGAGAATCGAGTTCGGCCGAGCGTACGTGGGACTCTTAAAGGTAAATGAGGAATGACCCGGCGAACAAACTATCAAAAATGCAGAATAGGATTGATTTTTGACTTGATTCTAAATGTTGTTTTGAAGTTATTTACATTGTTTATGGACGTTTGTCCGTTGCTTATTATGCCGAGCGACTAGAGTATGGGGTTCTTCAAGAAAGGAGGGTCTACATTTTTAAAGCGCCGGCAACGTACATGTGACACCCCTAGAGTTACAGGCGTCCATAGGCCGCGGTGACCGCTTATCAGGCGGGTATCACTTGTTACCCAATGACGTGGTATAAAAAACCAAATGATTTGAAACTGATTTTGAAACTACGAACTGACTTGAAAAACTCTAATTGATACAATTATACCTAATTTGAATGAGATTCGTAAAGAATCCTTACAACTTTATTGTTATTTTATTTTATGAAAGTACTTTAATATACATTTTATGAGATAGTACCTACCTACATTAGTTGAGATGGGGACCTTGACTATCTCAGCAACTCCTAGAGTGTTTTTCTCTAGGACTTACTGAGACTGATAATCCTCTTAATTTTAAAATTAGCTGGACGGAAAAAATCACAAACGATGAAGTGCTGAGGAGAGTGGGGGAGAAAAGGAAATTGTTAAAAGTTATAGAAAATAGGAGAGGGAAAATGTTTGTTCATCTTATACGACATGACGTTTTTTGTAACCAACATCATAGAAGGCAAGCGAGTTGTGTGACGCCTAGATAATTAAAATGATTTAATCGTATATGATCTGAGAATTGTTTATTGTTATCACTTTATCTCTAAACAACAGTCTACATAAAAACAAATTATTCACGCCGAATGTTTACCTACATAATAATTTGATGGATTATCATGAGCGAAGTAATGAATAGATGTTTATAAGTAAAAACTTGCCTTTGTACGCATTTTAAGGATAACAGCCTAGCTAGCACGATAGCTTATACCGTCACGTTATATAGCCGAAATGTACTAAAACGTCACATAAAACGTGATAACGTGAAACGGTATAAGCTATCTTGCTATCTAGGCAGGTAGCTAATGGTGAATTAGCTTCTGCGAAGAATTGCGAATAGGAAGAAACGCTCTTGTTAAAACCTAGCATAATTCAATCAATATCACTGCGGTAAAAGGAAAAAATAAACAAAGCAGCAAAAGATACGTAGAAGTAGCGCTCTTAAGGTCACCTCAGCTTGAACAGAAGACTCCTCGAATCAAAATCCTCATTTCACCAGAGCTGTTTCTTCTGTCGATGAGAGAGAATACTGGAACTCTTCGACGCAAGCCAAGGAGCCGACGCAAGTTAGCGTGAAATCATGAACCGAGGCACGCCAAGATAGTTAGTGGCTTGGCGTGTTCTTCAGTTGGAGGCCAATACTCATTTTAGGTCGTCGCACCTGTCCCAAAGGTCCCAAGTTTCTGTTTCATGGTTCCAGAACAATTAACAAGCCACAAAGCAAGAGTTTGTGTGAAAAATTGAAATAAGTCTATGTCGCTTCTGAAGCTCTACCAGGTTATTACTGGTTACTATATCACCGAAAACAACCACATAAATGAGGTCAACAATAGACATTCTTTCCATAATGAGGTCAGTAGGGGTGTAAAGGCCGGAGTGATAGGCATGGTGACATCATAATGTCACATTCACAGTATCGGGCAATTTACCTTCTAGGTCAAGCTTTTAGCGTGTTATGATTACCCAGCATAAGCATCGAGTTTTACGGTCTCAACTCATTATTAGTTTAAAAAATACGATAGCGGTTAAATGCGCAAGTGTTTTCATGTCTTATTCTATTAAAAATCGCATATTGCTCCCGGTTTTCACATAATGAAAGGCGATTTATATTAAGGGATGTATAATAGAGCTAAATGATAATGAATTAATCTTGACTATTTTGTTACATTCGATGATTAAGTCTAATGGTGTTTTATAAACAGTGATCGTAATTTTTGTAGCATTTGCGGTGCAGCGTAGTGGTGTTACCGAAAATGCTACAAAAGTTACGATCACTGTTTATAAACCAGGATAATGCTTTATAACATCAATTGATAAGCTTTAATACGGCAGTAACTGTTGGTAGGTATCTGTTTTTTATGTAACGTAATACATGTAAACCGTACCACACCGTACCTAGGTATGTAGAGCTATTTGACTCTTTAATAAGCACTATAAAAGGATAATACTGTTTAATTGAAATTGTACTAAAAACACTTGAATACCTCTCGTTAAATACGAGTAATTGACCTGATCTCCATACTCGTCAAAAATGTATAAGTACATAAAAGAGCTAATTGGGCAAAATTACCTTTATTAGTGCGTACAGAACTTTCACGAGAAATATTCGACGTCAGCACACAAAAAGCTCTTGTGCTGGCATGTGTGAGCAAATGAGCGTGTACCGTTGTGTTCTTACAACGGTGTTACTTGCACTGCCTGCACGTTTTGGTTATGCACACACCATGTACCTATAGTTTAATATATGTAGTTCAGTACCCTCAAGCCCTTTGATTCAGTACAAGGTGTTATAAAAATATCCTTACAGCGGGAAGGTAAATAGTTCAAGAGTTCTTTGTGTCTATAGACGATGTATTGAAAACTTTTCGTTTGCCCGAAGAATAGATTTTTCCCTTAACTTGGCGTGGAGGGAAGCTATGCTTTACGTTTACGAGTAGAAATTTAATGAAAATAAAACAAATGCAGGAAATTAAACGCTAAATACAGGTTAAGTTAGGTAATGTTGCGGTTTAAGTGTAAATTTATATATTTAAAAAATCTGTGATAAAATGAAAAATAGTCTATCGCCTGCGGTGTTTCCGGACCGATACGACCTTCAAGAAAAGAGCGTACCCTACTCCTATCTCAAAGGCCGGCAATGCACTTACAACCCATCTGATGTTGCGGGTGATGCGGTGGCGATAATCGCTTACCATCAGGCGATTTCTCTGCTCGTTTGCTTTCTATTTCATAAATAATGGTGTGAATGTATTCTTCACACTTGGCAATTATGTATGGGTATTATCTGCTGTGGGTCGCGGGTGGCGCAGGACCGGTCATTGTGGAGGCCTATGTCCACCAGTGGACGTCCTTCGACTGATATGATGATTAACTGCTGAATCTGAAATTGTTAAATATTTAGCAAGCAGTGGCTTGGCAAGCCGTAAAGCTTTTCCACAATCCAGACTCAACATGGTGGGTTAGTTGCGTACACCCTGAAGATTTCCCGGGGCCACTACGTGAATTATATTTTTGTGTAGATTTCACAACCATATCGTAGCATATTTAGGTCAAAAACTGGAATATTCTTTATAGTCGGGGGGCAAAGATGAGGCCGACGATGAAGCGTGCTCACCCAGAAGATGCCTTTTCACTCGTGCCTTAAAAAGGTCTAGGTTATATGAACTCGGAAAGACAGACGCCGCCGGCAGAGAATTCCAAACCTTAGTAGTGCGCATTATAAAAGAAGATGCAAAGAGCTTGGTTCGAGTTAGAGGAATTTCGACCAGGTAAGGATGGTAGCCAGTCGTACGTCTGATTATTTGAGTCGGGCAACAAAAGCCCATACGTACCATGAGTATAAATAACAAATTATTTAGGCGACGTGACGGAGTGGCTCCTCAGCGTCGTCAGCTCCGATGTAGAGTTCGGTAGGTTGATCTGGAACCGCCAGAAGTTAGCACCCGCGATGGTCCCCTGCAGCGGCCGCGTCGTTGTGTGGCGGAGGTGGTTTTGCAGTTTGCAGTAAACCTATAGCGGTCCGGGGCACGTCGCACCAAAAAATCGCGGGTATTCGGCAGCGCGGTAGAGCGAAGGCGGCGTGTGTGACATGTGAAGCAGTAATCGACAGTCGACAGTTTAGGAAAGATCAAAAATGCACCGCCTCCGCCCCGCACCGCGCCGCTCCTGCTCTGTGCGTTTCGAGCTTTACAGATAGAGACATATTTACAAGACCTAAAATAATACAGTGCCTTAATTAAAATATAAAAACTTCGTTTGCTTATTTTAATTACGGTACTGTATCCTTTTTCCGGTGCAAAGAAGCGTACGGCCCGCCTGATGGTAAGCGGTCACCCTAGTCTATGGACGCCTGCAACTCCAGGGGTGTCACCGGCGCGTTGCCGACCCTTTAAAAATGTATACACTCCTTTCTTGAAGAATCCCATACTGTAGTTCCTCGGGAAAACCTCGGCAGGGAGCTCACTCAGTTCTCCGTTTCCGCCCCCCGTCGGTCATAGTCGCCTTAACGGTCGCACGGGGTATTGCCTGCACTTAAATACAGCTTGAGTGCTGCCACCACCACCGCCATATCAGCCCAAAGACGTCCACTGTTGGACATAGGCCTCTCCCAATTTAATGGGAAACGCTTGGCATGGGGGTTGGCGATCGCAGTATCTCTACCGCACTCCAGGGATGCTGCTGCCCATCCCACGGTGGTCCGCAGTGTAATAAAAATAATACCGTAAACAGCAATCTTAAATATGAACTCGCGTAGCAAATTAATTCATCAACATATTCATAAGAAAAAACACGATCACGCATAAGGCTCGCAATTCGCTAAAAGTCAGGGTATAAATTACAATTAAAATGTCGCAAGCTCGGCGTCGCTGTCGCGCCGTGTACGGCGATACGACATTCCCGTGCGACGCGACGTAGGGTCGCCTACTGTCGTTATTATTTTCTTTAAAATACAGTATGACATAAAAATCAAGCACTTATGGACGATTCGCACCGAACGGTCCAGCCGTTCGCAGCGGCAGCCGACCGGAGCTGACCGGCTGCCCGCAATCCATTCAAATATGAAATATCCCATCAAAAACATAAATGTGAAAAAGGGAGCCAAGTTCAATATTAAGAATATGCGAAATGAAATGAAATGAATGAAATGAAATATTTTATTAATAACATAGTTACATGTCACATTTTTACTCGTAATTATTATTCTTTCGTTTCGTGTATACGAGTGCGATAATTGTATTATAAATTTAATAATATAATTATATTAGGTATATATTAAAATATAAATTACACTGTCATAGGTAGACTTAAAAATTCGTCATAACTATAAAATACCATTTTCATTAGCCACATCTGAAGCCCATTTTTAAACGCGGAGTTAGTAGCTGCATTTCTAATTGTGGCGGGCAATCGGTTGTATATTTTTGGCCCCAACCAAAAAACGGATCGTTCTGACTTGCGATGCTTGGTTGTCGTTTTCACCGACAAAAGAATTGAGATCTGAATGGGTGCCAAGTTACGTAGATTCTCTGAAATGGTGCCAAGTCCGGCACTAGATTGTTTACAGTAAAACTAATTTACTGCGGCTTAATGCATTTTGAGCTTTAACTTGGCAGTTTTCTTAAATATCCAACAGCTTTTATGGTATTATAACATACTGTATAGAAAACTGCCAAGTTAAGGCTCAAAATGCATTAAGCCGCAGTAAACTATTTTTACTGTAAACAATGTAGTGCCGGACTTGGCACCATTTCAGAGAATCTACGGAACTTGGCACCCATTCAGATCTCAATTCTTTTGTCGGTGAAGACGACAACCAAGCATCGCATATTCTTAATATTGAACTTGGCTCCCTTTTTCACATTTATGTTTTTGATGGGATATCATTACTTTTTGTCAATCTTCGCCAATTGATGCTTTTTTAAGAGCGAATGCACGAGTTACTATACAAAATACCCAAATCGCTATATGTGGACCCCAAATACTTGAAGAGGTCCCTCGATTTCTTCAGGACCCTGTGATCAGATTCTTACCTGATAACTATGGGACCACCCCTGAAGTATACCGTTACAAATAAAAAAATAATTTTCCAAATCGGTTAATAAATGACGGAGTTCTGAGGTAACTAGCATAAATAATAATAATAATAAAGCTAAAAAAAACCACTGTTTTCCGATTTTTTCTGGTGTACACACACAATTACCAAGCTGCATGCCAAATTTCAGCTTTCTAGGTCACCTGAAAATGGGTTAGATTTTTGATTACTAGTCAGTCAGTCAGTCAGTGGTAAAAATGCCATGTTTTAGAATTTAATATCTCAATAATGATTAAACCTATATTTATAAAATTTGGGGTTCTAGTTGTTCTAAAGGATACATGTACCAAATTTCATTTTTTTATGTTAGATAGATTTGGAGTTATTGGGGGGTCAAAAGTGGCTCCAAACGGTTCGTGTAAAATAACATACGGCTGCTGTCCGCCAGTTCCTGGGGTGATCTTGGCTGGACACGCTGCCGCGTGTCTAGATAACTTCTGTATGGAGGGTTCGAATTCCTTTGACTCTAATGGGGTGCGCACCGACACCAGCCGTTCGGTGCGAATCGTCGTGGGGAGAACCAATTTGAAAGTTTTTTCTTTTATATATTTTATTTGTAAGGTTTTCCAGCGATGGTTCTTAGATATATTTTTTCAAAATCGGTTCAGCCGTTTTTGAGATATCGAACTTTGAAATAAAAATGTCGCGGGTTTGTCAACTCTTTTAAGTTGTCAGTTATGCCATTTCGCACTCGTTTACTACTAATTTAGCAGACATGGCTTCAAATGTGTATGTGGTGTCACATCAAATTAATTCAGAGAAACAGATAATTATATGACTTACGAGTAAAGTGTTCCTGTAATTTCTACGACCCACATAGATTGATTGTTATAAAATGTTACGAACGTACCCATGCTAAGTAGAATACAAATAGCAAACCATTTATGGGCTTTGACATAGAAGTAAAAACAGTGTTCCAAGATAAATAATGCGCATTTAGAGTAGTGTTTGCATTAGATACATGTCAAGTTAGTTCCAACCGGATATCTTGGGGTCTATGCTGCCAATTAGTATACATTGACATTCCTAAAGCTTACCATGGTTGGCTAAAACTTACCCCTAAAATATAAGTACGTAAAGGACGAAAGCCGTACATTCGTCGTCATTTATTTATTCCGTGTAAATAAATACTTATGCGTCGAAAAACACCTCCACCTATATTTATACCTCAGATCATAGAAAGAAATAGATGTGAAACGGGGGCGTGGCGCATGTCGCCGCGACATGGTCAAAAAGTAGATGAAAAAGCGTTATATTTTCTGCGAGATGTACATTGAAAGTTTTGTACAATAATCACACCGTACTGTGCTAAGCCACAGCGCAATGCATCATGCCGCTGTAGCTTTTGTCGCTGCGTGAATTATTTAGTAGTACGCAGGCGCTGCCCCCCTGTTTGGCTCCGCCTACTAGAGTGGTGCCGGTTAAAATTGCAGTTTACGCGTCATCGATAAAATAGGAATAGAATGTTGAATTAGTAATTTCATATCAAAGGTAAATTCACAAATCAATATTTAATAAACATAACTTTGTTCGGAAAGACTGCAGACCAACTTCCAACTTGATCTTATTAACCGACTTCGATAAAAGAAAGAAGGTTCACACTGTTCTCAGTTCTTATTAGTGTTTTTTATGTATGTACCGCTATAATGCTTTACTATGTTATACAACTTTGGTGATTATATGAACACCATCTAAACTGGCTATTTCAATAGTCATCAATATCTTAACATAATAATATAAAGATCGATGTCGATAAAACATCATTTAACGTTTGTCTCCCTCTAGTGTTTATTGCCATTTTTGAGGGGTGCGTAAAGCCAATCGCAGCGCTTGTTTGCATGATGTGGTAAACTCGGTGGCACCGCCCAAACTTTTGTTTTTACACGGTTCAATGTGTGTGTGTGTGGACTTGGTGGGAGAAAACTGGAGACATTGGTTTTCGTTGAAAGGAAGCAGAAGGGCACTTCTTTCTTTTTTTTATGTTCTGAGATTTATACCATCAAAAACATAAATGTGAAAATGGCAGCCAAGTTCACCGACAAAATAATTGAGATCTGAATGGGCGCCAAGTTCCGTAGATTATCTGAAAAGTTGCCAAGTTTGGCACTAGATTGTTTACAGTAAAACTAATTTACTGCGGCTTAATGCATTTTAAGCCTTAACTTGGCAGATATTTTCACATTTATGTTTTTGATGGCATATCATAACTTTTTGTCAAACTTCATCCAATGGTGCTTTCCCAGAGCAAATGCACGAGTTACTATACAAAATACCTAAACCGCTATAGGTGCACCTAAAATATTTGAAGAGTTCTCTCGATTTCTCCAGGACCCTATGATCGGATTCTGACCCGATGACAATGGGACCACCCCGAAAGTATACCGTATCAACCAAAAAAAAAATTTTCCAAATCGGTTAATAAATGACGCAGTTCTGAGGTAACTAGCATAAATAATAATAATAAAACTAATAATAAAATCACTGTTTTTTGATTTTTTCTGCTGTATATAGGTCGATTCATAAGAGCTGGCGCGGAATGTCTACGCGCCAGCTCTTGTGAATCGACCTATACACATAATTACCAAGCTGCATGCCAAATTTCAGCTTTCTAGGTCATCTGGAAGTGGGTTAGGTTTTTGATTACTAGTCAGTCAGTCAGTCAGTCATTTTTTGGAATTTATGATTTCAATAACTATTAAACCTATATTTATGAAATTCGGGGTTCTAGTTGTTCTAACGGATCTTAATATATGTACCAAATTTCATGTTCCTATGTTAGATAGATTTGGAGTTATTGGGGGTCAAAAGTGGCTCCAAACGGTTCGTGTTATATAACACACGGCTGCTGTCCGCCAGTTCCTGGGGCGAACTTGGCTGGACACGCTGCCGCGTGTCTAGATACCTGCCAGTGCTTTGGAATATCAACCATAGGTACAATACATGATTACTTGTAATTTGTGCATTTTAAACTTGAAACTGACAAACTACATCTCGACAGCCCTAGTTTCCTTCCAAACCTATCACGTATATTACCAATGAGAACATCGACCCCGAAATTTTTAACACAAATGCGTAATCGGAGATCAAATTTTACCTACTGGCTGCCTTATGCGCTCAGCAACTTGTGAACAACTGCACTTTCACGCAACCGTCTCAAGACATTATTGATTACATCGCGCATCTGATTTAAGTCCATTATCCTGATTAAGCCCATTACGGATGGATTTATCTCGCAATGCTGACAGATTCGTGTAGGTAATTATGTCACGTCACGCCAAGATATTGCGCTTACTTACGCATTTCCATATCGAAAAAGTTAATTACAAATCGGTGACTGTTTAAATGCGTTCAATTGCTGTCACTTATGATACGAGTTCTGACACATATGTTTATTTTTCGTTTCTGACATACCATAGGTACCTATGATAGTAGGTATTGGTATTAATGATTCCGGCTCCGAACGATGAATTAAGATAATAAAATAATAAATTAAGATAGACCTCAATAGGTCTATCTTAATTTATAAAATAATAAATTAAGATAGACCTCAATAGGTCTATCTTAATTTATTATTTTATTATCCAAAAGGTATTCTGTACCGAGTAGACCATAGCAACAATAATATATATGTACGAAAGGGTGCAATTTTCAAAAAACTATATTTGCTGATACAAGTCAGTACAAAAGTACGTAAGTTTCACCTTTAATATATGTACAGGTGTGGCCTGTTATAGGAGCAAAAATTTTAAAGGACACTTACAGTATCTGCCCGGCTAGTATGATAGCTTATACCGTCACGTTTTATGTGACGTTTCAGTACATTTTGGCCATATAACGTGACGGTATAAGCTATCATACTAGCCGGCTGCAGTAACCTCTTGAGTACAGAAAAAAATATCTCTTTTAATTAGGAGAAGTTTTGATCTTAAGTTATCATCCAAAAGCCCAATCCCAAAAAAAAACCAAAAGCCAATTGAAAAAAGTATCTTTTTTCAATTGGGAGAAGTTTTGATCTAAAGTTATCTTAAGTTATAAGAAGCGGATGGGTCGTTCTCCCTTTCTCTTTCCACGGCCTCCTTCTGAGCCATTATGGACTTGCAGAAGGATGGTATTGCTTCCCAGGAGCTCTCGCTATAACCTAACATATTAAAAGACCTGATCCTACCTGGTTTAGTTTTCCCTAACACAAAAAATTATTACATGAATAAATTACAACACTTTCTATACCAACCTACCGACACTATTTAACCTGTTTCTAGGCACTTCAAGAAGTTCAAAAGAGCAACTTATGCATATTACAGTTGCGCTTTAGACGCAACAAGACCTGACCAAAGAAAACTGGTTGAAATATTCTATTCATGTTTGCATGATTCATCTTAATAGTTGTCTGGCGAAACAACCTACCTAAGGTCATACGACTCGCAATAAATGGATACCTAGGTATCTAATCTTATTACACAGATATATAAGTATTTAACAGCAATATTATATGAATTTGCCCGTTGTCATATGTTTCATACACATAACTTATGTCTGTATTAACAAAAGAGGGGACATATATGGAAACAAAATATTTACCCACACACTAAAACCTTCCCTCCTCCTCTTTCTATACCAGCTTATACTCGTACTCTACGGGCCCTAAGGTATAAAGTACCAGAGAGTACCTACCCGATTCAGGTATAAATAAAGAACTTAAAGAAGGGATGTCTACGAAAATTGTAAAAAACGATAATTTTGATCGGCTGTATATCTCCGTTAATATTAGGTTTAAAAGTCTGGTTTACCAACGAACTTTTAGAAAATTTATAATGCTATTTTACTTTGTCGTACAATGTGGTTCACATAATGTCCTATAGTTTGAGAGATATAAGTTAAAAACTGATAAATGTCAGGTATTTGTCCCTCACCCCCAAGTTAGCACAGGATCCTAGAGGTCAGAATTGTCACAAACATAGGATAGCCTTCCTAGTGTATCTCCAAACAACCTGATTAAAATCGTAATTGTTTCCAGAAAAAAGATATAACTGCTGGACTACACGGTGAATCGAGTTATATTACCTTCCTTGGTGTATATTACGCCGTTACTAGTTTTTGCCGGCTCTCTGCAACAATATTGTAATGAGATAGATATGACCCAGTGCAAAAACAGGAAGGTGCTAACCTTGAGGTGAGAAAATGTCATCGTATTTTATTAACATCTTACAGCAGCCAGTTCCACAATAAAAAGAACCTAAGTAGGTAATGTACTGAACATTTGTATATTTTTTACCAATCAACGTGTCATAATCACGTCCCACAGCTGGGCATAGGACCAACGTGTAGCTTGGTTTATTTTAGTGTTAGTTGTTGACGGCCTGTATAGCCTAGTTGGTAGTGACACTGCCTCCGAAGCTAGAGGCCCCGGTTTCGAATCCCGGTCAGGGCATTATTTGTGCATTTAGCACGGATATATGTTCTTGGGTCTTGGATGTTTTCTATGTATATAAGTATGTATTTATCTATATAAGTATGTATATCGCCGTCTATTACCCATAGCACAAGCTTTGCTTGGCTTGGGACTAGGTCGATTTGTGTAAGATTGTCTCCCAATATTTATTTATTTATTAGCTGAAGATGTTACGAAGATTGTACGTTTCACAGACATGGAACTGATAAGCAGGTTATATTGGAGCTAAAGAACATGCAAAGTGAAACTGTGTTCTGCACATAGTTCCCCCTGCCAAGTAGAAAATACAGATTCAATCATCTCTACATTTCTGAAGTATTGTGTTCCCGGGCGTGTGCCCGATATAAATAAAATAAATAAATATTAGGGGACATTTTTTACACAAATCGAACTAGTCCCACAGTAAGCTCAATAAGGCTTGTGTTATGGGTACTGGACGACGATATATTTAATAGATATATACTTAAATACATAGAAAACGTCCAAGTCTCAGGAACAAATGTCTCTGCTCACTACAGAAACAAATGCCCTTACCGGGAATCGAACCCGGGATCTCTAGCTTCGGAGGCAAAGACACTACCAACTAGGCTAAACAGGCCGATATGTCCAGGGACATCACCCTCTGTTTATTAAGAATGGAATTGTGGCCCTGTTGATCTTGTTAAAAGGGAGGAAAGGTAACAAGGTATTTTACGGACAGTATCAACTACTAAGTCAAAAATGCTCGGTTAGCATACTAAGTAACTTCATAAGTTTGTAGCGAAATACGCACATGATTTTCTTACGCACATGACATCATAATTTTCTAGGGTCAAACAGAAATGTCTTTTTTAGGTTTCCGTACCTCGCCTGTCTGTCTGTCGTCTTCGACTCGCACTTGACCGGTTTTATGTTTATGTATTTAAAAATCTTTGCAACTTGCAATAATAAGCCGTAATTTGAGTTTTCCTGAGAATTTTCGTAAGATTTGTTTATTGGTAGCGTAAAATAGTACATTACGATACAAGTGCAGAAAACAGGAAATTCGCAACAAGTGGTGATATTTTAATCGACACGAGTTGCCAATTACCTGTTTGCACGTGTATCGTACAACGTTTTACAGTACATATGGCTCTTTAAAGTTTCAACATATGCACGTAATCTGCTGATTACCGCACTCGTGCGGTAATGTAGCTCCATATGTACTGTAAAAAAAATTTTTTAGTGTTGCATCACAGAATTAGTACTTATAGGTAATAGGTTATTGTTCGCTTTTGTAGATAAAATTAAGGTTGTTGTTTGTTCCTACTAAAACAACGCTCTCATTTGAGACGTAGCGATAAGGCTTTACCCACTGTAAGTTCGTACGAGTAGGTATAAGCATAATTTTCGTAATACAAGTAGTTTATCGTCTTAAAGTGGGCGATAGGTCATTCCTCGCTGACTCATCGTCTGACTGTTTTGGTTAACATAAATTATTATGCTTCATATAACATTACGATACCAGGACTTCACGTGACGTTAATAAGTACGATATTCATTTGGCAGGCTAAATTAAGTGTAAAGTTTAAACGTAGGCGTAATAATTGATCACTATAGCCGTAATGTTTACAGTTGATACAGGCATAATTTATACTCGTACTTCGTCAAGGCTTCGCCTAGGTGTTTATTTATGTTTGAATACTACTACGATAATGTCAGCGTGTAAAAAAAAAACAATACAAACAAAAAATTAAACCGGCCAAAGGGTTTAGTAGTCTAGAATACAATACACATACAATACAAATAATAATAATAATTGTTTATTACACCACCACCACCACCATATCAGCCCTAGGACGTCCACTGCTGGACATAGGCCTTCCCCAATTTCATGGGGGGTAAATGCCACAAAGATTTATTACACAAAGCACACGAATACAAAAGTGTACAGACATTATCCATTGGGCCACAATCCACAAACTAGGCTGAGCCCGTAACTTGGGACCCAACAGATCACTTGAACATCAAACGGCACAAGAAGCACGACCTTAAGTAAAATGAACATCTATTAACCGTTAACATTAGGTAAGCACACGGAAACATAACATTAGTAAAATTAAAAATGAGATAATTACGGTATACGTAGGTATTGCACGCCACACATAATAAAGCATTATGTGCAAAAGAATAAACAAATCCATCGAGATGTTTTGAATGAATTAATGAATGAATAATAAATAGTACATTACGATACAAGTGCAGAGAACAGGAAATTCGCAACGAGTGGTGATAAATTGAAACACGTCCGAAGGGAGTGTTTTAAATCGACACGAGTTGCGAATTACCTGTTCGCACGTGTATCGTACAACGTTTTACAGTACATATGGCTCTTTAAAATTTCGACATATGCACGTAATCTGCTGATTACCGCACTCGTGCGGTAATGTAGCACCATGTGTATAGGTACTGTAAATGAATTTTATTTGCCGAGTATGGCTTGGGGTTTAACGGACTTCAAAAAAAGGAGAATATCAGTTTGACACGTATGTTTGTATGCTTATGTGGGATTGGTACTTTTTGATAGCTGTGTAAGGTGCTGGCTGCTAGATGATGAATAAAGGACGTTCGAATGTAGTTTGAATTGTTTTGGAATGGCGAATGATTTGACGTAGGATTGAGTATGAAAGAAGCGTTGGACGGTGAACGATGTTTTAATATAGTAGCTGTAAATAAATTGAAGATTTTTCAGTTATTCATTGTTTTCCTGCGCCGCTCCTACATTTTGGGGGCTCGTCCGGGATCGCGACGTCAGGATGAACGAATACTGAAAATATAACCCTAGACAAATACGGCGATGAAAGAAGAAAATATTCAAGAAGACGACAAAGATTAAGAAGACGGACGACGAAGAAGTTAAGACGAATTTATTAGGTACGTGAGAAGACGGAAGACGAGACATGAATAGGCTTCATGAAATTATGACATTGCGTGTTTTTACTGCAGAAAACGATTACGATGTGCAGATGTTTATAGAGGATGTAGAGAAAAAAGCATGTTTATACGGATGGACGCCGAGGCATCAATTCCTGATAGCGAAGAAAAGGTTCTTCGGCACGGCGGCGATGTGGCTACGGGCGGAGCTTGCGGAGGAAGAACCACTAGACAGTTGGCATGATTTGAAGTTGGCCTTGCTGCGTGAATTCTGCGAGGATACGTCTGAAATACATGAAAGAAACAAAGACAATGGCGACGGATTTGAAAATCATGAGTATCATGACATTCACGATGACGATGACGGTTTAATACGATACGACGGGCATCCGAACGCGGAAGTGACAAGTTTCGATAATTCGACGAAAGAGTTCGAACAAATAAAAGAAGAAAATTTGTCAATGTCAATCGATGCGAATGCGTGTCATATGGAAATTAAATGCCAAACTGTCGACGAGAGTTGCAAAATCAAAGAATGTGGAGGATTGGGCGAAAGCAGAACTCAAGTCGTACCTGAGGAGCAGCGGTGGGGCGACATTCGCAAAACTGACGAAAATATGCAGGATATGTGGGGATTTCGACAGCAGAGGTGGGAAGATTTACGTGCGCGTGTAGCCTGCCACATGTTCTCAAAGTCCGCTGGACCCAAGATTCGACTCACGGAGGACAGTTCTCGTAAAGAAGGCTTCTGTTACACTGACACGGGCACGGCGAAGACCTACGACGTAACAACGGCGCTACTACGACGCGACGCAGCAACGGCATCAATTACAATGTGTCATGTGTTTTTATGTATTTGGAAGTATTGGTTTTACTTGTACGGTGTATTTATGATTTGTTAGATGGTTTGATGTATTTTTATATGACGTTGTATATAGGGTGTGTTGTAAGTGACGGTGTATGTAAGATGTGGATGCTGGTGACGGGTAAGTGCGGTGTCTGAAGGTGCATGACTGAGGGACCAGATCATGATTGCAGGATTGGCCGAGTGTGGGATTGGTACTTTTTGATAGCTGTGTAAGGTGCTGGCTGCTAGATGATGAATAAAGGACGTTCGAATGTAGTTTGAATTGTTTTGGAATGGCGAATGATTTGACGTAGGATTGAGTATGAAAGAAGCGTTGGACGGTGAACGATGTTTTAATATAGTAGCTGTAAATAAATTGAAGATTTTTCAGTTATTCATTGTTTTCCTGCGCCGCTCCTACACTTATGTATGTTTGTCCGCGATTATCTCGTGTTTGGCTGACACGATTTTGATGCGGTGTTTAGAAAACTTGTTACATTCTGGAGAATGTAAAAAAAAAAACGGAGGTTTCTAAACCAGTCATAAGATGAATTTTATACCTAGGATTTCGGATTCATTACATGAAATCTACTAAACATACCTTGATTAAACACTAATTTAATAAAGACTCAATATATTTTTAATAGCTAGCTACCTAACAATACAATTTCTTAAAGTAGATGACGCATGTGCAGCATAACAACGGACTACTAGTGCCATCTAGGCAAATTCGAGAAACATTTGGCACCGACTTCAGAAGGTGATAATGATAAAACTTTAAGAAATTGTATATTTGCCACAATAATTGTATACTAACAACTCAGATGCGCGATTTCGTTTTCAATTTTCTGTCTAATGAAAGGTTCCGATACTGTAAGTCATATCATAAAAGTCGCAACGGCACTTTAAAAACCCACGTACTTTACTTATTGGATCCATATGACACTGTAAATAGCTAAATTAGGTAGATACTGCTACATTGCCATTTACGCTCGTCACGTATGTGATGTGACGGTGCGGTGTATGATTGTTTACTTGAGCCAATTTATCGAATGAATTATGTATTTCCAAGAGTAAATTACATATTTGTCAGAAAAATATCTATGTTTATAATTCGTAACAAAACTGACAGGATAGACACCTGCCAATTTAGATGGATCCTTTTAAGAAGATCTTACACATTATTTGCACTAGAGGCTCTTTGAGCTATATTCGAAAAAAAGCTATTTAGGTAGGTAATTACATAGCTTTTTTTGTCGTTGCTCACAAAATTTCACGAGAATTAGTTGAGAAATGTGACTTGTAGAGGAGAACAGCCAGTAATCCGGAAATCCAGACATGCGAAAGCATGTTTGCCGAAGCTGAAACGCAGACCTTCGTTTCACTCGGTCAATAAATTGACACGCCATTGTTCCCCTTTATTGCTATGGAGTTAAGTATGCCAAGTAACGGCTGACCCGTCCATCGAGCAATGGGTTTACCTTAGAGATGTTTTTTTGTTATTTCCACCAACGAAACACGTCATTATAGAAGCATGTTACCTACCTACGAACTTGTCACCATTATGGATCACGTTATGTATGAACTTACTCACTTAGTTGCTCATTACTCCAAGATAAAAGTCCGTAACATAATATGAGCCTTGTGTGGTTTGAACGCCGAGGTGAACTTGTGCCACAGTAGAAGCAAAGCTGCTGCTATTCTTATACTGGTTTCTAATTAATCCTTTCATTAATAGGTAGCTTTACCTACATTAATTTAGTACTAAAGCAGTAACGCTGCTAACGAGAATTTCAAATTGAAGGGAAAAATTTATCCTGCTCGGAGCATTAAACTTTTCAATTTTTCCCTTTAATTTGAGCTTTACCTACACAAACAGTTCAGCTGGCTGACACCACTGGAGATCGTAGAGCTGGCAGCTTCGTCGCATCGCATCAGTATTGCAATACAGCAAGGAAATGCTGCCAGCATCTTCGGGACCATGCCTCGGTGCGACCCATAATATCGTTAAATTATATATTTATTTTTAAAATGTGAATAAATATATAGTCCAGTTCATAAATCATAGGAATTTGCATAAATCTCGTAAAATTGACTCAAATCGTACCTAAGTAAACTTGATTAGGTAAAAACAACAGCCTGGAATAATGATAAATTCAGATAGTATATCTTGAAGTGTAGGGCAAGTTTTTACCCTTCGAAAGACAACACCGTGAATGCGTGCCTCCGACTCATTAGCTCCGATAATCGGCACTTACATCTCGAATTTAATCTACCTACTGGCTACTGGCGACGGTTGTGCCATCTTCAATGTTATGCTTTTAACAAATTACAAAAGGCAAACGTGCCAACGTTGAACACCCTATTTTTTAACAATTTAATAATCACTCTAGTCACATATACATACATACACATACTTATAAACCTACGTACATTATATGTAGGTACCCATACACTGACAACATGAGGATCATCATTCATCAAACTTGAAGTATTAAAACGAGATGCTTACGCAACTTGCGTTTGGAGGAGAATTGCTTTGAACATGCTTTTGATTTAATTTATATTTACTCAATTGTTACAGGTGTTAACAGCGAATATCGGCACGCTTCTGGACCTATATGGGGTAGAGAAGGGCCTCGACCACTTCAAGTCCACGTCGGAATTGACCTTCGACGAGTTCCGCCACTACCTTCAGCACGAAGTGTTCAGCAGCCTGCCCAAGACGACCACTCTACAGGTCGTCAGGGAATTCGAGACGAAGATTAGTGAGGTGCGTTCAAATAGTTGGCGTCCAATCTGAATAATTATTTGTTTTGTGTGTTATATTGTCGGCCTGTTTAGCCTAGTTGGTAGTGTCATTGCCTCCGAAGCTAGAGGTCCCGGGTTCGATTCTCGGTAAGGACATTTGTTTCTGTGGTGAGCAGAGACATTTGTTCCTGAGACTTGGATGTTTTCTATGTATTTAAGTATATATCTATTAAATATATCGTCGTCTAGTACCCATAACACAAGCCTTATTGAGCTTACTGTGGGACTAATTCGATTTGTGTAAAAAATGTCCCCTAATATTTATTTATTATTTATTTATTTAATTATTGACGAAAATATGTAGCATGATTGCTCGTTTATAAATAGTTAGGATTACCTACTTGACCTTCCTGTGGACGCAACGAAAACACGGCACCCCTGTTTATGCAGATTATAAGTAATTGACAAAAAATTAGGCCTTCTAGAATAATCATTAATATAAGTCCAAAGAAAAAACTCGATCCTAAATCTGTGTATGATCACAAAAATATTGATTACTCATGCCATGTATGGTAGCTTTTAGTGATACGAATGCTACTTGTAGATCTTATTGTACCTAAAACTACGTGATATAAATTATTTGTATTTTGCATTAAATAATGCAACAAAAGATATTGTGGTGTTACCTAGTTGACGTGTAAATGCGAGATATTTGTCAGTTTGCGGTTTAGTATTATTGTTACGTACTCGTATCTCTTACCCCGTCATCTATCACGACATTTCTTTCGTTCAAAAATGGATCGGCAGAAAGTCAGTGAACAAAAATCGTTTGCCACCATCTAGACACGCGGCAGCGTGTCCAGCCAAGTTCACGCCAAAAGGAACTGGCGAGCAGCAGCCATGTGTTATTTCCACGAACCATTAAATTTTACTGGATATTTTAAATCTGCTCCAGGTGTGCTGGCTAGTCTGCCGCAAGCACCTTATGCACCGCGATAAGCCCGTGTTCGACGATGAGTCGGTGTTCAAGCTGTTCCGGATATTCTGTCTACTGGCGGACCTGGTGCAAGATGCTGATGACGACAGACGATATGTGGTAAGTGATCATTATCAGCTCACACATCTATGTATGTACCCACTGCTGGGTACGGGCCACCTCACTTGGATTAGAGGGAACAGGCATTATTTCCCAGCTCCGTGCAGGTCTTCTCACGATGTTTTCCTTCACAGATAAGCTAACGATAAAGACCAAATGACATTCCGTATATAAGTTCCGAAAAACTCTGTCGTACAAGCCGGGATAAAGAAAATATCTGCCGATATACGGTCAAGCTGGATTCATGTGGACGAGTCACAGAACGCTTTCGGTTTCATCCATCTATCATGGTCTAATCTTCATCTGATGCGGCTCATGCTATGTAGGCGTCAGAGCACGTCAGAGAGCAGATATCTACCGTACTTATGTAATAGACACACAGTAATACATACAGAATATAAATCCGGCTTTAATTACGTCAGGATCAGCCTACCTATACAGGGTGTGGCCTGTAATAGGAGGAAAGCTCTCCAGCAATTATTTCCAAATAGTTTCAACTGAAATAAAAATAACAAAAAGTTTTTTTTGTTTTTTTAAAATGCAAATACAGCTTATATGGTTCTTTTATACTCTACTGGAGCGATATTAATAACTATTTATTTTAAACAAAACTAAAACTTTATTAAAAAAATATATAATAAATCGCAAATATCCTTTTTAACCGAAAATGCAACAACGATTTTGAGTCACTAGATGCTACCTTAAAATCTACAGTGACTGCCACGCTATAATCTCGTAGTGCCAAGATCCGTTACTTGGAGGTCATAATTTAACTTCCCCCAAGAGATCAAATTTCCCCCTAAGTGAAAAAAGATACTTTTTTGGACACTAGGTTACTGCAGATGCTCTAAGGAAGCGTCCTTTAAATTTTTTGCTCCTGTTATAGGCCACACCTGTATAGTCGTTAAGAGCGAGCTATTAATCTCAATCGCGAGTTTTAAACGTAACCGCTTATTTCCCAAAGAGAAAGCCGTTCGTCTTTTGTTTTCAATGCATATCCCGCTCAGTATGCCCCAGAAAACTTAAAGGTTATCCTCGTTATTTAATTAATCATAATCATAAATTATAATCAATTTCAACCTATCATTAAGTTCGTATAATTTTAATGCTAAAAAGGTTACCCGTATTTTTTGCAAAGACCTCCCGCAACTTGTGACGTCACGAATATCAAATGTCCACAAGTTAATAAGACTCGTTTATGGAAGTCCATGTGGACACCATATGCGCTGCTGGCTGGAGCAATGTCGTTGACATTCATGTTAACAATTAGATACTACTCGTATAGTTAATTTAAGTATCACTATAAGTATCATTGGCTTGACTGTCTTAATAGTTGAAGGTCCAAAACTGTCGATAAACAAAGCATTTTTTAAATTGACATCAACATTTCAAATTTCCAATTAGTCCGAAATCTTAACTCATTTCGTTAATTTGTTATCAAGAAACTCAAAAATGTTTTTTTATATTTTTATAGGGTTTTATTTGTATACCTAATTTATAACTAAGTTGTTAAAATGAAAATCATGACTTCTCGTGGCCCAGTGGCACCCGCGTACTGCGTGCGGTATGCGAGGTTAAGCAATGCCGGGCGAGGTCAGTCCTTGGATGGGTGACCGCTTTGAGGTTACTAACAGAGCGCTCCCGTGCTTTGGAAAGCACTTAAAGACGTTGATCCCGGTTGCTGTCTTTGATAGCAGTCGTTAAGCCAAGTTAGAGGCCTCCGGGCGGCTTGAGAACTTCTAACAGTCAAGCTGCCCACTCACATGACAAGCCTATTCCCAATAAGGTCAGGTTTGACCTCGGGTTGGAAGGTCAGATGGCAGTCGCTTTCGTAAAAACTAGTGCCTACGCCAATTCTTGGGAATAGGTAGCGGACCCCAGGCATTCTTCAGGATGCAACTGTACTGGGAATAACGCTAGGAGGATGATGATGAAGTTATTCATGAAAATGAGAATAAACCCTACCATCGTCTACCTAGTTATATTACGTCACAAGGCTGAAATGTGTGACAGTCACAGTACACAAAAAGAACAGCAGTACACTTTCTTTAGTAAATCCGCCTTATTAATAGTAGTTCTATATTATTTTTTACGCTGTAACGCCTTTCTTGTCTCTTACTCTCTTTTAGAATGAGAAACTTTTAAAATTGATGCTACCCATATTATAAATATGAAATTAGGATATTTTTTTATAATTAAATAATGTGGTTATTTTAATTTTGTATCCTCTGTTTGATTATATAATATTGGAAAAAAGCCCTCTTATAATGAAACGTTGTCAAGTATCCTTATGATTATGACTAACAGAACAGAACTAATGGCATGGCATAACCAGTTACTAAAAGTTAACCTTTTGAACGGTTTCATGTTTGAATGAAGTGATCACTCAGACGCCAAGGTATCAAAAATTGATGTAACGTTTAAACCAGGGGTCGGCAAACCGCGGCTCGCGAGCCGCATGCGGCTAGTAGGGGCTCTTCGAGGTCTCCTCAGAAATATTGTGAAAAACCGAAAACAGGTAGTTTTGGCTCTCTGAGGTTCCCAAAAGATGATATTTTTACTGAATTTGGCTCTTTGGTCAAAAAGTTTGCCGACCCCTGGTTTAAACCAATAAAAACAAATCATAATAGATTTTTTTCATGATCAAAGTACCTACACCTTCACTCCGACCTTTTTAGTGGTGGTGGGCACGACGACACACGACCACTTTATAGGTTCTTGGCGTTCAAAGGGTTAAACCTAGACTCTACATATCAAACGCAACGCCTACAATAACAGTTGCGTACAAGTTAGTTTATCGTCCTGTTTGGAATGATGATCGCAAGGATTGGCTTGCTTTGTATTTGGATGATTTGGACTGATTAAACGACTGACTAATAATACGGAGTAAACAAGGAGAGTGAGGTCAATAATCTCTGATTATCCGTGCCACGTCATCTGTGCATTGTCTCACATAGCTAAGCCCATTAACGGCAGATTTCCCATTCCAGACTCAGCTTGGCGAAGCGATGTAGGTATTTAGTAGGTACCCATGCTGTACATGTCGCGTCAAGCCGGAATGCAACTTACACTCTTATTTATGATGCAACTAACTACGACTAGGTACCCATGATACAATAGTACAAGGTATGGCACTCCGGGGAAATTCAGTAGTGTGGGTGACACAAGCCTACGTCATCACTTGTATCGATGGGTCTGCCGGCGTAAGTGTGAGTTGCTGTATTACCAGTGTTGTATTATGATGCTCCCCGACCCCCATGTTATACCTGTGAATGTTTCATTAAATTATTACGTTAATTAATGTTTAACTTGACCTATATTGATTGCTTAGACAAACTAATGACAATTTTAATGCGTAAATAATATATTTTGCATGATTACGGCAGAAAAAATCCTTCATGAGTCATTTTGTTGCTTTAACCTGTTGAATTGTGTTTTTGAATCTGAGTGGCAGACCTTGTTTCCTTAGACCATGCGACTACCCATATTTACTTATACAAGTACAAACGCCAACACAATAAACTGACCATTCATGACCCTTATTACAATGCGAATAAAGTGCACGAATGGTCAGTTAAATGTGTTGGCGATGGTACATAAAGACAATGCGGTCCAAGGTGCGGAAGTGTATGAAATAATCATAGATTACATCTACTACCTGTCCACTTTTTCTTTACAATCTATTATCTATGATTCCGAATAAATTATAGAAGATTATAAGATTTTCAAAGCCTGATAAATACGGTTTCTCACCATTTCCATAAAAATACCCATGATATAAGAGGAATCGATTTAAAATATTTTTTTAGAAAAAAAACCGACTTCAATGGGGGAGGCCGGTGAAAGATTATTATACTTAGATGGTGCACTCTTAGATTCCATACAATAAAATAAAAAAGGCTATAAGTATGTTTATAATGGTAGAAGACTAAGTACGCTCAATTCCTCATGGAATCATGGAAAAACCTTGCTTGATTGACAAACAAAACGAAGAAAACAAATCGCCAAACGTGAACTACGCGTTGTTGAAGAGTTCCGTTCTGATCATCATCAGCAGTTCCACTTCATCAAATGTCACTTTTATGAATGAAAATGCTTGATTAGTTCATGAAAATACTAAAATCACTATTTGTGTGCCTTTCACATTTGAGGGGTTCCCTCGATTCCTAATGGACCTATTATCAGAACTCGAGCATGACAAAAATCAATCGTGAAAATAGAGCTTGCTTAACAAACACAGCTAGAAGGACAAATCGCCAAACGTGAACTTGTCGTCGTTGAAGAGTTCTGTTCTGATCATCATCAGCAGTTCCACTTCATCAAATGTCACATTTTTGTATGATAATGCTCGATTTGTTGATAAAAATACAAAAATCACTATATGTTTGCCTTTAAGATTTGAGGAGTTTCCTCAATTCCTCATGGATCCCATCATCAAAAATCGAGCATGACAAAAATTAATCGTGAAAATAGAACTTGCTTAACAAACACAGCTAGGAGGACAAATCGACAAACGTGAACTTTTCGTCGTTGAAGAGTTCTGTTCTGAACATCATCAGCAGTTCCACTTCATCAAATGTCACATTTTTGTATGATAATGCTCGATTTGTTGATAAAAACACAAAAATCACTATATGTTTGCCTTTAAAATTTGAGGAGTTCCCTCAATTCCTCATGGATCCCATCATCAGAAATCAAGCAGGACAAAAATTAATCGTGAAAATAGAAATTGCTTAACAAACACAGCTAGAAGGACAATTCGCCAAACGAGAACCTTTCGTCGTTGAAGAGTTCTGTTCTGATCATCATCAGCAGTTCCACTTCATCCAATGTCACATTTTTGGATGAAAATGCTTGACATGTTGATAAAAACACAAAAATCACTATATGTTTGCCTTAAAGATTTGAGGAATTCCCTCAATTCCTCATGGATCCCATCATCAGAACTGCGTTTTGACAAAAACGGGACCAACTTTAATATATATACTTACAATCAAAATAGAATTTTCCAAATCGGTTAAGAAATGACGGAGTTATGGAGTAACCGAATTGATAACCTCCTCTTTTGAAATCTTGAAGTCCGTTAAAAAAACCATTAACTCCGAAAATGGTCAAAATACTCGTCAACCAAATAAAAACATTCTGTTGACGAGTATTTTGACTATTTTAAAAATGGAGCTCGAGCTTTTTACATTTCATTTTGTATTTTCGTTTTATTTTTATTGTTTATTAGATTTGAATCAAATTATACTTATGTTTGTGACATTTTAATAATTATAAATAAATAAATGAATATTAGGGGACAAATCGATCTAGTCCCACAGTAAGCTCAATAAGGCTTATATATTTATGTAATTAATACCAACGTGACAGTGCAGCCCAAGTACCGAAACTTATCAACGCCCTGGTAAATGGTACCCTCAACATGAAGACAGTCTCGCCGAGCGCGCGTGTTCTTGTATCGTTTCATGTGAAGGTACTCTGTTTTACTATGGTTGATCCTGAGACCTATCGTACAGGCCTCATGGTCAAGAACACTCTACGATGCAGTGCAGCCCTCCACAAAGTCTTGGTGTCCAGGCTTCTAAGCAGAGGTACGAAGGAGAGGATATACAAAACCGTCATAAGGCCTATCCTCATGTACGGCTGCGAGGCCTGGACACTAACCCAAAAAGAAGAAAATCAACTCCTGGTAACAGAAAGGAAAGTTCTGCGGAAGATCCTGGGACCTGTCAAGAACGATGACGGCTCTTGGAGGATCAGGAGAAATGCTGAGATCGAAGAATTGGTGGCCGAACCGAATATCATCGGCGAAACAAAAGCGCACAGACTTCGCTGGTTCGGCCACTTACTGAGATTGGGAGAGGATCGAGCCGTCAAGAAAGCATACTTGGGGCGACTGAGTGGGCGCCGCCCGGTTGGTCGCCCCAGGTATCGCTGGGAAGACAGTGTGGAGGCGGATCTGCGGCAGCTTCGGGTCGAAGACTGGCAGGAGGCTGCGCAGGATCGGGAAAAGTGGCGTGCTCTCGTTTCGGAGGCCAAGATCATCTTTGGGTCGTTGCGCCGATAAAGTAAGTAAGTAATACCAACGTAGACATGAAAACAACCTTAATACGACCTTAACATTGTGGGTATGCTGTATTGAGCGTCTCATATAATGTTTAAGCTTGAAAGTTGAAACGCACAGAGCGCGGCGCAGCACAGCGTCGTTGCGGGACGGAGGCGGTTTCTAAAAACCGCACGGTATTCGGTAGCGCGGTAGAGCGGACGCGTGTGTGACATATAAAGCGGTAATCGACCGTTTCGGAAAGATCAAAAACGTAAAACCGCATCCGCCCCGCACCGCTCCGCGCCCGCTCTGTGCGTTTATAAGTTTGGTCTCACTTCTCCAGGTAGTGCTCCAGCCATCCGAAGCCGGCATCGTGGTGGAACAGCTCGTCCACTGCCTTGGTCTCCGCTGGGACGCGGCCGACTGGGAAGCGTTAGGCTCCTCCATCGGACACTTCAAGTGGGCTGCCTTCCTGGCGGTACTGGAGGCGAAGTACTGCTGCGAACAAGTGCACGCGGCAGCGCTGGTTGAAGCCGTTGATGAGATATATGATGTGTTCATCGAGGATATTATTAAAAAGGTATTGTATAAAACGTTTCACTATTAAAGCGCGCCACGACTTCACGCGAATTGCGCCGCCTTTTATCTGTTCATTGCACGGTCGAGACGCGCAACGCATTGCGGTTAGTTGGGATCACACGCAATGAATTAGGAAAACTGCCGCCGCTGCTTGAAGTAGTGGGTGGGCCATTAAGAATAAGAATAAGAATAAGAATCGTTTATTCGTGACCATACAAATACATACACATTTTATACACAACAACATGGAATTACAGTACACCATCACATATTATTAGTATTGTCACGAAACGGTCCCATCTCAGCATAATGCGGGCATTACTGCCAGCGCTGGTCTTCCGATGGGACCGTCGAGTAAAATCACGGTAGGCAACATAAAAAAAAAACAGTAAATAAAAATTAAAAAAAACAGTAAATAAAAATTATGGGTTTAAAAAGCTATACGGGAAATCACCAGTTTGTATTTGGATGGCTTATTAGTTAGACCCATTTTAAGGGGTTGCTTTTGTCACGCTCCACCCAGAAAACTACTTATATACAGCAACGTCGTTCCCGAATTTTTAGCAGATCGCAAAGTATATTGTTTTCTAAATTATTCGATAACAAATCTGCTGGGCCGTCGTATTCTGTTAATGGGCACTCAAAGACGACATACCATACAGTCTGCTTAGGGCATCGGCATCCGCAGCAATTCTGTTCGCTCCAACCCAATACGTAATTTTGTAATTATCATACAATAAATAGGTAGTTTAGTAGATATAGATTGACAATATATAGGTTGTAGAGTAGGTAGTAGTAGTAGATGATTAATTAATAACAAATTCACACTATCTATATTGTTATAAGCTATCACCGTTCACCATGCCCAAGCTATAAGTTGTCTGTACCATTGGGTCCTTCAAACGATCTACTTACTATCCTTCTTCCTGATCTTACTAAAAAAAAAGTTCTGCTATGTATCTATGAATTTTGAACATCAATATCTTCTTAGTATCACTGAAAATTGGACACCAGTAGCATGTTGAATCACAACCCACAACCTATTGATATATTTGCAGGGTTACCTCTTCAAGCGCGGTTACCTGCTGCCGACCATGCGCGAATATTGGTGCGTGTTGCAGCCCTGTGCTCTAACTTACTACAAGAGCTCTGCGCAGAAGGAGCAATGTGGTAAGTGTGTCATTGATGAACCAATCTCTCTTAACGTAGTCGTATAAGCAAGGCGTGCCGTTTACTACAGAATCGAGGCGTCTCCTTAAGATTGGTTTTGCTCTTTCTAGAGTACCTTGAGTATATATTTCAAGTTTGTCTTTCAGGACGTATCGCCATTGACGAGTACTGCTCGGTGGAGGCTGCGGCGGGCGAAGGCAAGATACAGCGCTTTCAGCTGATCACGCCAGAGCGCACATTCGAATTCGGCACGCAGGATCACAAGTAAGCCTGAATTAACAGCCATTATCATCTCCCTGCCCATGCCCTTATCGCGGGTATGCAGGGTCGGCGCAACATGTTTTCTTCTTCCATTCCTGTCTATCATTCGTCACTTCAGCGCTTACTCCTTTCTTTCTCATATCCTCTCTCACACAATATATCCATCGCTTTCTGGGCCTTTCCAATCGCTCTTCGTCCTTCGACATTCAACCCTTACATCTTTTTATCAATATGACATTTATCCCTCCTCATTACATGCCCATATCATGCTAACCTATTGCTTCTCATTTTCTCCGTCATGAACAGCCATGGCAAAGAAATAAGGGCTTTGATTTGCATCACCAGTTGAGAGCATTCTGGCGGAAGTCAAAATTTACCAGTCATGTTGAGTAGTTATTAATTTAATAACAGAATTTATTCTATTCTATTCTTCAACTACACCACTCACCCCTATCCTATGATTTTTCTGTTGAGCATATCCCACTGCGTCTTAGGGTGGGTTGCACCAAACCGTCTGTATTTTTAAACTGATTGTATGGAAAGTTTGTCAAGTTAGTGAATGACAGCTGCCGACGCCATATCGGCCATATATGGTGGGTTGATCGATCTGTAATCGTAAGTAGAGCAACCCGCCACCCTTCAACTTCAATTAATTTTAGGAGCCGCCTTCAATGGGTGTCGGCGCTGAAGCAGGCGGCAGCGGTGTCGGGGGGAGCGGAGGGGTACCAGCGGCGCGCGCGCGCGGGGCGGCGCGGCGCGGGCGCGCGGCGGGAGCGCGAGGCGCGCGAGGCGCGCGCGCGCCTGCAGCACGAGGTGCGCGCGCGGCTCGCGGCCGAGGCGCAGGCGCAGGTACACTATACTACTCCCTCAACTCACTCTACAGAACAAATGGTATATCTGCGGGGCAGAACGCGGAATGGGCCCGCAGAGAGTGCGGCTAGAATGAGGTGCGCGCGTGACTTCGACCGAGGCGCAGGCAACACCCGCTTATACCTTATAGTACACGACAGGGCAGAAGTGTGGGCGACAATTGATATAGGTAATATACAGGATGTGGCCTGTAATAGGAGCAATAAATTTAAAGTACGCTTCCTTAGAGCATTTACAGTAACCTCTAGTGTCCAAAAAAAAATATCTTTTTTCAATTGGGAGAAAATTTGATCTAAAGTTATGATATGATACCTTCCAAGTAATGGATCTTGGCATACAGAAATTATAGCGCGGCAGTCAATGCTGATTTTGAGGTTGCTTCAAGTTATGACTCATTATCGTGGTCGCATTTTTGATTTAAAAGAATATTTTTGGGAATTAAAAAAAAAATGTGTTTTTTTAAATAAGTTGTTATTAATATAGCTCCAGTAGAGTAAAAAAGTACATATAAGCTACTTTTACGTAATAATAAATTTAAAAAAAAAACGTATTTTTTTGTAATTAAGACTATTTGGAAATAATTGCTGGAGCGCTCAATAGTATACCGTTAAATTTTTTGCTCCTATTACAGGCCTCACCCTGTAAATGTACTGCTAGGTTGTATATTTACAGATCTCATTCCAAGACAGAAACTGGCAGATAGTAAAATTATTGTGAATACTAACCGTCTCTCGTCTACTGGAATAATAGCCGACGACTTCAGACTACGTGCGACTGTGTTACAGGAAAGTCTATTGCTTAATGCATGATTGTATGAAATATAGAAGATAAATAATTATAGTATCATTATTTAACCCCGTAACTCAGTGCCCTCTATAGTACTATGGTTGCACTCGCCTGTTGCCTTGTAGAGGTATAGGTACTGTTAAACCATCTTTTATCAACTCAATCCACTCCATTTGATGCAATAACGACTTTTTGGTAATTATAAGATACCCCGGCACTACTCAAACCAAAAAATAACTCATCTCAAAGATCTGCCTGGCGCACCCGTAAAAACACTTTTATTTACTACAGGAGTTAGCAGAACTGGCACAACAGGATAACAAGAAGCTGGAAGAGTTAAAAATAACGCAAACAGAACTCGAGCGTCTCTTACAGGAAGAGACACAAGCGAAGAGAGACGAAGAGATCGTTCGAGCTCTTCAAGCCAGGTCAGTAGACACAAAATGAATATAAATAGGCTAATATGAATAGGCTATTACTGAACCAGCGAGCAACATCTTAGGCCTTGTCATCGCTTTCCATCAGGCGAGACTAAGACCAATCGCTGGTCAGTCTATCATAAAAAAAAATGAAGTGTCGTCTACATTCATACCCAGGTGTCTATTTCGACAAACCACGCATTGATATCAGTTACGTAGTAACAACTTCAAATCAAATAGGCGACCGCGTGTCGGCACCGCATGCTGAAGTTTGTAAGCTTATTAACAAGTGCAAATAATATATTTTCTCAAACATGCAATGAAATATTGATGTTATGTTCCTTATAATAGGCTGCGAAGTATGACGTTTCAGGTGCGGCCCGGACAAGAGGTCGTTAATGGAATTTCATATAAATCTTGCAGGCCTAGGCCGGCAAAGTCCTCTTTTTTAATTTCCATTCCACAAAAATTTGTGGCACAGGCATCACAGGTCTAGGCCTGCAAGATTTGTATGAAATCAATTAACGACCTCTTGTCATAGCCGTACCTGAAACGTCATACTTCGCAGCCTATTATAAGGAACATAAAAGCAATATTTCATAGCATGTTTGAGAAAATTATTTTATTTCCTTTCAGAGTATTAGCTGAAGAATGGGAAAAGAGAGAAGAATTAGAACGACTACAAGAGGAGCAAAATAGAATGCTGGAAGAAGAAAGATTGAAACGCAAGCAATTCGAAATACTGCAGGCAGAGAAGGAAGCACAATACAAAGGTTTGAATAAAAAGTACCAAAAATATTGAAAACTGCCAACATAACGCGCAATCACAAAAAAAACACGATTAGAGTTCTCTACAATACGCGAATCAGATAATATTTAATAAGAAAATGTATTGCTATATACAACTTTCAAGTTACGTCTTTTAAACAATCTATTATATAATACTTAACTAAAAAAAAACTCATGGGCAGCCATTACACGGTCAATCTAGATCGTGATCTTGACCAAGGCCGCAGATTTCAAAAAATCTAGATAATTGTGATCCATATCGCAATCCGTCAATCCAACACGTTACACAGTCAATCAGGATCAAGACGCGGATCTAGATTGACCGTTTAATGGCTGCCAATGAGTGTGTCCTTCCGTCCAGCCGTGTAGAGTCGCCATCAGATATAACGGAGCAAACATATTGCCCACAAATTATCTGATCATATTTATTGTAAAGGCAATAGAGTGCATATTCGGATATTTTTAAGTACCCTGAAGAGTACAGATATATTTGAGGGCGACTGCATCATGGAAAGGGCGTGCCCCGTTCAGGGCTGTTTAAGTACCGGTAGGTAGCAGAATGCGGACCCCAGGCATCCTTCAGGATGCAACTGTACTGGAAATAATGCTAGGCTGATGATGATGATGACGAGGTAGCAGAATATGACAAGAAAATACATAAATACACGTGGCGTGGGCCCTTTTTCTGTTACAGAAAGAAAAAATAATGCTCATTGTGTTTGTTACAGAAGCAGAAAAACGTCTGAAAGAGCTGGAAGAAGAGAAACGGAAGTTGGACCAGGAGCTGAAAGCGGCCCAGCAGAAGATTTCTAAGACTGATCACACTGCAAAGGCTCTTCATGTCCAACTCAGAGTAAGAACTGAACATTAATATCTCTGTAAACATAATTATGATAGCATTCGTCACTTTCTGATTCTGTTTGATTAAGTCTCGGATGTTTTATTATTTGGCCACCAATTTGATTTCTGGGCCACTTCGTACCTTGTCACGTCACAGTGACAATAATATGAGATCTCTAGCAACTTTCACATTGATTTTCATTGTGACAAGGTACAGTCAGCGTCATATAAGAAGTGGCCCAGAAATCAAATTGGTTGACGTACAGTCGCGGGATGAAAAGGTTCGTCAGTTTTTAACTCTATTTTAATGCCGTTAAGGTTGAAAAGTGACAAACCTTTTCATTCCGCGACTATATACGATCCCAAAATTTCAAATTAAAGGGAAAATATTGAAAAATTTAATGCTCCGAGCAGGATTCGAACCTGTGACATCTGGCATACGCGGCCAATCGCTCTAGCCTCTGAGCTATCGGAACAACCAAGCTCGTCCACGAAATCCTTCAATAGTTCCCTCTTACAACGCCTTAGGGAGGCGTCGGAGCATTAAATTTTTCAATTTTTTCCCTTTAATTCGAAATTTTCGTTAGCATCGTTACTGCTTTAGTACAAAATTAATTTAGTATGGAATGGCGCATCGTTACATCGTGACGATTTCTCAATGTAATTTGAGACGTTGGTGCCGTTAATAGAAGCCTAAGTCTTCTACGGTAGATGTCGCTGTACGCCTCCCTAAGGCGTTGTAAGAGGGAACTATTGAAGGATTTCGTGGACGAGCTTGGTTGTTCCGATAGCTCAGAGGCTAGAGCGATTGGCCGCGTATGCCAGATGTCGCAGGTTCGAATCCTGCTCGGAGCATTAAATTTTTCAATTTTTTCCCTTTAATTTGAAATTTTCGTTAGCAGCGTTACTGCTTTAGTACAAAATTAATTTTCTATACGATCCGTCTGTGAAAGCAACAACATCCAGATCTCAACCTAAGTAACCATTACCCCGAAACTGCCGTACAGGCGTGTTGCTAAGCTAGTCAAGCTTTGGCTCTATCCATGATACAATTATACCAGGTATGACACTCCGGGAAAAAATTGGTAGTGTGGGTGACACAAGGCTACGTCATCACTGCTGGTTCATCATCGGTGGTTGGCGGTCGTAGTGCGAGTTGTGTGTCTACGTCATCACTGTTATCAAGCCTATGAATGGTTGGCGGTCGTAGTGAGAGTTGTGTGTGTACAGTGACGTAAGCTCGTGTCACATTCCGGAGTATCAGACCTTGTTTCCTAAAACCATGGCTCTATCTGTAAGCAGGCGCCAATGGCGAACGCTTCGTTCTATTCGATCGATTCTATTCTATCGAACGATCTCTTATTTCAGGACTTGAAGCCAGTACTGTTGCGAAGCAGCGAACGATCTCGCCGAGCCGTGTCATTCATGCCTACTACTAAGAGTTCCTCCGACACCCTGATAGACGTCAGAGCCATACATTGTAAGGTTTTTGACGATGACGACCACTTATGATCTAATAGAGATAGACAATGGAAATATTCCATTAATTAATTTAAATTTTATAAACATTATTTATCTGTCTTACTTTACACAACTGCTAGAGATTGTAATCTCAGTTTTGAAAGTAGTTTTTTTTAAAGTTTTCATGAAATATTTGTGTATAGGCAACTTTATAATCTGAGCTTTATAATTTTATATAGAAAACTCCCGTGAGTTTGAGACATATAAAATATAATGAAACTGGTCGGGTCGAATATTGCTCGGTGCTAAAAGAACCGCCGCCGCGACCGCGATAAGTACTCATGATTAAGGACCGCGACCAGGTCTGAAACATGTCGAGCGATATTCGACCTTAAAGTGACCTGTTCCATTATATTTTAATTATATTATCAGCCCAACCACACTTTGCGCGAATTGCGGCGCGGCAAGCGTTTTATATGTTCATTGTACGGTCGAGACGCGCAACGCACTGCGGTTAGTTGGAATCCCACGCAATGTGTTATTAAAACCGCCGCTCGATGTGGTAGCCGGGCTGTAACACACGGCACGGATTATGTGTCGCGTATTTTGTTTCGTCCGTGACCAGTGTGGCATGAGATTTTTTCGTCGTGACCAGGCCATAAAATGTAAAACGCGATGTTGTTCTGACAAAAAAAAAATACAGATAGTTCAACTATTGTGTGCGCGCGGCGCTATGGTTGCGTCCGCTTCTAATCGCCGTTGTGCGCGTGACTGCGCTTGTAACTACGACTGCCGCGTCGCTGCCAGGCTGCCACACAAATAAAACCTACGTAGTTACATACGCACGCACACATTACGCCGCGCGCACAGCTGAGTTGAACTATCTGTACAGTAAAACCAATCTTAAAATTAACACTTCTCTGCATCTTAGTATAAATTTTTCAGTTTGTGAGATTACGAGTATGTGTATTGCACTTTTATGCTTACGTCAAATAGAAAAGAAACAACCTGGAGGGGCGTTCAGTTCAGGATTGGTTTTACCTTTTTAGCTACTTGTGTCTGTCGCTTTCTAAACGTGACCCTGAAACTGATAAATTGATAATATCCATGTCCACTGGTAAAAAACAAGCCTATATTAACATGGGCGCGACGACTTTAAATTTACCTATGGTAATTTTTAGTAATATAAAAATATCGTTAATATCAACCGTTATATTGAATAAAAATATTCTACAAATGTATTACATTTATTAATTAATAAATCTGCAAAGGAGTTCCATGTAATTCGGTTATGTACGTCCCGACCTGCTTCCTTCTTTCCTCCACTTGTCCAAAATACATACTTACCTCTATTTCACGAAGGTAAAGGCATGTAAACTAGGTAATAAGTATTAATGAATATTTCTAGGTCTACCTGGTAGGTATTTGATATAGTAAAAGCGTATAAATAAATAATAAAAATTACAACAAAGAGAAAAATAAATATAATAAGATTAATAAGTAAATAAAAATAAATATCTAGGAATAGGTATTCGACCTCAAAGTATAATGAACCATTTAGGGAATATTTCGTGCTCACGCAACACGGCATTAACATGTAATGTTAAAAAAAGAGAAGAAATTAAATACCACTTCATTTTTCTTCTTATCATTCTGCTAGCGAGTCTCCTTTCTCTTCTTTAGCGTTAGAGAAGAAATTAAGTAACACTTCATTTTTCTTTTTATCCTTTTCCTGGTGAGTCTGTTTTCTCTTCTTTAGCAGCCTTTGCTTCTAACTTTGCTGCTTTGGCTGCTGCTTTCGCTTCGGCTCTTTCTTTTGCAGCCTGCTTCTTCGCTAGTGCGGCTTGTTTCTTTGCTTCTATTTCTGCTTTCCTTGCTGCTGCTTCCCGTTCCGCTTCCATTTTCCGTTTCAACTTCATTAACTGGAATTTATTTAAAATTTATCGTTTACACATGGAAAGCACACTGTTTGCAGATTATCCCCCTTATTCATAAACGCCCATCAAACCTATTTTAATTAAAATTCCGCTAAATTCATTTGTCTTTTTGTGTCACTTTAAAATTTATGCTTGTGAGAAGGGGACAACAAATTATAGTTAACAGAGGTTTAGTTTAGCGTTAGGTAAATAATGTTGATCCATTGGATAAACTTGAACTAGACCCGAAGAAGTGTATGTGGCCCTTTACTTGCACGATTAATATTATCACGCGATACACTAATATCAAGATACGTATCACGTGAATATTGGTGAATACTGAAGCAAAATCCAATCAATTTTGAAAACCGCTATAATATTGACACCCCTGTATAATATTGTAATAATATTAGTCGTGTAAAGGGTTCCATTCAATTGCCGTATTAATTATCATGTCAAAATATTACCAGTTTTCATTCTGACATTTAGCATTGATTAATCAATCGACGAAAGACGACAACCGTTCGCTACCCTCTAATTGGTTTGTTCCTAATTCTACAGATTACCATTACAGATTCGCTTCTCTACAGATTCCCAATTCTAACGATTCCCAATTCTGCAATTTCTAATTCCACAGATTCTGAATTCTTCAGATTCCGAATTCTTCAGATTCCCAATTCTACAGATTCTGAATTCTGCAGATTTCCAATTATACAGATTCGGAATGACGAAGCCCCGCGGAGAGCAGTTTGACCTTCGGGCATCTGAAGATACCTAACGAACCTAACCTACCTAAACATGGGGCCGTTGTAGATCACCTATAGTAGGACTTTTTTAGAATTACAAATCTGTAGAATTGGGAATCTGTACACATGAAAATCTGTAGAATTGGGAATCTGGAAACATGAGAATCTGTAAAATTGGGCATATGTAAACTTGGTAAAATGCGGAATATGTAAACATGGGAATCTGTAGATGTGCGCAGATACGCTCTAATTCAAAGAAATTGAATGCAATGAGGTGTGCTTCATCAGCATGTCGAGCCACGAGTCTGTATGCCCCTCCCGGCGTGCTCGATAATGAAGGGCGTTCGTATTCGTAGTCATCTTCTGGTGGGATCTCGCTTCTTGATTCGCAAATAGCAGCTCCAATTATTTGTCTGTTCCTCTAACCTAAGCTGTGAAGACCATGACTACCATGAGTCATGATCATGAGTGACACAGTAACATGTACCTTTTTCTTTTCGGCGCGATTCCGCAGCGTGTCACGCCACGCGGTCTGTATGACCCTCGCCGCGTGGTCAATGATGAAAGCGTTCATCTTCGCGGTCATCTCCTGGTGGTACTCCGCTTCTCTCTCCGCCATCAGCGGCTCAAACTCTTTGTTTTGTTCTTCTAACTTAACCTGCGAGAATTATATCAAGTAGGTACGCTACCAGGGTATTACAAGACCGGGATTAGTTTACGATCAGAGAATAAGTAGCTGTCATTTCAAATACACTTTGACGTAAGTATATGGAAAAACTGTCACCGCTTATCGTATTCTAATCGCGGCTAAGTAATAGGGACGGCGATGCGTCCAATATAAATCACTTATTTATTAATCAGATAAATCAACGTTGATCCAGTAGACATATAACGGTTGCCATTTTATCACTTATTGTCGTATACAGGGTGTGGCCTGTAATAGGAGCAATAAATTTAAAGGACGCTTCCTTAGAGCATCTGCAATAACCTCTTGTGTCCAAAAAAAAATATCTTTTCAATTGGGAGAAATTTTGATCTAAAGTTATGACCTCCAAGTAATGGATCTTGGCATCCAGAGATTATAGCGCGGCAGTCAATGCTGATTTTGGGGTTGCTTCAATTTATGACTCATATTCGTTGTCGCATTTATTGGGATTTATAGTATTTTTGGGTTTTTTTTTTTTATAAAGTATTAGTGTTTTTTTAATAAATTGTTATTAATATCACCCCAGTAGAGTAAAAAAGTACATTTAAGCTACATTTGCGAAAAAAAAAATCATTTTTTTTTTCAATTACTTAAAATCATTTGGAAATAATTGCTGGAGAGCTCAATAGTGTACCATTTAATTTTTTGCTCCTATTACAGGCCACATCCTGTATAAGACACCCGTCAGTCCCGTCACTCTAGCACTCGCATACTCTTCAGAACGTGAATAATATCTTGTACACGACGATAAGTGATAAAGAGCAACCATCTTACGCATCCAACTGGTGATATTAGCATTGAAGTTTAGTAAGGTCCAAGAACCAGTCGAAGCTAGTCATTTTGTAAAAACTACGGATTAATTAGATCAACTCAAAATGCATTTAAATTAAGGAATCTCATGAACCCATCAGAAGAAAGTCTGTACCGTCAGCTTCTCGCAGTTTTCAACCTCTTCGTTATACTGGTCGATCAACTCGTCCAGATCCACTTGTTTCGCCGCCATTTCCACGTCGTATTTTTGGAGCCAGGACTGTAGCTGAGTTTCACATTTCCTTCTAAAATTATTAAAAATCATGATTAATTGCGGGTACCAGGTACAATTATAGTAAAAACCTTTTCTCTTTGTCTATAATTCTGCATATTTTTTGATTCATTTTCATTATCAAAAGATCAAAATGAAAGAATTTTAACCTGTGAACATCCCTGAGTCCGCGGTGGCGATTTCCATTAAAGATACTGAAGCACAATGGTGCAGCGGACAGTGGTCCGCTTCATTACAAAAAATTGCTACCTATTACTTTTCTCTCCACACCACATATGTATGCCACATATGTATCTAGACACGCGGCAGCGTGTCCAGCCAAGTTCACCCCAGGAACTGGCGGACAGACCTTAACTTGGCAGTTTTCTTAAATATCCAACAGCTTTTATAGTATTATAACATACTGCATAGAAAACGGCCAAGTTAAGGCTCAAAATGCGTTAAGCCGCAGTAAATTAGTTTTACTGTAAACAATGTAGTACCGGATCTTGGCACCCATTTAGATCTCAATTCTTTTGTCGGTGAAGACGACAACGCATATTCTTAATATTGAACTTGGCTCCCATTTTCACATTTATGTTTTTGATGGGATTAGTATAATACATAATAGTATTTATGATTTAGGAAGGCTCACACAGTCCTCTATCCTATACCACACTTTCCCTCTTTAACTTGTAAATTAATTTGCAGATGTATGTCGTTATTTGTACAGTCAGCGACATGAATATCTGAACAAAATGAATACTAGAAACACGCATTTGACTTTTGTTTCGTACACAAATTAATGCTGTTAATTGTACCTACGATCCCGTAGCTGTTTCTCAGATACCAGACTGTGGTGGAGCGTGTTGTTATAAAGTTCTCTGCTCTCAACCTCTTCTTCTTTCAGCATCTCGAACTTGACGGTGTGAGCTCGCGTGGCCAGCACCATTTGACGTTCAGAGTCGAGGCTGCAAGGTTATTATTTAGAGGAAAATAATTTGTTTACGCTTAGGTCTACGTATTTACGAGGACGGGAACTAAGCCATCACAGGTTTTCGGTGGGCGAGTAAATAGCTTTTGTTTACGAAATTAGTTTAATTTAAAACACACTCATCTCCTAAACTACCGACTATACCTACGGGATCATCATCATCATCATCATCATATCAGCCGACGGACGTGCACTGCTGGACAAAGCCATGCAAAGAGTACTAAAATTAACGGTCCTGCCGCATGATAATGATTATACCTCTAGATATTTTTCTAGCAGGAACAACATTTGTTTAGTGCTTGCCACAATAAAAATATCGACAATCCTGTTATCGATAAGTACATACTATTACAGACTTACATATATCGGCTTCATAGTTGGGCATGTTAGCTGACGTAGAAATCACTGTACTTGTGACATGTCTTTCATTATAAGTATGTGAAAAAAACATGCATGTCATCTAACTCATCGAAGTAATGATAAAGAGTAAAAATCGTAATACACATTTCATTTAATTCCTCTACTTATTACCATTCGTCAACAAGTAAACAAACTTTTTTATATTATTAGACGTTATTCATTAAAAAAGTAAATAATTGACATACAATGTGACATTTATTCACATTCCATATTAAGGCAAACATATTGTAAACACAAGACTGAATACGAAAAAATCCCAGTAAAACGTCCCGAGAAGAGAAAATCACTTCGTTTATTAAAAATTTACCAGAAATCTGATTTCGTGGTTCAATATTATATTGCACCAAATACGAAGTAAACATCGCCCCAAAGAAACATAACATCAGATGTCACATTAACACAGATAAGCATAAGAATATTCAGGAAGAGAAAAAACGATTTCATATGGACCTAATAAAGTTTATGATCAACTGCAATCTGCCATGGGACCAACTAGACAACCTTATGGTACTTATCGATAATAGGACTGTCGATGTTTTTAATTTGACAATCACTTACATCAAGTCGTTCGTGCTAGAAAAATATCTAGCTGTATTAATGATAATGATTTAATGAGTGATAACATGTCGGCAATCTTTCATTTCTCGATATGCATTTTTTTTCTTTCATTTTTACTATGACTTGAATACCCTAACGAATATGTGGATATTAGAAGCTATGTGGTTTGTTTTTCACAATGTTCTAAACAACTGATCCCGGAACATATTGTCCGAATTATATAGCCATGTATGAGTAGGTATCGCTTACATCTGCTTTTTCCTTTTGATGATGGCTTTATGGTCGTTAAGAGCAAGCTCTTGCTTCAGCTGAGCTATCAACTCAAATTTTCGTCGTATTTCCTGCTCGTGGTCCTCTTTTTCTTCTCTGAGGCATTTTGTATCTTCTACATTTGCAAAAAGGTGTTACGTTATATTACAGTAGAGATTAATACATTATAGGATCGAACCAAGTTGGTCCCGCAAATCACGGCTTCACCGCAGCCCTCTTCGGAAGCGGCGAGATGAAATCGATGTCTTTGATCACGACTGGTGGAAGGCTGCCCGAGACAGGGATACGTGGAAGAAAAGAAGGAAGTAGCCTGTAGGGGCCACTTAAGGCTCTTAACAATAAATATAGGGTGAAATTTAAGCCGTGAATCGTAATACTAAAATGTGAATCTATCCATGATTCTAAACAACTTTCACTATGGAACCAACCCTGTCAATACGAAAAATCTGCTGTTTCATGGGTAACTGTTTCAAAAGACTTCAATCCCTGTCTGATCTTAAAAATGTGTGAAATAGTTTCATTTTATGACACTGACTGTATTGATCCCATAGAAAAAATTGGTCAATATCATGAATAGACTCACATTTTGTTAGTATGATTCACTACTTAAAGATCCTATGAATCACTAGTTAAATCTACGATGCACTTACAGATATTCCGAATCAAAATAAAACCAACGAGACTAGCTTCTTTTCTCTCGCACGCCATTTTTACCTTGTGTCGTTGGCTGAATTGTAGAATGACATATTTAAATCTTTAAGACCGTGAAGGTATCGAAACGGAGATCTTCTAGCTGCCACCATTCCGTTATTATTACAAACATGTTTTTTGGGTGGATTCAGGTTAGGAATAACTCACCGGCAATTTTGGCCAGACACTCATTGTTGCTTTTCTCGAGTTTCCTTGTATGTATTATTGCGGAAATCTCGTCGACCGCTGTAGTTTTCATCTGCACCACCATCAGGTCGCGGAACTCCTCTAACTTTTGCAAATATTTCAAGCCTATTGGAGGTTTCCTTGCCTAAAATTCATGTGAAACCAGCTATACACGCGTATATATGTATAGGTTGAAGAAAAATAAAAAAAGGAAAATACCTTAAGTTCTTAATTTTACTTAAAGGAAACCATGTTTTATTTTTATAAGAAGAACGACTACATTCAAAAATTATCAAACATGATCAGTTAAGTAAAATGAATTCAAAGATTATCAAACATGATCCGTTAAGTAAAATGAATTCAAAGATTATCAAACATAATCCGTTAAGTAAAATGAGCCGTCTTAAGGATTATTTATTATCAATCTCTTAGTATTACAACTATCTGTTCTACGAACTGTTTCTAATCTCCTCATCATCCAGGCAAATTTTAGATAAATCTCACATCTTGCATTAACTCATTGTTATTAGTGATTGGGGTTACGGTTTTCATCATTTATAAGGGAAGCATATTATATTGAAGCCGTTGTTTTTCGATATAAAACATAAAATACTGCACGTCAGGGGCCCCGTGGCTTTTCAGCCTCAGCCGTAAAGGCTGCTGTAGGAAGCGGAAAAAAGGCGTAGGTACTTACATATGAGGCATAATCTGGTCCTGCACTGTTTCTTGACGCAAAATCTCTTTTCATCTGTTTAGGCAATAAAAATCATCATCATTATGTCAGCCGAAAGACGTCTACTGCTGGACATAGGCCTCCCCCAAAGACTTCCACAATGACCGGTGGCAAAAAATATAGATATAAAATTTAAGTTTACATTTCAATACAATTGTTTTTTATGTAGACTGACTTGGAATTAACAAAGTGAATCTTTTAAAGAACCACTATACAAAACACAATGAAATTAAGCAGCAAAATTAATCATATCATCATTTATTATTTTATGGATATTTATAAACGCACATGACTAGTTAAACATTTCAGAAAGACATTTGGTGTTGAAAATCGAGGCGTTAATTTTTTTAATGAATATAGTGAGATAATATTGCACAGGACCGTGAAAAGTGGCGCTGTCTTATGTCGGAGGACAAGTCTCATTTTTTAAAGCGAGATAAAATTTTCCCTGTTAAGGTCTATACGACATTGACTTATGATTCGAGTGGAAAAATCATTATAAATATCTACCTACCTGTACGTATTATTATTTGGAAGTTTGTTACCTTTTCCGTAAGCCTTTCCACATGAGGGTGCAGCGCTGGATAGCTGCTCAGCGTGTACATCATGAAGCCCAAGTCAGGGTTCAGACGGTGTTTCAGTGACACATCTCCCTAAAATAAAATAAAATCTGCCTGTTACTAAGGCTGGGTTGCACCAAACCGCCTGTAATCGTAAGCGGTGTTCGTTGAAATCTGAATTTAATGCATGGAAAGTTTGAAAAATTTCTATAAGATGACAGCTGCCGGTGCCATATTTAACGTTGATCGGTCTGTGATTGTATAGGTATGTTGTTGCAACTCAGCCTAAGTATAAGTGAATAACCTACATTTAGATACAGTGTCAGAAATAGTCCCGATAGATATATAGTTTTAAATTAATGACACTACAATAAAACCCTTCTCACTGCCTGCATTTCCTCCATAGCAGCCATATTCATCAGACTCTGAGACGACAGAGGATTATCGTACTGGTCATAGATATAAGTGACATCATCAAAGTGTCTGCTCGTCAGAGTGTCTTCCAGGATGTTCTCCCGCATCAGGGCGGGGATGCAGAGCGCCAACTTCGTCTGATACACCAACTTGTCTAGAGACTTCGTTATGCGCTCTGCTTGGATGTTGCATTCCATGTCTACCGGGGAAGATCCTGTAAACAAATCAAAATGAAAACGAGCCATAGACCTCATAGAACATTGTTGGATTTGAGTGCAACAGAATCATAAAACTGTATTTAGTAATTTTGTTTTTACTTCAATTAATCAGACAGAACTCGTAAGATATCTCATTCCATGTCCCTTTAGCAAACGCTCTCTAATCGTCTTTAATGCTACTAAAAACGACGATACCTAGTTATAGTAGATAATCGGGTGTTGTGATTGTGTTAGGTAAGGCAGACCCAAGTTTGGGGCAGCATAACGTTGTCTTCCGAAGTTTGCTCCCTCCAGTCTTCTGGTGACATTAGCTGCGTAATCTCAGTCCCGATGATCCGTGCCGTCGCAATGAAGAGCCAAGTAATCTTTTCTTTCATCGACATCGACCTAAATCTTACTGCCAAGCTTACCTTGTGGTTCCGCCTCAGCTCCATAGTAGCACACAGAATAGGTGGAGCCACCCAGCACCTTAGATGTGCAAAGAAGAAGCTCGAAGTCTCGTTCATAAATGTAGGAACCTACCATCATCTCTTTCAGTTTCATCTTGTACCGACGTGTGAGTGGCGGTACTGCTTCCAGTTTTAGTCGAGGTCTCAGATGGATACTCCGAGGACGAAGACTGAACTGATTCGGTCATTTTAAATTACTGAAACTCTTTAGTTAAAATAGGTTATTGTTAAAATAGACTAATAGCAAAATTAAATTGTACCGCTTTTATTTCTATAAGTAAAATAATAGGAGTAAATTCTCTGAAGTTGGAATAAAAATGACAATGAAACAGTGGTCAAAGTCAAATGTGATAGATTGTCAAACTGATTGATGTGTACTGTGTACTTACATAAAAAATTAATTAAGGTTATATAAGCAGACTAATAGTGCACAACACCTATGATGTCCGGTAATTAATTACATTTCGAAGTTAAAATATTATACATATTATAGGGAAGAGAAACGTATAGCAACAATCAGTTTCGTCCGACCGTCGTCAAATAGGTAGATAATTCTAGATATGTATTTCCATGTGATTCTTCAAATCTTCATTTCTGCATAGTGTTGCCATTCTTTATTATTTCTGTGTTGTTTTGTGTATGTTTTTTTGTTATTTTTTGTCTATATAAGAATTGTATGGAGAAATTTAAAATACCCTTATAATAATTAAGAATCCGTAAAAAACACCAAGTTGATCTAATTCGACAAACATGAATAGGCACTGAATCACAAGTAGAGGTACTGAATCCACTGAATCTGAAGTTAAAATGTCAAAATTTAGATCAATCTTCGAATAACCTCTATGGTTTTTTGGTCGAATTAACATTTCGAGATTTAGGTTTAGGTTTGTTAGTAATTTTGGAAAACTTCTTTATACGCTGCTTTTCGGCTTCCAACTCTTTTTTCGTTTGCAGTTTTTGGAGTTTATAAAGCTGTAAATAAAACCTCGATGTAAATAATTATATTGCAATCTAAGTTAACACTCACTGTGATTGTAAATTTTATGTTAATTGGAGGCTGAAATTAGATCACTGAATAAAAAAGATCTCATCTGAACATATCTTAGGCAATTGAACTTTGCTCATTTTTGTAACTTACATGAAAGTATCACTCCTAGAAGCTAATTACCATAATTAAAAAAATACAATATTTAAAAAATCCTTTATTATATAATTACGCTTTCTTCTTCCCTTTTTTACCCTTTCCTTTCTGCAGCATGTGAAAGTAAGAGAACATAAGATCAAAATCTATATATTATAAACAAAAATCAACTAAAATTGCTAATTTCAAACAATTGACATAGGTAAAACGCATTACCTTTTTCTTCTCAGCTCGGTTAGCCAGAACTTTGCGCCAGGCGGACTGGATAACCCGCGCGGCATGTTCTAGAAGGAACTTCTCCATCTTCTCCTTCATCTCCCTATGGTACTCTTCTTCTCTCTCCGCCATGAGAGGAATGTAGTCTATGTTCTGGATTCTGATTTTCTCCTGAATAAAATAATAGTAGAATAAGCCTAATAGATATTTAAGAAACTATATAGTTCCTTTGCTTTTATTAAATTATGCAATAGCTACATTATTTCAAATATTCAATTGGCAGTTACATTATCAATTTATTTTATTTTTTTCAATTTCAATCATTTATTGATAAAACAACATTTTAAACGTCATTGTGAAACTATTAAAATATAATGAATGGGGTACAGTGGCGCCAGTACGAGCGCTCGTGATTAACAAGGTTTTGAAGACTTAGTGACCCGACATTTCATTGCATTTTAATATGACTGAAATTCACTGCAGTTTATTATATAACATACGTCCATCTTGTTTCTTTTCGTGGAGTAAACCTGCGAGCCAGGTACCCCGTCACCGGGGAATGACTGGGTTATTTGTGGTGTTTCTATCCACTAAAATTTCCACGGTGACCGCCGTCTGCCCTCTAATGCGGAGGACGTCAGGATCTCAATACTGAACGCACCGCACTTCTAAGGTTTGGAATTCTCTGCCGGTGTCTGTATTTCCGAGTTCATGTAACCTGGACCTTTTTAAGGCACGAGTGAATAAGCATCTTCTGGGTGAGCTCGCTTCATCATCGGCCTCATCTTTGCCCCCTGGCTAGATGCTGGCCAAGAGCAATACTATTTTCAATAAAAAAAAACGGGACCCCGTCGCGGTTTACTCCCCTACGTCACAGGTTGTCTATCTGCCTTGTATATGTAGGTATTCTATTAGGGACTCACCTCGAGATCCTTACACGCGCGCACCTCATCGTCGTATTTCTGCTGGAAGTCATCGAGCTCCAGCTGTTTGTCCGTCATCTCCACGTCATACTTCTTGATCCACGAGAGCAACTGCGCCTCTACTTTCAACCTCGAATCGTAAATAATGAATTATTGGAAATCATCATTGGAAAGCATACATTTTTAGTCTTAATCTTCCTAATAATGTAGCCCTATTGTTAATAATTGAAAGATAAAATTTGACCCTAGTTGCCGTCTGTGGGTAGGGTGCCGAGAAGGCTGGCTGCATTGCCACACTGGATGGCAATGCAGCCAGTTTTCTGGTCACCAGTGGTCTCTATTAGGCACTTTGTAGAATCCACGTGCACTTGGTCCCCATGGTACAAGTGTTTCAAACCCAATCGCCTCAAATAAATACCCACTCCCTAGTGAGGCATAGTTAGATATAATTCTGAAATCGAGGCATTATCTTGCCGATATATATAAAAAATATACACATAGTTTTAGGGAGATTTTACACATCCTACTTATATTTGTGGATGTGGAATGAACTTTCTGCCTACCGAAGTTTTTCCAAAAGATAATTGGAATTATGATGGTTTTCAAGAAGGAAGGGAAGAGGTTTAAAACGATTGACAATACACAGGACACAACTGATGATACGCTACGATACCCGCATACCATCAGGCAGTTCGTACATTGAGATGTTTCATTTCAATCCATAAGGACGAGCCCCATTTTTCTATGTTACGCACTTTAGTTTCCGCTTTATGCGGGTGGCGCAGACCCGGTCATTGCGGCGCTGTTTAGGGGACACCTATGTCCAGCAGTGGACATCTTTCGGCTGATGATGATGATGATGATGATGACGTACTTAGTTCGTGTTGTTATCAAAGAGTTTGGTTTTTGGTTGGTTTTTATTTATAGGGAGTTTGTAACTCAGTATGGACCAACCTGCGAGCCCTTAGTTTCTTCTCATCCTGAACGTGTGTGGCCAGCATGGTGTTGTAAACGCGCGTCGTCTCAGACTGCTCGTCTTGCAGGATGTCGTTCTTTACGGCGTGTACTCGACTAGCCAGCACCATTTGTCGTTCGGAATCCAAACTGGAAGGAAGTCAATCTACTGCAATCAGGATATTTATTTATACTGTGTAGGGTAAGTCCAGGTAGACAGGACTGAGGTCTAAAAATGTTTTTAGTATGCTTTAGTTTGCGGCATTTCTTGTGGACACATCTAAGGGCCTTTTAAGTCCTAATTTTGGCACTAGACGCATTCAAGATTGTAAAGCGCTATATTCACTTATTATTATTACTTAGGTATATGATCGCTACATCTATTTTTGAATCTTATTACCGGCTCCGCCACGAACCACACCTTGGCCGCAGAGTAATACCGGCATTTCTCTTCCTCTGCGGTCCCACCAACGCCGTTACTGCGGAACGGCCCCGCCAAGTTCGCAGGGGGTAGGGAGACTGGCGCACCGTAATACCATCACGCCTGCGATCCCACCTCGGCCTCAGAAGATAGGATGCACCCTTCTGCGGTCCCACCATAACGCATCCTCAACGTAAGTAAGCCCAGTGGGAGCGCCCTCCTCGGGCCAGCCGGCAGCCCAAACAGGCCGGCCCTAGGTGCCTCTTAGCTTCACCGTGGATGACCCAGTCCACGGTTACTAAGCCCCTCCGCCCCGGCAAGGCGGGCACCCACGGGGGGGTCATGTGCTCTGCCTACCCCTATTGGGGCGTGAGTTTTATATGTATATATATGTATGTAGAGTCGATAAGTGATGGCGCTCTTTAATTTGGGATATATTTCGCATTTTATAGGCGTATGCGGGGGAGTGGGAACAGGATCCTGGAGATGATCTCGGACAGGGTGGACTCTGCCGTCCTCGCCCGCTTTATGGATCTCCACGTGAGGGGTGATCGATGAGGGGAGGGGTCTTTTTTGTGTGTGGACCCGATGTGTTTATATTATATAACATAGATTATAAGTGGCTTGTTATTAACAAATTATGGAACCTGTTTTCTGAAATAAATGATTTTTATTTATTTTTTTATTTTAAAACCCCTTTTGACAAGACTGTCAACCTTAAGAGGGTCCTAAATTAAAGTCCTTGGCTGTACCTAAACTATGATAGTATCTACAGGGTCACAGTTTATGGTGATTTTAATCGAGCAATGATTTTTAAATTAATAAAAAATATGTAGTCGATTCTTACTAGAAATATCCTATCACTATCAGTGAAAAAATATTTACTAAGGAGTTATGGCGGCCAGTTCTGATCTTCATCATCTTCATTTCATCACATGTTGCTTTTCGAGAGCAAATGCACGTATTACTTTAAAAAATACTGAATTCGCTATAAGTAAGTAATAAAGTATGCCTATAAAATTCAAGGAGTTCCCTCGATTTCTCCTCAGTCATTAGACCCTGATTTGATAACAATAAACCCTTTCAAGTGAGAAAATAACTTTCAAAATCGGTCTAATAGTCTACAATTGGGTATATATATATATCGGTGAACATACATAAAAAATGATTCTGACGACTTGAGAAACGTTAAAAAAGATAAAAAGAAGCCGCGCGCCGCGTACAGTGATATGTTGTATGGAAGTTTGACGACCACTTGGTTGTGACTTGTGACCCTGCCTGTGCCTACAAAGCCAGAGGTCCCGGGTTCGAATCCCGGTGAGGGTATTTATTGTGTGATAAGCACGAATATTTGTTCCTGAGTCTTGGACATTTTCTATGTATATAAATATTTATTTATCTCTATAACTATGTATATCGTCGTTTAATACCCATAGTTTGTACTATGTTTGTGGGTGGGTGAGCTTTGCTTAGTTTGGAACCAGGATGATTTGTGTTCTTGCCCCCCAATATTTATTAATTTATTTAAGTGCAAATGGAATGATTTCTGTATATACTATCTTCTCCCGCGACTTAGTACGCGTGGAACTCGTTTAACCGTACCTCCATACAAATTTTCACGGCGTTCTCTGTAAACTTTTAGGTCAAACAGAATTTTCTATACAACGAGAGGCACAGGCCTCAGAAATACCGACCCCACCACCAGTCACGTGGGATACATAGCTAGGAAGAGATAGAGATAAAGAGTATATGTAGTGTCAGTAGCTTTCGTTGCTCTTGATAATATATTTATGCTCATACATCTTTTTCTTGATGTCGTTGGAGGCTTCTAACTGTATCTCCTCGAGTTCTTCCTGCAGTGACTTGATTTTCTGCTGTTTCATATCCATCGTGGCCTCAAACGCTTCTTTTTCATTCGCCAAAGCTTCGGATTTCTCTGTACAGGACCAGAATAACTAAATTAAATTTATTTCTGAACAAAACCAAAACAGCACAAAAATATGTAAAAAAATAGGGCAGCTTCAAAAAAGAAGCCCACACAGCACGGGTCAAGGCAAAGAGTGCAACGACGCCGATTTTAATGGATCCACTTGTAATAAACTAAACTAAACTAAACTAAACATAAAACTAAAGTAAGAGTGCCGATTTTAGCACTACCAGCGTCCTGGGCGAGATTTCTACGGCGCCCCCTAACCGCAATTCAAACCTATATGAAAAAAAGGCAAATAATATAATTCAAAGACCATTTATTAAAAGAAATGAGCGAGTCATCGCTCTCGACCCGTGGTCCAACCGCTATGTCCAAATAACCATTAAAAAATCATTTATCAAAATAAAAATTTACTTTTCTAGTCATTCTATCGGCGAACTCTCTTATTAAGTTATCATTATCAAAGTCGATGTATTCAGCATCACAAATGTGTCAATAGAATTTAAATCTTCGATTCACTGATTTCAGTTTCTAATTAGATTGCATTTTCGTAAAAAGTGACTTGTCTTAATGCTTGTCTTGAAATGAATCACCAAAACATAACAATTTTGTTCATGTATTTAATTTTTTGTAAAGCCATCTAGATTGTTGGTGCCTTATAAAGGGATAATATATTTATCAAGACTCATAAACTTCTTTATTTTTTTAAATTCATTTTCTTTTTCTACTTCCGTGTTCTATATTCTGACCCAGATGGTTTATTTTGTTAACATCAACGTGTTCTGACATTTTGTTTGAACTACTCAATTAAGTAGTAATCAAAAAAATCTGCAACAACGTAAAGCTCTGTAAGTCCAAACATTTGGAAAAATAAATAAATTACAATAAAACTTCGTTCTAACGATACTGAGCGTGGACGTCCAAAAACGCATTCTTTACAGCTACCGTTATACACGGTCACAAATATAAGGTCGAAAATTTAGGTTGTTTCCAATTTTGCGATAAAGCACTGATTTATTTTTAAAGGCTTGTGTTTCGTGATAGTGCTTCGACTTGTTAAAAAATCACGATCAATCACTTGTTCTCGTAGGTATGAAACTTTATCCCGCAAAAAGTAGGTAATATATGTATATTTACTAAGGATCTAATCCAAATTATCTCCGTATCAACATTTCATGAAAATCGTATAATTAGTTCAAGAAATCACCCCACCCAAGTCAAATAAAAAAAAAATTATTCAATTTACGAGCAGGCTTGTTACAAGCACCTAACCTACAAAGAAGGTCATGAAGCTACTAAAGGATCGTAAGGAAGTACTACCTCTATCGAGAAGAGCCGGTAAGACCCCGATTAAACTTTGAGTCTGTTAGTTTAGTTTTTTTTGTGGACACAATTTCCTATAAACGACTTATTTGTCTTAGCGAGCCTATATCGTGTTATTTTAAGCTTTCCAGTATTTTTAGTAGCCCTTGGCTTATCAACGTATGTCGGAAAACTGTGCAAGTTTATATAAAAGTTAAAATAAATTAGTCCTTACCTTGTTAAATAATCCGTCAAATAAATAAATACCCATTTTTACACTATTATAGGATTTCTGACAAATAAGGAACTCGTTGATTCAATGCACGTACAAGGCTTCTCAGCAACCAAACTTATAATTCTCCACCAAACTTATATTTCGCCAACCAAATTTATATGCTGCAACCAAACTTACATGCTCCACCCAAACTTATATGCTCCACACAAACTTATATACGCCAACCAAACTTATAATGGCTACCACAAGCCTCTAAACTAATATGCCAAACTTGCAATCAAAAACTGAACAGTAACAAAACTTCGCACGTCCGCTCAGTTAAAGTGCTCAACTCAGAATGCCTCGTGGCTGCCACCTTCTTTTGCATGAGAACCACGTTTTGTCTTCAGAACGGTCGGCGTAACTACCCTATTTTATAATTTTAAATATTATTAGTCTAAATCTTATATTTTAATTTACGAAACCTTACAATATTTAAGTTATTTAATTGGAATAAGTGCGTATACCGATGTAATGAATGAGAATGATCTGAGTACGTTTCGCTTTGTCCACTCAAACAACGCTAACTCTTATTGACGGGAATCCCCGAACAAATACATGATATGTTTATCTATGGTCGGGGATTCCCGTTAAAATGTACTGTATACAGTATACAGTGCACCAATTGGAAACTGCGTCGTCCTATTTTAGTGTTACCAACATCACGAGTTTTTCTCAAAATTTTGGTAATTATGAGTAAGGAGGCCCCGCTCAATGAGGGAGAGGATATCAAGGGGCGCCCTTTCATATCCGGCGCCCTGGGCGGTCGCCCTACCGCGCCCTACCCTAACGCCGCTACTGGGTAAGAATTCGTAATCTTATTCAAAATCCCTGGAAAGCGGGAAAGTCCCTTTACCCGGAGAACAGATTGTGGCTCAGTATTTAGGCGGTAAGTGTCAACAGCAAATGTAGATGACCATTTCAGTACTTTGTCGCACTAACGTAACAATACCGCGACAGTTGAGATGCATCAAAGTGTTGAAAGTGACAAGGTACTAAAATGATATGAATATACATTTGATGTCGACACTTAATACCACCGACGTACTGAACCACAAATGTTTTTCTGTTCTAGGGGGAAAGTTTAGTACTTTGTCGCACTAACGTAAAATAAAAAAATAAACGGAAGTATAATTTTTTTATTTCCAATAATCTCGGGTTGGCCGAAACAACTATTCCAAATTTCATTAGGAATATAAAATTCCTGAGACACTTAGTTATAACAGAAGGACAGATACAGTGGCAACATTTATAAGGGTTACTCTTGCACCTTCTATTCTTACGGAACCCTATAAACTGAAAAGTACTGAAACTTACCCTTAATATTAGCCATTAGTTTTGCATTCTGGGTTTCGAGCTTCCTAGTCTTGAACTTGGCCGCGAGCTCCTCGGCCGCCGTAGTGGAAAGCTGTTCCACCATCAGCTCACGGAACTGCTCCAGGGTCATCAGGTAGTCCATAGACGGGGGTGTTTCACTTTCCTGTTAGATTGGCTTCGGTTATGGGATCTCAATTATCTGCATATATACCTAATTGTCAATCACAAACTACATGTATGATTATTACTGGTCCTCCTCTACGGGGTTACTCGTAGGTCAGGAAGCAAAAGGGCGCAAAAACCCTAGCAGATGGGCCCTCTGTGTGTGTGTGTGTGTCTGGGCTGAGGGCCGAAGGCCCGAAGGCAAACTATTAATTTTTCACTCACATTTCTGCTTATAATTGAGAATTACGGACACAAGAAAAAGAAAAAAATGCTGTATACCGCTATTACTCGCTTTTTGCTTGTTGATACAGTTTTGGTATGCACCAAAACTGTATCAACAACCCACCTGTATACCACTATTATTCGCATTTGCTTATTGATGCCAATAAGCAAAAGCGAATAATAGTTACATCATCATGATGAAGATGATGAACTTGTTGATGATGGCTCTTTCTAATCTATAGAGGCAACTCTGAATAATGTATTCATATACGGATAGATGGCGGTAGTAGTAACAATACTCCAGGCTTGTGGCTCAAATAATAAGGAACGAATACCCCGTACTGAATTACCTTACACTCGAGCTTCATCTGAAAACAAACAGTGGTATGAAAAGCGGGATAACATGAGTATGTATATATTGCAGTTTTAATCGTACAGAATAATTGCAGTAAAAATAGGTACCTTGACTATCATTTCTTCTACTTTAGGTTTCAGAGCTGGGTAGCTGAACATAATGTACATTAGGTGTCCTAATTCTGGATTAAGTCTATTTTTCAGTGTACTTGCTCCCTGAAAACATGTACAATTTTATGTGCTAGCAGTTACTTGCACATGCTTCATCCATACATACATATTTGTTATTTACCTACAGGCTACAGGGAAGCATCTAATACCGGAAGATCTATTTTAGTACGCCCCGTGAAATAATTTAGATTCAATTGGATTCACAATTGGACCTAAAGAGGTGGCGCTGCAATTGGGCAGGACAATGTCTGCTAACATTCAATAAAGACTCACGCTTTTAATATCCTCTAAAGCCTCCATGTTCAAAAAACTGGACGAAAACATCGGCTTATCGTACTGGTCGAATATCAAGAGGAGATCGTCCATGTTCTGGCTAGAGAGTATGGAGTTGAGGGTGTGGAACTCTTTCACCAGGCTCTGGAGGCAGATAGCCAGCTTCGTCTTATAGATACACTCGTCCAGGATCTTGGTGATACGCTCTGTTTGAATAAGGGCTTCTAAATCGACGGGGGATAGGGCTGAAAAACAAAAAGGTAGTGACATCGCTTCTAAGCGTACGTTTAAATAAAATCAATGAAAAAATGAAACTTTCATGTTATTCTAGCCTGGCGTTTTAAAATGAGAGCATAAATACGTTTGTATGGAGAACCGAGCGTACTGCGCACTCTTAAAACATTCAATTTCATTTAAATAGCATAGACTGCTAAATCTTTGCTTACTTTGCAAATTTAATTTAAGTCCATTAATTTCGAATATATGTCCTTATGCCGAGTAAATTGTTTGTTTTATTTGCTTATACGTATTTTCCAACACATTAAATTAAAATATTGAGGTAAACCGACACTTTAATTTACTGGCGTAATTTTGACCATTTATGTTATGATGATTCAAGACTCAGTAATAGGTATACAGGACATGCCAAGACTATGCAACATGAAGGGAAAGTGCCTTAAATGTTTTAGATAGGATGTTTTGCTGAAAGGAGACATTATTGTATTTTTGAAAGTTAGTATAGTGAAAACTTTTTAAAATCACCATTTTTACTTGAACCATTTTTACCATTTTTACTTCAAGTGGAAATAGTGATTTTATAAAATTTACACTATAGTACTGCATTCAAACATTTTGTAAAAATTACTTGCTTTGTCTGGAAATCGAACCGACTCAAATGTGAAAAAAAGCCTTTATTTTTATGATGATATAATCGAAAGAATGGACCAAAAATAATAATTCCTCTTATGTACTATAGTATCTAGTGTCCATGGTGAACACAGCAGAGCCTGGACTGTTGTTGGGCACTAAACTAGTGCAAGTTTGGCGACTTGGTGGGAAACAAGTCGCCTTAATTGCAATTAACGCAATAAACTTCGTGGTCCATGTATCCATGATGGAAATACTTATTGTACCTCTAAGCCTTTGCCTATTGGTAACTACGTACATGTGTCCATAGTAGGATCGCCAATATCCCTGGGGCTCGGGCAGCTCTCGCTGGGCGCTGAACCACTGGACAGCGAGGTCAGTGATGTGGTAGGAGTGGACCGTGTCGACTGTCGTGATGGGACCTCCATCTACAGGCACGAATTACTAACATCATCATCATCATCAGCCTCCATATATCCTACTGCTGGACACTAAGCCTTGCAATATCGGAAGGTCTTCAATTCCGAAACTGATATTCGATATCATCGGGATCCAATTCCGGAATTCTGGAACTGGTTCCGGAATTGTGATTTATCTTTTTTTCTATCAATTTGTCGTACAATGTACCTCAAATTATAATGCTTATCGTTTTATAGGTAGTATATATTGCCTCCAAATAGGATACACTACTGTTCTAGTAATACATACCAATACAAACTTCTATTTTGAACATCGCCTTGTGCATATGTGAACATAATGCAAATTTCCTAATTTAATTTTCTCTCCATACATGAACAGCTTTCCGAGAGTCCCCTCATTACTAAATGTGAACTGATAATATTTGTGAAGTTCCATCGAAACCCCAATTATCTTAATTTTCTTCAACTACCTATTTTGTACTTCATCAACATCAGTTCCACCTCGAAAAGTGCATTTTTAGGCTTCCGTACCCAAAGGGTAAAAACGGGACCCTATTACTAAGACTTCGCTGTCCGTCCGTCCGTCTGTCTGTCACCAGGCTGTATCTCAAGAACCGTAATAGCTAGACAGTTGAAATTTTCACAGACTGTGTATTTCTGTTGTCGCTATAACAACAAATATTAAAAACCGGCCAAATGCGAGTCGGACTCTTTGCCGTTTTTATTTTTTGTACGGAACCCTCGGAGGGCGAGTCCGACTCGCACTTAGCCGGTTTTTTTAATTAGCATTACTTGCTATGTTACTTAACGAAATAATGTCGGAATCTATGAAGTACCTACATAGCAGTTCCAATGGTCATCTGTGGTCAATGTGGTAATTTTTATCAGTTACGTCACTATACTCTTGTGGTATTCGCGAGCAAATGCGTGATTTACTATAGAAAATAACGAAATCGTCATACGTGCTTATATATGCCTATTTTTTTTTCTTTTTTTTTTGACAATCTTATACAAATCGACCTAGTCCCAAACTAAGCAAAGCTTGTACTATGGGTACTAGACGACAATATAAATACTTATATAGATAAATACATAGAGAACATCAAAGACCCAAGAACAAAATCCGTGCTAAATGCAGAAATAATGCCCTGGCCGGGATTCGAACCCGGGACCTCTAGCTTCGGAGGCAGTGTCACTACCAACTAGGCTAAACACAAACAGGTCGTCGATTATGATTGAGGAGTACCTTTAATTCCTCAGGATTCTTATCATTAGATCTTAACTAAATTTATTTTGAAGACGGTTATTAAATTACACAAACACGAGTGATTTCTGAGAACTGGATCAATGGTGGTGACGGTAAAACAATAATTTAAAATTGAAATTTGGTTTTCGAAATTTTCACGGGTCTGACGACTTATTGCAGCCAAATATGGCGCTTTAATTAAATGATGATCTGCCTAAAATTTAATAATCCTCATTTAGCTTTCCACTTTTATGGTAAATTTTATAAAATAATCGCATAAAAATCTATGGAAATACAACAAATTCAATTCCGGAATTGTATTATCGGAAAATATGGCCGCAATTCCGGAATTTCGAAATACCGAAATTCCGGGATGTATACCCCAATGGTCACATGATATCTTCCTCCCATAATCATAATATTGCAAACATATAGATGCCAAAAACAAATGGAAAAACAAAATTTTTTTTGGGACAAACTTTTATTGCCGACTGTACTTTTTTCCAGTCATCAACTACTCGTTGAGACGGTTCCAATAGCCAAAACACGGGTTTATCTGGGTTAGGCAATTTAGGAGTTGGAATGGATGCACCTTTTGTTGCTCAGTGATGCCATAATATTGCATTGTCACGGAACCTACATGAGCTTGACAAATTTCAAATCAATCGGTTGAGGATAACTGATTTACAATACAGTTGTGAGTATTGAGCCGAACACACATAGTAGTTAGAGCCAACAGCAAATGTAGTACATTGTCGCACTTATTTTAATACTTTGTCGCACTAACGTAACAATACTGCGACAATTAGGATGCGTCAAAGTAGTGAATGTGACAGGGTACTAAAATGATCATCTACTTTTGCTGTTGACTACACATTCATACAAACATAAAATATTGTAATTAATAATCGGTAATAGGTCGTCCGTCCGTAAAACATCTAAATTCGAAAATGATGTGATCTAGAAGGATTTGAATTTGTATTATTTATTCAAACGATCCCGAAGCATAATAACAAAACATCATGTTTCATAATGGAATTTGTTCACGTAGTTTCCTTTCCTGTGGTTTCAGTTAGTAATAACCATACTGGAAAAAATATTATATATAACCCAATATAAATAGAATTTTATCTACCTATCCATGATATGACATATCGTTAAGAAACTTAATTAAATAATAAGCGTAATTAACGACTGTCACTTGACTTACCTGCTGAACATCGTCAGTGCTCATCATGTAAACAAAACACTATCTGACGACTAGCCACTAGGGTAACTTCAAAGATTAATCAGATAACTAGCACAGATTATTTTTAAATAAATAATTAGAGATACAGATGATAATCAATACTCAGTCGGAAGGGCGACCATAGAAACAACAGTTATTGGTAAGTACTGGTTTCCATAGCAACGTATTATTTGATTATTGGTTGCCAGTAGGCATTGAAAAAGGTGGAGATTATACGTGTAACAACCGAGTTAAAATATTGTACTAGTGTGAATAAGGTATGTAGTTAGAGTAAACCCAGTTTTAAAATGAACGCCTCTCCTAGTAGAAATTGTTTCTATGTGTGGGTTTCTGTGTATTGTTCCTACCTATATGCTTACATAAGATGTGAGTGGAAACACGCTAGAGGGGCGTACAGTTCAAAATTTGTTGTACTCCACCTAACAAAATTAAAAAAGAAGTTGACGACCACGTTGGCTTAGTTGGTTGTGACCCTGCCTACGAAGCCGGAGGTCCCGGGTTCGAATCCCGGTGAGGGCATTATTTGTGTTTATGTTTAGCACGAATATTTGTTTCTGAGTCTTGGATGTTCTCTATGTATTTAAGTATGCATTTATCGATATAAGTATGTATGTCGTCGTCTAGTACCCATACTACAAGCTTTGCATAGTTTGGAACTAGCAATTTGTGTTAGATTGTCCCCCAATTTTTTAATTATTTTTTAAGTTTTTATACTCGCCGACTTTAATGTTTGAATTAAGACTTCGTAGAATAAACGTTATCACATACTTTTACATTAACATTTCCCCTATCTTCCTTGACTAGAAAGCTTGCATTCTGTAACGATCGCATAAAATAATATTTGTTTTGCGTTAATACTTCGAAGTTCGAAGTGAAAATAATTGGAATTGTGAATCTAATTGGAAGAGTAATTAAAATGAAATTTTTGATTAAGTGCTACCTACAAAATACTAATGCAATCAAACATTGTAAAAACATTTAATAAGGGTTCCGTACCACAGAGATGCAAAAGGAACCTTTATGGTGCGACTCTATCTGTAGATTTATTTTTACCAAATATGTAACAGGTACTAACTAGCTACTGTTTCAGCTGGAAAAAAGTAAACTACATTAAATTAAAAACAAGCAAAAACAAACACATGCATTAACTGCATGCAAAAATACGTAAGTGAACACATTGCAGCATTGCATTATCAGTTAACACTAAAATATACATTTATACTTTCTTTAGCGGAATAGCAAATTAATATTGTTTATCATGGAATTCCGCAAAGTAACTCCTGATTCCATCAATTACTTATAGGGTTCCCGCACGCTCAACTTAACTCGATTGTGCATACAAAAGTAGTTTCGTTCTCATTTTAAAACGCCGTGCTGAAAAAACATAAAACTTTGTATACACAATGGAATCCGGAATATATCGGAAATGTTTCTGTTGCTAAAAGTTGTAATAGAAAAAATATACAGCGGTTTTAGAGTTTTTTAGGTTAATACTCGTACCATGAAGGTGGAAAAGTGACGAACCTTTTCATTCCGCGACTATATAATCGTACATCCGTACCCCCTGCATATGCCAAGTTTTTAATTTTGATTATATTAGGTATACCCTGTTTGTAATGAAATTGATGCATTCAATCATAATTACTGTTTATAATTTTATCCCACCAAAATCACTTTAATGTAAAATGATGCTAAGACGAGTCCATATGGCTCGCACTGTCAAAAAGTTGTTAGATCTTTTGTAGAGCCAAGATTCTAACTCTACACGCCCAAACTATACAACCCTTCACAAACTCTACACCTTGGCCAAAATATGTGGCTTGGCCTTTTAATAAGTCCACTATTGACATAATATCCCGAGAATTTTGTTTATCTGGTATAATCCAAGCCCTAGTTATGATGGCTCAAAAAACGACGAAGCGCTTCAAGAAATGTAGGTAGTGCCCTTGCGCTTCGCTTGGCTCGTCTTGGCGAGTGCACTACCATGCCCCCGATTATTTACATATATTATTACAATACCTAGTTCTTATTTGGGCTTTTATTTTCTTCATATGACCTATCTATTTACTAAGCGTAATTAAAAGCTTTTAAACGACCTGTGTCATGAATATCGTAGATACGAGTACGTAGCGCTACGCTTGCAACCGATAAGTAATGATTCCATTGTTTACCCGCTATATAAGAACTTCCAAATAGCGAGTTCTTGGCACTGAAAGTGTTAATAACACTAATATAGCACAATATTTTATTGCAGTTCTGAGGAGAAATTGATATAAGCAAAATGCCGAAGAAAGGCAAAGTGAACAAGCTCGCGCGCATGTCAGACGAGGAGCGCGCGCGATATCTGCAACACCGCGCCGACATAGAAGAGGAGGCGCGCCGCCGCAAGCGCGACCTGATTGCGCTCTTCATCAAGGTATAGTCACTGTAAGCGAACAAGCTCGCGCACATGTCGGGCGAGCGGCGCGAGCTCTACGCTCTACCTGTAGCACAGCGCCGACATAGAGGAGGAGGCGCAACGCTCAAGTGCGATAACATCGCGCTCTTCATCAAGGTATAGTCACTATACGCGAACAAGCTCGCGCACATGTCGGGCGAGCAGCACGAGCTCTACCTGTAGCACAGCGCCGACATAGAGGAGGAGGTGCACCGCTCAAGTGCGATCACATAGCGCTCTTCATCAAGGTATAGTCACTACACGAACAAGCTCGCGCACATGTCGGGCGAGCAGCACGAGCTCTACCTGTAGCACAGCGCCGACATAGAGGAGGAGGCGCGCCGCCGCAAGCGCGACCTCATGGCGCTCTTCATCAAGGAATGACTACACATTGTAGACACATACGTGACTATACATGATTATACGTGACTATTTATTGATCACATACGTGGCTATACATTATAGGTGAACAAGTTCGCACACATGTCGGGCTAGCACTCGAGCAGCGCACTTCCTGCTGAATCGTGCCGATGCGGAAGAGGGCTACAAATTATTCGCAATCGCACTCTTTATCAAGGTGTTGCCTGGAGCGTTATGTACGATATTATTCAGTTGTTACAGTATTTAATTATCTCACAATCAACTTAATCAACACACCATCTAGTCATTAGAATCTGACAATCTAGATAAGTGTTACTGCTGTTGGTTCTCCATCTTCTTCTATCTATCTATACATATAATAAAGCTGAAGAGGGTCGAAAGTCTGTACATGGAAGATATTCGAAAAAAAGTTGCCTGGGGATACTTAGAATTGATAACAGAACACGTTCCAACAGTTTTTAGAATTTTTGTCTGTTTGTCTGTTTATCTGTTTGTCTGTTTATATGAACGCGCATCACGTGAAAACGGCTAAACGGACTTTGATGAAAACTTTACTAATCTGTCGAGTAAATACCCGGTCAGGTTTTAGGCTATAAAAATTGTGCAAATTTGGGTTTAAAGGGGAAAAAGAGGGGTTGAATTTTGTATGGGAACTCCTATAATCCATGAGTTACAGGAATGAAAATTGGTAAGCATATACTTGACGACAAAAGAAAAACATCCTCATTCAAAATTTGTGAAATCTTAAGATAAAAACTGAAAAAAAAAGTAAACGCAAGCGCTGCGCCGCGGCGCTGCCCAGTGTGCGCGCCAGCCACCACGGTCTCTTCAAATTTTGAACACTATAATGATTTTATTCCAGTAATTAACTGTGACTCTAAACCCCAATTTCAGTACCGTTTTCTAGATTCAAAAACTACATATATAACTTTGTAATCCCATAATTAAATAATAATGTAATTATAAATGCGAAAGTTTAGATGTTTGGATGTTTATTACTCAATCACGCAAAAACGGCTGAACAGATCAAGATGATTTTTTGTATACTGAACAGTATATAATCTGGATTCACTTAAAGTATACTTTTTGTCCCGATAATCACCCTCAAAGGGATGAAATCGGGGGTGCAAATATGGTCTATGAAACTGGTGATTTAAATCCTCATACGCCATTCTAAGCTTTAAGTTTCAGCCCATTGGAAGTATAACGGCGTGTCAATAAATTTAACTTAAGCCATATCAGAATTTGACGTATTGTAAACAAGCTGACGTTTTGACATGTCAAAACCGAAATATCATAATTCCTTCTGATTGATGACGCTATTTTTGAGCATAACCTTTTAGCAATTAGGTCTATTATTGCGTGTAAATCAAAATAAATTTGCGGTACTTTGGAATTGTTTGTCTTCATATGCTTAAATACAAAAACAGCTGCTTCAATGCAGTCTTTGTATCGTCGGTGTACAATTTAATTTTGTCGTGTATTATTTTTTACGTAATTGGTGACCCTTCAGACTATAATAACTGTTTGATATAAGAGATCACTTGGGCTGGGCAGCCCAATCGTCAACATTGACGGTTGAAGCATCTTAGATCTATGCACAAAGTACAATATATATACTGAGATGGAGATACCAGTGAAATACTCCACATAGATCGTAGTGCCGTTGTGTATTTAGTAAGAACTAACCGCACGACCGCTGCATCCCTGTCACTTCAATATGCAAGTGCGATAGAGCTAGCACCAAGTGACATCTGGTACAAACAAGTTAAAATAACATTTCCATAGAAAACTTCGTACTTCGAGTTGAAAGGCCCCTGGAGCTATGCTTATCCGTATACATATAATACAGCTGTAGAGGGTCGAAAATCTGTACATTGAAGATATTGAATAAATCAATGGAGCGATTGGAACCTTGGCATCGAAACAGAACTTATTTCAACAGTTTTAAGAATTCGTGTCTGTTTGTCTATCGGTTTATATGTCTAAGCAGTGTGACTCTCGGCCTTCAGACTCACGTGCATTGCCGCTTCGGGCCTTCGGCCCTCAGCCTTACATGAGGGGCCCGCTCTGTTGGCTATCTTGCCACTATGTGTGAATGATCGGCATGAGGAGCCCACTCTGTGTGAATGATCTGCCTTTAGACTCGCATGCCTTGCCCCTCTGCATCAGGCCTTTGGCCCTACATAAGGAGCCCGCTCTGTTGGGACTCTCGGTCTTCGGCCTCGCTTGCATTGCCACTCCGCTTCAGGCCTTCGGCCCTACATAAGGAGCCCGCTCTGTTGGGACGCTCGGCCTTGGGCCTCGCGTGCGTGTCACACGGCTCCGGGCCTTCAGCCTTATATAAGGATCCCGCTCTATTTGTATGTTCGGCCTTCGGCCTCGCATGCCTTGCCGCTCCGTTTTGGCCCGTTAGTCATCAACTTTACATGAATAATCTACTCTGTTGGGAAGCTCGGCCTTCGGCCTCGCGTGTCTCGCCTCCCTGTTTCAAGTCTTCGGCCGTCAACCTTACATAAGAAGCCCGCTCTGTGTGAATTCTCGGCCTTCCGCCTTGCATGTTTTGCCACTCTGCTTCCTCCTTTCGGCCCTCATACTTACATGAAGAACCCGCTCTGTTAGGACGTTTTACGGAAGAACTGCGTAGCAAGACTTTTATCATTGTACATGTAATACTTTACGGGCTTTATTCGTCTAGAATCGGTACATTTGATATTCTGAAATAAGCTTAATCATTCGTTTTGAAAGCACGAGCACGTAGCACCAACTCCCGTTACAATCGGACACTTTTAATTGAAGTTGTAGATGATTATATATTATACCTAGGACAGACTGTCCAGTTAGGTAGGTCCAACTTCGAGAAAGGGGTTAATCGTCGAATCCAACTCGGCTGGGCAGCGTTCGGGAAGCTACGGCACATCTTTTCGTCCAATATTCCGCGGTGTCTCAAGACGAGGGTCTTTGACCAGTGTGTGTTGCCAGTGATGACATATGGCACTGAAACGTGGTCGCTTACTATGGGCCTCATAAGAAGGCTCAAAGTCACCCAAAGAGCAATGGAGATGGCTATGCTGGGAGTATCTTTGCGTGATCGTATCAGAAATGAGGCCATCCGCAGTAGAACCAAAGTAACCGACATAGCCCTCCGAACCGCTAAACTTAAGTGGCAGTGGGCGAGGCATATTGCACGTAGAACCGTTGGCCGTTGGGGAGGAAAGGTTCTCGAGTGGGATTGGGGATGCAAGTAAGGTCTATGAAACGGGGTGGTTTAATCCTCATACGCCATTCTACGATTTAAGTTTCAGCCAATTGGGAGTATAACAGCGTGTCAAGAAATTTAACTTAAAGCATAGCAGAATTGTAAACAAGTTGACGATTCATTATGTCAAAACTGGAGTATCATAATTCCTTCTGATTGTTGACGCTATTTTTGAGCACAACCTTTTCGCAATAAGTTCTACTTTGCGTGTACATCAAAATGCATTTGCGATACTTTGGCATTGTTTTTATTCATATGCTTAAATACAAAACAGCTGTTTCAATGCACACTTTGTATCATCGGTGTACCATTTAGTTTTATCGTGCGTTATTTTTTACGTAATTTTTGACTCTTCACACAATAAAAACTGTTTGATATAAGACAATCGTCAGCATAGACAGTTGGAGCATCTTAGATGTACACTTAGAAGAGGGTCGAAAGTCTGTACATGGAAGATATTCGAAAAAAAGTTGGCTGGAGATACTTAGAATCGATAACAGAAATCGTTTCAACAGTTTTAAGAATTTGTGTCTGTTTGTCTGTCTGTTTATATGTCTAGGCATCCCGTGAAAACGAACGAATGGAGTACAATTTACCCTCATTAATATGGCAACTGGATCTCCGGCGACGACATAGCTCGGCCTTCGGCCTCGCATGCCTTGCCACTCTCCTTCGGCTTTCCAGTCATCAACCTTACATGAAGAATCTACTCTGTTGGGAGGCTCGGCCTTCAGCCTCGCGCGTCTCTCCTCTCCGCTTCATGCCTTCGGCCCTCATCCTTATACATGAGAAGCCCGCTCTGTGTGATTATTCTCGCATGCCTTGCCGCTCTGCTTCCGGCCTTCGGTCATCATACTTACATGAAGAACTCGCTCTGTTGGGATAACGTTTTACGGCAGAACTGCGTAGCGAGACTTTTATCGTTGTACAATGTACATGTAATGTTTTTGACGGGATTCATTCGTCTAGAATCGGTACATTTGATATTCCGAAATAAGCACTTAATGATTCGTTTTGACAATAGGATTTCTAGGGAATGTCATATTGACTGAAATCATTTCTTAAGGGGGTGTAAAGAAGGGTGATAGATTGTATCATCATCATCTGAGGCGTTATAGCCACGGGTGGGCCCTAGGCTAGCCTGGTCAAGCAAATATCTCCAGTCCGATCTATTCGTGGCTTTCCTTCTCCAACATGTCACCCCTAAGTTCCTGGTGTCCACCTGAGCTTGAGAAAGATTGTATGGGAAAACAATTCATTCTAAGGCGAGAACGAATTATACGCTGACGAAGTCGCGGGCAAAAGCTAGTCAAATACATAAATCTATTATCAAGAAATGTGCTCAAATATTTCGAACACCCTTGCACATTAGCAACTGTGGTTAGGTGCGCAGGTGCACTGGAAATGTCCTTAGCTATGATATTACGACGTCAAGAACGGACACCTTTTTCGACTCGAAGTCTTCGTCGAGAAGGAGGTTAGGTAACATTACTTTAGAAGATGTCACATTCCGTTTTCCTCAATTCCATTGATGTAACAAGGTTATTTCCATTTTTCAGAACAAACTCGACAAAGAGCAAGCATACAGTCGAATAAACACCGCAAAACTGAACCAGGCGTGGCGGTACATCCTGCGGCGGGTAAAATGCAAGCAAATGGCTCTAGAAATACAGGTAATCTAACTTATCTAACTGACTTGGTTGTTTTTTAGGCAACGCGAGAACTTCAGACATTATAGTCAATTTTAATCGTCGATTCAGAGAGAGTACTATTTCTCTCCGAACTACCATACTACTTCTGTATTAGCATAGTGGAACCTCATCTCGCTCATTTGGAGCAGCCCAACTGGAAAAGTACTTCCACCTTACAAAAGACCGCGGCAATAATACGCCACTACTTATTCTTTCTTTATAGGTATGTAATGTAGTGTTGTGTTCCTGGTGGTGAGTAAAGCCGCCAGAGCTCCCGAGGATACGCTGTGTTGAGAGTGAGGGACCTGCGTAATGTCTTTAGCTGTCAATACAACGAATCCTCAAGTCAATACTTGGTCGGCAGACCGCTTGTGATTCTTTTGGATTCCCAAGTGTAGATATGATAGGCGTCTGATTACCATCAGCAGCCCGTAAGCTTGTTTGCCACCGTCGTTGTATAAAACATGGTTCATTTTAATATTTTTAGGGTGCCATGAACAGTTTCAACTTCATGGTGGAGCGCAAGGACCGGCAGCTGGCATCCCTAATGAGAGCCGTTGAGGAGTCTGACGAGCAGCATCGCCGGGCCTTCCAGGCCCACACCGAGACCCTCAGCTACTTCCTTAGTAAGACCATCGCCAACTGAACTCAACTTCTTACCAGCTAAGCTACCTTATCTAGGTGAGGTGTCTGACACCTCGGTAAAATGCTGAGATAGCAACCGATTCACTGCCGCGAATATGTCTATGTAAGTTTTCTTCCTTTTGTATCTGTCTTTTGTTTTGTGCAGTGAATAAATGTCTTTCTTCTTCTTCTTCTATTAAAAAAAGATATCTAATGAACCATGAAACTTAAATTTGTTGTGATCTGCTTACCCCTTTGGGAATACAACTGTGAGTTTATGTAGGTCACCGATCACTTTCCCTTTTCTCATTTATTTGGAGTCGACGAAGCATGTCATTTTACTCCATACATCTCGTCACTTACTCCCTTCCTGTTCATACCGTCTCTCCCACAATCCATCCACATTTGCTTTGGCAAATTTCGCCTCTTGCAGCTATCCACATTCATATCTAATACTCTTCTTGTTACATAGCTTTCATCCCTCTTATTACATTTCCGTATCACGCCAGGCGAATAACTTATCATTTTGTGATCACAATGAAATAATTAGTCATTTATATTTTGAAATCACTGGACGGCTATTGACCACTTGTATCAGAGGTTAAAATTAACCAGTTATTTTATTACTATCTTTCCATATGCTGTATATATTGTTATAACGCCCACTATACTAAATAGTATGTCGGGCGGGCAGCCTATTAAATAGGGATAGAAATTGAATTACAGTAATGTCTACTGGAACTGAGGTGCCCTTTCACGTACGTACGTAAATAGGTGCCGATGGTTCCGATTAAGCGGTAGGTATAATTTAATACTGAAGTCGGGTGTTAATTTCCCGTTGATGCCATATACTCGTATGCTATATTTTGACGTGGCGTCATAAATTTATTTGTTTAGGCATAGGCTCGCAACGTCTCGACAAGCTGCAGACTGAGTATGAGCACCAAAAAAACACTCTCCTAGAGAATTGGGACAAAGAAGAATGCGATAAGATAGAGAGCCAAGAACACGCGGAGATGAAACTGACGCTCGTCACATACATACAAGACAGGGATTTCCAAGCGGATAAAAAGGAGAAAGAGCTGAGAAGAGCCACATCTAAGAATGACGCTAGACTAGAGGTATGTGGAAATTATAGAAGCTCTTTCGTTTTATGAACAGATAGGACATCGCGAATCTCTCGGCTAAAATAATTTTTCTGTTTTTTAGAAACCGCTTTTTCCTAACCAAAGAAATGGAAACATATTATTCTCGAACATTGCTGGTGGATATTTTTTACATTAAAAGAGCTTTTTCAAATTAGTTTTTTTGTTGTGAATACCTATTACTTATTATCACGATCATCATTAACATCAAAATATTCATAATTGAAGACAAGAAATGCCCTACGGGCCGGCCTGTTGCGGGTTGGGCTACGAGTATGTTATGTATGATTTACTTTCAATTCTGTCGCAGTTTTGTACATATACCTGTACTTACAGGTCTTTTAAAATGTTTTCCTTCCTGTACTGGTGGTAAATATCAAACAAATATTAATGCCTATTGTCTTCCCTTCATGAGGAAAACCCCGGTCATAACGGCATCAAAAAAACAACGACCATGCGATATTCGGGTAGAAACGATAATATGGACTTTGAGAATTATGATTTATGAAGATAATTTGTCATGTATTTTGTATCTTTGAATATTATAATCAGATTAACAGTAAATCAAAATGTATGATCGTTGCGTAACAAACGAGAGGTAAGGCAACTGGCAACTGTTATTTGCTGTTGTGGCTTGCATGCAATGTAAGCTTTCCTGTTTGTTATTACATATGATGTTATTCATTGCGTTGTGGTCAAATATCGATAATTTAATACGTGGTAAGTATAAAATATTCCTTTGCAAACAGGTAAAAAAAGGGACAGTAACCACATCAACCATACAATACCCATTCGGGTTTTAAGGGTTTTTATTTGCCTGTTTATATTGTTTAATTAAATGTGTCATGAATTAATAAGTGTAATTACTGATTATATCATTACCTAATCTAATCTAGACACACGGAAGCGTGTCCAGCCAAGTTCGAAGAAACAGGAACCGGCGATGCAACACAGCAGCCGTGTGTACACGAACCACATAGAGCTACTTTTGACCCGTTCACAAATCAAATTCCTTTTGACCTATATAGGTACATATAAGTATATTATAAGAAACTTGCCTTGGTTTTTATTAAAACCTCTTAGCTTGTCTAGGATCCAGAACTTCATAAATGTTGCTCAAATAGTTATTGATATTAACGTTTAAAAACCCACATTTTTATGACTCGCTGACTAACGTACATACTCGTAGATCAAAAACCTAAGTGACTTCCAGATGACTTAGAAAGTTGATTTTTTGCGTCCAGGAGGGTAATTGTGTGTGTACAAAGGGAAAAATCAGAAAGTACAAATATTGACCTGGAAATAAAAAATGGGCCAAGTTCGTAAAAAAAGATTTTTACAAAAATATATTTGGTAGGCTGGTTGGTTGGAAGTGTAGAACATAGATAAGAATAATAATATAATAATTAAAGTCAGCGAAAATTAATGTCATCGAATTAAATAATATTAAAATACAATCTAAATTATCAAATCGACTAAATACAGTTAAAAATATGTATCAAAATAAGTACAACTTTTAATAATATCACCAGTTAAAATCCAAATGACTGGAGTGTAAACCAATCCATCTCCTCAACATGGGCGAGTCCCATCTCTCAGCGAACCCTCAGGATGCTACTGGGGCTTCTTCGGAGCCTATCCAATAAAGAGGCGCATCGCTTTCTTATAATATCATGAAAGCCATAACATAATAAGATGTTATGATATCCCACCAAAATATAAATGTGAAAAAATAAGTTCCATAAGTTCCAAGTTCTCATATTCCACAAAAAGGAGTGTTATCTGAAAAGGTGCCAAGTCTGGCACTCGATTGTTTACAGTAAAACCAATATTGCGGCTTAATGCATTTTGCACTTTTCAATTACCACTCCTTTTGTTACAACATGAAAACTTTTTAAAAGGTGTTTAGATCATCATGCCGGTGTTTTAGGTGACATACTTTTATTGTTTTATTTTATTTCAATCAAAAACAAAAAATATACATAAAGGAACAATTAAAAATAAACTTAAATAAGACTACCTACACTATCCTAACACTAACTAAACTAAATAATAATAAAAATCAAAAAAGGTCTCCTTAGTCGGATCCCTGTGGGAGGGTTCCCATAAGACTGGCTGCGTTGCGCCTTTGGATGGCTATGCCTATCCACTGGGCAAGTACCGAACCAGCCCTATGGTCCCCGGATACCCTTGCCATTTTTTTGGCCAGTTGGCCAAATAATTGATGGGTGCGTGGGCTCCACGGTCCAAGCGTTTCAACGGCGAAAGCCATAAAAATATGCCGGTCGGTGAGGCCAATGTATTTCCCCGCCTGCTCTCATAGATGTTGTGCCAAAGTGAGACGGCGCCAGGGTGTCTACGCATGTGGCGTCCCAGATAAGGGGCTGTCCCAGTTTCCATAGGGCACTACGGTCATATCGTCGGGCCTCTTGCCGTCGCGTCGTCCCGTGCCAAACCGGGCGGCTAGGCCTAGCACGGCCGGCACATTGGCGCTGACAAAGGCCCAACGATTTTTATTTACGTTTTATTTAGTTATGTTTAAGACCGATTACATTTTACATAAACCACAGTGTAATTAAATTATTAATTCGGATGCCATAGGAACTTTGCTGACCCCAGCCCCTGATCAGGGTAGAGCGTTTTTTTCCTACTCGCCACTCAAAAGCTCGAAACGCACAGAGCGGGTGCGGTGCGGAGCGGAGGCGGTTTTGCGTTTTTGATCTTTCCGAAACTTTCCACTGTCGATTACTGCTTCATATGTTACACACCCGGGACCCGGGTATGTCCTTAAACTACGACCAAGACCACCGGGGAATGGGCAGCAGCATTCCTAGAGTGCGTTGGAGATACTGCGATCGCCAACCCTCATGCCAAGCGTGGCGATTATGGTATTTTCCTCCCATGAAATTGGGGGAGGCCTATGTCCAGCAGTGGACGTCCTAGGGCTGATATGTGGTGGTGGTGGATGTTACACACGCGGACTCCAATCTGCCGCGCTACCGAATACCGCGGTGTTTTTTGGTGCGACGTGCCCCGGACGGCGTTCGTATTATCTAATAATCGCTGCGCTGCGCTCTGAGGGTTTCAAGCTAAAACCGCATCTAAAATATTATATCTTTCCCTAGATTTTCTTTCTCATTCGCCCTTAGGCGCCGCTAGACATCTGGCGCCTATATCGGTTGCTCCTCCCGCGCTACCCTAGCATCCGCATAGTGATAAAATAGTAGGTATGTACAGTCAGCGTCATATAGTACGAGCCGCCAGTGGCCAAATAGTTCAGCACACCATACAAAATATATGGTGTACCGAACAATTTGGTCACTTTGGCTGCTAACGCTGATTTTTCCTAATTGGCTAATTTATGATTGAACAGTACAAGTAGTGGTGGGTCGTTGACGGTTTTCGCTTCAACGAAACGAAACGTTAACTTAGAAAACGTCAACTAGTTGAAAAACTAGTTGATTTCGTCAACTAGTTTTTTGCTTTAACTGAAGAGAAAAAGTCATTAAGTTGATACGTTTATTGAGTAAGGGGTTTAGCGTTCCATTTCGATTACGTTAGTACGTTAAAGTCGTCTACTAGTTGTTTCTGTTAAACAAAACGTTTCGTTCGTTGACGAACGAAAAACGTTTTATCAACTAGTTCGTTGAATCAACGACCACCCCTAAGTACAAGTTAGAGACATCCTTACCTCGGTAGGTACAGTTGAGGAAACATAAACACGTTCCTTTTCCTCAATGTTTTTTTCACAAGAGCGAAAAAGGTATGCTTTTCGAGTATTTGGCTGTACTTACCTCTAGTATATTTTTTTAGATACAGGCATAATAACTAACGCGTGTGCATTTAGTCAAGTCTCAATTTGTATGGCAATGCGAACAGAGCCTCTGGTAATAACTATTAGAAACTAAAACATGGAGTAAAGCTAACTTGCCCGTAGTAAACTCATTTATAGTGATTGAATAGTATTCGATTGTTTTGCTTAAAACTTATACTTATTTATTTATCGTATGACAATCATTTCAAACCGTAAGAACTTTGAGAAGACAGTACGGTTGCCAGTTTGTTGCACTTTAAGTACCACCCAGAAATCACGAGTAGGGTAACGGTGGGCACTCCCTACGGACGTAGTGCAACTTCGGCTCCCCCTTTGTCAAGTGAGTGGGCAACTTGAGTGTTAGAAGTTGTCAAGCCGCCCGAAGGCCTATACTAAACCTTATAGAGGTAATTTATTACGTAGAGACGGATCTAACAAAAATAACATAATTTATACAATGTATTTATTGCATGGGTAATAAATTCATGATAATTCCACATTCAAAATAATGAAAGTATTAGTACGACACACAAAAACTATTTTTAGTTGAAATTCCGTAATTCTCCTCAGTACTCGCACATTAATACTTGATTTTAAAGTCATCTTTCCAGTCATCGCAGTTAGCTCGACCCTTTTCCGATAAGCACATCATCAAATTCTTTGAGAACTCACACTTCTCATCTGTATTTTCTGAAAATAGCAAAATTAATAATAAAAAAAACCCGACAGCGTAAAAAATGTCTTTAGTGACATTTGGACAATCAAGACGAATCGATTGACGTAACAATCAACAAAATCGGCCGACGCGTTTAGTCTCTAGAGTGCCACAAAAGAACAAACATTACATACATATTACACTGTTAAACACATTATCCTCCTTTGCGTTGCGCAGTCGGGTAAAATAGAGAACTTTTATCATGACTTTCAATCTTGTTTTCCCAGTCGTATGCTGAAGGAGCCCTTGGTTCGCTTTGGCACCTAGATTTGGCGTAGGCACTAGTTTTTTTACTGACCTTTCCACCCACAGAGAAGACTAAACCTTGTTGAGATTAGACCGGTTTTCTCACGATGTTTTCCTTCACCGAAAAGTTACTGTGAAATATCAAGTAGTGGCTTATATTGCTCTGATTCTACTTACTCATTTTTGTAATTAACTGAATAGAACAAAGTCTACATTATATTTAGTATTCTAATTTTTATAAAATAATGTTTTATTTAGCTAAAAATATTCGCAATCTTTGTTCGATTTTTCTGAAATTAGTCACCGTCATTTATGTCTTTATTGAAATAAAATGTTCGAAACTTGACAAAAGTGCTTGTTTTTTTTAGAACTAGAAAACCATCAATGCAATACAATATTATTTCTTTGCATAACGGTTTGACATCAATTTAGATTTTTTACCTTTTAAACCTGTATCAGTACAAATTAGCAAAACAATCGTTGCATTGAGGCCGATAATTCAACACCGAATAAAAATACCAAAAAGTGACATAATTTTTCCGTCAAACTTTGGTATGGAGATAATTCGTGTTCTGAGCATAGGAAAGTTATTATCCTGGATATCGCCCGTTAAGGTAGTGAAATAGTGAAATGAATTTTGTATTCAGATACGATATAAATAAGTTCCATACGGACAGAGTCACACGCAGTAGCTAGTTACATATAATATTATGCCAAACAATTCGTAAAACTCATGGATAACTGTTATTGCCAACGTATTTAACCTTCTTTTTACCCACGACGGAACGGAGAAGGTATATGCGCTTATATCAGGGGTGCTACGGCGAACTTCGAAAATCGAACTTCGTATCGTACCGTCCCTTTCCGTCATATAGAGTATAATACGAGAGTGAAAGGGACGGTACGACACGAAGTTCGATTTTCGAAGTTCGCGGTAGCACAACAGGACGCGTTGTCTGTACTAGAAACACTACGTACCATTGTAAAGTATTTGAAAACATTCATCAATAGATTCCTGCAGAAAATCTTTTAGGTCTTCATTCTTCACATCTTTTGTTATCGCGTGAGTCACAAGATATCTGTCGGGCATACCGTTGTCACCAGTCTGAAGAAATACCGTATTCATAGAAAAAACATACATGGTAAACTTAACACACATGGTATACATTGTGATTCAAGAGACGTGAGCAGGACTATGGCGCTTTCCTCATTTGTCGATGCGGAGGCGGTACGATATGACAAAACTGACAGCTGTCAGTGTCAACAGATATCAATGCAGGGTGCCTACCGCGAACTTCGAAAATCGAACTTCGTGTCGTGCGATCCCTTTCACTCTCGTGTTATACTCTATATGACGGAAAGGGACGGTACGATGCGAAGTTCGATTTTCGAAGTTCGCGGTAGGCACTCAGTACTGCCCCACTTCTGCGCATCGTATTAGTACTGCGCAAACGTAATACTGACAGTAATTCGTCAAGTGAGGAAATTTCACATCAGTAAACTTACGTCAACCAACAAAATACTTATGACATATCGATCCCGCCCCGCCAAATCTGGAAGTCGCCTAACACTACATATACAGTAAACATTAGTGGATCGTTTACCATCGTAATTAAGTTAAGAGACCACACCTTTTACATTTATTTTACTTTTTGTTAAGTGAAAGTTTATTTCTATAAAATTATGGTCACCCTACACTAACTAATTGATAAAGATACCCAACCTCTATAACTGTAATGACAGCACTTAATAAAGAAAATAACGAATGAAGTAAATTGTCACATTTTGCATTATCAACATTTACGTTTCTTGATATTGTTGAAGAAAGGGAGATACGATGTTTCAAAAGTGACTAGAATGATGAGATGACATGCGATGTTTCAAAATTAACCAGACTTACGTATTATCTGCGGACAATCAATTTGTTTTTGTATCATAGATAAAGCGATGAGAATCGGTACTTGACAGAAGTATTCTAATTGTAGAGTGACCATGCCTACCGTGCAAAATTAAATATTTTATTTGTTTTAACGCTTAAAAAAATTACGTTAATCACACCAATACTGGCATAGGGAGTAGCTTATAGTTAACTGAATCCGTAGGGTTGAGCCTGCTTACGTCTCCTGAATCATCCTGTATATAACATACATGTTAAATACCCCGTTTTGAACAGTAATTCTAATATTAATGACCATGTTAGCTTATTAAAAAGGTATAAAAGTCAATCAAGGAATATACAGAAGAAATAGAAGCTGTGGTCTTTCCTGGCTATTCCAATATAGTGTGCTTCATATAGGTACCATATAGGTACCGACACCACAGTTCGCAACATTAATTGATTAAAAATTAGTTACATTGTAAATTTGTTAATTCCATTAAACTACTACAGAAAACATTAAGTTGGTATACGAAAGACGGCATGCCATAACATCAAAAACAATTATAGAGTAGAGAAGATAGTATAAGGAAAAGGGTAAACCCAGGAATGCGGATACTTAATGGCTGGCGCAGCTTTGAATTTCCTTATTTAATAGGAGGTACATTTTACAGAACTCAGATAAAATCTTTCTTTTTTTAATGTAAGTTCTCATCGGTTTTAAATGTGATACCGTGGCATCAACAAATAAATGGACAATAAAAAATAGCTCTAAATTATATTTTAAGACTTTTGCTAAAATATAAAAAGCTGCAGCAAATGAAAATAATAATATTATACCATCTCTAGTTCCTCTAGGAAACAATGGAGCACACATCCCTTGGGGTCATTATATTTGCTGGAGTTGTTCTCGCTGGAGTTCCTCTTGTCATTACTGTCTCCAGACCGCGACGAGTTCGGATTGTATTGACTTCGATATCCCGAGTTCTTACTGGGTTGACGCTCGCGTCGGTACCTCTGGGAATTCTGTGCACCATATGTGTTAAAGCGGGGTTCCTTAAACAAAACACGATCATATATTAGTATTCGTCTACACAAGAAGTTAATAATTTGTTAAGTACTCATATATACTCATATATAACTTACGCTTCCATATTCATGACTGTGGAAATCTTCTCTTCCGTTAATCATGTCCTCTCGTCTATATCTATCGTCGCGACCCGTCCATTCATCTCTCCCATTCCTATCATTTTGTCCATCCATTCTATCACCTCGTCCACTCATCCTATCGTTCCTTCCATCACTCTGATAATGTCTACCATTATTTCTCTCATTGCTATCCATCCTATCCCTACTTCCCATGCGATCATTTCTACTGCCCATTCTATCATTTCTACTCATCATATCATACCCTCCTTCATCGTCTCTATCATGGTCATGTCTGTCAACTCGACTACCAATTCTATCTTCTCTACTCGACATGTGATCGTCTCTCATATCCCAGTTGTTTTGATTTTTGTTTCTTGAAACCCTCCAGTCCTGGTCAGAAGAATGTCCCCTGCTGTCACTGGAATTTCTTCCCTCGTTTCTCCTCAAGCAGTTCATGTATATCCGTTTTAATTCATCTTCTTTGGGACCTCCATCTGATCGGCAGTTGAGAGCCTGTTTATAAAATTCAAAAAGTCAAACATTCAATTCACAAGACTTAATAGACGAAGTGTAAGAGTCTTTCCAATCAGCAATAAAGAACTATAATGTATCATCATCATCGTTCTATATGCCTCCCACTGTTCTTCACATACTTCTTCTCATGAACGAGAGGGAGCAGGTTGTCCCCACGTTGGCCCCGTGCGAGTTATTAAATATTGTCTATTTTTCAAATACTTATATACTGTGATATATATCATAATATACATAATATAATCAGCGTAAACTACTCACAAAACAATGAACGATCACCACACAAAATATAACAAGACAACATTTTAAAAACCACATCTTCACTCCACTGAAGCAGCAACAATGGTGGCGGTGGACAAACACGTCCTATTATATTGTGCTCCACGCATCACTACTCTCTGCACAAAAGGCTCAAAACAGCACCCGAATATCGTAATTATATGATGAACTATGCGAAGAATACAGTCGTGAAAAGAAGAATTACATTGACTTCATAGCAAGCGTAGGTTATTCAATCATACCTGCGATTTCAACCACTCGTTTCTTCTTTTGATAGTGTCTTACGAACATTTTGTCAACGAGGGACCAAGATTATTAAAAATGATTACCTACACATAAAATTGAATCATGTCAGCCGAATGACGTCCACTGCTGGACATAGGCCTCCCCTAAAGACTTCCACAATGACCGGTCCTTGGAGTAAATAGGAATAGGTACTTGGAGTAACGGTTTTATGTTATAAGTTTTTACAGTAGCATCAGCTAGTTCAGTTCACTTGATAGAAAATACCAACCAGGCCACTGGCTCAGTAATGGCTTATTTACTCTCTATGGTTAAAGTAGGCACTAAATATGTCGTTATGTAATCGCCAAACTCTTAGTGGAATTGGGCAAGGCACGTTGCCAGGCAAAGTAACGGCAGAGCCAGAGCCAAAATTAAATTTTAACGAATTGGTGACCACTTCTGGGAAAGAGAAGCGTCGGTGAATGACATTAAGAAGATCTTTGGTTACTTCTGGATGAGATCAGCTCAGGATCGGGACAAATGGCGTACTCGAAGAGAGGCCTTATGCTCAGCAGTTACGCAGCAATTACTCAGCGATTACGGGCTTAAAATGATGATAAAATGTATCGTAAGAATTTTGAGACTTCTATGCTACTTCTACGAGTAGGCTTCTATAATAGTTCATGGAAGCGATACCCTAGTTCTGACTGGAAATATGTAGGTACCTAAATCGTCATGTTTTGGAGTTTTTTTTTTAATATGGGGATTGAACAAGGTGGACCTACGAAGTGGGCAAGATCGTGGGAAGCCGTTGGAAGAGGGCGGCACAAGACCAGTCATTGTGCGGATCCTTGGTGTAGGCCTTTCTCCAGCAGTGGACGTCTTTCGGCTGATATGATAATGGGGATTTGAAAATTTTGACGACACCCCCCATACAAATCTTTGTTTTTTTGTCTAAATTTTTAACATCCTGTATAAAAATCCTTGCGCTATCGCTGATAGACGAAATAACCGCTCACTTTTATTTGTCGAACAATCTACTCCATTTGAAGGTGACAGTAATATCACACACAATGCCCATGTCACCGAAGATCTGCCACGGCTGTCAGTCTGACAGATGTCATCGTCAGAACGGAAGCGTGCCGGTTAATCACCGGAAGTTGCTCGTGACCAATCGAAAATTGCGACGATTTGCCATCATATGCTTGACGTGGCGTGGCGCCATGGTTTTATTAATATGTAACATACTATATTTTGAGTAATCTAAAATGTACGGGTCAAGGAAATTGGAATATGGACCTTTTTGTCATTGTGATAAATTACAAAACGGTCTATACTTATTTAAATTTTTAAGCAAAAAACAGTTTTTGGTTTTGTACGAGTATGGGGAGTTGGCTAATTATGCCGAAGGTCGTATAAAACCAAAAAAAAACGTTGTTTCTTCTTTCTAGTCAGAATGTGATACCAATTGACGTACTTATATAGCTTATTCTGAAAATTGAGAATATTTATCGGCCTGTTTAGCCTAGTTGGTAGTGACACTGCCTCCGAAGCTAGAGGTCCCGGGTTCGAATCCCGGTCAGGGCATTATTTCTGCATTCTGCTCGGATTTTTGTTACTGGGTCTTGGATGTTTTCTATGTATTTAAGTATTTCTCTATATAAAGTATGTGTATCGTCTTCTAATATATACCCATAGTACAAGCTTTGCTTAGTTTGGGACTAGGTCGATTTGTGTAAGATTGTCCCCCAATATTATTTATATTTAATTTATGTACAATACACACGAGTTGTGAATAATTAGGGTCGCTAGGCCAGTCACGCGACCAGCGCAGTTTGCGACCGCCTGGACGAGATTTATTAAATTTAAGATATTAATCTTTGTACAGATTTACCCTTAAAGAGACAATGATGAGTCGTATGCATTCTTTATGGTACTTTTTATGGTATTTATAATATTAACAGCTTTGTACCTGTGTTTGACAAATAAATTATTTTGATTTGATTTGGAATCCATATAAAAAAGCGTGAAAAAATCCTTTTAGTTCATCAACTCATCAAAGTGGTCGCAAACCGGCACATATAGATGGTTTATAATTATACCTAGATATTTTTCTAGCAGGAACAACATTTGTTTAGTGCTAGCCACAATAAAAATATCGACAATCCTGTTATCGATAAGTACATAATTCTTCAACGACAAGACGTACATAAAATCACAGACTTATATCGGCTACCTACCTAGACGCCGCGTGCACCGATCTTGTACAAATTGAACGTAATCCGTACACTTTCTTAGGTCTTTATGTTTATAATGGTAGAAGACTAAGTACCATCAATTCCTCATGGAATCCTCCATCATAACTCAAAGCTGGACAAAAATGTGTCTTGAAAACCTAGCTTGCTTGACAAACAAAACGAAGAGAACAAATCGTCCCAAAGAAACATAACATCACATGTCACATTAACACAGACAAGCTTAAGAATTCGCGAAGAAAAAAATCGATTTCATATTTACCTAACAAAGTTTATGATCAATTGCAATGTGCCATGGTACCTACCAACTAGACAACCCCAGTAATTTTCGAACATTTATCTATGACGTTGAAGTGGTACTTATTGATAACAGGACTGTCGATGTTTTTATTTTGCCAATCACTAACATCAAGTCGTTCGTGCTAGAAAAATATCTAGGTGTATTTATAATCGACCTTTGACCATAAAATTTATCTACACTATCATTTCTAGCATGAAGAAGATATGAGAAGTATATGTCGTCCGAAGAAGCTGCAAATAGAGATGTACTGGAACATGCTACGAGACGTGTACAACTCGTACTTCGAGCGGTTCAACCCTATCATGAGCCACTACCACAGCTTGAGAGAGAAGGATGACTTCTACCAGAAGGATATTATGAGGAATGAGGTCCAAATTCAACAAGCATCGGTAAGGGCTGTCCATATAATCATGTGGACAACGGGGAGATCAAATGAGCGGTCCACGCGCCCGGCGGAAACACAAATATACAGTGTTGCATAGGAGTGTTTATGACTTTTATGAGTTAAACTAAATATTATCAATATATGCCTCACAACGAAAACAAACTTTTTATATATTTTATTTTATTTAGCTTGAAACGCACAGAGCGCGGCGCAGCGTCGTTGCGGGGTGGAAGCGGTTTTGCGGTGAAGCGAACGCGTTCCGGTCCGTCGCACCGAAAAAGGAGCGTTAGGGCAGATCAACTGTCACTATCCCCTACAAAAATGACATTTAGATGTAACGTATGTTCAAAATGTTACGCAATCGACTTGCAGCTTGATTGTCCCTGGAACAGAGTCGTTGCGATAGAGACGATAGAGTAGTACTTGTTTTAATAATGATAATAAAACACTCACAGGCTGCTCACAGGTATACATGGGAGTCAGGGAGTATCACAATATAACACTGGCAATACCGAAACTCATACGCCTGCAGAACCATCGATACAAACAGTAGCATACCTTGTATTATTGTATCACGATTTCTTCAATGTTTTGAGAGATGATAGCATAGCATAGCATACAATGCTATTCAGAGTGACTTTGAAATTAAATATTTTATTATTCTGCATTGCATGCTATCCGCTGCCTGTTTTAGGGTTCCGTAGTCAACTAGGATCCCTTATAGTTTCGCCATGCTCGTCTGTCTGTTTGTCCGAGGCTGTGCTCTCTGATACACTGAGCATGGCCCGACATGCTCTTGACCAATTTTATTTTATTTGTACGAGGCAAACGAGCAGATGAATCGCCTGATGGTAAGCGATTATCGCCGCCCATGGACACCCGCAATACCTACTAGATTGTACGTGTGTTGCCGGCCTTTATATGGTAGTACGCTCTTTTCTGTCTCTACCAAGAAAATTAAACATTTTCAAACTGTTTTCAGGAACTACTGTTAACTTTGCAAAAGGAATGGGTGAAGTCGACCAACGCTATGGCGGCAAAACTTAAACGAATGACTGCACATAAAGAGGACTTAGCCAAGAAGTACTGGCAGATGAAAAGGGACGCAAAGATAGACCGGAGCAGGACGGAAGAATACCTAGCAGCGATGGTAGACGCTAGTCAAGACGCCACTAAAGTACGTAATAAAATTTTGGATGTTAAGTATTTAGTTCAACCGAGATTAAGGTTGGGTTGCACCAAACCGTCTGTAATCGTAAGCTGTGTTCGTAAAAATCTGAATGTATGGAAAGTTTGACAAGTTTCTATGGGATGACAGCTGCCGGCGCCATATTTTACGTTGATCGGTCTGTGATCGTAAGTTGGTGCAACTCAGCCTAAATCTTTCTACACACATGTCACAACAATGACTTGAATGATTCCTGTCGCTCTTCATCGTATAGCTGCGTCTTTAGGTTGTTGTGACAAAATGGTAGGTGTTTCACACAGTAACCGTGTTGATAATGGTCGTAATGAAAGATGTAAATACAGCGGGATTCCACTCTGTCTAAAAAATATGACTGTTTTGTTCGCCTGAATTTTGAGTTCTATAGGTATTATAATCCCCCGAGTCCAACTCTTGACACTACTTTGTAGAATCCCATACTTACCCTCGGGAAAACCGTTCGCGCGCTTTGAAACCGTGTATTGTACCTACGTGCGGCGGTCATTGACTAGGTTCCCGAGTGCGGGAATAAACGTTCTGTCGATGGTGACCGAAGCTATAAAATTTCCCCTATTTATGTACTTACCTACTGGTCAATATTACAAATATATCATTTAATTAAGACCAACACACACACACACACACCACAGACTACAATTCTACATTATAGGGACTATGGGGTTCTTCAAGAAAGGAGTGTATAAATTTGTAAAGGGTCTGCAACGCGCATGTGACACTCCTGGAGTTGCAGGCGTCCAATCGTCCATAGGCTCTGGACCGCTTACCATCAGGCGGGCCGCACGCTTGTTTGCCACCGACGTGGTATAAAACCTGGTTCTGGCCGGTGTAGCTTAATGCAGTTTTCTCCATCTTTGCCGGTCTCAGTGTCCTTGGTACGACACTACGGGCTAACTAACTTAAAATATTTCAGCGCCTTGAGGATGTCAAAGAGAAGCTGGATAAGATAATGCAGATGGCAGAGATCTGCCGCAAGTACGAGGTGGAGGGCGACAACGACGTGATGCGGGGAGAGGGGGGCGACGAGGTGGAGGAATTTGAGAATCTTGACGGAGCTATGATCGTAATTCCCTCATTACTAGTTATATCTACCCTGGGCGAGGTAGCGACAGTAAATTTTATGAATCTGTATAAAGATGCAAAATAGTATATTACCTACTTTAGAACTTGGACAGAGAAATTCACTGACTTGTTTGTACCGAAAATGCAGTCGTTAAGCCACGACGTTAGAGGTCTTCGGGCGGTTTGAGAACTTCTAACAGTCAAGTTGCACACTCACTTGACAAGCCTGATCCCATAAGGTCTAATTTCCCCTGTGAGTTTTAAGATCAGATGGCATTAGATTCCGTAAAAAACTAGTGCCAAAGCCAATTCTTGGGATTACGTAGCGGACCTCATAAGGGAAGTGTACGGAATTACGGAGTATTAAGCCATTTTTGACTTTGTAAGCTATTTCCAGTAAAACCTGAAATCTTAGCTAATTGAAATCTGTTCACTAGTAAAGACTGGCTTTCAGAGTATAGAATGTTATATAACAACTATATATTAAACTTTGTTTTATATAACTAACAGTCATTTATATTAACCTCTTAAATGTACGTTATTACGGATTAAAAATAGTCTCTGCCGGTTATTCCGTAAATGCGTGCACGTAAATCCGGTAAATTCAGTAAATGCCGCTTTCCTGCAGAATTAATGGAATAGGAAATATAAATTAAACATGAACAATTAAAAACATATAACATTAAATATTTGACAAAAAGGAGATAATTATTTTTAATATTAGAGGAGGGGGTGAGGAAATTTCAGTTATTCTGAACAATATTAGCCGATGTCCACAAAACTGCTCCACTGGGGACAACTAGGAATTTTCATTCTTATTTGTTAGAGTAGAAAAGCTGATTTAGTCAAAAACGTTCCGATTGACCCCAGTCTCCCCTACTTTTTTGGGGAAAATGGGAACGATATCTTGGATAGATATCTGTGTCTGTGTCTTCCCTAGTGAAGACAAATGGGAAAAAATCTGATTCTGAATCTGAATTTGTCCCGCCCACTGAGGACTAGATAGGACAAATGGGCCTTAAAATCAAAGTGACCCAATTTCCCCTAAGTTCAGTTTATGTTTATTAACTTGATATGCGTTAGTTTAACTAAATATAACTCAGAAAATACTGAAAATTCTTTTGAAAACATAAGCACAAATATATATGGAATTAGAAGCACGACCGAAAAACATACTAGGGAATTGCGGAAGTCAGAAAAACAGCTGTTTTTAAGGAGTACGTCTTTTCCACATCCTAAAATTACCTAAATTCTATAGTAGTGTTCCGATTAGTAGATTTACCATGAATTATATTATAACATTGGACTGAAGCAATGTAATTTAACTATTTAGCATGTGGAATTTTGGGGTAACATTTTACGAGATTGGCAAAATTGATTACATTTGACACCTATTTTCATAAAAATGGTCCACTAAATCATAATACGTAATTTGATCATATGAAACTATGGCAAAAATGACGCTTGTAACAGCAAAGTTTGTTTGATTATCTTATTTGAATTCCCTGCAAAACACAGAATAAAACTCCCTTTATTTTCTTCAATTGCGTAATTTTGACGCTTTTTGGGACATGGTCTGTTTTTGATGTATGTAATTGCGGCAATCAGTAAATCGACCGTAACTTACTAAATACTTACTGAATATCCATGAAAAATTATTTAATCAGTTCATTATGAAATCCTACCCAATGATTAAAATAATTTATAATGAAAATACTGTCTCATTACTTGCAAAATCCTTAAGAAAATGCGTGAAAGCTCTTACGTTCACGCGAAGCACTTCCTACAGTTTCGGTGGTTTGACGTGGACTAACTAAAACAAATTACGTAAAAATATACCATATGTCCAGAGTTTGTTGACTCCTTGTCCATTCGACGCAATATTGCCTACAGTTTATATGAATATTTATATATTTTGAAAATAGTTAATAGTTTTCTTGTTTTTGGACCTTAACCGATAATTTCCGTAATTCCGTACGTTAACGGAATTCCGTACATTTACCTTACTTTAGGACAATTGTACTAGGATAACGCTAGGATGATGATGATGTATATTTAGGTACCGTCAACTTGAGCAACTATACGTTCTAAGTCACACAACTATGATCTAAACATTCCAATATATCGACCGATGGACAAACATGGAAACACTCGATTTTGGAATGTTCTCAATCTTGGAACCTACCATTGCCAGAACTGGCTCTGCCTCGCTTTTGAAAATACAGATCTGATTCTGATGTAGGTACGTACTATACCATATTTTCATTTTTTGTAGAAGCCACACTTTCATGTTTTAGAAAGAATACAAAGAATACACCAAGATGGGGAAGTTGATGCTAAAAATGAACAAAGTGAAAGTGCAAACGATCTGCCTAAGAGCCGAGAAAAATAAACTGGCCAATGAGAACGTGCAGCTCAAACATTACATCAAGAGGTTCTTGACGGAGTTGGCCCTCAAGGGCACAAAGGCGAGGCCACTGAGTGTCTCCTTGCCGAAGAAGAAAATTGATGCAGATGGGAAAGCCACGTAAGTACCTACCTTATACCTGCAGATTTTCCTTCTCTATCTTGTTGCTTGGTTTGTCAATTTGCCAAGGATTTTTTCGGATTTATTATTTACTGCTTATTATAAAAGTTAATGTAGGTAAATATTACACCACCCCACCACCACCATACCAGCCGAAAGACGTCAACTGCTCGACACAGGCCTTCCCCAATTTCATGGGGGTAAATGCCATAATCGCTATGTTTAGCGATCGCAGTATCTCCACCGCACTCCAGGGATGCTGCTGCCCATCCCCCGGTGGTCTTGGTCGTAACGTAATTTTAGGACATACCCGGGGGTTCCGGGGGAATATTACAGGAAAAATATAATTAAATATAAGACCTATCTAGGTTACTTATTCTTAAATCATCAGTAACGAACTAACGACAGTTAACCTTTACCAATGAAATTTCTACGGAACCCTCGGCACACCAGTCAAAATCGCTCTTCACCAAACCAACAACCGCAGCAACCAGCGCAGGAAACAAACAGTTTTAATTAGTGTATGTACTGTTATTGCAGAAACCGCCCCGTTACCTGCGTGGAAGGTGCCCTTTCTAATGCGGTGCTTCATGAGAAACGAATGAAGCTGCAGGCCCGCAAGGACAAGGAGTGTGCCATGCGGGCGTTCCCCCGTGTCCAGTGCTGGATAGACAACGCATATTAGACATACTTATTATGTAACTGGCATGAAGGAGCTACGTTTCCATATAACTAAAACTGTATACAGATGTAGTGCAAAATGCCGGCAAAACTGTATACAGATGTAGTGCAAAATGATTTTCTTTCGCGAAAACTCGGATCTCAATCGGAATACGATGGCACCCGAACTGTCAATCAATGATTGTATTAAAAAAGTGACGTTTTCATATCCATTATTATTGTTTAGTGTCAAATGTCAAAGTAAAACATTTTTCATTTTAGGGTAGACTGGGTACTGTTGTGACAATTTTGGTTTGATCGCCCATAATTTTGTAAATTTACCATTTAGCTGAGTGAAAACTTAAATCGTAATTTGAACATTTGTCTACGTAAAAATACTATATTATTACATTTTGTTTTACGGAAATTTTGTTATATGGAAACGTAGCTCCTTGACCTAATCATGAGTCTAATTTTATTATACAACAAAAATTTGACTTTATTTATTTTCTAACAAAAATTAAATGGCCAGCTATATACAGCAAAGTAAATTGACAAGACAAGATAGTACAAATGGCAGCCCTTAGGTAACGTTCTGTTTACTGCGACGCCGACGTCATTAATACATTGAAGGTGCAGATTTAAGTAATTGAATTGTACAGTTAATTCAAAATCACACAAACAATCCGTTTTGAAAAAAGCCTGTAACGCACTGTACAGTCAGCGTCAAAAGTAGCTACGTATATGAGGAGTTCAAAAGCTCTTATTCCCTTGTAATAGACTTTTGAACTTTTCAAATGTGTAGCGGTTTTTGATGCTGACTTTACCTATACTTAACGACTTATTTTGTCAACTTCGTGGCTCGTGAATGGCAATATTGTGTTTAGAGATCTAAACGCTGTAGAATATACAATGAGGCTAAGATTTAAATCTATTCTTATGGACGATTCGCACCGAACGGCTGGAGTCGGTGCGCACCCCACTAGAGTCAAAGGAATTCGAACCCTCCATACAGCAGCTAGCTATATTTCATATTTGAATGGGATGCGGACAGTCGGGCGGCTGCCCCCGGCTCTGCCGCTGCCGATGCCGTTTGGATACGATGTATAGCTTATGTATGGAGGGTTCGAATTCCCCTTTTACTCTAGAGGCGTGCGCGCCGTCTTCGGCCGTTTGGTGTGAATCGTCCATATCATATGTAAATTAAATACGCAAGTAAAAACTACTTTATGCTAATAAAGAGCTGCCACTGCGAAACGAAAACGCACAGTTTGTGTATCTCCCTCTCTGTCACACTTGCATATTCGAGCGACAGAGAGGGTAATATTCAAACTTCGTACGTTTTCGGTTCGCGGTAGCGCCTCTGAGCTGCTAATGAAAATCTGCCTCTCTTAGGTGTCGTAAGAGTCGCCTATGGGAACCAGGTTGAAATGTGTTGTGGGCGATGGGCTAGCAACCTATCACATTTTCTCTTATCTATAAACCTGTAATTGTTAAAAGTGGCACTGAAAAATAATTTTCATGTGCTCTGCCTACCACTTTTCGGGAATATAGGCGTGACTTTATGTATGTACGAGTAGGTAAGTTCTATAGAAATCTGGAAATAACCCTAACCTTGTTGTCGTGCTGATGGCTCCAATAATGACTAGGTGTTATGATTATGACGTATCTATGTTACCTTCATGTTTCAAAGGTTCATATTCTATCTCTTATGGAAAATGAGTTGGCATGTAAATGTCACAGTCATTAGAATGGGGTTCAAAGGGTGAAGGGCCTCATGCGTTATAGACAGACGGATACGGTCACCTGTTTTTGACCTGATAGAATTCAGCAGCAAGCAGGCTGAGCTTCCTGTCTTGACAGTGGTAACCTTTTCACTGCCATTCATTAATACATACAAAAATTATACTTGCACAACACCATCTTTCCTATCGGAGACTTGTTTTTAAGCTTTCTTGAAAACATGGGGGATACTTGAGCAGCAGAATCCATAACACTTATAGTCATTTTTGGTGACTGCAGGCTGTTCTTGGCCTTGAAAGAGTATAATCTATTCATATATCAAAATATTACTTTTACTTGCATGAGAATTATTTATGATGTGATGTGACCTAAGTTTCCCTCTCAAGCTCACACAAATGGAAATAAAATGCAGTAGGCCCCAACTTAGAACTCCAACATACGGTATTTCAATGATAGTCAAATCAAAAGTCAAAGTAAAATGAAGTTTGTAGTGAAATACGCCTAATGATAATGAAGTAATGACGTCAAAAATGTCTATGGTCAATCAGCGTCATATTTTTCAAGTTTATGTATTTAAAAATCTTAGTAGAATAATTATTGTAATTTGTATTAAGCAGTAACACTGCTAACGAAAATTCAAAATTACAAATTAAAGGTAAAAATTGGCAAAATTTAGTGCTCCGAGCAGGATTCGAACCTGCAAAACTGACATATTATGTGGAACTAGTGAAGGAATTTGTGCCTGTACTTGATTGGTTCCGATAGCTCAGTGACTAGAGCAATAGGCCGCCTCGCCTATGCCAGATGTTGTTGTTTTGAATCCTGCTCGAATCACTAATTTTTCAATTTGAAATTTATATTATAATAAACATATGTGTCTACGTCTATGTCCCGCAAGCAGTGTCGCAAGATACGGTAGAGGATAACGGGTAGGGTTTTATGATGATTCACACTTTACAAGCAAGAAGTTTGCAACTGTGCACAAATTTATTGTTAATTATGTGACGATCATAAGATCGAGAGATCGAGAAGACAATAGCTAGAGAATAATTTTTTTTTAAGAATGGGTTTAGCTGCCCCACAAGAAAATGGATTTAATACTGTCATAAAATCTGTGTTTCGACTGAAGTGTGGTGAAAAGCGATGAGAAAGTTGCCAGATCAGTTGAAGGTTTGTACCCCCGAAACCAGCTTGTATGAAAATTCACACATTGGATAAAATACAATTGTATACCTGGCACTAAAAACATGATTATGTTAGGCTTACTACTAAGTAATTGTCTGATATGGGATTGCAGCAACTTAGATGATCCCGAAAATCATATTCATTATAGGAACTGGAAGGTTCACTTCAGTGCCACAAAATTAAAAACTACACATGTAATGTTTATTTTTTAATTTTTATTATTTAATGATATAACAAACTTACATACTAAACCTCCCAATAAAGCTGTACTCATTCCATTGGAACCACACCATTTAGGCCGTTAGATCCTTCATCCCCGAGGTTCCATGGGTCATCCAGAGCTACTAACAGTCTCGCCAAACCTTTGTGACCCTCAACATCAATCTTCTTCGTCATTTCTTGACTAAACGGAACGTACTCGTCGCAAAGAATGCTTTTCCCTTGAGACACACCGAAAATTTCGTACCAGCCTTCAAGAGGCTCATCCAAGGGCTTCCTCAACTTGATAAGAACTTCTTGGTCATCGACAGTCTTGATGTAAAAGCCCTCGCTTGCTGATACTCTAGTTAATTTCCCCCAAATGGTAACTTTCGCGCCATTTCTTTGTGTGAGATTGCTGGCAGTTACATATGGAACAAACTCGTCATTGTCTGGATATTGGTTATCTTCAAAGTCGTCGTTGTCGCCCATTTTCTTGCCGGTTTATTGTACTTTGAGAAAGAGTGTGTGAAACTTGAAGTTTGAAATACAGCAGGTAGGTATTTCGCTGTAAAATCGCAAGTTTTTAATGGCAGTTGGATTGGATTGGATTGGAGGTTGTTTCTCACTGTTTGACACTTGACTTGACAGGACGTACACATACCTAGGTTTAGGGTGCGTTCAAAAAGTACAAGATAATCACCTATCAGCCCGGCTATGGCTATGTGCACGTCAGAAACGTCAAACGTCACGGGTCCCGGGGCAATGTCAAACTCAGAGATGTCAAATAAAGACACATGCATATTTAATTTATTTTAGTAAGCGAGAAAGACCCCTAACTGGAAATTTGACTGAAATAAATAAGAAAATAAATAAATAAATACAAACGAAACGAATCGTAGGAAACCAATAGGAAACGTCAAAGTAAATTTGACATATAAGTCCCCAGAAATTGCACATTTCTGCCATGGTGTGCGCTGCGATCGCTTAGTTTACCCCCACCACCTACTTCGCACATAGCCAATACCGTCACGTTATATGGCAAAAATGTACTGAAACGTCACATAAAACGTGACGGTATAAGCTATCATACTAGCCAGGCTGTTCCTGTGTTCTCTAACTACGCCATAAAAAATATTAGGCGTAGGCTTTAATACCTAAATTATTACTGGTATTATTTGATTTTTACGGTCAATAATTGAAATATTTCCAATTTAACGCTAAACGAAAGAATAAAATTTGGTAAAAAGTACCACTAAAGTAAAAACGCTATTATGTATGTCCCGCCTTCATTCTTGATGCGCATCCACTTTTTTGGACGCGGATTCTCGGGCCGAGCTTTATCAACCCGAACAAAAATGGCTTCCGATTGTCGCCCCGGACCAAAATTGCTCGGACCTATAATGCACGGTACAGTAATGTCCGGCCCAGTAATCGGCGTCCACTGCTTTGGACGCAGATTCTCGGGCCGAGCATTATCAACCCGACCAAAGTGGCTTCCGATTGTCGGCCCGGACCAAGATTGCTCGGACCTATAATGCACGACACAGTAACGTCCGGCCCAGGAATCGGCGCCCACTGCTTTGGACGCAGATTCTCGCTTTTACTTTTAGGTAGCTTCAGATGCCCGAAGGGCAAACCGCCTAGAAATAGAAGCCCCGCTTCGCGGGGCTCCGTCGCCTCGCTTAGTTTCTGACTACCCATTTAAGTTTATATTGTCTGTGGATGGACGCCGATTACAGGGTCGAGCATTGTCGGTCCGAACAAAAGTGGCTTCCAAATATTGCCCCGGACCAAATTTACTCAGAGTGGCCCAGCAATCCATGTACATTGGACGCGGATTACTGGGCCGGACATTCTTGTGGTCGGGCATTATCATGGCCGTACAATACAGGGACTCTGGGACACTACAGAAAAAAAAACAACTTAAAAATAGGATAATTTTCAATACGGTGTCATAGTTTTTGACGTGATAACGTCTTTAAAATCGTTTTAGTCGGGTGACATGTTCAGAAACTTGTGTCACACCAAAACCTCACGAGCGCGATCGCAGGTATAAGTGAAGTGCAAGTGAAGTAAGACGTTATCACGTAAACATCTCGATCGTAAACCTACTTTACAAACCACCCATTTTTTTTTTTGACGTGATAACGTCTTTAAAATCGTTTTAGTCGGGTGACATGTTCAGAAACTTGTGTCACACCAAAACCTCACGAGCGCGATCGCAGGTATAAGTGAAGTGCCAGTGAAGTAAGACGTTATCACGTAAACATCTCGATCGTAAACCTACTTTACAAACAACCAATTTTTTTGTTTGAATTTTTTATATACATTAAATGATTCCTTTTTGGTAATCCATTTAGAAGTGTTGACGTCGTTTTGTATCAAACTAGGTAAGTATACTAATTGACCGAGCGAGCGAAGCGTCTCCGTTTCAGCTATCGACAAAAAATCATTCGATGTCTGTCTGTCTGTTCGGATGTTGTCCTCTACAGGTCGTATATCTCAAACGATTCGTATTTATTGAGAAGCCTCTTCCCATGCACTCATCGTAGGGAACTTTACGAAGGCACATAATTTACCGTGTTGTGATTATTGTGATAGTGCTTTCCGAGTAGCTTCTGTGCATGAACTTCTGAGGGCTTTAAGTATGATATTCCAAATATTGACTCGACATAAAAATCTGTATACTTCATCACCAACAAACCAGCTCACAAAATTCACGAGAAGCGGTTGAGAACTTGAGAAATGCGAGCTGTAGAGAACAGGCAGAAATCCGCCAGACACACGAAAGCATTTTTGCCGAAACTGAAACGGAGACCTTTTCACTCGGTCAATAAGTAGTTAGTACTTAATTAGTTATACCGGAAAAATAGTTATTATCTACAATAGTCTACATAGGTAGTTGTGAGTAGCTACAAGCTGTCTCAATATGAGTGTGTACCTATCCTATTTCAACTTAATTTAGGTACTTACCCGATTCGGGAAGTTACTTGAGTAAGTAAATAAAAGTTTGTAATAATAATTTAATACTTAACTATAAGCCACGTTTATTTCTGTTTTACTTGTAGGTACGTATAAAATATGAGTGTATACCTACCCTATTTCAACCCGATTGGACTTAGGTAAGTAAATAAAAGTTTGTAATAATAATTTAATAACTACAAGCCACGTTTATTTCTATTTTACTTGTAACTAGGTACTTATAAAATATGTAGTTGATCATTCAACATTGATATATAGGTAGAATAGAATAAATTAAAAATAACCCCACTAAACGTCATTTGAATGGACAAAAACTTAAAAAAAGTGGAAAAGGGTAAAAAGTGGCAAAAAATACGACCTTACCCAAATAATACTAAATTATACCATTATATTTATCAAATATTTCTAAACGCATGATTCTACCTTAAAAAAAAGTTTGAACTCATGATGTGCATCACGTTCTAATTTCAAAATCACTTTATCGGCTAGCCGGACCCGCTGGCCGGCTTTACCGTGATAAAGTGGAATTTTTGGGCGCAGATTTTGATCGATGAAGTAAGGCTTTACGAGCTGGTGTGGTGAAAATATTTATTGACAAATACTTTGTTTGTTTTGTGCGAGTATTATTATTAACAATGCCGCGATCTAAAAGATGTAATCTTTCCCAACAAAGCCCCGGTCTAGTATTCTTTGATCTGTGCCCCGGTGCAGGGCGGAGGCGGTTTTGAATTTTCGATCATTCCGAAACTCGACTGTCGATGTGTCGATAGTGTCGATTACTGCTTCATATGCCGCTCCGCTATCTCACGCGGTTATTTGGTGCGACGTCTCCAGTCGTTACGAAGTTCGCCGGGTCAGCTAGTTGTTTAATACTTTTCCCATGGTCAAAGAAATCGCTTGTGTCAGTCACCGAATCCAGTGTTTTCTTTCTGCAGTATCTGCTATTTACTGCCGTGCTATCGGTGTCTTTGAAGTTCGCAGGCTGCCATTTGCGAACGAATTCGTGTCCAATTGAGAACCTGCAAAGTTTAATCCAATTGAGAACCTAGTAGGTAGTAGCAAATTCAAATGATATTTTTGCAGTGGTTGGGATTCAGGACGAAATTTGTGAAGTTGGATACAGTACCTACTAACAACTCTGTAGCTGTCATGGTAAACTAGGCCGGATTTAGGGTACGTTCCCACTGAGGTGGACCGAAACACCGGACCAATTAGGTTTTGGAAAGTTGGAAAACAAGATCATGTTAAAATTAGTATGGGGGAAAAACACCTACCTTTTACACAAAAGCAAAATAATAGTCCTTTTACAAATAAATATAATGAAGATGAGTAGTCCGGTAAGCGAGTTGAAGACATCTGGAGCGTACCACCACACTGATTCCGGGTCGCAGAAAGAACTCGCTGCTTCTAAAATCCAGCTGATACCCATTACGAGTGACAGCTTAAGGTAAATGACAAATCTGTAAACAAAGGGGAAAATATTAAAACGTCTAAAATATAAATACTTAATGTGTTAGTCATATTATTTATTAATTATTAAGTAGGTACCTACACTTAGGGAAAACCAAAGCTTTAGTCCCTAAGTACAAAAAGGCAGAATATAACAGAAAATTTTAACGATGTTAGTTGGTGGGCTTTGTATTAAAAGTACATAATACATATGTGTACCGCATATACGTACCCACATGTATGTTAAATACAGTTGTATGTTAATATGTTTATTTTTTAACCGACTTCAAGATTTCGAAAGAGGAGGTTATCAATTCGGTTGTATGTTTTTTTTTAAATGTTTGTTACTCCAGAACTCCGTCATTTCTGAACCGATTTTGAAAATTCTATTTTTATAATGGAAGTATATATACCCAAGTTGGTCCCGTTTTTGCCAAAACGCAGTTCTATGAAAAATCGAGGGAACTCCTTGAATCTTAAAGGCAAACATATATTTTTTGTGTTTTTATCAACATCTCGACCATTTTCATACAATAATGTGACATTTGATGAAGTGGAACTGCTGATGTTAATCAAAACAGAACTCTTCAACGACGAAAAGTTCACGTTTGGCGATGTGTCCTCCTAGCTATGTTTGTTAAGCAAGTTCTATTTTCACGATTAATTTTGACATGCTCGAGTTCTGATGATGGGATCCATGAGGAATCGAGGGACCTCCTCATATGTGAAAGGCACGCATATGGTGATTTTAGTCTTTTCATGAACTAATCAAGCATTTTCATTCAAAAAAGTGACATTTGATGAAGTGGAACTGCTGATGATGATCAGAACGGAACTCTTTAACGACGCATAGTTCACGTTTGGCGAATTGTCCTTTTTGCTGCAAGCAAGCAAGTTAGATTTTCAAGACAATCATTTGTCAAGCTCGAGTTCTGATGATGGGATCCATGAGGAATCCAGGGAACTCCTCAAATGTGAAAGGCATACATATAGTGATTTTAGTATTTTCATAAACAAATCAAGCATTTACATTTAAATAAGTGACATTTGATGAAGTGGAACTGCTGATGATGATCAGAACAGAACTCTTCAACGACGCATAGTTGGAGTTTGGTGATTTGTTCTCTTCGTTATGTTTGTCAAGCAAGCTAGGTTTTCAAGACATATTTTTGTCAAGCTTTTGAGTTCTGATGGAGGATTCCATGAGGTATTGAGGGTACTTGGTCTTCTACCATTATAATCATACTTAAGGATGATTCACAGTAGACCGTTCCGCGTCCGGGCCGGTCCGTTTTCTATGACAGCAAACGCAACGGCCGGCGTATTTCTCTCGTAGAAGAAAACGGGCCGGCCCGGACACGGAACGGCCTACTGTGAATCATCCTTTATAGCTATTTTGTTTATTCGGACACAGATCGTATTCAATACGTCCTTAATATTTGTAAATTTATTTTCATTGAATTGTTAATCAGTATATTTTTTAATCATTATTATTAAGTAAGATTGTAAAAGACATGTAAAAGTGCCCTTGTGGCCTATTTGCAGAATAAATATTTGATTTTGATTTGATTTCATTGTATGGAATCTAAGAGTGCAAATTTAAGTATAATAATATTTCACCGGCCTCCCCATTTAAAGACGGTTTTTTTTTCTTAAAAATTATCAAAATCTGTTAACAATGTTATACAATGTTAGAATTTTGGTGATTACTTGGTATTATGGACGTATATAGTCTCTGTCCAAATAAACAAAAGTATATAAAATAAATGTAATATCTTAGAGATGTATATTGTCTTTGAGCGTCCAAATACGATTAATAATTATTATTCCAAAGTCCTTAGAAATGTACTTGGTCTCTAAGCGTCAAAATTAAAATAAGTAAAAATTTAAAATAAATATTACATGAAATGGTTACAATACCATAAATTTTTACGATTTATTTTAAGATTTTTACAGGGAGCCTTATTCATTAAGAAGATTTTATTTAGGACACCTACCTGGTATCATCCGATTTGCTCTTCCTGCTGTCCCCGGCGCTATGCTGAGAGATACCCTGCTTGATACGCCATATGTTGTACGCCGTCATCAGGAACAACGTTATGTTGATACAGGTCGTTATTAATATCGGCAAGTCCAAATAAAACAGCGATTCATCTAATACAATAATCAGAAATTGTTGCTTAGTAATTGTTTAAAAACACTAGCAATCAGGATGTTAAAAAAACTGGCCAAGTGCGAGTTGAACTCGCGCACGAAAGGTCCCGTACCATTTTATCTATAAAAACGGCAAAGACGTCCGACGCGCACTTGGCCGGTTTTTAATATTTGTTGTTATAGCGGCAACAGAAATACATCATCCTGTCAAAATTTAAACTGTCTAATTATCGCGGTTCTTGATATACAGCCTGATGACAGACAGACGGACGGACAGACAGCGAAGTCTTAGTAATAGGGTCCCGGTTACCCTTTCCGTACGGAACCTTAAAAAGATATGAAAAACGGGTCGAGGTTTCGTGGGACACCCGACCCGAAGGAAACACGTTCAGGTATGTCATCTTATTACAGGCACAGCGAGGGGGCTCGCGGCTGCAATTGGCTACTTGACATTTTTTTATGGTGCCATTCGAACCAGCTTTTGGAGAGGATAAAAAGTCTATATGGGACCATACAATTAGACAAAGGACGACAAAAGCCACAGCTTTGGGACAAACGTAGTTCCCCGGCAGCGGCCTTGCAAATGGCTCCTACAAATGAATACTTAAATGATGATGATTGTGACGTCACATTGTAATATTAGATTAGAACCCACCGCTGTATGGGGATGTAAGTAAATTGCTGTTATGATCGTGAAATACTGCGTTTAGGTACATAGTGTCATACAATTATTTATTTATTTATTGGTTCTTTTGGTTTTTCAATTTACTGATGGCGGTTAAATAAAATCCCATCAAAAACATAAATGTGGAAATGGGAGCAAAGTTCATTAAGAATATACCATGCTTGGTTGTCGTCTTCACCGACAAAAGAATTGAGATCTAAATCCAAAGGGTGCCAAGTTCCGTAGATTCTCTGGAATGGTGTAGGCCGGACTCTACACCATTCCAGAGAATACAGTACATTGTTTACAGTAAAACTAATTTACTGCGGCTTAATGCATTTTGAGCCTTAACTTGGCAGTTTTCTTTGCAGTATCTTATAATACCATAAAAGCTGTTGGATATTTAAGAAAACTGCCAAGTTAAAGCTCAAAATGCATTAAGCTGCAGTAAATTAATTAGATATCATTACTTTTTGTCAATCTTCGCCAAATGGTGATTTTTAAAGAGCGAATGCAGGAGTTACTATACAAAATACCCAAATCGCTATAGGTGCACCCCAAATATTTGAAGAGTTCCCTCGATTTCTCCAGGACCCTATGATCAGTTCTTATCTGATAACTATGGGACTACCCCTGAAGTATACCGTTTCAAACAAAATATAATCTTCCAAATCGGTTAATAAATGACGGGGTTCTGATGTAACTAGCATTAAAAATAATAATAATAAAACTAATAATGGCGTAGGGATGTGACGACACCATCGCCCACTGGATTTCCAGTGCAGTCAGTCAACATAGAGCAGCTTGTGGCGAGCTCTTAGGGAGCAGCGACCCTATGTACCTGAGTGCTCCTGGGGGTGTCCTGTGGGTTGTTTGTATGAACAGGCCCCCCGCCTCTGGCTTGCCTTAACCGGCTGTCCAGAGTGGAGTCGCTGGAGCTGTTGGTCGGGGGTGGATGTGGGCACGTAAGTGGCGAGTTGGCTATATGTTTAAAGTCCAGTGCCACCTCTCTACCCCCAGCCCTCTGCACCGGTGTTGCCCTTAGGCCATTTTTAATGTCGCTATTTATAGGGGCCCATCTAGCAGAGGGCGAGTCACCGTCTGCCTGAGATAAAAATGTGAGACAGTTTTATTAGGCAGACGTCAGTTGTCTCACTCAATAGCCCAGCCATTAGTCCACCATATACCATATCAGCCAAAGAACGTCCACTGCTGGACATTAGGCCTCCCCCATATTCACGGGGGGTATATGCCATAATCGCCACGCTTGGCATGCGGGTTGGCGATCGCAGTATCTCCACCGCACTCCAGGGATGCTGCTGCCCATCCCCCGGTGGTCTCGGTCGTAGTTTTAGGACATACCCGGGTCCAATGGTCCCGGGGCTATTAGTCCATCATATTCACCCAATAGTCCGGTTCATTTAGATTCCATCAACCAGCAATAGTTCCTGTACACCTGGCGGGTGCTGTCTCTTTGTGCGTCCCATGACACAGGCAGGGACTGCATCCGCTCGTTGTGCCCCTTGCATTTCATTAAATTGTCAAAAGGCCCTCTACGTGTTGGCTATGTGGTACTCGGTTGGTACTTCGGTACCTCGGTACTTCGGCTCCGCGCACGCCTTCCACAGGTCCGGGACACCATTGTAACGTGAGCGGAAAAAACTAATAAAAAAATCACTATTTTCTGATTTTTTCTGGTGTACAAACACAATTATTATACCAAGCTACATGCCAAATTTCAGCTTTTTAGGTCACCTGGAAGTGGTTTAGGTTTTTGATTACTAGTCAGTCAGTCAGTCAGTGGTAAAAATGCCGTTTTATGGAATTAATTATCTCAATAACTATTAAACCTATATTTATGAATATAGGTTTTCCTAGTTGTTTAATTTATTAATGAACTCTTACTTCAACGTGATCTTAATGTGAATGTCATGTACTTCTTTTGCCTCCACATAATTTTCAATAAGTGCTAAATACCAGATTATTTCAAAATTGTGATGTGTGTCCAAGTACACAATTTGTAAGTAGTTTATGATAAACTATAGATAAACTGTTTATCTAAACTAAGAGTCCGAATAATGTCCCAAAAGAAGCAAAATTAAAAGGTTTAAAAAACTCGTAAATGCTGGTGAGTATTTTTCTATGATTTGCTACTACAAATTGTCTTCAACTATATACTGTATATATTTTCGTAGTCTCCTTGTAAAGCCCTCTATTGCGATACGTGCCTCACTCGAGGGTAATAAAAAGGTACATTTAAGCGCATAAAATCTGTCATTTTCATTTCTAAGAATTGTATGTACCCAGTGACACTCACACCAGGAAAATGAATCTAATGACGTATCATTTATTAAAAATTGGTTATATCGTAGAAAAATTACTAGCGGACATAGGAACAGGCTTAGGTACATACAACGTTCAAACAGGGTCAAACACACAACCCTCGCTTAGGGCATCGCCGCAGCCGGGTAATAAATAATTTAATAGAAATTTGATAACAAAACAGAAGTTTGTATAATACCTTTCTCTTCGTCAAAAATCCTTGAATTCCTATATTTTTTACTGTACCCTATATTTGAAAAATTCGTATAATTTAAATTTCTAAACTGCACAATGCTTTTTATAAATGAGGCGGATTATAAAGCGATTTTACGCTCCAAAATCAGTCAATATTCTCTAGAAAATGCGTGTAATGTTAATTTGTTACTATTATATTCAAGTATTCGAAATATTCATTTCATCCGGGTAAACAGTGTCTCCAAATAAAGAATATTCGAATATTTCAAACGAATATTGGTATACCCGGACTGCAAGCCCTAGTGCCTACTAATTAAATGATATTAGTACCTAGTGCAGCGTAAAAAATACTCTGCATAAACATTACGTTGAAGAGACATATAAGGCTTTATTTTAGGGCCATCTATTGTTTGATGTATGAACTAAGTTGTCAGATTTTGAAACCATTTAGGTTTGGTTGGAAATCACGTATGAGTCGTCTGCGTAGTTTGCGATTGGTGTCGTAGATGGCGCCGCATCAAGATATAACCTTTTTTAAGGATGTAAGTTTTGAATACCGGCTGGATTCCCTTGCATTTCTTGTTTATGTTCAGTTTGTTAATTTCAAAATTTCAAAATCTAGAATATTCTCTAAGCCATCATGACATTGGATTATTGATTTTTCATTTTAATTTGAGACACGTCCCAGCAAACGTCCTTTTTTCCGTGCCAAATTAATTGGAATTCTATTGGGCATTTTCCCTGAGTAAATTCGTGTGAACCGTAATACGGATTAAATCGTAGACTAGGTACTACTACCAATCTCAAGAGTGTTTCCGTTAATAAGGAATTTCCACAATTCTGCCAATGTGGAGCAGTGTTTTTTATAAGGGCCAGTTAAACTGGGTGAGTTTTGTGCGTCATTTCGTCTAATTTGGTGATAACTTTATCAGGTTGGTTTTCAGTGTGTAATTCCATATTATTTATTCAATAGCTGTCAGGTGCGGGCGTTAAGGAATGAAACCATCCTCTCCAAGGTGCCGTGAGGATTGGTACGACCGCGGCTTGAGAGGCGGAGCGAGTCTAAATTTTTTGACTGTGCAGCGTGTGTACATCTGTATACCGCTTTAATACGGATATTCGATCCAGAAACTATTCCCAGAAACTCGAACAACGGACGATTACAGCTGAGTGTGGTGTATTGTGCGGACTAGGGAAATTTACCATAATATTCGGATGTTTTGATTAATACCCGTATTGTTTCTGACGATATTACTGTAGCCATTTTTTAGCATATAAAAGTTTGCTCACGATCGCTGGGTGATTTACAGTGGTTCTATCACCTGATTTTCTACGTTATTTCATTTCTCTAAATTCCAAAAGGCTTTAGTTTCGCCATCGTGCATTCTGTATATTTCGATTTCTTATTTTGGCCGTCAACGAAACCATTCATTAAACTCACTTTCATCTCATTTCATTCGCAAAACATCTACCTACCATATTAACTTACCCTCGATATATAGTAAACCTAACCACCAAATTTTTTTTTTAGCCTTTAAAGTGTGCATTGAACTAACGCTACTACTAGACCGCTTAAGTGGTTAAGATTAACCTAATATTCCTGGTACTGAAATCCCGTCAGTAGATACATTCACGTGGTATAATTCTAATTTCGGCTTATGCGTTCTTTTTGAACTATAACTTTTCGTAATATGTCTGTATTTTGCTACCTTTGACGGTAAAATCTGTACTCGGTTATTTCTATTAAAGGGCGGTGTTATGAATAATATAAAAAGTGTTTGGGCATAATTTAAGTGAATAAATTATACGTGTCATTTTAAATGAAATAAGTGGTTTTAATTCTTTCTAAACACCTAATTTCATTACACTAGGTACTAGGAAGTACTTTACTAAGAAAACGATTTTCTATTTTACCTTCAATAAAACAGGCATTGGGGTTGGTATATTGGGGTTTGACGAAGTTGGGCAGGTGTGACAAGTCGAGGTTCTCAACGACGATCATGAATATCACGAGCAACAGCGGCGCGCCCCAGCCGTAGAGGGCGTACCAGCCGAGTTTGACCAACACCCCGCGCCGGTGAATCAGGCGCAGCTTGCGGAAACCCCTGCCGAATATGAATTACATGTTATTACGTTCCTTCTCTACCGCTTCTGTACTCTTAAGGGTCTACGCTAGCTGGCGCGGGTGCACGCCTGTGGGTACTTGCTCTATGCAACCCGCCGCGGGTCAGTTTTAGATAGGCGTGCGCCCGCTCCGTGTAATCCGCGCTAGCTAACGTAGGCCCTTATGAATAGGGGTGGAACGGCTGGTGTGGTTGGCTTTTTGGTCTGCCAGCGCGGGCAATTCTTTAGATGACACTTCAGAAGCACTTTTAGAATACAATTCAATTATCAATTAATTCCTATGCATATAAACAAATAAATATTATAAATATTAGGGGACAACTTTTTGCATAAAACGAACCAGTACCATAGTAAGCTCAATAAGGCTTAGGTACGATATATTTAATAGATATAGATTCTTTATAATTCAAAAAAAATGTATCAGGGTGATGAGTAATGCCTGGATGAATGATAGTTGTGTCAATCTATTTAAAAAATTAAACATTTTGCCACTGCCATGTTTGTACATAAGGGACATATGTGTTTTTGTCAAAGAACATCCCGAATACTTCAAGTTACGGAGTGAAGTCATAGAGAGACGAACGAGACCACATCTTATGTCTCTTCTGTACAAGCCACCCAGTCACAAAGTTATATACAAAAGAAATGTTTTTAATACAAGTATAACTATTTTTAATAATTTACCAAATGATTTACAAGCATTATCGGGGAATATATTTAGAAATAAATTGACGAAATGGCTGATGGATAAATGTTTTTACAGTGTAAGGGAATATTTAAATTATAAAAATCAACTGACATTATACTAACTGTTTATCTTATTATTATCATTATTTTTAACTCAGTGACATACTCATTTCTGATAATAGATACTGTAGACGACAGACCCTACCCTCCCCTGATGTACCTAGCACGTAATTTAGAAACAAATAAAGATAAGACGTTAGCTAGGTAAATGTAAGAGTAACTCTGTTATTTAAAATGGAATATTTAAGAAATATTGTCATATTTACGTAAATATTAGAACCTTGTCGCACTAAGCGGAAGGAATAACTCTTTAGGGCGAGTTTATTCATTTCATCAAGTATTAAACACAATTCGAGTGATTGCGCAATAATACTTGGAAGTTTCCATACGCAGTAAAATGAAAGATTGCGTAATAATGTAAAATATGTCGATCGTAGATCGAAATTACGTTATGAAAATGGCATGTTTGTGAGCTAACTCACAAACAGTTGACTCTGAGACAATAAGGTTTTTATTATATAAAGTAGGCGCTGAGGCGCATATTATAAGCCCTGTTTGAATCACAGGCACTAAGAAATGGTCGCGCAGCGAATTTCTTAAGATTGAATAAATTCAGAATAGTCGTTTTTACACAACGTTCTTCCCTCTCAGAGCCAATATTAGGAAGGCGCTGTCCAAGTATAAAGGGTCACGTGTGACCATACCGAACGCCGACTCGATGAGTCCTAGTACAGGCCAGTGAGATAATCACAGCCTCCGCAATCCGCGGAAAACCGCGAGATTTGTAAGATTCCCTATTTATACTCGGACAGCGCCTCGTAGCGTGCGCAACTTCGTGGTGCTCACGTTACGGTCAGCCATTACGAAAGAAAGGAGGTGAGTTCGCAACGTACTTCACTTAGTACCGAAGAGACACTCCAAGGAAGAAACCCAGAACAAGAAAGAAAAAGTGCGTTGGGAACTCAGCTCAGGAAAAGTTTAGGAATCTAGACATTGTGTCCTAGATTTAGATAAAATCAGTGTTAAAGTCATTATAAATAAGTAACTTTATTATATACAGTGTTAACTTCCAAATACGTTTTATTAAGAACATAATCTGTGATAAACAATATAAGCCATTTACAATCCGTCCGGACTTCTTATTTACTTGTTACGAATCATAAGAAAAAGCAGAACCAAGGTGGCACCAAAATTAGAGTAGAGTCAGTCACTGTTATTTTACGAGAGGAACTACCAGTCATTTGTATACAGTCCACTTTAAACATTTATATTTTTGGGCCTAATCAATCAGGATTAGTGCATCATTTACAGATACATACTAGAAAACATTTAAGTTTCAGGAACGAATGTTTTTGCTCACCACAGAAACAAATGCCCATACCGACCGAGATTCGAACCCAGGACCTCTAGTTTCGTAACCAGTGTCACTACAAACAAGGCTAAACAGGCCGACAACATGGCATGGCATATAGTACAATTTTATTTGTTAGAAAGTGCCAGCGTCATAATATTAAGGCAGTACCTATTGCCATTGCCGGTGTAGAAATAATTTAATGCCAACTTACGCGATTATCTACGAGTAAGTACGGTACATAATATTATAATTGCACTTTGTTGCCATCTCACCTCATTGACCACCAGATGTCGAACGACATCACATTCATCCAAGTAAAGCTCGACACAATAGTATAATTAGTAGTGAGACCTGCAAAAAACGATTCATTTGTACTAGAACTTGTCTCAAAAGGACCATGCGTCAAAATGGACCAAAAACTCTTTAACTCTACTATTAGCTTATACAGGGTGTGGCCTGTAATAGGAGCAATAAATTTAATGGACGCTTCGAGCATCTGCAGTAAACCTCTTGTTACCAAAAAAATTACCTTTTTTCAATTGGGAGAAATTTTGATCTAAATTTATGACCTCCAAGTAATGGATCTTGGCACCCAGAGATTATAGCGCGGCAGTCAATGCTGATTTTGAGGTTGCTTCAAGTTATGACTCATAATCGTTGTCGCATTTTTGGTTTAAAAGAATATTTTTGGGATTTATTTGTATAAATTGTTAGTGTTTTCTGAATAAATTGTTATTAATATCACTCCAGTAGAGTAACAAAAGTACATATAAGCTACATTTACAAAAAAGATTTTTTTTTTTAATTAACATCATTTGGAAATAATTGCTGGTGAGCTCAATAGTGTGCCGTTTAATTTTTTGCTCCTATTACAGGCCAGACCCTGTATTTACTTTGAATAAAAATGAATTGCGTCAAAATGGTCCTAAAACCATCAAAGCTGAAATTATAATATATTATAATATCATTAATTAGGTCTTAAAATCTAGGTGCTCGTATTCACTCTGACTAAAATATGAATATCTCAGTTCTGCAATGGGACTAAACTTGGTGCCCATAGAATGAAATAAAGTACACGTAATTACCTATTTAATGACATAACTTTTAGCTCTGTTGGTTTTTCGTCCACCTTCCATACATAGTTTCCCGTGCTCCTTTATAAAATATATAAATATGGTTTACGATAACACCTTCATACCTAACCATATACACGGGTCCTTGTTTAGTGTAGCCAGAACCTGCACTGCTCTCAATATGAAAGCGGCGATTAGAGTTGCCACGTATGCCATTAGTATCATGCCAGCCAGGTTCCGCAACTGTGGGAGCGACGCGTACACCGCCAACACCAGCGCCAGGAATACGCACGACACCAGCAATCCTGCGCCACACAAAGCTAAATTTTGAAACGCACAGAGCGCAGCGCAGCGTCGTTGCGGGGCGAAACGGTTTTGCGGTAGAGTGAGTATGTGACATACATATGAAGCAGTAATCGTCTGTCGACAGTTTCGGAAAGATCCAAAATGCAAAACCGCCTTCGCCTCGCACCGCACCGCGCCCGCTCTTATGACATGTTCGAATGCTAATGTTTTGGTTTTAATTGACACGACCCCTTCAGGATCAACTAGGCTCACGGTTAGTCAGCCCTCGGGTTGAGTTTCGTTTTTCTGTGGTTTAACCGACTTTAACCGACTAAATAACCCGTCTTCTCAGCCCGCGGGCTCAGGAGTCAACCACTCATTTCTCGGTAAAGGGTCTTCTCAGCCCGCGGCATCATTTGACCACTATGTATCACTTTAGGGTATACACAGCTCGCGGGCTCATTCGACCACTATCCATCGCTAAAGGGTGTACTTATCCCACGGGCTCCACTGACTACTATTAAGCTGAAAAACGCGGCCAAGTGTGCCAACCGCGCAAAATAAAGGCTTCCGTTCCTACTACTACTAGTCATAATTTAAAATCATAAACTCACGTCACTTACGTCCATTTGTTTGGACGACGTAGTTTTTCAGCGGTAACTTAAAAACCGTTGGACCTGTCTTGTTCAAAATATTTTTCATTGAAAATATGCAATAAACACCATGTCCATGAATTTCTACATATTTTTTGATTCCATTGTTCGAAAGTTAGAGGGGGGGGGGGATAAACTTACCGGCTGTGAGGATTACATTCTTTGTAGCAGGTTCAGTGGTTTCACCACCGGATGTCGTCACTCTGATTACCAACTCAGGTTTTGAAACAGCTCCATGATCCAAAACTATCTGGTGTTCCACGCAGAACTTATCCGGTGGCAACTGGTTGATCCATTGTTTGAAATAGTTTAACCGTCTTATTACTAAAGACCCATTCTATGAAAAAAAAACCATGATAAGTACTTGAAAATTTATTGCTTTAGGGCTCAACCAGGGCTCAACTGTCGCCATACTGTCGCAAAAAAATCGTGTTGCTCGTTCTCTAGCGTTAGCTACAGAATAGTTAATAGTATTACATAGGTTATCTCGTTATGCTGTGGTCGTCGCATAAATTATGCGAAATATCGGCATAAAGCAAGTTCGTTGTCCACTTCTTGTTCTTTGTTCGTTTTGACTAATATTGAATAATGTAGATATGTACATTATTCTGAAATATGAATTACAAATTTTCACATTTTTCCGTAAAAAATGCAGTTAGATAAGTTGATATTATGATAAGCTGAGTTGATTTGATGATAAAAAAACCGCTTCCAATTAACTTAGTCGATTAACTATCTTATCCTATCACTATCCATGAAAATCTCTTTACTGAAGAGTTTAGGTGGCCAGTTGGTCTTTCTTCACATCACGATGACTTCACCATATGGTACCTACTTTTTGAGAGCAAATGATGTGTTACTTTAAAAATACTATTATCGCTATAGGTATCCCTATAAAATTTGAGGAAATCCCTCGATTGGTCTAGGAAGGTTTGGAATTCTCTGCCGGCGTCTGTATTTCCGAGTTCATATAACCTGGACCTTTTTAAGGCACGAGTGAATAGGCATCTTTTGGGTGAGCTCGCTTCATCGTCGGCCTCATCTTTGCCCCCTGGCTAGATGCTGGCCAAGAGCAATCCCATTTTTAATTAAAAAAAAAGGATCCCGATATCAAATCTGACTTCATGACTATGGGACCAACTAGAAAGCATGCCCTTTCAAACAAAAAAATAATTCTCCAAGTAATCAGTGAACAAAATTCACCTGTGAAGCGTTTCTCAAAGTGAACATAAAAAAAAGAATCTCTTTTTTGAAGGGGTTACTTGGTGACCACGTTACTCTTTATGTCCCGCAGATTATGATTACAGGTAGGTACGTGACGTTATATGGCCGAAATGTAGTAAAACGTCACATAAAACGTGACAGTATGTAGAAGCTATTGTGCTGGCTAGGCGTACCAGTACAGCATCTAGATTAAACTGACCATTCATGAACCTTATTGCAATAAAGATAAGGTCTACCAATGGTCCGTTAACTTTGATGCTGATAGTACCTATTAAAATTGTAACAGTCAATGCATAAAATGGAAAAACTACAAATTTTGACTATATTTTAGCGTAGGGTAAGCCTTAAGTTGTATGGGTCTTCGGTAACCTACTCAATTAAATGAATTCATGTATTCCATTTGGGTGAAATATTAACTGGCTATTTTATTTAGCGCATTATTTGATTGTATTGTGTTTTATTCAATGTATTGGCGATCACACAGAGCTTATTTTATACATAGGTATAGACATTAATTTAATTTCGGTATATTGTGTATATCGACGAAGGCTTTTCAACGGGGTCTTTGGAAATAGTGACGCCGGCACCGCCGGGGTCACCATCTCCTTTAGCAGGGTCGCCCATCGCGAATGACAAAAGCAAATATTGAACACAAGATTTATTTTATCACTTACTTAAACTAGAAAACAATCAGGAATGTACTCACAAGATTCTTTAATTTAATCACGAACCAATACTTGTCTTGTCCTCAGCGAGGCTCGACAAAGAATGCCGCACTCCACCACCACAGCGCTAAGGAACACAAAACAAAGTGGTGGGGAGCGGAAGTACTGTGTCGTCGATTAATTACTTTAATTGTAATAACTTTTAAATATTGGTTCACGATTAGCAAAACAAATCAGTTAATTAAATACTTGGTTGTGAATAACTTTAGCTTACAATTTAAGGTTAGTCTAAATCTTAGTTGAAATATTAGGACGTTATTTTAATACCGCCGAATGCTTCAACCAGGAAAGTAGTAAACAAATCAGTTCATAATTTTGATGCATAACCTGACGTAACGTTAGATTTCTCATTCTTAACTACTTAAAATTCATAATGCCAATTTTGAATAATTTCAGTCAACAAACTGACTCCTAACTTGGCCATATAGTAATCATTACATTTTTTTAATCAAACTGAACAAGGTAAAATTAAACTTATTTACTAGGTAATATGTTTTTGCGTCGACACGGCCATACTGCGGGACGGTGCGTGCTCTGCACCAGTCGCGATTCTGAAATAAATAAATAATTTCTCTGAGCTAGGTATCTGTTAGGTACGCTAGCTGATAACTTGGTCACGGTATATCTTATTACTCGTATGAAATGGTGTAAAATTATAAACAATGTTATCGTTCCAAAACAAACTGTAGTGAACTCTCCGATGGTCACTCTATAAAACCAAGTTTTCAACCATATTTTCGTTCAATCAAAATGTATAATTAGAAAACATGTTATGTTTGCATAGTAGCCATGGGCCTTTAAATATGGCCTGACTGCAGCAGACATGAAAGCCGTAAGTATAAAGCAAACGGCTGCTGTACAGGAATGTGAGCAAAGCTTGTTTTAGTTAAGCGAACACTCCACGCATACTTCGCTAGATATTATTATTGATACGTCAATGCAAATGCTACACGCTAATTGCATGGTTATAATTCTCGCTGACAGGGTTGATGCTGTGGCGCTGAGCGGTCTTGTACGCCGTGGTCCACAGGGGCTCTAAAGGGATATTGAAAGGACGATGCTGGGGCCTAGGCCTTATCTCTCATGACCGTGGTCCCCAGGGGCTCTAAAAATTCAAATACTTGCGTCGATAGTAGCTCGCAGGAAATTGTTGCTGTGGTGCTGAGCGGTCTTGTACGCCGTGGTCCACAGGGGCTCTAAAGGATACGGGCAGGGCGATGCTGGGGCCTAGGCCTTAGGTTTATGACCGTGGTCCCCAGAGGCTCTGTAAACAAGTAGGACTGTAGGGGAGCAAGGTATGGATATGTACAGTCTTAAAATGAGTGAAAATATATCACTAATAGCAATGACAATTTATCTTGCTTTCTTTAGAAAATTATTTAACTTTACCTTTCATCTATCAGTGATAAATAAAAGGAAACTGACCTTTTGCTTAGGCATCCGGTATCCCGGCAGCATGAGACGTGGACGGCAGGGCAACAACAGCCTGAGCTGTGATCTGCAGATCGGTGTCATGAGTGTCATTTGATTCGGCAACGATGTCTTGTCGAGTGTCATCATTGAAATTCGTCGACACGGTTTCCTGATCACCAGGTTGTGGTGCCCGGCGCAGTTGATCATGTGCCACTTTGCGGGGACGCCCCCTGCCAGTAACTCGTTTCACCATATAGCGATCGTTGTCCAATACTCTGTAGATCTCATATGGTTCGCTGTATTTCAGGTCTAGGGACGTTTGGTTCCGGGGATTATTCTTAATAAGAACATAGTCACCTCTTTGGAATGGACGCATCTTTGCCTTAGTCTTATCGAAGCGCCGTTTGTCGTACTCAGCTGCAGCCGCCATTTTACGTTGCACGTGCTGTTCAAGAGCATCAAAGTCGATGGATTCATCCTCGATATTTACCAACCTTAGGAGTTCTGGTGGTACACAGTGCTGACGACGAGTTAGAAGGGAGAGCGGTGCAACTTCAGTTACTCTATGTGGAGTACAGTTAAATGCAAGTTGGAGAGCTTCTAACGCTGTCTGCCAGTTTTCGGTGTCGTAATTTTTTATTATTGTTAAGGCGTTTTTCAAGGTACTCATTACTCGTTCGACTTGACCATTTGCTCGGCTTACTCCTGGTGATATGGAGTGTAGGTTGATCCCAAAACGGTCACAATAGGCTTTGAACTCACCGAGAAATTCACGTCCGCCATCGACTATGACCTGCACAGGAGCCCCAAATAAATGCACGACTCGTTTCAGCGCAGCTAGGGTGCTACTTGGGCTCTTGTCATTAGAGTAATCGAGTAAGGTATACTTAGTAAAGGCGTCTATTGCGACGATAACATACTCTGACTGACCTTCAGCGTTTCTCGTACCAAGCTTGCCTGTAATATCCATGTGAATAACTTGAAAAGCTGCTGTGGGTTTCTGTATCGGGTGCAGCTGTGCTTGGATTGCACCTGAAGGGCCCTTAGAGGTTCTACATTGCACGCAATTGTCAACAAACCTTCTGACAGTGGTATTCATATTAGCAAACCAGTAAGTCTCTCTCAGCTTTTGCAGAGTTTTCTCCCATCCCGGATGATGAAGTGAGGTGTGAAAAGAGTTTATCAAACTCCACTGGAATGCTTTTGGTACTACCGTTGGTTTGTACGTACCGAGTATAGAGTCCGTGAGTATTTTCTTGAGCACGCCTTCCTCTAAAACGTATCCCGCAGTAGGGTTGTTGGTAGACATGCTGTCTATCAGCGGGCGAAGGACATCGTCGCGTCGTTGCTCAATCTGTAACCACTCTGAATCTCTGGTCATAACGTTGACTGCTGACTCAGCCTTTGGGTTTCTGCTGAAGAAATCTGCGTGCTGTAATCGCTCACCTTTTCTATACTCGATCTCGAAGTCGTAATTTTGCAGAAAGGCCCACCACCGATGGATTCGTGGAAGTAAATCCTTCTTGTGTTTGGATGCTTTCAAAGCATTACAGTCCGTTATTACCTTGAAATTTCGGCCGTATAGGTAGTGGCGGAAATGCTTTATGGCCCTCACCACTGCCAAGGTTTCGAGCTCGTACGAATGGTAGCGGCTCTCGGCGTCCGTGGTACGCTGGCTCATGTACGCGACTGGATGCTGGCGGTTGTTGGTGGTCTGGACCAGCACTGCTCCGTAGCCGAGGCTGCTGGCGTCCGTGAAGAGCTCGATTGGTGAGTCTTCCTGAAATAGCGTAAGGGTAGGCGCAGTAGACAAATAATGCACAATTTTATTACGGGCCTCCTCGTGTCTCTCGTTCCATTCCCATTTGGCGTTTTTCTTTGTTAATTCATACAGTGGTACCATGATACGCGAGAAATTGGGAATGAAGCGTCTGAAGTACCCGGCAAGGCCATTAAACTGCCTAACTTGCTTAGCATTTTGCGGAACGGGTGCCTTCGTTAAAGCCTCTACTTTCCTTGGACTTGGGTTTACTTGCCCGTCTGACACAATGTTGCCCAAGTACTCGACAGAGCGTTTAAAGAAGGCGGTTTTGTCAATATTAATCGAAAATCCAGCTTTTTGCAAAGCGATTAGTATTCGTTCAATATGTGACATGCCCTCAGTGAAGTCTTTGCATTTTGAGAGGACGTCATCAACGTACACCTGGCAAACTTGCTCAGGCGAGTTTAAAAGATCAGCCAGAGCCCTGTTTATACATCTCTGATACACAGAACAGGCATTACTGAGCCCGAATGGCATTGAAAGGTATTCATACATGCCATCCGGGGTCACGAACGCCGTTTTTTCGATAGAGTCCTCAGAGATGGGTATCTGGTGGAATCCAGCCGCCATGTCAAATGTGGAGAAGTAAACTCCCCCAGCCAGTTGATCGACTTGATCGGATATTATTGGCAGTGGATAGTGATCTCTCAGAGTGTTTCTGTTCAGCTCACGGTAGTCCACACATAAGCGATCCTGGCCATTTTTCTTTTTGACCAATATTATTGGACTCGAGAATGGTGATTTACTCTCACGAATTATATTGTGCTCAAGCAATTCTTTCACAATATTACGCACCTTCTCTCGTTCAACTGGACTCAATCTGTACGGTCTACGCTCGACACATTTGTTTGGATCTTTTAATCGAATTTCAAGCTCGCCAGTATTGACACGCGTGCTAGGATACCCGCGAATGAACAAATGATCAAATTTGTTTAGCAGTATTTTGAGTTCATTGATCTGATCTCCGTCAGTCAAATCGCAGTCAATATTGTCGAACTTTTCACTTTGGGATCGCATGTGATAGACCACCAGTTGATGAACCAATTTCGCACCTCGAGAATCAACCACCACACTTAAATTTGTATTTTCGACCAGATTCATCCCTATCAGAATGTCCGATGACAATTCATAGTCCGGTACCACGTGAAACTGTAGCTCTATTCGTATTTTGTCTATTTCACAAATAGTGGTCAATGTTGATAGGGATACCACCTTAAATTGCCCTATCCCTGACAAATAATTCACAACATCAAGTCGTTTCCCAGGTAATTTAGCTGCTACAGATTCACGCATTACCGAACATTCTGCCCCGCTATCAAATATCGCAAGCAGTTTTAGATTCCCTATTACTACCGGCATGGAATTCAATTTGGGTACACCCACACAATTCACGTTTGAGACTACCGCGCGTTCACGTTTAAAACATGTTTCATATGTGTGTCCCACTCTCGAACAAAACGTACACGTAGGTTTATTACTGGTGTCTTTATGGAGTACGGTTTTATCCGGATGACGTGGTTGAGGGTTTTCATTTTTATCACGATAACGACAATCTCGCGTGTCATGCCCGGGCTTTTTACAAACCTGGCAGAACAGCTTGTCTGAAAGCCGCGGCCGCTTAGTGACCTGCTGCAGGTTTGGTGTATTTGGGCATGAACGCTTAAAGCGTCGTATAGACGAAGCTACTGAAATCAATTCTGGAACCGATGTGGCTCTAGAATTCAACAATTCGATTCGTAGGCGCTCATCTCCAATGCAACCAATTACGGCCTCAACTGCGTCATCGTTAGAAAGTTTATCCTTAGTAATACGTCGCCACAATACCCAGGCTTGTGATAGAAACTGCGCAATGTCCTTTGAATTATCATAGGTATGTTCTCGAAAACGAGTGACATCGCGGGAATACCTGTTCTCAGGTTCAAAAGTAGTTATTAAAACGTCACGCAGTTCCTGCCATGTGGTAGTAGAAACAAGCCAATTGTCCACCCATAACCTTGCACGACCTTTCAGTAAACTACATGCTTTCATTCTCACATCGTAGTCGCTCAGGTTATAGGTGTCCATGGCAGTGGTTACATGCTGACACCACTCTCGTACTCCAATATTTGCATCCGGGTCATACGAAGGTAAAAATATGTCGGTAATTTTAACCTTCGTGTCAGTTGGTGTTGAAATACGATCGGACACGTGTTTCATCATTTGCAACATCTGCGAGAAAAATTCGGCTGGGACCCCGTTGACAAAAGTCTTACTATTTTCATCATTTGAACCAGAAGGATGAACCGAAGTGGGTGGTGTCCCAACTTCTGATATCGACGAAGGCTTTTCAACGGGGTCTTTGGAAATAGTGACGCCGGCACCGCCGGGGTCACCATCTCCTTTAGCAGGGTCGCCCATCGCAAATGACAAAAGCAAATATTGAACACAAGATTTATTTTATCACTTACTTAAACTAGAAAACAATCAGGAATGTACTCACAAGATTCTTTAATTTAATCACGAACCAATACTTGTCTTGTCCTCAGCGAGGCTCGACAAAGAATGCCGCACTCCACCACCACAGCGCTAAGGAACACAAAACAAAGTGGTGGGGAGCGGAAGTACTGTGTCGTCGATTAATTACTTTAATTGTAATAACTTTTAAATATTGGTTCACGATTAGCAAAACAAATCAGTTAATTAAATACTTGGTTGTGAATAACTTTAGCTTACAATTTAAGGTTAGTCTAAATCTTAGTTGAAATATTAGGACGTTATTTTAATACCGCCGAATGCTTCAACCAGGAAAGTAGTAAACAAATCAGTTCATAATTTTGATGCATAACCTGACGTAACGTTAGATTTCTCATTCTTAACTACTTAAAATTCATAATGCCAATTTTGAATAATTTCAGTCAACAAACTGACTCCTAACTTGGCCATATAGTAATCATTACATTTTTTTAATCAAACTGAACAAGGTAAAATTAAACTTATTTACTAGGTAATATGTTTTTGCGTCGACATGTAAAATAAAATTAAAATTTAAGTAAATGAGTCATTTTCAATCAAAGGGTGCCTATATTAATTTTGTACTAAAGCAGTAACGCTGCTAACGAAAATTTCAAATTAAAGAGAATAATTTAATGCTCCGAGCAGGATTCGAACCTACGACATCTGGCATACGCGGCCAATCGCTCTAGCCTCTGAGCTATCGGAACAACCAAGCTCGTCCACGAAATTCTTCAATAGTTTCCTCTTACAACGCATTAGGTAGGCGTACAGCGACATCTACCGTAGAAGACTTAGGCTTCTATTAACGGCACCAACGTCTCAAATTACATTGAGAAATCGTCAGGTTCGAATCCTGCTCGGAGCATTAAATTTCTCAATTTTTTTCTTTAATTTCAAAGGGTGCCTCTTTGTAGAGGTCACTAAATGATTATTGATTTTTAATGAGGTCCTATTGATGACGTCAAAAGATACCCATTTGCTTGAATATGACGCAATTGGAAATAATTTTTATTACGGCGGCAGTTCATACTGTTAGCTAGCTAAAAAATAAGTAACGATTCCAACACATACTCGTAGTTAGACCTATCTGTGATTTCCCATACAAAAAATAGAATAGAATATAATTTTATTACCAAAAAAAGTTAAATTTTCTTGGAAACAATGACTTTGACAAAGCCTGTTTCACGGGAGTCAATTACCAGAATTAAATATCATGCGGCTTTCAGAATGACGGATCGGATACCTTAAGTACGTTTGAAATGTACGTAACTAAAACCACCCCTCAAATTCCCAACAATATGCTAGATCGTGGTATTGGTACTAGTAGAAAAATAACTGTTTCTCAAAGTATAGTATGTACTCATACATACCTACCTACTCGTAAAGTCATCTACTACGTCGGTTGTTCTGTTCGCCGCTTTCAACCATACACTTTAAATAAAAATAAAGTTAACCGGGACAAAGGCGTCAATGGGCAAAAGGCGTATTTGATACGAACACAGTGCTTTAGACTAAAAACCATAATTCCAAACTTTTTAAATGGTAGAGTGCTAAAGTAGTTCTAAGCGTCTTAGTTTCACCCAAATAACTTATCTAGAAAACTTTCAACGGAGTTACACTTAGCATTATCAATTTATCACACTCACCTCTAACAGATATAATTTAAACTCTGGTGGTACAAAATAAGGTTTTATATCTATAAAACAAGAATCGTTTCGAAACTCATCGCTATAGATTTGAATAAATTCTTCCATTATTTTTTGGGACTTAACTACATTTTGATCAATATTATTTTTATAAAACTCTAATTCCGAATAATCATTCAGGTTAGTTAAGTTATAGGGCTTGTAAGTAAGCGTTAATTTTGTGTTGTCAACGCATAATAAGTTATTATCCGATTTATTTAAGACTAAGATTTGGTTCGTCGGGCAACATTTGCCTATGCACGGTGATATTTCATTGCACGATTCCGTGACGTTGATAGGATGATCTCTGTTCGCGTATCGAAAGCCTGAGGCAGAAGTAGTCTCATTATCACCGAATACTACATTTAACACTGTCCACAGATATAGAGCACTCAAAAACATTGCGAACCGATCACGGTCCAGGAATAACTTAGTTTGAATATCCGCGTAGGTGAACTGGTATGAATATTATGTATTTGATGTATTACCTTCATTCTTTAATTTTCCTTGTTATATATTTTATCCTTGTGTTACTCAGACTATAAAGGGTGATTTCGGGGTCGTGGATCAAGAACCAGTTATTAGACTTGGTATATGATAGCCATTTCAAAAAAATTGTACTGACACGAAACAAACGCATTTCATTTTTAACTTATTTTGATGAAAAAAAAATACAAAATCACAAAAAAACATGGGTACCCTACTCTCTTTGATGGATGGTATGGAGAGTTGATAGTGGGGTAGGGTGACCAAGTTGTATGAAAAAGTATTATTTCCCATTAAAAATTGTAAAAAAATAAAATTATTTCAGTTAAAAACCTGCATACCGACTGTGTTGTTGTCTACTTTTAATTTTAGATCATGTACAATTATTTCGGATCACGACCCCAAAATCACCATGTATACATATAACCATATGGACGCGGAAAGTAAACACCTAGTAAACCACACTAGATAGGTAATGACCTAGTGTGGACTACTACGTGTTTACTCAATTAACGTAGAATTACTATAATTTTTCATTTCATTTCATTTCAATCTCGGCGGAGGAGCCTAAGGACAGAGTTGAGGATTTGAGGCAACAAATTTCCAAACTTTCGGTTGTGTACCCAGGTGAAAAGGTACAATTTATTCTGCAGTTTTGGAATCAGATATTTTTTTCTGCGCCGAACGGTTAAGTTATGTGGCGATGGCGATACAATGGAGAATGAGGAATATAGGAACTAAATTTTTCTAGTTCTCTTCTCTAATTTACTTTAGTTTAAAAAGAAACGTTAGTAAAAAACGCTTTTATTTAAATCGCGGTATTTTAAATCGTTTAATTTACAACTTCCATGATTCTGGTGCTCGCTAGTAAGGGTTACTACGCGTTTGCTACTTATTAATTGTGAATATTTCGCAATTACGCCAGTTGGCGGGAAATTGTCTTTTAGTCGAGTATTATTTACCACAAATTCACATAGTACTTAAATTCAATAGACATGTTTTTACTACATTTATAAAGGCTACGTGTAACCTAACACCTAATATTATTTCATTATTTTAGGGCCTAGGTTTAAACTTCCGCGGCTTTATATCGTTTGAACGTGCCTGTCGATGCCATAAGACTGGACAACAGACTAGTAAGGGTTGACTGGACTGACGTTTGCGCCGTCCCTCAGTACGGCTTGGGCACGACCAAGGAGTATATGAGTGCATAATATTTTTAGTAGGATATATACATATAGTTATACCTTGTAATCTGTTACTTCAACCATTTGACACATCACAACACCCATAGAAGGTAAACACGCAAGACTTATCGGAATTATAAATAAAATCACGTAATAATATTAGGGCTTTTCAAGTAAATAAAAATAATATTTTGCCTTTCTTAAACATAATTTAAGTTATGTTACATTTTTTTAGTTAATTGTTGTTGAGTATTATACGATAATAATTCACCACCCAAACAGTTACGTGTTATGTAGTTTTCTTTTTAAAACTAGTGTTGTGACCAAGTCTGTCGTTTCGAAGATATTTCCGTATAGTGATAGAAATCGATTAGGTACGCATATATTTATAACGATAAATTTATAACAAAAAATATCTGTTGACGCTGTAAACCTAAATATTATTAAAACTCCGTAAAGTCGGAAAAAATGCGCAATTTTATTGATTGACATAAATGACAGAGAAAAACTGTGACAGCTGTAAAAACATATACAACATAAGAGCCACTGATACCGCAGGGGCTAGGGAATGCAATCCCGCATGAAGAAATCAATCCCGGTATTCAGCGTAATTGAGATTTCTAGTCCCGCTGGATCCCGGTATTGGCGGGATCCCGCAAGTTAGTGAGCTATTTTTCACTACACAGCTCAAAAAGTACCCACTTTGTCCTTAAATCGCTCGTCACCCATTTCAAAAGCCTCATGATGGCGTCATGTTTCAAAGTTTTGCTGGTTTTTGGTGCGTTTCCTTGCTTTAGTGTGGTGAAAAATATTATGTTTCACTCTGGGGCAAAGTTAAAGTTTGATTAACTCTCGTGCCTTGAGACCCTCGCAGCTCTCTAGAATCTTCCGCTTGCTCGGGTCTCAATATTGGCACGAGCGGTTAAGCAACAACTTTGCAGTTGGCACCCTGGTAAAACAAATAACTATCATGTAGTTTGTTACAAATTGGTAGTAAATATTAGGAATTAGGATGTAATAAAAAAGGATAATATAATTAAAAATAGTTCTATATTGACTTTTTGCAGATCCTATTAAGAAATATAAAGTTTTAACAAAAAAAAACATATTATAACATTAATCTTCTTTAAAATCACAATTAATAACCAAATCAGAAATACGTCGTTCATCGTTTTATTTATGCATTATTTTGAAAGTAACTACGTAAAAATGTTAATGTGTTTATCGTATCGTCGGCCAAACGACTCCTAACCTTTTCAATAAGATGCCCAGCAGCCGAAAACGCCCTTTCTGCTTCGACGCTCTAGTAAATTGGAGGTATTTACCTTTTACCCCACCACACTCAAAGTAGTTCATTTCCTTTCTTACCATAGCTTCAACATTACTTCCTCTAGGCCTCGTAAGAGGTGTTGTAGGAGTCTTCAAGCGAGTCAGGGTCAGTTCTAGTTCATCCTGCAGCGATATTGGTGCTGGTGGTGTTGATGCATTTAAATCTAAACCGGCGAGAGGTGTGTCATCATCATCAGAAGAAGCTGTGGTTTGTACATACTCTGCTTGGAACTCTAATTTCTCTACAATGGCTACAATTTCTTTGCGGATTATGTTTTTAGATGGCAGATAAAAAGTTTCGCCATTAGTAAATTTAGCTCTTTCCTCTTCGTACTTCTAAGGATCATGAAGATATAGCAAAACTGTAGTCACATTTGTTCGCCGCTCTGCAATTCGTTTTCGCAATGACATGATAAGTTGTTGAGCTAGCGGTTTATTATAATTCTCTAATTTGTGAATGACGAATTTAAGTGTACTTTCAGCTGTAACTAAATTGGCGTCTCGTCTACAAAGCACCTCTACAGCTAGTTTCACGGGCTCTAACATTTGTTCAAGATCAGTTATTACATCATATTCCTGTTCTGTTAACAAGAAGTCTGTGTTAGTGCCGAGTCCTAGATCAATCAGAGTTTTATTAACACAAAGCTTAAATTTATTAAACAGTGTTATCATATCGTACAAACTAGACCATCTGGTCTTACAATCAAGGATTAGAGCTATGTTTTTACCTATATCATTTCTTACATAGGTCTGCAGGAGATCGTTTTTTAATGAAGAATTCTTGAAAAGTTTGATCACCTTTCTCTCTTTTTTTATTACACCTGCGCCGCTGTCATCCAAATCATCGCCTGGCTCATTTTGCACAGACATTTCTTCAATGAATGCTTCATGTTGTTGCTTATATACTACATCTATAACAGCCAGTTGAATGCCATGAGCGTAACAAAGCTGCTGATATAGTTTGATCAGTCTGCCAATTTTCACCATAACTTTGGCACCGTCAGTTGTAATACATATTATATCCTTATCTAAAGACAACTCGTACTCTAACAGTTTATTTTTTAGCATAGTGATACAGACTTCTGCAGGCAAAGTTCCATTAATGCGCATTAGTCCTAGGTTCCAAAAGGTAGGTTTTTTCTGATAGAAGACATGAATATTTATATTTAAATATCGCCGGTTCCTAGAAGAAGTCCACTCGTCGAATGTCAGGGTAAATCTATGGTCACTCTCTTTCAACTTTGAAAGGTTTTGAATAACTGACATTTTCAAAGTCATACCATAATTCATCACCATCAACTTAATAGAATTAGGAGACTTTGGTAAGTTATAGCCTCCAGCCCTAAAAAGATCTCGCAAGTCCGACGAAGTGCAGAAAGCTCGAAACGGTAACCCATCTTTTGCCACCATGCGAGAAACTCTCTTCTCTACGCTATTATTGTCTTGAGCTGGAAAATGGTCCGTGATTTTACGCTTCTTCGCCAATGTTGAGCAAGCAGGAGCAGGCTCAGGCTCAGACGTCGCCGGAACCTTTACCTTGACGAATTGGTATTAATTTCATGTTTCGAATTTAAATGAACATGCAAACCTTTCGTCGAACGCCCCGTAGTTTTAATTATGGCTTTGCAGACCTTGCATTTCGCAGTCTGCGAATCTTCGGCCTTCAAAAAATACCGCCACACAACAGCAGTACTAGAAAACTCTTTATATATGGTTTCTGACATAATTAACACTACATTTGTTAACGTAAGCACTTGTTAATGTTTATTATTTGAAAATCTTATTGCAAGTTATTACAACAACACTAAATGAAATTAAAACGGCAAAATTCGATGCGTTATGACGTAATAACAATTTCAAACTAGCTAAAAAATAGACAAATTCGCACAAAATACTCTTCTACGGCAAAGAAGATATATACTAACGTAACGTCTACGGCTCCCCCTTCCCCCGCCGTTGCACCTAGGCTCCGCCGCGAAGAAATTCCGGTTGTTTCGGCAGTACGCGCGTGCCCGCGCTACGAGTAGCACGTATAAACTATGTCGCTTGTCAATCCCGCAAATCCCGTGGGATCCCGCATAATTTACGTGCGGGATTAAAACCGCATATAGCATGCGTTATCCCGGTATTGCATTCCCTAGCAGGGGCCTTTCAGCTCGAAGTACGAATTTTTCTATGGAGATGTTAGTTTACTTGTTGGTACCAGATGTTCTATAACACTGAAGTTCAACGCCTTTCGTTGTTTGGCCTATAGTTCCAGGCTTTCAGCCCCTTCTTTCGTGCTGACATGGATAGGGATGCGGACGGTACCTTATTATACGATGTTAGCGAGTGCGGCACACCGTCGTCCCTCAACGACCGCGCCTTATTTGACATACGGCTGACTGCCTGCCACGAACGTCGTGTCTGCTGGTGGTGGTGGTGGTGGTGGTGGTGGATGAAGAAAATGTCTACCAAGGTTTTTTTTTGGATACGTATTCAGCAGACGGTATATAGGTTTTGATGCTTTATCCTATTCCACTGTCGCTTACTAGGTTGCAGAATTGAGAAGAGGTAGATCAAGCTGTGAAGATGACCCTCGCCCCGGTCGGACTTCTACCTTAGTTAACGAACAAACCATTGAAATAATTGAAAAAACAAATGGTTTTAGAAGACAGGCGAATCAATCACAATCAAATATGTAGCAGAGACCGTAAATATTTCATTTGGTAGTGTACATGCGATAATGTAAAACATATATAAAAAAAAAAAACAGTTTTTACATTCGTATTAATAAGTTTCGTGTAAAGTTTTGAATATTTATTTGCAGGGATCCCTTAGCTAGCTTGCATGAGGAAAAGCAGGTCCTTGTGACCAATACGTTATTTTCTTATATCTATCTCGTTCACGTCGCTTCCATCTGTGACAGTGTCTGGCACTTTTCTTGTGTTGTGACTGGAGTCCATACCCAGCCATTTCTGAACGAACTCGTTTTCAATCGAGCACCTACAAAAAGAATAAAATGTTACATAAAGAACCCTGCTGCCACAATAGTGAAGTTTGAAAAAAAAATACGGCCATGTGCGAGTCGGACTCGCACACGAAGGGTTCGTACCATCTATAAAAACTACAAAAAAATCATGTTTGCCGATGGGAGTTCCCTTAAATATTTATTTTACTTATTCTGTTTTTAGTATGTTTTGTTATAGCGGCAACAGAAATACATCATCAGTGAAAATTTTATCTGTCTAACAATCACGTTTCATGAGATACCAGCCTGGTGACAGACGGACGGACAGCGGAATCTTAGTAATAGGATCCCGTTTTACCCTTTGGGTACCTACGGAACCTTAATAAAAGAAAACTTCAATGTTTGTACTAATTGTCAGTCAGGGACGACCGCTGTTATAGAAAACACCCAATGCGTTTTGTATAGTTTATAACTATGTATACAAAACACTATCGCTATAATAAAGCTATCCTTATACTAATGTAGTGTCGATATAATAAGGTAAGAAAACCATAAAATCATTATTAGGTACGTCGGTATATTTTACCAACAAATACCAATATATTGATTAATCAGAATCACATTTGTTTTTTTTTGTTTTACAGAACCCTCGGTGCGCGAGTCTGACTTTCACTCGACCGGTTTTTTTGTTGTCCTTTATCGTGCTATGATTGTAGTTGGTCCCATACATATAAGGGTGTCCCAAGAAGTAGTGATATACTGAAGCTGGGAGGTAGAGGACCTAGAGGGCTATCTGAATCACCCCCATGTATGTTCCGCGATTTTTAGTATTTTCGGAGATATGATTTTTATTTTTATTTTTCACCTATCGCCGCGTACGATGGGATTTTTATTTATGGTGACGTGAATTATTGCGGTAGATGCTTGATTTTTTTATGTGCTAAGCTGATAGATAGGCCAATTCAGTATGGTAACATTTACTATCGTTAGATCTTTGAATGGCAAAAAAAAAAATTAAATGCCAAGAAAGATAAAATTACCCGGTATGATCACAACTTCAAGGGCCCTTAAAAAAATAAAATCACATAAAAAATAATTACCGATTGGCTTTTAAAAACTTGCTCTATCTATCAGGTAGAATAGTTATTAATAAGGCTTCAATCAAAAAATTGAAATCTAACTGTGGTAAGTGCAAATTTTTTATTTACATAATGATTAATGCGTATGCATAAAACCAATTACAAGGTGTTTAATTACAATAAATTTTCAAAATGGCCCCCCTGTTGCTCAATGCAAGTGCGACATCGCCGGAAAAAGTTGTCTTTTAAACGTCTGAATGCACTTCTATTATTTTTAATGGTTTCTTCTGCTACTCTCAATTTCCGGGTTAACTCGTCCAAAATGCGGCATTCTCTCGAGTAGACGAGGTCTTTGTAATATCCCCATAGAAAAAAATCTATGGGGTTTAGGTCGGGGGAACGTGGAGGCCAGGCTATAAGGCAGGCGTCACCCCGACCGCAACGACCAATCCATCTTTCAGGGTATCTTTGATTTAAATAGTTTCTCACGTCCAAGGCAAAATGGCATGGTGCACCATCACACTGCAGTACTATGTTTCTGCGTCTCTCCAAATCCACATCTTCTAACAGCAGGGGCAGATCGACGCGTAGAAAATTTAAAAAGTGATTGCCGCCCAAGCATTCTGGCAGCTGAAAGGGCCCGATTAACTTACCGTTAAGTATGCCAGACCAAAGGTTAACACTAAAGTGTTCTTGGAATGTCGATTCCCTTTTTAAATTCGGATTTTCAATTGCCCATGAGTGAGAATTGTGCATATTAAAAATCCCATTGCGTCTAAAGTGGGATTCATCCGTCCACAAAATTTGGTTAAAAAAAAATTCGTTTTCAGCTTGTCTCCTCAGCATTTCCCTACAGAATTCAATTCGCCGATTGTAATCTTCCGGTTTCAACTGTTGCACTTTTCTAATGTGAAACGGATGATATCCTACGGTCTGTAGTGTACGGTGTACCTGAGATTTAGAAAGTCCGGTACGACGTTCCGTAACTCTCACACTGGTCGACGGGTCTCTTTCTACTTCTTCAACAACTGCATCTACTACATCAGGATCCGGCATAGTGGCCATACGGCCTGATTTCGTACCCGGTATGTGACCTTCCAAATACGCATTTTGTACCTCTTAAGATCATGCGATAGTCAGGAAACGTTTCAGGTTGAGGCCCGCCTCTTCGTTCCACATGTTCCCGGTACAGCCTTGAAGCTTCCGCCGCATTCCCCATAGCATAACCGTAATAGTAATGCATGCGTAATCACGTGAAGTAAACATGATCACTTACACGCAAACTCAAGTCCAGTTAAATGATGCCAACTCGTCGATTCCAGGTAATAACACTAATCCAAATCGTAATGCAAGTCAAAGTCCATATGAATAGCCAAAATGATTAGGGAAACGAACAATTAGCAGTATTAAAACACAATTTTTAAATTATTGAAAAATAACAACGATGACCAAACAACGTGAAAATTTTCTCATGCGTCAACCGTCTTTTGTTTTTTGTTCTTTTTCTATTGATGGCCAGTGCGTGATTTAGAACGAATTTATTTAGAAAGGTTTTGCTTTGCTTGCATTAATCATTATGTAAATTAAAATTGTGCACTTACCACATTTAGATTTCAATTTTTTGATTGAAGCCTTATTAATAATAAAATGAAATTTTCAGGGTAGCTACCTGATAGATAGAGCAAGTTTTTAAAAGCCAATCGGTAATTATTTTTTATGTGATTTTATTTTTTTAAGGGCCCTTGAAGTTGTGAACATACTGGGTAATTTTATCTTTCTTGGCATTTTTTTTTTTATGCCATTCAAAGATCTAACGATAGTAAATGTTACCATACTGAATTGGCCTATCTATCAGCTTAGCACACAAAAAAAATCAAGCATCTACCGCAATAATTCACGTCACCATAAATAAAAATCTCATCGTACGCGGCGATAGGTGAAAAATTTAAAAAAAATCATAACTCCGAAAATACTAAAAATCGCGGAACATACATGGGGGTGATTCAGATAGCCCTCTAGGTCTTCTACCTCCCAGCTTCAGTATATCACTACTTCTTGGGACACCCTGTATATGACTCTCTCAAAATGTTTGTTCGGAAGGCATAGCGAAAAAAATTGGAATTTAAATTATTGGTTCCAAATTACCTTTGACACAAAAGCACCAAAATATTCCGTTTACAAACGAATACAATAAAGATGAGCACGCCTGTGAGCGAGTTGAAGATGTCAGGGATATACCACCACTTCGAGTCCCTATCGTGGAGTGAGCTCACAACTTCCAAAATCCAAGTGATGCCCATTATGAGCGCCAGTTTAAGATAGACGATGAACCTGATGAAATAACGATAATATGATTTTAAAAATAGGCGTTCAAACAACTTATTATTTTGTGACTCTTCTGGAGTCGCAAGTCCACAGAGATTACATACGGTGTATGTTTACCATCAGGCAAGGCGTATGCCACCGCCAATCGCCATGGTATAAAATCAAATATTTAAAATTTTCTCGGCCTGTTTAGCCTAAGTAGTGTTCCCGGGTTAAATCCAAGTAAGCGAATTGTTTATGTGGCGAGCAAAAAATTCCTAAGGCTTGGATGATCTATGTATTAGATACCGTCATCTAGTACCCACCATAAGCATTGTTGAGCTTACTATGAGTTCTTGGAAAATTGTATCAAATTCTACAATAAAATTCCTAAACACATTACTGAACTTAGCAAATGTAAATTCAAATCTGTAGTAAATCAAACACTTATTTCAAGAGCATATTATAAGATAAACGATTACATCATGGATAGGGATGTTTGGCAGTGATAGCGTCCTGCACGGCTAATCTATAGCGAAAATAGGTTTTCTAATGTAGCATTGTTATTTTGTAGTAGCTGACACTGTAATTTTATATTTAACGATACAATGTATATTGTTTTGAAAAAAATACACCTCGCCTAGTTTCGTACGCCGGTTCTTCTCGTGGCAGAGGTTTATTTTTCCGAGCCGGTGGTAGTTTATTGACGTTCATAGGTGCATGTAATATGCCTAATTTGAAGAATAAACTACTTTTACTTGACTTTTTACTAATTTCGATTTGTGTACAAAGTCCCCCAATATTTATTTATTTAAAAGTAAGAATTCATATTATTTTATGAAACCGGCATCTGCAGACTATGGTATTACTAGTACCCAGAGAGCACAACCAAGGTTCAGAAGAATTCTATTCGAGAATTCGTGTTAGTTGATTAAATTGCTATTGATTGAACTTGCGACAATAATGCATTGGCTTACTTACCATGACAACGTACCTGGTTTCTTCGGTTGCATTTCTCCTACTCTCTCCCGCGGCGTGTTGAGAAACGTTATATCTAATGCGCCAGATGTTGTATACGGTCATCATGAATAACGTTATATTGACGAAGATCGCTATTGAGATCGGTCCATTCATGTACAACAGCCGTTCCTCCTCTACAATGCAGAGAATTTTGTAATTTTTTTTTTGTAATTATATTCCAATTCTTAAATTGAAAAAATGTTTCTCAATATTATTTTAAGTTCATCTTTTACCTCCTATGTAACAACGACCATTAGAGTGGAGGATATGAGGTGTGACGAAGTAAGGCAGATGCGTCATGTCGATGTTATCGACGACAATCATGAAGATGATGGGCAACAGGGGCGCACCCCAGCCGTAGAGTCCGTACCAGCCGAGCTTTACCAACACGCCGCGCCGGTGTATGTGACGCAGCTTGCGGAAACCCCTGAGTTCACGAACATTTTATTTATTCAACGATATTTAACAACAGAAACGAAAATCTGAAAAAAAAGTGGCGTTGGGCAGGATTTATATGATAAAAGGAAGAGAAAAATGGTGCAAGATAATCACAGAATGGTATCCAAGAGATGGACACAGAAAGAGAGGAACACCCCAGAAGATATGGGACGATGATATATGCCAGGTAGCAGGAAAGACGTGGTACAGAGTCGCACGCGACAAGCATGACTTAAAAATGCTAGAGGAGGCTTTTGCTGAGGGGCAATCAGACCTGCAAAAGAAAAGCAAGGCACAAATAAAATAATTAAAAAAGTCTGAACATAAGGCTAATAAAAATAAAATAATAATAACAGGAGAAATAATTTTACGTTACCAGTTAACAAAACTTCTTAAAACACTCAAGAAACATCAAACTTCAAATTATTTGTGCTATTTTAAAGATTTTTAAATACACATAAAGATGGAAAAGGGTCTCAGTTTGACCACAGAACATTGTGACGGCATTGGTCATATTTCCCACCAAACTTCATAACCTACTAGCCGAGCGTTTTTAACGTTTCGTTTAACTTATTTTATGTGTGTCAAACTAGAATAAGAAAACGACATATGTTATACCACCTCACCTCATTGTCCACCAGATATCGAATGACATCACATTCATCCATGTAAAACTTGCCAAAATAGTATAAAATGATGTTAAACCTGCAATAAACAATGAATGTGGAATTCTTTGCAAAACAAGACACAAAATACCAATAATTTAAAACCGAATAAGTATTATTCATTGTACAGTCATCAGCAAAATTAAGTTAACACTTTTATAATAATTTGGTATTTATTCCATTATAATAAGGTGGAAAAGCGTTAACTTACTTTTGCTCTTGACTGCGCAGCTAATACCTAATGGATACAATTGCTCGTTTTAGTTTTCGACGAGACTTTTTATCCGGATCATACCATTACTTTGGGCTTCCCACAGTTAAATTGGCGGTCAAGAAGCACATATTCTTCAATTTATATACACACCTGCCTACGGTAGCTTATACCGTCACGTTATATGGCCGAAATGTACGAAAAAGTCACATAAAACGTGACGGTATAAGCTACCGTACTAGCTAGGCTGTACCCTAAAGGACGATTCACACAAACGACCGGAATTCGTATCCAAACGGCAGCGGCAGCACCGGTGGCAGCCGCTACCCGCAACCCATTCAAATAAGAAATCTAACTTCTGTATGGAGGGTTCGAATTCCTTTGACTCTACTCTGGGGTGCGCGCCCACTCCAGCCGTTCGGTGTGAATCGTCCATTGGGGCCGTAAGTTTATAGTCAAATCCAAGATATAAGATGTTACTCGTTTTTTTATGTTTTTTAAATGCATGCAAATAAATCATTACTTATTCTTCTTCAAACAAACGATATTTTCTTACCTATAAATAGACACGAGGTCTCAGACAGTCCTGCCTCGGCCTCGGGTTTATCAGAGACAAAAACCTGCACTGCTCGTAATATGGAAGCTGCGGTGAAAGTGGTGACGTAAGACATTAGTATGAGGCCGGCCATGTTGCGCAGCTCCGGCAGCAGTGTGTACACCACCAGCACCAGAACCAGGAACACACAGGACACCAGCAATCCTGCACACCACGGAACTTTTACAATACAAAATTACAATATTCCAGTCCCAATTAAAACGAATACTGCTTGAGTACACAATATTTATATTGTATAGACGAATTCATGGCCTTGTGAAGCTCGGCGTTTTTTGTACTCGTATCGTATATTTGTATAATAATCTCAATTGTTGCAGCTTTGACGATTATAATATTAATTCTTATAGATTGACATTAATGTAATTTATAATGTAATGTAATGTTTTGTTTATGATTACTTCCTCATTGCAAGATTATCCCGGGCGAAAATTTAGTTACACAGCACAGACTATTAGTTATTGATTTGAGCATTAAAGTCCAGTCACACTTTCAAAATGAACGGCCCCCTTCTAAAACAAAATGGCACATGCTAGAGAAGAGAGAGTATGCGAGTAAATTTAGAGAATGCGTGGTTAATAAATTGATTGATATGAAGGAAATGGAAGGTATGAATGCTAATGAATGTTGGAATGAGATGGCGAGTTGTATACGATCAGTGGCGAAGAATGATTTAGGAGAATCGAAAGGAAAATGTATGATAGAGAAGGAAACGTAGTGGTGGAATGAAGAAGTACAAGAAAAGTTGAAACAAAAGAAGCAAGCATTTGAAGTATGGCAAAATACTGAAATCGGGAATGAAAGTGAGAAGGAAGCAAAGAAAAATGTGTATAAGGAGTGCAAAAAAGAAGCGAAGCGAGCGGTTGCTATTGCCAGAGCAGCGGCACAAGATAACTTGTACAATTTTCTGGAGAGTCCAGGCGGCGAGAAAGCAGCTGTATCGCTTGGCAAAAATGAGAGAGAAAAATGCAATTACTCATATAAAATGTGTGAAAAATGATGCGGGCAAGGTATTAACGACAGATGATGATATAAAGGAACGTTGGAAAGGTTACTTTGAAAGGTTAATGAATGAAGAAAATCCCTGGAACAAGGTGCTCGAAAACCAGCCCGTAAATATAGGTGTAGTAAGGGATATAGGTATGGATGAAGTAAGAAACGCTGTGAGAAGCATGAAAGGTGGCAAGGCTGTAGGACCAGATGGTATACCAGGAGAAGTGTGGCAGTTATTAAGTGAGGACGGATGCAAGTGGTTGACTTTATTCTTCAATAAGCTGTTGCAGGAAGAGACTATCCCCGATGAATGGTGCGACAGTTTACTGGTGCCCATTTTTAAAAACAAGAGAGATATACAGGATTGTAATAATTATCGAGGAATAAAGCTCATGTCACATAGTATGAAAGTATGGGAGAAAGTGATAGAGAGACGGCTGAGAGAAAAGAGTGCTATACTCGTAACGCAAAACCAATTTTATGCCTGGTTTTATGCCTGGTACCACGGATGCCATTTTTGCCCTTCACCAAATGTGCGAAAAATACAGAAATGCGCAGAAAAACTTGCATATGGTATTTGTGGACCTCGAAAAGGCATATGACCGAGTACCTCGGTAGGTTTTGTGGTGGGCCTTGAAAGGGAAACGTATGCCTGGGAAGTATTTGGAGCTAATTCGGTCGATGTATAACAGATGTTGTACTCGCGTTCGATCGGCGGCTGGCACAACCGACAGGTTCAGTGTCACGGTGGGCTTGCAGCAGGGATCGGCTCTAAGGCCTTACCTCTTCCTGTTAACTATGGACGCTCTGACGTCGGAAATACAGGAGAAGGCACCCTGGTGTATGCTGTTCGCCGATGATATTGTTCTTGTCGGCGACGACGGTTACGAGGTGCAGAGCAGATTGGAGGAGTAGCGACAAAGACGAGAATGTTGGCCTGAAGATCAGCAGATCCAAGACAGAGCACATGTTCTGCGATTTCGGCGGTCTCTCCGGTTTTACGCCCATACAGCTGGATGGCGTTACGCTGCCGGTCTGCTCTAACTTTAGGTACCTCGGTTCACTAGTGCAGTGTGATGGTAATATTGACCGTGACGTGAAAAACCGAATTAGCACCGGATGAATGAAATGGCGACAGGTCTGGGGGACAATTTGTGACGCCCGAATGCCTCTTCGATTGAAGGGTAATATCTATAAAACCGTAATAAGACCTGTCGTCATGTATGGATCAGAATGTTGGGCCTCAAAGGTGATGGATGAAACGAGACTGCATGTTACAGAGATGCGAATGCTGAGATGGATGTGTGGTGTGACGAGAATGGACCGGATTCGGAATGAGTATATAAGGGGAAGCCTGAAAGTAGCGCCCATTGCCGAAAAACTAAGAGCCAATCGCCTGGCGTGGTACGGGCATGTAATGAGGAATAAAATAAATAATTTGCGGTTTTCGGTGAAAAAATATGTTACCGATTCTAAAAAAACATTATCTGCCGGATAGCATGAACATTTTGACGTTTTAAGGTTATGTTTGTCAAAACTTAATTCCAATTTAGCCTATTTTTCAGAAAAGATCTATATTAGACTCGGCTGGAATGTCAATTGCAGGCTTCGTATTAATTAAAACATTAAAACTAATACTCAGCCCGCAATTGCCTCTTTCCATGCCTCGACAATAATGTACTATTATTGCACACCTACATTAAAGGACACAGTACATAGTGAGATACAATAAATACAGGCAAACAACAGGAGGTCTATTTATGAAAACTCCTAATAATTCCAACAACTATATACTTAACTATACCTATACTATATTTGTATTTAGTCAGAAATGAAGGAAGAAGTATGCAATTTTGATGAGGAAGATGGAACAGTAAGAAGCATATTTTGCGAGGACCTAACGGAACGAAAGTAACTAAAACGCTCTTTGAGATAGCATGGAGAGACTAGAATACAAAAGTGTCAGGATGTGAGAGTTACGGCGAAAACGGGGCCAAATTTTGTCTTTCTTACTATTGTACTTAAGTAATATTTGGGTAAGTGAAATAAGCATGCATTTCATATTTTCACTTACTCTTAAACGCACGGCGTCATTTTTTTAGTTACCTATGTATACAAGGTCTTTAGTCATAATCATAGTGATTTATTTGTAAACGTTGGGTGCGATACATTGGTGGATAAATAATAGACTGTGTAACACTATGTTTTGCCTGTGAGCGTACTGAATCAGTAGATCTTTATAGACTTAATTATGTTCCTCTACAATGAATGCAGGCTCTACTACTTTTCAATTTAAATAAAGTTTTTTTCGGTTCTGTTCTCTAACAAACGTAGTTGTTTTACTAAAATTGTATTAGGTGATAGGCCCTGCTGTATTTGTTTATGCAGATTAAAGGATGATTCACAGTAGGCCGTTCCGTGTCCGGGCCGGCCCGTTTTCTTCTAGAGAAATACGCCAGCCGTTTCGTTTGCTGTCGTAGAAAACGGGCCGGCCCGGACACGGACGGTCTACTGTGAATCATCCTTAAAGCTCGAAACACACAGAGCGGGCGCAGCGCGGTGCGGAGGCGGTTTTGAATTTTTGATCTTTCCGAAACTGTCGACTGTCGATTACTGCTTCATATGTCACACGCCGCCTCCGCTCTACCGCGCAACCGTATACCGCATGGTTTTTTCGTGCGACGTGCCCCGGCCCGCGTTTGCTTTACCGAAATACCGCCTCCGCACAACAACGACGCTGCGTGCGTTTCAAGCTTAAGGATATGCTCCGCTTGTGATATACTTTAAGAACAATTTCTGCTATTTGGACATTCACTAGTTTCACTTAGGAACCTAAAATCAATTCGTATTTGTCATCAGTGTTAATCCAGGACCTGAATACAGTCCTCATCATGTCAGCCGAAGGACGTCCACTGCTGGACTTAGGCCTCTCCCAAAATGCCAAAATCGCCAAACTAGTAATTTCGACAGCACAAAATTTTCGTCAAAAGATATTTGTAAGTATAAAATGTAATATCTACTACCTACTATATATGAAAAGCGTACATTTTAACAATATTATCACTTACCACACGCGGTAACTGTATTTCTTAGGTTAGTAATATTTCCAACATAACTCTTAGTAGCAAATATTTTGATCACGAGCTGGAGATGTGTGGAGACATTGCCTTTATCATCCAAGACGAGCTGATCTTCCACGCAAAACTGGCCTGCCGACAGCTCTAAGGGCCATTGTTTCAGATAATTAGGATGTCTGACTGCTAATCTGCCATCCTAGAAAGTAAATAGCACCCATCACTGTAATGGGAATTGAAGATCAAAACCATGATACTGTTTAGAAAACGGTGAAGTGTGTGCATAACTCATTCCGATTTAGGGAACAACTCATTTTTATTTAAAAACCCTCCTTCACCGAGGGTTCTGTACAAATTTAGATTATAAAAGTTTTTTTGAAGACTAACAAAGGTAACATAGATAGATTTAGGTTGAGTTGCACCAACTTACGATCACAGACCGATCAACGTTAAATATGGCACCGGCAGCTGTTATCCCATAGAAACTTGTCAAACTTTCCATACATTCAGATTTTTACGAACACAGCTTACGATTACAGAATGTTTGGTGCAACCCAACCTTAGTGTTATTGCTATTTTTCTTGTTATATTTAATTCAATATTAATCATATGTAATCATTTCGAATATCTCGTCTTTTTATCCTTAATAAATCGCAAATTAACCACAAACAAGAAACGTTTTTTCGACGACGTTTCGAATGTATCGCAACATCCGTCGTCACGAGCTGACTGGCTTCAGCGGGTATCAACATTTTCTAGCCGCACGGGTTTTCCGTACTACCCGCACTTGGTCTTTATTATTCACATTTACACAAGGGTTGTCACTCGCCCGACACACAAGACTAACAACATCCGTTAATGTAATGGAAGACATATTTTGACGCTTGCACTTACTAATAACTGGATTCCACGAAGATGAAATCTTGAAACCCTCATCCCGGTTGAAATAACGATGTTTTTTTTATTTCAACGGCTTCACGTACCTTTCTACTGTAAAAATGACGTTCTGTAGAAAGGACTTTTGGTTTACTCGTATGAAGCTCAATCCAGTGGTTTACGAACATTATTGTCTGATACCTCTATAAATTACCTCTTTTTAACCGACTTCAAAATTTCAAAAGAGGAGGTTATCAATTCGGTTGTATGTTTATTTTTGTTTTTTTTTTTTTTTTTATATTTGTTAGTCCATAACTCCGTCATTTCTTGACCGATTTGGAAAATTCTTTTTTTGATTGTAAGTATATATATCCAAGTTGGTCCCGTTTTTGTCAAAACGCAGTTCTGCTGATGGGATCCATGAGAAATTGAGGGAACTCCTCAAATCTTCAAGGCAAACATATAGTGATTTTTGTGTTTTTATGAACAAATCGAGCATTATCATACAAAAATGTGACATTTGATGAAGTGGAACTGCTGATGATGATCAGAATAGAACTCTTCAACGACGAAAAGTTCACGTTTGGCGATTTGTCCTTCTAGCTGTGTTTGTTAAGCAAGTTCTATTTTCACGATTGATTTTTGTCATGCTCGAGTTCTGATGATGGGATCCATTAGGAATCGAGGGAACTCCTCAAATGTGAAGGCACACAAATAGTGATTTTCATGAACTAATCAAGCATTTTCATTCATAAAAGTGACATTTTATGAAGTGGAACTGCTGATGATGATCAGAACGGAACTCTTTAACGACGCGTAGTTCACGTTTGGCGATTTGTTCTCTTCGTTTTGTTTGTCAAGCAAGCAAGGTTTTTTGGGGAGGAATTGAGGGTACTTAGTCTTCTACCATTATAAACATACATTCTAGCCATTTTTATTTTATTGTATATCTATCTAAGAGTGCACCATCTAAGTATAATACTCTTTTACCAGCCTCCCCCATTGAAGTCGGTTTTTTTTTCTTAAAAATTATCTATTTAAATGTTGTTGTCGGCCTATATAGCCTAGTTGGTCACTACATTGCCTCCAAAGCTAGAAGTCCCGGATTCGGATCCCGGTAAGGGCATTTGTTTCTGTGGTGAGCAGAAACATTTGTTTCCGAGACTTTGATGTTTTCTATGTATTTAAGTATATATCTTTTAAATATATCGTCGGCTAGTACCCATAACACAAGCCTTATTGAACATACAATGGGACTAGTACGATTTGTGTAAAAAAAATCCTAAAATATTAACTATTAAAAAAATATATTAAAATATTAAAAATATATTAAATGTTACGTTGTATTGTCACGTCACGTCGTATTGTTTACTCGCTTCGCTGAGTCAGCTCGTGACCACGGACACAGAATAAGGAATAGTACAAGTACAGAAATTTCACTTCCTAACAAAAACGGCGTTTAGGCATAAGAAAAGTGCCTACTCTCTGCATCTCTGTCTATCCCATAACTTGTATTCATTCACGCGCGGCACGTGTAGCCCTAGGGTTGTCACGCCAAAAATACTTCAATGAGGCAAAACATATTAAAACAGAATAAATCATACATTAGTCTGTTTGTAATGAAAATATATTTGACAGTAAAAGAATTGACAGGGATGAGTGTTCGATACAAATTCAAAGATAATACGTATTAGAACCTCTTCTTAACATTCCCTCCCCTCTTTTACTGGAGGCTCATCATGCCAGTTAAATAGATTAGCCTTGGTTTGCAGTTAACCATTCCAAAGCGTTGCAGTAACTTTCTCGTACGCCTTCTGGTCTATTGTGATAGATCCGTCATTACAGGTTCTTATCTCTATTCCGAGAAAATAAGATGCGGGCTTGGTTGTGACTTTAAATTTTTGTCTCAGTTCTGTGTAAATACTGTCCAACTCATTTTCGTCAGTCGCAGCCACCAATCCGTCATCTACATATAGGGCAATTATAGCTTTCTTATCCCCTCTCTTTCTGATGAATAAGCATGGATCCGCAGAACTTTGCTCAAAGCCAATTTGGACAATATAATCCGTTATACAGGTGTTCCAACATCTCGGTGCCTGTTTTAGCCCATAAAGGCTTTTCTTAAGTTTGCACACCTTTGATCCCATCTCATATCCTTCAGGAGGTTTCATAAAGATCTCTTCAGTGAGAGTTCCGTACAAAAATGCTGTAGACACGTCAAATTGTCCTAGTGTCATATTTTCATTTGCTGCAGTACTCAAGAGAGCTCTAATGGTGCTTGTCTTAGCAACCGGGCTGAACGTCTCGTAGTAATCAAGGCCCTTTTTCTGCGAAAATCCCTTTACGACAAGTCTAGCCTTGTACCTTTCGATACTACCGTCCGGGTTCGTCTTTATCTTGTAAATCCACTTACATGGAATGGCTTTACGGTTAGGTGGTAGATCAACCATTTCCCACGTGTCATTCTCCTGAAGTGAATTTAGTTCTTCATTCATAGCTTTAATCCTGCTCTTTGTCAGTACTGTTCATAGCTTCTTTAAATGTTCTAGGCTCAGGATTAACTTCGTCATCTTTATACACGGTCATAACAAAATCATTGTATCTGGAAGGAGTTTTGAGCTTTGTTCTGTTTCTGAGTGTTTTGAGTCGTTCAATTTCTATCTCCTGTGCAGATAAATACTCATCACTTTCAGGTTCCATCTCCATCTCTCGTTCCGATTCAATAGATCTGTCGAAATCATTTTCAACACTCGAACTGTCATCGGCATCTACATTCTCAGTAACAGTAGGACGTTCTATAGCTGACGTCGATGCGACTGGATCCAGGTAAGGAGGTTGTAAAGTGATTTCATTACGTGGTGAAAAAGTTCTCTCCTGAAACGTTACATCTCTAGATCGTATGAGTGTACTGTTTTCTTTGCACCAAATTCTATATCCATCATCATTGTCATATCCGATTAAGACACCTTTCACAGCTTTCTTATCCATTTTCTTTCTATTGCATTTTGGGATGTGGGCGTAACAGGTGCTCCCGATAATTCTCAAGTGCTTTATGTTGGGTTTTTTACCAAACCAGAGTTCATAAGGTGACTTTCCTTGCTGTGTTGGCCCAGTGCGGTTCAAAATGTAAGCAGCGGTATTGACAAGTTCAGCCCATAAGCCTTGCGGCATTTCCTCATGCGCATGCATCATAGCCCTTGCTGACTCTACAATTGTCTTGTTATCGCGCTCACAGCACCCATTTTGTTCCGGTGTGTAAGGCATAGTTAGTCTTTGGCGCACTCCGTTCTTATGCAATATTTCCCGAAATTTAGCATTGTCGAATTCTCCGCCATTATCGCTTAAAATCTCTTTCACAACGTGTCCAGTAGCTTTAGACTCTGCCAACATTTGTTCAAGTTTTTCATAGACTTCTGCCTTCTCTTTAAGAAAATAGATCTGACGATATTTTGTGAAGTCATCTTTAAAAAGGACATAATATCTCAATTTGGAGTAAGAATTCTTGAATGGGCCACATACGTCAGTGTGTATTAGTTCACCAGGTTGTGACGCACGTTCCCTGGTGCCAAATTTGAGTCGATGGGCTTTACCAAATACACATCCTTCGCAGAGTTCACTGTCTAATTTCAGCTTTATGCCAAGCTCTCTCTCGACAACCTTCTTAACATGAGACTTATTTTGGTGTCCCAACCTCTCATGATATAATTGCATTTGGTCAGATATATCTATATGATTGATTTCATGAGAGCCTTTAATGTTTTTGACGTTTAACTTATACAGTCCTCCATTTTTAGTTCGCACTCCAATCAGTAGATGTCGTCCGCCTTCATACTTCATTATACATTTTTGGGTTCGGGATTCAAAAACAGTGTTCGTTAATTTGTCCTGAGCTGACAGCACCGAAAACAGGTTCTTTTTAATGGATGGTACGTACCACACGTCGTTAAGGGTAATAATCTCCTTTGTATCATGAACGTCAGCTTCAATATCCAGGGTTCCCTTTCCAACGGCCTGAATTGCTGTACCGTTTGCAGTTGTAATTGTGTGCGACGTAGAGAAGTACTCAAAAGTTTTAAATAAATCTCCTCGATTTGTAACATGGCTAGTTGCACCATTGTCGACATACCAGCTGTCATGATCGATGTCTTCTACATTATTTACAATTGCCATTAGGTTCATGTTGACGTTAGATGTACTTTGCTTATTTGGCGTGGGTTTGGGTGGTCTCCCATCAGCTATCCACTTCAGGCAGGTTTTTACTCTATGCCCAAGCTGTCCACAGTAATTACATTTCCTATTCTTGTCTTTATTCTTACTTTTATCTTTCGATCTCAATACTAGAGCTTCTTCAACAACGGCCTCTTTATTTCCACTTGTTAAAGCCCTTTCATGAGCGCACAACTGTGTCGTCAAGTTTTCGATGTTTCGATCGCTCTTATTCATTAACAGCCAGCTCGATTTGAAATTAAAATATTGATCTGGAAGTGTATCCAAGATTTTGCAAATTAAAAGCATTTCCGGGAGGTCATTTCCTTCAATTTCCTTATTTAACTCATACCAGATGTTTTTTAGCGTCGAAATGTGAGTAGCCATATCGTGATCTTCAGTCTTTTGAAAGCGGAAAAATCGCATGCAAAGTTCATAGCTTCGATCTTCTTTTGCTCCATCGTAAAGACGATGCAACTCTGTCCACATTTCACTTGACGTATTGCACCGCATAACCTTGTGCAATGTTTCTTCGGTCATGTTCGTCGTAAGAATAAGCAAGGCATGACTGTCAAGACTTTGGTATTTTTCCAGTTCCGTCTTATATTCCAATACAACTGCTGGTAACGCCGTTGCCGCCGGTGGCTCTGGCTTTGTTACTTTTCCGTGGATTATGTCTAGCGTACCTGGTGTGCTCCGCAAGAGCAGGGAAATTTTATATTTCCACGTCTGCCAGTTGGTACTGCCTTCTAAGCGCCCAATCTCATATCTTATATTAGAATTCATTTTTCTAACTTCTTGATAGGTTGCGCACTTTTAAATCGGCCACAAAATCCAGTTTAGCACATTAAATATTGTTTTCACGCTCTGCTACCATATTAAAACAGAATAAATCATACATTAGTCTGTTTGTAATGAAAATATATTTGACAGTAAAAGAATTGACAGGGATGAGTGTTCGATACAAATTCAAAGATAATACGTATTAGAACCTCTTCTTAACAAAACATGTTCTACCTCATCAGATGTCGCTTAAGTACAGTGAACCGTAATGAATGAAGTACATGTTACTTCACATGAATAGAGCGTTCATGGCCCAGTGATAGTTTTTAGTTTTCATTGTATACCGATACTACTACCATTGTTTTTCCACATATTCTCTTGCTTGTGGAGAAGATATGGAGGGTTGGGGGGGGGGGGGATACAGGGATAGTATAGATATCACGCAAACGAATAGCGTAATCTATACTATTATAAAGCTGAAGAGTTTGTTTGTTTGTTTGAACGCGCTAATCTTAGGAACTACTGGTTAGAATTGTAAATTATTTTTCTGTTGGATAGTCCATTTATTGAGGAAGGCTTTAGGCTATATAACATCAACCTGCGACCAATAGGAGCGAGAACGCGGACGAAGTCGCGGGCAACAGCTAGTCATTTAATAAATCTCATATTTTTTAACGAACCATCTAACGTTACCTTTATTGGGGGACAATCATCAAAATACATAATATCGTGTTACATATGGAAGAGCTCATTGTGTGCATCTCAAATATATTTTTTTGTCATTTTAATATAATTATTTAAGAAAAGAGCCAAAACATTACCATTCTCCCTTCATCTCTCAAAAAAAAATACATTTCAAATCATCAACCAACAGGTTTTGTCGGACATACAAATCAACACAGCACATACAACAGGACAGGTCATCTTCTTAAGTTTCTCAGGTATAGGTACCTACACTTTGTCCGTGTTTCAAATGATATGGCCACAACACAATAATGGACAACTATCTAAATAGGACAACTATTATGTAGCTAATCAAGTAAAATAAATTGAATAACGCGTGTTTCATTTTGAATAAAATTACAGTTAGGTACTTAATAAGTAAATCGGCGGAAATGTACCTAACAAAGTAACCAGGTGGTTCGTATCGTATTCATTTGTATTGTAGTTGTACATTGTAACTTACAACTTGATAATTTTAAACACCAAGGTTATACTAAATAAGTACTTATTATTACATATATACCAAACTAAAAGAAAAACTTACCGTTCACAATTTGTAGGTAATTGAAAAAAAGACACACCAACGTTCCTTCGGGTATTTAAACAACCATATACAGAACATGTGGTGCTGGTTATAGGTTTAATCTTGTTTTTTTTAAATCACACAAAAAAATACGTTAGCGCGGTTCGTCGCGATCAAGTCGGCGGCGCGCGGCAGCTGATCACGACAGGTACGTAAACGCACGGACGGTGATGGCCCGCGACTGACAGCTAGTTTCGGGAATTTCGAGCGTTAGGTTATTAACGCGGCGCGCTCCACCCATTGCAAGCCCCTTGTCACGGATGTTGTGATACGTTTGAAACGTCGGGCAGGGCAACCCACAAAAAAGGTGAATAAACTTCATTTGTACTCGATTAAGTCCCGTTTGCAATTAATAAAGTGGTAGAATTAATTGTACTTACCTCCAAAATATACAAAAGGTACGTTGGCGGAGGGAACATGTTGTGAAAACATCTAAGAGATTTACTATAAATGCGAGTAAAATCATTTAATGATTTTCTAGCCTTCTTCACTTCTTGTTTAATATTTTTGTCGTAAATGACGATTTCTGAGTGACCCAGATTGTTTAACTTGAAATAACGCGTTAAATTCTCCCTACCGACGCAGTACTTAGTGTTATGGTTGAAAAACATTTGATTTTCAGGGCAGCATTTGGTTATACACACTCGCGCCTTACAAAAATCTGTTATGTTGATTGTACTGTTCACATCAGTATAATAAAATGATAATGCACACGGTTCATCACTGGTATTTTGTGCATATACTAGATAACCCATTGAACACCACAGCCATAACGCAACCAAAAACATGTTAAGACTTTGACCCTCCGGACTTAACTGTCCTGAGTCCTGACCCATACCATTATATCTGTCTAGTGAAAGGTTTTCCCCGCTATCAGGATAATCAATTATGTAATAAAATTATTATGGAATTTTTTATAATATAAATTATAAAAATCATAAGTTAAGGATAGTATATGATATCAATTTATAATGCCCACGATGCCTAAGAGCTTTATCACACTGGCCATTTGCGAGCGCTTTTGTATAAAAAACAGGCTAAGTACGAGTCCGACTCACGCACCGAGGTGTCAAAAGCTTTTATGCCCTTGTGATAAAGACTCTTGAACTTTTCAAATGCGTAGCCACTTTTGATGCTGACTGTACCTGTACCCATCGCAATAATTCAGAAAAAATCTTAACAGAGCGATGTAGAAATTTAACGCTATGGGTAAAGCGCCATCTGTCAGTGCATGCCGCATGTTGTAACTAATTTTCACGATTGAATAACGTAGTGTGTATGATGGCTTTTCAATGATAATTATTTACCACGTGAACCGATTTCAATATTTTTTTTATTTGAAAGAGAGTATTTTCAGCGTAGTCTCATAGAAGTTTACAAAATAAAAATACATGCAAAACATTTACATACCTCGGCAGGCTATACCTAGGTTGAAGTACTGAGTCACGTAAATTCTAATGCCTACATTTTTTAACTAACAGGTTTATTTTACTATACTCGTCAGGAACTATAGACATATTTACTTTATCATAGATAGCCATTACTTTACAGTGCTTAAAGATATCTGACTCATTTTCGAATTTATTTAAGTGTCGAGGTATTATAGTTTTAAGTATACTAAGTTGGAGTTTATAAACAGAGTCTATGTGTGTTTTGTACGTTCGCCCATAGCTTATTACCGAGTCTGCCAGCGAGATATATATCAATCTTAATGTATTATACGGTAACTTATATTTGAGAATATTTATTTGAGAACGCAGTGATCGTAATTTATTACAAACGTAATCAATATGGGGTTTCCAGTTCAGGTTTTTGTCGATCACAAGGCCCAGGTAGGTATGCTGGTCCACCAGCTGGAGCGGCCCGCACGCACACGACGCGTGCGCAGGCGGGCCGTGCCAGCAGCTGTGTGAATGAGCAATAATTGTAGGTTTGACACTTTTGACGTAAGGGTAAAGTATAAGCAGTAGTTTTGTTTTATTTGCGTTGATAACTAAGCCCATATCATGAGCCCATTCACACAGCGTATCAAAATTAGATTGCATCGTCTCCTGTGCCTCATGAATTTTTTTACCATAGGTGACTAAGCATGTATCATCGGCAAATTAGTATACAGAGCCCTCAGTGAAGAGGTTACACATGTCGTTAACGTATGTTAGGTATTCAGTTGGGGCCAAAATTGATCCTTGTGCTGTGCCTCTTTGAGTAGGAATAGGGTCACTTTCTCGGCTGTTGACGCGTACGATGGTGTTTCGGTTTGTGTGGTAGTTACGGAACCACTCCAGTAGAGGCCCCTGTATACCAACCTGTTCGAGTTTCGAGAAAAGCTTGGGATAACTTAATGTATCGAAAGCTTTACTGAAGTCAATGAAGACAACCAGCACCTGGTTTCTGTTGTTCAGTTGCTGGTTGACCTCATTTACAAATGTTGATAGTTTCAAATTAATAGCATTACTAGTTAGTTTAGTGGTTCTTGAGATATTTAGCGATGTTACAGACAGACAGACAGACTAAGCCTGCCGACTAATAAGCCATAAGGGTTCTTTTTTACCGTTTTGGTGCGGAACCCTAAAAAAGACCAATGAGATAGTTGGGAAACCGCGGCGAGCACGCTAATTAACCAATTCCCCTCGCGTCGCTTGCATATCGCCATTGTGAGAGGGTCCTAATGTCTAAAGTAGGTAGATAAGTCGCATGAAGTACAGTTGCTATCAGATTTATCGGAACGAACAAGGTGCTCAAAAATATCTGACGACCACTCTATTTTCAAGACGTTGCAACTCCAGAGGAGTCACAAGCACGTGTTGACAACTAATGACAAATCAATACAAATACAAAATAGTTTATTTCATTAAAAATACGTGATAATGATACAGGGGATGGGGCCACCCGGTAAGCAAAAGAAAGCTTGTGTTGGGAGGCACCGCTCTTCCCTAGGTTTAAAACAATGAATACTTGCTAATGCTTTAAACTAGTATGAACACAATAATTATTTAACTACATAGACCATGCTTGAGTATATTATTAATAATATTCTACTCTAGTAGCACAATGTGTGTGTGTGTGTGTGTTTGTGTGTGTGTGTCTGTGTGTGTGTGTGTGTGTGTGTGTGTGTGTGTGTGTGTATGTGTGTGTGAGTGTATGTGTGTGTGTGTGTGTGTGTGTGTGTGTGTGTGTGAGCGCGTCTATGCAGATCCCTCACTCTCAGGGAATAACAGCTACAAACATTTTTTTATACAAGTATATTTATTTATTTTAGGACCACCTACAGTTAACACAAGTATGTAAAACAAAATGTCTTGAATACAAATCCAATGAAGACGCTTAGTTACTTACAGGTGACCACAGTTCTCACGTGTGTGGTACAAAGAGTTAGCAAAAACATTAATACCAAAATATTACTAATCTAAATTAGTGAATTGGGCCGGATTGGACCAAACAGGAATAAGAATTCAATCGGCGGTCAACCGCCAGATTTGTATTGACCATCTGTTTGGTCCAATAGATATTTCATAGTGGAATATATTTAATAACAGAAATTGTACTCATTATACAGAGTGTAGTAGGAGCAAAAAATTATACGGTACACTATTAAGCTCTCCAGCAATTATTTCTAAATGGTCTAAATTAAAACAAATACTATTAAGTATTCGATTTTACGACGATAGCTTACGTGTACTTTTTTACTCTACTGCGGCGATATTAACAAATATTTATTTAAAAAACACTGAAAATTTATAAAAAAATATATACGTCCCAAAATTAACCAAAAATACAACAACGATTATGAGTCATAACTACTTAGATGCTACCTCAAAATCAGCAGTGACGCAGTGACTTGTCGTGCTATAATCTCGTGGTGCCAAGATCCATTACGTGTAGATCAAAAATTAAGATCTAAATTTCTCCCAAGTTAAAGACCGTGGATATTCTCGCATTTAAGGGCTGTTTGATAAGTATCCGAAGTATCGCCGAAAATGGTAACAAATCTGTATAAAACATAATTATTATGTTACACCATTTCATTTTAGCTGGATATAGCTAGTCTAATATTTATTAATAGCATTGGTAAAAAAATGAGGGCTCGTTTGTAAAACCCATGAAAATACTATATTACGAACTTTATTAGTCTAGTTAAGGCTTGCCAATATTGGCCACTTAGTTGTCTTTTTTTCATTTTAGGCATAATTATTGTCATTAAGGTTAACGCAAGCGATTAAGGCTACTGAATTGGTAATACAGCTGTTATTTAAATAATTTTTAAGAAAAAAAACCGACTTCTTTGGGGGAGGCCGGTGAAAGATTATTATACTTAGATGGTGCACTCTTAGATTCCATACAATAAAATAAAAATGGCTATAAGTATGTTTATAATGGTAGAAGACTAAGTACCCTCAATTCCTCATGGAATCATGGAAAAACCTTGCTTGCTTGACAAACAAAACGAAGAGAACAAATAGCCAAACGTGAACTACCTACGCGTCGTTGAAGAGTTCCGTTCTGATCATCATCAGCAGTTCCACTTCATCAAATGTCACATTTTTGGATGCAAATGCTTGACTTGTTGATAAAAACACAAAAATCACTATATGTTTGCCTTAAAGATTTGAGGAGTTCCCTCAATTCCTCATGGATCCCATCATCAGAAATCAAGCATGACAAAAATTAATCGTGAAAATAGAACTTGCTTAACAAACACAGCTAGAAGGACAAATCGCCAAACGTGAACTTTTCGTCGTTGAAGAGTTCTGTTCTGATCATCATCAGCAGTTCCACTTCATCCAATGTCACATTTTTGGATGCAAATGCTTGACTTGTTGATAAAAACACAAAAATCACTATATGTTTGCCTTAAAGATTTGAGGAGTTCTCTCAATTCCTCATGGATCCCATCATCAGAACTGCGTTTTGACAAAAACGGGACCAACTTGGATATATATACTTACAATCAAAAAAAGAATTTTCCAAATCGGTTAAGAAATGACGGAGTTATGGACTAACAAACATAAAAAAAAAAACGTACAACCGAATTGATAACCTCCTCTTTTGAAATCTTGAAGTCGGTTAAAAAATAAGTCATCTATAACTTATTTCGTACGGACAGATGATATCGTCTGATTAAAGAAAATATTTTGTTGCATTTTTATAGGTGATTTTACCATTAGTAAGAGGTTCTGGACACATCATATTCATCTATAATATTTGAAATTTATTATTCTTCTATATATATAGGTACGCCAAATAATATTAAAATATTATTGCGATAATATCATAGTATAGCAGCGGACACTTTATTTACCAAAAACTACATATTTTCTACCTTCATGGGCATTTACTCATTTCATCTTTGGTGTATACACCATTTTTGTATTTCTGTGTATACTGATCGCTTAAAGAGTCACTAATACTAAGAAATTAAACTAAATTATTTCCAAGTTTTAGCTTTAAACGTTCAAACACGCTACTGATTAATTTATTCTTCGATTTTTTGCTCAAATTGTATGACAATGCGGCAACAAAAATACAAAATCATTTTCATTAAAAAATACTTGACCAAAATAATCTAATTTTTAACCGACTTCAAAATTTCTAAAGAGGAGGTTATCAATTCGGTTGTTTTTTTTTTTTTTTTAATGTTTGTTACTCCATAACGCCGTCATTTCTTAACCGATTTGAAAAAATTTTTTTTTGATTGTATGTATATATATCCAAGTTAGTCCCGTTTATGTCAAAACGCAGTTCTGATGATGGGATCCACGAGGAATTGAGGGAACTCCTCAAATCTTTAAGGCAAACATATAGTGATTTTGTGTTTTTATCAACAAATCAAGCATTTGCATTCAAAAATGTGACATTGGATGAAGTGGAACTGCTGATGATGATCAGAACAGAACTCTTCAACGACGAAAAGTTCACGTTTGGCGATTTGTCCTCCTAGCTGTGTTTGTTAAGCAAGTTCTATTTTCACGATTAATTTTTGTCATGCTCGAGTTCTGATGATGGGATCCATGAGGAGTTGAGGGAACTCCTCAAATCTTAAAGGCAAACATATAGTGATTTTTGTGTTTTTATCAACAAATCGAGCATTATCATACAAAAATGTGACATTTGATGAAGTGGAACTGCTGATGATGATCAGAACAGAACTCTTCAACGACGAAAAGTTCACGTTTGGCGATTTGTCCTTCTAGTGGTGTTTGTTAAGCAAGTTCTATTTTCACGATTGATTTTTGTCATGCTCGAGTTCTAATGATGGGATCCATTAGGAATCGAGGAAACTCCTCAAATGTGAAAGGCACACAAATAGTGATTTTAGTATTTTCATGAACTAATTAAGCATTTTCATTCATAAAAGTGACATTTGATGAAGTGGAACTGCTGATGATGATCAGAACGGAACTCTTCAACGACGCGTAGTTCACGTTTGGCGATTTGTTCTCTTCGTTTTGTTTGTCAAGCAAGCAAGGTTTTTCCATGATTTCATGAGGAATTGAGGGTACTTAGTCTTCTACCATTATAAACATACTTATAGCTATTTTTGTATTTTATTGTATGGAATCTAAGAGTGCACCATCTAAGATTAATAATCTTTCACCGGACTCCCCCATTGAAGTCGGTTTTTTTTTCTTAAAAATTATGTTTTTTCAATATGTTTATTAATGAAGCTAACTCTTACAGTGGAAAAAACTACGCGATGTCATATTTTTAATATAATTTTATACCAATTCTCAAAAACGTAATTTATTTATACTCTTTGATAGACTCGTGCCTTTACAGTAAAAAAATATCGATTATTAGAAATATTACCCAAGTGAAACCATTCTTTATTGCAAGATAAAAGTCCACCAAAATAATATCCAAGTGGGTTTCAGCTTTAGTTGCAGGTTTCGTATCAAATACTTAGCGGTTCGTGGCGGTACGATATGAAATTTCCACCATTTTCACGTCAATGATAAAGAGTCTTACTTAAAATCCATTTTATGTAAAATTATATAATGTACATAGTCACATATTATCCATTTAAATTAGCGGTAGATAATCAATAAATGACATGGCATACTTACTTTTAATATAATTTAGGCACCTACTGTTCATATCGGGTACTTATCAAACAACCCTCGTATAAAAACTTCTGACATTAAAATCAGAATTTTACTGAAACACCAAGCTTTGTAGTTTATTATTAACGATCTACGAATGCGTTTGATACATGTTTTATATAATTCAGCGTTGATTACATTTATGTTCTACATTGGTATATTAAAATTAGTTTAATGGATAAGTGCAACGTATAGACTGGTTTAAAAACAAGTGTTCAGAGATTTCCTTTCATTCAGCCGCATGCTCTCAGTGCGGGTGGAGTCCACTGACTGCAATTTTAGAACGAGCTCGTTTCCAATTGAGAACCTGTATAACAATGAAAAAAAAATAAGAAATTTTAACTGTATGCAGTTCAAATTTTGACAAAAAAGATCTCGAGTTATCGACTTATTGCCGTCATTTACGGAATTTTAATGATAATCCCACCAAAAACATTTCATGTAAAATTGGCTGCGAAAACTCTCTCTCAGAACGCTTTCGCTGTAAAAAAAAGTTATCTTTGGGCGGATGGTTGCCATTTTATCACTTATCGTCGTGGATAAGACATTCGTCACGTTCCGACAAGTACGCGAGTGTGAGAGTGACGGGTGTCTTATCCACGACGATAAGTGATAAAATGGCAACTATCACACGCCTTCTGGTCCCAGTAAAAACCAAGCCCGTAAGCCTTGACTTTACTAACCCTACACCTTGGTTTAAAAATGATTTAATTTGGCTGAAACGATCGCCTAGTTACATAGTAAATAGTAACAATTCAGACTTGAACTCCTCAGCACAGAACCTTTCTAAATCTTTTCCTAATCTTTGGTTGTAGCCACACTACCACACGTAAAAATGTTTTAAAGGTTATCAAAACTTATACGAATTGGCCCGTTTTGATTGTTCTTCAGTGTAGATAATAAAAATTTGTACCTTTTACACAAAAGCACAACAATTTTCTTCTTGCAAACGAAAATGATGAAGATGAACAGGCCAACGAGCGAGTTGAACACGTCTGGGGCGTACCACCACAACGAGCCCGCATTATAGACCGAGCCTACTACTTCCAATATCCAATTGATGCCCATGACGAGTGATAGCTTTAAGTAGATTCCGAACCTGGTGGAGTAAAAATCACATTACATTTAGATTAGGGTGAGTATCCACCAGATATGTGTGAATGTGTTTCCATACATTATGCCTGTCGAAGTTGCGAGGAGACATTTTCAAGTAGGTATATGACAGTTTCACAAATATCCACCTACAGGCGCCTGTCGACTACTAATAATAAATTAATAATAAATTATTAATAATAAATTCTGTCGTTTTCAAACAAAACGTATCTCCTTGTCGGTTATCATTGTTATATTAATACGGTTCTACTTGTCATTAGGACTCGATTAGAAAGCATCTATAAGTATATTGACTGACACATCTACTTGACAAACCTTCTCATTACCTTATTTTACAAATTGAAATTATGATTACAAAGTGTAAAACACTGAGACGATTTTATCTTAGAGATACTAGCGTTTATACAGGGTGTGGCCTGTAATAGGAGCAATACATTTAAAGGACGCTTCCTTAGAGCATCTGCAGTAACCTCCTGTGTCCAAAACAAATATCTTTTTTCAATTGGGAGAAGTTATGACCTCCAAGTTATGACTCATAATCGTTGTCGCATTTTTGGTTTAAAAGTTTTTTTTTTGTTTTTTTTTTATAAATTTTTAGTGATTTTCGAATAAATTGTTATTAATATCAATCCAGTAGAGTAAAAAAAGTTCTACGTTTAATTTTTTGCTCCTATTACAGGCCACAGCCTGTATATGCGAAATTATTTCTTTTTATTTTTTTGGGGTCAATTTGCAACTACCTTAACACAATTTTAAGTATAAAATTGTACCTGGTTTCATTCTTTTGGTTAATTCTGCTGTCACCGGCGCTGTGCTGTGAAACTCCACGTTTGATACGCCATATATTATACGCCGTCATTAGGAACAATGTTAAGTTGATGCATGTCGTTATTAATATCGGTCCATTCATGTACAACAGCCTTTCGCCTTCTGCAATAGTCAGAATTCGAATATTTAGTTTAGATGTCCTATTTATCAATTACGCTAAAAGTTATCAAAGTTAGCTCAATGAATGATTAAATTTCATTTTCCCTAAATATTACAGTTACGTCTAGGTACATTCGAGAAATTTGATTTCTGGGCCACTTCGTACCTCGTCACAGTGACAAGATCTCTAGCAGCTTTTATATTGATTTTCACTGTGACATGGTACGAAGTTGCCCAGAAATCATAATCCTCGACTGTACCTAACGTAAGTTTGACGTGTTACAGTCATAATCAACTAATGTAGCCAGTGTATCGTCACCATGAAGATGTGCAAGAGCTGACTTTAGCCAATGCAACAAGTGAGACAGACCTGGCTTAACTAAGACGGCCCCTTTAATGAGATAGGGGCATGGAAATTGAAGCACCCGCGATGGCGAATAACGCATGGCACCTGCCTTACAATTAGCCGAACGTATCCACTAACCACGGCAAGACCTGCTTGCCGTACGTTATCGGATAGGTTCGTGTTTTTCACCTTCCATGAAACAGTTGTAGGGGTTCGAGTAGTGAGGTGTGACGAAGTTGGGCAGGTGCGTCATGTCGATGTTCTCGACGACAACCATGAAGATGATGGGCAAAAGGGGCGCGCCCCAGCCGTAAAGGCCGTACCAGCCGAACTTTACCAACACGCCGCGCCGGTTAATCACGAGCAACTTGCGGAATCCCCTGCGACATAGACATTTTAAAATTTGAAAACTAATAGGTACTACTAGATTTAAATTGTGCTCGACTCTGACCCAATGCGCTATGCAGCACTGGGTTATTCACCTTATGTAACTAAACATCTTTATAAGAGCATGAATGAGTTGAAGTCTGATGTTTTTCTAGTATTTTCGTAAGTTCTGTTTATTGGTAACGTAAAAATATAACTCCTTCACCGTTCTTTAAATACTTACCGTAGTGTATTGACCGGATTCAATGAAATGTATTGTGAAAATTGTGATCATTTATCACACAAACGCTACTACTTGCCTAAAAGCCTCAAACTCAAAATTATTTATTTACAAACATAGGTATATACTTATAGTGATGGTTCTTTTTACCGATAGGCGTGCAAAAACATTTATTCCTAGGTACATATTTCAGACAGAATTTTTACAGTTATTACATACTCAAACAATACGAAAAGCCCGCAGCATAAGATTAATAAATATTTAACACAAAGCCAAAATGTCAAATGATTAAATAAATAGTAACCAAATAAATCCGTGGTCTCTAGCTAAAAATTAACCTGTAATAAAGTATAGTAGCACTTATCAATTAATAATAACATTAGTGCTCGCTTAAATTCAACTATGTTTTTATTTTTTATTGAGCCAGGTAGTTTATTATATATTTTACATGCCAAACAAATCACACTTTTTAGCTTTAATGCGGTGTTAGCTATTTCTATATGAGAGTTTAATTCATTTTGCAGTCTTTTACTATGGGACATTGTTATTCTTGTAAATAAAGTGGGATTCGTTTGGTAGAAAACAGCGCTTTCGTATACAGGGTGTGGCCTGCAATAGGAGCAAAAAATTTAAGGGCTGCTTCCTTAGAGCATCTGCAGTAACCTCGTGTGTCTAAGTTTAAAATATATTATTTCATTTGGGAAAATTTTTGATCTAATGTTACGACCTCCAAGTAATGGATCTTGGCACCACGAGATTATAGCGCGGCAGTCACTGCTGATATTGAGGAAGCATCTAGTTATCACTCATAATCGTTGTTGCATTTTTGGTTTAAAAGGATTTTATTGGGTTTTTTTTATAAAAAATGATTTTTTTAGTGTTTTTTAAATAAATAGTTATTAATATAGCTCTAGTAGAGTACAAAAGTACATAGAAGCTATATTTGTGAAAAAAAAAAAACATTTTATTTTTATTTTTTTTGTTAAAACCATTTGGAAATAATTGCTGGAGAGCTCAATAGTGTACCGTTTAATTTTTTGCTACTATTACAGGCCACACTCTGTATAAATAGTGATGGCACAGTGAGCATGCACTTTCAAAGATTTAAAGTCAAGTCAAAGTCAAAGTCAAAATATTCTTTATTCAAATAGGCCTAGCAACAAGCACTTTCGAATCGTCAGTTATAACATGTATTAACATATATATTAATTAATTATTTAGAGCAATTTATTGATGCTATTATTATTCTTTAAAATTATTTTGTAGTAAAATTCACAATAGGATCGTCAAAACATAAATAATAATAATAATAAAAAATATATAAAAAATAGAAATCTAGACAGTTTCTAGAATAAAATCAAAATAAAAAAAAAGATCATATTAATATTTAATGCCATAATGATTAATTCATTAATATTTCAGTCACAATTAATCCCACGGTGTTTTATCATTCATGTAGTCATGTGTGCTATAATATGCTTTCGATATGAGTTGACGCTTTACATAATTTTTAAATTTATTAATAGATAATTCAGTTACGTTTCTTGGAAGCTTATTATAAAACTTCACACCATTACCCATGAATGATTTTCTAATTTTCTGGAGGCGAGTGGTGGGCACCGCGAGTTTGTGTTTATTTCGAGTATTAATATTATGTATGTCACAGTTCTTCCTGAAATTTACAATGTTTTTATGTACATACACAATATTATCATAGATGTATTGACAATGCAATGTCATTACATTAATGTTCTTGAACTTATCTCTAAGTGAGTCTCTATGGTTCATTTTATATATTGCTCGAATAGCCCTCTTCTGCAGAACAAAAATGGTATTAATATCTGAAGCACTGCCCCACAGTAAAATACCATACGACATAATACTGTGGAAGTAACTAAAATATACTAATCGAGCTGTCTTCACGTCTGTCAGTTGGCGGATCTTGCTCACGGCAAAAGCTGCAGAACTCAGTCTATTCGAGAGATTAGCAATATGGGGACCCCATTGGAGTTTGGAATCTAATGTTAATCCAAGAAAAACTGTACTATCCACTAGTTCCAATTCCTCATCTTTCACAATGACACTTGTTTGATTGTGCTTAACGTTAGTCGTGACAAACTTGATACATTTGGTCTTTTTCTCATTTAACAATAAATTGTTGACATTGAACCAATTAACTACTTTAGCAATAGCATTGTTTATATCATTATTAGCTTGTTGCTGTCGTTTGACTTTGAATATAAGAGAGGTATCGTCTGCAAACAATACTATATCATGGTGGGTCTTTACGAGGTATGGCAAGTCATTTATGTAGATAAGGAATAGGAAAGGTCCCAATATTGATCCCTGCGGTACACCCATCGAGACCACTGATCCCGGTGATCGCTGTCCATTCACATCGACCCTTTGTATTCTACCATATAGATAAGATTTTAGCAAATTCAGTGCCGATCCTCTAACTCCATAGTAGTGCAGTTTCCTGATTAATGTTTCATGACATACGCAGTCGAAGGCCTTGGACAAATCGCAAAAAATACCTAAGGCATCCTGTGACTCTTCCCAGGCATCGAATATATGTTTAGTTAGCTCAACAGCCGCGTCGGTTGTCGAGCGACCCCGCGTAAAACCAAATTGCTTATTATGCATTAAATTGTTTGTATTAAAATGTCTTATTAATTGGGACAAAACTAATTTTTCAAAAATTTTACTAAATGTTGGTAGCACAGATATTGGTCTAAAATTAGTAGGGTCAGAAGTGCTACCTGATTTAAATAAAGGAGTTATTTTACTATGTTTCATTAGATCAGGAAACTCACCGCAGTCAATACTGTTATTAAATACAACTACCAAGTCAGGCGCTATGACTTCTATTAGAGATTTGACAGCATGGACAGAGACTCCCCAGAGATCACCAGTTTTTTTGACATTAATTGATTTAAACGCCTTTATTACATCTGGGGTACTAACATATTCAAAATGAAGATTTCCACTACATTCTGAGGCGTTATCTTTTAACAATGTAACGGCAGACGAAGGTGAAGAATTTAATGTCTTTGTTGTGGATACTGGTATCTCAGTGAAAAATTTTTCAAATTCTGTTGCTACTTCTAAACTTGAATCTATAATTTTGCCATCAATTTTTAGTTTAAGATCATTCATTTTGTGCTTTGATCTACCAGTTTCCACATTAATTAATTTCCATGTTGTTTTGATAATGTCCGAACTATTTGTAATTTTCTGGCTTATAAAATTACGTTTAGCTATATGACAATCTATTTTAAATTTCTTAGAATATTGTTTGACATGTTCCTTAAATTCATCACTCATATTAAACCGGCGTTCCTCATATAAAGCATACAGTGCTTGTCTACGTTTATGTAAGTCCTCAGTAGCCCACTCACTAAAAACTGATGTCCCACCAACCACGACCGATTTGGATGTAAAAATCGCATTATAATGTTTCATAAAAGTGTGAAAAAATGAATTGTACATTTCGTTTGGACTCATATCGGAAGACAGAAAGGGTAGCGCCTGGACTAGACTTTGCTTCATTCGTTCCATACGGCCCGTGGTTACTGGTACAATAGTTATTTGTTTCCTCAGGGTATTTCTTCTTAATGTCTCAAATACCATTAATTGACCTAAGTGATCTGATTCTAATTTACTGATTACACTTTTAGTGATTGGAATAATATTAGTGAAAATGTTATCTATACAGGTGGCGCTTGTAGCAGTGACTCTAGTAGGCTCCGTAAATATATGACTCAAATTACAAGATTTGAAAAGATTCAACAATCTGATACTTGTTGTTGAATTTTCTAAAATGTTTACATTGAAGTCTCCGCATATAAGTAATTTCTTACTAGAGAGTGATATTTTAAGTAGCACGGATTCCATTATGATTTCAAAAAGGTCAAAATTACTTAATGGCGGCCTATACACACAGACAACAATAAATTGCTCTAATTCTACTGCACTTATTTCTATGGTCCGTTCAACAGACAAGGATACAATGTCCTTACGTTCCTTAAATTTTAATTTATTATGTAATATTATTAATGACCCACCATGTATGGAACTGAGTCTGGTGAACGAACTTCCCACCTGGTGGTTATTAAATTGAGGCATTAATTCATTATTTTTTAACCAATGTTCAGTTACACACAATATTTCAATATTATAATCATTCAAAAAGAGTTCAATCTGTAAGTCTTTTCCTCTAATAGACTGAATATTTTGGTGAACCAGGTGCATATATTTTCCATGATGGCAGTATCTTTCATTAAATTTATTAATAACTAAATTGCCAGAGTTTGAGTACTCCTTTGTCTTAAAATCTAATTTAAATGATTGGTTAAAACTGGAACCAATTCCAACTGTATATTGAACTGCTCAATAGGAGCAGAGTTATGTGCCAAATTCTTGGCAGAAATGTCAAATAAATAGGATAGTGACAAAGCTATTTGTCTTTTATAATAATTACAAAGGTAAAACTTACCTTTAGTCAATAAATTATGTTTACCAACATATTTGTTAGTGTCAATTATGCTAAACTTACTACTATATGTACAGAAATTATGCAGAGCTATATTCAAATTATATCTAGTGTCATTTTCTGCCTTTGAAATCTGATGACAATAGGGGAATGTGAACATAATAATTTCTTTTACAGTTAATGTGTCCAATTTTTCAAAAAAATTAATTAAATTATGTTTGTTCACATTTCCTCTGTTACCCATAAGAATAAGCAGTGTTGTTTTAGAATGAATACTATTATCACTCATAATTTGATTTGACATATTATCAAGGCTACTATAAGGCAGACAATTGCTTATTGCGCTAAGCCCTGTTAAGTGATCGCTTAGATATGTGCCCATATTACTTCCAAACTCATCACAGTACATAATTACATTAGGTGTGTTCGTTTCTGAAGTGTGGAAGGAGCTATTATTATTTTGTTCTTGTGGAGGTACACTGGCACAAAGGTTTGGGTTCGATGGACCATCTGATAAATGACCACTCATTTGTTTACATAAACATGACTGGCCATTGGTCAATGACTCAAACCGTTCTGAGTTATAATTAATTTGTGTTATTAAATCATCCATGGCTAATGAATATTCATTAATAACTTTTTTTGAATTTTCATTCATCCTATCTAAAGATTTTATTGAGTCCTCCAACTTATGAATTTTTAATTTCAATATCTGTGTGTCAGTTTCATATTTTGATTTACTATTTTTCAACTGAGCAGAATATATATCCAACTTATCCACTAAATTTATATTAATTTTGCTAAATCTCAAGTTCTTGAAAAACAATTTATTCCTTTTTGACAACTTTTGTGTTTTTTTTATAAATCTGTTCAGTCTAAGATATTTCTTTAGTTTATTACCGCTGCAATGTTCTAGCCCTGATGTGTTAGAATCATTGGTTAAATCTATAGTAACCACAGGATTATCAATTGCAGAGGTAGCCAACTTTGAGTCGGGCCCGACCAGTTCCTCGAATAAACTCTGTGTGTGAGCCTCTGCAGCTTTAGTTTGGGCTTCCTGTAGGTCGTAGATTTTTTCGTGGGCATCATGTAGCGCTCTCTCCAGTGAGTTAATGTCCTTCAAAGCCTCTTCATATGCAGCACCACACTCAGTAAACCGGTCTACCGTCTCCTGAAGCCGGGCCCGCTCAGAATTTACATCATTGTAATCACTTTCTAAGGAACATAAATCTTTTTTTAACTTATCTCTGCTATCAAGTACTAATAATAGTTCCTTCTCACTGTCCTCTCTCTCACCAAGCAATTGAGCACACAATTCCTTGGATGTTTTTAGTTCAAGCAAGGTAAGTTGAAGTTTATCAGTTTCCTGCTGGCGAGCCGCAGCAGCTGCTCTGCGAGTTAGCATTATTGTTTTTCTTTAGTTAAGCACAAAAACAAAACAAGGAATTGCTTACTCAAACTAAGCGAAATTACAGTTAGGTACTTACATGAAATTCTGGCGTCTCACTATGCCCATACACTGCCTATCAATACAATTCTGTACAACGATTTACGCCTTGTTATACACACAATTAGACAAATAATTAATAAAGCAAGCACAGGACTGCGAAACGAACACAGATTTCAAATCCGGGCTCCAACGTACAAACGTCCGTTGACAGCTTCAAATACACGAGTGCCTGGGCACTGTACTAAGGAATTATATATTAAACTAACACTGGTGTCGCTTATTTACTCTATTTTCACCATTCGAAATCGTAAAATATTAATTATTATATTAAAATTAATCAGCTGATACAACTTTGACGTTTGACGTTGGCGAGTGTTTAAAGGTATTCATATCCATAAACAGTACTTAGCAATCTAGACATTTTTAACTTTCTCACCTCATCGTCCACCAGATGTCGAAGGACATGACATTCATCCACGTAAAGCTCGCCAAAATGGTGTAATATTGTATAAAACCTGTAAAATTTGTATAAAATATTAAGATTTTGTTCAGCAGCCCAGGCACTGCCCTTCTCTCCTCGTAGATGAGAGTGAACGGTGGCCCTCCCTGGCCAAATATGGGCTGTAAGAATAAACTTAACACATTGAAATTCCATAAACATTAAATAGGTGCAGGAAACCAAGAACGTGGTCTGCCACTTTGAACCTTAATATACAATGTATTATCGAAAATGGCAGACCTTTTTCCTTTCCTAACTAAGAGTACTAGGTATAGACTAATATATTTATAGCATTACCGGCTATGGGATAGCGCATTTTATACTGATATGATTTTCTCAGTGTCAATTTGTTATATTTGTGTCGTTTAAGAAGTTATTCCTTCGCGGTGTACCTAATACGTCCACTGAGTTGATTATTATAGCATAGCAGGGCGCATAGCGTGCGGCGCAGCGTCGTTGCGGGGCGGAGGCGGTTTTGCGATATAGCGAACGCGGTCCAAGCCACGTCGCATCAAAAAACCGCGCGGTATTCGGTAACGCGGTAGAACGGAGGCGGCGTGTGTGACATATGAAGCAGTAATCGACAGTCGACAGTTTTGGAAATAACCTCCTCCACCACGAGAGTAACAGAAGTCAAAATGATATAAATTAAGCTAAATAACGAAGTACTAAAACTGACACAATCTTACCTATAAACACACACGCGTCCGAATCGAGCAAGTCGTTATCGGAGCTTAAAACCAGCACGCCTCTGCTTATGAACGCCGCGGTGAGAGTTGTGACGTAAGCCATCAGCATGAGGCCCGCCATGTTCCGCAGCTCCGGCAGCAGCGAGTACACCGCCAGGACCAGTACCAAGAACACGCACGACACCAGCAACCCTGCACACCACATTTTCCTGCTTACATACGAATCTGGATATAAAGTCCCACCACCAGGTGTAAGAGTCGGGCCACACTGCTGCGTTGCGTTGCGTTTATGAATAGAATCAGGATGATAGCCCCGTGGGAACCCAATCATAAACGCAACGCAACATAACCATGGCCCGGCTCTAAGGGTGCAGGTTCACAACCACTTTAGCATTAGTTTTCTTAAATATCCAACAGCTTTTATTTCACGGTATTATAACATACTGCATAAAAAAACTGTCAAGTTAAGGCTCAAAATGCGTTAAGCCACAATAAGCCGACTTCCTGGCTTGGCGGGTCGGTAGCGATAGATTTTCTAGAGAAATACGCCGGCCGTTGCGTTTGCTGTCATAGAAAACGGGCCGGCCCGGACACGGAACGGTCTGCTGTGAATCATCCTTAAATTGGTTTTACTGTTAACAATCGAGTGCCAGACTTGACACCTTTTCAGATACCACTCTTTTAGGTGCAACATGAAAACTTTGCTTATTTTTTTCACATTTATGTGTTGGTAGGATTTCATGTTTCATCGTGCAGTCGTGTCCGTCACATGCCACTTATACCGGCTGGCAAATAATTTTTCACCTCAGTGGCTCGAAAATGGCGGTTTTGCAGCTTGAAACCACTGAGCAAAATGCAATTTTACTGCGAGCGCAAAACGACTTTTCTAGCTTGAAACCAGTGAGCAAAATGCAATTTTACCGAGCGTGAAAAAACTTACTTTTTAATTTTTCATATCGTAGGTTAGTTTAAGTAACTGCAATCGCTCTGTCATTATTCCATTTTGTATTTTTGTAGCGTTTTTCGTGTTTTCGTTATATGTTCTCACCGCTGAGGTGAAAAGTTGTATGTATCACACGAGAGCAAAGATATTTGCATTTCGTGTCTTTGAGTCCCTCGCTACCCTCAAGATTCTAATTTTGAATCACTCGCTACGCTCGTCATTCAATTATAGAATCTTTCGCTAGCTCGGGACTCAACATCAACACTCGCAGCAAAAATCTACTTTGCTTTCTTGTTAAACAAATAACTATTGTCTACAGGTAGGCACTGTTAATTGCGATAATCGTCTCTCTTCTCTCTCAACTCGTCTGCGGGTGGCGCAGGACCAGTCATTGTGGAAGTCTATGGGGGAGGCCTATGTCCAGCAGTGGACGTCCTTCGGCTGACATGATGATGATGATGATGAATTATCTCCAAGACACTATCCTAATTAGTACCATTCCGAAGATATTCAAGAATTCATTTGTACTCGTATTAATTAACAGTCCTAGTATACTTATATAGTATTCGGTTCGCGGTAGCGCCTCTGTGTACCTGTCATAGCCTCCTATCTCTCTCTGTGTGTGTGGTTTTATTGACGTGCGTGTGTCATTCAATCCCATTTCGAATATTGTCACATTTGACATTAACTTTTGCTTGACCCCCACGTTAACTTTCAAGGTCCTTTTGCATTCACCCTTGGCGATATAATTAATTATTTTGTATGAAAATGAAAAAAGTATATTTTTCCTTGAATTTTGAAAAATTCAATCAATATAAACACCCTGTATACACTAACATTAAAATTATAATCTATCATGGACTTACCATACGCTGATAAGGTGTTGTTCTGATTCAATTCTTCTTCAGAATTGACATCCACAGCGAATCTGATCACCAGCTTAGTAGAGACGTTCCCATCGTTGCTCACACCCACCTGACGTTCAACACAAAACTGGCCCGGGGAAAACTCGATAAACCATTGGTAGAAGTAATTTATACGTCTGATCACTAAACTTCCATTCTACAAAATAAACATAAGAAGTTATCTAAACTAAGTTACGTACACCGGTATTACTATACCCGGTACAAAATATCACTTTTCTGTAAAGTTCTAAATGACGACCATTATCACCATTCAATAAACTATTTTTTTCGGCCTTTCGTAGGTTTTCTCGCCAGGTATCTAGTATAGCTCAGCCATTCATATTCACCCAATAATTAATTTAGATCCCATCAACCAGCAATAGTCCCTGTACAAGTGTACACCCTGGCGGGTGCTGTCTCTGTGTGCGTTCTATGACACGAGCAGGGACAGCATCCGCTCGGTGTACCCCTTGCATTTCATTAAATTGTCAAATGGGCCTTTACGTGTTGGCTATATGGTACTCGTTTGGTACTTCGGTACCTCGTTACTTCGAATCCGCGCACGCCATACAAAAGTCCGGGACACCATTTGTAACATGGACTCATACAATATTTTTTTATAATTAAGTTCACAATGGTATCTTCGAAACTTTTCAAACAATACATGAGGATAGGCAAGAAGCATTTGTTGATAACCTTGAAATAAACAAGAATAAAATTACCTCCAAAATATAATGTAAATACGTTGGTGCAGGGAAAAACATTTCCAAATCGTACTTTATACAACTCGGCGTGTTATCACTGTCAACGAGAATAAATTGCTTAATTTTTGTGGCGATCTTGATTTTTTCTCGTTCTATATTTTTGTCATAAATGTCTAGTTCCGTATACTCATCTAGGTCAATTAAGTTGTATGCATGTGTTAAATTAGTGATTTCACTGCACAATCCTTTACTTATTTCCTGGTTCCAGAATAAAGTTTGATTCCCCGGGCAACACTTGGCTATACACGCTTTTTCATTGCACGATTCGGTTATGTTAATTGTTCTGTTGGTGTCCGCGTATCGAAATCCTGGTGGACATGAAGAATCTGCGCCAACTTCATATTCTGCATGAACTAGGAATGCTAGAGCACACTTCAACCATAATAAAGCGCTCTGAGACATTGCGAACTACATCCGAGTTCGTATCTATCCGGATATAAATTCTTTCATATTACGACGATTCCTGAAATATATTTTTATCTTAAGGTTCATCCGTTGTAAAATGTCGTAAAAATTAGTCGTTTTGGAACCATTTTAAGAATTAGTAACTATTATAATTTTAATACCAGATAACAATAGGTATATCATAATCTGCAGAACATAAACAGGAATCTCAAAACCAATAATATTTTTTTTAATAAATGGGGCATTCTACTTTCACGTATTGAATTAGTGTAGGTAGTGTACATAGGTACCTACAAAAATTGAATTTCTAATAGTAGCTGAACCAAATCAAAAAATCCTAATGCCTTGTCAAGCGTTGTAATGGCTTGTCAAGTGAGTGGGCAACTGGACTGTTGGAAATTTTCTAGCCGCCCGAAGGCCTCTAACTTGGCTTAACGACTGCTGTCATAGACAGCAGCCGAGATCAACTTCTTAAGTGACTTCCAAAGCACGGGAGCGCTCTGATAGTAAACACTCAAAGCGGCCACCCATCCAACAGTTGACCTGGGCCGACGTTGCTAACCTCGCAACCGCACGCGGTACGCGGGCGCCGCTGGACCACGAGCCCTGCTTGTACTATGTAGATACATGAGAAAAAAGGAAGGCGCTTCACTGATTCACCAAGACACCCTTATCCTCTTTCCACTCGAAACCATTTTACTGCTGTATTATATATCGGGAAATATAAAATTTCAATTCAAAATAATAAACAATAACTTGGTATTCTCACTTTTTTGAAAGAATGATCCGTTTTGAGAAACAACTTGTTCTATGCTGATTTTGATTCTACAGCATACCGAGCTATCACTAGCGAGCGAGAAAGCAACATTTTTGCGACGGTCGAGCCTTAACTTAAGGGTATATGGAAAGAATATGCCTTTTTCCTTTACTTTTTCTAAAGGTGATTTTTGAGCTGAAAATGTAATAAATAATAATAACAATAATAAGTAACTTAAGTTTGAAAATCAATCAAGTGAATTCATATACCTGTTCAACACAGTAAAGTCCAAAGGTCTAAAATATATATCTTCAAATAACCATGTTGGGCCGATATACATACAAATTTGGTGAACTAGTAATGGACCCAGGCTTATTGTGTCTGGTTCTATTAATAACAGTCTGACAAAAAATAATTAACAGTGTTATTATTAGGCTTTACTAATAAGTAAATCAAATTAGTCATATTAACTATGTTAATAATATTTTCTTCGTATCAGCTTAGAATAGCACCACCCCCTTTCTTTCCTTGGGTGTCGTAAGAGTCGACTATGGGAACCAGGCTAAAGTGTTGTGGGCGATGGGCTAGCAATCTATCACTGCAATATCATCACATTTTCTCCATCTGTAAACCTGCAATTGCTAAAAGTAGCACTGAAAATTAATTTTCATGTGCTCTGCCTACCCCTTTTGGAAATATAGGCGTGAGTTTATGTATGTTATGTATTATTCTCCGGAACTTTGGTATAAATTTTAGGGGCCATTCCAAGCAGACTTTTACGAGTCTTTTTTTGAAGACATTCCACTTATTGTTTTAAGTGTGTAGTTCATAAACGTAGATATAAGTGCAAGTTACATATTTATGTTTCAAATTAATAACTGAGCGTGCCCACAAGATGGCGCCGTACCTTAAAGTCGACGTTACATATGCACTGTAGGCTGTTAGAACCACTGATTCATTTACAACTTTTTTTAATTTGGTTAGGGCATATGACATATATTTACTAATTGAATTCCCCATGTCAATTTGTGTTGTTGTTAGAAAGCCAGAATTAAAGTTTCTAATGTTTTAAATATTTTATTTTCATCTGATTCTCTATTTTTACAAGCAAACAATATGGTAGCGTCGTCCGCAAAAATAACCGTAGGGTATTCGATTGCTCTTGATAAGTCATAAATAATATAGGACCTAAAACACTTCCCTGTGCTGTGTGCAATACATTGTAAATAAATGAAAATTATTAAGACATACATAGCTATATTCTTTCCAGGTGCGTTGTGTCAATTTTTATCATACCTACTTTAATACCTAAACTTGGAGGAGAATGAAAGACTAGAGAGCATACTCGATCTAGCTTAGAATCTCTAGAAAGTCTTATCCGGGAAAATTCGTTTTTTTTTTCAAAAAACTCTCCCGTGCGAATTTTTTTAATCTCTCTTGAACCTTTTTTAGTGCGAATGAACTGTCAAATTAGTTCGCTTAAATTTGGCGATCTAAGGAATTATGAATGTTGTAGAAAGAAATTAATTTTATTAAAGTATACACGTAAAAACCCACCTTCTGTCCGAGGATCTACCCTGAACACGGAAATACTCCTTTAAATATATGTGTTTAACGATTTTACTATGTTAAAATTCGTTTTATAAAGTGTATTACGCAAAACATATTAAATTTAAATCGAACGAATCTCAGAGACACGGCACCATAATACCTACACACTGACTTCCACTGTGTAAGCTAGGTAAATAAATACTAGTGTCTCAGTCTTTAGGGTGGAACTCCCAGCCCCCGTGTGCAATATACTTAAATAAATACTAATTAATTACATGTTCAACTTTGGGTGAAAACCTACACCTGTTGGGAACAATTAATTGGTCGTGAAAGCACTTGAAATGTAGTTTACATAAAAATAGAGTGAAGGTAGCGGTTCCGTAGCCAAATGGCAAAAAACGGAACCCTTATGGATTCGTCATGTCTGTCTGTCTGTCCGTCCGTATGTCACAGCCGATTTACTCGGAGAATATGACAACTACAATTATGAAATTTGGTATAAGGTGTATGTTATCAATATTAAACTGGGGGGGCACCCCATACATGTAACAGGGGGGTAATTTAAATAATTTGTTTCAATGTACTTTAGGCGTGTGAGGTATCTATGGATAGGCCTTCAAAAATGACATAGAGGTTTCCAAATTTTTTTTCATTCAAGTCACCCGTTGGTGAGGTATTAGCTGTCAAAGTCCAAACTATGAAGTTTAAAATTCTGAAAAAAATCATGATGATATGTACATTAATAAATCCTTTCAATGATTTTTGGTTTGAACAAGATAGGTTTAACGGTTTTTGAGTTATTGCTGAAAAGAAAAACTGTCTTGCTAAAACAAAAGGGCGTAAGTGTCGTATGTTTCCTATGAAGATACGACTTTTTGTGATTAAATGTATTGTATAGTGGTTTTAAATGTAGATTAGGAGGTGTCGGTACGGAACGCTTATTGTGCATGGTCCGACACGCACTTGGCCGGTTTTTTTGGTAATATTGTGTTAAGACCGGTAGGAAATGTCAGTGACAGACTTTCTTTAAGTAATAAGTAATTTAATATTTCATAATGTTGTGATAGTGTAGTTTAGTTTATTTATCTCCATATATAGGCGATTACATTATAAAACATGTTGGCTTATGTTGCTAAATCGTATATCGATCGTCAATACATTGAAATTTAAATGTTATATATAATAATAATAATATGATGGTATATACTAAATATATACCTACATTTACTAATAATCAATTAAAAGAATACTAATAGAAAAATAATACAATGAAAAGATGTCAGCTAATTCAGATTAAATTGAAACACATACTAAACTAATGAAAATACTAATAATTAAGTTATACAATGTCAAGGTACCAATCGTAACAATGTCAGTTTAATAAATTATGTCAAATAATAATACAATTTGGAAATGATTCCAGAGAAGTACTTATCAATCAATTATTGTCAAATCTTAAAAACTATAAACAACGTTAAATCTTATCACTAACTAAGTAATAACAATTGTATGGCACCTTGGCGGGTGCTGTCTCTGTGTGCACGCGTCCCATGACACGGGCAGGGACAGCATACGCTCGGTGTACCCCTTGCATTTCATTAAATTGTCAAAAGGGCCTCTACGTGTTGGCTATGTGATACTCGTTTGGTACTTCGGTACCTCAGTACTTAGGCTCCGCGCACGCCTTCCAAAGGTCCGGGACACTATTTTCCCGTGAGCGGAAAAGACAAGTATGGTAATAACTACAATTCGTAATAAAATAAATTCAATAATAAATAATACAATAAGATTGACGTAACGCTATTTAAGAATTACAGTCATTTACTTAAATTTATAACCAGTTTTGCGATCCGCTGTTTGTCTGCGGTCCGCAGACAAACTGCAGTTCAGTTTTGCGGATCTTATGTCTAACAATGTTTGGAATTGTTTTAATAATAATAATAACCATTTCTTTCCAACACAAGGATTCATATCATAACACATTACTTACATTAAATTAACTTCCAATTTAACATTAATAAATTACCTAGCTACAACAAATTAAATTAAAATGATAAAATTAGATAATAAAAATTAATATAAAAACATGCCATGTCAAATTAGATAAAAATTAAAATAAGACATGTTATGTAATGTCTAACTAAACTACCTATATAGAACTATGTGATACACACTGCAGTGGTTTAAATAAATTCCATCTCTGAAATGGTGCCAAGTCCGGCATTGTTTACAGTACCTCTAAAACTAATTTACTGCGGCTTAATGCATTATGAGCCTTAATTTGGCAGTTTTCTATTCAGTAATACTATAAAAGCTGTTGGATATTTAAGGAAACTGCCAAGTTATAGCTTAAAGCCGCAGTAAATTAGTTTTACTGTAAACAATGTAGTACCGGACTCGGCACCATTTCAGAGAATCTACGGAACTTGGCACCCATTTAGATCTCAATTCTTTTGTCGGTGAAGACGACAACCAAGCATCGCATATTCTTAATATTGAACTTGGCTCCCATTTTCACATTTATGTTTTTGATGGGTATAGATGATGTAACGTGTGACGATGTATGTATGGTATAATTACGCACCCACGAAGATCAACACAACATCAGCGCCGAGCCATCTCTGTTCTGTGGCTTGTACATTTAGATAATAGCGGGGACTACAGTGTTGGTTCAAATAGATATTAAAGATGAGTGATAGCAAGTAAAATATTTATACACATATGTACGCAGTGTGATTACAGAATAAATGATTTGGATACAGTGGTACAGTATTACATACCCAATGGATGAAAAATAAATAAAAATCCTTAAAGGTGGACCAACAGTACTCTGAGAGCTCACGTCTACTACCATGTCACTGCTGAAAGGAGTTGGCCGCAAAAAGGCCATCTTTCACCGTATCAAATTGTTTGAGTAAAATCGCCTAATAACCTTAGACCGAAAACGCCAATTGAGGAAAGAGAGGCCTAAACCCTGCTACGTGTACACGTATAATGCGTCAGGCCAGCTGTATTGTCACTCATGCAGTAGAGTGTTCAAAACCAAGTTTGGCCTAGCCAGCCACATAAGAGCTCATGGTAGGGAAAATCCATGATTTGTTGGGGTCGCCGTCATCGAAACCGATGAGGCGGACTATATATACTACGTACATTAGCGTTAGACATAAGCACCACATGGCATGTCTAATCCCATAACTTTTCGGACATACGATAGGTAAATCTAACTGTCCATTTTATTATCGGAAATGACATATCTAATTTACGCAGGCTCGAAGACGTTGCGTAATTACCCCGCTGCTCATCAGTAATGTTTCGAGCAGAAAAAGAGAAATGTCGTAGAGACGTAGCTAGTCAGTTTTATGTTAGGCGACTTCCTGACTTGGCCGGGCGAGATCGATATGACATAAGTATTTTGTTGTTTGACGTAAGCTTACTGATGTGAAATATCCACACTTGACGAATTACTGTTAGCATTTCGTTTGCGCAGTACTAATACGATGCGCAGAAGTGGGGCAGTACTGAATTGATATCGGTTGACACTGACAGCTGACTGTTTTCTCATATCGTACCGCCTCCGCATCGATAAATCAGGAAGGCGCCTTAGAGTCTGGCCGCAACGCAGTGTTGTCGCCAGTCTCTAAGTATATTCCTGTACACCTCATAGTATTTGTATTTTTCTGCCAGCACGTCCAAGCTTTGGGTACTCGATACTCTCGAACAACCGACTTAAACGACGAAATCCCCTTTAGAGCCACTTTTAGTGTTTGGCCCTGGGACTTATTGAGGATGCCAGCTTTCGTGGGTAACTGCTTTTAACGGGAATGGCAATTATTGGGAATTATAGGGATTTGGGATATTAGCACGCTCTCTCTCTCGAGTGAAGAATTATGTGGCCTTTATAATATTCCATCCCAGCTCTGTGGCACGTAACCTGGTGCCGTTGCACAATTTGGTTGCATCAAGGTTACGCATCAACAAAACTGGAACACCAACCTTCATCTCCAGTTTATGGGAAGGCACTCCTTTCAGTTCTCACCAGTTGAGAAATTCATTAGGGTAGGTTATGCTGTCTGTCGTATAAATTTGATTTTCGTTTTCCAGGCATTTTATATAATCTTACTAATAAACATACTGGAAAAATCAAATTGCTTGCTCCTTTTTCCTTATTTTATATCCTTTGATTAGGAAAATCTGCCAAGCTAGCTTTAACTCTGCCAATTTTAGACATCATAACAACTATGGGTAGGCACTAGGCATAGATCTAAGGTAGTCCTACTATCAATGTCGATGATTGGGCTGCTCATATCAAACAGTACAATGTCATGGTACACCGACGATACAAAATCTGCATTGAAGCACCTGTATTTGTATTTAACACACGGTCGCCGGCCAGCTCACGCTTGATGCTGTCGAACGCCGCTTGCTGGCGCGCGCCCCAATTCTATTCTACACCTGCACGTAATAATTCATGTAATGGACTTTTAAAACTGCCGATGCATTTGGTATGAAATTCCTATAATAGTTGACGACGCCTAGGAACCTTTTAATACCTAAAACGTTTTCGGGCGCTGGGGCGTTAAGTATTGCTTCTACTTTATTAGGGCATGTTTTTAAACCATTCCTATCGATGACGTAACCTAAGTACGTGACATGATCTTGGAAGAAAACACATTTATCCTTTTGCAACCGTAGCCCAGCGTCATGTAATCGTTTCAAGACTTCCTGTAACCTTGCTAAATGGATTTCTTGGGTAGGCCCAGTGATGCAAACGTCATCTAACCATATGCTTACTCCATCTAACCCCGATAGTAACGTTTACATGGCTTTTTCGAAAATTGCAGGCCCATTTGCCAGACCATAGAGTAATCGCGTATATGAGAACAACCCTTTATGCGTATTAATTGTAGCCAGTCTTTGCGATGCCTTTGTTAGCTTAAACTGGTTATACGCGTTACTTAAATCGTTTTTGGTGTACTGGAGTCCTCCTCCTAGTTTCGCAAATACTTCCTCGACTCTAGGCAACGGATATTTATCAATTTTTAGGTCTTTATTCAAGGTACATGAAAAATCACCTGCAATTTTCAGTTTTTCATTTTCTTTTAATACCGGTAGTATCGGGGTGGCGTATTCGGAGTAATTAACTGGTTTTAAAATACCCAATGCGACCAATCTATCCAATTCTGCACTTACCCTCTCTTTCAAGGCAAAAGGTACTGATCGTGGCTTAAAAAATGTCGGTTTAGCGTCCTCTTTTAAAACCAACTCCACTTCAAACTTATTAAAACATCCTAATTTGTCCTCCCAAATGTCTGGATATTGCTTTAATGTGTTTTTCACTTCATTCATCGCGCTAGTATTAACATGATTATTACTATTGTAGGGCTCGGTAGTTAAGCAAAAATTAAATTTCGACATAAAATCTCGCCCCAATAGCGGTGGTCCACCATTAGGTATGACATAAAATCGAATCACCTCACTTTTATTTTCAAATGTAACGTGTGCCATAAAATATCCCAAAGGCGATATCTGGTGCCCCGTGTAAAAACACATTTTTAAATAATTTTTACATAACTCATGACTATGGAACTTTTTCCTATATAAGTCTGCGGACATAACGGAACAACCGGAACCAGTATCTAGTTCCATAGTTAAACTAAAATTGCCCACATTGACCGGCACTTTAAAAGTTTACAGTTTACGTACCTCATATTAAACAATTGGCATTCCTTACAGTTCTCACAATCTTGAGCTCCTTGGGTTTCAATACCAATGTTGTGAAATCTTGACTTATTTACTCCACAAACCTTCTTCAGATGCCCCTTTTAGCCGCAATTTTGCCACTTGTAATTACGGAATCTGCACCTCGCGGCATCGTGATGTTTCATCCCGCAAACTGAACAACGCGGACCTCCTACGTCATCGTCCTTGCGGCCGCTAGTACCGCCGCTGCGGCGCTCCGTCCGTGCGCACCTCTGCGCGGTACATCGGCTCCTCCTTGACGACCTGCGTACGCGCCTGCCTCGCGCACGCCGCCTGCTGTGCTATTTCAAGCGCCTTCGACAGCGTTAACGTTTTCGAATCACTTTCGAAAAGACGATCGCGTTCTGTTCCCATATTGAAGCCTAGTACGAAACGATCCCGGAGTAAGACTTCCAGTTCCGTACCGAAATCACAATTCACGGCTAGCCCTCGGAGCCGTGCTGCCCAATCCTGACTGCTTTCTGCGCCGGATTTACTCGCTTCAAAAATTTTTGCCCTATCTGCGAAGGTCGATCGTTTCGGCGTGAAATGACCGTTGAGTACTTCCACTAGCTTCTTAAAACACTGATCTTCCAGTTTGGTTGGATGTACAAGATTCCGAACCAAGCGGTATGACTCATCTGACAAATGACTCAACAACACTGCACTTTTGTTGTCCTCCGGAATCTTGTTGAGCTTTATAAACTGCGACAACCGCCCACAGAAAACGTCCCATTCGTGCACTTTATGGTCAAAAATGCCTATATTTCCAACAAAGTTGATAGCCATTTTGTCGTTTTTATCTGTTTACACACGTGGGTAGATCGAACTCGTCGCCAGATGGTATGTCGCGGGGTGATAAGCAAAACAACCGCAATGCTCTGTAGCTAGTTTATTACTCGTTTGACGTACGTAATGCGCTTACATATATATCACATCGTCTCTTGCCATACCCACCGGTTCCAAGCTCGCAGGAACAGAGACGGTAACAAGCGAGCGGCGAACCAGGTCATTGATAGTGCCGTGGCGGTAAAAACGGCCGGAGCTTCTGGAGCAAGAGAGGCCATGCCGTCCCAGCAGGTCCACATCCTTCCCGCAGGCACATGTATGGGGGACGCAGATTCTAGATCCAAGCCTTAGGCATATTCCAATTCTTAAAGAGCTTGGATCTAGAACCGTTCCTATTTGATAAGACGGAAGGGCGCGGAGCCAATGGCCTGATTCTGGTGAAGATACCGCCAGAATACGGGCACGTTCGGAGTCGTCCGGACTATTGGCAAGCAGGGAAGCATGGGTTGCCTGCAAACGAGGAGAGTCCCACGCTCTTTGACTGTGGCGGGTAACTGGGATATCCACGAAACACACCAAGCTTCCTTGGCCTCCTTCAGACACGCTATATCGTCGTCAGCCAACTGAGGAAGGTTTAAAATGTTGCTGACTAGAGATAGCGAGCCATAGACGGAGGACAAGAAAGCTGGTAATGCTACACTAGACGAGGAGCGAACACCCAAGCCTCCAAACCTTATAGGAAGAACCGCTTGGGTCAACTGTAATATGTCAAAATGAATGTTTAGAATTTTGGACAGAGTAGCCTGAAGAGATTCGTCAATGTGTGATAGGATGGAGGGAAATTTCCAAATAGGGCAGCTACGGAGTAAATACATGAATTTTGGAGTGAACAAACAGAAACGAATGATACAGAGGGCCATGTGGGGATTTATTTCAAAAAGTAAATCGGATGTATTATTAAATAACTTTAACTTACAGTCAATGACAGGGTTGATTGATTCGTCAAAAATAGGTGAGCCTAAAAGTGTGAGTGATGAATTTGAAAGGACGGTGATGTTTGGCAGAACTGCGTTAAAGTTAGTTAAAATTTCAATTTTTTTTCAGACGGAAGATGATTAGGTAATTAGATTTCGCATTTTGTGAAATTTAAAGAAAGGCCGATGTCAGAAAATTTGTTTATAATTAACTGTAAGTCGTGTAGAACCCTTAATGCGTCTCCGCTAAGGGAACCGTCGTCCAGGTACCACAGATTGAATTTTGAATTAAGATTTGAGATGATGGGGTGGATGACGAGACTGAAAATTGCAGGCTCAAGCGGATCTCCTTGCTGGCATCCATAGCATTGCCATAAGTAGTGATAAAGTTCTGGAATTTCTTTTTCACTGCTGCTAACAGAGCACCGCGGTCTACCGAATTAAAAGCATTTTTTACGTCGACTTTAACAAAAACTTCATAGCGAAGTTAACGTTAATATATTCATTTTTTTTTGAAGTAAGGGCGGCAACTCTCCCTGTCATTTATATTAGCCATTATTCTTATACACTTTTTTTGTAGCCTGAACAAAGATTCTACGTTAGTACTATTCCCCCATAAAATAATACCATAATATATTTTCAAATGGTCTCAGTTGAAACAGTTTTTTTTTCTTTTCACTTCAAAGCTAGCTTACGTGTATTTTTATTACTCTTTGGAAGTCATGTATTATTAATGTCAATGGGATTAATGACAATTTATTACAAAAACTCATTAAAATTGATAAAAAAAACAAAAATATCCTTAAAAACAAAAAAATCTGAAAGAAACTATGAATCAGAACTTGACTACCTCGAACACTACATTTACTGATGCGCTATAATCTCGCGGTGTCAAGATCTGTTATCCGGAGGTCATGACTATGGATCAAATTCTCTTCGATTTTTTAAATTTTTGGACATAGGAGCTACTGCAACCTAGCTTATACCGTCACGTTATATGGCCAGAATGTACTGAAACCTCACGTAAACTGTGACGGTATACGCTATCGTGCTAGCTAGACAGATGCTCTAAGGAAGCGTCCTTTAAATATTTACTCCTGTTACAGGGCCTTCCTTGTATAATCTTAATTATATAATTGAAAATTTGTTCGGGGGGAATGCTACGGCTTGCTGAATTTGCATGTCAGGATCCCGGGAAGGGTTTAAAATAAATAGCAGATGAAGGACCAGTTGTTTATTGTCTTTCTAGTATCTATTCATATACCTAAGCAGCTTACTTACACAGTAATTTTATAAATGCTTTCTTTACAGATACGTACTTTTGAAAACTGTTTACATAAATACTATAGGTAGGTACTTAACCATTTTCTTGGCAAATTAAAAAAATTACTTCATGGCCCATTTGCGCTATGCAGAACAAAAAATGTCTAAGGTATAAATTTCATGATTAGATTAGAGTCGCAGATTATTATTTGAGATTTAGTTCTTTTTAAGGCGGTTTTTGTTATTTAACATTCTTTTAGTGACAACTGAATAGTAATTCAATCATCCCTAACAGTAAAGTATGAGTAATAATGTGGTATTACCTACCAACGTACCTATGCACTTAATTATAATATTGCATTTAATATGTACAATTGTTCGCAATTAATATCGGCTTATATTTTCCTTCCTTTAATCATATTAGTTAAATTTAATAAGACGTATCAAGTTAATTGAGTGGAATATACACGGGGTATTTTCCCTAAAATACCGTAATCAGGAATATCAGGATACGCAGTTTACCTCGTCTAGTTCGAAGAATAAACCGAGCGATTATAACTGGTATGACATTATTTATAAATATTTCAATCACAATTTACATTGTTCATGAATAAATAATTGAATTGATACCACAACGGGTACCTTTAATTTTATATACAGGGTGTCCCAAGAAGTAGTGATATACTGAAGCTGGGAGGTAAAAGACCTAGAGGGCTATCTGAATCACCCCCATGTATTTTCCGCGAATTTTCGTATTTTCGTAGTTAAGACTTTTTTTTTAATTTTTCACCTATCGCCGAGTACAACGAGATTTTTATTTATGGTGACGTGAATTATTGCGGTAGATGCTTAATTTCTTTTTGTGTGCTAAGCTGATACATAGGCCAATTCAGTATTGTAACATTTACTATCGTTAGATCTTTGAATGGAATAAAAAAAAAGCCAAGAAAGATAAAATTACCCAGTAAGTTCACAAATTCAAGAAAATAAAATCACTTAATAAAAAAACACTTGAAAAAATTACCGTTTGGCTTTTAAAAACTTGAAAATTCGCTTGGAAATTGGCTTTGAAAATTTCATTTTTATTATTCATAAGGCTTCAAACAAAACATTGAAATCTAAATGTCGTAAGTGCAAAATTTTAATTTACATGATGATTAATGCAAACAAAGCAAAACCTTTCTAAATAAATTTCGTTCTAAATCACGCACTGGCCATCAATAGAAAAAGAACAAAAAACAAAAGACGGTTGACGCCTGAGAAAATTTTCACGGTGTTTGGTCATCGTTGTTATTTTTCAATAATTTAAAAATTGTGTTTTAATACTGTTTCCCTAATCATTTTGGCTATTCATATGGACTTTGACTTGCATTACGATTTGGATTAGTGTTATTACCTGGAATCGACGACTTGGCGTTATTTAACTGGACTTGAGTTGAGCACACTGCAGTACTATGCTTCTGCGTGTCTCCAAGTCCACATCTTCTAACAGCAGGGGCAGATCGACGCGATGAAAATTTTAAAAGTGATTGCTGCCCAAGCGGTCTGGCAGCTGCTGAAAGGGCCCGATTAGCTGACCGTTAAGTATGCCAGACCAAAGGTTAACACTAAAGATTTCTTGGAATGTCGATTCTAATTAATTAATTTTTTTATGTGATTTTATCTTTTAAGGACCCTTGAAGTTGTGAACATACTGGGTAATTTTGTCTTTCTTGGCATTTTTTTTTATTCCATTCAAAGATTTAACGATAGTAAATGTTACCATACTGAATTGGCCTATCTATCAGCTTAGCACACAAAAAAAATCAAGCATCTACCGCAATAATTCACGTCACCATAAATAAAAATCTCATCGTACTCGGCGATAGGTGAAAAATTAAAAAAAAAAGTCATAACTACGAAAATACGAAAAATCGCGGAACATACATAGGGGTGATTCAGATAGCCCTCTAGGCCACTACTTCTTGGGACAGCCTGTATATTTATAATGTTATGTGAACTACAGTTACTGTGGTTGTGGTTACTTTACGCCGAGTATGCCTCTACTATCTTACTTAATTCAACGGGCCTATGATTGCTTTTATCACGTGTTGTACAGTACTTTGTACACAGTGACAGTATAAAGTATTCAGCTCATTATTACACCCCTTGATAAAAAAGTGGATGTACTATACTATAGTTTGATGTTGTAAATCATGTATATACGAGGGCTGTTCCGAAAGTTTTTAGCTGCTCTCACTCTATTCATGCGATATATGTTTTAATGATACCATTATGCGGGTAATTTCGATACATATGTGTTGGGGTGAAACTGTTGATGAAAGTCGCTTGGGTTTTTTATTATTGTGTTTTAAGTACGACGTGTCAACAGCCCTATCGAATATGCGATGAACGGGTCACAATACCAATTTTGTGTTTCGGGCCACTATTAATTAATACGTCACCACAACTAAACGAAATTTTATACACAACAAACTATGAATCTTCCCTGTCTCTACCCACGTAATCTGTTTCGATTGCATGAAAATCAGCGACAATGAGCAATTTTGTCGAGTATTAGTCTAGGTCGCGATACTAGGGACTGGTCATCATCACAAAAAAACTTAAATTAAATAAAATCATTTAGTGATTTTACATTAAAATCAGCAAAATTAAGTTAGGAAGTCATCCCGGGCATTTTCCACCACAGTTGTTAGGGATTTAGATGTCAAAACTATTTTTAGGTATCAAAAATGGTACTATTTTCGCAAATTTTTAAAAGCCCATACAAAAGGCCTTTTGGTAAAAAAATGTTGTAAAAAAAATACTTGCTGCTTACTAACGATTTTATCCCAGCTCATAACTATTGAAATTACCCACATAATGGTATAAATAAAAAATATATCGCATGAATAGACTGAGAGCAGCTAAAAACTTTCGGAACAGCCCTCGTACATGACCACAATGTGTTAGATATCCTCTGATACCGTAATGCCCTTGCAGGATGGTGTTGGCCCGTTACCATCGGTGATGCTGATGTCATTGAGCTGGCTGAAGGTTTTAGCGGGCGCATCCGGAGCGAATGTTTCGTCCGCCTGCCTGCGTACGTACCGCATCAACTGGTTGTCAATTGAGAACCTATACAAACAACAGATTAGAAAAAAAAAACACAATGAAAGTTATCGGGAACGAGACGATAATTGTGCGAGCGAGTGAGTCGAGTTGTGACGTTGTGAGTTTGAATTAGGTCTTCGAACATAATATTCTTAGTACTAAATTGGAGGCAAATGAACCACTGGCTCCCCCAGGATGCAATTGGAGTATAGAGTAATTTTAACATGACTGGATGGAGCTTATACATTTGTAAAATTTGAGATCCTTGGGATCTGTTTGGGTAATATGGTACTAGCTAAAAAAATTTTGTTGGGTTCAATGTCCTAAGATTACTTATGCACTATTTGCTTCGGTTTAGGGCATGTTAAATGTAAAATTTCATACAAATCGGGACCGGCACTGCAAACCCTACTTCGGATAACGGATACTAGGAACGTATATTATGAATAAATAAAACTTTTAACAGCAACGCCTGAAATAAATAATGACCTAGTAGTCATCTATACATATAATAAAGCTGAAGAGGGTCGAAAGTCTGTACATGGAAGATATTCGAAAAAAAGTTGGCTGGGGATACTAAGAATCGATAACAGAACACGTTCCAATAGTTTTTAGAATTTTTGTCTGTTTGTCTGTTTATCTGTTTATCTGTTTGTCTGTTTATATGAACGCGCATCACGTGAAAACGGCTGAACGGATTTTGATGAAAACTTTACTAATCTGTCGATTAAATACCCGGTCAGGTTTTAGGCTATAAAAATTGTACAGATTTGGGTTAAAAGGGAGTAAAAAGAGGGGTTGAATTTTGTATAGGAACTCCTATAATCCACGAGTTACAGGTATGAAAATTGGTAAGCATATACTTGATGACAAAGGAAAAACATCCTCATTCAAAATTTGTGAAATATTAAGGTAGAAACTGAAAAAAAAATAAGTAAACGCAAGCGCTGCGCCGCGGCGCTGCACAGTGTGCGTGCGCGCCAGCCACCACGGTCTCTTCAAAATTTGAAAGCTATTAACTGACGTACGAATGAGGTACGTCGCGTAAACTGTTATTCGCTCATATATATATATATATTTTTGGTGGGTAGTTTTTAATGCCGGTTTTATTTTCCTAGCATGCAGTGACGCGACCAAAACAGATAAGAAGGAGCGTGTAGGATATTGCTAAATAGTTATATTTATGTTCTTGACGTATGTGCTTCGTATGGTCAGTGTTAGTGTAACTTTTTTAACACGATTAACAATTAAAGTTTTATCGATAAAATCAACGGCGCGAGTATGAACACCTCACGAAAAAGACAAAAAGTTGAAAGTAGTCAAAAAAATGCAGATCAGTCCATAGAATCGTGGCTCAACGAGTCAGATGATTCTTCGGCAGATGAAAACGATGACATTTTGTCTAACCGAAGTGATTCTTCTGGTGAAGAAGCCGGAGTCGAAGCTGCCGTTAAAAAATCATTGTAACTAATTTTTGAGAAAAAAAGCGGTTAAATTTTATAAAATCAGCCTTTTTACGTCTATGTTCGTTTTTGATTTTTTGCTGTTTTTTTATATTTGATCACTTTAATATCAGTACATAGAAATAAAGAAAGAAACATTTATTCACAGACACACAGAAGACACACATACATGACAAAAACTAAAACCCAAAGTAAAAACGTAGGTACACACAAATCACATATAATGTGTGTCCCCGCGGCAGTGAAACGGACACTGGCTCAGCATTATGCTGAGGTGCCGAACACCTATGTACAGCGCTGATTTTCAGCCAGTAATAAGCCAAATATTGTTGTTTATAAAAACTACACACTTTTTTATTTTTTTCTAATATATAAGATATGTATTAAAATAGTTGTTACCTAAAAACATAATAACCAATATAAATTTAAAAGACTAGACCACTTATTATAAACAGACGAATGTCATTCGTATGTAAGAAAACAACACGTCAGTGGTTAAAGGTTAAGTACCTAACTGTGACCCTGAACCCAAATTTCGGTCCCGTTCTAGATAGTCCTAGATATAAAATCTACATGTGTAACTTTGTAATCCAATTACTTTTGCGGATTACTTAATATTCAGTCACTTATACCACATAAATAGATAGATAACGAAAGATAGACACATGATGTCGTCCTAAATAACTTATACATACATAGTATGTAAAACTACGCTCTGGCGTCAGCCTCGCGTTCTTTGCCGCCCTCCTCCACGCCTTCATTATCGCGTATAACACTATTGGCTTGACTTGGCGCACCCATCGGGCCTTCGGCCCTCAGCCTTATATGAAAAGCCCGCTCTATTGGGATGCTCGACCTTCGGCCTCGCGTGCCTTACCTCTCAACTTCGGGCCTTCGGCCCTCAGCTTTATAGAGCCCGCTGCTGGGATGCTTGATCTTCCGCCTCGCGTGTCTTAACACTCAGCTTCGGGCCTTCGGCTCTCAGCCTTATTAAGAGCCCGCTCTGTTGGTACGCTCAGCCTTCGACCTCGCGTGCCTTGCCGCTCTCCTTGGGGCCTTCGGCCCTTATGGTCGCTTATAAGACACATGATGTTGTCCTAAACAAACTATACATAGTGTGTATAACTACGCTCTGGCGTCAGCCTCGCGTGCCTTGCCGCCCTCCACCACGCCTTCATTATCGCGTATCACACTCTTGGCTTGACTTGGCACGCCCATCGCAGCCTTATATGAAAAGCCCGCTCTGTTGGGATGCTCGAATTACGGCCTCGCGTGCCGCTGTACGTTTGACTTGGCACGCGCCCATCGGGCCTTTGGCCCTCAGCCATACATAAGGAGGCCGCTGTGTGTGAATGATCGGCTTTCGGTCTCGCATTTGTTGCCGTTCTGCTTCGCATTTTTGGCCATTATCATTACGTAAAGAACCCACTCGGTTGGAACGCTCGGCCTTCGGTCTCGCGTGCCTTGCCGCTCTGCTTTGGGCCTTCGGCCCTCAGCCTTGCATAAGGAGCCTGATCTGTTGGAATGATAGGCCTGCATGTCTTGCCGGTCTGTTTAGGGCCTTTGGCCATAATACTTACATGAAGAACTCGCTCTTTTGGGACTACGTTTTACGGTAGAACTACGTAGCGAGACTTCTATCATTATAATTGTTATTTTTTGACGGGATTCATTCGTCTAGAATCGGTACATTTGATTTTCCAAAATAAGCACTTTTTCATTCGTTTGGACTATAGGATTTCTAGAGAATACACCCCAAAGGTCCTGGTGTCCTTTTGGACGCCGTTCAACCATTTCTGTTTGAGAAAAATTGTATGGGAAAACTAATAATTCTAAGGCGAGAACGAGTTCTACGCGGACGAAGTCGCGGGCAAAAGCTAGTATTAAATATAATGAAACGGGTCACTCACGTCTTTAAGGTCGAATATCGGTCGACATGTTTCAGACCGGTTCGCGGTCCTTAATCATGAGCACCTATCGCGGCGGCGGTTTTCTTAGCACTTAGTGCTCGTAGCACCTATCGCGGCGGCGGTTTTCTTAGGACTTAGTGCTCGTGAAGCTCTGAAACATGTCGAGCGATATTCGACCTTAAACACGTGAGTGACCCGTTTCATTATATTTAATATGTCTGAAACTCACGGGAGTTTTCTATATAAAAAAGACCTATTAGTAGTCATAAATTAACAAACGAAAGGCAGTTTACCTGATACATAGACGCAAAAAGATCTTCTTTTTACATATGAACGTCAAGAAGATGAATAGACCAATAAGAGCATTGTAATAGTCTGCGATGTACCACGCCAGCGATTTCGTGTCCACAACATTTCTGATCACTTCTAATATCCAAGACACGCCCATCAGCAGAGACAACCTGAAGTACAGCCAAAACCTAGAAAACAAATATCTCTCAGCGTTGATTAAAACCTTTTTAGTTAATTCTTCTATTTAGAGTTCCGTACCTAAAGGGTAAAAACGGGACCCTGTTACTAAGACTTCGCTGTCCGTCCGTCCGTCTGTCACCAGGCTGTATCTCAAGAACCGTAATAGCTAGACAGTTGAAATTTTCGCAGATTGTGTATTTCTGTTGCCGCTATAACAACAAATACTAAAAGCAAAATAATAATAATTATTAAGGGGGTCTTATATACAAAAAACGTGATATTTTAGACCTTTTACATGGCTACCACTCGCCAAGCTAGATCTCAAGAACCGTAATAGCTAGACAATTGAAATTTGCACAGATTATGTATTTTTATTGAGGCTACAACAACAAATACTAAAATCAAAATAATAATAATAATTAAGGGGGGATCACATATAACAGAGTAGTTGCCGCTAAAACAACAAATACAAAAAAACTCAATAAAACAAGTGTTTAATGGCACCAGCTTTTAGCCTTTTTTCTGGTATGGAACCCATCGTGCGCGAGTCCGACTCGCACTTGGCCGGTTTTTTTTGTTTAACCTCTTCATCACTCGCAGCCACCTTAATCATATTTTACGCTCCTTGGCTTTACACTCCGAAGTAACCACGCAAACTAAATAGGTTTGTATATTTTACAACTACTCGAAAGACGCTTGTGAAACCTAACATAAGCAAATATATTAACTTTTTGATGAACAACATCACCACACTCCTGTGCCATGCCTTAGGCGTTCCGCCTTTGAGCATGACGAATCAAACAGCTTCTGAAGGGCCCTAAGGTCTAGTTTTAATAATAGGGCTAATCTAGATCATAAGTCGTTGGCTAGATTTGGAGTGGGTTTACCTGTTGACGTGTACAACAGACCCTAGAAACCTTCTATCTCACTCAAGAGCTGAGGTTTGGATGAAACGATTCGACCATCCACAGTCCTCAGCTTTTCAAGCCAACTCTGACCGATAGACAGACCTTTTACAAAAACTTTAGAGCCTTTGTTCCGGTCTAAAGCCTCTTTAATACATATTGGCGTATGTCGCGGGTAACAGACTAGAAGATCTGTCTATTGAACCGGCGGTACAACGCCGCATTTTCTGATAATTGTAGAATCATTTCCTTCCTATCCTTCATGAGCTTTAAAGTGGAATCAAAGAGTCTTTTCTTTGTTTTCCGGGTCTTGAAGAATGAACCCAGCGCAATAAACATGCCCACACCCGTCGTTAAATTCTTCCACATGTCAACGCTCTCTAGGCAATAAAAACGGTTCCGGAGTTCGAACTGAAAGCTTTCAGGATTTTGTAATTGGATCGGTGCTGGACGGAGCGTAGACTTTATCAATCGAGAGCGCTTTTGCTTGACGCATGTATTCAATGTGCCCCATACAAGACGGTGATCACTCCCGGTTTTGACCGCATTGATCACAGAGACATCACTGAATATATGCTTCTTCGTCGACACGATAAAGTCTATCTCATTTTTGGTTGCACCATCGGGACTCACCCAGGTCCACTTTCTGTGTATTCGCTTCTTGAAGAAAGAGTTCATCTTTTAAGAGTCCCTCTTTCTCTATGAAACTGGCCAGTAAGTGACCCCAAAGGTTTCGAGATCCAACTCTAAATTTCTCCACTTTCAGCTCGTCACACTTGTCCAGTTTTGCGCTAAAGCCCCCCATGACAACGGTGAACTTCACCGTTGTTGAGGTTTCAGAACTGTGTATGGATGGTCTTTGATACATCCTCATATACAGCCTTCCTACCTATCTCTTCGTTGGAGTGTGAAGAATTTGGAGCATAAACCTGTACGACTTTCAAAAAGTATCGCATAGATACTCTGAGTATAAGGTTCGCTATCCTGGTCGACACACTCTCGATCTCCACCACGTTGTTTACTTGTGGACGATGAACCTGACACCTCCCTGGGACTGTCGGTCGCCCTCCCGGAAATAGAGCAAGCTTGGGAGTTATCATGTCCTCTCCCTCTTTTCGGACTTCCGATAAACCCACAACGTCCCATCGTAACTTGCTCAGGTCTTCTTCAAGCTCTGCCACCCTTTTGTCGGTCCGCAGTGTTCGCGTGTTAAATATTTCCAAGGCCAGATGTCGTCTGTGATGGTAGCCGGATATTCGTCGGAGATTCTTAGCACCCCCTACCCCGCCAACACCATGTCCGCTATCGTAACCAGAGCAAGGCGGTCGCCGGTACCTACGGGCCGTTTCTTTTTTGTAATTACGTAATCGTGACCAAGGTATTATGATGCAACACTGCTGCCCGTTATATCTTGTTATTTAACCTCCGCCTATTGAAATGATTTGACCGTCAGTATTCGAGAAAAATCGAGGGAACTCTTCAAATTATATAGCAGGAGGATAGGATCTGCAAAAGTTTGGAAATGGTGTTTTTTGTTAAAAAAATATGTGTGATAAAACTGATAAAATAAACAAGTTGCACTATCTTGAACATAGGTATATTAATCAAATAATATAAGAATAATAAACGGAGCGCCTGTTTGCCGTGTGAACATTTTCGGAGTGACACGTGCTAGAGAGAGACAATACGACATAGACTATGGTTCTATTTTCAAATACTTTAACAAAAACAAGCATATCTTAGAACCATTGCTGGAAAACCTATATGCAATTCATAGTAGTCTTTGCCTATATGTAAAGCGCGTTGTGGTCGCGTTAATTACTTCATTTGTTTCTTTTTTGTGGTTTTGGTATGATAACGAAATATTTTTCCTTATTTGTTAGGCCTTAAATATTTATGGCATAACTATTGAATTACAAAATGGTTGATAAGGGCCCAAATTACGAGCACGAGCACGAATAAGAATTCCGGGATTTAGGTCTATTATTCCGATATTATTAGGGTAGCTTCGCCGGTTCTCCGTCCAGCGCCGGTTCTCGTCCTTTTGAGTGACTTCTTCCTAACAAATGCATAGAATAGGAGTATATAAACAATCACCCGCGCAAGTTTTGGCTCTTTGCGTTCCTTAATACCGAACCTACAATGCTAACTATAAACAAACATTATTTAACAACGTGTGACTAAGATATAATTAACGAAAGTTTAGACCACATTTTAGAGCCTCGAAAACCACGCCAAACTACAAAAAAAATTAGTGTGTAAGGAAAACTTTGAAGTAAGTTTTGTTATTGTTATTAACTAATTGCTGAGATATTTTTGGCACATATTACTAGTAATATACATAACGAAGACAATAGTGAGTCTTAATTATACTTATTTTACCTAAAACCTGCATATATTTAGTGAACGGGAACCGGACCATCAATTTTGCGTATTTGCCAGTTTTCGTCTACGTAGACGGATAACCGGCTTGGGGTCATTTTTCTGGATTTTCGCGTAGGTCCGGTTCTCGTCTATTGAAATCAGATCATGCTGCAGCAAGGTAATCAAGGTACAGAATAATTATTGAAATGAATACAGATGATAGGTATTAGGTACATAAGGTCCACTGCTTTACTGATGGATGACGTTAGCTGTCAAATTTTAGCCATAAACAAGACTAGAGTACGATGACGTAAGCGGGGGTTATCGATAGGAAATCAACATTCAATTAAATTATTTTCGTTCTTACTTTATCTTCACAAATCTAGAACCTATTTAATGCCGGATCCACACAATGGACCATGATGGCCAACGTACAGGATGCAGTCATACGGTGGAACGAACTGAAAATATGTCTATCTCCCTTTAACGCACAACTGCTTCCTTTACATCGGATCATCATGGCCCACTGTGTAGTCGGGCATAAAAGTTGTTCTACAATTATTTTACGTAAATCATTATCATTATTATTATATATAATAAAACTAAGTTGATAAAATGTGCGTGCCGATAAAACTTAAAAACAAGTCCCAGTACGATAAAGGGACTTATATAGTGTAAAAGCCCTTTATCTGCCCTCAAACAAGAAAGTTCCCGTTTTAACCTAAAGGGCGTGTTTTTAAAGATATAAGGGTTTTTTCAACCCTTCAACTCAGAAATTAAGTGTAGTGGCGCCATCTGTTGTCGAGTATTTGAACTTCATTGTTCAAAGGTGCTGCAAACAGCATGTGTTCAGATGGATGTTCTAGAAATGGTGTTCAGATGTAGAATGTTCTAGAAATTTCTGAAATGATCTAGAAAGCTCAAGAGTGTGAGGAAATGTTTTAATGGATCTAGAATGTTCTAGAAATTTCCAAAATGATCTAGAATGTTCTAGAAATTTCCAAAATGATCTAGAATGTTCTAGAAATTTCTAAAATGATCTAAAAAGCTCAAAAGTGTAAGGAAATGTTCAGATGGACCTAGAATGTTCTAGAAATTTCTAAAGTAATCTAGAAAACTCAAGAGTATAAGGAAATGTTTTAATGGATCTAGAATGTTCTAGAAATTTCCAATACCCAGCGAAGCGGGTATTTACAGCTATATTCCCAAATTTTCTCGAATATTCTAGAGCCTAACTTTCTGAATATATAAAAGCCCGGTGCCACCCGCCAAAATTAGTTTAATTTGAACAGCAAAACAAGCAAATTTAAAACGGAAAAGAAAAAAGTTATATGTGAACCTTTATTTTGAAGTATAACAAGTGAGTATTTTTAATAGTGTGTTTAATTAATTCTTACGTTTAAAACGAAATATCAAATTGTGAAATATCAAATTTGTCTATAAAATATGTTAATTTAATTTATATTTTACAGGAAACAATGCCTAAACGTAAAAGAGGAGGAGATCTTGCCAGTTCTGAAGTGAAACGACGAAAACAAAAAGAACGTCGAAGAAATGAAACAGAAGAAGAACATGAAGTACGTTTACAAAATCAACGAACTAGAATGAAGACCCTGAGAAGCAAAAAAAGCGAAAAAAGAACAGAAAATGAAAATATTGAAGAATCGAGAATTTTAAAAGATAATCTGACAAAGGAAGCATTCCACTACGAACCGACGAAAAAATATTACAATCATAAATATGTTATAATCGGAAAAATGGATAACATATGCCAATTTTGCCACGCAAAAAAATTTGGTAAAGAAACACCAGGTCTCTGTTGTATGAATGGAAAAATTCGATTACCACTACTAGAAACACCTCCACAAGAATTTCTACATTATATGACCGGGGAAACATCAGAATCAAAACATTTTCTTCAAAATATAAGATCATACAATTCCTGCTTCCAAATGACTTCTTTCGGTGTTACTTCGACTAACACTAATAAAAATGAATTTGAATATGTATTTTCAATTCAAGGGCAAATTTATTGACGATATCAATTTTAATATTCTAAAGAAAATACCTGGTGAAGAAAAAATATATAAATCGATCGACACGATGGTATCCATTGAAGAAAGTGTTAACTTCCCTACTGAATTTCTAAACTCTTTACAAGTACCAGGAATGCCATTACATTGCCTTCGTCTAAAAATTGGATCTCCAATTATACTACTCAGAAATCTCAACTCCCCAAAACTCTGTAATGGAACGAGGATGATCGTAAAACAGCTATTGAATAATGTCATCGAAGCTGAACTTATTTCTGGAAAGAATAAAGGAAACACAGTATTTATACCTAGAATACCACTGATCTCTTCTGAATTGCCATTTCAATTTAAAAGATTACAGTTTCCAATTAAATTAGCCTTTAGTTTTACAATTAACAAAGCACAAGGGCAAACTTTAAAATATTGTGGTATCAACCTCAAAGAATCCTGCTTTTCTCACGGTCAGCTATATGTAGCTTGCTCAAGAGTAGGAAACTCGAAAAATTTATATATTTATACCCCAGACAATAAAATGAAAAATGTTGTTTATAAACAAGTAGTGTAAATAATAAAAAAATGTTTTCAATATTTTTTTTTACTTTTTACATCATAGTTTATTTTTTTATTTTAGCTACCACGTAATCTCATACCAACTCCCGAGCGAAGCCGGGTATTATAGCTAGTATTATATATGGCGGTGTTTTCTTTCTTTCAATATTCGTTGTGGCAATGACTCTGACAAATTACACGGGGAGTTTACCAAAGGGAAGTATTGTTTTACGATAACTTTTGGTGGAATATGCCTGGTTCTAGGCGTTATAGCAACACATGCAACAGGAGGTATCTCTAAAGCTTAAGACAGGGGCGCCACCGCGAACCGAAAACGAGGTAGCTGACTCTCTGTCGCACTTGCGTATTCGACTGACAGAGAGCGAGATACTTTGTTTTCAGTTTACGGTAGGCGTTAAGGTTCAGGCATGCTAGCCTAGTGAACAAGCTTCACAAGCAGGAAGCTTGTTCACCAGGTGATCAGTCTATTATTTATTATGAATATATATCAGGATATAATTTGGCCTAAGCAACTGGATAGCTGATTTCTTGAACGGGCAATTGACCCGTGTGGTCTTACAAGTAGAAGGCATCGAGTCAAATGGCTTTAGATGTCAGTGCCCCTCAGGGACCTATTCTGCCTGCTACCTTATTTTTATTGCATATAAACGACTTATGACTGATGGTACCTGTGTGTATGCCGATGATAGCACTGTTGTAGTCAGATATCTTTCTAAAGCACAGGCCAATAAAGATTTAGTTCAATCTCGTCGACAGGATATTATGAATCGGAATTGACTCTTAGAGTAGTTTCAGATTGGGGCGATGCTAATAAAGTCAAATTCAATACATCCAAGGCACAGAAGTGTCTCATCACTATTAAACAAAGTGAACGAACTCTCGACCCCCAACTTTCCGGAGTGTATTCATACCAATTTGCCAATTTCTGACCATCTACAGCTCCTTGGCATGAGCAGCATGTCCAATATGATCTTTGGGTCCTACATTGAATCCTTGGTGTAAACTGCAGGATCCCAGCAAAAACTTGACAGCCTCTCTAAGGTGAAGCGGTACTTCACACCTGGGTAAATTATAAAACTATTAAGTACAGGCAGTGTACATGCAGTACTGCTGCCAGCTCGGAGATGGATTTGCTTAATATCAGCTGGCTTGGCTTTGATTGATAAGCGTGCCAGGAAGCTCATTAGTTGAAGCTAAGATGCAATGTCTAAATCATCGTAGGAAATTCGCCTGCATATCGGTGTGCTAGGATTACACGAATTAATCCCTCCCTGACCAATTTGGCATCTTAGGACAAAGCGTGGACGACATGGTTTGACCCTTATGTTGTTAACAACAATGTTGACATGCCTCTGATGTGCACGAAGCGTTTTGATTCTAGCTATCTTACGAAGACAGCTAAAGAGTGGAATAATTTTCGGGAAAATCTATTCCCATTTCATTATTTACAACTTAGATCTTTTCAAGATGAGTGAATGGGCAGTATTATCTAGGTACGCGTTTTACACCCTTGACCTCATCATCACTTACCATCAGTTGAGATAGGGGTCAAATGCTTATGCATTAGCATCCTCATAACGTTTTTCCTGGTTATGCTCTAAGGACCCTGGGTTCCGCTTTCACAATTAATCGAAAGATTTGGCGTAGGCACTAGTTTTACGAAAGCAACTGCAATCTGACCTTTCAACTCAGAGGGAAAACTAGTTGGGATGAGATCGCTTTCCTCACGAAAAACTTCCTTCACCGAAAAACTGCTATTAAATTTAAAAATATATTTCGTACACAAGTTTTTTTTTTAAATAAGCTAGTGGTGCGAGCCGGGGTTCACACCCGCTACCTCTAGATTGAAAGTTGCATGCTACAGTGGCTCACTCAATAATTACCTTTTATATCTATAAAAAATAAGTTGATCATTTCTTTATTTCTTAATAACAAAAGCCAACTATTATTATTTTATATTATATTGCTATTAAGAAGAAATATTACTCGTATAAATTGCTATAGTTCAACATATTATTTTCCCGTCACAAAGTTGGCAATTCCACTAATCGGACGAGAACCGGCGAGGCTACCCTAATTCCGGAATTGGTACACTGAATAGTAATCGAAAATTCAAAGTTCAATTTTATATACTTATATTCAGAGTTCTTTTTAGGGTTCCGTAGTCAACTAGGAACCCTCATAGTTTCGCCATGTCTGTCTGTCTGTCCGAGGCTTTGCTCTGCGATTGTTAGTGCTAGAAAGCTGCAATTTGGTATGGACATATAAATCAATAAAACTGAAAAGTTGTAAAATAAAATCTAAAAAAACAAATTAAGTACCTCTACACGTAAAGTGGGGATGTTTTTTTTTTGTTTCAACCCTATGGCGTGGGATGTTGTTGGAAAGGTCTTTCAAAATGATTAGAGGTCTTCATCAAACGCTATTTGATAAAGTGAATATTATCTGTAATATCCACTCCAAAAGAAAAAAAATAGTGTCCGGGCCCTCTAACTTTTGAACTATGGGTCCAAAAAATATGAAAAATATCTTGAAAGGAAAGTTTAATAGACTTTCAACAAAAACTATAGCGGACATGATCAGTTGAGCTGTTTTTGAATTATCGTAAAAAAGTCTTCCCGTCTTAGTAAAAGACGTATGAGAAGGTATTCCCTTTTGCAAGTTTTTTTTTTTAAGTTAGTTCATTGGGCAGCTATGGAACCCTACACTGAGCATGGCCTGACATGGTCTTGGCCGATTTTTTATGTATGTTTTCTCCTATACTTAAAATTTACCATAAAATGGGAAGCTAAATAGGAACTATCCAATTTAAGACTAATCACCAGGGAACTTCAGGGAATTCTAAAAGGGATACAATGAGGTTAAAGTTTTTAACAAGACCCACTGTTTTAAAGAGAAAGAGAAAATTTAAACTTCGTTAATTAGACTACCATCAGGGACACATAGGGATTATACACTATAAAATAAATGTATAGTATGTCCGCGTGACTGATTTTCTTTACGTTTTGAAAACCTGCAGGGTAATTACGTAACTCTTCGAACGTATGATAGAGTAGTAACTGCTATTTTAAGTATTAAAAACCGGCCAAGAGCGTGTCGGGCCACGCTCAGTGTAGGGTTCCGTAGTTTTCCGTCCGTCACATTAAGTTGACATATTAAGTACAGAAACACAAAACCCTAAAAAGCACGTCATTTCATTGTGATTTTGTAGAAATGACAGGTACAATAAACACCTGTTTATACGGTTAAATTACAAACTTAGTTCAGAAATTATTTTTGTAATTTTTTCAAAAACTATTCAACCTATCAAGTTCAAAATAATTTTCCTACAAAGTTTTTATAAAGTTCTACTTTTGAGATTTTTTTCATATTTTTAAAACTTATGGTTCAAAAGTTAGAGGGGGGGGACACATTTTTTTTTACTTCTGGAGCGATTATTTCCGAAAATATTAACATTATCAAAAAATGATTTTAGTAAACCCCTATTTATTTTTAAATACCTATCTAACAATATATCACACGTTAGGGTTAAAATGAAAAAAAAATCACTCCCCACTTTACGTATAGGGGAGGTACCCTAATAAAATATTTTTTTCCACTTTTTATTTTACCACTTTGTCGGCGTAATTGATATACATATTAGTACCAAATTTCAGCTTTCTAGTGCTAACGGTCACTGAGATTATCCGCGGACGGACGGACAGACGGACGGACAGACATGGCGAAACTATAAGGGTTCCTAGTTGACTACGGAACCCTAAAAATGACATTTAGATCTACCTTAAGTACGCACGCTCGAAAATGTGGCGTAATTACTAATTACCCTCAGACCAAGTAAAAAATATTTTTTACTTGGTTTGAGTAATTACCCTGCTATAGGCGCTCCCCGTGGTTTCCCACGCCGGCGGAGGGGTTCACATCATTATAGACCTTTAATTTCTGCCATCTAATAGTCAAAGTCCCAACGGCGCTCGACGCTCCTCATTTAGCATTCTTTGCTCCCCATTGTATTTTAGATATTCCGAGTGTCCAAATTTCGGTCTAATACCGGGAAAATATAGGCTGTTAGTTATTCCAGAAGTCCTAAAATCCGGGAGTCCGGAATTTATGCCCTATGATAAATGTTTAATCTTTGACTATATTTGATGTATAAAATTATGATGTTTACTGATATAAGAGTAATGGCGGGTCTCGAAGGCCTTTGCCAGTGTCAGTGAAGGGATAAATTAACTACGAAAACCATTTAGCATAAGCAATAGTTATAGCATAAGTAATAGTTATGACTCTCGCCAAGATGGCGACGAGAATCCTGGACCCAACTTCCAATTCCAACTCAATCAGGGCTGGCGCTTACCTCTCGCAGAGGATTTCTCTCGCCGTTCAGAGAGGGTATGCGGCCAGCGTCCTGGGCACCATGCCGCAGGCTGACCTTCTGGACGAGGTGTTCTTTTTATAATTGGGGTTCCTTTTTTGTTATTATTATTCACTTTATTTATTTCTCGTCTTAGGTTGGTTTTTACAATATTTCTATAAAAGTAAAATATATAACTATAAATACTAAACATAAAATCATTATAAAAACCTAACCTAGGGTGCCGCCGGCAGCGAGGCAGGGCCTAAGCTACCGGTGGTTAGGGCGACAGAGAGAGGAACCTCCGGACTATCCGCGCCGTGTCCAGGAGTACCGCCTTCTGTATCTGACCCTTGACCCAGCCATCTAGCGAGAGTCTCTTGAGGTGTTGGTCGAGACTCTTCGCTATTAAACCGTTCGCAGAAACGACTATCGGGACAATGATCGTCGAATCAACATCCCACATGGCGGTTACCTCGTGTGCCAAGTCTAGGTACTTGCTGACTTTGTCCTTCTCGGCCTTCACGAGGTTCTCGTCATGGGGGATGGTGATGTCGACGAGCACTGCCTGGCGCTTCGATCGATCTATCAGCACGATGTCGGGCTTATTGGCTACAATAGTCCTGTCCGTGATGATAGATCGATCCCAATAGAGCGTAGCACGACCATTTTCGAGAACTGGTGCAGGTAAGTATTTATAGTACGGCACTTCGAAGTTCACAAGACCGTATGAAAGAGCAAGTTGCTGGTGAATAATTCTGGCTACCAAGTTATGCCTGTGCAAGTACTCGCCGTTAGCAAGATGACCACAACCGGAAATGATATGCCTGAGTGACTCTCCGGGACGGCGGCATGCCCGACAAATGTCGACCGTACCGTCCTTCAGGATATATCTCCGGTAGTTGTTCGTCATGATAACTTCGTCCGCAATTGCACAGACAAAACCTTCGGTTTCCCCGAAGAGATCCCCGAAACGTAGCCAGTTCACCGACGCGAGCAGGTCTACGTCGGGCCCCGTAAGGGCCTTGTAGAACCGCCCGTGTAGCTCCCTACTCTTCCATTCCGCCTTGCGGTATTCGGCGCTCAGTACTTTAAATCTGCGCCAGTTCTCGTTTGCCATGGAGAGCGGGGTGAAAGATGCGTCTACTGCCACTACGTCACGATGCATCCCACACTCGCTGTTTAGGAAATAATCCCTGAGACTGCACACCTCGCGGTTGTGGAGGTCTTTGGCATTTAAAAAGCCGCGACCTCCACACTTCCGCGGGATGTACAGTCTCATAACAGACGAGCGTGGGTGCAACATGCGGTGAGTAGTGAGCAGTACACGCACCCTTCGATCCAGGGCATCCAGCTCAGTCTGAGTCCACCTTAGTATGCCAAAGGAGTATGTGAGCAAGGGCATAACCCAGGCGTTGAATGCGCGCACCTTATTGCCACCCGACAAAAAACTATTAACTACTTTTGTCAGGCGACAGAAGAAGCGCTCCTTCACCGCCTGCTTTATGCCCTCACCCTCAATACCCAAAGACTGTGACATACCAAGATATTTGTAGGTTTCTGCTTCGGAGAGAGATCTGAGTGACATTGTCTCAGAAAGCTGTAAATTTGTTGAATTTACAACTTTCCCCCGCTGTACATGCATGACCGCACATTTATCTACACCAAATTCCATTTTGATGGCGCTACTGAAAACTTCTGTTGTTTTCAGTAGCTCCAACAGGTCCTGTCTATTTGGTGCAAATAGCTTGAGGTCATCCATGTAGAGCAGATGAGAAATGACCTCACCCCCTCTCCGCAGCTGGCAACCTAGCCCCGAATCCTTCAGCAGAGTGCTGAGCGGATTCAGCGCTAGGCAGAACCACAAGGGACTCAGACTGTCACCCTGGAAAATACCTCGCTCAATCCTGATAGAGTCTTGCGGACCAGAGGAGCCGTCTCCTCCTCCCGGTTGACGAAGGACTGTGGTCCACTGCCCCATGCAAGCACTTAAGAAGGATCTTAAAGCTGCATCAACTTTATACAGCTCTAAGATCCTCCTCAGCCATGAATGAGGCACCGAATCATAGGCCTTCTTATAGTCAATCCAAGCGGCCGAGAGGGCCCCTCTGCTCCGCCGGACTCGTTGGCAAATGGTCATGTCTATGAGGAGGAGCTCTTTAGTACCACGCGACCCAACCCTACATCCATTTTGAGCAGGGGCCAAAATGTTGTTCGCAACAATGTGCGTGTTAATTTTTGCTCTTAAAATGGATGTAAGGAGCTTGTACAGCGTAGGCAAGCACGTGATGGGTCTGTAGTTCTTCGCTTCCGTGGTACTACCGGACTTGTAGAGCAGGGAGGTAACACCAGTTGTTAAGAGATGTGGCAGGGAACCGAGCTCGAGGGCTTGCTGGAACTGTGTTGCCAAACGTTCATGTGAGCATCGAAACCACTTCAGCCAGAAGTTGTGCAATCCATCCGGTCCCGGACTTTTCCAGTTCGGGGCAGTACGGATGGCACAACTTATGTCTTCGGGGCTGATGGTAACAGACCCCATGGGTTCGATGGACTCACACTCACGTTCGACAACACCGATCCAGGCACCTTCAGTGTGTTCGACAGGCACCGACCAGATACTACGCCAAAAGTTACCCATGGCAGTAGCATCCGGTCGCTGACCGTCGCACACACGATGGTCGGTTCCCTCCCACTTCCGGTATACCTTCCTTTGGTCACTCTGGAAAAGGCGATTCTGCTGGTATCGGTCCACACGCTCTCTGTAGCGGCGAATACGGCTTGCCCATGCATAGACTTTCTGCTTCAGAAAGTCAATGCGTTCCGTGACACAAGTCGCAAAGGCTTGGTTCACGAAGCGCATAACTCGGGGGCGGTCATTGCCCCCCCCTGAAGCAGATCAGCTTTGCAATGAGAGTCCTAAACGTATTGATACGCCGCTCAATTCGTACTTGCCAGGCAGGGACACCCCCGGCGGTCCTAGGTGCACGGTCAGCGTCCGGAAACTTGACGCGAGCAACACGGCACGCCGCGATGGCCCCGCAGTACAGAATTGAGTGTGTGTCAATAAGATCTTCGCTAGCCCGTAAATACGGGTCTAGGAGATCGTTTAGGGCTCCCATTAGCGCTAAATTACGTCTATTCACGGGCAAGCGCGGTAATCGTGGCCTAGAGTTGGGTGTGGAGCGATATCGCGTAATCGCCTCTTCCAAAGCCCTCCTCAGTTGCTCATTGGTCTGGGTACTCACAGTCTGATTAGCACAGTCCTCGTCGACACTGGGATCCACCCGCGGCACCCCCGGTGCCATGTCGGGTGTGGGCACTGGAGCCGGCGACGTGGCGGGCGGGTCCCGCGCCAAAGCGGAAGCTGTGCGAGCAGAAAGTGCCTCCAGGCGTAGCCGATCAAGCGTCGCGTCATCCAACCGCTTGAGCCGTTGAATGACGCGCACCTGATCCGATAGGCGTTGCGCAGTCACGGACAGGTTAGTTTCCCCCTCTGTCGCCCCAAAGTACGCTCGCATGCAATTTTCGTTCATTTCTTGAGTCCATCGCATGCGGCGCACTACACCACCGGCAGCGGGAGCCGCGGGCAGGGCGGAGTGCCCCACAGGCCCCAAGCGTGCCGGCAGCGGTGGTCGTCCTCTTCGCGCAGGTGGTCGTGGCGGAGGGGACGGCGGCCCGCGCTCGTCACAGCTCGACTCGCTGGTGTCGGGCGCTGTAGCGAATTCGTCACCCGACGAAGATGGCGAAGAGCTGGATGGCGCGGGCGGAGATGGTGGGCGTGCGCGTTGTGCCGCTCGTGAACGCGTCCTCGTAATCATTATTTATTTTGTTTCATTCGTTATTTAGTTCTCGCCGATATGTAACTTTGACAGCTTGTCAATTCCCATGTAAAATCCAAGTTGGCTCCATAGTAAAGTCCGTGCCGTATTTTGGGTAAAAAACACATGATGGGAGACAATAATGTACATATATAACGGTGTAAAAGTGCAATTCAGGCGTAGAAAACATAAAAAACGAATTTTCTAAATAAATATGAAAAAATGACGTGTTGATGTTGTCAGCGGGTTTTTTTTTTTAATTATTATTATTATTATTAGCTTTTAATTAGGTATATTTTAAGTTATTATTTATTTCGCTTGTTTTTTATTTAAAATTATAATCTTTATTCATTAAGTTTATATTTAATCTGAAATAAATATATATGTATTAATCAGTTTGTAAGTTAAGTACAAAAATAAATGATTATTACCCAATGAACAAAAATCACATATCACAAAAAAATCTGTCTATGCACTTCTCCTGTTCGCTGACAGACATGCCAGGAGAGTAGCATACTCATTGTTTTCTTACTAACCCGTTCTCGTTCTTCTTGTTACGTTTAATATCCTGGGAGATGTCTCGGACGCCTCGTTTGACTTGAGAAATATTGAACGCAGTCATCAGGAACAGAATCAGGTTAACGCAGATCAGTATGAAAATCGGAACATTTAAGTACAGTAAGTGAGCTACAGCTGTAACAACAATTTGGTTATAAGTTTTAACTTTAATTATAACGGAACTTTTACAGTACGAGTACTTAGTCTAGTCGCGGTCGCCGCGCGCTCGCTGCTGTAGCCCCGCACCCGCACTGGATCTGTGTCGCCATCACACAACACCAGCTACCAGGGGCGCATGAGTGCTTAGGATGTTTTCAAATCATGTTTCTGAGATACACGGACGTTAAGGTTAAGTACTTAAATCAAGGGAATGGTGGATAGACTGAATGACAAACGATATAAATCATCTAAGTGAGGAGACTACTGTTGAAAAATGGAGGAAATATAGCTAAATAATAGTAAATATCATCCGAAGGAAGTCCACTACCGGATATGGGCCTCCCCCAATTTGATGGGGGGTTAATGCCATAATCACCACGCTTGACATGCGGGTTGGCGATCGCAGTATCTCCACCGCACTCATTAAACACTCATTAAATAGTTTTTAAATAACTTAATAATATATTGGGACCAAAAGTTTCTCAAGTGGCGACTGCGTTAACGGAAGGCACAGCGTGGGTTGGCTTCCCATAACGTGGGCTTGTAACATTTCAGATGCTACATAGATATCTACATAGCCACCTAGCTGATAACAACTATTATATAACAGTCTTTAGGTCGATTTATTTAATTAATTTCGTACGAAAGAATCGAGTCAATTACACATACGTAAAATAAAATCAAGTAATTAAACACTAGTAAATGAATTATTATTATTTTGTAATTATTGAGCCATCGTAAATATCGAAACAATAAAATTACAGTGGTTATCGTACTGGAAGGCGCAGCGTAGGTAGGCCTCCCACAAGGTGGTGATCCAGGACTGATGATCTGGCAAAGGTCGTGGGAGTCCGCTGGATTGTGGTCATTGTGGCACTCTTTGGGGGCGGCCAATGTCCAGCAGTGGACGTCCTTCGGCTGATATGATGATGAAATAAATATTTGCGGACCATCTTACACAAACGGCCTTAGTCCCAAACTAAGCAAAGCTTGTACTATGGATACTAGGCAACGATATACATACCTGTAATATACAAGGTGGCCCATTCAAATCGGTCAGTATGGGAAAGTCTGAAACTATAAGACATACGAAGATTTGTTCTTAGGAACCATGTCACCGATATTGATAAAAAGAAAAACTGCATTCATACATTTGAAAAAAAACACTGTACCCAGCTAGGGAATCGAACCCGGTTATTTTGAAAAAATAAACTTACACTATTTCTATTCAGATATCGTTTGTGTAGGTCTTAAGCAGTAAATCTCTAAGAAACATAATGTCTAAAATGAATAAAATCCATTTTTTTCACATACTTTAATTTATCATAGTAGGTGTTCAAAGTGACCACCGTTACAATATTCAACAAGTTCAGGCATGTAAAATTGTCTCTATGGTTGTTTGTACCTCTCTACTTGTAAAATCGGTGACATGATTCCTAAGAACAAATCTTCGTATGTCTTATAATTTTAGACTTTCCCATACTGACCGATTTGAATGGGCCACCCTGTATATAGATAGTACTTATAGATACATATACAAATCATCTTAGACAGAGACAGAATAAGTAATAGTACATAACAGGGATTTGAACCCAGGACATTAAGGTCCAAAAGGGCCCCCCTGCGTTTGGACCATTTCGTGTATTTTTTGTTTTTTTTTTTGTTGATGATTCTTCTGTTACTCATTTTTTGAATCAGAAATAAATGTTTTTCTATTTGTATTTATTTCAAAGGTGGTAGTCCCGTTTCCTGGCTGATTGTACCTATTGATACTGTCAGCTTTAGAGTCTTAGTCCAGCAGCACACATCAGGTTCCTGGAAAAGTTTCCGTGGCATTGGGGTTGGGATAAGGTTCTATTCTATTGGGATTGCGTCAGTATGAACCCCCTACATCCTGAGTCTCCAAACTGTGTCAGAGTCAGAGAGCCTGGCCTGACCTGTGTTTATAGCCTGAGTCACTCGAATATATAGGTATTTCATTCTCTCTTCAGAAAGACTTATAGTAGGTAATTAAAATCATAATTACGTTCAATTTTACACGCATTGTCCCAAAGGTTTAATTTGACGAATCCTGGCAAACTCGTGAGGTCTGACAGGTCGGTAATGACAACAAAGAGCGTGGGCAAGACGGGTAAGCCCCACGCATACGCGCAGTACCGCCGGAACTTCCACATCTGACTATATTTACTGTACAAGTTCCTGAAAACAAATGCAATATTTAAATTAAACAAAAAGCTCTCCTCATTAAAGCTAATTGTAAAGTTTTATGCTTAATAAAAAGTAAAGCTTCTATGAGTTTTGGATAGACACCAGATGATAAGACACAATAATTTTACTTTTGTGACGTTCGTGCCTTATATTAAGCTAGTGATTAAAACTACCAATTATCGTGTCTTACTCGTCGATTAAAACATCAAAAAAAATAGTGTCAAGGTGCAACTATCTGAGAAATAATTCAAGAACTACTCCTAAAAGATCTCATGTTTTTCCTTTGCAATACCATAATAACAAATTATTTATTTGGATTAATAGTACATTACTACAGAGGCCGGGACAAAAGGGGTTGCCGGCCGAAGACATATAGACGGATAGCTCTAAGGCCGGCAACCCCATATTTCCCGCCGAGGTATGTATAGTGCTTTTCTCAAACATGCAATGAAATAAACAACAAAAAAATCAAAGTTTTATTTCTAATACGCATAGTGGCAGAATGTCATGATGCCTGTGCCACAAATTTATGAGGAATGGAAATAGGCCTGCAAGATTTGTATGAAATTCCATTAACTACCTCTTGTCCTAGCCGCACCTGAAACGTCATACTTCGCAGCCTATTATAAGGAACATAACATCAATATTTCATTGCATGTTTGAGAAAAATAGGATTATTATAATATTTTATTAGGTAAATGAAAGTTTTCATACTTACGCACCTAAAAGTCCACCAGATATCAAAAGACATAACATTCGTCCAACAGAAAGTTGCTAACATCAAGTAATAGAATATTATAACTGAAATAGAAAAATAAGTAAGTGAAACCAAGTGGAAAATGGAATGATGTTTAGGCATGTGCAATTGATACAAAATTCTTAAGACGCCTTTAACTTGTCCACTGGTAAATAATTGTGATTATTTAAAGTACGATTGATATTGAAAATAGGAGGCCACTATGTAATGACTGTATTTTGTACTTAAGTACTTTTTCAATTCATCAAACTAGTTTTTAACCGACTTCAAAAAAGGAGGAGGATTTTTTAAATGTCTGTTACCTCAGAACTTTCGATTGGGTGGACCGATTTTGATAATTCTTTTTTTTATTTGAAAGCTGGTGCTTCCGTTGTGGTGCTATTTCAATTTGTTCCAATTCTGACAGTGGTATCCATGGGAATATCATATAAATCTTAAATTTGCATTAGGTATGTGCACGACAAATGGACGAATGAATCGGTTGACATCGGTTTTTTTTTGTAAAAATTTTATATTATTATTTTCTTACGTTCCTCGATCTATGCGTCCGAAGTAGTGGCCTCCTTTTTTTTCAATATCTATCGTTAAAAAATATACACAAGTATTTATGTTTGGCGCTAGTGGACACGTTAAGAGTCCCCCGTACGCTCGACCGAACTCGATTCTCCATACAAACGTAGTTTCGTACTCATTTTAAAACGCCATGCTGAAATAACATGAAACTTTGTATACACAATGGGTTCCGCCATATCTAGGTCATAAATTAGTTTCTATGGCTAGAAATTAGAATGGAATAAAAACAGCGAGTTTATGAATATTTAGTTCTTTTTTATTTTTTGAATTATTTAGGTCTTAAATGAAAACCTTAATAACTGCTGTTGTTTTTCTCCATTATAATTTCAAGCAACAGAAACTGATTTACGACCTAAATATATCGGATCCCCTTGTGTATACAAAGTTTCAAATGATTCCAGCATGCCATTTTAAAATGAGAGCGAAACTACGTTTGTATGTAGAATCGAGCTTACTGCGGACTCTTAAAGCAGATTTGAAAACAACTTACTTAGAATTTGGCACGCATTTGGAATCTCTGAAATTATTCCATGAACAGTCAAGAAAACGAGTAGGACCTTGGTAAAAAAGAAAGCGAAGTAGGTGGCCATGCACGCCATTAGTGTAAGGCCCGCTAGATTACGCAGTTCCGTCAGCAGCGCGTACACCGCCAGGACCAGAAGAAAGAACACACACGACACCAGCAACCCTGGAACATGAGCATAACAATCTTCCTGGCTCCGTCTATTGCGTGCATTGCGTCCCGGTATAATGCTCGAGAAGCCGTCGACATGTTCATGCTGATTTCGTGACATTTATTTGTTTTGTGCCCGAGTAATCTTTAAGAGACCGGCCAAGTGCGTGTGGGATCACGCACAAAGAAGGGTTCCGTACTGACACATGCTAGTCTACATTTGAAACCACTATATAAGTACAATACGTTAAATCCACAAAAATCGTATCTTCATAGGGAACTCACGGCACTTACATCCTTTTTTTTTGCGCAAGACAGTTTTTCAGTGATTACTCAAAAACCGTTAGACCTATCGTAATCAAACCAAAAATCGTTGAAAGTATTTATTGATGTTCAGTACCTCAATTTTTTTCAGAATTTTTCACTTCAGTTTAGAAATTAGAGGGAGAGGGAGGTAGAGCTGTCAAAGTCATAAGAAGTCCCCTGACTTCTTACGAATTTGACAGCTAATATTCCGCCAACGGTTGACTTAAAAGAAAAAGTTTTTGCGAAACCTCAATATCATTTTTAAAGTCCTAGCCATAGATACCCCACCCGCTTATGTGCATTAATAAATATAATAATAATAATAATAATAAGCCCGCAGGGTAGCTTGTGGCGAGCTATTGGGGAGTGACGACCCCACGGACCCGAGTGCGCCAGAGAGTCGGTCAGGGTCTCCGTCTCCGGCGTGTCTTCGTCGGTCGGAGTGGAACCCCAAGGGGACCCGCAGGACTCTCGGCTTGCCTTCATTGGCCGTCCAGAGAGGAGTCGTCAGAGCTATATGCTCGTAGGGTGGAAGTGAAACTTGCATAAGTCGCGAGTGGGCACGGTGGCTGTTAACAGCCACTGGGTAGAAAGCGGTGCACACCTCTCCACACCCTGAGCCGCTCACACCGATGTTGCTCCTGGCCGTCTTTACGACGGCAGTTTCAGGGGCCCATCTAGGCAGCGGCGAGTCACCACCTGCCTCGATAACGGTGTAAGCATTGTTATGACAGGTGTCCGGAACCTTAGTAATAGCCTAATAACCTAATTTCTTGACCAGCCAAACTTCAACACCATAGCCCAGTAATCTTTTCATTTTATTTACAATAGTCCCAACGCCTGCTGGGACCGGTTCACAGGTATCTATTGATGTGCCCATGAAGACGAGGCATTCGAATTTTTGGTAGTGTTCTTTTCGATATTCTAAGCAAACCAGTTACTCTACGCATATGAAATTTTGATATGTTAATTTTCATTATATAATCTAACAAACTGGGATCGGAAAACACGCAAAGCGAAAATTTTCTCGATAGTTTTTCGTTCCAAACTATGGTCCATTTTTTTATTCTTTTGCTAATTATTCCGGAACTATAAGCATCCAACCTTTGAAATTTTCAGACACGACGGTAATACTATCTATCTAGCAAACTGGGATATATCATTTTATTTACTTGTGTAGTTTATTTTATATGAATTATTTTATAAATTCGGGAGTTATGCCGCATACGCCTTTGTGTTCATGAGCGCCATCACTGTCTTTTGTCTCTTTTTTTACCCGCGAAAGCAATTGACGCTATCTCATCAAGACTCCGCCTTCAGACGCTTGTGGCTTTTGCCGACGACGGATGTGTGCCAAAATTGCGCTGATTTCGTAAATGAAAGCGGACGGAGCACAGCAGAGCAAAAAGCCAATGGAGTCATCATCATTGACAGTTTTAAATTTGGACAACTATTCCGTCGATACAATTCGGTCAGTAGTCAAAAGCTATTTATGCGTGTATATATATATATATATATAGATTATGTAAAGCATAAACTCATATCAAAAGCATATCAAAGAAAACGCATCATGTCAATATACGTGTCTAATAATACTTAGTAATGAATAGATATGGCGATTTTTACACATTATTACTGAACCGAATTCATCGCTTACAACTGAAATGCATTCGACTTTTTTTTGGGTCGGCTCGTGACCACGGATGTTGTAATACATTCGAAACGTCGGCCAAACCTCCAAAAAAGGTGAATACATTTCAGTATACGCGATTAAGTTCCTTTTAACAATAATAAGGTACGGCGATACTTTTTTCCTCAAAATTGATTCTGAGGGCTTATTGTCCAACGCGCTTGAAATCGCCACGTGCTCGTTTCGTCAGGTTTTGTTTGGGCTGACAATTAGTATCGAAAATAGTCACACTGCACAGTCATGCACAAACCCTGCTGTTGTCGACAATATTTGTGAAGGAATGACTTATATTATCATCATCATTGCAGCCGGGAAACGTCCACCTACTAGTATACTACAATATTTATATATTTCTAGAAAACTTTATTATATGATTAAATACTTTATACTTTTTTTTCAACTGAAAGTATGACATCTTATTAAAATACATTCATGTGTTCAATACATTCAATACAACAATACAATCCTTTTTTAAATATTAATTGTATCACAACTATGTATCTTAACGCAGAATTTCACGACTGACACAGCAATATCTAGACACGCGGCAGCGTGTCCAGCCAAGTTCACCCCGGGAACTGACGGACAGCATCCGTGTGTTATTTTACAAGAACCGTTTGGAGCCACTTTTGACCCCTCAATAACTCCAAGTCTATTTAACATAAAAGAATGAAATTTGGTACATGTATTAAGATCCTTTAGAACAACTAGAACCTCAAATTTCATAAATATAGGTGAAATAATTATTGAGATATTAAAGTCTAAAAAACGGCATTTTTACCACTGACTGACTGACTAGTAATCAAAAACCTAACCCACTTTCAGGTGACCTAGAAAAGTAAAATTTGGCATCCAGCTTGGTAATAGTGTACATGCACATAAAAAATCAGAAAACTCTAATTTTTTCATTAGTTTTCTTATTATTATTAGTCGTTACCTCAGAACTCCATCATTTATTAACCGATTTGGATAATTCTTTTTATGTTTGAATTGGTATACTTTCGGGGTGGTCCCATTGTCATCAGGTCAGAGTAAGATTTGAGATTTAAATGGGTGACAAGTACCGTAGATTCTCTGAAATAGTGGCAAGTCCGGCACTACATTATTTACAGTAAAATTAATTTACTGCGGCTTAATGCATTTTGATTTTTAACTTGGCAGTTTTCTTAAATATCCTACAGCTTTTATGGTATTATACATATGCATAGAAAACTGCCAAGTTAAGGCTCAAAATGCATTAAGCCACAGTAAATTAATATTAATGTAGTGCCGGACTTGCCACCATTTCAGAGAATCTACGGAACTTGGCACCCGTTTAGATCTCAAATCTTTTGTCGGTGAAGAAGACAACCAAACATCGCATTTTCTTAATATTGAACTTGGCTCCCATTTTCACATTTATGTTTTTGATGGGATATCATTACTTTTTGTCAATCTTCGCCAAATGATGCTTTTTAAGAGCGAATGCACGAGTTACTTTACAAAATACCCAAATCGCTATAGGTGCACCTCAAATATTTGAAGAGTTCCCTAGATTTCTCCTGGATCCTATGATCAAATTCTTACCTGATATCTATGGGACTACACCTGAACTATACCGTTTCAAACAAAAAAAGAATTTTCCAAATTGGTTAATAAATGACGGAGTTCTGGGGTAACTAGCATAAATAATAATAATAAAAAAACTAATAAAACAATCACTGTTTTCGGATTTTTTCTGGTGTACACAGACAATTATCAAGCTGCATGTTAAATTTTAGCTTTCTAGGTCACCTAGAAGTGGGTTAGGTTTTTGATTACTAGTCAATCAGTCAGTCAGTGGTAAAAATGCCGTTTTTTGGAATTTAATATCTCAATAACTATTGAACCTATATTTATGAAATTTGGGTTTCTTGTTTTTCTAAAGGATCTTAATACGTGTACCATTTTTTTTTATGTTAGATAAATTTGGAGTTATTGGGGGGTCAAAAGTGGCTCCAAACGGTTCGTGTAATATAACACACGGCTGCTGTCCGCTAGTTCCCGGGGTGAACTTGGCTGGACACGCTGCCGCGTGTCTAGAGCATTCGCTAGTGAAAAGTACCATTTGGTGAAGTTTGACAAAAAGGAATGATATCCCATCAAAAAGATAAATGTGAAAATGAGAGCCAAGTTCAATATTAAGAATATGCGACGCATGGTTGTCGTCTTCACCGACAAAAGAATTGAGATCTAAATGGGTGCCAAGATTCATAGATTATCTAAAAAGGTGCCAAGTCTGGCACTAGATTGTTTGCAGTAAAACTAATTTATTGCGACTTAATGCATTTTGAGCTTAAACTTGGCAGTTTTCTTAAATACCCAACAGCTTTCATGGTATTATAACATACTGTCACGCGTCGCATATTCTTAATATTGAAATTGGCTCTCATTTTCACGTTTATGTTTTTGATGGGTACGAGGGTAAAACTGAAAGTTTCGGGAATAGAAGAAAATATGCAGTATAAGTGAGTTTATTTATTTTTATTGTTTTTCAAAATATTCTCCTTTGTATTTCATGCACTTATGCATGCGTTCAAACCAGTCCATAAAGCACTTTTTGAACTCTGAAGTAGGGGTCGACAAAATGGCTATTTTATAGGCCTCCACTGCTTCTTCTGGCGTCTGAAACCGCTGACCACGCAGTTTGTCCTTGATTCTGGGGAATGTAAAAAAGTCGTTGGGACTTAAGTCAGGGCTATATGGAGGGTGGTCCAATATTTCGACTTTTTCACCGTCCAGGTACTCAGTTGTTGTCCGGGCGGTGTGTGGGCTGGCGTTGTCGTGGTGAAGGATGATGCGACGACTAGGGTTTGTTTTTCGGAGTTCAGCAAAGACGTTCGGCAAACAAATAGTGGTGTACCAATCAGCATTGACTGTTCTACGATCCTCAAGAGCCACAGTAGCTACGTGACCAGATTTAGAGATAAACGTAGCCACCATCTTCTTAGCCGTACTGCGAGAACGAACAACTTTTGTGGGTTTGAGCTCGTCTTCGAAGACCCATACTCGGGATTGGTTTTTAGTTTCAGGCTCATAAGCGTATATCCACGACTCGTCACCTGATACTATGCTAAAAACAGCATTTGAGCGTCCCTTGTTAAATCTTTTCAAAGTTTTGCGGCACCAATTGACACGGACTATTTTCTGCTCGTCAGACAATAGGTGAGGTATCCAACGGGAAAATAACTTTTTCACGCCTAATTCTTCTTTTAAAATAATTTGTATTTGACTCATTCCAATACCCAGGTGCTCTTGAATTTCCCGATATGTCACATGTCGGTCTTCATTTATCAGACGACGCACAACATCGACGTTTTCTTGCGTGACTGCCGATTTTGGTCGACCTTCACGCACTTCGTCGGTGAGGGATACACGGCCACGTTGAAATTCTGAATACCACCTGTATATTGTAGTCTTTGAAGGAGCTTCAATATTAAAAGCAGCAACCATCCGCTCTTCACATTGTTTTTGTGTTAGTCCACTTTTAAAGTCATAATAAATCATAGCTCTGAAATTTTCACGGCACAATTCCATTTTAAGCAGTGACTCGACGACTTCAATAAACAATTGAAACCGAACCATACTTTTTTTTTCTAAGTGGCCAGTGTGTTGAGATAAGGAAACTTCAGAGATTATAAAAAGGTATAATACATGTTAAAAATAAATTAATAAGTATTCGATTCCCGCCACTTTCAGTGCAAGCCTCGTACTTATTTTTCCATACAGCTGTTGGTTTGATAAGTGGCACGTGACGTCATATTGTAGGAGCCTTTTCGGAGGCCACTAGCATCGAGCTAGGTTTGTCCTTGGTTTGTTGACCAACTACAATAATGACATTTGATTTTCATCAAAAACTGGTTCAAATGGCACCATGAAAAAAAATAGTTAACGTATTTCAATAAAAAAATCTCTATTCATTCTATGTTCTTCCCCCCCCCGCACGCGCGAGCATGGCGAACGAGTGTATCTAGCGGTGGCGGGTTGGCGCGGGTGATGGGCGGAGCAAGCGTGGGAATTATTTTAGGTTGCCTCGTCTGAATGGGTTGTAGCAGGTGTATTACATAGTAAAACTCTCCAAAGGGCCTCTACGTGTTGGATCTGTGTCCCCACGCAAGCCTACCAAAAGAACGGGATGTAATGGCCCGTGAATCTCGAAGTAGAAACATAATAATAATAATAATCGGCGTAGGGATGTGACGACCCCATCGCCCACTGGATTTCCAGTGCAGTCAGTCAACGTAGGGCAGCTTATGGCGAGCTGTTAGGGAGCAGCGACCGACTATGTACCCGAGTGCTCCTGGGGGTGTCCTGTGGGTTGGTTGTATGAACAGGCTCCCCGCCTCTGGCTTGCCTTAACCGGCTGTCCAGAGTGGAGTCGCTGGAGCTGTTGCTCGGGGGTGGATGTGGTCACCTAAGTGGCGAGTTGGCTATATGTTTAAAATCCAGTGCCACCTCTCTACCCCCAGCCCTCTGCACCGGTGTTGCCCTAAGGCCATTTTGTTAATGTCGCTATTTATAGGGGGGCCCATTTAGCAGAGGGCGAGTCACCATCTGCCTGAGATAAAAATGCGGGACAGTTTTATTAGGCAGATGTCTGTTGTCTCACTCAATAGCCCAGCCATTAGTCCATCATATTCACCCTATTGTCCGGTTCATTTAAATCCCATCAACCAGCAATAGTCCCTGTACACCCTGGTGGGTGCTGTCTCTGTGTGCGTTCCATGACACGGCTAGGGACAGCATCCGCTCGGTGTACTCCTTGCATTTCATTAAATTGTCGAAAGGGCCTCTACGTGTTGGCTATGTGGTACTCGGTTGGTACTTCGGCTCTGCGCACGCCTTCCAAAGGTCCGGGACACCATTGTCCCATGAGCGGAAAAGACATACAATAATAATAAATAATAATAAAAAAATCAGCGGTTCATGGAATACACCTTTTTTAATAATTGCAGTGCTTATAGTCTCCGAGTAAATCGACTGCGACATACGGATGGACGGACGGACACACATGGCGGAACTATAAGGGTTCCATTTTCGCCATATTTGCTACGGAACCCTAAAAAGGAGTCGCATGTAGCCTCAAATAGGTTCTAGGTACAGTACGAACCCCGGAATTTACTATTGATAGCATCATGCAACCTAGAAGCGTCCAAAAATATAGCCAAGACCAATGAAAACAGATAAGCGTATCAAATATCCGTCAATTTCTGATTTTACATTTCACTAAAAATCACAGGATTTGAAGTCACTATCGAAATATGACGCCGGCTTTATGATTTTGGAGATGCTTACCATATACTGTAAGCATTTCTGGACCATTTGAAGGCGACTCGCCGTCACTCGTCCTCGGCTTACAAACCACGACACTCGGAGTGACCGAGACAAGAGTACCGAGGTTGCCAGACAAGTAAACCTGGTGTTCGATGCAAAACTGACGCGGTTCCAAAGGCTGCCAGATATTGGCATGGTAAAAAATAAATTTGCCATCCTGAAAAATTACAATAATCACAATACTGTAAGGGCCTACGCTAGCTGGCGCGGGTGCACGGAGCGGGCGCACGCCTGCGGGTACTCGCTCTATGCAACATGCAACTCATACTATTTTTCGATAGGCGTGCGCTCGCTCCGTGTAATCCGCGCCAGCTAGCGTAGGCCCTAAGACTAACCTACAGTAAGATTATAATATTTTTGTTGTGGGAAGTGTAACTAGATGCCCAATAAGAGACTGCGCTGTTCTGCAGAGACAATTTTATGATATATTTTTTTAGGTACTGCAATTGTGGCAAGCTATCGTCACCAATATGTCCAATGGCATTTTATGGCATCGCCACTTTCATGTCTCTGTTTTTAAAAATTCACGCCACAGCCTATGACATGGTCACATGGTCGAGTAAGTTCATAATAACCGTATAAATACCTAGTCTAGCCATAAGTTCTGTTACTGGCAGTTAACAATGATTTTAAGAAAAATAATAATTCGAATTTCGAATGTTGTGTTTTGACGTAAGTACTTGGATGTTTTTGCCACCATTTATATACAATATAATATTAAAATAAGTAAATTAATAATGGAGTGGGGTGTCAAAGAAAATAGAATTGCTGTGATTGCTCTGCATAAGGTAGGAATGGAGCCGTCCCACATTTTTGAGACACTAAAAAAGTTAGAGATCAGTCGAATGTTTGTGTATCGTACCATTCAAAGATACACCAAAACGTCCTCTGTCGATGACAGTAAAAGATCTGGCCGACCACGTACTGTTAGAACAAAACAAGCCGTTAATGCTGTAAGGGCCAGAATTCGCCGAAATCCCATAAGAAAACAGAAGATCCTTTCTAAGGAAATGAAAATACCACCTAGGACACTTTCGCGTATAATCAAAGATGACTTGAGTCTTGCAGCTTACCGACGATATACAGGACATATGTTAAATCAGTCACTAAAGGACAAGAGAGTTGAAAGATCAAAAAGCCTTTTATCTCGATACGCACATGGGAAATATAAAAATATTCTTTTCACGGATGAAAAAATTTTTACTATCGAGCAGCACTACAACAAACAAAATGATAAAGTGTACGCACACAACTCTCGAGAAGCTAAAGAGATAGTTGGAAGGATTCAGCGAGGTCATCATCCCGCTTACGTCATGGTTTGGTGGGGTGTGTCGTATCAAGGCGTCTCTGAGATACATTTTTGCGAAAAAGGAGTGAAAATTTCAGCTAAAGTGTATCAGGATACGATTTTAGAAACAGTAGTTAAACCACTAAACGACACAATGTTCAAAAATGTACACTGGACCTTTCAGCAGGACTCAGCCCCGGGTCATAAAGCTCGCACCACCCAGATTTGGCTGCAAAGGAATGTTCCGGACTTCATCAAGGCAGATGATTGGCCCTCTTCCAGTCCCGACTTAAATCCCCTGGACTATAAATTGTGGTCAGTGTTAGAGGACATGGTCTGCTCTAAACGCCATGCCAATATCGATTCTCTAAAAAAATCTTTGAAGGTAGCAGTGGCAAATTTCCCAATGGATACAGTGCGTGAATCTATAGACGTGTGGCCGGATCGTTTGAGGGCGTGTATTAAAGCTAAAGGCGGGCATTTTGAATAAAAAATATATTGTTTAGAAACCTTATTAACTTACCTATAAATAAACATTTACTTATGGTAAATTAATTACATCCTTTTAAAAATATGTTTCATTTCATTTGTAACAGAACTTATGGCTAGACTAGGTAAATTAAATTAAAAATTAGGAATACAGAAAAAAGAAACAATAGTGATCTATCAAAGCTGAGAACATCCCATTTTATCATTAAGACAACTAGAATCGCGGTTCTGGAGTACACAAGTAATAGATTGTCTGTCCACGCGCAAACCCACAGGTTGTAGGGAACGTTGCAAGCGTGGGCCAGAATTTGTAGATATGGTGGAGACAAAAATCGGGATCTCGAAAAATCACTCTAGATAGTTCAATTCAAGGAAACAAGCGCGCCTTCGTGAATGTACAAACGACTGACCATTCTTAACCCTTATTATAATGTATATAAAGTGCACAAATGGTCAGTTAACTGTGTTGGTGATGGTACACAACTACTTAGCTAGACACGCATCAGCCAAGTTCACCCCAGGAACTGGCGGACAGCAGTCGTGTATTATTTTACACGAGCCGTTTGGGGCCACTTTTGACCCCTCAATAACTCCAAATCTACTGAACATAAAAAAAAATATTTAGTTCCTTTAGAACAACTAGAACCCCAAATTTCATAAATATAGGTGAAATAGTTATTGAGATATTAAAGTCCAAAAAACGGCATTTTTACCACTGACTGATGACTGACTGACTGACTGACTAGTAATCAAAAACCTAACCCACTTCCAGGTAACCTAGAAAGCTGAAAGTCGACACGCAGCTCGGTAATTGTGTGTGTACACCAGAAAAAACAGAAAACAGTGTTTTTTTTTTTAGTTTAGTTATTATTATTATTTATGCTAGTTACCTCAGAACTCCGTCATTTACCTCTATTAACCGACTTGGAAAGTTCTTTTTTGTTTGTTTGTAACGGTATACTTCAGGGGTGGTCCCATAGTTATCAGGTAAGAATCTGATCATAGGATCCTGGATTAATCTAGGGAACTCTTCAAATATTTGAGGTGCACCTATGTATAGCGATTTGGGTATTTTGTATAGTAACTCGTGCATTCGCTCTTGAATAGCACCATTTGGTGAAGTTACACAAAAAGTAATGATATCCCATCAAAAAAATAAAATATGTGAAAATGGCAGCCAAGTTCAATATGCGATGCGTGGTTGTCGTCTTCACCGACAAAATAATTGAGATTTAATGGGCGCCAAGTTCCGTAGATTCTCTGTTTGCGCTACACTGTTTACAGTAAAACTAATTTACCGCGGCTTAATGCATTTTAATTGAGCCTTAACTTGGCAGTTTTCTATGCAGTATGATATAATACCATGAAAGCTGTTGGATATTTAAGAAAACTGCCAAGAAAAGAAGTGAGGCAAAATACAATGTCCGACGTGCTTCAATTTTTATGAGACCGCCTTTATTTAGATTTAAACGGAGTTACATGGGATCACGCGGGAACAGGGTAACAAAATCTGACACATGCATTCTACACGCGCTGAACCAGTTGTTTTGTATGAGATAACAAACAACCATCTATCACGGTGTCAGCGTAGAGCTTCGACAGAACTAATGTTTCACATAACTTAAGAGGGCGCAGTACGCTCGGTTCTCCATACAAACGTATTTACGCTCTCATTTTAAAACGCCATGCTAGAATAACATGAAACTTTGTATACACAATGGGTATACTAGGTCGGGTAGGCTAGGTCGAAAATTAGTTTCTGTTGCTAGAAATTGTAAAAGAAAAAAAATACAGAGGTTTTTGAGTTTTTTACGGCTTGTATGAAAACCTTAAATAATCGCTGTATTTTTTCTCCATTATAATTTCAAGCAACAGAAACTAATTTTCGACCTAGATATGCCGGATCCCATTGTGTATACAAAGTTTCATGTTATTTTAGCATGGCGTTTTAAAATTAGAGCGTAAATACGTTTGTATGGAGGACCGAACGCACGGCGCACTCTTAATGCGCAAATCAACGTTCAGGTAGTCACGAACCCGATACAGGACTTTCAGACGGCAAAAACAATTTCGAACAGTTCGAGACCATGGCTTTCAAATCTATAAAAGCATGTCAGGCCATGCTCAGTGTAGGGTTCCGTAGTTGCCCAATGAACTTACTTTAAACAAACACAATAACTAAAGGGAATACTTTCGCAGCGTTTCATAGTGTCTTTTACTAAGAAGGGAAGACTTTTTACGATAACTCAAAAACAGCTTAACTGATCATGTCCGCTATAGTATTCGTTGAAAGTCTGTATTAAGCATTACTTTCATGATGTTTTTTTTTTTTTATTTCAGACAGACAGACAGACGGACATGGCGAAACTATAAGAGTTCGTAGTTGACTACGGAACCCTAAAAACGTCAAAAAAATGATGTTTGTTGTATGGGAGCTCCTTAAATGTCTATTTACTCTGTTTATTAGTATTTGTTGTTATAGCGATAACAGAAATACGTTATCTGTGAAAATTTCAACTGTATAACTATCACGGTTCATGAGACAGACGGACAGCCATTATCTGTGCGGACAGCGGAGTCTTAGTGATAGGATCCCGTTTTACCCCTTAAAAATGGCTATCGTTCTAATCTAAAATCTTAAGTTCGTATCTAAAATTTTTATAAAACTTTAATCAGTTTATTGGAGTCATCAATACTTTTGTCATAACATAATTTGAGTTCAAGCCATTTTAACAATTGCAAGGTCTCTTAAAATTCACAGAGTCTCGACGTCGGGTCGGACGTCGGCTTCCTACACTACAGTACAATGCATCATATCTTATGGTTATTAGGTGTAACGCTAATATTACAGTAAAAATAATGTGAACAAAAATATTCTAATTAATATCTTATTACTCAACTTACCTCTAAAAGATATGTATTGGGGTGACTTCCCAATTTAATAGAATTATTATAAAAACTGGTATCATAAATGAATTTCATTTGGTTTGCAGTTTTCTTCACCTTTGTTCCAATTTGTTGAATGTCTTTGTGATATACTTTGATATCAGAATAATTATCAGGATCCTTTACGCCGAACTGTTCAATCAATTTAAAGCTGGGAGTACATACACGAGTGCCATTCCCGTATAAAATTATATGGTTTTCGGGGCAGCATTTTACTACGCATTCATTAGAGTTGCAATACTCGCTGAGGTTATCAATTTCTGTACCATTCACATATGTGAAATGAAAGTTGTAAGTGTATGTATCTTGAATGTACCATAGACAGAAGATGAAAGACCAGAGAAAAGCTCTAATGAATATATCGAAACCGGCCAGCGACGCGCGCGGCACTCGAGGCAGTGACACTTGAATTAGCCACAACTAACCCTAGTAGTAGGAGATAAAAAATTAAAATATTAAAACATTATATTAAACTGACTTGAAGAAAAAACTGCTGTAACCGAGTGATTCACAGCCGAGCCACGCTCGAAAATAACAATGAATTATGACCGGTTTATTTTATTGTATTTTAGTTTGTTGGTGTAACATTTTAATTACGTATATTTATTGTTTTCGATTGAAATAAAATATCCTAACACAATAGGCTCATATTAGATTTAGAAAATATAGTGCGTTAATGTACTTGCTCCCTGATCAGATGGCCCAGATTTGATTGCAGCCCAATACGTCGCAAAACTCGCAAAAAACAAATAAATAAGTATTTATAATCTGGATGATTGTTGAAAACGTGAGAAGACAATAAAACAATGGTCAACCCGTGGTCGATTATTTAATAGAGATTTAGAATAAAACTAAAACAACTTAGTACGAAAGAATCGAGTCAATTACATTACAGCACATACGTAAAATAAAATCAAGAAATTAAGCACTAGTAAATGAAGTCCCCTTCCTATCTAATTTGTACTTATTGAGCCATCGTAAATAAATATCGAAACAATAAAATTACAGTCGTTATCGTACTGAAGGCGCAGCGTAGGTAGGCCCCCCACAAGGTGGACGGTTGACCTGGTAAAGGTCGTGGTAGTCCGCTGGATGCGGATGGCGCAGGACCGGTCATTGTGGCACTGTTTGGGAGAGGCCAATGTCCAGCACTCATCCAGCAGTGGACGTCTTTCTGCTGATATGATGATGATGATGAAAATTACAGTATTCAATTCATCTATACTGGCAATGCAATTTCTGGTAGCGATCGACCTGATGTGTTATTCACAAACTAGTCCTCACCTCTCACCATGACAAACATTTCATCGGCTTTGACGGCTAATAACTCACCAAGAGTTGACTTAAATGGAAAAGTTTTTCATAAACCTCTATGTCATTTTTAAGGCCTATAGATACCCTACCCCCACACGAATATGTGTATTGAAAAAAAAATGACCCCCCTGTTACATGTATGGGGTGCCCCCCCAATTTAATATTTTTTTCGTAATTTCACATCATATTTCTATAGGGGTTCATAACATACACCTTCAGACCAAATTTCATAATTGTAGTGGTCATAGTCTCCGAGTAAATCGACTGTGACATACGGACGGACAGACAGACATGACGAATCCATAATGGTTCCGTTTTTTGCCATTTGGCTACGGAACCCTAAAAACGGGTCAGTTGTGAGGTGACAGGTGAGGACGAGTCGGTTTGTATAAGAGGGCTGTTACAACCTACGAGTATATAGAGATTCTTACAAAGTATTGACGTGCGTCGTGCGAATGCAAATAAATAAGTGTAATAATCTTGACATAAGGTCGACAGTGAATGGAGTTGTTTCCACGTAAAAGTCCACTATCAGATATCCTCGGGCCTGTTTCTGATGTCCTTGTAGGAGAGCGCCCAGGGTTCGACTTCGCTGGCGTCGGTGTTGTGGCTGCCGGAGCTCTTGGTGTGCGCGTCGGCTGCGCGTGAGTCGGCCTCCTGCGCGCGCACCCACCGCACCAGCTTGTTGTCAATCGAAAGCCTTTGAACAACGGCTTCAATGAGTAATGCCTCATATTATTATCTACCAGTTACGAGTACAGTCACCAGCATTAATATAACACCACTACTTGCTGTTAAGATATTGGTGCTGTGTTGCTGTGTGTGAGTAAGGTTGTCAGAGCTCCCGAGATCCCTCTCGATGACAACATTGAGTTTCAGGACTCAGTGTTCGTTGGAACACTGAGTCCTGAAACTCAATAAACGGTCGGGAACGCGCTTGCAGTTCTTCTGGAGTCGCAAGTGTCCATAGGCTACGGTATCTGCTTACCATCAGGCAGGCCGTAAGAGTGCTTACCGACGTCGTTATATATAAAAAAATAGGTACCACTAATCAACAGGTATAGATGTAGTATACAATTACATAGACCCGAAGTGACTATCAATTATCGTGATTGACAAGTTCATATCTGTTAATGTGAAACTTTATTCATAGAATAGATGGAATAGCCATTTATTGATTATAGTACGTTATTACAACACAGGTATTAAAATATGTTACAATATTAATAAAATTATACAATGGTTTTGAAAATGTGTTATTGTGATTTATTTATATTTACTATTTTTACTTTTTAATGGCCTCCCTCTCCTTCGGTGAAGAACGAGGAATGGTAATGAGACTCCATGGGTTACCAGCCCTGGTAGGAGAATATACATTAATTAATTAATATTTTATATGCCATAGCTTTTTGTCTTGTTGATATTACAATTATTGTGTTCTATACATTATATTTGGTATAATTAACACTTTTGTTAAATTATTATTATTAAACTATGTTAGTGCGTATAAAACTAAATTGGTATACACAAGTTTATTTACGAATATATATATTTATTTGATGTATAGCCATGTTAGGTAAAATATTTTATTATGTGATTGAATATGTTTTTTTTTTTGAGTTTTTGTGTAATTTGAGTTTTTGTGTAATTTGAGCTATATTTTGTAACGAGATATATAGCGAGAATTGGCATGCAGGTAATATTTTATATTTATGGTAAACTTTATTAAAAAAATGGTTCTAGTATTTTTCCATTTGACATGACAGATGATAAATAATAGGGTAGTTGACTGATAACGTCATCGGGTCCAGTCATATTCCGAGTTTAGCCGAAAGGAAAGCATTATTCTCTATTTATACATCTGTACTCGTACATAAGTACTCACCGATGGCAAATTTTATGTATGTATCATCATCATCATCATAATCATGTCAGCCGAAAGACGTCCACTGCTGGACATAGGCCTCCCCCAAAGACTTCCACAATGACCGGTCCTGCGCCACCCGCATCCAGCGGACACCCGCGACCTTCACCAGTCATCGGTCCACCGTGTGGGGGGCCTGCCCACGCTACGCCTTCCGGTACGTGGTCGCCACTCGAGAACCTTTCCGCCCCAACGGCCATCAGTTCTACGTGCTATGTGCCCCGCCCATGTTTGTAAGCACTTTATTGTACACAACAGTTTAAAACATATACATGTCACACAAGATCAGATTACAAACGCGAACTTATCCCTATGAGGGATCTCTTCCAGCTAACCTTTGAGAGATTGAGAGGAGATTTAAAAAAATGAGATAGACAAACTTACACTGCGTACAACAACGTTTCAATGAGTGAATATAATTTGAAGCTAAACCATAACTAAATAAATACCCAAAAATACATACATATGTAATAAATAAATATACATATATAATGATTAAAAAATAAATATACCTATAATAAATATATTCAAAATTACAATATATCAATAATTATAGTACTCAATCAAATCACAGGTCATTGGAGAGCCATAATTTCTTCAAATTGTGACCTTTAGAATAATAACGACACATTACAGAACAATATTTTACCTCGTGCACAATCGTAAAAAGATTTTCTTTTTACAAACGAACAACAAGAATATGAAAAGTCCGACGAGGGCGTTGTAGAGGTCCGAGATACTCCACACCGGAGACTCGGTGTCCACGAGGTTACCGATCACTTCCAATATCCAGGACACACCCATCACCAGCGACAGTCTCAGGTACACCCAAAACCTGATAAAGAAACCATTAAATCGTTAAAATTGGTTGGTGAACGCATTTGGATATCTGAATATGCTAAGTATATACTAATAGCTCCTAGAGTTGAAACCCCCGACATTTTCATTTTAAAGTTTACTATCTCAAAAACAGCTGACCTGATTTTGATAAAACAGGTCTAAGAACCAACGATAGAAAACCGGCTTTCAAATAAAATAAACCGCACTCAAATCAGTTCTTTCTTCAAAGAGCTACGGTGCCACAGACCGATGCGCATGTTAAAGAGCTACGGTGCCACAGACAGATGCACATGTTAAACTTTATAACACAGAGCTTTTGCGTTGGGTCAAGGGTTAAAAAGAGATGCATGGGAAGTTTATAAATTTTCCGTGACAGCTATTGAATATGACGTTAATCGAGAATTTTGACAACAGCGACCAATTTTGCCGCCCCGCGTGCCATCTTCTGTTACAATACAATATACAATACCTTCTATTGCACACCTTAAAAAACCTTACATCTTATGTATTAGTGTTTTACACACAATAAAATGCAGCTTAAGCCTCATTTACACGCAAGTTTCATTATAATAAGAGTTACCGAGATATAAAAGAATATAATCGATCTGCCAAACCCCGCAAACAGCCGTAAATATGCGGCTTTACAAGATGACACACGATATCGCTCGTAATCAGCAAAGTGCGGTCGATGGAATCGCATCCCGCCCTTAGTTGACTCTGCTATTTGTAACAATAAATAATTCAGTTCAAAGAATGAAGCGCGCCTTCGTGAATGTACTTTTAACTACGATTAAGTATACCTACTCATACGCTACAAGTTTAGTTCTTTGCTATTGAAAGCTGCAAGGCTGTTATGGTGCTCCCAAACTGGCGGTTATAAATGTTATATAACAGCAACTATCTTTTTTCAACATCATAGTGTTACATAGCCTTATCCTTGTTATACTATGTTATATAACATTTGAACAACCACTTTGGCTTAGTTGGTAGTGACCCTGCCTACGAAGCCGGAGGTCCCGGACTCGAATCCCCGTCAGGGCATTATTTGTGCATTTATCACGAATATTGTTCCTGGATCTTGGATGTTTCCTATGTATTTAAGTATGTATTTATCTATATAACTATGTATATCGTCGTCTAGTACCCTGAGTACAGGCGTTACTTAGTTTGGGACTAGGTCGATTTGTGTAAGTTTGTCCCCCGGTATTTATTTATAACAAACAGCCAATGTGGGAGTACCATTACTAAGGGTGGGTTGCACTAAACTGTCTGTAATCGTAAGCGGTGTTCATTATACTTAATTTGATTGTATGGAAAGTTTGTCAAGTTTCGTATGGGATGACAGCTGCCGGCGCCATATTTAACGTTTATCGGTCTGTAATCGTATTTTTTTTAAACCCGCCCTTAGCGTAAGTGCTTTTACTAACGAGAGAATCACTACACATGAAATAACATTTGTGACGTGGGGTAGATACAAAATCTTTCACATTACACTCAGCAAGAAATTGAAAAAAGTTTTTTTAAATGAAATCCAGACACGCGTTCAGTTTAATTGGTTAAAATTGGGTGGACATTATAACCGCATACTCAAATATTTGCAGTCATTTAAATAGTTACATGGCTGCAAAACTTATACAATGATAATTTTATTTTGGTTACTTACAAGTAAAGAATGCTCATTTCAGCAATATGCACTCTTTCCACTAACTCTTCAGGTCTTAAAATTGATAAATGGATGGGTCTTCCGCAGTGATCACTCGTAGTTTTGATTATTCTATGGTTTTAAAACAAAACAAACCAAATTTCGTTAATTGAATTTGTTTTCAATTTTTATTGTTTTCGGTTGCGTTCGAATTAGCAAAATATGGAATATGAGTTTTGAAACAAAAGTCATAATATCAAAAATATAAAAACACTTATAACAAAAAATCAATGAGCTAATCCACACATTCCTGCAAGTTATAAGATAGCGAGATAACATACCCTGAGATACATGAACCTGGTTTTTTCCTCTCTTCTTATATTCATAGCTTTTGCCCGCGACTTCGTCCGCGTAATCTACGATAGTCCCTATCACATTACATAATGCTTGTGGATTAACATATGAGGATAGGGACTTAGAGTATGCAAAATTTCATAATAATCCGTTAAGCCATTTTGCGGGATTGAGAAACAAACATCCAAATATCTAAACTTTCGCATTTATAATATTAATAGGATAGCTTGCAGGACTGACATGCAGGATAATGTGGATGTAACTATAAGTACTTATAAAAGATGCTTTACTAAATATGGTTACTCGAGTTTAAAAAAGTTAGTGGCATAATACATAGTGATGAAGTGAGCTTTGCCGCGCAAATATTGCGCCAGGTATGCTTAAGACGGCGCAGCACGATCGGTGTGGATCGGTTCTCCATACAAACGTATTTAGGCTCTCATTTTAAAACGCCATGCTAGAATAACATGAAACTTTGTATACACAATGGGATCCGGCATACCTAGGTCAGAAATTAGTTTCTGTTGCTAGAAATTGAAAAAGAAAAAAAATACAGCGGTTTTTTTGAGTTTTTTACGGCTTGTATGAAAACCTTAATAATCGCTGTATTTTTTCGCCATTATAATTTCAAGCAACAGAAACTAATTTCCGCCCTAAACAAGCTGGATCCCATTGTGTATACAAAGTTTCATGTTATTCTAGCATGGCGTTTTAAAATGACAGCATAAATACGTTTGTATGGAGAACCAAACATACTGCGCCCTCTTAAAGTCAAAAATACGAAGGAGAGATACCTGTATGATTCGTTCTTCTTGTTGATTGCGCTGTCCTTGCTTAGGGTGACTCCGCGGTTCACCTCCCATATGTTGTAGGCGGTCAGCAGAAACAGCACCACGTTGACACAAATCAGTATCAAGATCGGAATGCTGACGTACAGCAAGTGAACTTCAGCTGAAAATAAACGGTTATATAATACGAGTACGATATTTGATACGAATTTCTATATAATAAAAATAAAACACATGCGAACTATACGAAACTATTGCTATTACAAAGTACCCACGTAGGGAATGAAAGGATTGATTGTTACACCAAGGATTGATATTAGCCAGAGCCACCCATTTCAGATGAGGTGGCCTACTACTTTTCTTATCGAGAAGAGGAAATTAAACGAAAGCCGAGAAAAGCAATTAAACGAAATCAAGAGTGCGCAGTACATTCGTTTCTCCATACAAACGTATTTACGCTCTCATTTTAAAACTCCATGCTAGAATAACGTGAAACTTTGTATACACAATGGGAACTAATTTCCGACCTAGATATGCCGGATCCCATTGTGTATACAACGTTTCATGTTATTCTGGCATGGTATTTTAAAATGAGAGCGTAAATACGTTTTTATGGAGAACCGAGCGTACTGCGCCCTCTTAAACGACAGCCGGGGGATGGGCAGCAGCATCCCTGGAGTGCGGTGGAGCATTGCGATCGCCAACCCGCATGCCAAGCGTGGCGATTATGGCATTTACCCCCCATGAAATTGGGGGAGACCTATGTCCAGCAGTGGACGTCCTTCGGTTGATATGGTAGTGGTGGTGGTGCTTCTTAGTGGGCCATAAAACTGATTACTAGGTAACTAGTTATTTTTTACGAAGCTTAGAGCAAAAAGTATATGACTGGTCCCAATCTTGCCCTAATTATATGTAAACCAAAAACGGTCGAAGCTCATCACTTTCAACCCGCCACTTAGATAAACTATAGCTACCTATTTTCAAAGTAGGTGTGAGAAATATTAAATATAATGAAACGAGTCCCTCACGTTTTTAAGGTCGAATATCGCTCGACATGTTTCAGACCGGTTCGCGGTCCTTAATCAAAACACAACAACAACCATGAAACATGTCGAGCGATATTCGATCTTAAAGACGTGAGTGACCCGTTGCATTATATTTAATATGTCTCAAACTCGCGGGAGTTTTCTATATAAAATTGTGATTCTATGTAAAAAAGGTGTGAGAAATTAAAAATATATTTACGTTCAAAGTAACACATGTTGTCGAATATGTGTGGCTTGACGAAGTTGGGCAGGTGCGTGAGGTCCAGCTGGTCCACTATAACGACGAAGAGCGTCGGCAGCACGGGCACGCCCCATGCGTATGCGCAGTACCGCCGGAACTTCGACATCCCGCCCCGGCGGTGGATCTGGGAAGCTTTGCGCATACCCCTGAAATTCATGCAGCCATTTTTAAAACAGTGTGGTCGGCGCTTCTTAATGTTTGGCCTCAAAAGTATAATAAAAATAAAATGTCTAAACTGTACTACTTGACTTGATGATTGGGTTAGATCATTTACAAGTTGAAAAGTATATACAATACAGTACAATACAATATGCTTTATTGCACACCTCAAAAAAAGAATTACAGATATAAACAGAATAAAGATACAAGCAGAGGTAAACAACAGGCGGTCTTATCGCTAAATGAGCGATTTCTTCCAGACAACCTTTGGGTAGCGGAGAAAAAAGTAAACAAACATGATAAGTGGGTGGTGCAAACTAAAGGAATAACTACTAGAAATAAAAAGAAATATAATAATAATAAAAAACACATAAAGCACTATATATAAATATATATATAAAATAAACAGTAACAGTATATTTATATTTTATATGTGTATGTGAATGTCTGGACCCGGGTATGTCCTAAAACTACGACCAAGACCACCGGGGAATGGGCAGCAGCATTCCTAGAGTGCGGTGGAGATACTGCGATCGCCAACCCGCATGCCAAGCGTGGCGATTATGGCATTTACCCCCCATGAAATTGGGGGAGGCCTATGTCCAGCAGTGGACGTCCTAGGGCTGATATGGTGGTATGTGAATGTACCAATGTCCTTAATACAACACACACCTTAATGCCCAATAGACTGCGTTCGGCTAATTTCGGACAACGGCCAAGTTCGTATGACAATAATTTACGCTCATTGTGTAAGTTTTTTAAAATTGTAGCAGCCGATGCGATGCGCCATTTGATGCCCCTCCCCACACTTTTGGGTACGACCACCGAGTCATGTGTTATGTGTAATTAAGTAAAAACGTAGAAGAATACAAAATTTCTGTTGTTTCCGGAAATTAGCCTCGTAAGTTTTAGTAAGTAGGCCTACTTTAAGGTTATTTTACAGTACCCGGGACATTTATATTCAAAATATTGACAAATCTATATGATTAGAGTGAGAAGAACCGGTGTTAACCAAAGTGGTTAAATATCGGATGAAAATAACCCGATCTTAATTTTTCAGAAAATGGAATTGAAAATATTGTTCAATCTGTTAGGTAAGTGTTTCATTTGTAATCAATTCCGCAGAAAATTTATTGCCATACCTGAATGTCCACCAAATATCGAAAGACATAACGTTCATCCAACAGAAAGTCGACAGCATCAGATAATGGAATATTATAGCTGAAATAAATACAAAATTTTACTCATGCATAAATAAGAATATTAATTGACTTACTTAATATGGAACGCATAAAAGTCGTTATTATTTTGCTGCAATAAAAATTACTTACTTATTATAACGCACGCATTCGTAGTCAATACTTCGGCATCGTTGCCGAAAACGTGTATGACCCTGGTCAAGAAGAAAGCGAAGTATGTGGCCATGCATGCCATTAGTATGAGGCCCGCCAGATTACGCAGCTCCGGCAGCAGCGAGTACACCGCTAGCACCAGAACCAGGAACACACACGACACCAGCAGCCCTGAAACATCAGCAAATATGTAGGTATAGTCCTCCTCATCTGATTTCGATGACTCAGCACGGCTAGCACAAGACTGCGCGCGAGCTATATCACGCGAGAGATAGCTCGCGCCCCGTCTTGTGCTAGCCGTGCAGATATGGCTCTCTGGCCTATTCTTCCATAACGGTTTCGAAACTCAAAAAACCGAACATAATTGTTACTAGCTCTTTGAGCTGTATACCTCACGGATTTCTTTCAAGTATCAAAATTTCCAAAAACTACCTCGATAAAAAATCTATAAAATAATCAAACCTGCTCACAAAATTTCACGAGAATCGGCTGAGAAATGCGACCTGTAGAGGAGGAGAACGGCGGGAAATCTGGAAATCCGAAAAAAATCCTGCGGCTGCTGCGGCCGGCGGCTGGGGATACGGAAGCATTTTTGCCGAAGCTGAAACGTAGACCTTCGTTACACTCGGTTAATTATGAAGATTGTCCCCCAATATTATTATTATTATCATCCTTATTACGAGTATCTCGGTGCGCTGTCCGTGTCCAAACCAAAGAACTAGATACTCACTAATGGTCCAAACTGTTCCTCAGCTATAACTATGGTAATAGTAATGGGGCTAGAACCAACATTGTGACCTACAGGGCCAACTGGCACTAAACATTGAGTTTTCCGATATCCCATCCCTATTTTAATATATTACTTAGATGTCAGCATAATATAATTAAATAACCTACCTATATGAAGATCTTCAAGGCCTGAACTTTCTAAAAGCCAACTTTCATTGATTTTAGTTCAGTAGTTTACTATTAGACACGCCGCTTGTAAACGAAACAGAAAGACACGTTGATATGTTGAAGCGTGGGTGAAAAACACTCAAATCTAAAATTTATGTTGTTTATTTCAGAGAAGTTATTTCCTTTACGGCCCCGTTTACGTATGTACAGTTATTTATTCCTATAAATAACTGTACATAATATACAGGCCTAGGAAGATAATATAGGCCCAAAGGCATACCTACTTGTTTGGTACTGATTTTGGTGTACCTAACTAGACTAGAACTAAGTAAACCCATTAAAAAAACGAATAAATGAATTATGAAACACTTAAAAACAATGTCTGATAGTATTTTCTTAAGAACTTACCGTAAGAACTAAGTACCGCCCTGTTGTTTGTGGGCGGTTTGTCAGAGGTATCCGGTAACACCCAGACCACGACATCGGGAGTTGTGGAATCCAACTTCCCATCGCACAAGGTCACCTCGTGCTCGATGCAAAACTGACCAGGTTCGAAAGTGGTCCATTGGTTCCAGTAGTTTAGACGCCGGAGTACGAATTTACCGTCCTGAAGAATAAGAAAGATTAATCCGCGGCGCGGCACAAACTATGATATTATTACCAGGCAGGTTGCCGGTTGATCATAGTTATATTTAGCTAATTGCCGGGAAATATTGGATATTGATGGGGAGCAGATAGAGGGAGTGTGAGATAAAACTACTCTGAACAAATTAATTTTAAACAGGGGGCTACTTTTGGTGGGGTTAAATTAAAAATTGAAAAAAGGTGAACTGGCTACTTCAACTAGCATCCAATATGTAGCTCACTTGACAGAAAGTGATAACTACCTTGTCAGTTAAATGCACGGTATGATTACGTTTGCGAAGAATTTTAATTTAATTACTTTGTTCGGAACATGAATACAAAAAAATCATATAATAAGTTTTATTTTAATTCCTATTGATAGTAAATTATTTTGATGAAGGTTAACATCTCTTAAAGTATTGGCACCTAATTTGGAAACACCTTATATAGTGGATAATGGATAATCTACTATCTATTTATGCTATGAAAGAATTATATAGATTTTTTTTGTCGAGTCAGATTTTGGAAAATTGGATATTTGAAAAAAAAATTTGCGAGCTCACACAGCCAGTAGTTACTATGTGTTTGACACAACTAACAACATTATCTAAGCTATCAATGGATATTGTGCGAAAGATTACTTTTCCAAGTACACAAACTTAGACATAATAAAGTCTACTTAGGGGAAGGTTGCTATGACTGGACCACTTAATTTCGCTGCCTTATGATCTACACAATTCACGTAAGAAAATAAAACAAATTTGATAATTTTGAACCAATGAAATATATTTATTCGTTTCCTTAGAAACAAATTAATACAGTATAATAATGTAGGAGAAAAATCGTGGAAAGGATTTATCGCACTGTATTGCCTTGTTTGGACCAGGGTCACCTTGATTGGACCACTGAGTCCCCAACAATGAGCTTAGATTTTTTTACTGATGGTCCAATCAAGGAGACTTATACAAAGTAACATTTTTTATAAGAGTATTTTAACATTTTTATATAAGTAAATAACAAGAGGTACCATCTGCGCACCAAAACAAAACTTGGGACACTTCTCCACGTAAACATAATAATTTGTATATAGACGTAATGTTTAAAAATGAAAAAAAGTTGCCATGATTGGACCGGTCCGATGATAGGACATACATGTGGTCCATTGATAGCAACTAGGTATCAAATAACAAAAAATAAAAATAAAGAAAATAACTGCCCAGAAGCCGTTTTTATAAATTTGTCGATTAATAGATTTTTAACCGTCATACGCCAATACTCGTACACTCAAACAAATGCAAACATAACGACACTTGCGTTTCTCTTTCTCGTAATAATTACTTAGGTACATCGCCAACGCTCGCTTACACTTGCTCAGATCAGCATCATTCATCACCGAGAAGCGCGTCGCGACAGAGGAAGCGGTGGGGCCGCTCGTGTTACTCAAGGACACTTTGTACCTTGTCTGTACCTATCTGTCTAGCATGCATAGGTTTTAATACATTTAGATGGTCCTTTCAAAGGGCCGTTCCAATGATAGCAACCTTCCCCTAGTTGTGATAGTTTTCCTTTTGAATTAATCACTCGTGAACGTCACTTGATTCCAACAAAAATTTACACTTTAAGTAGGTAGAGATGACGCAAAGTCAGAAAACGCGAATACTTATACAATGGCTTCGACGCCTTCGACTATCCCTATACATTTATATGGAAGTTAAAGGGAATGAACACATCCCTGGCTGCCATTTAGCTATGGCTTGGGAGCCAAGATATCTGGATCCTAAACAGCAGCGGTAGGAGAGCCAAGAAGAAGAACGTTATCCCTGAATCCCATTAGGCACTCGCTTGGGAGCAAAGAGGAAAAATATTATCCCTGGATCCCAAAGGGCAGAGATATTGGAGCCAAGAGGATAAATATTACCCCTGGATCCCATTGGGTAGTGACTTGGGAGCAGAGGAAAAATACTTTGTTGTCCGAGGATATTATGGGCATTCAAAAGGCATAAAAATATATCCTTAGCATAGCGACAAAAAGATTACGCTGAAATCCCATGGGATCATAGGCATGGCAGCCAAGCGCAAAGTAACAAACAAGTATACTTAAATAGTTGTTACAAAGATGCCCACAGGTACTTATGTGAAATTAAACCTAAATTTATTTATGTACTTAATAAATCTTACCTCCAAAAGGTACGTTTTGTGGGGAAGATCCTTAACATTTCCTAGGTTCGAAGCACTATCAATGAAATTCACGACATATTCAAATTTAAACGAATTCACACTTTTATCAGTTTTAATTATTTTACGTTTGATATTTTTATTATAAACGTCGATTTCAGAATAATTGTTTGGGTCTTTTACGTCCAATTTTATTATCAACTCGGAGCTATCAACACAATTGCGGGTTTCATTATGATCTAAGTCAACGAAATATATTTGGTTTTTCGGACAACACTTTATTATACAGTCACTGGATTTGCAGTTATTTACTAGATTTGTAGATGAACTATTTTGTACACAACATAGACCGAGGAGAGCCAAGGACCAGAGGAGATGTGTCCTGGCAGACATGGTGGGATGGGATAAGCCTGGTAGCTACGCAGTCAACACTAAACGTAATGGCTATTATGACTAATGATACTTGCATCCCTCGCAAATGAAGCATATTATTATCAGTATATTTAAGGCGAGTCTATACCTATATTAACCGACTTTAATAATGTGAAAACAATGTGGGCTATTATTTAACTTTGTCGGCATTAATAGCATCACGAATCTCAGCCAGGATAGGTAACAAGGTAAGATTGGATTGTAGAATAAAGTTAGCAGTTACTCACTATATCTAAGCCCGAACGTTCCTTAAAGCATTTGCAGTGCTACATTTGTGAATCAATAATATTATCTATTATACGCAATGGAAGTGTTTGGCGTTATCAGTAGATAACATGCTGACACACAGATTTTAGTGATACTATACGATTATGCAAAATGCGCTTTAGTTTTGTGTGCTAAAGTTATTACAGCAATTAAAGTTGTTACTACAGCACGGCAAATTATTGTAACCTGTGCAGTAAGTCGATTAAGTATTATTCTGAACTGCAGGAATGACATCATATTGGTTTCCACTTTTGCAATGTTTGTGGCCATTTTCATCGATGAGAAACCTGTGCTAAATATATATATATATATATATATATATATTAGGCATATTTATTAGTGATTGTATTAGCTTTAACTGACTAAAAGACAGATTTTTAACGTATTGTACAGTCAGCGTCATATAGTACGTAGCAGCCAAAGTGGCCAAATAGTTCGGTACACCATATATTTTGTATGGTGTACCGAACTATTTGGCCACTTTGGCTGCTACGTACTATATGACGCTGGCTGTACCATCAAGCTATAGAAATCTCGAATCCAAGCCAAAATTGAAGAAAAGAGCGCCTACTCGAAAATGTCAGTGTTGCACTCGTAAATTCCTAATATTTATTCCGAGGTACCTGCCTAGTACCTACCTACCTAATACGGTAAAATGTAACTTTTATTCCAATAGTCGTTTCTCCCCGTCGCTCCAAGCGTTGTTTGTTTCCAGGCAACTGTGGAATGAACTGTCGCCTGCGGTATTTCCGGACCGATACGACCTTCAAACTTTCAAGAAAAGATCGTACTCCCATCTTAAAGACCGGCAGCCCACTTACAACCCCTTTGGTGTTCCGGCTGTCCATGTGCGGCGCTAATCGCTTACCATCAGACGATTCGCCAGCTCGTTTGCCTCCTATTTCATAAAAAAAAATGCCGTTTCATCTTGTTACTTCGGCGAACTCTGCACACCCCCGGGGTGTTAATTTATTCAAACGCGACTGACGCCGCCGGACAGTGAAAGCATTGTTCAACTAGGTTGTGTATAAATACGTTACTCGGCGACGGCGTTGGCGCGCTTCAAATGAGACCAGTCTACCCTAAACTAGAGAATAGGGCACGTGCTATACGGTAAAGAGGGATAGTAGGTAGGATTCAGAGTTGTTAAATGTCGGTTTTGTTCGATAGAAAATCTTCTGCAAGTAAGTACCTATTTACTATTCTTTATTATTTAGCGCAGTAAATATTGTTAGAAAGTTAAGTAGGCAGCACGCTGGGCCACGGTTCGACTGTAAATGTGGAAAATGCGTTATTTTTTGTGTATTTGGAGTAAAATAGTTAACTAAATTAATTAATTAAAAACACGTACCGTTGGCTTCCCCTTAAACTACAAGTAGGTACAGTGAACACCGCGTCATTCCGGGATTATAGGTATTACAACCCATAGTAATTATTACTATAACATTACAATATTAAAGGACGAACACTTTCCTGCTTACTTACTCAACTAGGCGATTTGTTGAATATTGAATTACATAATCATAATCACCCGTGTCGTGTGGTGCCGGGTTAGAATAGCTCCATCCCCTTTCTTCCGTTGGGTGTCGTAAGAGTCGACTATGGGAACCAGGTTGAAGTGTGTTGTCGTTTGTGGGCGATGGGCTCGCAACCTGTCACTGCAATATCACATTTTTCCGTCTATAAACCTACAGTTGCTAAAAGTGGGTCTTAAAATGTCGTGTACTCTGCCTACCCCTTTTGGGAATACGGGCGTGAGTTTTATGTATACCTTGTAATCTGTTACTTCAACCATTTGACATTTATGAATTGACGTTTGTAGTGATGAGGCCAAAGACTACTATGAATATATATAGAGATAGACATATCAGTCAAAGAAATTGTGCCGAGCGTCATCTAGTGTCCCAGTACGATAACAACCCTGTAGGCTTTTTCATTAGTGTGCGTCACATATATAAATGTGTGCGTGCACGGAAGTACGCACACATAGAAACATTATACCTATACATACATACACTAACACATTGGTAACTATATTGGCTAATTTCATGGCAACTCGTGTTACATTATTGCATGCGTTAAAATCTTACTTATAGAAAAGAAGCATTAAGTTGTAAAGTTAGCCCTGAATATGTTAAAGAGCATTATAAAACAGTGAAAAGAAAAGATGGATAATAGTTATTTTGTGTATTGCTCGTATATTTAGGCCAAACTTAACAATTAACTCTTTTTTCTAATAAGCAGTAATATTTTAACGTATGCAAAAATGTAACATGAGTTTGATGAGTTAAAGTGGAATTGCCTCATCGTTTTCTTCATATCACAACGCTTACATCAGGCAATTTGTAAGTATCGCATACATGCGTACCTACTTAATGCAGAATTACAATCCAAGATCCAGTTTATAGTAAATGGAAACAATAAACACAAACTACACATAATAACAAACTTGTATTCGAAGAATTGTAAAGCATTTCAAACGAAAAATATTCATTCAGAAAGCATACGTACCTGTTTTGTATTGTAAATTTATAATTTAACACTACCCATATTCACTGATTTCCTAAAACCAACAAAAGACAGATAAAGGTGTGTTTGAATTTATACAAACACTAATCATTCATTTTTTCACTAATCATTCATTCATTCAGTCGGCCTGTTTAGCCTAGTTGGTAGTGTCACTGCCTCCGAAGCTAGAGGTCCCGGGTTCGATTCCCGGTAAGGGCATTTGTTTCTGTGGTGAGCAGAGACATTTGTTCCTGAGACTTGGATGTTTTCTATGTATTTATGTATATATCTATTAAATATATCGTCGTCTGGTACCCATAACACAAGCCTTATTGGGCTTACTGTGGGACTAGTTCGATTTGTGTAAAAAATGTCCCCTAATATTTATTTATTATTTATTTATTTATTAATCGAAACCTACATAATAAACAATAAATAATAACTAATATTCATATGAAACATACTTATTTGTTTTAAAGTTCATTTAACAACGTAATATATTTATAGGTCCCTAAATTAATTTTAAATTCAAATAATATACTTCTTTCTCGATTGCTATTACACGTTATTATGCCAATATCAACGATTTCCCCCAAATCGGAATATTGTTCTAAGAGCTCATGAACTGACACTGAATGCGGGACATAGGGGTGGGCAGCGATTCCTGAATATTTCTGATGTACGAGTATAAAGACCGGAGGACCATAGCAATCTCACATGAAAGCGCTTTCGGACTTAGTGTGAGAGAGGCGAAAGCTTTATGCCGTAAATACCCTCTTGCTTCTTATCTATGAAGATTTTACATAAATATGACTAGGAAGGGATTTTAAAGTTACTTCAAAGGTTAATAATGACGCGGGTGTGAAGTTTTGTATTGTTTTTTTTTAAATGTTTCATTTTTTTCTGCAGTCAGCTTTCCTCTTATTCTTGCCAATGTGCTAGCCTTCGTAGAAAATATTGTACTTAAATGTTTTGCTGACGTCTTATTATTATTATAGCTAATAGGAGTTTTATTCTTTTTCTTTTGGTGTGGTCCCTCTTGGGCAAAAGCCTCTTTCATATTTGTCCATTTCTCTTTGTCGGTGGTACTTTTTAACCGTTTTTCCTCTGGCGACCCACCCGCCGTTTTCCAATGGGGTCTGGCTATTTTGTAGATTGGATGCTCCACCTTTCATCTGTCTAAGGCTAACTTTAGAGCATATGTTATCTTTGTTTTCTTGCGAATAACTGTGTTCCTTGTTTTACGGTTTTTTCTAAGATTACGATGCTTCTCTCCATTGCATGCTGACAGGGTAGGATTTTGTTTCTCGCTTTTTCTGTGTATACCTTGGTTTGGCTTGCATAATTAGGCTAGGCAAGATGCAAAAGTCCATTAGCATCTTATCTTTAATTCTAAGTTGTATTTTTCTTTAAATATTTCCTTTTGCGCCCAGAACCTTTTGCATGAGATATTTATTCTCGTTTATGTATATTTCGTTTTCATTGCTGTTCGCATCAAAAGAGACTAATTTATCTATGTAAATACACATAGTCCTCCATATACTTTATTGCCTTCCCGGTGTAGAACTGTGATTGTTAGTAACTATTTGTCATCATTTTACTTATTGAGGCACTTATTAAGTGTAGGCCAACTCTTCTACTGCCCAAATCCAATTTTTGTAACTTTCTCTCTAACTCTTTTTCTGTTTCTCCGAAGAAAGCTACATCGTCTGCGAAACTTAATTAACTCAATTATGTCTTCCAATTGTGTTTTAATTATGTCTTCCAGGACGGCAATGAATAATTTTGGCAAAAGGAGATCCCCCGTCTTACACCTTTCTCAATTTTTTGAACTTCTTGGCTTAGTCTGCTGTCGTCATATCTGTAATATGAAAATAAAAAAATAGGATATTTAAGTATTTTATAAAAAAAACTCTCCGCAATGCAATGATCGATGCTTCAGCCCAATCGGCACGATAGGTTTTATGGTCACGTTTTACGAACGGTCGAACTGGAAACCTTACTGCCTTCTCGAAGATCTCACGGTTCGTAAAATAACCCGGACCTTTTTAAGGCACGAGTGAATAGGCATCTTCTGGGTGAGCTCGCTTCATCGTCGGCCTCATCTTTGCCCACTGGCTAGATACTGGCCAAGAGCAATCCCATTTTTAATAAAAAAATAAATGCCATACGATTATTTTTAGTATTACAGCCGAACGTCACATAAAACATTACAATAAAACCTATCGTCCTTCGGCATTACCCTACTCATTCTGTTATATTGGATACAGCAGTGCCGAAAACGCAAAATCGCTTCATTAATGTGAACATGTCCATTACTAGTGTTTTGTTTCTTTCAGTATTTTGCGTGTGCTTAGTAGGTAATAATTGTGCCTCGGGAAATGTGCTATTTTATTAGATGTAGCTCATAGGACAGACTAGCCCTTTTCCAGGCGTAGTACGTTTCATCGACCACATACGTGTTAATAAAATTTCAATCCTAGTTCTCTGATTTAAGGCTCAAATTACGTTGCATTTTCGTAAAAAATGACTCGTCTTGAAATGAATCACCCATAACGTAACTATTTCGAGTATACATTTTGGTTTTTGTAAAGCCTCTAGATTGGCGCGGCCTGGAAAAGGGCTAGAGGGAGTTAGAGGGAGGGAATTGGTTAAATAATAAACACTTTTTACGAAATTATTCAATTTATTATCCTTATTAGCAAAATGCTCACAGGTGAACATAAAGTCGTCACATCAATAAAACATCTTCAAACTCACTTTAAAGTAACCAGTGTTTATTTTCTTTCTCAAAGTGCTTTGGAATAAGATATGTAGTATTATTATACCGTCCATACAACATCGTCGTGTTCACAAATCGAAATGACACAAAATAATCACTTGGTTATTATAACAGCCCTGTGTTGTTAATATAAAGTAAACTTTTGTCCCGGAAAGCAAACATTTGCCACTTAAAAGACTGAAATAAAGTCGAAAATATACACTGTTGCTTTCCTTGGCTGCATACTTATTCCAAGTTGTATACCAACGATTTTTAACAGCACTAGGACATCTGTGTACAAAACATTTGTCGACAATTTGGTCAACAATATATTTTTTTCCCTAATCGACCACGACCTTTTTGCGCGTTACCACAAACTGTATGTTTGCGTTGTGGCATATTTTGCGCACAACGATTAGTCCATATAAACCGGCATCGTAACACCTTCAAATTCCATACTAAAACAACGCAATCGACTGATGTTAGCGTTTGCAACAAAGGGTGCCCTAGGTGTAAAAACCTCCAAGTGTTTCTTGGCGCTTAAAAGGGTAGCAGAGCATGAGGCGTATGATGGATGCCATTTTATCACATGTCACTTTCTGACAAGTAAGCGAGTGCGAGAGTGCTCGCCCGCAGCACCGTTTGTGTAGGGAGACTAGGTTGGTGTTGAGGAAGTTAGGCGAAGTGGTCCTCTCGGTCGGCGGCGAGCACGGGCGCGGCGGCGTCCTCCATGGCGGCGAAGTTCATGAAGTGCGCGGGCCGGTGCACCTCGTGGTAGAACTCGCGCGGGTTGCCCAGCTGCACACCATACTTCATGTTCGGCTCGTGCCGTACGCCTGCGAACAAACTGCCTAGTCAGAAAAGGGTTTGTGCCCTAAAAAAATATAAATAGTCCGCCAGTTGAAGTGTTTGACGCCCACTTTGGCTTAGTTAGTAGTGACCATGCCTACGAAGGCGAAGGTCCCGGGTTCAAAACCTGGTCAGAGCATTATTTGCGTGGTGATCACGAATATTTGTTCCTGAGTCTTGGATGTTTTCTACGTATTTAAGTATCTAATTACATAGATATAAGCAAGTATTTATATCGTCGTCTAGTACCCATAGTTTGTACTATTTGCTTAGTTTGGGACTAGGTCGATTAGTGTAAGATTGTCCCCAATATTTATTATTATTATTTAGTTAGATTATTCTTTTTTCTATTAAACAATAAATAATAAGATATTATTAGTATATTAACTTTTTTGCACGACGTGACTTCACAATATTATAGCTACTTCAATGACGGTGTTTTATCGGTGTGTGACGGTGTTTGGGGTCTGTTTATTATGCTACGGCCACATTATCGGAGATTCGGCGAAGATTCGTGTTGGTTTCTGTATCTTTGACATACACAAAAAGAGACCCCAACACGAACATTCCCTGAATCCCGATAATGTGGCCGATAAATGAATATTTTCTTGTTTAATATGTTCCCTGTCCCCAGCGTTCAATACGTTGTGTGCGCGCGAGGACCGCCACTGCCAGAAAGGCAATTTACACTTCCTCCAACACAATGCTCTCAGCGGTGAGCGAGACGCCAGCCCGCTACATGAGCGTTGGAGCGAGTATTATAGGCCGATCATCGTGGGATCGGGGTAACCCGCGATGTGGACGGATTTTTGCCATTTTTAGTATATAACGTAATGGATTTTTTGATTTGTATTTATTTAATTATTTCATTTTTATAATAAATACTTAATTTTTATAGTAATAGCAGATATGGACTTGTCCTGGAATAAATTATTTTCATTTCATTTTCAATACAAAGGGCAAATTTTGCTCCCCAAGTCCACTTCAATGTTTATTTTAATTTTATTATTGGGATTATACTTATTTTTAGCAAATCTGATATGACTTCGTGTGTGTGTGCGTGTGTGTGTTTCTTTTTTATGTGTAATACAAGAAACGTGTTAATGAATGCAAACACAGTACAAGGAAATCAAAACATAGCATTACAAATTAGAATTAATTAGCAAACATAACAAAAACTATTTTATTAATGTGGTTATCCGGACGGACCCGTGAGCGGAAATGGCAATCAATATTTACCATCAGATATATCCTTAATCCCCACGTCCTGCTTGTTATTTGTACAATAGCTCTAATTGAAATGTGTTCGCCAGAAAATATGCATAACATCATGATCACGTTATTCGAATAGATACTACTAAATCCCAGTGACCCTGGAACTTGAAGTGGACTTGAAGAACGGCAAAAGCACGGGTGGAGCAGCTTTTTTATTGTTATTCTGCCCCATTAAGCCAGGACACAAATATGATAGATATTTATTAATCCTCCTGACATGTTTAGGTGACCCATAGAAGCGTAACCGTTCGTGACTACAGATGATGTTCGGCCCGCCAGTTAAGATTGCAACCTGTTAAAAGATCCGGTGACACCATAGCGCTCTAGCTTTCGCAACAGGATCTGGTGATATACTTTATCAAACGCGCTACTGAAGTCTGTGTAGATAGCATTGACTTGACTCCCTTTATGTAGGTCATCCTTGTTAACACATTCGGCGCCGACAAGGCAATTTTACATACAAGAATGACACGGTTTCGTGTCACCGGCACCGAATGTGTTAAGTTGATTATTACAGATGTAATGCTTAGGAACCTTATCACTTATTATTCGTTTAACTTGGTAAGTTAGAACTGGACAGATTACAGATTCAAAAACTTTGAAAATTGTGTTAAAAATAGATATTGGCCTATAATTTCTACGTCATCCCGATCACCTTTTTTTTGATAATAGGTAATATCCTAGTTTATTTCCACGTTGATGGAAATTTGCCGGAACCGAGTGATTTGTTGATAATTTTCAGGGATAAGACTAGATTGTTGAACTTATCCCGCTACTCACCCATGAAGTTGTAGTTCCAGCTGCCCTGCGAGGGCACCATGAAGTAGCCGAGGAAGCGGTCGGACAGCAACATCTGCACTCGCTCGTAGTGGCTCGGCAGGTAGCCCTTGGGGTTGTTGCCACGGTCCGTGTTGCGCGCGCCCCACTCGTACCCGCTCGGGGTCAGCTTGTACGCCGTGAGCGAACACGACCCCGGGGTGAATGAGCACGTGATGATTATGGTCTTCTCGCCGTCCCAGGACGGGTTTTCGGACATAACTTTGGCGTGAGTCGTGATATCCTGTAAAAAAAACATATTTTTATCATCATCATCCTAGCGCTATCCCAGGCATCCTTCAGGATCAGTTGCATCCTGAAGGATGCCTGGGGTCTATTTCTACGGGAGCTACTGCCATCTGACCTTCCAAACCAAGGGAAAAACTAGCCCTTAATGGGGTTGGGCTTGTCAAGTGAGTGGGCAACTTGACGGTTAAAGTTCTCAAGCCGTCAGATGCTCTCTAACTTGTCTTAACGATTACTCTCAACAGCCGGGATCAACGGTTTAACGTGCCTTCGAAAGCTAGGGAGGGCTCAGTTAGTAACCACTCAAAGCGGTCACAGTTCCAAAAATTGACAACGGCCGACGTTGCTTAACGTCGCATACCGCACCAGGCACCGTACACCAGGTCACTTACGCTTTGGGCCACGAGCGCTTCAGCGCAAAAGAAAAAACATTTCTAATTTTTCTAAAATTCATACTTAGTCATCATTCATGCGCTGCCTCAGACAGTCTGTAATCTAACCGGTGTTCGTTAAAATTTGATTGATAGCAAGTTTGACAATTTTCTATGGAATGACAGCTGCCAGCGCCATATTTAACGTAGGTCGGTTTGTAATCACTAATCGTAAGTTGATGCAACCCGCCCTGAATATAACTAGGCTTGTAGATAAACAAGCCGCCCATATTTTCCTCCTATGTGCAATAAATAGTCACAAGCGATAGGCCCGGATGAGGCATATTTATGTATAAACACGTTTATTTTGAAATGTACATTGTACGGGCCTTGAGTTTTAAGTCCCGTCGAATCTGTCAGTTTTGTGGCAAAACGTATGCGTTTGACATTATATCTTATGCTATGATACATTTACAGAAAGATGTAGAATATTAGAGGTAAAATATGTTATAATAGGGATGAAGACTTATAGTAAAATCAGCAACTTTTAACAAAACGTCAATGACGCTCCTTTCGTATCATCATAGGCCTTTACGTCTATTGCATTGCAACGATTCAAGCATTGATGACTTTACGATTTTTGATGCTCAAACAGCATCCATTTTTTTCTTCTTTATGTATTTAAAAATCATTAAAAAAGTAAAAATTAGTTGAATCAAGTTGAGTTTTCAAAGTTTTCTCACGTGTCTTGTCTTGTTTATGATTTTGATTGAATTTGTTTTATTTTAATTCATTTTTATATTTGTTTCCTTGTTCATTTTTACTGTGGTATAAGTTAGCTTACGTCCATTTGGGTTAAATAATGCTAAATTTTGTTGTTGGTAATCAGTAATCAGTCATTTATATGCTAAAACATGGTACAAATAGGTGATTTTCTAATAATATAATAGAACTACATGTTTGGTCACAATGACATGCAAATATTTAGTCATGTGTATCGCATGCATAATTAGCTTATACTATAGTATCCTAAGAATTAAATTCATTGAAATATTCTTGAATGGAATAGAAGGCCTTAGATGCTAAATAATTATATAATGCAGTTTTAAATTCTTAAGCGCTTTCTAGTTTTAAAATCTGTTGGAAGAAAGGGTCGTCTTGATACAGGTATACTTCTCTTACTAGGTAGGGGGTCTCAACCTTATATATTACAAATCTTGTGCACTTTGTTTTAACCTAATAAATATTTTCATTTTACTTTAGAATCCTCAGTATGCTTGTGATCCGAACCTTCAATATAAATAGTTATAGTTCATTTTAAGTCTAAGTGCCAGTTTATAATAGGGAATTTTAAAATGAGATCATCTAGGTAAAATGTAATTAATAAATAATCCTCGTTTACTAAGAAAAAGGGATCTACGAGGAAAAGGGACGTCACCGTGAGTTACTAATTAATCAGAATTGGTTTACCTTTGCGCGGTATTCGAGAATTATATGCCTTAAATTGCATACCATCAAGTTTTATGAAAAACGTTTGTACAACATTTATATTATTATGACTTATTAATCTTATTATTGCTAGTTGGGTCCCAAGTAAATCGGCTATGACATACAGACGGACGGACGGACGAATCTATTAGGGTTCCGTTTTCGCCATTTTGACTACGTAACCCTAAAAAGACCATTATATAGTCTGACAATAAAGAGTAGAAATTAAATAAAATGGAACTAACATAGAACGTTTCATGGCAGCACCAGGTGTCATGTCAAAGTTGTCAAATATTAGTCCGTAAATAAACATTGAATTGCTCCTTGTAAGTATTATCGTTGTTAACCCAGTTTTTATTCGACGAAAATATCTAAATAAAGTGAAAATGAATTAAACAATTCATAGTGAAGCACGGGATTTTCCGAATTTCAAACTGGAAAGTTATTGCTAGATTTAGAAGAAGTTTACAAACGAACAGCTAATATTACGGGTAAGTATTACTAAAAACTTTCTTTTATATTTATGAATAGAGGCAAAGATGAACAGCTATTGACTTAATAATCATTATTTGGATGTAATTTCGCTATTGTAGACAATTTGAGATTAGGTAAATAATGTTTCATCTTGAAATGTCATGTAGAGTAGTAAAATATCAAGGAGTGCCATATGCCACTCCTTGATATTTTACTAGTCGATCACATAAAGGAAGCAAATGAGACGAACAAAATAATCTTTATATTACTTGTACAGGTTGCAACTTTATCAGTGTAAAACGATTTAGTACATATAGCGTGTCAAGATTAAATATTAGTAAATAATGAGGATTCGACCTAAAATACTAAATAGTTACACTTTTACATAGATACTAATACACTTGTAATCTGATACCCAAATAACTTTGAGTACTACTTAATGATATGATCATAAATATGTATAAAACTTTAAAATGTACTTTGTTTCAGGGAAGACAGTAGTGTAAAGAAAATGTGAATAAAAAAAAGGACGTAAGAATAACGGCAAATTTGGAACGCCCACAGAGCACAAAAAAGGGCGTCCTCAAAAACAATAACATGACTTTTATAAATCAATAAATTCGACGAAACCAATAAAAGATCATATTTTATTGTGATTTTCGTGTTTATTTTTATGACTACCGTATATATTACTATAAAATATATTTTGTATTTAATTATTATCATAAGCAAGTATCAATATCAATCGAGTCCTAGTATAAATGTTGCCCGTTAAAGCACAGTGGCGACCTCAATTAATTTCTACTCTTTATTGTCAAACTATAAATGCATGATTAAATGATTGACGATTAAAGATTGATAATAGACGTAACACCAATTGGAATCATCGCTATATTATACAGTGTGACGTTAATTTTACGTCACCAGCACGAAAAGTATGACCTTTGGTCATGAGTTATTATAATTAGCATTGAAAACGTGCATGCGAGCAGCATCAAAAGAACCTACGCATAGAAAGGGGTAAAAAAGCTCTTATTCCCTAGTAAAAACTTTTTAACTTTTCAAATGCGTAGCTTTGCTACTTTTGATGTTGACTGTACGTCATCAGTAGTCCTCAATTTGACAATGTCCAACCGGCTGCACATACTGTTTGACCGACATTTTGTATTTTATTCGTACAGGGCTAGCACAGCCGCGACAGAAAAACCAATCCCATAGGTGGATATTTATTTGGAGAAACCCTTCCTACGGGCTTCGCACGGGTGTACTAACGAAGAAAATGAGACCTACTGATCATACTGTCTGACCTACTCTTCTGTTACTTGTCTCACTCAAGTCACTCACTTTATTATTTGGAGACTAAGCTAAAATTTTCACATTTCCGTAGAAATATTCAAACATTTTCGTTCATACAAACCTTGTCCTGACAATTACTAAAACGACAAAAAGAACTAGCCAAATAGGTGAAGCCGTTCTGGAGGCGTTTGATGGTTGCCACTTTACCACTGGTCGTGGATAAGATATTCGTCATGTTCTGACAAGTATGCGAGTGCGAGAGAGTGACGGACGTTTTATCCACCGTTAAGTTTTCTTTGCATACGTTTTATTTTTATTTTTACTTTGTTTCTTGTCTATTTGTTTCTTTACTTATTTGTTTCTTGGCATTGCTTGTCTTCGGTTGTCATGGCTCCGTGGTCCTACCAAATGGTCACAGCGAAAGACCAGCGCTGGCTCTGCCAATGCCAGCATTACGCTCAGTTGTGACCGTTTCGTGGGAAAATATGATACTCTGTGATTGTTTGTAAACTTTATGGTGTTTGTCATGAATAAATATATAATAAATATATCTTATCTTATAAGTGATAAAATGATAACCACCATACGCCCGCTGAAGTGACGCGCGAACATACGTTTTCAGCAATTGTGTTTATTTTACGTTTATCGATTTTTGTTTATAGATGAAGGGTAGAAAGCGACATACCTGCGGTGACAGCTGGGGCAACTCGTTCGGCTGTGTGTGCATCCAGCCAAGCGGCTGCAGGTGCGCCAGCTGCGGGTGCTTCGGCAGTTGGCGCGGCAGGTGCACCTGCACACACAAAACACATTGATGTACGGTCACGGACTTTTAATTGTTGAGCCATTTAGAGCTCACTTTATACTGGACACTTTATAGCTAACTATGTTGCCCAGTATGAAGGGAGCTCTAAATGGCTCACAATTAAAGTCTGTGAGTGTACTTTACAAACACAAAATATGCAAATGATCTACATTGATTGATTATTGATTTAACCTTGATTAATCTGTCCGTAGTAGTCTCGACCAGTTTGCAAAAGTCCAATCCTTGTGAGAAACAGCCCATTGCAATCTTTTTCCCTTGTTTGGTTTGCGTAATAATTTATGAAAATGAAACTAAAAATTGCGTTTGGTCCTAAACTTTCTGACGGTAGTGTACATAAAGCCCGTACCGAAAAGTTTTTTTACAGAGTCTGCATACCAGTAAAATACTGTATGGTAAACGATTTTTTTTTTCTGATTATATGCCTCAGTTTGTGTCATCTTGATGTATCGATTGGCATAATTAATTCAGGTTAGGTAATGTTTTTATTTAAAATGCAGGACGATAAAATAATTCGGAGAGAAACCGTTTTGCGGACGTACCTTGAAAATCCTAATTCAACTTATGCAGCGGTTGGAAAGATGGTGAATATAAGTCGTGCGACGGTGCGAAATATTGTTAATCGGTACTTAAAAGAATATAGAATTCAAGACAAAGCTCGAAGTGGACGCCCGACGGGTCCTTCAAATAAAAAAATAGAAAAGAAAATAGTGTCTACTTACAAGAATAATTGTAGTTTATCAGTGCGGGATGTGGCCAAAAAATGTAAAACTAGTACGTCTATGGTCCAGAGAGCAAAAGTGCGTCAAAATTTAAAGACCTATAAAAAAGTAAAAGCCCCAAAACAGTCGGTAAAGCAATACAATAGTTCTGTTACAAGGTCACGAAAACTATACAAGCTTCTCTGCAATTTGGACGGAACATGCGTTCTAATGGACGATGAGACGTATGTGAAAAAAGATTTTACAACTTTACCAGGTGACCAATTCTATACAACCGAAAATAAGGCGGATATAAGCGATCAAAATAAATATATTTTTATGGAAAAGTTTGGGGAAAAATATTTAATCTGGCAAGCAATATGTTCCTGTGGAAAACGCACTGGGTCATTTATCACAAAAGGTACCATAAATGCAAATATTTATGTCCAGAAATGTATAAAAGGTTTGATTTTACCATTTATAAGGCAGCATGAAGGGAATGTGTTGTTTTGGCCCGACCTGGCTACTGCACATTATGCCCGAGCCACACAAGAGTGTCTGGCTTCAAACAACGTACAATGTGTGCCCAAAGATATGAACCCTCCAAATTGTCCCCAGCTACGACCTATCGAGCGGTATTGGGCATTAGTTAAAGCAGAGTTGCGTAAAAACTGTGCTCCAGCAACATCAGAGACAGATTTTAAAAAGAAATGGAAAAAACACGCCAACAAAATCACCGAAACCACTGTGCAAAACTTAATGGCAGGCTTGAAGAAAAAAATCCGCTTATTCAGCCGCAAAACCCTCAAACCATAAAATGTGTATATTTATTGTAAATAGACATTAAACATCATATGACTAGAATAAAATATCCTTGCTGTTCATTGTAGTTTAAATGATATCATAAATATACTCTGTAAAAAAACTTTTCGGTACAGGCCTTACATACAAACTTAGAACCTCACAAAGCTACACACATACAAACTTTATTACTTTAGAATATTGTACTGATACAATGATTGAATAATGAATACTAATATTTAACAGATAAAGCATTCTAGAGCGACAATGGATTTTTAAGTTTTAGCAAGTTATTTATTATTATTTAACACCATTTATTTACAGTTCTCATCTATACCCAATTGACTTCTAATGATCGATATCACCTATGTCCTATGCCTATGTCCAACAGTGGACGTCCGTCGGCTGATACGGATCGTTATCACCATTTAAAATCTTAACCCGTCAAGTATCCTATAAAGCCATAAGATTTTTTGAAACTGTTAGTCTTGTATTATAGAATTCATTTTTCAATGGATATCTCTGACGTCATAACGTTCCACGGGTTAACAGCATCTGCAAAAGGGATGTTTGAGAGTACGTATTATGTATTTTACCTGTTGATGAGTGCCCCACTGCGGAGGCAACACTGCGCAGTGCACCTCGCGGACCATGGGGTTGTCGGGCGGCGACGTCCCGTACAGATAGCACGCGATCTGCGATAACAAACAATTGCTTAATATAGAATTTCTTGATTATACAAATACTATTTTTCTACTCCCAACATTGTAATCTGGCAATTTATTAATTAATAATCACAACGGTAGGAACCTACATATTACATTGCCCCACAAAACTGAGGCAACAGTTTGACTGTGGAGTCGGCAGTCTCTTAAGAAGTTTTTTTATTTAATTTTTTACAGTAGGTAGGTACACAATTACGAATGACTGATAGACTCTGTGCGGATAGAGAAGATTCGTGAAATGTAAGGGAGCCCATACATTCTACGACTCTTCTCATTCCGAACAGACTCTAGCAGTATTAAAACAATAAACTTTATAAACCAATGCATGTCATAGACAATTCATTATAAGACTGGCGGGGGAATCATAATGGATTTTCCATACATTATTATACAACTGTTACATTCTTATTTTTAAAAAGAGGCACGCGTCTAATATTCTGCCCCATTTCGATTTTTAATTCAAATAAAATTATTTTACCACCGTAGAAAAAATATTGAATAATACGTTGCATAACCACATATTACTGAAAAAAGAAAATTACCTGTGCCCTCAAATCGGAGATAGTAACAAATTTCTTGAGCAAATTCTTAGGAAGGATGTACGTGTATCCGCTTTCCTTGATGTCATCGGAACTGACGTAGATGTGGTTCGTGCGCAGGTGCAGATTGGTGGCAGAGATGGCTCGCACACGCCATTCCGTCTTCGAACTGAAACATTGTATATGTTGAATACATGTGCAAACAGCAACCCGCGACACGCAGCATAGAAGCGAAAAAGAGGATGAGCTGGAGGGTGCATGAAGCGACCACGATCAAAAGGTTTCATACGCGGTGGTCCATCGTGTATATTTCTCCGCGCTATTTAGTAATAGTAAAAGTTTAACGTGTAGCGCAGACGCCTCACAGAGCCTGGCAGTCCTTCCGGCCTTCTTAAGTTGCTGTTGCTCTCCACGATGAATGACCTTGTTGGTATTGAATGTACTATCAGTCAAAGGACGTCCACTGCTGGTCCTGCGCCACCTGCATCCAGCGGACTCCCAGGACCTTTACCTGGTCATCAGTCCACCTTGTGGGTGGTCTGCCCACGCTGCGCCATCCGGCAAGTGGTATTGAATTTAGTATTTAAGTTTCTGAGTTTGGAGTTTCTGAGTTCCTGAGGGATCGATTGCAAGTCACCCAAAGGGTTCTATGGAAAGAGTATGTTGGGGATTACTCTTCGCGAACAGGTCCGTAATTCCGAAATCCGCAGGAGAACAAAACTAAACGACATAGCAAAAACCATTGCCACTAGGAAATGGAAGTGGGTGGGATATGTTCCGCAAGGTCCGATGGAAAATGAGGGAAACAGCTGCTGGAGTGGAGGCCGCGAACGGGGCGCAGAAACAGGCAACCCGCGAGATGGATTGAAGGTTTAGTACGAGTGGCTGGGAAGGATTGGATGATGAAAGCACAGCACCGCGGAAGGGGCAAATATGGAAGAGACTTTTACTCAGCATTAGGTAGCTAAAGGTTGCGCCCGGAAGCCCGAGCATAGAATACGGCTACGGTATCCCCTGCCTGTCGTACAAACCGACTGGCGACTAAAAGGGGGTCCTTGGGGTCGAAGAATGAAAACAGATGTTGGGACCCACAGAGGTGTGACTCTAGGGCGGCACTAGTGCATTCCGAAGGAGATACCAGAGCCGTCCGAAACGAGTTGAGAAGGACGATTCGGGGTTTTTTAGTCTGTGGAAGTCCAACATAACCTCCGCACTGTCCCCATGGTAGAACAAGGTTGAAGAAGATACCTGAAGGTCTGCGACTCGTAGTTGCTGGTGGTGGAGGTGATGATCTCGTCGCCGTGCTTGTTGACGGTGCGCGTGGTGGTGGCTGTGAGCTGGCTCTGCTCCTTGCTCTGCTTCTCGATCTCGGCGATCTGCTGGCGCTGCGCGGACGGCGCGGAGATCTCCATGCCGAGGATGATGTCGCGGATCTCCGACTGGGTCAGCGAGGCCACGTTCACGCTGGAATAACAGATATGTTAGCAGTGTACAGACTTAACCTCTCGATACCCACTGGCTCCCCAGAGAGCAATTTATACATACTGAAATGTATAACGATCTTCGAGGGAAGTAAGCCTCAAAACCTACCAAATCCCCTGTGCCACGGACTACGGTTTTTTGAACCCAAATTTTGACAAAAGTACGAGGGTGGTTTGAGAAGTAACTTGGTTTGATATGAAAAAAAAAATTTTGAGCGATTGTATATATTTTATTTTTCGACATAGTCCCCTCGAAGCTCGACGCACTTGCCCCAACGTTTCTGCAACTTCTCGATGCCTTCACGAAAATGCGTTTCTTCGAGGTCCTCGAAATACGCGTTTACCTCCTGTATCACATCTTCGTTGGAGTTAAACTTTTTCCCCGATAAAAAGATTTTGAGTTTGGGGAATAGGTGATAGTCCGACGGGGCCAAATCCGGGGAATAAGCGGGGTGAGGAAGGAGTTCAAACCGTAATTCCGACAATTTTTGTGCAGCGACACGACTTGAATGCACCGGTGCGTTGTCATGGTGAAACATTACTTTCTTTCTTGCCAAACCTGGCCGTTTCTCGGCTATCGCCGCATGCAATTGGTCCAACAGTGATGCATAGTATGCCCCAGTAATGGTTTTTCCCTTCGCAAGGTAATCAATTAAGAGAATCCCCTTTGCATCCCAAAAAACGGATGCCATCACTTTTCCAGCTGATGGAATGACCTTGGCTTTCTTTGGAGTTGGCTCACCACGACCAACCCATTGTCTGGACTGTTGTTTCGTCTCCGGAATATAGTGATGAATCCAGGTTTCATCCATTGTCACAAAACGGCGAATAAAGTCTGTTGGATTTCTTTCAAAGACCTGGAGATTATCCGCAGATGTTCGCATACGAACACGCATTTGTTCTGGAGTGAGCAGCCGCGGCACCCACCTTGCACACAGCTTTTTCATGTGCAGTTCGTTGTGCAAAATAAAATGCACCCGCTCAGAAGAGATGTTTGTGGCTTCAGCTAATTCGCGTACCTTCAATCTTCTGTCGGTTAAAACCAAATCATGGATTTTATCGACTATTTCGGGTACAACCGCCGTTTTTGGGGCTCCAGGACGAGGTGCATCATCAATGCTTGTCCTGCCTCGCTTGAACTCATTCACCCAAAGTCGAACTGTCTCATAGGAAGGACACGAGCTACCCAATGTAGGTAAAATCCTTTCATGGATTTCTTTTGCAGTTTTACCTTCCAAAAAAAAGAACTGAATTACACCACGAATTCCTATTTTCTCCATTTTGCCGCGCTACTCCGATCACTTTTGTTTAAACTACTGTCAAATCTAAAATTCCCGCCAAAAATGACATTTGGCCACAGATAAATTATCTTGATTAAATAATCTTTGTGAATAGTTACATAGATTACACTAACGCCATCTATCGGTATCCGAAACAAGTTACTTATCTAACCACCCTCGTATTGATAATTCCAATTAACTGATTGAAGGATATAATACTTACAATAAAATTTGAGATAGGTGGAGCCATTTTTGCTTTTAAGCTGCTTGTGTCTAATAGAATTTAAGCGGAAAACTAGTTTTTACTAAAAGTTTTTATCTTGATATTTGTTGATTTGGAGTGAAGTATGAAACGATATTTCTTAATGAAAAATCCAAAACATACATGTAAAATCAATGATATCAGACCGCAGTAGTCCTATACTAAATAGTGTGTAACATGACAAAACCTTCGCGGTGCAGACGCCAGCGTACTGGCCAGAAATAAAAAAAAGTTGATTTTTTTCACGAGCGTCTTTTGTTTGCCTGGCCGAGTTTCCCTGAAAAATGTGCTGTTCGCATTCAAAATCTATTTGATTTTACCTCGGGATTTTACTGGAAAATAATTAATCACTCTTTTCAACTTACTACAGTTATAGTTTTTTTATAATCAATGTACAGTTCATGTCAGAAAGTTTAATCGTGTAAATATTGTATAAATACATAGTTTCATACAAGGGCTGCCTCTTATGCAGGTAATTGTTGTGTATAAGTTTATGATATTGTGTATATTTCTTGTCGTTTGTTAAATCCAAGCCTCATTTAGCCGTCACTGGCCTCTAGATTATATGAGGCTCGGATAGGTTTGAACCTGTGCTAAGAAATAGGATTGTTTGCAGCACTTTATACTTGGCAACTTTTCTTCGGACGGCTTCTTCCACCGTGCATCGCCGCTCATGTAAATATATCCGTCTGAGCTGCACGCTGCTTTGAAGAAATTACCGAGCCTATCACCTTCTACGACCTCAACCATCGGGACTAAGGACCACCACTCAGGCCAGTGACTTTAGTTTGTAAATAGCTCCGTACTGACTGATCAAGCTGATCCCATTTTGTTTGTATATATTTCTTTATTTTGATTATATTTTATTGTACATACTTCGAGTTAGTTTTAATTACACACCCGCCGGCTAGCCGGGCTACAAGTGACAAACAGAAAATGTCAAGATACATTTCAATTCACACAGAAAATATGTGAGAGCTGCTGGAATATGAGAGAGCTTTTAAGAGGGCGCAGTACGATCGTTGTGGATCGGTTCTCCATACAAACGTATTTATGCTCTCATTTTAAAACGCCATGCTAGAATAACATGAAAATTTGTGTACACAATGGGATCCGGCATATCTAGGTCGGATCATAGTTTAAAAAATACAGCGGCTTTTTGAGTTTTTTACGGCTTGTATGAAAACCTTAATAAACGCTGTATTTTTCTCCATTATAATTTCAAGCAACAGAAAACTATGATCCGACCTAGATATGCCGGATCCCATTGTGTATACAAAGTTTCATGTTATTCTAGCCTGGCGTTTTTAAATGAGAGCATAAATACGTTTGTATGGAGAACCGAACGTACTGCGCAGTCTTAACTGATAAGAACCTTTTATGAAACCTTGAGGGAATTAGTCAATACTGCGTAACTTATTGGCAAAACAAAGCAGCCAAACGGTACTTTTTCACAAAAAAGTATTTAAATGTAATTAAGTACCTAACGCGATAACTTTCAATACATTATAAGTATTAATGCCCCACCCGGAGTCACGCGAGTGTGGAGCTAAGTCCCAAACCATTATTTACAACGCTTCAGTACCGAAGTCGTAAATAGTTTAAGGGTTAGACAAGTGATTCATATACTCCTAGGCAATAAGGTAACCCAAAAATGTCACGGCGCGCCCTGTCTAGACACACGATAAAGTGTAATTAAAGTATGTGTTTCTAAACGGATGAAGTGTTTGGCCTTGTCGATTTATAGTAAACCAATTAACACCATGAACTTTCCCAATATTTTTCTATTTTTTTAGATAACGGCCTGTTTAGCTTAGTTGGTAGTGACACTGCCTCCGAAGCTAGAGGTCCCGGGTTCAAATACCGGCCGGGGCAGTATTTGTGCATTTAGCACGGATTTTGTTCCTGGGTCTGGGATGTTCTCTATGTAAAGTACGTATATCGTCGTCTAGTACCCATAGTACAAGCGTTGCTTAGTTTGGGACTAGGTCGATTTGTGTAAGGTTGTCCCCCAATTTTTGTATTTTTATTAAATTGCTTTAGTATACTCTTCCTACATATTACTTTAATAAACCAATAAATATCTGGTACGCTGAGGAAGATCTACAAATAGTGAAACAAAATATAAAAGCTGGCAAACAAAAACGCAGATAACCTATCATCAAGCAGGACTTCGTTTCTCGTGCTTGCTTCGTGTTCACAGCGCAGGTCCGGGATCAACATAATAGAACCTAAATATGAAGGACGTCTTGTTTTTTTTTTCTGTAGTCAGCTAGGGTGATCTGCACTTCCACCTTGATCCAATTATCGTCGCCGAGCGATGGCCAGATGTAGTGAAGCTACACCTTGTCTGGCTTCAGGAGGACCTGGGTGTGCTGTGTTCACGAGCAGAGCTCGTCAGATCAGGATCAACATGATAGAACCTACATGAAGGATGTGTACTCACTTGTTCTTCCTACCGTAGTCAGCCAGGATGAGATCCTTAAGCTGCACTTCCACCTTGATCCAGTCGTCGTCGGCGAGCGTTAGCCAGACATAGTGAGGCCCAGTCTTGTCTGGCTTCAGGAGGACCCTGGTGCGCTCTAGTGTTCACGTGCAGAGCTCGCAAGATCAGGATCAACACGATAGAACGAACTATGAAGGATGTGAACTCACTTGTTCTTCTTGCCGTAGTCAGCCAGGATGAGATCCTTAAGCTGCACTTCCACCTTGATCCAATCGTCGTCGGCCAGTGTGGGCCAGATGTGGTGCGGCTCCGTCAGGGTCGTCTTGTCTGGCTTCAGGAGGACCTTCGTGCGCTCTGTGTTCACGTGCAGAGCTCGCAGGATCAGGATCAGACGGCTGAATGCCTGTTGCAAATATTAAAAAGATATACATAAAGTCAGGTATCTGTGGACTGAAACACAAAACATGGAACACTGGGACACTGGACGCTTGGATCAATGTCCAGGATCTAACAACTTCCTTTCCAAGGATTGCGTGTTTATATCGATGCAAATGCAATGTTGGAAAGGAATGTTTTCGTAAAAAAAAAAATTGGCACAAGTTTTTATTGCTGACTGTAGGTAGAGTCATCTACAGTCATCAATTCGTTGAGACGGTTCCAATGAGCCCTAACATGACGGGTGCGTCTTGCGTAGTTTAGGAGTTCCAGCTTTGTGGTACCATAATATTGGATTTTCACGGAACTTACCATGCCAAATTCCAAATTGCAGGTCTACCTGTGATAACTGATCTATATGGTCACATATGGACAGACATACTAACATGGCAAGTTAGTATGTCTGTCCATATGTCAAAGGATATAAAGAGAACGGCAACAATATACTAACCGTGTAAGAGGAGATGGTCTTCAGCCAGTCATCGTACAGATTGAAGAGCACCATCTGCGGCTCCGTGGCCTTGAGGATGAGGTCACCGAACTTCTCCACCTTCAGGCACGCCTGGAACGGCAGCTGTAGCTCCGAGCCCTTGATCACGATGTTCGGGAAGTCGAGCAAGTGGACCTGCACGTGTATCAAAAAAATTAAGCATACGACAAGTAAATTTTTAACTAAAATAACACCAACTCCAAATTTTGCCATCCTCCTGCTATATAATTTGAGGAGTACGAGGGGCGTTCAATATATTCTCGGCATTGACAACTTTTAAACCTCTTTAGTAAACTTTTTAATACAGCCCGGTAAAAGTCATTCATTATATAAAAAAAAGTGAAATTCAAACGGCCATGTCCTTTTGTTTTTCTGCAACTGCCGAACAAACGTGATCACTGTGAGTGATTTTTCAATGTTAATTAAATTAGAGCACCGAGCCTTAATAAAATTCTTGACCAAACAGGTAAAAAATGAAATAGCTATAAAAAAAAATGGATTATGTTTACCGTGACTCTGCTCCTTCTTTATCAATAATTCAGAAGTGGTCATGTTAATTTAAGCATGGGGGAGAGAGTATCGGAGACGACCATAGAGCTGGTCGGCCCATCGAAGCTTCTTCATCAGAAATTTAAAAAAAGTGAAACATATTATACTTGAAGATGGGTGAGTGAGGGTGAAAGCAATAGCTCAAAAAAAACAACCTTTCTATTGGTACTAGACGTGATATAATTCATGACTATCTTAATATGTCAAATGTCAGTGCGAGATGGGTACCGCGATTCCTGACACCGCTTCAGAAAAATACGCGTGTTGCTTGTTGTTCCGAATTTCTTGAGGTATGTGGTGAAATTCCTGATAAGATACTGCAAAATTTTGTTAGTCGAGATGAAACGTGGGTTCATCATTATGACTCTGAGAGCAAACAAGAGTCCATGCAGTGTCACATTAAAGGAACTCCTCATCCCAAGAAGTCCAAGGTCGTGCCTTCAGCTGGCAAGGTCATGGTCACAATATTCTGGGATTGTGATGGAATATTGCGGATCGATCATAAAGAAAAGGGTGTAAGTATTAAAGAAGAGTACGACGCTAATATTCTACGCCAAATAAGGGGAGCAATCAAACATGACAGAAGGGGAAAATTAGCCACAGGTGTTCTGCTTCTTTACGACAACGCCCCTGTGCATACTGCTTATATTGCCAAGGCTGCTGTTCTTGAATCTGGGTTCGAAACTATTACATACCCACCGTATAGTGTAGACTTGACCCCAAGTGACTTCTGTTTGTTTCTCAATCTCAAAAAGGAGCTACGTGGAAATTGATTTTCTAACGATGGAGCATTGAAGACACTACTGTATGAGCATTTTGACATCTAAGACAAAAAATATTTTTATGAGGAGTTAAAAAAACTAATTGACCCGTCTTATAAGTGCATAAATATAGGGAGGAGTATATTTAAAAATAAAAACCAGACACCTATCGAATTCTTCTGTTTGTACGTCGATTTTGCCAGACCCCATCCTCCTGCTATATAATTTGAGGAGTACGTCGATTTTGCAAGACCCCATCCTCCTGGTATATAATTTGAGGAGTTTCTCGATTTTCCAGACTTAGTGACAATGGAACCAACTAGAAACATACCCTTTCAAACATAAAAAAGAATTTTTGAAATCAGCCCACTAGTCTCCGAGTAATCGGTGAACATACAAAAAAAAAAACATTCCGACGAATTGAGAAATTAGAGAACCTTCTCCTTTTTTTAAAGACGGTTAAAAAAACGTTGCTGATTCCCTTTGGTGACTGGGCAAGTGACCAGAGCTCCGTGGATTTTTGTAGGGCACAGCGGAACATTATCTCGGACATAATCATATTCGGAGCAGCCCAACTGGTGTGAAGTACCTCCACCTTACAGAAGGCCGGAGCCATAATAAAACCTTCCTCACGACCAGGAACACAACCCATACCTGCTTAAAGACCAAGAGGTTTACCCTTGAGGAACAAGATCAGTGGTCACGAGCTGACTGGCGAGCGAGCTAGCCGCATGGGTTTTTCGAACTACCCCGCGCTTAGTATTTATTAATCACATATATACTAGGATTATCACTCGCCCGACACAGAGCACTAACAATGTCCGTTGATATACTTAGTCGGCTCATAAGTTCTGTCACTGGCCTTTAAAATTTAAATTTGGAGTTCCTAAAACAAAAACCGTTGTGCATTTGAATTTCGAATCTTTTTTAAATATTTGAGTAGTATAATTTTGCAATTTTCTGTTTTCTTTAACATGGAGTGGACGCTTAAAGATAGCCGTACCGCAATAATTGCACTATATCGTTGTGGACACTCGCCGACTAAAATTTTTAAGCTACTTGAAAATTTAAAATTCTCTCTAAGATTTGTGTATCGTACCATAGAAAGATACAGTGAGGTCTCTAGTTTAAATGACAAGAAAAGAAGCGGTCGTCGCGTACAGCTAGGACTCCAGCGGTTGTACAAGCAATTAGGGCACGCATTGCCAGAAATCCCGCTAGGAAACAAAAAGTTATGGCCCTCCAGATGGGTTTGAGCAGAAACACGGTGAAAAGAGTGCTTAATCAAGACCTGAGACTTCGTGCTTATAAACGAAAAACTGGCCATCTTCTCAATGGTCGGCTTAAAGCTTTAAGGCTTAAAAGATCTAAAGCTTTATTGAAGAAGTACGCTAAAAATAAGCATCGTTGTATACTGTTTTCGGACGAGAAAATTTTTGACATAGAAGAAAACTGTAATAAACAAAATGATAGAGTGTACGCTCGCAATAGTAAAGAAGCGTCTAATAGCATTCTCCGTATTCAAAGAGGTCATCACCCTTCATCTGTGATGGTTTGGCTGTATGCTACACTAGTATGCATTTTTGTGAGAAAGGAGTAAAAACTAGTGCCAAAGTGTACCAAGACACGGTGTTGACTAATATTGTGAAACCACTATCCCATACGATGTTTCTAAACCAGCATTGGGTTTTCCAGCAGGACTCTGCTCCAGCCCATAAGGCAAAGTCTACACAAGCCTGGCTCGCCTCCAATAAAATCGACTTTATACGGCATGAAGATTGGCCCTCCTCTAGCCCAGATCTTAATCCGTTAGACTATAAAATATGGCAGTATTTAGAGGAAATAGTGTGCTCAAAACCTCATGCAAATCTAGACTCGCTGAAAAAATCCCTTGCTACGGCAGTGGCCAATATCGACATGAAAGTGGTGCGTGAATCCATTGACGACTGGCCACGCAGACTTCAAGCCTGTGTAGATAATTATGGCGGTCATTTTGAATACATTTAGATTCTCTAGTTTATAAGCTTTCAAACGCTGTACAAATTATACGGAATAAACTTAAACTTTTGTTTTTATTTGATACTATGTATAATAATGTATATGACAGAACTTATGAGCCGACTAAGTAATGGACGACGTATTTTTATTTACGATTGCATTTACTAATACCTGGATTCTACGAAGAAAATCATCGTAATTAATGAATTCATCGCATTTTTAACGGGATGAGGGTTTTTAGAGATTTTATCTATAGTTGATTTTGTGATAAAGAAACGGTTGCTCTTGACCTCATATTGCGGTAGCTAAATTACCAGTAATTATCAAACATGAACTGAGCATTAATATGTATCAAAAGTACGAGGGTAAAACTGAAAGTTTCGGGAATAGAAGAAAATATGCAGTATGAGTTTATTTATTTTTATTGTTTTTCAAAATATTCTCCTTTGTATTTCATGCACTTATGCATGCGTTCAAACCAGTCCATAAAGCACTTTTTGAACTCTGAAGTAGGGGTCGACAAAATGGCTATTTTATAGGCCTCCACTGCTTCTTCTGGCGTCTGAAACCGCTGACCACGCAGTTTGTCCTTGATTCTGGGGAATGTAAAAAAGTCGTTGGGACTTAAGTCAGGGCTATATGGAGGGTGGTCCAATATTTCGACTTTTTCACCGTCCAGGTACTCAGTTGTTGTCCGAGCGGTGTGTGGGCTGGCGTTGTCGTGGTGAAGGATGATGCGACGACTAGGGTTTGTTTTTCGGAGTTCAGCAAAGACGTTCGGCAAACAAATAGTGGTGTACCAATCAGCATTGACTGTTCTACGATCCTCAAGAGCCACAGTAGCTACGTGACCAGATTTAGAGATAAACGTAGCCACCATCTTCTTAGCCGTACTGCGAGAACGAACAACTTTTGTGGGTTTGAGCTCGTCTTCGAAGACCCATACTCGGGATTGGTTTTTAGTTTCAGGCTCATAAGCGTATATCCACGACTCGTCACCTGATACTATGCTAAAAACAGCATTTGAGCGTCCCTTGTTAAATCTTTTCAAAGTTTTGCGGCACCAATTGACACGGACTATTTTCTGCTCGTCAGACAATAGGTGAGGTATCCAACGGGAAAATAACTTTTTCACGCCTAATTCTTCTTTTAAAATAATTTGTATTTGACTCATTCCAATACCCAGGTGCTCTTGAATTTCCCGATATGTCACATGTCGGTCTTCATTTATCAGACGACGCACAACATCGACGTTTTCTTGCGTGACTGCCGATTTTGGTCGACCTTCACGCACTTCGTCGGTGAGGGATACACGGCCACGTTGAAATTCTGAATACCACCTGTATATTGTAGTCTTTGAAGGAGCTTCAATATTAAAAGCAGCAACCATCCGCTCTTCACATTGTTTTTGTGTTAGTCCACTTTTAAAGTCATAATAAATCATAGCTCTGAAATTTTCACGGCACAATTCCATTTTAAGCAATGACTCGACGACTTCAATAAACAATTGAAACCGAACCATACTTTTTTTTTTCTAAGTGGCCAGTGTGTTGAGTTAAGGAAACTTCAGAGATTATAAAAAGGTATAATACATGTTAAAAATAAATTAATAAGTATTCGATTCCCGCCACTTTCAGTGCAAGCCTCGTATATTATTAGTTTCTTTGGGATATAACATAATATTACATATAGGAATAGTAACAAAACATGCGAGTGTCATACCTCAAGAGGATCCAACATTCCCTTCCTGGTGACAATGATCTGTTTGGGCTGTTCCTCCACGGGCAGCGAACGGATCAGAGCCGCGACTTCCTCGGCGGTTTTCCATTTGGCGAGCTAAAGAATAAATTTACTTTATCACACATTTATAATGCAAAGAACTCACATTTTATCAAGCCACGGGCCTCCTACGAACGAGAGAATAAGGGTCAGTCAGCATCAAAAGTTCAAGTCTTTATTATAGCCATAAGCGCTTTTGACGCGTTCATATGCGTAGCTACTTTTGATACTGACTGTATGATGTGCTAATAGGATCGTGTCCTTAAAAAAATAATTTTAAAGAAAAAAAAGACCGACTTCAATCGGGAGGCCGGTGAAAGATTATTATACTTAGATGGTGCACTCTTAGATTCCATACAATGAAATAAAAAATGACAATAAGTATGTTTATAATGGTAGAAGACTAAGTACCATCAATTCCTCATGGAATCCTTCAGAACTCAAACTTGACAAAAATATGTCTGGAAAAGTTAGCTTGCTTGACAAACATAACGAAGAGAACAAATCGCCAAACGTGAACTATGCGTCTTTAAAGAGTTCCATCCTGATCATCATCAGCAGTTCCACTTCATCAAATGTCACTTATTTAAATGAAAATGCTCGATTTGTTGATAAAAACGCAAAACTCGCTATATGTTTGCCTTTAAGACTGCGCAGTACGTTCGGTTCTCCATAGAGAAAAAAATACAGCGATTATTAAGGTTTTCATACAAGCCGTAAAAAACTCAAAAGCCGCTGTATATTTTTTCTTTTACAATTTCTAGCAACAGAAACTATGATCCGACCTAGATATGCCGAATCCCATTGTGTATACAAATTTTCATGTTATTCTAGCATGGCGTTTTAAAATGAGAGCATAAATACGTTTGTATGGAGAACCGATCCACACGGATCGTACTGCGCCCTCTTAAGATTTGAGGAGTTCCCTCGATTCTTCATGGATCCCATCATCAAAACTGCGTTTTGACAAAAACGGGACCAAACTGGATATACATACGTACAATCAAAAAAAGAATTTTCAAAATCGGTTCAGAAATGACGGAGTTCTGGAGTAACAAACATTAAAAAATATATATATGAATTGAAAACCTCCTCTTTTGAAATCTTGAAGTCTGTTAATAAAATACGTACGTCAGTTAGATTATGCGCGCGTCCGCGTGAGAATGACACGAGCCCGCACTTCTCCACTTTGACGCGCTTTATCTTTGTAATTTTTTGTTTGATTGACAAAAGGAAAAAAAATACGAGGCCAATATTTTTTAATAATCTAGAACTGATGGACTAATTATAATAATATTTTTTCCTTTCTTTCTTCATTTGTCATAAAATGCAAAATCTTTTAACCACGTTAAAAGTGCGACCGGCAATACTCCTGTGTGGACCAGCAACAAGTTTTTATCGAACTAATATTAAAGTTTAGATGTTTTTTTTTCAATCACGCAAAAACGGCTGAACATATTTTGATGAAACTTCGTATACAAATAGAGCGTGGATTAACATATGGGATAGCGAGTAGATTACGCGGTAGTTATGAGCACCTGCTCATAACTTCTTTCGACCCATAAGAATTTGGTAATATGTAGGTACAAATGACGCCCAACAGTGTTACCTGTCCGAGACGTTTCTGGCCGGCCCACACGCTGGTGTGGATGATCTTGAGGAACAGCTGGCCGGTGCGCGGGTTGAAGATGAAGATGGCGCCGTTGATGGGCTTCGTGGTCAAGTTGCCCTCGAACGTCTTGTGGATCGTCACGCGGTACACATTGGTGTCATCCACGAACCTGAGTAGAAGGTCTAACATTACTACCACTCACATGTGTCTGACATACTCTCTGGAAGAGCTTTCCCAGCGTAACTAGTTACGACTTGTTTGTGGTGCTGCTCGTGACCATGCTTTACTTTGATCGGAATTAAATACAAATGCGAATAGTGACTTTGTGAATACACTAATAAATAAAATCAAAAATTTATACATTATAACTATCTTTGTTTTGTCTGTGGGTCATAAACTTAAACGCCTATTACAAATATCCAATAGCATTCATCATTTTTCAATTAGGCTGAAACTCACCAAATGATCTGGTTAGAGAAGAGCTCGCCGTAGTTCTGACTGGAGAGATAAGGCTCAGTAGGTTCGGACGAGTAGAGTTGCAGCGCCTTGCGGATTCGCTCGCGCAACACGTAAAGCGCGGGGTTAGCCTTCATTATTTTGGCCATGGCTTGTTGGATGAGCGGCTTGCAGCCAGGGAACCAGTTGCCGTATGCGCTGCGAAATAAAGTTTACATTAGCTTAATACTTCTGCCTAAGGAGGCAAAACTATTCAGCCTGTTAATATCAAACCTAGCATGGAGTGTCTAACCAATTTAAGTATGGACCAGTAATAAATCAAAGGCCTACTCTTATCTATAACAGGAGGCCTGTGCTGAGCAGTGGGATGCATATAGGATGATGACGAACAAATCAAAGTGCTCGCAGTTACTGAACGTACTTAACTTAACCATATTCGAATAAGAATTTCAAGAAGTTGCTGAAATAGATGTGATAGTTCCTAATGACACCTTTTTCATCTATTGAGGATGGGTAACATATAGATATGGCCGACACGCAAGCCATTCGGAACGCGGATTTAATATCTAAACGAAAGTGACTGTAGTCCATGTGGATTGCAAGTTGTAGATCAAGTATCATGTATGATAGAGCGATCATGGATTACTGTTTTTTTGTTGCTTGTAAACTTTGGTATTTATAATTCGTTTATAGTTAAGAGGGCCCAGTACGTTTGGTTATCCATACAAACGTATTTATGCTCTCATTTTAAAACGCCATGCTAGAATAACATGAAACTTTGTATACACAATGAGATCCAGCTTGTCTAGGGCGGAAATTAGTTTCTGTTGCTTGAAATTATAATGGCGAAAAAATACAGCGATTATTAAGGTTTTCATACAAGCCGTAAAAAACTCAAAAAACCACTGTATTTTTTTTTCTTTTTCAATTTCTAGCAACAGAAACTAATTTCCGACCTAGGTATGGTGGATCCCATTGTGTATACAAAGTTTCATGTTATTCTAGCATGGCGTTTTAAAATGAGAGCCTGTATACATTTGTATGGAGAACCGATCCACACCGATCGTACTGCGCCGTCTTAATGATCATGGCTCTGTTGGTTTTGTCATGAATTTTTCCTTTTCTCTCATAATGAATCTTCTATGTTCAAACATATCATGCATGATATCATAATGATCAGTGCCATCAAAAATAAACTCGAAATAAACAGAAGAGCAATCTTCAAATTCTTTCAGAACTGACAGTCTCTTTAGTATGATTAGTCATTATATTACTACCCTCGCTCGCGCGAAGTGTAACTGCTCGGTATTGAAAGCGGCAGTTTTTTAATTATTTATAATATTTAGTTAGTCCATTTTTGCTCAAAAAGTTACAAAAAGCAATAAAAAAGCTTATTTATTATTAGTATAACTTAACTTGCTCGCGTTGCACATAAAAGATAAAGTGAAACCCGGCCGCTAAAGTGAACGTGATTGTGAGTCTACCGCACGAGCCCGCTGGAAACTAACACACAGGTATCGCGCTCACAGCGTAAGGCGTATCTCGCGAGTTCATTAAAATTATCAACATGTCCAAGTGTTTAGCCTGTAAAGTGGTAGTTAAATCGACGGAGCAACTCCGCTGTGCAACATGTTCAGGTGTCTTTCACCATAAATGTTGGAACATGCCCAGCACGACTTACAATAGACTCGTACAGATGAAAACGGATTGGATATGCCCTCCCTGCAATAATGTGACGTGCCGCAGAGGAGACAACGTTCCGGTCCAGACAGCCAACTGCCAGCTGAACGAGAGCACCATGTCGCTCGACATGTCCCTGGCGAACGCGTCGGTAGTTTCCGAGCACTTACAGATCCCGTCGCCTATTCGGGCGCCTCCCGAACCTACCATCGGGCTTCAACAGTTCAGTGCACTCATTGACTCTAAACTAATCACCTTTAGGGAGTCGCTAATGGCAGAAATGAAATCCCTAATCAAGCAAGAAATTGACGCAGCCGTTCGTATTATGAAATCCGAGTTTAACGAATCTATTGAATTTATCTCAGCCGAACAAAACAAGATGAAAACGGACGTTGAATCGGTACGAGCCAAAGTTCTGCACATGGAAACAACTAACGCTCAATTACTGGCGGACCTGCATGCACTACAAAATAGTATGGCTTCAATGGAGCAACATGCCAGGAACTGCAATATTGAGGTATGCAACGTGCCCGAGAGAAAAAATGAGCAGCTCATCAATATAATGACAAAAGTGTGCGAGGTTATCAACTACAATATAGCACCCCGCGACATAGTATCCATTCACCGCGTACCCCACGCCGAAACCACAAACACCCGCCCCAAGAACATTATTGTGAAACTGTCAACAAGGGTTCTACGTGATGACATCCTGGCGGCCTGTCGCACAGCAAAAGGCCTGACGTCTGAGCAGATCGGAATCACCGGACAGCAGCACAGGATTTACTTGAACGAACACCTCACACTCAGGAACAAAAAGTTATTTCGGGACGCCCGGGCCGCCGCCAGCCAGCACAATTATAAACACCCGTGGGTCCGCAATGGTCAAATATTCGTACGGAAAAATGACACGTCCCCTGTACTGGCAATTAAAACCCCCCGCGACGTCGAAAAAATCAAACCTTAAATGTAATGTTACGGCGATTATCGTAGTAAATGGTGACACGGCCAACGGATTTGTGAATTTGTGTATAATAGTGAAAAGTGTTACTGTAATGTTTTGTCTTCTGTTTTACATTGTTTGCTTTATAGTAAGGGTGCTAATAGTTATTATAATTCTTGATGTGTACGAGTTGAGAGCTGCAGTTTTTATTGTTCTGAATACTGCACAGGGTCAGCAAAATAAAATTATAGATATTTATATTTACACATATACCTATACTTGTAACTATACATATACTTCCGCAAATAGAAGGCGTGAACTTTGTACTCTATCTTGTGAACTGCACTGGCTGAAAAAAAACTTTTGTGTCAATATCATCAAATATGTCATGCCACATTACAATAATTCAATGATTGAACTTGTTTCATTTTTCCGCCTAACCAACGCTTATAAACCAAGTATAACTTTTTTTTCCTCACGATGTGTCATAATTTATCAATTTATTACCAGAACTGTAGAGGGTTGAGATCTAAATTACATTCCTTGTACATGAACATTTTGTCTCATTCTTACGACATTGTGATTCTGACAGAGACATGGTTGCATTCTGAAATAGCTGATAGCGAATTCATAGACCCCCGGTACTCGGTATTTCGATGCGACAGGGACCGCGCGGGCACCGGGCGGCGCGACGGCGGCGGCGTGCTGGTGGCGGCGCGCCGCGAGCTTGGCGCGGCGCCGGCGCCACGTGCCGCGTCCGCCCCAAACTGCCCCATTGTTGACCACATACTGCTTGAAATACCTGTGGGTCGAAACTATAAACAGGTAATAAGTGCTGCTTATATACCACCTAATGAGAGTTTTGTTACCTACAACGCACATTTCGAATATTTAGCCGCTATTGTACAGTCACCCACGGTGAGGGGATTCTATGTAGTTGGTGACTATAATTTACCTACAATAAACTGGATCCCGACAGGTTTTTATTGCAAACCTGATATAAGCGGTCCATCTGTCTCGCAGAATGACTGTATTTACAATTTCATGGCCATTACGAACTCGTTTCAAATAAATACTCACAAAAACCAAAACAGTCGAATACTGGATCTGTTTTTGACTGACGCGGCCGATTGTAAGTGCGAATTAGCAGCTTTTCCCCTTGTTTCCGTCGACTTACACCATCCACCACTTGTCGTACTCGCTCCATTCAAAATAAAAACAAGTTTAACAAATAGGAATAATACGCCAAAATTACTTTTTCGCAAAGCGGATTACAAAGCGATCAATACCGAATTGTTCAATATTAACTGGGGGAATACATTACTAGGTCTTGGGGCGAAACAGGCGGTGCAGGTTTTCTATGAAAAAATATATGAGGTGATAAAAAAGAATGTACCGTTAAAAACTATCCATCCCTCTCGTTTCCCCGTTTGGTTTACTCCAGCATTGAAACACATTTTTAAAAATAAGAACAAGGCATGGGTTAAATGGAAAAAATACCAAAATCAGTCTGACTACCACACTTTCTCACTCTACAGGGCCAGATTTAAAAAACACTCCACCATCTGCTACAATACCTACATGGCATCAGTGGAATCAAATGTTCGAAGTAACATTAAATACTTTTGGACTTACGTAGCAAATCGGCGTGACACTACAAGAATCCCCAGCACCGTTTCGTACAATGACAGAATTTCCACTGATCCCACCGAGGTGTGTAACTTGTTTTCGGACTTCTTCCAGTCTGTGTTCGTGCCTTCTAATATTTCTTCAGTTTCTTGCTTCAACGGATCGGAAAACAGTTCAACTGATATTCATGTTAATGATATTCACATTCCCATTAATCATGTCACGCGGGCGCTTAAAATTGTTGACACCTCGAAGGGTCCTGGATCGGACAACATCCCCCCTATATTCTTAAAAAATGTCGCTGATGCCATTTCTCAACCATTGCATCATATTTTTAATAGTTGTTTAAAAGAAGGCTCATTTCCAGAAGTATGGAAAATGGCAAGAGTTGTCCCCGTTTATAAGGGAGGATCCAAAAAAGATGTTAAAAATTACCGCCCAATATCTCTTCTCCCTATATTGTCTAAACTATTTGAAAAAATAGTGCATAATCTACTTTATCCAATTCTACACAAAATAATCCTACCACAGCAACACGGTTTTGTTAAGAAAAGGTCGACAACAACAAATCTTGTCCTATATACTTCATACCTGTTCAGAAGCCTGGACTCAAACAAACAAGTGGATAGCATTTATACAGACTTTTGTAAGGCCTTCGATAGAGTGGATCACCAAATTCTTTTAAAAAAAATTTATTTCAATGGCATTCGCGGGAACTTGTGGAGATGGTTTAAGTCTTACATTACAAACCGCACACAAAAAGTTGTGGTAAACGGGTATGAATCCAACTGCGTCCCTGTAACCTCTGGAGTTCCTCAGGGTTCTATATTGGGACCTTTATTATTTGTCTTATTCATTAATGATATCGACAGCTGTTTTAAGTTTAGTAACTTCTTACTTTATGCTGATGATCTAAAAGTTTACCATACTATTGAAAATATCGAGGATCGCATCCAGTTTCAAGCTGACTTGAACAGGCTCAGTGAATATTGTCGTAAAAATAAATTAAGTTTCAGCTTGACAAAATGTAAACAAATAACTTTTACTAAAAAGTTCAATTGCCTTCCCACTTCATACACTCTTAGCGGAACAACCCTCGAAAAAGTTTCGATGATAAGGGATCTCGGAGTTATGCTCGATAGTAAGCTTCATCTAGATGCCCATGTAAATCACATGATCTCTAAAGCTTACAAAATGTACGGTTTCATAATGCGTCTTGGAATGGACTTCAAACAACCCTCTACTTATCTCTACCTATATAAGTCGTTGGTTAGGTCACAACTCGAATATGCAGTGTCAATATGGAATCCATTTTATAAGAAATATAACAATTCAATTGAGAGAGTACAGAAGAAATTTTTGCGTGCCATGCAGTTCAGATGCAAACGTTTGCGTCTTAGTTACCAGCAGCTTCTCAGCAAATACAAATTACTAGATTTACACAATCGTCGCATCCTTTTGGAATCGATGGTCCTATACAACCTGTGCCACAGCAATTAGTATAGGTAAAAGTGGCTCAGGTTTTCCTTTTCATTTTTGCTTTTCTTTTCATTAAGTATCCGTTGTCACATACTTGTACCCAATATAAGTATTGTAACTTATTTCAAAAATAATTAATATTTTACTGCACGCTACTACCTCTGCATTTTGTATGTATCCTTAAAATTAAACCTATAAAAAATATAATTTTTAACATACTTACGTATAAGTAATTTGCGCTATATACTAATCTTTTGATCTGTGGACAATGTCGTTGGTTTCACACTCTGTAATTGTACATTTTCTACATATTAAGCATGAAACCTTGTGTGTAACTGTTTTTTGTCCCAAATAAATTGAAAAAAAAAAAAAAAAAAAATTACATATGAAAGGATAAATGAGGACTGGATAAGACTTACATGTCCGTATGGATAAGACGAAGGTCCAATCTTTAAAAAAAAAGTGTGGCTCACCTATGCAAGTTGTAAGCCAAGTCGATGGCGATGAGCAGACCGGTGGGCGAGGGGTAAATAGACATGTTGTCGGTGGTGTAGTCGAGGAACTTGGCGCGCGCGTAGCGCTCGATATCGTGAGAGTCGTAGTCGCCCCAACGAAGCTGTATGTCCAGCCAGTACTTCTGTGTGGTCGTATTGTCCATTGTGTCTCTGTGGGACAAACATTATCATAAAAGGGACCATTTTTTATACAAATTAAAAAGCGACTGGGGACCCGGGTATGTCCAAAAACTACGAAAAAAGACTACCGGGGGATGGGCAGCAACATCCCTGGAGTGCGGTGGAGATACTGCGATCGCCAATCCGCATGCCAAGCGTTGCAATTATGGCATTTACCCCCCATAAAATTGGGGGAGGCCTATGTCCAGCAGTGGACGTCCTTCGGCTGATATGGTGGTGGTAAAAAGCGACAATAGCCCAACAACTCTTGCTCGTAGATCGGCAGACTTTGAAAGTGTAGTAAGCAGCGTTCAACGTGGAATTGCAGTCGTTGGGTGGTAGGTATTGCACACAGCATTTACTAAGGCACTGAAAGTGGGTTGCAACAACTTACGATTCGCGATTACATACCGTTCAACGTTTAATAAGGCTGTGTTGCGAATCACGCTTACAACGCTCACAACGCTTACAGTGCTGGCGGCCGGTCCGAATCAGTTAGCGCGCTCAAGGCCGCGTAAGTGGTGTTTTGTTTCGGACCAGTCATAAGCGTGCTCATGTCAACGTCAACTGAATTTGAATTTTGAGTTCGTCAATTAATCGTAGTAGGAAATTCTGGGCTGGGTTTTTGATTTGTAGATAATTGAAATTAATCGCAATCTGCAACTAACTAATATAAAACTAACTAACTAGGCTGACACGACGACCCAAAATGAGTATTGGCTTCCGAGACAAGAGCACGCCACTTTTCTCGGCCCTGCGCTATTTTTCGCCAGCTTGCACCGGCTCCAAGCTCACACAGGTCCTCGTCCACCAAATCCTTGCAGCGGTACTTAGGGCGATCCACAGGACGCCGTCCGGTCGGTCGGCACAAGTATGCTCTCTTCACCTGTCGATCTTTTCCTATCCTCTCGAAGTGACCAAGCCAGCGAAGACGATGCGCTTTGGTTTCACCCATAATATTTGGTTCGGCCACCAGCTCTTCTATTTCAGCATTTTAACGTATCATCCAACTCCCATCGTCTCTTTTCACTGGTCCCAGGATTTTTCGGAACACCTTATACGTTTTCCTCCTAACAGGCTGTGCTCCTCCCTAACTGTTAGCGTCCAGGCCTCACACCCATATACATTAAGATGGGGCGGATTGCGATCTTATATATCCGAGGTTTAGATCGTTTACTGAGGAGCTTGGACGCCAACACTCTGTTCAGAGCAACACTGCAGCGTAAGGTGTTCTGGATACGGGTGTTAATTTCATTCTCTCTAGCATGCGTATCAGTGACAATGCATCCGAGGTATTAATTTGGACACTCCCTTGTAAGAGGTTTCTTTCCCCTACAAGTAGGACTTCTCGTTTGGCACGACTGTTTCTGAAACGCATGTGGAGGTATTCCGTCTTCCATGATTAATCCTGAGCCCCACTTTTGCTGCTTCTTGATCCAACATTCTCGAGCTGACTTTTCCACCTTTTCTCGGTTTTCGCCTAGCAAACCAAAGTCTGCGTAGACGCGTAGAAAGCATGAACTGATAGGGTCAACACTATCAGCCTATGTTTTCTGTTTAGTTCAATTCCGGAATCCTGTGACAGCAGTTTCCGAACGACATGTTCCAGTACCAAATTGAGATTGATCTCGTAGCATAGGATATGGTGAAATAAATGATTATTATTATTATAGTAATAAATAAACTAATATAACCTGTGAAGTTTTGTTTTTTCGCGCCTATAATGAGATGTCAAACGTCAACTTGACGTTTGCCCTCAAGGTGCTTACGGCTGGGAGTGTGAGCACCGTGAGCGCCGTCCATGACGTCATCAATGACGTCACGTAATCTCGTGTAAGCGCTGTGAGCGTGAATCGGTCCGACCGTGAGCGCGCTCAGAGCGCTGTGAGCGTGATTCGGAACACAGCCTAAATATGGCCCTGGCAGCTGTCGTCCCATAGAAATTTGTCAAACTTTACATACAATAAGATTTTAACGAAAACCGCCTATGATTACAGAAGGATTGGTGCAACCCATCCTTATTCGGTTATCCCGGTTGTTGCCTACGATAACAGCACCCCCTTGAAAATTTAGTGGCAGTTACTTTCGTAAATAATGAGCATGTAAGTTGGGACGCGACTCTGCATTGATTGATATAACAGCAAAGACCTTGTTTCCAAACGATTCCTAACAAAACATGTCAATTTAATTTTAAGACTTCAAATTGTTCCCTTACTTGGTATCAGCGAGGAGCGAGGGGCGGGAGACGTTCCATTTGTAGGCGGAGAACAGCAGTATGTCTGCACAGGATGAGTTCATCTTGTACGACTTGCGGGGGTGAATGGTCTCCTTTTGGACTGTTTCGATCTCAAGCGCGTCGAGCTCTTGATCGAATACCTGGTCAAAATCATTATTATTACTCACAACATTATGAAGTACGGTACTACTTTTTCGATAAAAATGCAAGTAAAAACGTATATGTAAACATTCCACGTCCACACACATAGCCATTCGGAAGGTAGCGATATAAAGCGTTTCAAACATGTTTTAAAGTCTGAGAAATGCAAACATTCGATGTCCAGGAGGCGTCGACGTGGATAAGATTTTCACGTTCTGACAAGTATGCGAGTGCAAGAGTGACGGTGTCTTATCCACGACGATAAGTGGTAAAATGAGAACCTGGCTTCGCACGCATGTGATCAAATGTTAGATACATCAGAGTTAAGAATGTATACTAGCGAACATGTTGTGTCCTGTGCTATGATCAGTGATTGGAATTAGGTGAGCCAAAATACCTATTCTTCGCAAGAGGAAATAATATAGAGTGGTTACAACCGAGTAGAAGAATATATTTTTTCTTTAAATACCGAGATTCGATATTTATCTTATGGGTACTAGCCCTAGTAAAATACATAGGTTTAGACAGTCCTTTGTTTAAAAAAAAAAGCGTGATGATAATGTTACAAATAAAAACTAGAAAATTTTATAACTTTTAGATTAAGATGAAACTCCCGTTCTGTAAGTGAAAACATGTATGTTTAACATTACGAGTAGTACCCCGATAAATATCGAATACCCGGCATTCAAGAAAAAATATAATTTTTCTACCCGGTTGTACCACTCTATATTGTTCTCTTGCGAAGAATAGGTATTTTAGCTCACCTAATTCCGATCACTGGTATGATTGTTGTATTGGAAAAATAATTCGATCTACAATAAAACAATCCCAGTAAGGAGCATACCTGACACAAGTCCATGACTATGGATTCGTGCACTTTCTGCCACAAGTGAGCCCTGAAGATCTGGATCAGCGAGATCTTGAGCGTCGGAATCTTGCCGTGCATGAAAATACCCGTCAAATCCAGTTGCACCTGTCAACAACAACCAGCGTTATATCAGCACATTTTTTATTGTATAAGAATAAAGTTATACATTATATTACAGATCAGATAGCGCATTGTCAGACGGTCAGAGCGGCGGTCCGCGCGGTCAGCGCGGCCGGCGTCTCGGGCCGCCCCCAGAGCACAGGGACTCTCTGGTTTCAGGACCCCTACGCGGTTCATCACGTGAATATTCTATACGTATTGTTGAACGATTACACATCGCAATGAAGTTCTATCAGGGGGGCGACACGGCCTATCGGTGTGAGTCGAGCGCCGGTGACCTTGTAACGTCACGTCTGTTGCATAGGGTTGGCAATGTAGCTGCCTTGGCAAGAGGAAATAATGTTTATTCAATGATCATGATATTCATCAATCAAACACCGGGAAGCTAGTCAAATTTAATCTGTAAGTTTTGATTACAAACAGACAGACAGATGCACTGAGTCAGGAGAAAACTTACTAAAAGCTGGTAAAATAGGTACCTACAAAACTTCTCATAATATGGAAACTTACTTTTCTTGTGTAAATCTAAGCTTCACATGAATATAATTGTATGCTAAAATAATAACAATAATATAAAAAAATATTTTTTAAACCTCAATCCATAGAAATTATGTGACATGAAATGAAGTCATTCACTGCGACCGCGACACCCGCGTTAAGTATAATTTGAAAGACTCAATTGACATTTCATCTATTTCGCCATTTCATTTTTTTTGTTTAATTTATTCCGAAGATGTAGGTACTTCTTAATGTATTGCAAGTCAAAATGCATCCATACTCATACCAACCTTTCGTCTTTCTTTAGTCTTTCGAATTAAAAAACGGATTTTAGGTGAAGTCTTAATTCTAAATGTAGGGAAGGACACAACATATAAAATTTTATAACTAACTTATCTGGATCGGTAGGTAGCCTAAAGTAGCTTTTCCCTTTGTGGCTTTTGGTATTACTGTCACAACCGTAGACACAGCAATAAAAAAACTCCAGCCATAGTTGATTACATTGAATTACAAATGATAAATTCTAACGAATTTCAAGTAAAACTACACGCCCGCTACCGGCCGATCGATCTCTGTTGTGTGAGAGCACGTCACGCGAGCGAATGTTGAAGCGAGCGGCACCCCTGCGATTCATCTTGCCGCGGCTAGCTGTCCACACACCGCGCGCCCCTCGCGCACCCCCGTTCACGTCCGGACACGCAAACATAGCCGCGAGACGGGTTTACAGCACACATGCTTCGGTGTCGCTTCTTGTTACGTTAGTATATATCTTCTTTGGTTCTATGGTCATGTTCCACCGGTGGCCACCCTAAAGTAGATTGTGGAGTTAGGAACTGTGAAGCTATGATTACGCAAGTGAGCGCTTCCAGGCGACGCTACTTCAATCGGCTACAAGTTGGCGGAAATCAAAGCGGTTGTCTTTTGCCATAGCTTGCAAAATCACACCTTTAGTAGTGGCGCTTATTGGCATATCACAGCAAATTAAGTTGCGAGTTATATTGAAGATTAAATTATAAACTTTCAACTATACTAATATTAGTGCAGTCATGATACCCGTAATTTTGTTGAGATAGCACCTGTAACATAATCACAACTTTATAGTTCATCTTCAACGAATCCTCTTTCGTCAATAGCATTACTCTTTGGAATTTTACACTTATTATTCACTATTTTCGTAAAGAAAGGTAGTATTTTTTACCTGGAAACCGACGTACACATTGGCTCGGTTGATGGTGGGAGACCACCAGAGTGTGAAGCGACGGTTGGGGATCTGGTTCAAACCGGAACGCTGGGCGTTCGTCAGCTTCTTGTACTTCATCGACTCTTCAAAGCCTGACGCCTTCTCCCTACAAGACGACAATCAAATCAGTATATATATTTATTTTTATACCACGTTGGCCCGCCTGATGGTAAGCGGGCACCGCAGGGTATACAGGAAATCCTACTAATATTATAAACGCGAAAGTTTGTAAGTATGGCTGGATGTTTGTTACTCTTTCACGTAAAAACTACTGAATGGATTTTAATGAAACTACAATAATATAGCTTATACATCAGAATAACATATCGGCTACAATTTATAAAGATATTGTGTTAATTATCCAAATACTAATCCTGCGCAGACGAAGTCGCGTGCACCAGCTAGTCATAAAATATTTCAATATTTACGTTGCAAATAGGTTCGTTAAGGAGTCACGGTCTAGCGAACTTCGACAAATAAGACATCAAAACCAAAAAATCTGTTCCTTTTTTCATCATTATACAATAAAAATCAGAAGCTCACCAGAAGAGACCCTCCCATGTGGGGAAGTAGGTCCCCTTGAAGAGCGTGTGCTCGAGGATGCCCTCCACGCCGCCCAGGGCCTGGATCATGTCGGTGCGGTAGTTGTTCAGGTTCCACAGCTTGCCGTCATGCCGCTGGTGAGTCCACCAGAATGGGTTCTGTTTCAGGACCTATTTATAACACAAAAAAGACAGAAATTACAAGTCAGTTACACGTTTATACATGCTCTTTTATTTGTTCACACAATTTTACGTTACTAAAGATAAACCAAGTTATTAAACGATACACATCAAAAGACCAAGTGGCGGTGCTTACGTTACGTATATGCCCCCCCACCACCAAACCACCATATCAGCCAAAGGACGTCCACTGCTGGACATAGGCCTCCCCCAAATTCACGGGGGGTATATGCCATAATCGCCACGCTTGTCATGCGGGTTGGCGATCGCAGTATCTCCACCGCACTCCAAGGAAGCTGCTGCCCATCCCCCGGTGGTTTGGTCGTAGTTTTAGGACATACCCGGGTCCGGGTACGCATATATGCATATGCACGGATATGCATTTCCATCAAATCAACATAATGCTAAATACTAAACAAATATGCCCTACCTACCTACCTAGTTTAAGGCTTTTGAAAATGGTATATAGAAAACTCCCTTGAGTTTCAGACATTAAACAAAAAATTACAAATAAGGGGTAGAGCCAAAGATGCTGACAGCACTACCTCGCTGTAAAGCAATGCTGATGCGAAAAAAATAACCTAGCTGTATAGCAAAGCTGATTGGGAAAAGAAATGAAATGTCTCACTCACATCTCTATGATCAGTGCTAAATGTGTAGCCACCGGGGCATGTACTCACGATTACTGCGAACCGGTTCGAAACATGTCCAGTCATTTTGGACCTTAGAAGGCTTGTGAAAATTGCCTAAACAATGACATATATAACCATTCTGACCTGATACTGTTTGAATTCGGTACGGATCCTCCAGCCCTTGTCGTAGGCGAGCGTGTGGCGATCCTTCTGGAAGAGCGTGTTGATCCTCGGAATACCCCTGTCCCATGAGTCCTCCAAGTCTTCTAGTGTCAGTCGTCTATGGAACGAAATTGTACATGAATAAAAAAAACAATTGGCAAATTTATTATTAATTTTAAGGAGCGCTAAGAATGTCTTAACAGATGCCCCGTATTTGTTTAGTACAGTTGTTATAACAAATGGCAAATGTATTATGGATGAATGGGGATGGATATGGAATTGGAATATGGATGGATGGTAGGCTTCCCCCAGATTCCCCCATGAAACTGGGGGAAGCCTACGTCCGGCAGTGGACCTCTTTGGGCTGATATGGTGGATGGCGGTGATTATAACAAAAAACGAAGATCAATTTTAATTTATTCTTCAATTTAGGCATATTATATGCAACTATAAAATACCACTGTCAATGAAATACCACCGGTTCGGAAAAATAAACATCTGCCACGATAAGAACCAGCGTATCAAACTCGGCGAGATATAATTGTCCACTTCTGTCTCCGTCATGTCTTTTCATGATGATGATGATCAGCATTTTCATGATTCAAGCGATAATGCTGGACATATACAATTTCCGACCTTCAAGTGTGTGTTAGGCCGCAATAAAATTGCAAACACATAGCCAACCCTGGAGCTTCTTTACGCTAATAAAAAATGGTTTGTGCTAAGTCCACTAACTTCTATCTGCAAACATTACATCGCATTCCTTCACGGATAAACGGTGAAAGGAGGCCTGTATCCAGCTGTGGGATGTATGTACAATAAAGAAATAATTATTAGCGGTCAATTTTTACACAAATGAAACTAGTCCCATAGTAAGGTCAATAAGACTTGTGTTAAGGGTACTAGACGGTATTAGGGGATTCGAATCCAGGACAGCCTAGGCTAAACCTCTCGTCAAAAGGTACGGTATATAGACTGGTGAATGGTGACATGTCTGGTGAAAGTTATAATAATAATAGTTTCTCCAATATGATAAATCACTTTGCCGAACTAACCGGTTCTGAGCGTTCGCCTCCTGCCTCTTGAGCGCGTACTCGGCCCACACTCGCTGCGAGTCCACGAACTCCGCCTCCCACGGCTGGATGTAGCGGTACAAGTTGGGGATCAGCTGATCCTCGTCGTGGGACATGCCCGAGCGGAAGTGGGTGATGCCAACGTCCGTTTGCTTCGACCAGCGAAGATCAGACTGTGGACAAAATGGTTGACGTAAATGATAATGGGTTTTCCGGAACGAGAATTTGACCTTTTGGGGCCGGAGTTGTCTAAATCATGGATTTGCCCTACTGTGACTGGCTAGGCCAACTTGTTTTTGAACACTAATGCATGAGTGACAATAGAGCTGGCCAGACGCATTTTACGTGTACACGTAGGAGGGTTCAGGCCTCTCCTTCCTCAATTGGCGTTCAACACACTGATAAAGACTAACCCCCTTATTCATAAAACTTAACAAACCTGTTAACTAAAAGATGTTTTGTCCCTTTCTCACAAACATAAATGTCTAAGTGAGAGATAAGGACAAACCAACTTTAGCGGCTTGTTAACTAATAGAGGCTTGATGGACGTTTATGAATAAGGGGGTAAGTGGGCCGGTGTCGAAAACGCCCAGTTAGTAGTCTCAAATAACGCTGTCACGTCACATTTCTCAATAAACTGACCACCGTCGAAGGAACCCAAATGGCGAGAAGTGGCGTAGATTAAGGCTAGGTTGCACCAAACCGCCTGTAATCAATCGTAAGCGGTATTCGATAAAATCTGAATGTATGGAACGTTTGACAACTTTCTATGGGATGACAGCTGTCGGCGCCACGTTTAACGTTGATCGGTCTGTGATCGTAAGTTGGCGCAACTCAGCCTAAATAAGCAAGAGGGGTGTTTTCTTGTGTCTAAAGTCAAGAACCTTTTTCCGTTATCTAGGCAGCGCAAAAGTCTATACGGTTGAATACTACAATCTTTAATTACCTGAGGAATCAAAACGTGCCCCATAGACAACATGCCGAGCCCGCCCAACTCCTTCGGCGTGTAGAACACGACTGGCGGGAAACGCGAGGGCATTTTCGAGTTGAGACCGATCTTGATACGGGTCTGGATCTTGTTCTCGCACTTCACCAAGAGATCTAGGAGCTCTTGCGTGTTGACCACGGCTTCGCGGAAGTACGTCATGAGGCCTGCGAACAAAATCCAATGTAGTTTTAATCATTACACCAGGAGAAGTAAACAAAATTAGACACGACATGGCACTGGGGTTAGGAATATCGAAACCTGACTCGCAAATTGCCAGGCAAACGCTCAATCGCTTTTCGGTCCATATTCAAAAGTGCCGGTTCGATACTGGTCAGCTTACTGCTCGATCTTTCCTCGCGCGAGTCTCGTGTGCTATTTTTTTCTGCACTTAAGTATCCTTCCGCGCAAAACCAAGAGGATCTACTGTTCTATAAACAACATAAGGCTCATACATACTGGACTGTTCTCCAGCATAATCCGAACGTTCTAACATTATTAAGGCGGATAACCAGAGCGACACGAAGCTATAACATATTGATAAAGGAATATACTAATAAATAGATGTTCATGTTTTCATGGACGCCATGCAACCTGCAACTGTATACACAATGCCACGCATGTAATGCTTGCTGCTAAGGATCAGTTGTTACCGATAAGCGCCGTGTTCCATTTATTGACAATCTTCGTAAACGTAGTGGAGCCGGAAGCCATGAGGATCTGCCGGACCCTGTTGTGGAACCGCGCTAGCGACTCATCGTCCACGCGCAGGTAGCACTGCGCCGTGCGCTCCTTCGTCACCTCATTCTGGAGATTCCACACTCCATCCCGATGCGATAACTCTTCGTTTTGACTACGGCACTGCGAACGAAAGTAGTCATTAAGCACCTAAGTAATAAAAGCTGTATTGGTTTGTGATTCGGTGAGATCAGATAGCGCGTTGTCAGACGGTCAAAGCGACGGTCCGCGCGATCAGCGCGGCCGGCGTCTCGGGCCGCCCCCAGAGCACAGGGACTCTCTGGTTTCAGGACCCCTACGCGGTTCATCATTTAAAAATAAACTTTACACAGTATATGATAACCATGATAAGGTTTTAAATTGAAATATGGTCACACTCTAACATAGGACTTACCTTAGGCAATATCCTGCACTCGAATCCAGCCATGTTGAACAGCAAATTGGGATTGTCCTTGGAATAGACTGAGACAAAACTGTTCTCCCATTGGATGGTGGTCACTGAGCGCGGCAGGCGATTCTTTATGTCCCAGAACACTGCTCTGCCACTGTTGATAATAAAAAGCAATGTACATATTGAACAGATTTTCTACATAAATAATAATAGAGTTGTCTTCTTTGCTTTCTATTTTTACCGACTTCAATAGAAGGAAGGAGGTTCACAGTTCGTCTGCATGTTTGCTTGTTTTTTTCATGTATGTATGTTCCCCGATAGCTCATGACCATGTTGGCCGATTTTGATAATTCTTTTTTTGTTTCAAAGCAGGTACCCCGACATTGGTCCCATATAAATTTGGTGAAGTTCTGATGGTGGGATCTAGGAGGAATCGAGGGAACTCCTCGAATTTGATAGGCACGCATATGCCGATTTCGTTATTTTCTGTAGGTAACCAAGCATTGGCTCACGGAAACCACAAATTGTGGCATAGCAAGTACACAATAGGAGTCGGTTTTTTTTGGTATAAATTATTTATTAAGATGTTCTGTGCCTTCAACGTATTTATGAAATAAACAGAAATTAATGTTTAATTATTTTTTAACGCATATTTAGGTGGTCATAATTATAGAAATTTGTTTCCGAGGGTTTTTGTCCGGCTGTGCGTTGTACTCCCATGCAAACTAGAGTTGTTACAAATTTGAATGTGTAATTCGTTGAATTAGCTCTCTATGGCAGCCATAACTCTCAAACGGAACCAACTCCCGATTTACTTTTTTTGTTTTTAAGGTTAATGGAAAGAGAATGTTCTCAACATTTGTTAAGTGTTACAGGGGTGTTTAATGTTTTTTAAACACGTTTCTTTTCTTTTCCTTCTGGCCGCCACATGACCATAACAACAGATACAGTATATAATGAAGGTTTTATGCATTGCCAAAGATGTTTACTACATAGTTGTGGCGATGAAAAGGTTAACTTACAGATTGACGTCATGCTTCATGAGACGCATGCGCGCGTCCCGCGGCCAGCACTTCTTGTTATTGTAGCCGACGATGTTCTCGTTGTTCGGATCGGGGTGCTCCGTCAGATATCTCTGGATCAGGTCCCTCGCTTCTTCCGCTGTGAACCTGTGTAGATAACCATTGGATTATATTTAGTAATAAGTATAAGTTGAAGAAATAGTTACCAGGGAAGTGTGGATAATAGCGTTTCTCCACCGCACCACCATCAAGAAAATATGTCTTATAATTATGACTTATGAGAAACCAACATGACGGATACAAGGCAATCGGAGGAAGGCAGAAAATTGATCTGCCTGGAGAGCACTGATTATAGCAGAGGGCACCAAATAGTACACGTATTACTGCAAACACGTAATACATTTTGCGGTAAATTTGGACTGTCGTATCAAGCTCTACGAATAAAAACGTCGTCTATTGATGACGATGAACTTTAATATCCTTTACAAACCTGAAGTAGATATGAATCCGATCAACATATCTGCAGTAGAGCCTGATCGGATGCGCAGCCTCCGTCTGCCTGTCCTGGAACGACAGGAAGTCGTTCGGCAGTTGTGGCGGCCCCGCCATCTCGCTGGAGCGTTGGAGGCCGAGCACAAGTAGATCCAACACTAGACCGTAGTACTGCACGATGAACGAGGCGAACTGCAGACCTCGTATAATACCGTAGGAGTTCGTGTGGTTCATGTCCTGGCAAACAAAAGCGGGTTAGGCCAAAGGAACTTATGCTGTTGACACTTCATCAAGTAGTGTATGATCAGATAGCGCATTGTCAGACGGTCAGAGCGGCGGTCCGCGCGGTCAGCACGGCCGGCGTCTCGGGCCGCCCCCAGAGCACAGAGACTCTCTGGTTTCAGGACCCCTACGCGGTTCATCATGTGTTTTTATTAATTCTTTCAATGAAAATAAAACTCAGGGTATCTTCGTGAATTACCATGGCATTGTTGGTAGAGTTCAACACAAAGCTTGGATGATTGCGTTGAAATACAGTAAAATCTTAATATAGCGACTAGGCAGTAATAGAACGACGCACAAACGATCTGATGGACTTTTATAGATACTGTACAAATCAACATTTCTACGTCGTTATAGAAGTAACTAGTCTTTATTCCGGGCCGGCACCGGCAGGACCGGTGATTGTGGCACTCTTTAGGGGAGGCCTATGTCCAGCAGTGTACATCCATTGGCTGATATGATGTTGATGAGTCTTTATATGCGTATACGAGTAGTTATATTCCCATATTATCAACTGCCTTATTCCATCTCCTGTACTCATATCATTAATTACAAAACAATTTCAAATGGACTGTAAATACCTTGTAATTAATGACAACGTTGTTCTTAGCCGTCATGTAGTCAGCGATGTTGTGGTCGACGATCAGCCGGAGCAGCCGATTGAGGAGTGTCAAGTCGATCTTCTCGTACAGTTTCTCGAAACGTGACTCTAGGAGCACGTTGCACTCGCCTTCGCCCACTTCCCAGACGTCTTGTAAGTTGTTGATCCCTAAAATGTTATTCTATATTACGTTTGGATTCGTATTGCGTCGAATAATTACTTATCTAACGCTTCGTTTAGGGGTATTTACGGCGCCTGCTGCCGTTAGATACAAATCCTTAAAAAATAAATACTTTAACAGCACTGATCTGGCTACACAGTATGAAAATTTGAATATAAACACGGTGCAAGTGGTACCGTAGCAGATAAATGTGCTATGGATGCGTTTGTATTTCAACAATCATATTCTTTTTTCATATAGTATAGCACTGGTGAAAACGGGTTTTCGTAGCGTAGCTTTCACATCCTTGCAGCATAGCTGCATAGTACCTCGTGTGTTCATAAGTTTTGAGACGAATATTGTTTTGAATAAATCAATTAAGTACAGAAAATATTTCTGTCAAGGTTATTATTTTCATTGAATCACTGTACTGTAGCTGATAAAAGTAAATAGAGTTTTTTTATTAAATATTTTTGATTTATGCCTTTAAATGCGGCGGTCTCTCTTAGGTGCGGACACGAAACGAAAATCGCCTTTTTCACTGACAAGTTAATGTCTCTGGTAGAAAGAAAGTTAAGGCAGCGGAACGACGAATTGTACACCAAAATGTCGATAGATGTTCCAACTACTGCACAGACAGTACTGCAACCTTATCACCCTACGATGTTCACGATACGGGCGATTATTACGTATGAGGTAGCCTTTTCTTTCAATTTTGAATACTAGATGCTCAAATTATGCCTTAAAATTATCCGTTTACCAGATGGACTATTGGAATCACTTGTTAAAGTTTATTTGACACGTATATTCATCAAAATAATTGTGTTTTTGACAAAGTTTTAGAGAACACCGTAACAAAATTAAATATTCATACAAAAACTGCTAAAAGAGAAATGTATGTCTTTTATCAGTCAAGAGAAGTAACTTTCTTCGGGCCTGGCTTTAAATACTCCTGATTAGTCTTTTTGGACAAAATTAGCTTTTATTAACACACAATATAGAGCTAAAAACCTGCCGTAAATACTACTCAAAAATAGTTACGAACAAATGAGCTACTGGAAGAGAAGCAAGAGAATTCTTGATGAAAACTTTCATGTCTCGCGGGGTCATTATCTAGGTGTAGCCGACGCAATAAATGGCATCTAACATAAAATATTGGAACGCAGTTTAAATAATACCTATGTATGTTTATTAATGAAACTACTGTCAAGTAAAATTAACAATATGTTTGTAGGTGAATATATAAAAAAAAAATATGAAAATATCGAGTATTTAGCCGTCTCAAAACTTATGAACAGACGAGGTACATCTCTGGTGGAAATAGGCCCTTAAGGTTATCTATCCTGGCCAGTATAGAAAATCGAAAAAAAAATTGCTTAATGGGTCACAAATTAAAGAGAATGACCGTTACTCATTCAAAATAAAATATATATGATCCATATAAAACGCCTCTGCCCTAATAGGGGATAAAACTTCAGAATATGGCAATCAATACAGTAACATAGTTATGTCTATACTAGCTTTATAAATACATGGATATCCGGCTTGCACAGCATCTTCTTGTCTTTCTCCCGATGATAGTGCAATCAACCAAAGTGAGGTTTGTAACAAGGGGATGGTACAACCATGATCTCCTTTGTCACAACACACACTCTGGGCAATCGCTTACGAGGTCTTCGATCTTCTGTAACCTTGAATCTCTTCAGTGTGTGTTCAAAATTTTCGCGTAAGCGACACAACATTTTAGTAAAACGAGATTATAGACCGAGGTGTTATTTTGTTAATTTGCAATTGAATTAGTTTGGGTAACGGGTTACTAGAACGGAAATGTACATGTTTTTATTTATATTGTGGTATTCAAGTTATTTTGCCAAAAGTTACCTGGAAGAGATCTCTTCTAGGGATAAGTTCACTCTGTACAAATTTAATGTTTCTTATAAAGTGTTTACTACCCCTGGCTTATTGGCACCCAAAACCCAAAATACCAGTATTTACCTCTGAGGATAAGCTCTGTGGGTAAATGACATTAGAAAGATCTCGGCTCACTTCTTAATAAGATTGCCTCAAGACCAGTACGAATGGCATATACGAAGAGATGCCTATGCTGCGACTGGGTGATTACATCCCCAAAATGATAATGAGGGTATGTAAATTTACTAACCTTGGCACCACTTGTACACGAGCAGCGGCGATGGCTCCGTGTCCGCCGGCTTGACCCACGGCGGCAGCAGGCGCCGCTTGTCCGCCTCGTACCACAGGTACTGGTCCAGGTACGCGTCCGTGATCTTCTCCAGTGGTTCCACGTCGTACACCGGTACAAGGTGGGAGTATAAGTCCATGAACTCGATGCCCACCTGAAGAAATGTGCTAGTTTAATATTTTATTATTAAATGTACGACCTAATGAACTGGTAAGGTCGCGTGAGTCCACTGGATGCGGGTGGCACAGGACCGGTCATTAATAGCACTCTTTGTGGGAGGTATGGACCTCCTGGACATAAGTCCAGCAGTGGACGTCCTTCGGCTGATATACTTACTTACTTACTCCTCTGGCGCAGCGACCCAAAGTGTGTCTCGGCCTCCAATACGAGTACACGCCACTGATCTGATCCCGATCCTGCGTCATTTCCTTCCAAGAGTCAACTTGAAGCTCGCATAGATCGATCTTCACAGCAGCGGCCCAACGGTATCTAGGGCGGCCGACTGGGCGTTTCCTACTCGGTTTGCCCAGGTAGACTCTTTTGACGGCACGGTCATCGCCCATTCGCTCTAGCTGACCAAGCCAACGAAGTAGATACGCTTTCGTTACCCCGATGACATTCGGTTCCGCGACAAGATCTTCAATTTTGGCCATCGGGTCTCTGAACTGGGCCAAGGATTTTACGAAGGATTTTCCTTTCAGCCGCCAGTTATTCTCCTCCTTAAGTGTCAGTGTCCAAGCGTCACATTCTTATGTTAAAATTGGGCGTATTACGGTCTTGCAGATGCGGATCTTAGTGCTTCTGCTAAAAAGCCTAGACACTAGCACTTTATGTAGGGCGGCGCTGCATCTTAAAGCGTATAATATGGGCGGCTGATATGATGATGATGAAATTTAATATACAATTGATTATTTTTCATCATTTCCAGAAGTAGTCTGGTAGCAGGATGGAAAAAAGGCAAAGAAGTTAAGACCTTAAAGTAGGGGACAAAGTGGCATAGTAAAGTCATTCAATAAATACAACTGAATGGGTAGAGCCTATTTTTAAGACCATACTGCAGCCATATGGCCCCTCATTACCTGAAGAATCTATAAGTAAGACCAAGCTTTTCTCTGCGACCCTGGTTGAGTAGATACATTGACGCTGTAGAACTCTGATACTTCTCTCAAAGTTCTCCGCTTCAACAAATGACACTCGATCCTCGAAAGCGCCTCATACCTGTTTGATCAACCCACTGGCATCACACAGGCACTGATTGAGGTGGGTTTTGTCGCTGTAAAACTAAGATACCAAATTTAACTTACCTCTCTGAAAGTCCTCTGCGTCAGCAAATGACGCTTGATCCTCGAGAGCGCCTCGTGAGGATTGTCGTACGCCTGTTCAATCAGCCCAAGCTCCTCTCTCTGGCTCTGGTTGAGCCGAGACTTGACGCTGTAAGCTTCCTTGAGCCGCTCCAGAGCTAAGATGAGCAGTTTTGTGTCGTGCTTGTACGACAGCGGCGGGAACGGAATGGGCGCGAAGCGGCGGGACTCCAGCCAGTGCACTGTTGTAGTGTATATGGCGACAGCTTCTTCGGGAGATATGTATGGGCCGTCCTAGAACATAAAAATATATACTGGTAATTAAAGAAAAAAACAAGCGTAAAGGATCCAAAACATGCAAAATTTTCGAGGGATGTATCCCAGTATCTTTTTCCCTAAAATATGTCCCTAAATCCGCATTTTTTTTTATGACAGGAGACAAACGAGCAGACGAATCGCCTGATGGTAAGCGATTGGCGCCGCCCATGTACACTCGCAACACCAGAGGGGTTGTAAGTGCGTTGCCGGCCTTTAAGATAAAATATTGATAAAATGTTTAATTTTCAAGCTACCTCCCTTGTCTAAAGTGACAGTTAATTCAGTATAGCAGTTGTTGAATTTCAGAATGGTGTTACGGTTTCTATACTTAACCACAGATTCAAGATCGACAATGGAATAACCTGTGAGTGAATGGGAGTGTAGACTTATTTCAACCTTCAGACTAAATTAAGACCTATTTCCTATAAGTCAGTGGACAACGGGTCTACTTGATATAGCATCCTAATTCCTTTATTTTTTTTATACTACGTCGGTAGCAAGCTTGCGTACGGCCCGCCTGATGGTAAGCGGTCACCGCAGCCTATGGACGCCTACAACTCCATGGATGTCACATGCGCTTTGTCGACCCTTTAAAAATGTATACATACATACATACATACATACATAAACTCACGCCGTTATCCCATGGGGTAGGCAGAGACCAAAGAACGCCAAATACTACGGTCCTTACATACTTCTTTCGCTTCAATCACATCCATACATCTTCTCATACATGCTCGTCGGTTGCGGGTACTTCTGACCTGGCCCTTTTTCAGTATCGCCGAAATTTGATCTAGATAACCTCGCCTTGGTCGTCCCCTTCCGATCCTACCACTCATCTCCTGAGCGTAAATCCTCTTAGTCATTCTACTTTCACTCATTCTCTCTACATGCCCAAACCACCGAAGCATACCCTTCTCAACCCTAGTCACTACATCATCTTCTATTCCACATCTTTCTCTTATCACACTATTTTTTATCCGATCACACAAACGTACCCCACACATACTTCTTAACGCTCTCATTTCAACCGCATTCAGTCTACTCTCATGCTTTTTCTGCCATACCCAAGTCTCGCTTCCATACATGAGTGTAGGAACAAGCACTCCTTTGTGAACCGCTAGTCGAGCCTTTTGTTATATTTTGCCTGCTGACAAACGAGTGCAATGCTCCATTCACCTGATTTCCCGCTTTCACTCTCCTTTCAATGTCACCATCACATTTTCCATCTCTTGTAAATAAAGAACCCAAGTACACAAATTCATGCACTTGGTCCACTTTCTCACCGTCAATCACAATATTGCACGCAGTCGGACATTCATCTTTTTCAAACACCAACACTTTTGTTTTACACACATTAACTCTCATACCTTTCCGCTTAAGTGAGTCATTCATGCAAGTTACCATCTCCTGCAACTCCTTCTCTGATGAAGCAATTAAAACCTGGTCATCAGCATATAGGAGGCATTTGATGAGTAACTCTCCCATTCTCAAACCGCATTCACTCTCTTTCAAAGGCGTCAAACAACTGTCCATGAATAGGTTAAACAACCACGGCGAAGCCACACAACCCTGCCTAACACCTCGTTGGATGCTGAACCAGTCTGTGTAGCCCCCATTGATTCTTACACAAGCGCTTGAACCTTCGTATAGGAATTTTAATGCTCGAATCAATTGGTTGCTTACCCCATACAAGGACAAGGTTGACCACAGATCATTCCTCGACACTCTATCATAGGCTTTCTCTAAGTCGATAAACGCAGAGTACACCTTCTGGCTTTTGGCCAGGCATTTTTCGGTGATGCATCGCAAGGAGAAAACTTGATCCACACACCCCATCCCCTTTCTGAACCCTGCTTGCACATCCCACATTTTCTCCTCAGTCTCTTTCACAACTCTTTCTATCAGTATCTTCGCATACACTTTCCCAACTACACTGAGAAGACTGATTCCACGATAATTTCTGCAATCCTGCCGCGAACCCTTTCCCTTGTAAATTGGAACGATAACAGCTTTTGTCCAATCGTCCGGCACCTTGCCGTGTTTCCAACACAAGTTAAAGAGTCGATGCAGCATGGTTGCAGAAACTCCGTCACCGCTCCGAATCATCTCAGTAGTCTGGATCACATTCTTTACCTTTTGCTTAACTTGACCATAAAAACGTTTGGCCTCTTCTTTCTTCTCGTTCAAATCCCTTCTTGCATTATTCTGGTCATTCCCTATCGCTACTAAATCAAGCCAAGCTTTCTTCTCCTCGTTCACAGCTTCTTTCACTTGTCTGTCCCACCATGGGGTTTCATTTATTCTTCCTTTCTTTCTTTTTGTTTCACCACATACCTCGGTGGCTGCACCTATCATTCCTTCTTCAGACATCTCCAAATCACTTTTATATCTTCTTCAATCACTACGTCATCTTCACTAATCTTCTCTTTTAAGATACATTTGTATCGATCCCGCACTTCTAAATCTTGGAGATTTTCAACTTTTATTCTCTTTAGTTCGGTGGTAGAATCACAGCAGTAGTGTCGCCATCGTCTGAAGAGGCCTTTGAAACGACTTATAACGAGGAAATGGTCTGTGCCTACACTGGCTCCTCGATATGCTCTGGTATCTACCACTTTACTAACTATTCTCTTATCCACTATTACATAATCTAACATACTCTTTACGTTGCCTCTTTGCCATGTATACATATGGATTCTCTTGTGACTAAACATGGTATTAGTCACACTGAGATTCCATTCTAAACATAGCTCAAGCAGATTCTCGCCGTTTTCATTCACTTTTTCATCGCCAAACTTTCCTAGAATATTTTCGTATCCAGATCTTCTTACGCCAACCCATCCATTAAAATCACCTAGCATAACTATTCTCTCATTATTATTACACATTCTTAACACATCCCTTACACTCTCCCAAAACTCAAGACGTTCCACTTGGTTTCTCTGTGACCCGCAACCATCGACTGGTGCGTAAGCTCCTATTACGAACAGGCGGGTTAAACCTACTTTGAGCCTGATCCACATGAGTCTTGGACTAATACTCTTAACTTCATTCACACACTCATTCATTCGCGCAGAAAGGATGAAACCCACGCCCTTACAGCCACGTTCGGTATCTAAGACTCCTGACCAGTACGCAGAGTAAGGGCCATGTTTCGTGATGTCACACCCCTTCCGCTTAGTTTCACTCACACACAACAAATCGATTCGTCTTTCATTCATCATATCACATACCTCATCTATCTTTTCATCCATACCTCCCTGAACATTCAACGTAGACACACGACATTCCTCAGACCACATTTAATGTATATAATTTTTAATGTATATAAATATATAATAAATATGTATACACTCCTTTTCTTGAAGAACCCCATACTTAGTTCCTCGGGAAACCTAGTTACAATACAAATACACTTTATCGCATCCTCACAATCAGAAACAAAACAGCAACATGTGCGATCTCTTCCATTAAATCTTTGGGTAGCGGAAAAAGTTACCTTCAAATAGTTATGCTGCCTCTCCTGCTCAGCCTTAAGGTAGAGCCTGGTAAGACGTCCCAAGTTCTTCTTACAGACGGTTTTGTCTACAGTGGCGCCGCGGCGGATACGCTCGCGGTTGTAATGTGCAGTGTTCGTCCACCAGTCCGCCTTCATTTTCACGTAGCGGAGAATCATGTTCTCTATTGGCGTTGGCAGTCCGGGGACCTATGGAAAAAAATGCTAATATAAAGAGTGATTGCTACATTTCAATATGAGCTTATATTAAAATAGCTGCGCAACTAGAGCGATGTGTCCGCGAGTAATCGGTGTTATTCTCTGTCCACGCAAAGCTTGTAATTTTTTAATAATTGGAGCCTGTTTTGTGTATCTGTATAGAAATCTTAACCAGCCGACTTACATATGAGGATGAAGGGCTTAAAAATGACAGACGAATAGTCTGCAGTTCTAATATAAATAATAAAGATTTCGCAATGTGACAAGCCCTAGTGACTAGTTAAGATAACTACAAACTAACCTTCCACGGAATATTGGCCTTCCAGCACCTCCATGCTTCAGAGAGATGCTGCAGAATCGTCCTGGCCTTGTTTTGCTTGATGCCCTCAGGCATCATGTCGACGATGTCGTGCATCACAGACGCTCGTAGCTCGAGGTCGAAGTGTGACTCGACACGCTGCTTGGTAACAGTCTTTGCGACACCTGGAGCAATGGATTATGTTAAAGTCTGGTAGACAGAACAAAGACTTAATAAGCTCAGCTGTATATTATCACTAAATCCGAGTTTCCACCAACAGGCCATAACCAGACCAAAAGGAGAGCGTGTTTTCGTGTAAATTTAGAGAAGAGATTGTGCTCAGCTATGTATGTTACATCTTGTATCAATTTAACTTGTGAAAACAGGCTTACTGTTTTTGTATCATTACCTAGCTTGTTATTTTAGCTGGAAGTTTACCTGCTGGCGCCATTTCGCGTTTTTATTGATCGATTCTTGATAACATTTTTTTTCTTACGAGAGATGGGTGACCAAGTGGTCCTAACACTGGGTTGTTGGGATAGAGAGAGGGGCTTTTAGAGATGAAATTACCTTTAGAGTGTCGTCCTTCGAACTGCCTGGACAGCAAGTTCCCAAGCCAGCGTTCCAGCAAGGGTGTGATTCCCCTCATGAAGAACAGCCAGACTCTCCAGCCAGGTGCCCAGATACCGCAACCAGGGCCTTTTGATACTGGACCCTAAAACAAAAAGAAAAGTCTATTGATAAGAGTTTCGGTTGGTGAATATAGTCTAGTTTACTTGTTCGTATTTGAGCTGTTTATTTTTTTAACGATTTTAAGGCATTCCACGAGAATTTCGATTACGTCACGAGACTCACGAGTATGGGCTGTATGCCGGATGCCTTAATAAAATGCATGAAGCTTTTCATTAGCCGCTGGTGCTCTCTGTCAAACGAGTAGCGTATTGTCTTTAGTGGCCTTTAATATTGCGCTTGGCAATGGTGGCGCACAACAATGGTGGTTTCTGTAAATTTTCGATATATTGTGTAGTTAAATAACTCTTTCATTCAATATAACAAACTATCATGACACTCAACGGGCTCCGTATATTAGCATGCGGTTGACCATTCCCGAGATGATAATCTAATTAACATCACAATAACTAACCGTGTTGAATCTGTAGTAGATCAAATGTTTCAGATCCTTGCACATCCTGATCTGCCTCATCAGCTTGTATTTGTACCGGTACATGCCGGTAAGCTGGCCAACGTGCGCGAAGATGTACTGCAGCCCGTCGGCCAGTTGGAACGAGTCCACGTTGTTCAGCCGGTACTGCACGTGCGAGTCCACGATCAGTTTTGTGAGACGGAGGATCTCGCGGCACAAGTGGAAAGCTGTTGAGTGAATGAGGGTTAATTAATTAGCCTTAGGAACTGTGCGAAAAATTTTATACGTATGCACTTGTTAACCCAGCTTAGTTTTATGTTTCGTCTAGAAAAAAAAGATAACATTGCATCAGCAACCCGCCATATAGAGTGAAGTTTTAGTTAGACATACTGCCTATGTTCATTGGTAATTCAAATGTAATAATGGCAACTTTGAACTTTATCTTCATTTCATGAAAATGAATAGTCTAAGGAGCATTAGTTATTTTTAAATAAATAATAAAAAGCTTTCTTGAGAGGAACATTATGTTACGAAGTAAGTCAGTGTAAACAGGTAATATAAATTAGCATGACTAATTGCAGCAGTTGTGTAAATACACCATGACATATTAAATTTTTGCTTAGCCTAATAAATTTTGATAAAGAAAAAATAAATCAATTAAACCTCACTAAAAGTATGCTTTGAGGGACAACAATCCAAAGGTATCATTATATACATATAATATAACGAAAAGAGTTTGAGAGCTGCTGAATATTTTATTTTATAGACTTTATTTCATGAATTTACCATTTCCAAATCGAGACTTCTTTCTCTCCTTGGTAGTGAGTGTCTTCACAGGCTTCAAGTTAAAGTTGTAGTCCAAATGCAAGTAGTTGAGGTTCTTGCGATGGATAAGCAGGTTCAGCATATTGTAACCTTGCCGGCAGACCTGCAGGCCCGCTTCAACCCAGTCCAGGGTTGTCGTTTGGAAGAACTTTGTTGATTTGAATGAACGGAACAAATACCTGGTGGAAAGGCAAAATGTGGGAGACTATTTAGATTACTGTACCGTAGAATCTAAGATCTCGCCATCAAACGTAACAGTATAAATGTATATTAAGAAAGTTTGAATTTCAATATATACATTTAAAAAAAAAGGATACTGATTGTACTAATACCGAAATTTAAACTACATCAAATTACCCTGTAATAATTATGTATGAATTATCTTCGCAGACACTATAATGTCTCTATAGAATCAGAGATATACACATGAAAATTAATACATTCTAAAAATGTTTCCAAGAATTTCAACAAATAGATTCTTACCTCTTTTTCTGTGGCTTTGGCGGCCTGTGCTTCAATGAATTCAGCACATAGTATTTCAAAAGCTTTTGGTATGAAACCCTGACTTTGACAGGCTGGCCTGGAGGGCAATGTTCCTTGTACCATGTCTTTACTAGCGGGACATCGATTGCGCGACGTGTACGGCCTATGAAGAAAATAAGACATATACATTATATACATTTCTAACTCCAACACACTAGCTGTTGCCTCTGTTTAATGTGTTTAAAAAAACCTGTGAATATGTTTATACATGGGTATTTCAAATCAACATCGACAAAATCAGTTAATAATAATAAGACATTTATTCAATGTTAGCTATAAAAAAAAAAAGAAAAAAAATGTTTGAGAAAAGCCAGTGATAAAGGTTGAGTATATATAGATATTTATTTTATTTGTCAGCCTGTTTAGCCTAATTGGTAGTGACACTGCTTCCGAAGCTAGAGGTCCCGGATTCGAATCCTGGTCAGGGCACTTGTTTCTGCGATGAGCAGAAGCATTTGTTTCTGTGATGAGCAGAAGCATTTGTTCCTGAGACTTGGATGTTTTCTATGTATTTAAGTATATATCTATTAAGAATATTGTCGTCTAGTTCATATACACAAGCCTTATTGAGCTTACCATGGGACTAGTTCGATTTGTGTCAAGATTGTCCCCTAATATTTATTTATTTTCGTAAGTTTGGAAACACAATATGTGAATTGAATGCAATTCGTCCAACTGTTCCATAAATGTGGATTAAATACCACGCTACACTATCAACTATAAATGCATGACATACCCTAAATGTATTTTACTTGAAGTGTTAAAAGTTTGAGAACATAAGTACAATAGGCCTCATAGAAAAGCAATATTGAATTTAAAAGGTGCTAAAACAATTCTTACCCGATCTCATATTAAATGGTCTAGGGGCCCATAGCAAAGCAATGCCATTCGCAGTATTATCAGTGTACAAAGCTGTCTCTTGCAAAAACGGAGTGACTTCTTCTGGCAGTAAAAACTCCTCTTCTTCAGGAACGGGATCCAAGGATTTCACCGAGTGGCGGTGAGATATTGGGTTGATCAGTGGATCAAAGTAGAAAGCTGGAAGGTCAGGGTCCTCAGTCTTGATGTATATCACATTTGGTGTGTGGTACCTAAAAATATCAATTATGTCAATATCTGGATTTTTTATACTAGTAGTTATCAATTATCAGACAAATCTGAGAATAAGTTGTAAGTGGTAGCCAGTACCCGAACCCCTGAGCCCGGGTATGTGCTTAAGCTCCCTGGAGTGCAGTGGAAATATAGCAATTGCCAACCCACATGCCAAGCGTGGCTTTGGGGGAGGCCTTTTTCCAACAATGGACGTCCTTCGGCTGATATGGTGATGGTATGATATGGTGATGGTGATGGTGGTGGTGGATAGATGATATATAGTATGTAGATGCAACTCCAGAGGTGTAGTGTACACCTTGAGATTTAAGACCAATAAAATTGTGCTAGTAGGTCTCTTAGTTAAAAAATCTGATCCTCAGAAGAGTCCTTAATTCTAAATGGACTTCTTTCCTTAAAAATGCATTACTTACCATGACAGCTGAACAAAGTGTGGCAGATTGTTGTACAAATACGGAAAAGCAATTCTGTACTCTGTCCTTATTGGCTGCCGAATAATGATTTTGTTTATGTCATTAAACTCATTCCAATCTTCATCTCCAGCTGAATTGTCTTTCACCAGAGGCTCAAACTTTGGCCCTCCGGGAATAGCCATGTTTAAGGCTTTCGCTGTGAAGAAACTCTTTGAATCAAAGAGGTAGAAGTAATTGTCATCTACCAAGTCTGTCAACAACTGGTTTGCCAATCGGTATAATGTAGCCATTTGTGGCAATGTCAGGTTCCAGCGTCTGTATGTAGATCCATTTACATGCCTAGTTCCTAGAAGTGGCTTGTGGTCGTAGAACCAGGAAGCGACAGCCGCATCTTCATCAGTATCAAGCTCAATTTGAATGGGCTCTAAGGGCTCAACATCTAATATATTATCAGCGTAATCTAGAGGAGGTTCCTCATCGTCAAATGGAGGGAATCTCATTCTCTTGAAATGCCTTCGGTCTCTCTTTTCCCTACGCATCATGATCCACATTGTACCCCATTGAGCTATGTACACAGGCTCAATAACCCATGGTATTTCATTCACGAATGTGATAGCACCTGTGATGTGGTATAAGACTTTTACATCTCTGATTTGTTCCCAGGGCATAGGCATGTTCTCAAGAAGCTTCATGACAGCATGAGGCATGTATTTTAGCGCTCCAAGATAGACACGCTTGTCATGACGGTATTTTCGACTAGTCATGTCACCATGGTCCCTGATGATTTTCCTGATGTGCTCAGGTGGCATGTCTTCTTTCTGTGCATCGACAAAGCCGAATTTGCGCTTTTCGGCAAAACGCTTTGATTGAAGTTGAAGCCATTTCTGTGCTGTAAAACAATCATGTAAACTCAAATTAAGGCACAAAGCTATAATAAGAGTGACTAATTAGGCTGAAGTATTTAATTGGGTTGACTCTTGTTTGATATATATGGAGAATCTGTGAATGAAAGTGAAATCTAAACATTTTCAAAGGCCTGAACTAAGAAACTAAAAGAGTGAATGTCAGTACCAAAACTCGTCTTTTTCGGGCTCCATGGCAAACATGGAACATTTATAGTTTCGCCTTGTCGATCTGTCTGTCTGTCCGTTCCCGGGTTAGCTCAATAATCAATACTACTATGGTTGCTACTGCGTATGTGAAAGAATTCATGATATTAGAAATGTGGGGTGTCTTATCTTACACAAAAAATCAAGGCATCTCCTAGAGGGTTACTACTGGGTATTTGAACGTTGATAATGATAGTATGTATTTTTAGTAATAATTATTAAAGTCAATGAATTGTAATATTGCATGCCTGAAATTGGTAGAACATAAGCACATTATTTGTACACTAAGATTTGTTTTGTAACTATGTTCTGGCAATAAACGCTTTGAATCTTGAATCTTGAAAAAAATTATGGTAGTAGTATGTAGGCATTACTAGTTAAGGAGTATAATACCCAAACTTAAGTATGTGGGGTGTGTTTTATCTTCCACAAATAACAACAACCAACAATAATAGACTTTACAAACAAACTATCTAAAGCAGTGAATTATATTAGTGCTTAGTGAACTATGATTTTGACTTATCAGGGCGAGCTGCCTGTCTAAAACGATTGAATAATATAATAAATCCAGGCATCCCCTTAGAGGTTGCTGCATTTTTATTGAAATTATGTATTTTCCGTAGCACGGTTTGTACAATTTTTATTAACTAACCAGTTTTGGGACTACAGTAACCAGGAATGTTGCGGATGCAATATTTTTAGACATCCACATCAGATATTACTAGGCACACATCTGCAGGATTTGATAGCTGTTGGTCCAACATGCGATTCATCCGAGTCGCAGTTCGTCCATTATGTAGTTCGTCAAGTATCCTTCACGCGGTTCGGCCTTGTCGCTATTCGTCCATGTCGCGATTCGTCCATATCGCGATTCGTCCACATCGCTGTTGGGCAGCAGTCGAAGGATGGTTGCCATTTTATCACTTATCGTCGTGGATAAGACATTCGTCACGTTCTGACAACTCTTATCCACAACGATAAGTGATAAAATGGTAACCATCATAAATAAGTACGCCCGCTACTGTCAATTTGTTTAATCTACTAAAAGGGATACATCGAAAAGTTAACCTGCCGAATTGACTCGTGTATCTGTATCGTGTCTCTATCGTATGTGTATCTTCTGGAGTGCGCAAAGCATGCAGTTGCGTTGACTGTATCAGAACTGCACTCAAACTGCAATTTTGCAGCTGGGTTGCAGTTAGAGTGCTGACCTCAAACTGGAAGACACATCGTGCATATCATTTAAAGTACATCAGACAGAAGACATTAGTGGACCATGGGGGAGTGTTGGACGTACAAATCGTGTTGGACCAAATGCGGGTTAGACCATAGGTTCTCAAAGTGGGCGATAACGCCCCCTAGTGGGCGCTGGAAGCTTCCTGGGGGGCAGTAGAAGACCCAGAGAAAAACACGGGGCGCTGAGAGGGTGAAGGGGGGTGTGGGCAAATGTTATCAGGAATTTTGGCTACAGAAGCCGATTCCGCATCTGTATGGTCGATTGTTCAACGATTTCTGATAGCAATCCCATCGTCATACTTAGCGGAACGTGGATTTAGTGGTGTAATAGCAACATCGATAGCCAAAAAGGGAAAGCGGCTCCTTATTACTGAGCGCGGCGACTTACGGTTGTTTTTAAGTAAAATTGAGCCTGATGTAAAACAAATTACTCAAAATGCATCAGGTTCACCCTTCACACTAATAAAAATATTTCTGTATATAATTAAGTTCGCGTTTTAATTGCTCTCATTGAAACATTTATATTTTACGACTATATAAAAATATACATTTAAATATTATAATTGTGGCAAAAGCTGTTTCACATTAATAAGTAAAAAAATGGGGTGGGGCTCTAGAAAAGTAAAATGATCTCAAAGTGAGTGGTGGACAAAAACAGGTTGAGAACCTGTGGGTTAGACAAAAAGCGTGTTGGACGAAATGTGTGTTGGACGAAAAGCTTGTTAGACAAAAATTGTGTTGGACAAATCACATATTGGACCAACAGCTACCAAATCATCTGCAGAAGCAAATGTGGACTTTTGACATCAAATACTCAAAAACATAAAACGAACGATGTCCATATGATATTGATCAATATCACACAGTATCAATATATACAATAGAATACAATACAAAAACTCTTTATTGCGCACCTTAATAAATTACAGTACATGTCACGCTGGGCTCCTTTACATGGGTTGGGTGGCTGGTTGCGACTTGAACTACAATTTAGTATCTGTAAAAGCTCCCTATAGATTTTTGCTAATGCAGATTTTGATGCAGAAGTTCCGCGATTGTCGAAATCCAATCGAATATTTGCAACATCCCTGCTATATATACCCTAACTTTATCAGATTGTCTGACTATATAAAGAATTGGTTCTGAGTGAAATAAGCTGGGCAATCATGCTAAACTTTCAAGTTGAAAATCTGGTCTATTTGATTAAAACAAGTAGACAGAAATAATAATATTTAGCCTCTGCTGACTTAGACTTGACTGCAGAAGTTGGTTCAAACCCAAGTTCATTTTAAATAAAGCAATTTTATGCTATTGGCTATGTGCGAAGTAGGTGGTGGGGGTAAACTAAGCGATCGCAGCGCACACCATGGCAGAAATGTGCTATTTCCGGGGACTTGTAAGTCAAATTTACTTCGACGTTTCCTATTGGTTTCCTACAATTCGTTTCGTTTGTATTTATTTACTTCTTTTCTTATTTATTACAGTCAAATTTCCAGTAAGGGGTCTTTCTCGCTTACTAAAATAAATAAAATATTCATGTGTCTTTATTTGACATCTCTGAGTTTGACATTGCCTCGGGACCCGTGACGTTTGACGTTTCTGATGGGCACATAGCCAATACAATACATGTTTGCAACTACAGCATTTTCCATAGAGCCTGGTCTGGAAAATTATATCCGTTGCTTGTATATAATGTCACCCCATAAGGAAATAGCTTTGGCAAATAACTTGTTGACAAAACCTTGTGAAAGGGGCAATGCGCACACACACAATGTAACAATCCTTTAAATAGGTAGAGAATTGAGATATTTCACTATTTATCTCAAGATCAATGATGCTATAAGGAAGCAATACGGGTGCAAGTAATTTGGTACATTGGTATGAACTCAAGTTAGAGGGATTTTAATTTCTTTTACAGGAGTTAGATTTCGTCGTTGATAGCAGTCCGGCGGCGCGGCGCTGTGATGTAACTACTGCATAGGTTTAAATTCCTTTAACCCTAGTAAGACGCGTGCCGACCCCGGCCGGCAATTCAGAATGTTCGGATGGGCACATCCATAATTTTGAAACCATTGCTGATGTATGGTTACTCCAGAGTGCAATCTTGATTTCAGCTTCTTTGCTACTGTCACAGTCGGTGATAACTTGATAAGTATCCATATAGGTATAGAATGCGAAATTATTTAGGTATCAGTCTGGTAACTAGACCGAAACTAATCAACAACGAATAACCTAATTACCTTAGTTTAGTGACAAGAATTAGCGTTATTGATTTGGTTACAATTCTTCTTAAAAATATCCCAAAGTGAATTAAACAATGACCTGATATGAAAGGGCTTACCTTTTTCTTTTATTTTCTCCTCCGGAATATGATGCGGCTTCGGGGGCTGCGATGGCGGCACGGGCGGCGCAGCAGCAGCGGCCGCAGCATGCGCCTGAAGGGCGGCTTGCTGCGCGGCGGCCAGCTGCTGCTGGGCCATCATCGTGGCCCAGGGGTTCGGCCCCAGCAGATAAGGCGGCAGCGACATGGCTGACCGCCTTCTACAACAAAAACACAACTCACATGGTGCTCAACAAAATGCTACGCGTCGTTATGAAACTCGTAATCATAAACAACTATAAAATCACTATAGAATCTGATAAATAACTTACACTTTACTTTACTTATACAACGATACGATTATAACGTTCGTGAAGCATATTTCACGAACAAAATTCAAAATAAAACACAATGCCGCAAACGAATAACTCCGCAGCGTTTGCGGCCATTTGCAAATTGTCTTTTTTTTTATTTAGTGATGTTGCCATGTCATACCGATGTCCAATATACCTCAGCGAAATACGATCGATAATGTTAAAGGAGTCTTCAGGCGTACCAACTCGTTTCACAATCGATAAGTGTGTCAACGCATGTCAAAATTGCCTTGACCCTCAAAGGTATCATACGATATTAATACGTTACTTTGATGTTTATTCCGTACTGACAACATTCAAATTCCGTTACCGTCTGATGTGACAATTATATTCTTTGCATCTGACGCTCTAGCTCGGCGGACGGCCTGACGTGATAGGGAACCAAATGAACATGGTTTATCTTAAAGCTATCTCGTTCTATCTTACAGAGCCTACCGCGAACCGAAAACGAAGTATCTCCCTCTCTACTTGTTTATTTGAGCGAGAGATACTTACTTCGTTTTCGGTTCGCGGTAAGCCATTCTGCAAAACACACTTTTTTAACCGACTTCAAAATTTCAAAAGACGAGGTTATCAATTCGGTTGTATGTTTTTTTTTTTTAATGTTTGTTAGTCCATAACTCCGTCATTTCTTAACCGATTTGGAAATAGTACATTTCGATGCTAGTGCGGAAAGTATGTCATTTCTTCACGAGTACCGAGGGATGCCACGAGCCGCAGGCGAGTGGCAAGACTCGGGACGAGTGAAGAATGACATTTCCGCACGTGTATTGAACGACGTTTTTTAATACAGTTGCGAAAAAATAAGAAAAACAACAAGTAATATTTATAAAAACAATATCGAATGTTGCCTTTAGAAACTTAAAACATGCTTGCAGTAAGTAAAAACGCCTCTTCTTTGACAGGCGTTTCGGCAGCTATTCCGTTCCACTCAGACAACTTATTAAGAACGGTTTTTCAATATTCAATATTAAAAAATAAACGTGTTATAATGATGAAGAGGTAAGTAATAAAATATGAAATGTGTATATTTTTCGTATTCTGATATTAACAGTAGGTTTTTATGTTGATTACGACGTTTAAAGGAAACTAATATTTAACACCCAGCAATAAGGAGTCATGCATTGGAACAAGCATAAATTTAAAAAAATTGGAAAAGTGAAAAGCACTAGTGCGCGAAAACCAACTTTCCGCACGCTAAACAGCTACGTAAAGTAGCACTTTTTGAGCAACTGTATTAAAAATTATTTTTTTGATTGTAAGTATATATATCCAAGTTGGTCCCGTTTTTGTCAAAACGCAGTTCTGATGATGGGATTCATGAGAATTTGAGGGAACTCCTCAAATCTTCAAGGCAAACATATAGTAATTTTTGTGTTTTTATCAACAAGTTAAGCATTTTCATCCAAAAATGTGACATTGGATGAAATGGAACTGCTGATGATGGTCAGAACAGAACTCTTCAACGACAAGAAGTTCACGTTTGGCGATTTGTCCTCCTAGCTGTGTTTGTTAAGCAAGTTCTATTTTCACGATTAATTTTTGTCATGCTTGATTTCTGATGATGGGATCCATGAGGAATTGAGGGAAATCCTCAAATCTTAAAGGCAAACATATAGTGATTTTTGTGTTTTTATCAACAAATCGAGCATTTTCATACAAAAATGTGACATTTGATGTAGTGGAACTGCTGATGATGATCAGAACAGAACTCTTCAACGACGAAAAGTTCACGTTTGGCGATTTGTCCTTCTAGCTGTGTTTGTTAAGCAAGTTCTATTATCACGATTGATTTTTATCATGGAGTTCTGATGATGGGATCCATTAGGAATCGAGGGAACTCCTCAAATGTGAAAGGCACACAAATAGTGATTTTAGTATTTTCATGAACTAATCAAGCATTTTCATTCATAAAAGTGACATTTGATGAAGTGGAACTGCTGATGATGATCAGAACGGAACTCTTCAACGACGCGTAGTTCACGTTTGGCGATTTGTTCTCTTCGTTTTGTTTGTCAAGCAAGCAAAGGTTTTTTCATGCTTCCATGAGGAATTGAGGGTACTTAGTCTTCTACCATTATAAACATACATTATAGCCATTTTTATTTTATTGTATATCTATCTAAGAGGTGCACTCTTCTAAGTATAATAATCTTTTACCGGCCTCCCCCATTGAAGTCGGTTTTTTTTTCTTAAAAATTATTCCCTTTATTGTTCTAGTACCATGAATGGAACTAGCAGACTTCGGCTCGATGGGAACTATAATAGTGACACATTTATTCAATTCAATTTCAATTCAATTTGTTTTATTTCGCACACATAAGTTTACAGTATTAACACCAATTTATGCATCGTTACGTTAGTTCCTGTACAATAAATTATACTAAATAAAAGAAGGTAAGTATTTACTTAATCCAAGATAGTTTATGGATCCGAGCCGTAGGCGAGTGTTTGTCCACGAGTTCATATACTCAGATTTAGAAGTGGATACTTCCTTGTTGGCAGGCTGTATGAATTAGGTAGCTGCACTACACTCAACGTTTTTGCGTGATGTAGCTAGCAATTTTAGACCTTGCTACTAGGCGCACATGAGATCAGATGCGGCAAGGTTACGGTTTTTCTTAATAATCGAAATTATGACAGCGCCAGGGATAACCATCAGTTGATCTAGACCTGATCTAGACACGCGGCAGCGTGTCCAGCCAAGGTCATCCCAGGAACTGGCGGACAACAGCCGTGTTATTTTACACGAACCGTTTGGGGCCACTTTTGACCCCTCAATAACTCCAAATCTATTTAACATAAAAAAAATTGTACATGTACATACTAAGATCCTTTAGGACAACTAGAACCCGGAATTTCATAAATATAGGTGAAATAGTTATTGAGATATTGAAGTCCAAAAAACGGCATTTTTACCACTGACTGACTGACTTAGTAATCAAAAACCCAACCCACTTCCAAGTGACCTAGAAAGGTGAGATTTGGCATCCAGCTTGGTAATTGTGTGTTCATTATGGCGTAAGTACTTACGAAATCAAAATGTGTTGAAAAATTAAGTTTACATTGACGCGGAGCCTTAAAATGTTTAATTCTTTTTATTTTAACTATGACTAACAATGCTTTAATAATAGAAAAAGAAAATTACAGTTATCGAATTATGTCCAGGTTTTGCTTATTTTATGCGCCTAAAAAAAACTAAGTAAATGATGATCGGAACTATTTTAGTAAATAGCCTGTATTTTTTCCGAGTAGTACTTGAAATCAGCAGCATATTGTGTCACTAGTGCCATTGATATCTTCGTTCAACAATTTCGGGCAACGGTAGAGCAATAAAGGGATATTTTAGGACAGCCTTTTATGTCCTAAGAAAAAGACGACACTTTCTTTTCTCAGTTCATTACTTCACCCAAAGAGAATATAACACTCCTTACTGATTTCACCCTAAAGTACCTAAACAATAGGTAACAACCAAACTGAACTGAGGAAATACATTAAGTATTTCTCATCTCGTTTTTGCATTTAAGTAAGTATGTATGTCATTCTAAGAAAAAAATAAGTAGAGATAGAGTTGGCAAAATATTGGCAAGAATAAAAGTTTAACTTAAGTATTTTATCCCTTCGCACGAGAAAAAAGAAGAAAAAACAAATTAGGCACCTAGGTAGCTAGCAGCTGTGGATCGGCAGCACATCAGGATAAAAGAAAAGTGTTTAATTAAATAAGGTAATCGTTTTAATACAATCCTGCATAACCTACAAATCATCTCTAAATTCTGGAGGAGGCGTAAGAACCAAATTGTCTATAGCAACCATTCCGTTAATCAGTTCCATATTGATTTCATTCACAGTTTCTGTCATTAATTCATCGTCTGTTGACATTTCGCTCGATGCACTACTTATCTCGTCTTTAGTGTTGGAACATTCAATTACTTGAGTTATTGCATCAGCAAGAATTGAATCATCATTATCATCAAACACAGAATCGTCGGACTGTCTTGCCGTTTTATGCAAATTACTTGTATTATCATTATCGCCATGTATAATATCAGAAATGTTACTGGATTCATTGTAGTCGACAATCTGGTGCATATTCTTTAGATTATTAAAGTGACCATTAATACTTTTTTCAGGATTAATTGCATCTTCATCGAAATCCTCAACAATTGCTTTGGATATTTGGTTTACTTCATCATCTACACTCATTATTTCATCATCGAAATGTTCTAGAGTCTCGTCAGGTATCAAATGTTCTTTTTCGGAATTCATTACTTCACCGGCAAAATCTTCAACAGTTGCATCAGGCAGATTATTGTTATCATGGTTTATCATAGTGTTTAAGAGCTCGTTTGAAGACGTGATACCAGCTCCATATTCTGGATTATCATGCATAGTCGTATCTCCTTTTCCGTGTTCATCTGCCTTACTATATTCAACAGCGTTTGACGATGTTTTTGGTCGTGCTCTGGTAGTTATGAAATGATGTGGTATTGGAATTGCCGCATTGCTAGAGGAATATGAATTCCTACTGAACACGGCTTCGTTTGATGATTCTTGTCTTGTGGGTAGTGAAGATCGGTTAGCGCTAGTATCAGTGTTTTGATCTCCCTTACTTCTTTGTTCTTTAAGCCTTTCTATTACAAGAGGATTGTCTACTTTAAATTTGATTTTCAAGTCATTGGTGATTGCATCATTATCAGGTTGGCGCCTGGATTGTTTTCTTATTTCAGCGTTAAGTTCGTATAATAGTCTATCGTCACTTTTTGTCTGAGAGTTTATCTCTTGAGGCTGAAAATAGATAAGTTACGTTTAGTATTTACATTAGCAACTGTTTATTTTTATGACATAGGAGGCAAATGAGCAGACGAATCGCCCGATGGTAAGCGATTTGCGCCACCTAGTATTATAAAATCTGTGGCGCCACCCATGGACACTCGCAACACCAGAGGGTTTGTTACATGGATGATGTTGTTTTATCTACCCATATAGTAAAAACCATCCGTGAATAAAGGTCTATCAGTATATAATTATAACCCTTCAATGGACCGTTTGACCTCCGCGCGTTGGCCATAACAGCACATATGATGTAATTATGATATCACGTACCTACACTACAACTTATTCACCTTGATAACATAAGTTGCAGGATAGTGCAACAGGGATTCAAACATATATATCTTAACAATAGATGTAAATATATCCTTTGGCAATAGATAGAAAACTTCCATTCATACCTTTTTGTTTCTATTGATAAGTTCTGCCAGTTCCCAGGCAAGTTTTACTGTCCCTTCAGGCAAGTTTGTTTTTGCCGCCAATAACAAACCATAATTCTCTATGTTAGTCACACCGGGACTTATTTTATGCTCGTAAACCAATCTTTTGTCGGTTATATCCTGTGAGCCTGTTATTTCCTCTCTTACTTCAGTGTATAGGCTAAACATATTAAATTATAATTGTATTGATGATCTCTGAACTAAAGCAATAGACTGTAGGTATAATCCTGCTAACTTACTTGACCACATTGAAGTACAAATCTTGAAGTCTCGTCAAATACATAAAATGTGTCGTAAAGAAAGTAAAGGCTTCACTAGCCAGTAACTCTTCACATATAGCCCAAGCTATACAAGTTCCTTCTTCTGATGATGTTCCCCTAGAAACCATGCTATTTAGAGTTTTGTTCTCAGCTTAGTTATTTATCAAAGTAAGTCAAAGTTGTAACTCCATAATTATCTCTCCATAATATCTATTATCTCACCTACAAAGTTCGTCTATTATAACTAAACTCGAAGACGTTAATCCTTTCAAGATGTGCTGTGTTTCCTTCATCTGAAATAATTAAACGATGTAATTGGTACCTAAGCACAGTAGATTTTCCTCGTTAGTATGTTACCCAACCACATGCTAACAAGGATTAACATTTCCTAACAAAAAATCTTAACGTACCTTACCATAGTTTGACCACTACGGACTGCACGCGAATGCATGAAATTCTGAGTTACATTTATCTCTAAAAGGTACAGTAGGGAACGTACCCAAACTACGTGACTCGTTGAGGGGGGGGCAGGGGGGTCGTCAAAATACCACTCTTGGTCACCGCGGGGAGGGAGGGGGTTAGCTTCTCGTCACGTAGTTAATTTTACTCTTAAATACGACAAACTGATAAGAAAACGCAAACATAATCGAAGTGTTCCTATACTACATTGAGTAACGCCTAATGAATACAGAACTTGACCACACATTTTGCGGATTTTTGGTAAGAAGTACCGCCTCGAAAATTTTGATATTTATGCAAGTTGTAGGCCAATGTATGGCCTATTATTAGAAAAAAAAACAGAGGTCTCACTACTTCACGGCCACTTGTAAAAAAAAGAAAAATTTTTGTTTGGTCTTTTTTTTCTTTTTTTTATATGACAACTAGTATTCGATTTTTGGGTCTCGATGCATATCTAAATAAAGAACATTATTTTAAAATTCGAAACGAATCGCTTTAAAAGATCTTGAAAAACGATGCATTAAAGAAAAAACTTAAAAAAATCATAAGTCAAAAACTGTCACTAGTAGGATGTTGATACTCAGCATAAATATTTATCACCGTAAGAGGTACTCACAAAAAAAACCCCGAGCCAAACTGATTCAAGGGCTGACTTACTATGGAAATCCGACTATAGCCTTTGCACAGATTATGTATTTTTCCCCTCACTAGCTCGGAAAGCCGTCTTTTATCCTTTGAAACAAGCGGGTAAAAACGCATTTTATCCACAAGTGGGGAAAGTAATTTGACCTTGGAGCGTGTTTGAGTAGCTTTTGACGGATAACAAAACGTAAATCGCTCATAATAATGGTTAGTTTGATATCAATTATCATTAAATAAATGGTTTGAGAATTTAATACAAAATACCAAATTTAGCTTTATTTAATGATTTAAGTCGTAAACCTTCAAATTCTATAAATAACATTTGTTTTATAATGATATCGAGTTTAATTGTAAACGCACAAGTTAAGTCGATGCAATTTCAAAACGCATCGTCAGAAGGAAATGTCATCATTGTCAATGTCAACTAAAATATACACAACTTGTCACGGACTCCGACTCACGTAAATATTATACACAACATCCAGAGTTTCCTGTTATAATAGCGTAAAAAAATCGGTGATTCCAGTGATGAAAATCATGCCTGTGGAACTGTGTTTTTTGCAGGTTGCACTTTTTATAGTGAGGAGAAAAGTTTTGTGTTACACACGGGTGCAAAGTTGTATTTTACTTCTCGTGTGTTGAAACACTCGCTACGCTCAGGATTCTATTTTAGAACCACTCGCTTCGCTCGTGGTTCAACTATAGAATCCTTTCGCTGGCTCGTGCTTCAATTCCACACTCGCGGGTAAAATACAACTTTGCACCCTTGTATAACAAATAACTATTTCTTGTGGCTACAACAACAAATACTAAAATCAAAATAATAATAATAATTAAGGGGGGCTCCCATACAACAGAGTAGTTGTTGGGGTTTTTTTTTCTGGTACGGAATCCTTCGTGCGCGAGGCCGACTCGTACTTGGCCGGTTTTTTATTTTTTAACTTTCCACAAAAAATGATTAATAAATTATACTACGTGAAAACTAGAGGGGGAGGGTGGGGGTCTTGGCATACACTACACTTGGTCACCGGAGGGGGGAGGGGGGTAGAAAACTGTAAAAAGTTGGTCACGTAGTTTGGGTATGCTCCCTTAATGAACCAGTGGAACCAATCTTACCTCGACGACGTACGTAGAAGCGTTCATTTCGACGCTATCATTGAAGCCTATCCGCGAAAAAACGCGATCGCAGATTCTAATTACCGCGTTTGTTGCCGGTATGAAGCAACCCAACTGGAATAAGTATTATTTTTAACATTTAATCTAGAAAGTCTATAATTGGTAATTCAGACATTCCATCATTTTTTTATGTCACAAGATAGACCTACGCCTATTTATTTCTTCTGTTTATTCAGGACTTTAATTACAGTGCGTTTATGTGAGTTCAAAATGTATCCATATCAAGCAGAAAGATGAAGGCTGCTTAAACTCGAAAAAAAATTAAGCCAAGGTTACGTACATACAAGGTTTAAAGTTTGAAACGCATAGAGCGCGGCGCAGCATCATTGCGTGGCGGAGGCGGTTTTTCGGTAAGGCGAAAGCGGTCTGGGGGACGTCGCACAAACCGCGCGGGATAGCGGAGTGGAGGCGGCGTATGTGACATATGAAGCAGTCGACACTATCGACAGTCGACGGTTTCGGAAAGATCAAAAATTTAAAACCGCCTCCGCCCTGCACCGCGCGGCGCGGCGCCCGCACTGTGTGCTTAGAGCTTAAACGAACCTGCGCCATAATTTGCAACACAGCAATCTGTTTTATGTAGATGCTTTTGCCACCCATATTCGGACCAGTGATAATCGTGAAATTCTGTTCGGGGCTGGCGTACTGAAATAAAACGAGATAAAAACACAGTAGGTATCAAATTATTGCAAAATAAACTGGTAGACATGATCGTCTTTTGCAAAAAAATAGTCATATAGACGAAAAAGACAATAGTATCAGGTTCTATAAGACAAAATAATGAGGAGTGTTTTTTATAAGTGTTTATTTTTCTGTAACTCTACTTCTAAATTGGACCTTAACGTTTCTTTCTATTTAGAATAAAAGAAGCCCTATTGAAAAGGCTCTCCTCAAATGTTGTCAAAACCACGAAAAAAGCTATAAGTGCTAATTATTTAGTGTAACCTATAATTATTGATAGTGATAAGAATTATCTTTTTAAATTACGCTTCCTGTTGAAGAGAGCTCAGGTAAAGAATTCATGTTATTCTTACGATATCATTAGGAACCGGCATTGTTTGACTATTGTAGTCTAGAAGTGGGTGAATGCTGTTGCGAATGTCCAGGTAATCACTGAAATCCGGACGTATGTATGACCCCACTGAGCTTGCCTGTAAAACAAACGTAAATCATAATAGTTATTTATCTCATCCAGATCCTGATGGCATCTGAGTCTTGGTGGAATCCAAGACACTGACTGCGTTTATTTGATTTTTTATTTGTCACTTATGGTATCAATGGAAAGTTTAAAGTAAAGTAAAATATCATACTTGAGCCATTGCCAGGAGAATATCCAACTCTGCAACATCTTCGCACAACGTGTAAAGACTGGCCATAAATGGCCTAAGGTCTTTTAGGAGGCTCCCAATTACACTGGAATTACAGAAAATAAAAAGTCTTAAGCAAGCTAAGAAAAATGGCAAGGTTGATAGCTCATATCTTGGTAGCTTATTAATGGCTACTTGGGTTTATGAGTCGGTAGTACATATATTATAACTAAATAGGGACGGGCTAAGTACATGTTGCTCATCTTCTGTATTTCATTTAGAGATTCCTTCGCTTGCTGATCAAGAACTACCAATTCTTCTGTAGTCATGGAGATCCTACTGCCATTGTTTTGTACCTGCAATTTATTTGCTTCATGAGTCTATTTTTAGAGATTAGAAACTGACACGTAGACGAGAGTCAATTCACGGCGGAGGATCAGCTATGACTCGCAACGTATTAATTGAGAACACGTCAAAGAATACATATACTTACCTGAATAAAGATCGGAGGTAAATCCTCAACGTTGAAACTCCTTCTACTTTTAGAAGCAATAGTCAAAACTATATGGAAACCTTTGATCATGTTCTGATTCAACCTTAATGGCAAGTCGTATGATTCACCTAGTTGTTCTACTATCTTCTGTATGTCGTCTATAAGCTCCGAGTAGGTTCTTCTGGCAACATCTAGAGGAATAAAAAAAAGATACCTTACGTCAGAGGGTCATGGGGAGTTCAAGGAACCGAGCCAATTTTATTTAAAATTGTAGGAGCAAGACCACGCAAGACTGGCACCCAAATATCGGTCTTGCTCCTACAATTTTAAATAGTTAACTCCCGTGAGATATTCTTACAAGTTTTAAAATACATATGTTAAATAGGCGGTATGTGGTCAATGTGGCAATAATACAGATTTTACCTAACAGACCATTGATGTCCGGCTTCACTGCAAAACAACGTTGAAGACTGCCCATAGCGCCTTTCTCTAGATGGGCATCATCCTGTATTATGTTCTTGATTCTTTCCGATATTTCATTATAGTGGGGGTTCTCAAAGTCCTAGCAAATTTCCAATAATCATTAAGTACTTACGATTTTTAATTTTATACAAAAATAGCACCGACTACGCGATGAATGTAACTAGACTCTACATTTTTGGTTTTTACGCAAGAAATTAAGATGGTATCCAACTGTTACGAATTCTAATATAAAATTATATCAGAAATATCACTTGTCTTTTGTATCAAAGTGTGCTAGAATTCAGTATCCGATATTTTGCTGACTCTTAACTTTAGCATCTCTCGAGTAAGTTCACTACTGTATTTAATTTAAATGATCCTATAATATCATGATTTTTATTTCAAGTAAACAATCGAGTGGATATTTAGGTTTAATTACCAATTTCATTTTCTTAAGCCTGCCACTGTTTGCCGCTTGCAATGCTTCAACCAAGTTTGGTACCATCTCCATAGTGGTCTTTAGCAGCAGTGTCTGGTTCAGCTGCGCTTCCCCCATCTTGTCCATATTTTGATTTTGTTGCTCAACGCAGAGTAACAATATCCTGTCGATGTCTGATAATTTCCTTACCACATCCTATAACATCGTAAAATCCATAAAGATAAGATTATCGTTATCTTATCTGTGAAACTATTGTTTATTGGGATTTGGGAACGCAATTCTAACAAAGATGAATAATACCCATTATATTATTTATCTTTGAACTCTATTGAATCATCTTGTCAATGTTGGTTCTGATTTAAGATAGGTGAACGTTGTGAGTGGTATTCGTTCTCCACAAGCCACCATTAAGCCGTTGCTCACGTTTGATGTCTAAGGCATTTAGAGACCTTAAAAATTATAAGTCTTCTAACAGTCAGGTTCTCAATAGCCAAAACCTTAACCCCTAAAAGTTCTTCTGTGTTGAGAGGCTGACAGTCTGACAGCAGTCGGTTCCATTAAAACTAATGCCTAACTCCATAATTTAGATAGATTTGAAAATTCGGGATATAGAGTAGATTTTACTTCATTACCTGTAATCCCATTATCAACCCTGCTTCATTTTCCATCAAATCCTGTACGGCATCCAGTCGGTTCTCAATGACCTCTTTATTGCACGAGGGCTGGAGTATGGCCGCCCTTAAAGCTCTGATCCCACCGACGGTGTACGTTGGGCCCAATACTCCCAATAGACAGCAAGTAACTCCAGCAGAGGATACTAAAGGTTGTACTAGCTCTAATTGAGTTGCTGTTCCCACATCTAATAAATAATCGACGAAAATTTTTCAGTGATCGATAGCTAATGGTAAATTGATTATATCATCATATGAATTTATTTTGTTCAAAATAGTAGGTAAACACGTAATTAAAAATTACAGAAGGTTGCAATTATTATTATATTGACTTGTATTTGAGAAACGAATATACCCAGCGACGAAGCGATAACATTAAAGATTACAAGTATAGCTAGCTAATCAAAAGGAGAATACCGTTCTTACCAATGATCATGGTATTTTCAGAAGAATGATACTGTATTTTCAATGATTCTCTCGCAAAAACGATGCATTGAATATATTCCACATATTTAAGAACAGCAGCCGCCGCTGTTAAAGCGTAGAATCTGGAAATTTATGTGCATGCATATATGTAAATGCATTAATTTATCGTGCATAAAACAAGAGAACATGAAAACAAAAATATAAGTTAGTACCAAGACGAGCCTAAAAGGAGGAAATAAGTAGGAAAGAAAAATTCACGATCCAGATCAATCCAGTCCACAATTAGAAGGTAGATAGAGTGCGACTATTTGACTCACCAATCAGTACCATGATAGTTATTATTATCAAGTAAAGTACACACAATCCGGTATTATCCGGTTAAAACCAGATTGGACATGATTACAGGTAACTTAGATAAGTAAATCCTCTTACTTATGCAGAACCTGAAGATACACCGCACTGTACTGTGGTGCACATAACGCCTGGATTTGCTGGCGACCTGCTGCATCGTTGAAATGTCTTCGCTGCACCGTAGTCAAGTTCAACATCGGGTACTGATCCCGAATAAGCTGATATAGTTGGTTGGGTTGCACGCCTTCGCAGAATGTGTTCGGGACTATTATCTGTAGATAGGGTATCTTTACATAGCCTTGTGGTTGCGTCAAGGGCCATATTGTTTTTAAAGTCAACTACATCAGTGGGTTGGTAAATCAACCAAAACTTGGGAACGTGTGCACTGCCTAGTAATCAAGTAGGTACAATAAAATATCAGAATGTATTTGTATTTATTTCAAAGCTGAAACTGCGTATTTTCACGTTAATATTAGTTTCTTTTGAGAATGTTGTCTTCTGAAACCCGGAGATCACTTTTCAAGTGGGGCGCACAGACAAACAAAATAAGTATGTCCCCGTCTGTTTTCTGTCTGAAAGTTACAATGCCTCATTTTGTTCTTCGAAGTATACATGTAATGTAGTGGTTAAGCAATTGTTTTGTTTTGTCTTGGATACACAATATGGACATTCAATACTTTCATATTCTACTTACTTAGACCATCAGCCACAGAAGAGGCAAAGTAGAATCTTAATCTGTGTACAATACCTTAACCGAATAAGCCGGTTCCGCTGGGCACGTAGCCCATTGATTGATTGATTTGATTGTAGATTGGCGTAGGAATAGGATAATATCACTTAAAAATACCTTAACGCACCAAATAGTCTAGTGCATGATAAGAATTTGCCACATACTTCAATTGGGTTGAAGTAGTTTATCTTGGTCATGGTGTGGGTGTACAAAAGGGAGTCGCTGAATTGACATAGCACCAAATTGGGATGCCTCAGGTCGACGGCAGCCATCCCTATTTCACCTCTAGCCATGCCTCTCCCTTCGGATATTGCTGTAAGATAACAAATAACATTGACCAAAGCGCCAACCTACAAGATTGTTTTCAGCCCGAAAGGACGATACGCACATAAGCGAGAAATTGCATAATTCGCACCTCTAATTTGTTACTACAGATTTTTTGTTAGTTTAGTTACCACTGGGAACTGACTAGGAAATAATCCCAGCTGTTACCACTAAAGTGAGTAAACTTGGTTTGGTTACCACGTTAGAGCATTTAGACTGGAGACTCTATCAGCGCATCTTTCCAAACAAAATATTATGCTATTTTCTGAGGGCGAGGTACTATTAAAAAAATCCATGCATACACTTACAAAACGTTCTCCCATTACTACGCACCCACACTAAAACAATTAGGCAAGCACATTCAAAACACACTTGAGCAATAAAAGTCAACCTTACTCGCGTTTACACTAGGTCCATTATCGGATGACCCAACTAACCGTAGCAAGTAGCTAAGTTCCATATTTCATACAAATTCTCTTATTTCCTGAAATACGGATGACATTTTACGTCAAAATGGCGGCCATCAGCCGTGATGATTAAGCACGATTTTTTTTAAATCACTTTGTCATATGTTCGATTTACGATTTGAATTAAAACTTCTGTGCTGTTCTGTGTCTGTTTGTCTATACTGATGTTCTCCTCTACAGGTCACATTTCTCAACCGATTCTCGTGAAATTTTGTGAGCAGGTTCGATAATTATATAGATTTTTTTTGACGAGTCAGTTATAGGAATTTTTTCTCTACCGCTCACAGAGCCCCTTGAAATAATAGAATCGAGTCGAAAAGAGGTGATCCCTTTCTTGGCCGAATTACCAATGTCGGTATATAAATGTTATGTAAGAGACCAATGCCACTTACCTAGAATGACGCTGGCTTCGACAGCTGTGCTGGATGAACGAGCTGATCTCGTGCCGCTATACCCACCTGAAAAATAGTACTTACTTCTTGCCGGTCTTTGTCTTTAATTCTTTATTTGATCTATAGTTTTTACCTACCTACGGCCTGTTTCGCGGGGCTACAAGTTACAATTGTACAATTCTAAACTGGCAATACTGAGGCGTTTAAGACTGCGCAGTACGTTCGGTTCTCCATACAAACGTATTTATGCTCTCATTTTAAAACGCCAGGCTAGAATAACATGAAACTTTGTATACACAATGGGATCCGGCATATCTAGGTCGGATCATAGTTTCTGTTGCTTGAAATTATAATGAAGAAAAAATACAGCGATTATTAAGGTTTTCATACAAGTCGTAAAAAACTCAAAAAGCCGTTGTATTTTTTTTCTTTTACAATTTCTAGCAACAGAAACTATGATCCGACCTAGATATGCCGGATCCCATTGTGTATAAAAATTTTCATGTTATTCTAGCATGGCGTTTTAAAATGAGAGCATAAATACGTTTGTATGGAGAACCGATCCACACCAATCGTACTGCGCCCTCTTAACATGCGCTTGACTAACCGACTGTGATGTCAATATTATCGCGGTATTCTAAATCGTATGGGTTTTGCTTCTATATTCATCATATTTCACGTGATACGTATCGTAATATGTGTGTATCAATTGATAATAGATAGTCACCGTGTAAAAGACCCCAATAATGACTAACCATTTATTTAACCAGTGTTACCAGACTTGTAGTATTGTAACTTGTTAATTGTACCTAGCTTCCTGAAGACGGCCACTGGATTTGATGTTGATAACTTGTTAAAAATGTACGATAGAAATGGCGACGAATTCATCTTGAACTATCGTATATGTTCGTACCTAGGGAACACATTGCCGTGTTGTAATATAGTGGTTATATTCCATGTCGGGTTATCGCTTGGTATCCACCATAATACCTCATTTGTTTTACGCAGATAACTACGTATGCTTGACACGCCTTCTAAACTTCACACACATATTTAATGTAATTACTTAATTAGTGCATGCAGTTGCCTCTTCCAGGTATTATAAAAGACCTCCATATGACTGTAATACTATACATTCTCAGCTTAACCTATACCTACAGTAGGTAGTAGTAATCTATATGATTATTATTTAGGTACATATAACTAATAGATAAATCGTTCAACCATGAAGACACCCAAAGTTGGTGATGGATATTCAGGTTGATTTCGGGGTCGTGATGATGAATCTTTTAGCCGTTTAAAAAAATTTTAGTGACGTGAAACAAATAATGAAATGCGTCATTTTTAATTTATTTTGATGACGAAAATACCAAATCTCAAAAAACATGGTTACCCTACTCTCTTTGACGGATAGTACGGAGTTGACAGTGGGGTAGGGTGACCAAGTTTTATGAAAATGTATTAATTCCCATTAAATAATAAAGTGAATTATTTCACTTATTAATCTTCACAACAACGTGTGTATTTTAAAATCTCCACTTTGAAGACCATGAAAAATCATTCCAGATCGTGACCCCAAAATCATCATATGCTAGGTGCAAAAATAGAAGCGATCCCCCTGCACACACACGCCGATTTTAAGGCAGATTTATATTTGCAAACTAACCGCACGAACCTTCCATATGCAAGTGCGATAGAGATAGCACCCAGTGACATTACAAACAAGTTATCATTTAAATAAATAAAATGAATTGATAGCGTAGTAAAAGAAAGGGTCACTTGACCATAAATTAATTATTATAATATTTCACTAGACCTAACGCATTTTTCTTCGAAAAACTGAAGTTTTCGGGTTATCTTTGAATATCATGAAATAAAAGTCGTTAGGCTTGTTTTGCAATAAAAATCTTATAAAGTTGACTATTTAAGACATAAATGCAAGAAGTCTAATAAATGAAACATTGGGTCAATAAGCATTTAGGGCTAAAATAAGTATTTAGGTCTAACAAGGGATATTGCCTCAAATCTGAGGGCCAACTTTGAAAATCGAACTTCGTATCGTGCCGACCCTTTCCGTCATATAGTGTGTAACACGAGAGTGAAAGGGACGGCCCGACACGAAGTTCAATTTTCGAAGTTCGGAGTAGGCCCCCTGGTCAGGTTTTACCTCTACTGCTACTGCTGATGTATCTCAGCGCTGGCGGTCTTCTCGGTGTACAAAAGTCCGAATCGGCTGCAGCGGAATCACTCGCGAGCACTCTGACCTTCGCTTTTTCGCTAGATGACGATTCAGGTTTGCTAGAACTTGAGGTTGGTAGTAATCTGTGTATAATAATTTTCTGTCATAAATTTCGTTTGTGGTAGGTAAAAGCTTTTAATAAAATATATATACAATTGGGGGACAATCTTACACAAATCGACCTAGTCCCAAACTAAGCAAAGCTTGTACCTACTACGGGTACTAGACGACGACATACATGCAGATAAATACATACTTATATACATAGAAAACGTCCAAGACTCAGGAACAGGAGGGCATTATTCGTGTTAATTACACATTACTGACTGGGATTCGAACCCGGGACTTCCGGCTTCTAAGGCAGGGTCTCTACCAACTAAGCCAAAGTGGTCGTCGTCTTTTATCTCCGAGCAGGATACAAACCCGCGACATCCTGATGGCATACGCGGCCAATAGCATATGCAGGTTCGTTGAGAGGTTACCGTTCCAATGAGCTCAAACACGACGGGTTCATCTTGTGTAGTTTAGGAGTTGCTATGGCCACCTTCCGACTCCATCATCGAATCAGCTTGGTGGTATAGTCAACAGCAGAAGATGATCATTTTAGTACCTTGTCACTTTCACTAATTTGACGCATCCCAACAGTCGCAGTATTGTTACGTTAGTGCGACAAAGTACTAAAATGATCATCTACATTTGCTATTGACTGTACCTACTACCTACCTACCATAATATTGTAGTGTAATAATTTCAGTTCAATCGGCTGAGGACAACTGGTTGACCGAGTGAAACGAAGGTCTCCATTTTAGCTTCGTAGGTCCGGCCGGCGGATTGCGGATGTCCGGATTACCCGCTGATCTCCTCTAAGTACAGGTCGCATTTCTCAACCAATTCTCGTGAAATTTTGTGATCAGGTGTGATAAATGTATAATAATGAAATGACTGGATTAGGTACCAAATAATCTAAAAGATTGTAAATCTCTCAGTGTATTTCAAAACCAAATTGAAAGAACACGTATATAAAAGCATAAATAAAGTATATCCTCTTTCCTCTTTGATAAAAGTACTTATAGTATAAATCTCTGGCGATCACGCTAAATATTTTTAATTTTAAGGAAAACTAATACTTATTTAAGCTCTTTTTAAGTGAACTGTATTGTTCTTATGAGTAAATAAAGCCTCAAATCTCATCAGCAAAATATGGTCTTGGGACTCCTTTCAAGCGTCCATAGGTTGCGGTGTTTGTTTACCATTAGACAGAGGGTATGCGCGGTTGCCGCCGTCGTGGCATTATTCCGACGAATTGAGAATCTCTTCATTTTTTACCCGACTGCGCGATGCAAAGGAGGGTAACGTGTTTAACAGTCTATGTGTATGTATGTTTGTTCCTTTGTGGCACTCTAGAGTAAAGAATTTAATACTCTAGAGACCAAACGCGTCGGCCGATTTTGATTTAGGTAATTCTTACGTCTTGCTTACGTCAATTGATTCGTCTTAACTGTCCAAATGTCAATTTTTTAAAGACAATTTTTTACACAGTCGGGTTTTTTTAATTTTGCTTGTTTGTAGTCGGTTAAAAATGTGCGTGAGGCGCCTTTTTTGGCAATGTAGGAAATTTTTTGCTATTTATAACATATTATCTCAAAATAGTTTACCGCAAGTCTATCTACAATAAAATACGTCACACGAAAAATAACGTTAACTTAAATTAGACTAAGTCGTACATCGCAATTCGTAGCTTAATTGTTTGTTTTCACCGACCTCGGCTGCATCACTAGGCGAGCGAATGATCGGGATGATGTAAGTAACACGCGTTTCCATTTGCCGATAGCGGCCCGGTTTGTATTGTAGGTAAGTACAAACAAGTACATAAGTTTGATGACATTTTTATATATGTTTACTAATATACTGTGAAGTTGGATCCAACCAATTTAAACAACAAAAACTCGCGCTTATAATCCCAAACGGTTACCCCGCAGACCCTGTGAGATTTCAATTTTAGTTACTACTACTTCTATAGGCCTACAGTTGTTAAATTTAAGTGGCACCGTTTGCCGGGAGCCGGGACTTCACTGGACAGTATTTGTGGAAGTATTCATGTTGCGTCTCTTTAAATTCCTCAAAACTGCCGCAACTATATTTGCGCAAATACACAACGGCTAAGTGAAGTGCCGTGCCGCTCTAAAAATAATGGCGTCAAATGGTAACGAACTGGGAACGGGCGGCAAGAACTCCCCTTTAATAATATAAATACAAGTAGCTGTGAGCCTTACCTGCGCTTTAAAGTTTTAGGAGGTTCCAGAGGAGGTCCCATCGATAATTTCTTCGATTTGGATGAACTTTCCACATTGTTACTTGTAAATTGGTACCGAGGAGCACTGTTAGGAATTGAAGCTTTAACAGGTAGTAATGATGAGCCTCCACGAATTCCTGTAACGGACAAATTGAATTACAAAACTGTAGAGAATACAAAGTATACCATATTCCAACTTGTTAGATGACTTAACCCCATGTGAAATCTTTTCGCACAAGCTCATTTTTTGCTCTCGAAACTTTTTTGTTAAAAATTGTATTATTTTCTCTTTGTACTACATTCATTTTATTTTAAGTCACAGTTGAACTTCAAACATAACTAATTTCAAAATGTATTCAAAACTTTTTTATTTGGCGCCATTCAAGTCCGAAATAAACGTTAGTAATTATGGTTCTGTGAAATGCGTAAATATATAATGAAAAAGCATACTGCATCTTCAAGAAATTACTAACACAAGTAATCACACTTTATTGTGACGAGACAATTATAAGGTAAATGCATATCGCTCTAGGAATAACTATCCAGAGTCCCGACCATCAAACAATTTTAGTACATACGCAGGAGTTGGACATTAATAGTTTTAAGAGTACGTTATGATTTTGAAACCGACTGACCCTTGATAAAATCTCAAGGTTTAGCTAAGCAATATGAAAGCGGATAATATTACCTTTCGTCAGATTGTAATACTTTTCTTCGCTAATATCTCTACATGACTAAAATTATTTTGCGAAATTTCGATAAAATAGCGTCACAAACGCACTTCGTAATGTCATACTTTATGTCACTGTCACTCACGTCACTTCAGCCAGCTGTTAGCGCTATTATTTTGTATGTAATTTGAAAACCGATGTCCAAAGTAAATTTATAAGATAAAAGTGTGGTCTAACTTTGTCTTTAATATTTAAGTCGTTTAAATATACTATAAGGAAAAGGTATGTGGGCATTTCTAACTTTAATACTTTACTCCTATTTCTAACGTTTGATAACATAACCTTGAACGAAATGCAATTATTATGGTTTTATCTTCGTATAAATTAAGAATTTATCTGTAAATTTAATATATTGCAGCCTAGTATTAATATTGTATTGTTAGATTACAGTTTTTACATGATTATTGCATACTTACGGACTTTTTTAGTCAGTATGATTCAGCATGAAATCTAAACGTGCAGGGCAGGTAATTAAGTCGCAAGGTCGTCATAGAAATATCTAGCACAATGTTGTCCTGTATATTGTAGTAATGAATAACTGCAGGTACACAGTTTTTTACGAGTCTCAGTTTTTTCTTACAAAATGATCTTTTAGAAACTCCTTAAAATAATCTAATTAAAATAGATTAAAATAGATAGAAGATTTTTAAGATTGGATTAAGAAAAACTTCATTTACTTCATCATATCATTCATTACTTTTAAAATTTCCGAATAGCCAAGTTCATTTCTTGTAATATTTTAATTTAATGATAAAACGATAACAAATGCAGAGTTTGCATGTCATGTGAGCTACGATTATTTGATCAATTTGATAGAATCTGGTTTAAACTGGTTTTAGATAATTCTTTCCATATTGGGTGATATGGGCAAAGAAAATAATGTATCCACATGAAACAGATAGGAAACTGGTTTGTACCAAATATGTTTATGTTCTTTATTTAAATTTAGTTGTATCCAGTTTTTTATATCAATTAAATGTTGGTGAATGGCTGTACATAACTTGTTAACCTCAATATGTTTTTGGCTCAAGATTACATTGTATTGACACCAAGGTTCCTAAATAGGTCAAACTTTAAAGTATTAACTATGAAAAGTAGTATTATCCGAATTACTCTATTTAAATTCCAGATGTTACCATGAAACCTCTGTATTACAAATGTCAGGTCATACTTCAAATATGAGACACAACTATTAATAGTCAATGAATAACCAATAAAGCTTTAATAAAAAGTGATGTACCACTTTCAGTGCCAGGAACCCTCTACATGGGTGATTGTCTTGTTCGCTACATACGGTTTTTCGCATGTTATCGGTTACTCTCATTGCGCTTCGAAATCTTTAGCAGTGAAAGTGTTAATAATATAAATTAGTTAGTTATTTAGTTGTCAAGAAGTCATGCTATATATTTTTTTTATGACATAGGTGGTAAACAAGCTGACAAATCGCCTGATAGTAATTCCATAATGGATGCCAAAGAAATTTCTTGGCATGAAAATGCAGCTAAACAAACACCTGGAAAAGTTATTAAAGAATACCTGTGAAACTACACCATAACCTCAAAACTTTTTTTCTCTTTGTTGTCTGAGAAAACCCTTATCAGTTGAACATATATAAACAACAATGTTACATCACCTGCTACTTTTCAAGCAGCAAAAAACTTAAAAAATATATTAAAATAAAAAAGGTTATTAAGCGTTATCAAAAAGCAGCAGATTCTAAAAACAGTGCACAAAAGAATATAAAACTTATAAAAGAACGCAGTACATTGTTAGATAAACTGGACCAGTGCAAGAAAGAGTTAGATGACTATATTTGTTTATATGACAGAGACACCTGCAGATTACAATCCGATATAACAAAGCTAGAAAATTCTCTCCGGGATATCAGTGATAAGTATGAGTGTGTGAAGCGTGAGAATAGTGAGCATATAAAGGCTGCCTCGCACCTGGTGGACATGTGTCGCGAAAACGAGGAGAGATTCTACTCTCTTGTTAACATGTGTCCGGAGTGTACTTGTGCACCAGATACTCCGGCCTCTCCCCCGGTAGGAGCTCGTGCGCGCGCGCTGACGCCGGCGACGCTGCATACGCGCCTCGCACCGCCGAGCCCTGCACCGCGCACGCCGGCTCCGAACCCCGCGCCACGCACGCGGCCGCGGAGCCCCTCCCCGCGCGCGCCGCTGCCGATCCCCGCCCCGCGGACGCCACCGCCGCCGCGGGCCGCGGCCGCCGCGCCGGGGCCCCCGCGGCGCCCGTGATGACGTCGAGCCGCCTGTCCCATTGACAGTCGTCTACTCAGATGACCTAGGTGTCGGTCTTGGTTCGATGTTGTCGCGGTGTCTCCGGCAGAAGGTCAGAAATAACTGTTTGCGTGGTGCCTCTGTGGAATGTTTTGTGGACAGGTTGGCGAAGGAGGACTTCGACGTTGCGACAACTCTGGTTGTAGCCTTGGGCGATAGTGTAGATTTGACGACGTCTCGTCTAGAGGCGCTGCTGCAAATACTGGCTGACATTGAACAACGAGGAATTTGTAAAATTATTCTGTGTGCATTTCCATACTCGAAGTCGCTCTCGCACGAAAGAAATATTAAGATTTCTAAACTAAATTCCATGTTGTACAATGTGATATGCTACAATAGTAACTATCATTTGTTTGACATTAATCGATTTTGTAAAACGGCTAAAATATTTAAAGACCGAATTCATATTCACAAGAAATGTAAAAATAGAATAGCCGAGCTGTTGACTTGTAACATTGAACCTGGGCACTTTGAATCGACAGGCAGTAGCGGTGGCGATGTCGGCGACCGCGTGGCCTCGCCCGTGGGCCGCCCACAGCATTTAAACTGACGGCTGGGACAGCGGAGAAGCACCGATTAGTGAGTTTGGTTCACCAAAATATTCAGGGCTTCTCCAGCAAGGAACTAGAGGTAGGACTTTTCTTAGAGTCTCAAGATATAGATATCATGTGTGTAACTGAACACTGGCTTAAGGAACATGAATTGTTATTATTGAATATTTATGATTATGACATAGTTAGCTCGTTCACTAGAAAAAAGGCCATTCACGGGGGTTCGATGATTATAATAAAAAATAAATATAAATGCAAAGAAAGAAAGAACATAGTCAAACTTTCTATTGAACGAACTATTGAAATTTCTTGTGTGGAAATGGAGAGTCATATCATAATCTGTGTCTACCGGCCACCTTCGTCAGATTTTAGCCAGTTTGAGTCCATAATGGAAGATGCGTTGAAACAAGTATTTAATAGCAGCAAGATGATAATAGTCTGTGGTGATTTTAATGTGAACGTTTTAGACATTGCACATGCATATACAGTGAGAATATTAAACTTATTTAAATCATTTGACTTGTTCCCGCTCTTTAATGATCCTACAAGAATTACGGCCAGCACGGCAACTTGCTTGGATAATATTTTCTGCAACTGTGAGGCTACAAAAATAATAATATTTAACTGCTTTAACTCGGATCACTGTGGTCAGAAAGCTCATTTCAAAGTCGATATTGAAAAGCAACAACAAACTGTGACATATAGACCCATCACTACGAGTCGGATGGAGAAATTTAGAGAAAAAATTATCTACAAGGTACCTTCACTTCCTACAGACATTAATAACCCTAATACTCTGTACAATGATCTGTCAAATGTGATACATGGTGTGCACAAGAATATATTTAAGTCGAAAACATTAAAGAATGCCACAATGAAAACAAGGTTTAGTAATTGGGCCACAGTGGGCATTCATAAGAGCAGAAATAAACTCTATGAACTGTATGAAATGAAGAATTATATAAAAGATGAGAAATTTACGGAATATGTAAGAAAGTATTCGAAAGTATTCAAGAAAGTTTGCGCCGCTGCTAAGTCTACCTTTATAAGCAACAAAGTCAGGTCTGCAGATAATAAAGTAATAGCCACCTGGAATGTAATAAATACTGAAACTGGTAAGAAAAAGCCCCGTGAAAGCCATTTCAGACTGAAAATAGACGATAAAGTCTTGACGACAGACCAGGATGTAGCTGGCGCCTTTCAACATTTCTTCACAAACATAGCTGCAGATACAACTGAAAATTTAAATTCTTCTGTGGCTAAGACTAGTATTTTTTTGAGTTCTTTTGTAAATAAACAGTGTGACCAGGAACTTCATTTTCAATATACCGACCCTCATGAGATCATTAAGACATTCAAATCTTTAAAAGTAAAGAACTCCGAGGACCTGTGGGGTATATCTGTGAAAGTTATGCAATCTGTTATTGATATTGTAGCACCGTATTTAGCCGTGGTGTTTAATGCTTGTATCAGCGAGTGTGTGTTCCCCGACCTAATGAAATACAGTAAAGTTATTCCATTATTTAAATCTGGTAGCAAGACGGAGCTTGGAAATTTCCGTCCTATTTCTGTATTACCTGTCCTCAGTAAAGTGTTTGAGAAAATAATATTGAACCAATTGCTTCGACATTTTAACAAGAACGAATTTCTTCACCATCAGCAATTTGGTTTTACAAGAGGGCGTTCGACAACAGATGCCGGCTCAGTACTCATCAAGCACATCTACGATGCTTGGGAACACTCACAAGATGCTATAGGCATTTTCTGCGATCTCTCCAAAGCATTCGACTGCGTGGAGCATGATACACTGCTACACAAGCTAAAGTACTACGGCCTGTCAGCTGAAGCTCTAAACCTTGTTATGTCTTACTTAGGCCAAAGAACCCAAAAAGTAGTCGTGAACGAGACTCAATCAAATGGTACTACCGTGAAGCTCGGCGTACCACAGGGTTCAATTTTGGGACCTTTCCTCTTTCTTGTGTACATAAATGACCTGCCATATTTTGTAAACAAAAAATGCGAGATAGTATTGTTTGCTGATGACACTTCACTAATTTTCAAGGTTGATAGGAAATTGAGCGACTTCAGCCATATCAATGCAACTTTGAGAGAAGTGCTTGAATGGTTCACAGCAAATAATCTGCTACTAAATGCAAAAAAAACGAAGTGCGTTAAATTTTCGTTGCCAAATGTAAGACAGGTTGAGACTGTCATAATGTTAAATGGAGAAAAACTGGACCTTGTCGAAAACACGCTTTTTCTGGGGCTCACATTGGATTGTAAGCTACAATGGGCCCCTCACATATCTGCTTTGGCTAATAGGCTGAGTTCTGCCGCGTACGCTGTAAGAAGAATTAGACAATTCACTGACGTGGAGACAGCTCGCCTAGTTTACTTTAGTTATTTTCACAGCATCATGTCATATGGCATATTGATCTGGGGAAAGGCAGCTGATATAGAAACTATCTTCGTACTTCAGAAGAGAGCAATCCGAGCTATTTATAATCTAGGCTCTCGTGTATCGTTGAGAGAACATTTTAAGGACATAGGTATCCTCACAGTAGCTTCACAATATGTACTGGATGTGATTATGCATACACACAAAAATATAAAGTCCTTTAGGAGGCAGTCTGATATTCATAATAGAAATACACGAAACAGACATAAGTTAGCTGTCCCGAAATTTCGTTTGCAGAAAGTGAAAAAATCATTTTTGGGTAACTGTATAAGGTTTTATAACAAAGTACCTAAAGATGCATGGGAACTACCTTATATTTCATTCAAAGAATATATAAAAACATACCTTTTGAACCAAGGATATTATAAGATCGAAGAATTTATGGAAGATAAAAGAACATGGCCAAGCGTTCGATCTCCAAAGCCGTCGTAACTTTGCAAGCAGTGTCCCGGAGACCAATGTTTGCTGCTTGTGGCGCTGCCGCTACTGCTTGTTTTAATGTAATAGGTTTTTGTTTATTTTCATTACAATTTTTTTTTTCATCATATATTGCATATTTGACATATTGGTTACATACACGTTATGTATACCGTAGCATTAGCTCAAAGACTGCTAGCTTAACAGTCTCCTGACACGGAATTGTTATTTCTGATATTCACTTTTTTATTTTGTCCTTTAGAGACCTTTTACATCTCTAAAACCTAATGTTTTAACTATGGGGACTCTTTACACCTCCGCTTTTATCTATAATATTTTTGACCATAGAGACTCTTTACATCTCTCTGTATTATAGGATAAGTTCATCGAAAGTGTGCCCAGGTATTTATTTGTTGGTTTATACTGCTTTGTATTTATGTCACTAAATGATTTGAATTGAACTGTAATTTTATATTTAACTATACAATGTATATTGATTTGAAAAAAATGACACCTCGCCGAGTTTCTTACGCCGGTTCTTCTCGTGGCAGAGGTTTATTTTTCCGAACCGGTGGTAGTTTATTGACGTTCATAAGTGCATGTAATATGCCTAATTTGAAGAATAAACTACTTTTACTTTTACTTTTACTTTACACCTTTGCATGACTTATCTATGTGTAAAGCTATCTATCTACAAATATTCATAGGCATAAAGCCTTCAGTAAATATTATTATTTAGGTAATATATTATTGTAACTTTTTTTTATAAACAAAATGCATCACAATGAATTTGATCTACAATTTCAATTTATATCCAGTGCATGTCTTTAGGCTGTCTTTTCAATTTATTTAAGCAATATATAATAAAAAAAAAAAAATGACATAAATAATAACTTAAAATATATCTAATTAATAGCTAATGATAATAATAATAAAAAAGGAACCCCAATTATAAAAAGAATTTAACCAATTAAGTATTTAAAATAAAATGGTAATTATTTTGTTTGAAGAAGTTACATAAAACTTGTAAAAATATCCTCTATCATGTTACTGAATGATAGAAAGCCCTGCTACACGAATAACCCATGATAACATAGGAATTTGTTGGTAGAAAATGTAGTAAACAACAAAGAAAATGTATCTATTAAATCATAATGAAATGGGTCACTCACATCTTTATAAGGTCGAATATCGCTCGACATGTTTCAGACTGCGCTAAAAGAATACCGCCGCCGCGATAAGTACTCATGATTAATGACCGCGAACCGGTCTGAAACATGTCGAGCGATATTCGACCTTAAAGATGTGAGTGTGAGTGACCTGTATCATTATATTTTAATATGTTTCTAACTCGCGGGAGTTTTTATATAAAAATGTATCTACATACATACTTGTAATTAACAATAAAAAAACCCACATCCTTCTTATAATTTATAGCTTTCGGAAAAGTTCCTTATCAGTTGGATAATGATATAACATATTACACACATTCAAATATATGCATAAATATTATAAATTTATACATATGTGTATATATACATAAATATACTACAATATATATATAGACGAAATTTACAAATCAGATACTTTAAGACTCCACGAAACTGCCAGCGAAGAATTTACGCACGAATGTCTTAAAAGCGAACTTGTTTGGGGATTTTCGGATCGTAGGAGGTAAGTAAGCCGTTCCAGAGACGAGCGGCCTGAACGGTAAATGAGTTAGCGATAAAGCCTGTTCGGTGAAGAGGGATGGACAGAGAAAGATTGCCAGAAGAGCGAAACTGACGTTCACGGTTAGCACCATAAAAGTGAAAGAGGGATTTGAGGTATTCAGGAGAGTGCAAAGCATGCGACTATTTCGTCGTTGACGGATAGGAAGCCAGCATAGCTGGGCTCTAAAGGAGGAGACATGATCATATTTCCGGAGACCGATAATGAAACATATAGTGTTGTTGAGAAGTCGATCCAACTTATTGAGAAGTTCTTCATTTAGGTCAAGATAGCACACATCACCATAGTCTGAGTTTTATTTAGTAAGTTAAGTATACATTTAATTTGTCGCATATTGTCTTGTAATGCATGGCGGCGATCCCCAAATACCGTTTGTGGCGGGAGCTTTTTCAGAGTAGGCCACTATTTGCCAGAGTAATGAGCGTCCTGATAACCTTGTTTCCCAGAGATTATGGGATGATATTTTGTGCAGGAATATTTGTGCAACTTTGCTAGGCGGTGCGGCGGGATCCAACTTAGCGCGTCTCAAGGCTGCGACTAAGCCCGAATCAGGAGCGTGGCTGCAGGCTTTGCCATCACCACAGCTAGGTACATTGCTTGATGATGACTCGTTGAAAATCGCAGTTGCCTTGCGTTTGTGGTGTAAAGTTTGTGAGCGGCATCGGTGCATTTACGGGGTCATGGTCGAGGAGGACGGCCACCATGGCCTTAGCTGTCAGAGGTGTGCGGGGCGGTTTTCTAGGCATCACAGTATCAATGATGCAGTTCGTCGGGCTTTGGTGTCGGTTAACATTCCCTGTGTCTTGGAGCCTCCGGGTTTGTGCCGCACTGTTGGCAAGAGGGCAGATGGCCTAACACTGGTTCCGTGGCAGAAGGGTCTGTGTCTCTTGTGGGACGCTACGTGCGTCAGTACGTTTGCACCGTCCCACTTGAACAATATGATCAGGGCTGCAGGGTCGGCCGCTGAACATGCGGCTAGGCTTAAGCATTCGAAGTACAGTGCCCTGGAACCATTGTACGATTTCGTGCCGATTGCGGTGGAGACTGCGGGTCCTTGGGGGATGGAGGCCAAAACCTTTATCAAGGATTTGGGTCGCCGGCTTAGGGAGAGGGGCGGTGATCCGCGCTCCGGATCGTATCTGGTTCAACAGATTTCGTTACCTATACAGCGCGGTAATACTGCTAGCATAATGGGTACTTTTGAGCCGGCTACGGTTCGGGGTGGTCCTATTCTGTTGATAAGTTCAGGTTAATTGACGAAGCTTGCTGCGTATTGCTTTATTGTTGTGTGTGCCTGTTGATGATTTATAGTTGTACCCACCTAACGAAGCTTGAATTGCGGATTAAAATTACATGTTAAAATTTTATACTGAATATAAAATCTTTATTTGAATTGTGTGTTATGAATTTATTTATTTGGATTTATTAATTATTTTGATGTTATCCTTTAATTGTATTATGTAAATTATTTGCACGCCTGCTTTAATTTGTTGTACAGATAAAAGTAAAGTTTCTGCTAGGGTATTCCTGTTAAATTGTGTCAGGGTATTTCCTGCAGAATTTATTCGTCAACACACTGCATAAAATGCGTCTAACTTGGAGGAAAATGTTTATCAGATATATCTTAAGCTTACTCACTGCATTGGCATGGATTCTTTACAATGCCCTTATTCTCGCTAAGAGCAGTTCGGACCTAGTATCAACATTAGCTCAGAAAGTGGTATGTCAATTTTCGACTTTATTACGTGTGCATTAAGGTTCAAAAGTGGGAGATCATTTCTTTAGTTTACTGTAGCTGTATTAAGTTTACCATGGGTCTCGTGGAAAAAAGAGGACGCGGTCGACAACCAATGACCTGGATGCAATCAATTAAAAACGACACGAGAGAGAGAGAGAGAAAAACTACAGAAGAGACAACTCATACCCGCGTGATGTGGCGCAGGATTACTAGCAGGGCTGAACCCATATGAACTGGGACAATAGCCAGGAGAAACAAGAAAAAATACAATATTACTTGTAAAAGATGTAATATTGCTTGTTGTTGTAAAATGTACCTTAAGGGAGAGCCCTTAAGGTGCCTTTTAGTATTTATTTATATATGTAAATAGTGTGTATACCTACCTACACACCTATTTATTGAGATTATGCCAAGTTAAGGCTCAAAATGCATTAAGCCGCAATAAATTGGTGTTACTGTAAACAATCGAGTGCCAGACTTGGCACCTCTTCAGATCCTCCTTTTGGTGGAACATGAGAACTTCGCTTATTTTTTCACACTTGTGTTTTGGTGGGTTATATATTTCTTCTAACAAGTTAGCTTTGCAATTTTCAGTTGCTGACTGCTGGAACTGCTGCTGAGCAAACTCCACCTTTTGTGCTATTTTTTTGGGATTTTCAGTTTTTTTGTGCTTTGATCTTTGTATCAATAGGTGCAATAAAAGTGTATCTGTTTTCCACATTAAGTTAAGAAACACCAATGTTAAATGATTTGCAATAAAGTTTAATATAATTGGTTAATAATTTGGGTAATGACATCATGGCTCATCTCATAAGGATATATTATATCATTTTTGAATTTCTCCAAGTGTCTCAGACCAACGATATATCATAAACTAGTGTAATAAATATGTAATCTATACTAATATTATAAAGCTGAAGAGTTTGTTTGTTTGAACGCGCTAATCTCAGGAACTACTGGTTCGAATTGAAAAATTCTTTTTGTGTTGGATAGTCCATTTATCGAGGAAGGCTTTAGGCTATATAACATCACGCTGCGACCAATAGGAGCGAAGATGCGGACAAAGTCGCGGGCAACAGCTAGTAATAAATATTGGGGACTATTTTACACAAATCGACCTAGTAGTAGTAGTAGTATTAGTAGTCGAACTAAGCAAAGCTTGTACTATGGGTACTAAACAACGATATAGGTACATACTAATATAGATAAATACATAGGTATTTAAATACACAGAAGACATCCAAGTCTCAGGAACAAATATTCGTGCTAAATATACACAAAAAAGAGATTCGAACCCGGGTCCTCCGGCTTCGTAGACAGGGTCACTACCAACTAAGCCAAAGTGGTTGTCAAGTCCAGTTTAAGTTCCGTAAACTAATTTATATTTCCAGACAGTCGTTAAGTAAATGGTCGTCCTCCTTGCATCATTCCTGACCCTGCTATTGATGCGTGCACGTTACCTATTCATGTTAATTATTGATAACGCTACCCCCCACTAGCTTCGATAGAAAGGGAATTCCTTCTCTTCGTATGGAAATAAATATTAATATTATTATTATTAATATTGTAATTCATATTGATTAAATTTAATACCTATGTAAAGAACTGTTTTTTCGCATAAATACATACTCGTATACATATCCCTATCTCTAAATTGTAACTCAAAGCCATGATGTGTTGTTGTGTACTTACATGTGTTTTTGGACTGTAATCTAGCTTTATAAGTGTCTTCGTATATCTATTTCTTTGTTCATTTTGATTACCGACTGTTTTATGTTAGGTACCTTCTGAAATAAAATAAAAATAAAAAAATAAAATATCGGCAGGTATATCGTCTTATGTTTATTTTTAATTAAGTATGCACGCGTTTCCCATGCTAATCAAGTCCAAAGATTTCTATTTATTTTTTCTTAACAAAAACATTCTTATTTATCATCGACTCACGCGCTTATCATTTTTGCGCTCGACGCAATTCGCAAAACAAGTGCTTCCACAAATATTCCATACGCTTCTATCGCGAGTGAATGAGACAGCCGTCGTTTCCGCGCCCTTACTTTAAATGTGAGTCGTGTCTGGCACTATGTCTTGTTAATGTAGCCGGGGCCGTGACGTCATTCATAGTACGTAGCTCTCAGAGAGTAGTGCTGTAGCTCGCATCATCGCGTTATCTGGACAGCTTGTGGATATAAGGCGATAACGGAAGGCAGGGTGCACTGTATGATATCACACTTGGTGGAGGCGTGTACGCGGTATCCCCGACTGTGGTATTTGTTTTATTACGCTGACCTTTACGGACAGATCAGTTTATAACTGTGTAACAACTTCTGTTAGTTGCGTTTGTAACTTTGAAGACTACCGACATGGCCCTATACAGGTTTGTTACTTTCTATTTTAGGCATGCAGTCGTTTGTTTAATTATATTTATTTACGTACATAATTTGGAATTTAGATTGGAACGTAACGGTCTGCATTGGTGCAAATATGCTCAATGGTGGCCGCTTGCCTTGTTACCGCAGTTGATTGCTCGGGTTAATTGTAAATGATGGTAAACCACATTTTGCGCACGGTCATTAACCATATTACAAACGAGTCGTGTGCAAGCGGTGTATAAAGTATTTTCTATCTGCGTTGTTAGTTCGCATTTTATTTTCGAGGAATATTCGCAATAAATCATAAAAAATCAATCATCTTAAAAAAAACAGTGCGTTCTTTTATGTTTAACCATATTGTAATGTACGTTTATTTAAATCTCGTTTTACAAATCAATAACTACCGAAATTTTATTCTGTATTTTTAATTTTGTTTCTAAATAATGCGTTGAATAAAACACACTACATTCGTTAATATCCATTTTGTTACTAATTAGTAATTGCATTTTATTATTACCTTTTGATTCACCATTAAGTACAGTCGCGGAATTAAATGTTCGTTACTTTTTGGACCTTAATGTCATTTAATTAAAGTCAAACATTGGCGAACCCTTTTATTCCTCGACTATACAAACTAAAAACTACCAAACCTAAACTACTGATTTAAAAGTTCATCATAAAATAACATTTGTTCTATTTGAATTTCCGGGATCGATATATATAAGTTTTCATTTAATCTATTCAAAAAGCACTTAAGTAAACTAATACTACTCAGTAATAAAAAGTTTGGGGAATAATGGTAGCAAAAGGTATGAATACGGAACCACATTTAGGTCATTTTTTGTTTCGCTGACTATATTATATGAAAACCCATGCGTGAGGAATTAGTAACAATAATAAGACAATTAACAATTTTATTCTCTTCTTTCACAGCATCAAGAACAACCTTCAGCTGGCGACCCTGAAGACCCTGTCCCTGGTATCCATCAGCGTCATGTCCCCTCAGCAGAGCGTCCAAGAGCTCTTCCGTACTGCCGACTGCGTCTGCTTCGATGTAGACTCCACCGTCATCAGGGATGAGGGCATTGACGAGCTGGCGAGGTTCTGCGGGAAAGGCGAAGAAGTTAAGAGACTGTAAGTGTTTATATTGTCAAGCTTTATGTCCTAGCAAGCAGCTGTTCCGAACTGTTGACAACAGTTCCTTCAGCTTTATATCCTTTTCGCGGAGACAACTGAGTAACGCAAAGCTCCTGCTTTACTGTTTTTTTACTGCTGATGATCGCTGCTTCGTTGTGAACTCCATACGGCTATGAAAACTCTGACGCCTCGGGGTTAAGGTATTGGCGAGTTGGCGTGGTTCCGCGGCAAATTAGGTGAGCTTAAGAGACTGGCAATTGGTGTTGACTTCAATAAAGGTAAGAAAGGTGTTGAGAGTGAGGGACTTGCATATGTTTCTAGCTGCCAGCACAAATAATCCTCAAGTTAACAAAGGGGCGTTTGAGACTCCAAAAGAATCACTTCTTTTGGAGTCTCAAGGGTCCATAGGTTGCGGTGTCTGCTTACCATCGGACAGTCCTTAAGCTTTTTGTCACCGTCATTATATAAATCTCACGTTTGTAGGCAGTGTTTTCTAATAGATGATGTTGTTCAATATTGTGTAATATGTTATGTTAATTTGGCCATCATGGACTAGGTTTCCATGGTGATAAACCTTCGCTATCGTTCTTAAGTAAACTGAAAACAACGGGGGAACTTGTGACTCTTGTGAGGAAATGGTGATCTAGATAAACTAACTCAAGAGAATATATACATTGGGAAAAATTGGAGGTCCACCGGTGGAATCAATCCTGTTTCAAATCTCTTGCTCTCTCGATCTCTCTCTAAATGTCATACCACGTAACTTGTGTATTGAATTACGACAGTATATGTACAGATACGTGGTATCAAAATTTAGACAGATAAAATATCATCGTGCAGAGAGATTTCGGAGGAATTTAAGGAGCCATAATTATGTATTACGATTTCACCCTTCCCTTGTTCTGCCAAGGTAAGAAAAATAAATACGTTATCAATGTTCCTTGATTATTTGTTTTAGAATTTATACGTTTAAATATTGCAGAATGTGAATGTTTTTTCGTGCATTGCCTTTATTCGATAAAAATTGCGTAATATTTCTAAAAGTAAAAAAGTAAAAGTAGTTTATTCTTCAAACTAGGCATATTACGTGCACCTATGAACGTCATTGCATGCAGCTATGAAAAATTCTGATTCTTATATAATGTACTTGCTTTCATTCCCCTGGGAGACGATTTTCGGGATGAAATCCCGATTATCCTATGTTTCAATCCACAATATGTATTTGTACACAATGTTACCTTGATTCGTACAGCTGTTTATGTGCTACAGAGTAAAATGGTATGTAAACCATCACATTGGTAGAATTAGTTTAAGATATTGTTTCAATCCTTATTTCTCCTTTAATGGAAATAGCAGTTGACAACAAGGGCAAGGTTATAAATGGATATCCTACAGATAAGGTTATTTGTCGATGTACTGCGGTTCTTTCACGTTTTTCTTTCCATTGTGATAATGATAAGATAAGCGTATATTATCTCTTCTATTTCCCTAGGAACAAAATAATAATTGATACAATCATAGATAGCCCAAGTTCTTTGTAATGACTGATATATTTTTTTGAATAGTAAGAGTATGACGGGTTTAGACCGATTGAAGTGAAAATGCTTACTAGCATGAACTGTCAACTTTTTAGCGAATAATCAATGATTAGGCAAGAATATTCGTTATGGAAAAGAAGAAGTAATGATCCACCAGTGAGCGGTAGGTAACCGTCACCTTAATTTACAAATCTTATACAATTACGCTGTTTAAAAACCATACAATTATTATAGGCACGTAACTAAGTCCTCCAATTCCGAGTTTATTTTTAATGTGTAGATAATCATAAAAGCAGACATTACAAAACCATATTTTTATACCAAAGGCTCAAGAACAAATGACCTGAAGAGCAGCGATCGAGAGTCACCGATTGACGTCACGTCCCTCAGAGGATACGACGACGAAGAAGGAGAATCATAAAAAGGCAAAATATATTATTGTCCAGTCGACGTCAAAGATATGTTTACACTTTTGCACCTTATACCATTGTAATAAAGCGTAAAATGTATACATAACTTTGAAGTCGATGCCCTTATATACGCCATCAGTTAGTTACTGCCCAAACTGCAGCAGATAGCGCCATCACGCGAAGATATCGCAGTTCATGTAAACGTTGATACGAATTTAATATTAACGTTTGACCTACGATATTCACGGTCTGATTCCCAGGCAACCAAATATAAGTAACTATACGGAGATAAAAATAGAATTGTTACAATTACAATCACGCAATTTTATTGTATCAGGTCGTGTAACCGCGACAACATTGTGTTTGTAACATGTAGTGTCACAAGTATCATATATAGGCATCTTCTGGGTGAGCTCGCGTCATCGTCGGCCTCATCTTTGCCCCCTGGCTAGATGCTGTTCAAGAGCAATCCGATTTTTAATAAAAAATAAATAAATAAATAAAATATGTGCCAGTCTCTAAAAAAGGGACCTAATAGCACCTTGTACTAAGGTTCCTTTTCTTAAGCTTGCTCTTCTAGAGGACACACATTTACATTTACCAATATGTTTGCGTTTTCATTGACATTACATAACATTTTGTAAATTTAGCCCGATGGCCAAAGTTTGGCGAGACACAAAACTGGTTTCACTCGAACCTGTTTTACTGGTACCACTTTAGGGCTTGGAAGATCCAATATAGGGATAGGTATAATTACTACATACGAGAGCTACTAAAAACAGTAGATTTCTTTAACTCTTTGTTTTCGAGATGCAGCGAAAAAGTTCTTGACAAACTGAATATAAATTTTGTTTTACTTAGGTGTTTTGTTCTGTCACTAACCTTTACAGATCAAAAATAAACTATTCTATTTTAGATACCTAAGTATTTTCGTTGCTTTATGAGTGTAGAAGGATTTTTAAATTAACAAAGTGTCTGATAGAGGTAGCATAATATCATTATCATATCACCAAGCCTGCATCTAATTCACAGCTGTTTCATAAAAAGCTTTGCATATGAGGTTAAATCACATTGGTTAAGGATTTCATAGGTCTGTTAAAAAAGAGAGTAATATCCGGTCTCAGCTACGTCGAGTATTCTTACAGTTTCTCACAAAGTATCAGATTTGATGACGTTAGGATACTCACAAATGTACTGTATTTTTTACAGTAAATGTATTTTTCAGGACTGCGGAAGCGATGGGCGGTAGCATGACGTTCCAAGAAGCCTTAAAGAAGAGGCTGGACATCATCAGGCCGAGTGTCAGCCAAATCAGAGAGTTCCTAGACACTTTCCCCGTCCATCTCACACCTGGAGTCTCGTAAGTGTTTAGTTTAGTGTTTTTTTTTTAACTCTAAGCGCTTTGACAATGAAGACGAATTTTGAGCCACGAATTATTATGTAGATTGTGTTGTTTACTCTTATATAAAATTAAATATTGATCGTTAACTCCAATCTAAATCTCGTATTTCGTGTCTGGTTAGTTTTTTCACAAAAGAGAAACGTGTTGGGGTTAGTTGTTTTGTATAGTTAATAGCGACGAACACACCCGCTAATAAGTACATACAATATAATAATAACTGACATAGTTAAAATGTAACGTAAATACGTATGTGTGTAAATGTAATGTATCATTTATATTTATGCGTAGAAAACAAGTTTTGTGTGTTGAACTATCACTGAAGTTTTAGGGATCAATTAAATTCTTATTACGACAAACAACTTCGAAAATGTATTCTGTAGGAACTTCGGTGCGCACTAACAATAGTTGGTTTCTGAAATTTCAAACTTTTCAGCAGTCTAGTCGTTCTCTTCTTTTTGAATTTGATCACAGAAGCATAATTTCACGTAGAGTATTCTTCTAATTAGGTAAGAATGTTGAACCTATTTATATAAAACCGATTCAAACTTATTCATGTTTGTCACGAAATTATCAACACCCGATACAAAAGGCCAACATAAATATCGGTTGTGCAAAACCAGTGATGCTTACAATAATATCCAGTCCGATCTGCTTTACCGTGTTGTTTATCGACCTCTTCATGACCAATATGGTAACTGTTTTTAATGCTTCCTTTTTAGAGTATTATGTATCTAATGTTGTATAGATAATACTCATAACAGTACGGAAGGTCCTACGGAACCCTTCGTGCGCGAGTCCGAATCGCACATGGCCGGTTTTTTTATTATTCTAGCTTGTACTCGTACTTCCTATTTCTTGTTCTAGCCAGTTATCTGCCCTTGGTCTATGAAGCTATATCTTATTTAGATGGTTATTTACTTCCCACTTGTGTTCATACGTAACTAAGCGTTGGAATACGATGATCCTTAGTCTTTGTATGACGCTTGTAATGAATATGGAGTTAATATACTTATACATATAATTGTTTATTTTATCGGCAATCAACACGACTGATATCTTATTTTAGGATTTAAACCGTAAAATAATGTTTTCTTGTATAGTTAACGCCATCGATGGAATATAAAATGTTTTTTAATGATTTAAATCTCATCTTTACGGTGTAATTTTAATTTATTTGTTCGTTATACTTCTTACGCAAAGTGTTCTGGGTCTCCTGGCTATTATGTTTGGTTTCCAATTGTTACTCGCACTTTGACTCGACTACTTTGTTTATGGATGGTGTTTGGAATAACTAATGAACCCCCTGTAGTGTGTCAGAAACAAAGAACTTTACTATTGACGTCGAACGTGAATTTTTTCTCTGTTTATACTTAGTTGTTTTGCTTGGACTGGATAATTTATATTCTATTCTCGATCATGAAGATATTGAGCCTAATTTTAGCCTTGAGCGATAGGTAAATTTCAAAGTCAAGGGTATACGAGTAGTACTCCTGATGAGGTTTTGGCACGAACCAAAACTGTTTATTCCGAATAATTAAAGGACACATTTAAGATATTCAGCATCTTGCTCGTTTTCCTTCAATCCTTTCTACTCACAGAAAATTCTTACGTGATACGAAAAAAATAAAACTAAGGTCTAAATCCCATTACGCATTGACGAGGAACTTTTCTCACTATAACCACACCGTTTCTTGAACGACCTGTACATCTTTTCAGACAACTAGTGAAGGCACTGCAAGAGCGTGGCGTCAAGGTATACCTCGTGTCTGGCGGCTTCAGAAGTCTTATCGAGCCGGTGGCGTGCCAACTGAACATACCGAAAACCAACATCTACGCCAATAGACTCAAATTCTACTTCAATGGTAAGTTATCTATTACAACACAGAGTTATTTTTATAGCATAAAATAATGTAGATCTAAATTTTTCCATTGGTGTAAATAGAGTTTATTTGAATTGAATAAGTGGGTACAAAATATAAATGGTGGCAGGGCGGAACCGTCATCGAATCCCAGCCATTTTGCCACGGGTTTAAATTTGTGGCGAGTGCCATGTATGCACATGCTGGTGGCACGTATGATGGAAGCGGTTAATTCGAGTTCTGAGCCATTTATTCAATGTATGTTCTTACGGATTGAACAAGGATTACACTTTGCCAAAGAGTAAGTAATGCATAGCCTAAAATTTGCTGATTGTTTTATAGTTGATATAAACATTTGAAACAATAAGTAGCAGATAAGTATTGCAATCACGCAATCTTTGAAGGTTTTTGACTGATAAACAACAATGCAATCTCTGCGCACAAAACACACCGTTATCATTTTGATTTACGCACATATTGAGAAGTAAACCAACAGTTAAATTAGGTCACAGAGAGATCGAGAACAACAGACCAATCGACAAATAAGTTGACGCCATCAGAGCGCTCTCAGCTGTGAATTTTCTGCGTAAATCGTGATCAATACTCATCATAAATACTCATATTCTATATATTTGACCGTGCTGTTACCTAAAATGTGTTGTGTCCTTTGATCATAAAAACAAACGGCGAAAGTGAAAAAAAGTACCAATTACAACGGCATTTTAACCAAATCACCTTTCTGAATAATGACATGAAGATTGAGCGTTTTTATAAAAAGGTGGGAAATCTAATATTCGTTTCATATTGACTGTTCGAATTCGCCGATCCAATTGAGGATTTTTCATATTTCTCAAATTTCCCATGTGACACATCATGTTCAACCTCGCAAAAAAATCAGATAGTGTTGAAATAATAATACGAACAAAATAACTTGACGTCCGGATACAAACAAGTTGTTTTTGTGTGGTGTTTTGTCAAAGAATGATATCGTTAGTGACTCAAGTTGTTTATGAACTGGATGTATTTTCTTAGGTAGGTGTGTCATGAATGGAAGTGCAGTTTTTCCTTTGCGCTTTCTATACGCGTATGGTATGGTAGATGTGAGATACTCGTGTGTCGCATTTCTCACTGTATAATAATAGTCAGTTTTTTATTATAAATTGAGGGTTTTACATGTACAAAATGCCCTTATTGCTTATTTATTGATTACATTTTTGATTGATTTTGATAACATTTTTCTCTCTGACATCACATGAATACCCGCCTAAGATTACCTACTGCTGGCACCAAAGATTTAAAATACCAGGTTCTTTATCCCCTTACGATTCATGCGTTTAATAATACAGCCGTTATTTCTAACAATTGTTCAATACTTGGTTTATGTCACGAGACCGTAAAATGGTTGTGACGTAAATGAAATGATCTTCAATAAGATTGTATTGATTGAACCTGAAGAAAGACGTCATCCCAGTTGACGTTCTCGCTATCTTCAATTGACTATAAATAATTATTTCACAATTCGACTATCTACACCGCGGGCCCTAATAACCCGAAAGATATTAACCACGTATTTTTGACGACACTACGAGTAAATAATGTTATATCAACATGGGTCCAATTATTTGTTTTAATGAAACTACTATTTCAGTACCAAATAAACCAAATTAATTGACCGCTTCTTTGTGAACAAATCTTTACGTGACCTGCGTGAAATGTCTTCAAGACAAGAAGTGTCAACTCAACAAGAGTAATTAATTAAAAAATGAAAAAACTCAACTGCGTTTCTGTGTAATTTGAAATTTTCGCGCCAAAAATCCGCCATTTTGTTTCTTTTTATTTTGATATACCCCGTAAATACGAATCTAACGACACCTCTCAAGCTTAAATCCATCGAGCCGTTCAGGCTGCAGAGCGTGCCAAACAATTCTACATACATACATACTCTCGAAAAACATAACCCTCCTTCTGGCGCAGTCGGGTAAAAAAGTAGGTGGCGTACATCACGCCTTTAGGGTGTGTTTGACTTGAGATTTTTCAACATGTGATTTGTTTTAAATAAATAATATGTCTTAAATTATGGGTTTTTGGACAACATTATATACTCTAATTAGGCTCTAGAACCGTTGGTTTTAATCTTTCTGGTTATTAGGGCCCACGGTGCATATAAATAATAAAATTACAATAAAATCGACTGTAATTGTTCATTTTGTTGCATAAAACTCCGTCGTAGGAGCGCTGTATCGTATTGCCTACTTCGGAAATGCACATCATAACAATGACAACTATCCACTATGTCAAAACTATTACTGAAGTGGACTGGAATATATGAAAATTTCCTCGACTTGACTCGACGATCTCCAGATCGGATCGATGAAAGTCGTTTCCTATGTTTTAATCTGTAGTTATAGATCATAGTATCATGCGTCCAGAGATAACCTATCATCGAAAACTGATGTAATTATTTATTGCGCCTGTTGCTATCTAAGTCGCCCCCCGCGGCTTGTTTTTCCACCGACCGTGCGTCATTATTGGACTATTTTATTATAGTGTTGTCAGTTAGATTTATTAATACTTATTTGTCACTTTTATCAGTCATTGGTCCTGTGTTCATGTCTTCATTTTTATGTCGTGATCTGCATATACGAGTACATGCAATTTGTTATTACAAATGTTCATCTCTACAGTAAAGTCGGGTGTGTACGGGCGCCATGTTTATTACTAGTTTAGTACCGTTGTTTCATATTTATATGACTCCTTATTTCTCGTATGAAGTGATCAAACAGCTTAAACTAAATACTAGTCGTGTGCTATGTTATATACAGGCTGATTCAGGAGACGTGAGCAGGACCAACACTACATACATAGTAAATGGCAATGAATCGTTCACCATTGTATTTAAGTGAAACACCCATACCTTTTTCCTGTATTTTAATTTTTGTTAAGTTAAAGTTTAAGTTAAATCTCTACAATCTGGTTTATAAAGATTAAACCTCTTACTGTTATGACAACACTTTGATTACGAAGAAAGTAAATTGTGACATTGAGTGAGATACGATATTTCAAAAGTAATCGGACTCAGATGACATTCAATTTGACACGTATCACTTGACTGAAGTATTCTGATTGTAGAGTGACCATGAATTTAGTAAATAATTAAAAACATTTGGTTTTCAACACCAAAGAACGTTAATTTCACTAACAGTGGCACGAAGCAGTAGCTTATGAGCTACTGAATCTGTAGTGTTGATCTTGCTCACGTCTCCCGAATCAGCCTGTATACGATAATAGCTATAGAGACGACATTCAAAACCCCGGTATTAGCTGTTTTTACTCTCCTATAATCACTGACAATAAGGTGACCCTTTACGCGATTCAAACATTAGTCTAGTTACTTCAATTCAGTTGCAGTAACTCTCTTATTGGATTCACGAATATTGCATGAAATCAGTAAATATGAGGTGATATGTCCTTGCCTTACTCCAGAAGTCAACGAGTCTGTGACAGGAACGTGTACTATGTCAATAACGTACCTTAATTGCTTCTCAATAAGGTTTAAATTAGATTGTTGTCGGGTTGTTTTCGCCCCGTGGCGTGGGTGTGTTTGACCCTTGCCCTTTCACTCGTGGCACTCGTCACATGATGACGTAAGTGTGTCTATGTTGTGAATAATATTTTTCTATTTAATTACGTGTTTAAAACCTGTCCCTATTAAAATTAAAACGTCATCGTCGTCATAATAAATAAAAAATATAAATATTACGGGAGTTTTTTTTACATAAATCGAACTAGTCACATAGTAAGCTCAATAAGGCTTGTGTTATGGGTACTAGACGACGATATATTTAATAGATATATACTTAAATACATAGAAAACATCCAAGTCTCAGGAACAAATGTTAATGCTCACCACAGAAACAAATGCCCTTACCGGGAACCAGAACCCAGAACCTCTAGCTTCGGAGGCAGTGTCACTACCAACTAGGCTAAACAGGCCGACGAGTCGTGATTATTATGATTTATGAATAGAATATTAACAGGCGTTTATCTATGTTTTAATATGGACGATAGACGGTCATACATCACTACCCATCTACTACCCGATAATAATGTCAAGGGGGGGGGGGGGGGGTTGCCCGAAACCGTACGCTTGCCTAAAGCGGTGTTCATAAAATTTTGATTGTATGGCTTTGACAAGTTTCTATGGATTTATAGATACGTTCCCATCATCCCATCCATCATGGGTTCAAATCCCGGTCAGGGCATTATTTGTGTAATCAACACGAATATTTGTTCCTGAGTCTTGGATGTTTTCTATGTATATAAGTATGTATGTATATCTTCGTCTGGTACCCATAGTACAATTTTTGCTTAGTTTGGGACTAGGTCGACATGTGTAAGATAATTGTCCCCTAATATCTATTGAACTATTGATTTATCCACATATGACATAAGTAACAAAGGACATCTTCAGCTGCACATAGTCCGTTCTCAAGGACTGCTACAACCATCTGTCAACAGCAAATGTACATGATCATTTTTGTACATTGTCGCACTAACATATCAATACTGCGACCGTTGGGATGCGTCAAAGTAGTGAAAGTGACAAGGTACTAAAATTATCATCTACTTTTGCTGTTGACTGTCCATGAACAAGGCCTTGATGATACTGATGTGTTATATTACGGACATAGGGCTCGTAGTTCCATTTGGCACGATCTTGAGCGGCTTCTTTCCACCTCTTTCCAGCCGGGACCTGTTGAGCCAGTCTCCTTACAATGTTATTTCCCGTGTGGGCCGAGCAGTGTAACTAGTAATCCATACGAGTACCCTAATAGGGTTATCACTATTATACTGGTTCAACCGGTAGTGAAGATTACAAACAGCACACGTTGACAACATCTTCTCGAGTTATCTTAACGGAACTGAACCACATATTGTCGGTTTAACAAGCTTTGTATCATTAGTACAGTCGGAGAATAAACAGCTGATTTTCCACCTTATATCAATGCCGGTAAGGTTCAAGTCCTTTTTATTCTGCAACTGTAGCCACAAGGGCGGCAACTTAACTTATGATCTTTGCAGTCCTTGACATGCCAACCCTGCTCCAACCGTGTGTACACATATACTTACCTACATACATATAATTTAAATGTGTGTGTTTTTCTCAGAGGGGTAGGCAGAGATCACGGATTTCCATTTGCTACGATCCTGATATACAACTTTCGCTTTATGAACTCTCATAACATTCTTCATGCATGCGTGCCGATTTAGGGTAGTCTTGACCTGGCCTTTCTGCAGACTGTCTCCGATTTGGTCGGAGTACGTTTACCGAGGTCTTCCACTTCCAACTTTTCCATCCACTCTTCGTTCATACACTCGTTTTGTCAATCTTCTTTCATTCATCCTCTCTCCAACCGTATGTCATACGATAAAATGTTCTGTTTACTACTGACTTGGTACTCTTTCCTGAAAAAGTACCAAGTCAACCATATCAACCATATTTGGAGTGAGAAGGGAGGTGAGCATTCGCTTTGCAAAACAATGCTGAGTTCCAGTCGCCTGGCTAAATTAGAAAGGTCAAAACTTCTTTTTTTCTCGGTCGTTATCGGTTTCATGTCCTTCCTGTTATAACCTACAAATTATTGTGGGACGTACTTTCAATATTCGCACGTACAATTGTTGGATAATGCATACCAACACAAACCAACCAATTGTATTTTGTTTGTTGTTGTTTTTCCCCTTTAATTTGAAATTTAGACTTTTTGTTAGCAGCCTTACTGCTTAATACAATTAATTGTATTAAGCAGTCACGTTAATTAACGTACATTTCTTGACAGTGACAACCCAATTAAGGCAATGTTAATCGATTTTAAGGCAAAAAAATCCCCCTCGGTTTATACTCGCCCGCATTATCGACTAGCTTTTTCCTCAACGTAAAAATGATCGCATTTGCATGAGTCATAAGTTTTCTCCGTCATCCGTGTATACATTGCATAGCTACTTGTTAGTTTGCGACAGCTGCTTTTGATCCCAGTGATAAATAACGTACTTAACCTTTCGTATGCTTAAGCACTGATCAGTGCCATTAAAAATTAACTCTTTGACAGAGACGAAACATTCAAATTCGTTCAGCACTTCAAGTGTCATTACATTACATACTAAAGGGTAAGCCTGATCTAGAAACATTCTTCTTCGGAGTTAAATCCAAAAATAGTGTGCTGTTAAAAAATGTTTAAACCAAAAGGTAGCGCCTTCCATTTTTTCATTGCGATGCGCGTGCACAATTAAAAAGCGAATTTGTGCTTTGTTTTGCCCATAGCGTAGTGGGCCGCGTCTTTATGGATTGTATTATCTATGTTATGTGTATTTGTAGCCTTACATTCATATTTAAGACTTCTCTCCTTAGTGTGTATACAGCCGTATTTATTATGATTATCAGTCACGAGATGAACGCGTGCCTATACTCGCATGACGATGACTCGATCTTTCGACCCGTTCATTGAGTCTGACCTATTGCTTTATTGATCTAGCATGTCAAGCTACACAGTCATACTTTGTTTAAATACACGAGAGCTGGCGCGAATGGATTGATGCTAAGGGGTTCAAGCCCCGCCTGATGTTTTTCCGTCACGAATCCACACATTTGTATTAAGAGTGCGCAGTACGCTCGGTTCTCCATACAAACGTATTTACGCTCTCATTTTAAAACACCATGCTACAATAACTTGAAACTTTGTATACACAATGGGATCTAGCATATCTAGGTCGGAAATTAGTTTCTGTTGCTTGAAATTATAATGGAGAAAAAAATCAGCGATTATTAAGGTTTTCATACAAGCCGTAAAAACTCAAAAAACCGCTGTATTTTTTTTCTTTTACAATTTCTAGCAACAGAAACTAATTTTCGACCTTGATATGCTGGATCCTATTGTGTATACAAAGTTTCATGTTATTCTAGCATGGCGTTTTAAAATGAGAGCGTAAATACGTTTGTATGGAGAACCGAGCGTACTGCGCCCTCTTAAAGCATTTTTTTGGTGATGGCGTAAAAAAAGACCTTCTTTCCTAAGTCCGACATAATAACCCTACAAACGCAACCATGGCGACTACTGACAGCAAAACTGGTTGGCCTAGTGACTGTCGAAAATATACAACATCAAAAATATCTAAACGTCTCAGTGACAAAATATGCCAACATGACTTCAATGGCAAGGGAGTAAGAGTCGTCGTAGTCAGTATAGACGTTCCTTGTCACTTTCACTACTTTGACGCATCCCAACTGTTGCAGTATTGTTACGTTAGTGCGACAAAATACTAAAATGATCATTGATCATCTTAATCATCTACATTTGCTGTTAACGTACCACTCACTGGTATTTTTCAGAATAACTTGTACCTGCAAAATATCATTTCATATTATCAGTAGTTCTTTGGAGAAGGAGAACATCATGACGAAACCGATCTAATCAAGATCTAGTGTTCCCTCTGGGTTGGGAAGTCCGAGCAGTTGCTTCTGTAAAGCTAGTGTCTACGCTATCTTGGCATCAGGGTGCCTTTCCACCAGAGATATGCTATGCTACGTTGCTATGAGTGCGTTTGAATCCACCAATCATATTCACTGGTCCACATATAAGGGCACTGGAGGAAACGGATTTTCGTAGCGTAGCTTACATCCTCGGAGCATAGCTGCATAGCACATCTCTGGTGGAACAGCACCCTCAGGTGGCAAAGCGGACCCGCTGAAACGCTAGGAGAGGACTAATTTTACCCACCACCCTAGTAGTCACTGAAAATCAGCGTCACGATGTGAACCACGGTTTGCATGGTGACATCAAGCTGAGTGACGACCTTTTTAGAATTTATCGCTGTGTATAAATGTGTGTGTGTCCTCACGTTTGTATTTATTTTAAATGCTTAATGAACGTATTTCTTCTTCTTCTAATTTTCCTTTTTTCTTGTTACAGGTGAATACGCGGGCTTCGACGAGAACGAGCCGACTTCGCGATCGGGCGGCAAGGGGCTGGTGATCAGACGGCTGAAGGAACAGTTCGGGTACCAGCGGGTCGTTATGATTGGTGACGGGGCTACCGACGCGGAGGCTAGCCCACCCGCCGACGGGTTCATCGGTGAGTTGAGATTTTTACATGATTGATAGTCCCGGCTTACTTCGTTCCGCCCCCGACCCGTTCCCTACAAAATGTATGAGAAAATGTTTATTTTCGTATATTTTACCGACATTTTAATAGCTATTCTGCTATTCGGAGCTCAGACAAATCCAAAAAATTAAATATTATAAAAATCGGCCCAGTCGTTCTCGAGTTATAAATGGTGTAACTAACACGACTTTGTTTTATATACAGTCTTGGCCAGAAGTATTAAGCACCCCTTATTTTTCTTTGTAACTTATAAATAAATTATTTTTTTTAAATTACAAAACTACACATTGACGCAAAATATAATAATGTATATAAAGATCTAGAAAACTTTAGCGGATATAATTTCGTAGTAGCTATTTATCCTAGAAAACTGAACCATAAAAATAATCGGGTTAGCAATAAAAGGACCAAATGCCTTTTTCATTGAAAAATATTAGAATTTTCTATAACAAAAGATATAAAATGCTTATTTCAAAGTTTTACTTTTATAAGAAAAACGCGGGAAGTGCTTATTAATACTTCTGGCCAAGGCTGTATGTATAAATTTTAACGACATGATTCAGTTGTGTGGGGTGTGCAATAATAGTACATTATTGCAGAGGCCTGGAAAAAGCAATTCGTAGACAAGTTGATTTAACCGTCAGTCCACGAATTCCAGCCGAGGCAAATATAGTGCTTTTTCTCAAACATGCAATGAAATATTGACGCTACGTTCGTTATAGTATTCTGCGAAATAAGACGTTTCTTGTGCGGCGATACGAACGGCTATAAGGTCCCACCGTTGGGTACCACTTTCTTAGCATAGATGGTACAATAATATAAAACGTATATTTTATTTTATTTTAAAGACTATGTCTCTCTTTATCCTTTTAGAACTTGACAATGAAAATTTATGGTGTACATATAACACGACAGCTCTTATGATAGTTACTTCCAACTTGTACTACCTCGTTACAGATGAAAATATTGTATGCAGAATAAAATCCCCCGATACCCCGAGGATACGCTGTGTTGAGAGTGAGGGAGGTATGTCTTTAGCTGTCAACACAACGGATCCTCAAGTCAATAACGGGTCGGTAAGGCGCATGAGATTCTTACGGAGTCCCAAGCGTCCATAGGCTACGGTGTCTGCTTACCGTTGGTCACCGTCGATGTATTGAAAAAGTTCTCGTATGTTAGCAAAGCTCTCAAATTGAAACATACTAACTTATAATTCTTATTCTCAGGTTTTGGCGGCAATGTGGTAAGGGAAGAGGTCAAAAACAAGGCGTCGTGGTACGTCACAGACTTCCAGGAGCTCATCACTTCCCTCACGCTGCAGACTAAGTGATCACCACACCTATAGGCCAATTTGCGCAATGGAAAATGTACCTTAGTTCTTTCATCTAGAGGCCTACTTTAGAATGACATTTTAGAATCAAGTTCTCATTTAGTAATATTGTACTGAGCCAGTATTGGAGTTTGTTTTGTTATTTAAGTACTCCTAAACCTAGTTTAGTTTGGGTGTGTTGTTGTTTTGATGTTTCCAAAACAGCCGCATAGTTCTTCTAATATAGGTTTATATGGGTGAATAAGACTACTACTTTAGTCGAATTGTGAACATGACTAAATTTAGACTTATATTTGGCTAAATTGTTGACCACTTTACTAAATTGATTGGTTGAGTATGACATTACTGTTACAGTATTTACCAACAGCCACAGCATTTTGATAGCTCGGCCTCTGTCATAAGAGCTGATTTCGATTGTGCATTTATTGTTTTGTTAATATAACTCATATAAGATGTGATGGTACTTTGAGTACAAAGTTTTGAATGCTTTATTCTTAGATCCATATTAACGGGACTTAGTTCCGGTAGTTGTTGTGTACTGACATATTATATTAAATAAATTAGTGATAATTCTACATATTGATATTGTAAATAATTAATTATTTAGAGTAAGTACTTGATGGTGCTTCCATAATAGTATCAATTATTAACATATTAGAAATATATTCGTAATTTAATGTAGGCAATTGTTTAGGTAATTAATAATTAGTACCTTTTCCGTTCTGGAGAAGTGTGTTTTAATTTTAATATTTTAACATTGTATGTTATACTGTTATATGACTTATTTATTTTATCTCAATGATGGTTTATATGTGTTGAGAGTAATGACTTCTTGCATTATAGGTGATTTAAAAATTGGTTTGATAAACTATTTGACTATCTACGTAATAATAACTATTAATATTATTATGGATTATGGCAAAATATGGCTGTGTACTTCAAATGTAAGGAAATAAACAAATGTTAAGTTTATACATAGTATGATTTCTGGTTACCCTGAACATTAAATAGTCGACTGTTTCCAGCATTGTTTATTTACTCATTAAAAATACTACAATTGTTACTCATTCTTATTAAATAAAACGATTTAAACGGATTAAATCGCGTATACTACGTATTAAATATACCTTTAGTCTTTTTAAACCGATTAAAAAAAAGTGGGGATTCGTGACCGAACCTTAAGAGGGCGCAGTACGTGGCAGTACGCTCGGTTCTACATGCAAACGTATTTATGTTCTCATTTTAAAACGCCATGCTAGAATAACATGAAACTTTGTAGACACATTGGGATCCGGCATTTCTAGGGTCGGAAATTAGTTTCTGTTGCTAGAAATTGTAAAAGAAAAAAAATACCGCGGTTTCTTGAGTTTTTTTACGGCTTGTATGAAACCCTTAATAATCGTTGTATTTTTTCTCCATTATAATTTCAAGCATCAGAAACTAATTTCCGACCTAGATATGCCGGATCCCATTGTGTATACAAAGTTTCATGTTATTCTAGCATGGCGTTTTAAAATGAGAGCGTAAATACGTTTGTATGGAGAACCGAACGTCCTGCGCACTCTTAAATCAGCTTTTCAGCCTTCGTGGTCAAGCGGTCTACCCGTTTACCCAAGTCAGTCGATTGCTGAGAAAAGTACTCTTAATGATGGGATGTATTACATCATCATCATCAAGTCAGCCGAAAGACGTCCACTGCTGGATATAGGCCTCTACCAAAGAGTGCCACAATGACCGATTCTGCGCCACCCGCATCCAGTGGACTCCTGTGACCTTTACAAGGTCATCAGTCCACCTTGTGGAAGGCCTACCCACGTTGCGCCTTTCAGCACGGCTAGCACAAGACGGCGCGCGATATAGACTATCAATCTCTATCTAATGGGTACACACGGAAAGGGACGGATAGTCTATCTCGCGCACCGTCATGTGCTAGCCGCGCAGTACGTGGTTGCCACTCGAGATTTCAAAGTCCTTAGAGATCATTTAGATCTCTAAGGACTTTGAAATAATTGTTATTAATCGTATTTGGAGGCTCAGAGACCATATACATCTCTGAGATATTAAATTAATTTTATATACTCTTTGTTTATTCGGACACAGATCGTATTCAATACGTCCTTAATATTTGTAAATTATTAATCAGTATATTTTTTTATTTTCATTGAATTCTTAATTAGTATATTTTTTAATCATTATTATTAAGACAGATTGTCAGTTTTTTAAATTGTATAAATTAACGCTTTGACATGTAAAAGTGCCCTTGTGGCCTATTTATTTGCAGCCTATTTGATTTTGATTTTTTGATTTAGAACCTTTTTGCCCTAACGGCCATAGATGCATTACATAATATACCCGATTAAATCGTTTTATTCAATTACTCTGAAACAGTTGCGGTATTTTTTACTAGTTATGTCTTTTAAAAGTAGAATGTGAGCGCTAAAACGTCCTTTCCTTGAAATCATAACAAACGCTGTCACTCACACGACATGTCGTGGGAATGTCAAACGCGAAGTTGAACCCTATAGAAATACATGTACCTAGGTTGATATCGCTTTGGGGACCCATGATGGATTTATGCGTCGTTGACGTTGAACCGATGGTGCGCATATATTAGTCGTTGGCATCGAAAAGGTTATGGACGATTCACACCAAACGGCAGGAGTCGGCGCGCAGGCCACCAGAGTCAAAGGAATTCGAACCCTCCATACAGAAGCTAGACTTCGTATCCAAACGGTAGCGGCAGAGCCGGCGGCAGCCGCCCGGCTGCCCGCAACCCATTCAAATAAGTATGAGATCTAACTTTTGTATGGAGGGTTCGAATTCCTTCGTTAGAGACGAAGGAATTCGACGATTCGATGACACATGTCATTTCCATACAGTTTATAACCTAAAAGTCACTTTGAGGTTATAAACTGTATGGAAATGACAGGTGTCAGGATTGACTTCTTAACAGCCGACTACTATAGTGGGGTGCGCACAGACTCCAGCCATTTGGTGTGAATCGTCCATTAACCCTTTTCCAGGCCGCGCCAATTTAGAAGGCTTTACAAAAAACAAAATATATACTCCAATACTTAGTTACGTTATGGTGATTCATTTCAAGACGAGTCACTTTTTACGAAAATGCTATGTAATTTGAGATTGATTGAAATTCTATTGACATATGTGGTCGATGAAGCGTACTACGCCTGGAAAAGGGTTAAGGTTGACAGTTCTGTCAAACTATATAGAAATTCAAAGAAACATTTGGTGAAATGGGCCTCAAATTAAAGACCGTGACTCGCGCGCGACCGTACAAATCTAAAATTCTTAACACTAATGCCATCTATGACCACAGTCAGATAGCTTCTATTGATGGCGGCAGTATGTTGAAAAGTGGTATAAGCATAATATGAAATGGATGGAATAGGGACCTGGAAAGTCACGCCATATATCTGGCTTTTTATTTCGGAGGAACGCAGTTATATATGTTTCCGTAATTACGAGTACTCTTGAATTATTAGTGCATGTCCGCCAAAAAAATACGAGACAGCAACCCAGTCTATTAAATCATCCCTGTTGGTGGGGGACGCCTGGCCGGTCAGGCGGGCTGTCGATCACTCCAGGCGTTCATTCAGCCCAAATCATCCCTATGAGTCACCCCTGTGAAATAAGACGGAATTGTATAAAGAGCAATTAATTAATTCCTTGTGGATTGTGGGTGGAGTCGTACGAAAAAGCTAGTGTCCTATGAAATAAATCTGCGCATTATTGTTGTAATTTCATAACTTTGCTCTTCATTTTGTTTCAGGCGCGATCGGGGTGTCATATGGTCATGGCACTAGTTATTACGTTTGATCTACAACATGATTTAATGATTACCAGCGAAGGAAATTGAAGTCATGTGCGTATTTTAGAACTTATTCACTAAAAGGTTTTCTGGTTGAGTTGAGTTCGTTAAGGCTCCGTCAGACTGAGCCCGTTAGCAGCGCGGACCCGCACACGTTGCAATTGAACGTGTAAGCGAAGCTTGCGAAGTTTTCAGTGTCTACTGGAAAACCCGGCGTTGGTTTGTATTTACTATATAAACGTTTGTTCGACAATGCACTTTTGAACGAAACAATAAAATGCAGAGAGAATGTGTAGCAAATGAGTCGTACCTCAACTTTACGTAACTCTGCTGCATTCGTGTGACAAAATAAACAAAGAAATAAACAACGCCTTCGCAGTGATTACAGCAAACACGATACATGAACACGTAACTAATAAAACATCTTGAATAAAATATTGTCGTTCCACATCTCAAAATAGCACCGATGACCCGCCGGTGCCCTGTGGACGATACCGAAATATACAAATTAGAACGCACACCTACTCTTAGTTGTATTTAATTTAATAAGGCTGAGTTGTACCAAACCGTCGTAATCGTAAGCTGTGTTCGTTAAAATTTGAATGTATGGAAAGTTTGACAAGTTTCTATGAGATGACAGCTGCCGGCGCCATATTTAACGTTGATCAGTCTGTGACCGTATGTCGATGCAACCCAACCTAACTCTACCAAATAGTGGATAGGTGACCGCTTTGAGTGGTTACTAACTGAGCGCTCCCATGCTTTGGAAGGCACGTTAAACCATTGATCCCGGGTGCTATCCGTTGCGTTGCGTTGCTTTTATGAGTACAATCAGGATGACGACACCGTGGGAACCTATTCCTGGCCCGGCCCGGCTCTTAGAGGCCTTCGGTTGGCTTGAGAACTTCTAACAGTCAAGTTGCCACGTAATAGGGAGTACCCACCGTTTACACCTGACCCCTGGGTGGTGCTACAAGTGCAACCAACTGGCAACCGTACTTGTCTTCTCGAAGATCTCACGGTTCGAAAATAAATGCCATACGATTATTATTGTTATTGTATATTTACATATTTGGATACAAACACTGTGGTCCCTTGGAGTCCATGTATACAAAAGGATGCATACGAGCACTACTTATATACATACGAGTAGATACACATGAAACACACACACAAAATATATCAAAATTGGTCAAATTATTAGCAAACACAATAATAATTTAAAAATAAACAAAATACAATTTATTATGAAGTGGACTTGTGGAGCAGCCCTTTGTATGGGGGACACGAAACGTGTTACGGTGGATGTTTACCTTCATTTTCACTTTGAATCAGCCAGAACACACTTTTAGTTGATCACAGGAGTGGATATCCAGCGGACATGTCCGAGGATGTGTTTTATATTTATATATTTGACACATAGCAAGCTTGAAGCCAGTGTTAAATGTATGGTAACACAGCTTCGCACATTGTGTCAATTAACTAAGGGTGTGTTCCACCAACTTACGATCACAGGCCGATCAACGTTAAATATGGCGCCAGCAATTGACATTCCATAGAAATTTGTCAGGTTTTCCAATTTTTACATACTATCAGATTTTAATGAATCTCTTACGATCACAAAAGGTTTGGTGCAACCCATCCTAAGTCGATAATAATAGTTTCATAATCAGATTGTTGTAACTGGCAACTAAAGACAGAATTTGATTAGTCAATTTGGGTATAAATTATTTGTTCCCAATTCTACAGATTTCCCTTACAGATTCGCTTTTCCACAGATTCCCAATTCTACAGATTCCTAATTCTGCAGATTTCCAATTCTACAGATTCATTTTCTGCGCAGTTTGCCAATCGGGCATCTGAAGATACCTAACGAATCTAACCTAGACCTGGGGCCGTTGTAGATCACCTATTTTAGGACTGTTTTAGAATTACAAATCTGTAGCATTGGGAATCTGTAAACATGAGAATCTGTAAAATTGGGATTATGTAAACATGATAATCTGTAGAATTGGCAATCTGTAGACGTGCGCCACTATGGTATAAATTTCACCGTTTACGCTAGATGACTTTCCCGACAAACTTATTCTTGCTGATAATACTCCTGTCATCATAGATAAGCTTTCAAACAAGTTTGCAAGTGCGATTGTGACGGATGCTTAGCAATAATAAGTGTGGTGGTTCTAATTTTCTGGCTGCAAAACTTAGTCAAAATGATTATTGATTACTTCACGCGCTCAGGAGTGAGTCAGGGTAGTAATTTGGGACCAACACAGTTTCTTATCATGGTGGATGATCTGTGCCGTGGCATTACAGGGGCGCAGTCACTCCTGTTTGCTGACGACCTCAAATTAATGATCACTCCTTTGTGTCACGTTTCCACAATTCGGGATTTGGGTATTACGTTGGACACTAGACTTGACATGCGTGACCACATCGTTGCTATCTGCAAAAAAGCTAATAAGATGTTGGGCTTCATAATTAGAACAGCCTCACAATTTGGTAGTGTCAAAGTAGCTATACTTTTATATAGGTACAATGCGTACATTAGAAGCAGGCTAGAATATAATGCGATTGTATGGGATCCGCGTGAAAAAAAATACTATATTAATTGAAAGAGTTCAACGAAAATTCGCTCGGTTCTTATACAAACGCTGCTATGGGTACTATCCAACTCTCTTTCCATCATTGTTTGTGACCGGGATGGTTGGCCTGGAAACCCTGCATCTACGCCGGAAAATTTCGACGCTTACACACTACTGCCTTCTTTTACGCCACAAAGTGGATAACCCGACTGTCTTGGCCCAGTTGAATTTATTTGTACCTGACAACTTTACAAAGGCCGTGGGTCGTAAGGGAAGGCGGGCACGGGTCCTATTTGCGCACACGAGTAGAACTCGCACTTTACAAGCTCGCAATGCACCTACTGCCAGAGCCATCGCACTACTGAATGGTTTCCTTGCGCAAATCCAGGACGCCGATGTGTTTGCAGACAGTTGGTCGTCACTTAGACTAAAAATTATTCGTTTTGCAAATAGTCTCAGCTATCTGTAGTATGTTGATATAGATAATATTTAAATATAAGAATTATAAATGTAGTAATTAGCGTTTAGTACCTAAGAAACCCTTGTATAATATCTGTCTTGTGGACGCTTTGGGCAACTGTAAGTCCACAAGAGAACAATTATAAAATAAATAAATAAATAAATAAATAAAACTCCATTTGAGGACAGTACGTAGAATATTTATTTCGCTAAGTATTTTTCATTGTTATCTAGTAAATAAATAAGTACTTATATGTACTTTCGATAAAAAGGTTCCGTAGCCCTGGACATTGACAGTTGTTTGCTAAAATTTTTGATCTCGAATTCCATTTCCGACCTTAGGGCACAGCGAAATTCTGGCTTGGTCTTATTTGGAGCAGCCCAACTGGGTAAGTACCTCCAGTTTACAGAAGACCGGTGCCATAATAATACCACTACTTGTTTTGTAAGTAGGCATGTGGTGCTGTGTTCCTGGCGATGATTAAGGTGTTGACAGTGAGGGTCTTGAAATTCTCTAGATGTCAAGCCATTGAATCCTCGCAACAATAAGTTTCCGTTAAGTTTAAGGAGAAACTTTGCCTCCTTGTGCGTGTTTTATCGCTTGTATAATGGGTTGTGCTCCGAAGAACTGTTTGACATGATGCCCACGGCCGCTTTCTATTATCGCACTGCTCGCCATCGGCAGGGAATTCATCCTCACACCTTAGAACCTAAACGGTCGCGTACGGTACGGTTTCAGAGGAAATTCCTCCGTCGGACGCTCCGGTAGAATGGAATGAGCTCCCTGCCGAGGTTTTCCTGAGTAACTACAGTATGGGATTAGTCAAGAAAGGAGTTTATAAAATTTTGAAGGGTTGGCAACGCGCATGTGACACCCCTGGAGTTGCAGGCGTCCATAGGCTGCGGCGACCACTTACCATCAGGCACGCTTGTTTGGCACCGAAGTGGTATAAAAAAAACAATAAAGCTACAAACGCTCAGAGCGAAGCGCAGCGTCGTTGCGGTAAAGTGAACGCGGTCCGGAGCACATCGCACCAAAAAACCGTACGGTATTCGGCAGCGCAGTAAAGCGGAGGTGGCGTATGTGACATATGAAACAGTAATCAACAGTCGAAAGTTTCGGAAAGATCGCTCTGCGCGTTTCGAGTTTAAAGGAGTGCGCTTGTTATTAACCCATTGGCAGACGCAAAAGCCGACAGGCAGCGGTGTCTGCGTTGTATCAAATTGGCTGCACTCTTGCTTGCCACCGTCGTGGTATAAAATAACGAAATGCCCAGTGTTATACAGAGCAATAAATTTAAAGGACGCTTCCTTAGAGCATCTGCAGTAACCTCTTGTGTCCTAAAAAATTATCGTTTTTCAATTGGGAGAAATTTTGATCTAAAGTTATGACCTCCAGGTAATGGATCTTGGCACCCAGAGATTTATAGCGCAGCAGTCAATGCTGATTTTGAGGTTGCTTCAAGTTATGACTCATTATCGTTGTCGCATTTTTGGTTTAAAAGGATATTTTTGGGATTTTTTTAGTATTTTTAATAAAATTTTAGTGTTTTTTTTAATAAATAGTTATTATATCACTCCAGTAGAGAAAAAAAGAACGTACAAGCTACTTTTGCAAAAAAAACCATTTTTTTTTCAATTAAAACCATTTGGTAATAATTGCTGGAGAGCTCATTAGTGAACCGTTTAATTTTTTGCTCCTATTACAGGCCACACCCTGTATACGATACGCCCATAGGTTTACATGTACGGTCACGGACTTTAATTGTTGAGCCATTTAGAGCTCACTTTATAGCTAACTATGATGCCCAGTATAAAGTGAGCTCTAAATGGCTCAACAATTAAAGTCCGTAAGTGTACCATTAAGCTTTCTCAGGCCGTACCAATTTAGCTTACTAATTAGTTTAGCTTAAAACAAAATACCCATTCAAGGTAAATAGTTTAGTGTTGGGAACAAATATCTAAATCAATCTAATTTGAATCTTAATTTAGAGTAATACAGTTAAATTTCCAACTTAAAGAATGTGGTCGATAAATTGTGCTATGCCTGAAAAAGGGATTAAAACTATCCATCCAGAGCTACGAGGGAAATAACTCCAAAAAACACTGTCAGCAGTAAAATAAAGAACCAAGCACGCTGTTAAGCACAACAGTCGTTTAAATCAGCCCTTATCAAACAATCTGATCCAATCAAGACGTATCACCGGAAACATGCGCACTCACATGCGTGAACCGTCGTATTTTGAACTTTCAACTCTAAAAATACATCGTTTGTGACCCCGTGCGACGCTCGCGCAGTCGCTCCGCCTTCTGAAAGGTCAAACCACGCTGAATATGCCGTGTCGCATAAATTAAGATAAATATCGATTTAATTTATCGGTAGAATTTTGCCGTTTATCGATATAATTGTGTTCGTTATCAGTACGTTTTTTTAAGTGACAGTGTTCATGTGAAGTGTTTTGTGACGAGTGATTTCAGTGCGTGGATTTTCATCCACAATACAAGATTGCGTTAACCGGTAGGCAGTGTAAATTGTAATTGAAACAGTCTTATCAATTGTAATCGTCATTGACTGTTAGCTGACGTCAAAAGTAGTCGCTCTCGTATATTTTTAATATAATTCGCACGTAACTCGCAAACACATTTATATGCCGTAAAAAATCTATATAATGATGTATTAGATGGATATGTCAGAAATTAGTTATTTGTTCTATCTAAGGCGATGTTTCTTTTATCAGTAATATAGTCGTAAGTGTAATAACAAGGAATATAGGAATTATAGGTATTCGTAATTTGGATTCAATTTTTATTTATTTATTACTTAGGTTAGAGTAAACCTAGTTAAATCTGATTTTTTTAAACGATAGAGAAACGATACAATAGGTACATATCTATTTTAGTTTTTATTATGAATCATAAATGTATAAATTTCAGTAAGGTAGTGGTATATAAATACAAACAAGCAGTAGTAAAAAAAGTATCAAAATATGGCACGCATTCTTTTAGGACGTTTTTACTTAGGAGCATTACGCTCATGCCGAAACTGAGAAGAAATTTTATCTTTCACACATTTATTTCCAACCTCCGACGATGTTTTGATCCGTTACAATATTTCGTTTTTTTTTTCATTTTTATTGGTGGAAATTCGGAGGTATGGCTTTTTGCATATTATGTAAAGTATCCAACGTGATTGCAGTATTAACTGTGTATAATTTGTTACCATCAAAGAAATCAATTCGCTAAACTCCGTTGGCTCGTTCATCTTGAAAATATGCCAGTTGAAAGGGCGCCGAAAAGGTTCTACGAAGGATACACTAGGTTGTTGCCCAGTTAGTTCGACAAAATTCCAATGGAGGGATGAAGTGGAGAGATAGCTATGCGTTTTCAACGCAATCGCTCAGGACAAGACCGAACGCTTTGCCGCCAAATCCCACCGCCGCCGCAAATGCGACAAAGCCAAGATATAGTTAGGAGCCCTGAGCCAGCAGAGCAAGTACATATGTACGTCAGGCTGAGCTTTGTCTTAAGAAAAATATAAACATAGAAAATTCTCTTACTGTCTCTGACCAAATCGCAATATATCAACATGACAGTATGCGAAATACGAATCCTTATCATATGGTATACCTCGGTCTATATTCTGCTATTGAATATCTTTCCGGACCCGTGAAATTAGTCGATCTATTAGTCGGTCGGAGATCGCCTCATACTCCGGTATATATCGTTTCACAGGTCTCACAGGCCTCATGGCAGCTAAATAATCTCTGGTTAATGGCAATTCTTTTCTATGCCTCAGGTTCCGTAGCAGTTCCACGTAGTTATCTTTATCTATGTCTTCTGAATGTTTTCTGCCATTCGTTATCCAAGAGCCTTCATATGGCATTGTCGATGTTGTAATAGTCATATCTGTAACAACTTCAGGGGTAGATACCATCGGTAAAGGCATTAGTGGTGGAATTGGTGGTGGAACTACTAAGGGGTACGGGTATGGGACGAACACTAAATTCCCTGGGCTTAAACCTGTCTGCTCGACTTGGTTAGTTGGTTCGGGCTGCTCGCATTCACTGTTACACACTGGTTTGCAGCAGTGCTGTAGATCATCACATTTCATACAATCGCACACGCAATCTGAATTAGCATATTTTCTTAAATGTCCTTTGGGACGTCTGTGAGAACGTCTATCAGAATACCTGATATACCTATCATTGGTAGTCTCCAGTTCGACTGACGGTAATTTCTCTGTACTGGTGTGTTTTTTTTGTCTGTGTTTATGAGATGAGCGATAATAGGAAGGGAACTGGTCGTAGTCATATTCTCGGCTTAGTGGTGACTCGTCTAGCTCGCTGCTGCAGCTTGCGCTTGTGTGGTGATGGTGATCCTGTAGGCTTAACCCAGGGGCAACGATAATGAAAATCTGTAAATAATAATTATAATGCCATAAACTTTCATACAGGTACTTAAATGATTAAATTAACGACGTAAAAATATACTCCTATGTCGCTGAGGTTTTTAACCCCCGACGCAAAAAGAGGGATGTTATAAGTTTAACGTGTCTGGCTGTGTGGCTGTGTATCTGTGTGTCTGTGTATCTGTATATCTGTCTGTGGTAGTTTTTTGTGTCATAGATAATTTTATCCCGCGTATTCTTAGCCATGTTTAATGAAAATCAGTTCAGCCGTTTTTGAGATATTGAGCTTTGAAATGAAAATCACGGGGTTTTTTAAGTTGTGATTATTTCAGAAGTAGATAGGTAGAAGTAGAAGTACAACAATACATACTACATATATACTGAATGTGGATTCATTTATAACAATACTCAATTATTTTCTCAAAAATAAGTTTGATTCAATTACTTACCACTGCCACTTTCATGTTCACGTTATTAATTTAATTTGATATTTGGTTTAAGAAACCAACTGGTTCGCCTGAGAGCACAGGTTTCTTTGATATAATAGCCCAACTGTTTCAGGGTTTAAGTTCGGTTCCATTGTTCTTTACGTTACCTAAGCGGGCTGAAAAGAAAAATAGTACCTATTGCAATGTTACGGCTCTCATTATTGTGTGGTTCGGTAACACACAATAGGGTTGTCAAAACGTTATTAAATCACTGGAAACCACTATTAGTTTCCAGCCCTATGGCTGGTACGTATTAATAACTCCTAGAGCTTCTATTTTTTTTTTCTATCGCCTTGCTCGGTTTTAGCTTGTTTGTCTTGTCTGTCTGTGAGAGGACGGTACTGTATGATTTCTCATACATGACGCAGAGTATGAACTCCATGGGTCAATGGTATAATTATAAAGATCGGAAGGAGACGCATATTGGAAGAGCTAGAGAACTATTAGTATAACGTGTAAATGTATTACTGATAACGATATGACATGCGTTAAAAACCAAAGACAAAATTCATAATAGAAATAATAGTGGATTGTATAACAAGGGTCCAAAACAAGCCATATCAACATGAGATGTTTATTTTCCCGAACGAAGTAACGGAAAATAGTTTGAGGGGTAACATGACTTTTAGACCAGAAGGTATATACTCTACTTTTTACTTTAATTGCGAGCAAATAAATAAACAAAGATTATTCCCTCAAAATGAATAATAAATTCCACAGCCAACATGTGTATAATTTCGCTAAATTATACAATGCAATGGCGGCATTTTTTTTAAACTGCTTTGACAGATACAAATATCGCTTTGAGTAGATAAAGACACCGCGAAAAAACGCCACTGGCTTTCCATTAAGCGCTTCAAAGCATTGCTCAAACGATTTAATTTTTAATTATTATGAAGTAGGGACGTACGAGTAGGGAGTATACGGACTAATAAACTTAAACTTTTGAGAAATGCATTCTGTTTCGTGATTAATCGATTTTACAACTTTTACAACGATTTTAGAGTATAGCTGTTTTTTTTTAAAGAGTTGAATTAGTGTATTGTGATTGGTGGATTTAATATGGAGACGTATTTTGATTGGTCAAATTAATAGTAGATTGTATGACTAGGGTCCATAAGACATATTAACCACGAGGTGGAAGTGAGTGTGCGAAATATTGATCCCAAACAGAAATCTGAAACATAAGTGTAAGATTGGATCCCGATTGGATTGAATCCGGATACTGAAAGTCGTACAAAACGGTCTGATTTACTTAGGAAGTGTTTTGTATGATAAACAAATACGAGGTGGTTTCGAAGAAAAAATCTGAAGTTACCTCGTTTATTTTATGACAAAGACAACACTTGTTAGCAACTGTAACAAGCCCTGAAGCACTCAAAATTTAGTTGGTTAACAGAACAGTACACTCTTGATTAATTGCCGTGCTTTACTCAGTCAAATATAAACTTTAAGAGAACTGCAATAAGGTTCTATTTCCTATAGATTGTTTAATCGAGTCACGCGCAAGCGGGAGCGTCGGGCCGAAGGTGGCTGGGTCATGACCTCAAGGAGCCGACTCCTGAAATACACTAGACATGGAGCCAAGCCAAATCTCTTCAGAGCACGTAATATCAAATTCAAAGGAACAAAAGCCTATGCGCCAATACGTATTGTACAACGATTTGCCTTTTTTGTAATAAGTGTATGAATACCCTGGTAAGAAGAATGTTATATGCGTCTATGGAATTAATAGCACTATGCGTCTTTATTGTTGAGATGGAATTTACCTAGCCATTTGCGCCAAGTTAGTTGTCATACGAAATAGTTATTTTAGGCATTTGCTAATAACAATGTAACGTAGGCGGACTTTAACGTCGAATCGGGAAAGTAAACGATATAGAATATATATATATATTCTCTATATAAGTACATATAAGTATAATACGAATACGAATTGGCTTTCTTTCAATTTCATCTCTTCCCTTTATCTAGCTTTAACTCAGTTGCAAGACACATCAACCTACATTTCATTTCCTTTATTAAATTGCATTACGCGGGCTCAATTCATTCTCTGTTTACACATTATCTGTCAACCATTTCCAAATAATTGCAAATAAAAGGTACAATAACACTAAATTTAAAATTTTGTATAGTATGGAAAGCCAATCTAAAAATGACTTAGATTTTACCAAATTAGACAGTTCTTTTATTAAATTATGACATAAGATTGAATTATTGGATTAGTGTCGAGCACTGAAAAAACCGCGCGGGATAGCGGACCGGAGGCGGCGTGTATGATATATGAAGCAATAATTAAGTAGAAAACTGATTCAATAGAAAATAAATTTAATTTCAGACACGAAAACTGTAAAACTTTTTTTTGGTGTTAAATAAGTGAAGTTGGCACTTGACTCACTCAGTGCAAGTCTTGGTAAGATCACCTTTGCAGTGTTTGCACCTTCCTTGAGTTCAGTACCAGTTGCGTCATGATGGGGGTTACGGGAATTATTTTCTCGCAATCGAAGGGAAAAGTAGAGTGCCTATATAACTCTGGCCTAAGAGCCAATTACCTCTCGAACCATTTTCCCTCACTTCGTTCGGAAAAAAATAACCATCTCGTGAAAATATTGGCTTATTTTAGACCCTAGTTATACAATATAATATTTCAGAATTCCTGGTCGCTTGCTTCCAGAAATTTATTTATAGCCTATAATACGTTCTTCTTCTGGGCAAAGACCTCCCCTGAATTCCGCTATTCGTCTCGGTCTTTTCAGAACCTTAGACCCTCAAAAATCACCTTTTAATCAGACTGCGCGGAGGTTACGCCAATACCAAACTAACAATTACAATCATTATTCCAGCATGTTTCTCCGCATTCGGTTCGCGTACGCAGGGCGTCGGGTCACGACCTCGCGCGACGGAATTAGCTCCTAGCAGTAGCAGGTGCCAGCCAACTGCCCGTACAAGTAGCTATAGTCATTTGTCATTATGGCACTGGTATTTGTATGTAGAGTATTTAATTAAATTTTATTTATATATTTGTTTCCCAAGGCATAGTAGCAAACACAAGCTACAAACATAAACATTAGTATAAAATTCTAAGGTGTGAACATATATATTAGTCCATTAGCTCAATTACAACTATGAACAACTTCTGTGAGTATCTGCAAAGCACATGGCAACCACTTATGAACTAACATGTGTCCAAATAAAATGAAAACTTAGCTGGAAGGGAACTAAGACTGAGGATATACAATATAAGTGTGATGTAACGAAATGAAAAAGTAGTGTCAAACGAGACTCCTAGATCTTTAATTACCTTTAAGTGTTTCAAGCACTGGTTATTTATTTTATTCACGAATTCTATTATACTGTTATTCTTAGTTAAAGTGATAACATGACATTTGCCTATGTTCAGAGGCATTGATGGCCTGTTTAGCCTAGTTGGTAGTGACACTGCCTCCGAAGCTAGAGGTCCCGGGCTCGAATCCCGGCCAGGGCATTATTTGTGCATTTAGCACGGGTATAATTTGTTCCTGGGTCTTGGATGTTTTCTATGTATTTAAGTATGTATTTATCTATATAAGTATGTATATCGTCGTCTAGTACCCATAGTACAAGCTTTGCTTAGTTTGGGACTTGGTCGATTTATGTAAGATTGTCCCCCAATATTTACTTATCTATTTATTTACATACTGTTATCAATGCACCATTGGTGTAGAATATCAGAAGTCACATTGCAAACCGAAGACGATCCTCTCTGGAATCTATTTTAGAGTATATCTTAAGATCGTCCGCATACGCTAGTGTTGTACAAGATAAGTGTTCTAAGAGATTATTGATATGTTTAAAAAAGAGTAGAGTACCTAAATTAAAACCCTGCGGGATCCTGGACGACCTGGACGTAGCTATAAAGTATAAAGGATTGGGATAGGAAGCCGTATATTGACACTAACTGAGATCTGTGGAGTAGGTAAGAGTGAAGATAGCGCAGTAGACTTCCATCTGTTCCAAGTCTATCAGCCTTCGAGCAAAGGATCAAATGATCTACTCTGTCGAAGGCTTTCGCAAAGTCAGGTAGATGGCGTCAATTTAACGTTGATCATTCAGAGCTGAGGAGGTACCAGTCTGAGACTACTTTGCTCCATTTGTCTTGTGGATCTCGGATCATGTGTCCTGTCCATCTCCACTTTTGTTGGTCTATTCGAGTACTTATGTCTACTACTTTTGTAATTTCTCTAATTTTACTGCTCCTTACTTTTTCTTGTTTCCTAATTCCTGTGATGCTCCTTTCTATGGCTCTTTGACAGCGTTCCAACTTTTCTCTATGGTGTTTGGTAAGTGCCCAAGTTTCACATCCATAAGTGATGACTGTGTACTTCACACATGTGTTGAAGGTTTTCCTTTTTATTTGCATGGGTAGTACTTTGGATTTAAAAACTTGTTTCAATGACCAGTACTAAACTTAAAAACTTGTTTCAATAGCAAGAAAAATAGAGGACGCCAACGAACGAGATGGGAAGACGACTTAAAACTCACAGCTCGGAACAACTGGAGACGAGTAGCGCGTCACAGAGTGCAGTGGAAGACGTTGGAGGAGGCCTATGCCAAGAGGCACTCTGAACTACGAGACATCCTATAGACCTTGTAGTCCAGAATAAAAAAAGGCTTATTATTATTATTATTATTCAGAGCTGATGTAAAGTCATGTGTGTATGACAGAAGGTTCGTCATCTTGGGACGATTCTTAACAAATTCGCGCGGTTTCGAAATGATCGTTTGGGACAAATGCATATATACATAATGATAAACAAGCATTTTAAAGACCTTAGCGAAACAATTAATTATACTGATTGATCGGTCTGTAATTCCTATGTCTCTTTTATCTCCGGATTTGTGACTTTGGCGGTTTTCCACGCCCAAGGAAATACACCGGACTTCAGAGACTTATTGAAAAGAATATGAAGTGGAATGACGGGTTCGACTGCGAGCAATTTGACGAAAATAAGTGGAACATTATCGGAGCCTAGCCCTTTATCGACAGATAAACTATTAAGACGTGCTATAATATCATTTAAGTCTAATATTATGGATGATGATGAGCGCGCTTGTAGCTGAAGGAAACTTGGGTTCGTAATTAGATGATCGGTCGGATTGTACACGGAAGAAAAGTATTCGGCAAAGAGGTTGGCAATATTTTTCCTATTAGCTGCGTGCGTACCTATATCCAAAACATTTTGATATCACATGAAATATTATCTTCAACAATTGAAAAGTAGAACATATTATTTTGAACTTCTTGTGAAATCGATCTTTCTCATTAAAAATTAGAAAACCATTTTGGATAAGTGGATTTAAGACAGCTTTACGGAACTGGTGCCTAATCACAGCCTTATTTTCTTTGGGAAGTTAAACGCTTATTACAAGGTAAAGATATAGGGGGGTGATGTAGATCTATTTTGCATAGCGTAGATGCCGATATATTCTTAAAATATTCGTATACGGGTCTAGCACGAAATTTATTTATTTACCTTAATTACCGACATTGGGGTCTTCAATGTGTGGCTATCTATGTATTGAGCCTATATGCTTACGTCAGATATCAGCGGGAATTTCATTGGAGAGCTGTTCAGTTAAAGATTGGTTTTACTCTAGGATAAATTAACTTCACAATTTTCAGAAAAATGTCTATTGCTCCAATGATGACTACATAAACCCTATAATAAATGGATAGGTACGTGCACTTTTCGCGCGTTTTCCTTCGTCCGCCGCTATTCTGCTTACCGTATTGAAAACGAACGATCATTTTACCATTTTCATGTAACTTACTACCTTTGTCAACTAGGTGTTTCCTATCGCTGTTATCGCCTTATCAGAAGTCACGACGTGACCGGTCGTGTCTGGCAGCGGATAACCATTCGTTCATCGGAGTGATCGTAACGAAAATTATTAACGTCTTATTTACAAAGGGACATGTATTCGAGACGGGCATAAAGCTCTTTGTCACGAAACTGTGAATTAACGCAGTAACCATGCACGCCTTTACGTGCGTTTTGCATAAATTTATAATCATGGATAGTTTTTGCGATTCCGTACCCTTATCGGATCATTCGTGTGTCTTGTATATGTCCGTCCATAAATGAAGAACCGTGGTGCGTGGTATTGGGTGCCAGCCAGGGATTGGGTTAATGTAAATCAGCCTAAGTCAACCAGAAGCGCAACAGATATCTGGTCTGCTTAGACTGGCTACTAATTTAATTCAAATCCGTCATGTTATGAGTATGTTGGAGTTACACTTGACAATCCGCTATAGGAAGACAGAGCACAGGAACCGAGACAATTCACAGAGCTTTAATAAGCCAGTGCGGATTAATATCAGCCTCAGTCTCAGTGACTGTGAAATTGTGAATTGTTCATTTCATGTTCACTCTTGTAGTCCAGAAGGAAAAGAAACATAAAGTGGTATCGTATCGGTTATATTCCTATATAATGTAGTTCAAAACTCAAACTCACAGTGGCCAACGGCGAAGGACGTTGTTGTAGATTATTTTACGGGCTGCTCTGTTGATGCAGTTTCTTAATATAGTCACTTACTGCTTGAAAAAATTAGTTGAGTCCACAGCTCGCTCTCTCTTCTTAGCTAGGAATTCCATATGGCGGTGGGGCCAGGTTTCCGTGCCAATCTTCTCCACTCCGGTATGGCTGCCTCATCATGGCTTTTAAAACACAACTTTCCACCTTGCTTTGGGTCTGCCCTGGACCTTCGACCGGGGTTAAAAGTGCTAAATTTCCTACGTAGTCGGGTGGTCTTATCTTTACATGGCAATTTCATTGCAGCTAACTCTTCTAGATTATATCGGTGATTCGCGTACGCCTGTGGCATATAAATAGCCACCAAAATATATTTACTTTTATGATTCATGAATTCGACTTGGCCTCACAATTCTTACTTTACCTGTATTTTTATTAACATTACCTTAGCCAATGTATATGCTGTATATATGTTATATTCAGCTGTCAGCTTGTCCAATAAGTTAATGCTACGAGGTACTAAACCTTGTAGTGTAGTACAGAGTAACTAATGAAAAGACTAATGAGCTAGCCGCCACAAAGACACGTATTTGTAAAACTTATTTGTTACTTTACAAATATTCTTCATTAAGGGACAAATAAGACAAGATAGGAAAACACACAGGTATCTAAGTAAAGTATTGACCGATCATTTGGGATAGTGCTCGTTCTCTGTCAACGTAGACAGACCAGACGCGTCATTCATATCTGTTTTGGCAAGGGTTTTTTTTTAGTAGACGCTTTGAAATCGATCTGGTATTTGTTATCCGCTCGATTCCATAGCAGTCAAGCCTAAACTATTCGTACGAGTGCATGCAACAAATGTAAATATAATTTCTATCCAGTTTAGACAAATTGACCCCCAGAATTTGTATCATTATAGAATCCATCTTTCTTGCCTTTTCGTATCAAGCGCATTAGTTTAAAATAATATTCATAAAGCTGAAGTGTAAAGATACTGTGATGTCAGGTCTACATTATATTGATAAAATAATATCGCTATTCCTAAGTTGCTTGGAATATATCTCTCTTTGGCGCCTGTTGTTTGCCTCTGCGTATATCCGCTATGTTTTTGTAGTTTTGAGGCGTACAAATAACAGTACCTGGTGTTGTATTATTCGCAACCATGGCGTGCGTATGTTATGCTTATGTCTAATTCCCTTTGTATACGTAGCGTAATTCACTGCTGGGCTCTACACTCCCTACAGTTCAGCGGTGACATCGTTTCCACTCCAGTACAGAAGGTTAAGAGCCCGTTATCGGTCTTATCAGCCGACTACGTACCCAGGTGCCGCCCCGTTTGCTCGTTTGACCTGACACCTCAGTTATCAGTTGCTTGCTGTGATAACAACGCGCTGTCACGGTGTACCTGTTGATTTTAACCCTTTTACCTAGTCTTTTTTATTTAAAATCGTTGAGAAGTGTTCTTTCGAGATTCGCGGTGGTTGGTAAGGATTTTGGATTGTTGACAGAAAGTTGCATCATATTGATTTGTTTGTTTTATCAATATTGACGCATTTAGGTGGATTTTTTGTTAGGAAGATATTTTATAGGTTATATAAATAATTTTTCTCTTAAATACCTGATCAATTTTCTAAGTTAACTTATCCAATGTTGATTGTACCTGGATATTAGCATTCCGAAAGATTTAGGTCATCACATTAAACATTCAAACTGCACCAAACTACCTAAAGTATCATGCTTTTTATTGTATTGCCAGTAACAGTCTTTTATAACTTTACCATTTTAAAAATGTTTGACTTGATTGATAGTGCAAGCCTTCAATGTTGCACGACGTTTGCTTACTTATAAAATAAACATCCTCATGCAAAAGATACCTCTTTACAGATGTCAATAAGGATCAGTTTTTGTTGCATAAGTATAGCAAAGTCGCCTTGTTGACGCTGCCAAAAGATACCCTTTTGGTTAGGAAGGACAGGATGATAAATAGCTAAAGTCACAAGTTCGCTGCGCGTTTAAATGTAATTGTCACTTTAGTCTACAATGGAAGATACATCTTAATACTCTGACCCGAACACAAAGACAGATCGTTGGGGCAATTTATGTAAAAGCAAATCATTGTTTTATTTCTTTGCCGTCCATCGATCACGGCGAATCGTAATTGTGTGTAGAAAATAATATATGTACTCGTACTTACCTATAGTCCGTGAGTAATCTGTTATCTGTCACAACAACACTTGCTCTGTCAATGTATGATGGCTGTCTAAACAACGTCTTATTGACATCTACGTAACCTTTTTAAGTAGATATTGAAAGAATCAACTGGTATTAAAAGATATTTACGTAAATAATTCGGTCAATTCAAGTATTCGATGAGGTAAATGTTTTGCTACAATTATTTTGATGGTTTGAGTTATTCGTCTTTCATTAAAACAACCCTTGATTCAGCACTGCGGACAATTTCCAAGAATAAGTGAATCCCCATACTTTTGCTGCAGTTTTTCACACAGAACTGTTTCTTTATATTGAAAGCTAATTGTATGACTCTCTCTGTAATGATATAAAAATCAACCATATATCTGACTATCTTTTACTTTGATACTATATATTATGTAAAGTTTTACTTTTTAACAATATCTTACGGAAGCAATAAGGAAGTAAGTACATTTATGAATACGAGTATATCTAAGCTAAAACTAATTTAGATAATTTAATTAGTTATTACAGATAAATTACGTAAAACGTGATAGTTTCTAAAAACTAAAATCATGTCTGATAGTGTGTTGAAATCCAATAACAAACAAGACAACATGATTGACGCTCAGGAGTATTACCATGATAGTGCAAAATGTGATGGTGATGATAAAATAGTGGTGAAAGTGGAAAGTGATGACGGAGATGTGAAGGCTGTCAGTCAGAGGGAGAACCGGCTGACTAACATCATTGAGCAGTTGAGAAGTCAGAGCGAGATGAAAGGTAAGCAAACTGATGTAATGATGTTAAAAGTCAGACTATGGAATGGCAACGGTAACGCTGAAGCGACCTGTAATCCGCCCGCCTACTGCCGCCTGTAACGTGGTCCATACATTTCACTGCCCGCGCTTTCAGCTGTAGCAGATCGCTTGCTGCTTAGTACCGCGTTGGCTTTAGTATGAGCTTGTCATCATCATTTATATTACGAGTATGACACAGTGACGTCGTAAATAATAACCCTAATGGTTGTAATAAATGAAAAAAAAACCTAGCGTTTATTAGATCCTACAACATATATTTGGGCAGAAAGCATCACATACAAGGTACCTATTAGGCTAAGTCTCTACTGTATTGTACTTGGCGTACTTTACAAATTCGCCCGACGTTGCTCACGGCTCCAGCAGAACAGCCAAAAGTTGCTACGCAATATCAACACAAACAGGTATCCATTAAGTATTAACCCTACACTCAATAAATAAAAAATAAAATAAATATATTAAGGGACATTTTTTTACACAAATCGAACTAGTCCCATAGTAAGCTCAATAAGGCTTGTGTTATGGGTACTAGACGACGATATATTTAATAGATATATACTTAAATACATAGAAAACATCCAAGTCTCAGGAACAAATGTTTCTGCTCACCACAGAAACAAATGCCCTTACCGGGATTCGAACCCGGGACTTCAAGCTTCGGAGGCAGTGTCACTACCAACTAGGCTAAACAGGCCGACAAACTACACTAATACTTGTTTACGCAGAACCACAGATCGCAAAGTGAATAATAGACGACAAAATAATTGTGACCCCTGGGTGGTGCTAAAAGTGCAACAAAAACTGGCAACCGTACTTGTCTTCTAGAAGACCTCATGGTTCGAAAATAAATGCCATACGTTTTTTTTTTTATAATTATGTCCTAAACTGTAACGGATATCTGTGCCCCTTTAAACTGGTCAGCCACGATGTGTACTTTACGAGGTCTATTTTGCGTGCACAACGTCTGTATAAACGCAACTGTCCTTAAACTGCAACGCCACATGCAATCGTTTGAGCAGACATTTATCGTGGTCGTTTTAGTCCATTGCTCACACCCGTAGGTAAGGTTAGTACCAGCTCCTAATCTCCACGCTAAACTTTTTTGGAAAACTTGAATATTATTGCAGTATTAGTGCTGTGTAGTAATGACTATGTTAAATGTAGATAATTTTTCATCATCCTTACGGGATATTATTATGTGCAGTAAAAAAGTTATGACTGGAAATCCAGCTGATTCCATCCAGGTAAAGGGGGTTAAATACGCTCATTAGCAAATAAATTGTGTCTTAGATAGTTGCAGGATAAACTCAAGATTAAATTTTTCTCTGACTTGACGGATAAATGCTTAATCTGGATTTAACAAGCGCTAACTCAGCTAGCTATAGATTAGCAGTAAATGACACAAGATCGCGAGGAGGACTGCATTTGCTACGAAATTCAAACGTCAGTCGAAACAATCGGGATAAGGGCGACGTCTCATTCTTCACCTTAATATCTGTAGAACGTGTAAGGATTGATGACAATGGTAATGAGTAAAACGTAACCAACGTAACATTATGGACAAGCATTACGAGATACTCGTATTTAACAGTAAACATAAGTTTTTGGTACAAGCTTTAATTGCCGACTGTACATTTTTCCACAATCATAAACTACTTGTTGAGTCGGTTCGAATGAGCCCAAACACGATGGGTTTATTTTGTGTAGTTTAGAAATTGCTATAACCACCTTCTGTCTCCATCATCAGATCAGCTGTATGTCATAATAATATTGCATTGTCATCCGATTTATACATGCATGCAAAATTTTAACTCAATCGGAAACCGGGAAGTGGATCAAATTTAACTTGCAAGATTTGATTACAGACCGACAGACAGAAAACGGGACAGGTGAAACTAAATAAAAGCTTGTAATGAGAATGACAGTTAACATGTCCTATTGCGCGGTAAACTCACTCAATCAAAAACCCTGCAGAATACGCAACTGGGATCCCGTTACGGATCGACACGTCAAAGTATCAACAAAGCTTACCAGCAAAACTCCTTGAACCGTATCGTACCCCTTGCTCGATGTTATCACACGCATGCAAATCGTTCAGTAGATTTATAAAAGTAATTACTCCGAGACAAAAGGGCACGCGCGCAATTAGGTGCTCTCGCACACTGACGCCTTAAATCTTCGGTAACAATGGCGCGATCGCTGATACACTATCGCTGGATCGCGATGTTTCTGCTCTGAATTAGTTTGTTTAAGAGGAAATGCTTGTTTTTGAACCCGGTTTAGAGCGTATTTACGGCCTTATTCATGAAATGTTAAGGGTTATAGGTTCGTATAAGATACGTGATTAACGGCTCGGTAACTCGATGAAATATAGGCTAGAAGGAATCTTTGACACCGTGAGACGACCATTTTTGTTATTAAATTGATAACGTGATGCAATGTACAATTCATAGGGTCAAATGAATGAAAATAGTACTGTATAATCACTAGGCTATCAAAAGAACCAAAAAGTTCTTGAGAGAACTCGTGCGTGCGTGAATTCTGAAGAGAGAAAGAAAATTAGTTTTCACGAGTCCAAATTTAACAATTTTAGCAGACTAAGAGAGAATTCCCTTCCGTCATCTACGGGCGGGACCCATAGATGACAGGTGATAGAGTTTTTTGCATAGATATCTCTATATATCTATTATGCAAAAACGCGGCAGTTGATGGATTTAAAAAAATTACATTCACTTTATTTAACTATTTCAAGTACTTTACTTTATTTAACTATTTCAAGTAAATATAAACAGCAAGGAGTGTAGAGGCGTCTCTTTAACGAGCTAGGGGTTAATGGGCGGCGCGTGTCGGTTGCAGTTTCACCGCGCACGCGCACGCCACACCTCAAACTGAAAACAACCTCTATAATCTTAAGCTTAAGAATCAAACTTGCTCAACCGAGAAATGAATAGTTAGAATCCGGCAGTGTGGATTACTGGACAATAAAAATGATATGGAATTGAGTGTATAGGGAAGAATGGGATGCAGAAATGGATTGAATGTAACAATGTAACGGTGGTTTCCTACATTCAATATCCAATCTGAGGTGAGAGATATAGGTGCCTACGCTATTAAGTATATAAAGTCAGTACGAAATGAAAGATAAATAGGGTTTTCCTCCGTCATTATAGAAAAACTATATAAAGACAGGTGATACTCCGATAGGTTTGCCTTATCAGAGTGTCATGTCATGTACTTACCTACCACCTAACCTATATTTAACATCTTCTGTAGTGCAGTGCACTTGGCTCTTGGCACCTACTTTTGATACCACCACCACCATATCAGCCGAAGGACGTCCAGTTCTTGACATAGGCCTCCCCCAATTTCATGGGGGGTAAATGCCATAATCGCCACGCTTGACATGCGGGTTGGCGATCGCAGTATCTCCACCACACTCCAGGGATGCTGCTGTGCACCTCCCGGTGGTCTTGGTCGTAGTTTTAGGACATATCCGGGTCCACCCCCGCCCGGGTCCGGGTCTGGGTACTTTTAATACAATTATCGCAATTTGTCCGATACCCACAGGTGGTCTGGAGGAAATCGCTCTTTAACGATAAGACCGCCTGTTATTTACTTCTAGCTTTAAGTTTTTTATTGATTCTGCATTCCACGGACACCACGGCTTAGTTTAAGCTATTGGGCTGCCAGCCAGTGGCAATCTTGGCTAACAGCTGACTTAGGGTGAGTTGCACCAACTTACGATAACAGACCCTATCAACGTCAAATATGGCGCCGGCAGCTTTCATCCCATAGAAACTTGTTTGGTACAACCCAGCCTTTGAACCCAGCATCACAAAATTTAAACAAATATATTTTTTGTCATTGTCATTGTGAAGACTTTGTCAGGAAAAAACTCGTTGTGTTTACAATGATTGTTTTATACTTAGTACCGAATGATGTAAGTGCTATTACGAAGTAGATTGAGGTAAATATTGTATAACGTTCCAAATCTGCTACCGCGAAACGAAAAAGAACGAAGTTCGTCTATCTCCCTCTCTGTCGCTCGAATATGTAAGTTTCTTACTTCGTTCGTTTTCCTTTCGCGGTAGCAGCTCAGAATGGATCATTTCAATGATTAAAAACATGCACGCACAACTTTTCCTGTTATTAAAACTGCCTATCTAATGTAAAGTCCGTAAGTCGTAAAATGACCACTCACAACAGACACGGAATTATCGCAATCACAGATAACGAATATTATTTGCCATTCATTTCGTGCGTGCAGTACTTCACACAATGACGTAATACATGCGAAGTACACAATTCACTCTTTCAGGATTCATTCTACTTGTCAAGAATGTGGAACGAAAACAAACGAAATTCGTGTATCTCCCTCTCTGTCGTACATGCATATTCAAACGACAGAGAGGGTAACATTCGAAATTAATTTGTTTTTGTTTCGCGGTAGCAGCTCTGGAGAGAAGCCACTGTAGTAACCCTTCAGTAGGATTGGTTAGATCATTTTACCCATTTTTTCCGGTACCATAACTTCTATACGCCTTTTTCTCTTTTATTAATTTTGCCACTCATATTCTTTCTTCTATTTATATTTCCTTTCGCAGATTTCCCCATTAGGGAAAGTTCCTAGACTCAAGCTCTCCGTTAGGTACTACGATGACGAGCAAAGCGAGGAGGAGTGTTAGTAGAACTGTGGCCCTACACTACAGCCACCAGAATCGAATATTAGAAGGGAAGGGCGACTAGCGCTAATGTCTTTTTGTTAAAAAAGCTTTTGGAACAATAATCTATTAGAGAGATACGTGAATGGAAACAAACGCGAGTAGGAAGAAACGCGAATTGAAATAAAAATATTGTGAAAAATAAATATTGGGTACATAAAGGAGCATACTCGTACCCAAACTACGTGACCAACTTTTTACAGTTTTCTACCCCCCTCCCACCCTCCGGTGACCAAGCGTAGTATATGCCAAGACCCCCACACTCCCCCTTTAGTTTTCACGTAGTATAATTTATCAATATTATTTTGCGGAATGTTAAAAAAATGGCTCTTTTTTGTATTTTCTCATATGGCCTTTAATGTGAGTCTGCTTCAATTAGAATGTTTCTCAAAAATATTCCGCTAGCTTGACGACCCCCCCTAAACGAGTCACGTAGTATGGGTACGTTCCCTAATCTACATCAGTATCAGTCTTTCGTAGCCGTGAATATCATTTGAGCTCGAAACACACAAGAGCGGACGCGGCGCGGTGCGGGGCGCAGGCGGTTTTGAATATTGATTTTTCCGAAACTGTCGATAGTGTCGATTACTGCTCCATATGTCACACACGCCGCCTCCGCTCCGCTATCCTGCGCGGTTTTTTTGGTGGGTCGTCCCCCGAACCGCGTTCGCTTTACCGAAAAATCGCCTCCGCCACGCCACGACGCTGCGCCGCGCTCTGTGCGTTTCAAGCTTTGATGCTTAAATTAGTTCTTTTGCTAGAAATTGTGATGGAAAAAAAATATTGTGAGTTTTTGACTTTTGTAGGTCTTCTCTGAAAACCTTAATCATCGCTGTATTTTTTCTCCATTACAATTTCAAGCTACAGAAACTAATTTTCGGCCTAGATATGCCGGATCCCGTTGTGTATGCAAAGTTCATGTTATGCCGCTTTAAAATGAGAGCGAAACGTTTGTATGGAGAACCGAGCTACCTGTGGACTCTTAATCGTCATCAACATCATATACAAAAACAGCTTTAATGCACGCTCACGACACATATACACACAAACAATGCTAAAAACTCAAAACGTGTGATTTTGACATAATAGCAAAAACATCGTTTTGGACTAGGCCGATTTGTGTGACATTGTCCTCAAATATTTAACTATTAATTTGTTTCTTTTTTATAGCAGTTGGATGTCTACTGAAATTGTGTTGAAGTGTTTCTTTTGAACAGGTATGTAAAACTCTGTTGTTTCCGAAACATTACAGTCCATCAATCAGTATTCTAATTAACGTGTCCAACTCCGCCGGATAATCAAGTATTTAACTAATGAATTAATAAATTGACGTCGAAAGACCGAACTTCCGACGTGATAGCGTTAATCAAGAGTGCGGGAATTTATGCGCGAACGCCGCTGAAATACGGCAAATGGTAGTCAACTACGACCACCGCATCCTCGAAAAAATACTGATTTCTTTATTCGCTTTCAAATGAATACCAACCCTAAGCGTGTTCAATAAAGGTTCACTATAGATTGACTTGGAAGTGGTGGATGGATCGTTTTGTAAATAGGACGGTATTAGAGAGCATGCCCAGTGATCTATAGATGGCGCGCGGAGCACGGTGCAATCTAAACGCGCTATGTAATGGTGGCACAGATTAGATTTTGTTTCAGAAGTTTCAGTAGCTGTGTAAGTGCGAAAAAAGAATTTGTTTTTGCTATTTGCCGAGTATCTTGTATATTTGACTTGTGTGATGTTGTGTGGTACTTTATTCTAAATGTATGTTACACACATACATACATTCTGTCTGACAAGTTACCTAGTGTCTGAGTCGTGTCCCAAACGTTTTATTTCAAACTTGCTGCCCCGGCGAACTTCGTACCGCTCCAGACCCGTTCCACTCAAAATGTAGGAGATTTTTTTTTAAATTTACCTATACATTAATGGTTATTCGGCTATTCGGAGCGAAGGCAAATTCAAAAAAACTTTATGCAGTTATTTACACCTTATCCTATCCAGATAGATTTTTGCTTTTTCTATTATAAAAATCGGCACAGACGTTCTTGAGTTAAGTAAATGGTGTAGCACGACTTTGTTACCTATATAGATTCTTTATAAGGCAACAATTTTATCTGGCAAATAAGCTGTTAGTTATAATTATCTATCACGTTGCTATGTATTTCCTGTTACCAGCTTGAGATTTTTCAAATTTGCCGCTGTTTTGTTGTGACACGACTCGCTGGGCCGACTCTAAGTAGCTGTTAAAAGTGCGAGGTGTCAAATTAGGTATATGAAAACACAACTTCGCATATCTCTTGTGGATGTTCGCCCTTAAACAACTGGGAATGAAATGTATTGCGCACATACTTTGAATCCCGAAAATTGATCTTATAATTCTTTATCTTATAAAAACCATTTCCTGGGGCTGTTATTTCTGGAATGAAATTTGTATCGGGTGTATGGTGCTATCTAAGGAGTAACTTGACCAAATTTTCTGAATGTATCTTTACGAAATCGGTATCATTCGTTCGCTCGTTTGTGTGGTGCATTTTGGTACGATTTTAACCAGAGGTCCAATTTGGGACGCGTTACGTCCATGTAATTAGAATGTATCAGACAATAAAACTCAAATCGGAGGTCAATCATCAATCGGAACTCAAATCGTTTTACATGAAGTCTGAAATCTGAAAGAAAATAGTGACAAATTATTCAAATACAAATAGTTTGTTTGTTCAACAATTTCAACATGGGTAAAATTGTACATAGACACAGATCTTAAATGTTACTTAATTAACAGCTATGTTGGGCCGCAAGGTATACAAATTATATCTATTAATAGACTGTCACTACGGGGGTGTGCAGTTACCATTAATTGCAGTCTGACATGAAATCATTAATGGTGTAATATGCTTTGCTCACAAAAAATTTAAGCAATTTGATTTTGAATTTCGATATATCCTCTGTATTCTTTATCTGATTCGGAACCTTGCAATTGCAGAACTTTTCAGCTACCGTTGAGTTATTATTTGACCAAAGTCTCAATAAACTCCTTATCTTGGCGAATTTAGATATTCGTGATTCACAGCCTTATCAGTCTTATCAGGTATTGTTGACGTCTGGAATTCGTGTGAAAACATAATTAAATCTTGATAACTCGCTTGCTGGGTCATACACAATAGTTATTTGTTCAACAAGAGAGCAAAGTAGATTTTTGCTGCGAGTGTTGATGTTGAGTCCCGAGCAAGGGAAAGATTCTATAATTGAATCACGAGCCTAGCGAGTGATTCAAAATCAGAATCTTAAGCGCAGCGAGGGACTCAAAGACACGAGATGCAAATATCTTTGCTCTCGTGTGATACATACAATTTTTCACCTCAGCGGCGACAACATATAACGCAAAGGAATAGTGACAGAGAGAATGAAGTTACGTAAACTAACCTACTATATGAAAATATTAAAAAGTAGGTTTTTTTCACGCTCACAGCAAAATTGCAACTGGTTTCAAGCAGTAAAACGAAAAAGTATTTTCTGCTATCCTATCCTAGGTATTTATTATAGTTAACGGCTTATGTGCAGCATGTCAGTTGTTTATTTTCTAACCCTCGACACGGAATGCAAAAGCCCCTCTTTGTTACAAGTTTAACATGTGTATGTGAGTGGTATCGTAGCTCTTAAACGGATGAACCGATTTGACTGTGTTTTTTTTTCTTTAGAGAGCAGGTTTTCTAGCGATGGTTCTGAGATGTTTTATCAAAATCGGTTCAGCCGTTTTTGATATATTGAACTTTGAAATTAAATTATCGGAGGCTTTTCAACTTTTCTGAGTTGGGGTCGGCAACGCGCTTGAGATTCTTCTGGAGTCGCAAGCGTCCATAGGCGACGGTGTCTGCTTACCATCAGGCAGGCCGTAAGCTTGTTTGCCACCGTCCAAGTATAAAAGGGCACATATATCCCACCCAAGCGTGCGCGTAGCTAATCTATGGCACGGTCGGCGTCGCTCGGTGTGTGTCCATAGATTTTCGTGGCTTGTATTATTGTAACTACAGTAACCACCACCACCACCACCATATCAGCCCTAGGACGTCCACTGCTGGACATAGGCCTCCCCCAATTTCATGGGGGGTAAATGCCATAATCGCCACGCTTGGCATGCGGGTTGGCGATCGCAGTATCTCCACCGTACTCTAGGAATGCTGCTGACCATTCCCCGGTGGTCTTGGTCGTAGTTTAAGGACATACCCGGGTCCTAACTACAGTAAAGACTTGTCTAATAATAAATACTATTCTGGAGTAACCGTGTTTTATTAGCTACCAATTCAATTGGCGGCTATACATTTTTTTCCACATGCATCAATCACTCGTGGAGACGGTTCCAATGAACCCAAACACAACGGGTTTATCTTGTGTAGTTTAGGAGATGCTACGGCCCACTCTTGTCCTGCAACAGATCAGCACACAAGCAAACATGGAACCATAATATTGCATTTTCATCGAACTTACATAAGTCATCATCCTTATAGCGTTATTCCCATTACAGTTGCATCCTGAAGGATGCCTGGGGTCCGCTACCTAATCCAAAGAATTGGCGTAGGTACAAGTTTTTACGGAAGCGACTGCCATCTGACCTTCAAACCCAAGAAACTAGACCTTATTGGGATTAGGCTTGTCAAGTGAGTGGGCAACTTGACTGTTAGAAGTTCTCAAGCCGCCCGGAGGCCTCTAACTTGGCTGAACGACTGCTATCATGGACAGCAACCGGGATCAACGGCTTAACGTGCCTTCCAAAGCACGGGAGCGCTCAGTTAGTAACCACTCAAACCGGTCACCCATCCAAGGACTGACCTCGCCTGACATTGCTTAACCTCGCATACAACAAGCGGTACGCGGGCGCCGCTGGGCCACGAACGCTCCTATTGAACGAGCCTCGAATCGAACTTACATAATATGCCAACTTAATTGATTACTGGCAAGTGGATGAAAAAGGATTGCAAATTTTGAAGACAAGTTACCTTTACATACGACATGTTCAAGTTAAATAAAATCTTGTAACAATTATGTTGAAGTTATGGTATGCCCTGAATCATAAAATTGAAGTTGTCTTTTCTACACATAGCAGGGAAAATAGATAGTCTTTGTGCGAGGTCGCGTGCGCCGGCGCCGTTAGCGGCTGCTAGAAATTTATAATGATCGATATTCGCCGCGAATGGACCTTGCTCCGGTTATGCGCAGGCGCGGGTCGACGCGTTTAGTGTTTGGTAAACAATTATTGTATATTTAATCTGTACTTATTCGTTCAGGCCGCAATCGGCCAGGACATCATCAATTTAAACCTGTGGATCTTCAGAGTTCTCAGTCTCGTTAATGACTAATCTACTGTTTTTATTCCCCGCAGGAATTCCTAAATGTTAAGAGATAGGTAAATATTGTTAAAATAAATAAAATACCTGTCCCAGATATTCATGCCGCCAAAAACGTTTTCATGTAAAATGTTGCCAAGACGAGACCATAATGGCTCGCACTGACAAAAATTAGCCAGATCTCATGTAGAACCAAGTTTCTAACTCTACACGCCCTAACTCTACAAACTACCACCACCATACCAGCCCAAGGACGTCCACTGCTGGACATAGGCCTCCCCCAATTGAATGGGGGCAAATGCCATAATCGCACGCACGTATCTCCACCGCACTCCAGGGATGCTGCTGCCCATCCCCCGTGGGACAAACTCTACACCTTATTCAAAATATGTGGCTTGGTCATTATGCTATCGTCACATGGGCGTAAGGTGAATAATTTATTCACTGTTCATTTACTCTGCTGTTATACAATAGTTCTTGTAGTAACTAACAGTTCTTTTAGTAGTTCGTTCGGCTCGCCCGCTGTAGGGTCGCGGTTCTACTAACACTCCTCCTCGCTTCGGTCGTCGTCGTACCTAAACTACCCCTTTGTGCCGTTAACGCAGCTATTGGGAAAATAAGTCTCACTACATCTGCCGCGGAACTTCTACCATTGGACTACTGGGAATGAACTGGAGAGTAGTACCGATGCTGGGTAGTTACTCCGCTTTTATAATTTATTCTCACGTTAAAATGGAAGCATACAGTAACCACATCGTTAACACCTACTTTACTATGTTATTTAGAGTCATTGACACTGCATCCCGTTAACGTAACAAAAGATAAACACTTTCGCTTTACTAATTAAAGTAACCACCTGACGGCTGACGTCTTTAGCATAATGACTGGCTATTAATTTGACCACTATGCGATCAGTATACAGATAGAAACTTAAGGCATTAAGTAATGAGAGTCTTGTATTAATATGTACTCCTTCTTATGCGAGAATTATATGAGTTAACGCTATGAATCAGCGCGCGAACTGAGATTTATAATTTTTTTTCAGTTAGTTATTAATAATGCATTATTATGTATTAAACTGTGTTTCTGGATGGAAAGCGATCTTTTGATGAGCGATAGCTGTCTATAATGTAAGCGATCCTTTATTTTACCTACAACACAGCAGAATTTGAATTTTTACAATGAATTACTATTAGACGAAAGCCAACCTTTACCAAAACAATTTCACTCGACCCCATAAAGAAAAGCGCCATATAGAAGCGTCTTACATTGACGCATTTTGTTTTTAGTTTGCACGACCAAGCAACTATATCTATGTTGGTTTTTTAGCGATAATTCTTCATCGTGTGAATCTATTTTGCAAATGTTTTCGATAAAGGTTCTGAAATTAAATATGAAATAGCAATGTATCTACTGAAATAGGGCAAAGTAAGAAAGAAAACTATTGTAAAATTTTCCGAAAGTTGAAAATCTGATTTTGTATCTTTGTCATATTATTTTATAGTTTTAGGGTACTTACATTTACTTGCACTTTTATAACTTTTATAACTAACTAAGGAAACTAAGATTGCAGGTCCCCAACACGGTGGACAGGTAAAGATCGCGGGCGTCCGCTGAATGCGGGCGGCGCAGGATCGGTCATTGTGGAAGTATTTGGGGGAGGCCTATGTCCAGCAGTGGACGTCCTTCGGCTGGCATAATGAAAATTATTATATTTCTTAGTGTTGCCAACCGAAGAGAAACAGAGAATCTGGAGTTAAGATTGCAGGCCTAGATCCTCAGAACCTTTTTGCCATTAGGTGACCGTTTACTGCGTAAGTATCATAAAAAAAAACAACTTTTACCAATCCAATCCCAAGGAAGGAAAATATCAGTCGGGACAATACGCCACCGGGATAAGTGCGCCTTTCATTAAAGATATCAAAAACTTACGTTACTTAACATTCAAAATATCGAACTCTTACACTCATGCAACAAACCAAATAAAATAAGCGTGTTGTTCGAATGTTTGATGTTGCAATATTTGTAATTTTCGATATATTTTACGAAAGGCGTACGACTTATGCTGCCCTCTTATTCACAAACTGTCGCGTTCTCATCTATCACCTCACACCTCACCCGCTTTTTACCGACTTCTATAGAAGGAAGGAAGGAGGTACTCAGTTTGTCTGCATGATCGCTTGTTCTTTTTTTTATGTATGTATGTTCCCCGATAACTCTTGACCACATTGGCCGATTTTGATAAATCTTTTTTTGTTTCAAAGCAGGTACCCCCACATTGGAGCCATATAAATTTAGTGAAGGTCTGATGATGGAAGGAATCGAGGGAACTCCTCGAATTTGATAGGCACGCATTTGCCGATTTCGGTATTTTCTGTAGGTAACCAAGCATTGGCTCACGGAAACCACAAATTGTGGCATAGTAAGTACAAAATTGGAGTCGGCTTATTTTGGTATAAATTCATCTTCATCATCATCATGTCAGTCGAAAGACGTCCACTGATGGACTTAGGCCTGGTATAAATTTTTATATAGAAATTGTCAAATGTCATTTGTCTAATTTTTACAATTTCCATATAGAAACGGCTGAGGTGTGAGGTGAGAGGTGAGGACGATTTGGTTTGTAAAAAACTCTCTGGGTGGGGCATAACCTTTGTTATAATAAGAATAAAAGGTTTTACTAATAACGGTGAAGTACATTTTGAACTCCTAATTACTAATGCTCCAAGCTAGTTCATCGACCTGTAAGATTGAACAATGCACAAGGGCAGAGATAGCTAGACTTTAGTCTATTGTCTACGGCTTATCTAGATCTGTACCATTTTTAATTGTAACGACTGTCACGCTTTCGTGGTGTACGCACTCGCGAATTTGCACGAGGTGCGAATGTCGGTAACGCTAGTGAAAATGTAGTCTACAGTACAGTGATTTATTTATGGTCATGAAACTTTTAAATCTATTTTGTAGATTGCAGTACGTGATAACTGCAGCGCTCGTGGCCCAGCGGCGCCCGCGTACCGCGTGCGGTATGCGAGGTTAAGCAATGTCGGGCGGGGTCAGTCCTTGGATGGTTGACCGCTTTGAGTGGTTACTAACTAAGCCCTCCCGTGCTTTGGAAGGCACGCTAAGCCATTGATCCCGGCTGCTGTCTATGATAGCAGTCGTTAAGCCAAGTTAGAGGCCTTCGGGCGGCTTGAGAACTTCTAACAATCAAGTTGCCCACTCACTTGACAACCCTAATCCCAATAAGGTCTAGTTTCCCCCTTGGGTTGGAAATTCAGGTGGCAGTCGCTTCCGTAAAGACTAGTGCCTACGCCAATTCTTGGGATTAGGTAGCGGACCCCGGGCATCCTTCAGGATGTAACTGTACTGGGAATAACGCTAGGATGATGATGATGATGATAACTAAATGTACTTAGTACCCAATATAATTGAATATTATTATTAATATTCCATTATGTAATTCAATTCTTCATTCGTTCACTAGCTTGATGGGTTGACGATGCGAGTCGAGTATGAGGCAGGTCACGCGGTTTTATCAGCGGATGACTGAAAAATTATGATACAATTTACACATATCAATAAACATTATATGGATAATCAGATAGTAAATGAGCTCCTTGGTTAATTAAATTATTCATAAATTCACCAGATATCAGAATACTAAAAAGGGCTAAACATTGTATAGGATTAACTTTTTCTGTTGTCCTAAGAACATCTCTTGTCTATAATATACCTCATCTTCTCTATCCATCAATCGATACCAAGTTCTGTATCTATTTTTAAGATGGTCTACTTTCTAATACAAATAAACTTAAAATTAATCTAGCTGAGCACGAAATTCACCCGCCGCGATATCACTAGGAAAGTGTTAATAAGCCAAGTCACAGCACTTTTTTCCAATTTATCAAAAGATCGATCGATCACGTGTTATATAGTGAAGCTGTGTGAGCAGCAATTAAAATCTAAGCGGATCTTCGAGCGAAAACACAGCGGTCAACGACTCAGCACGCTCTCATTCCTACATATGACCTACCCCTCATAACCGTATACCCAGTTAGCTGCAGAGATGTAGCGTAACAATTATTAATTGCGAATTAACATACGAGATCGCGTAAAAAGCAAAGATCGATGCACACGACCGCCCACTAGAGCAACCAACCGACCGTAGAGGAATGTGGATGAAATATAGTGGTCAGGTTTTAATTAATTTTGCTTCGGTGAAAATGCGAATCTGGAGTGAGTTATGGCCTGGGAGCTGGGACGATAGAGTACACAATAGTTTGGGAAATACTGGAAAATAAATTGATATGACCAGAAACAAAATAAGGTACCATCAGGCGGGCCGTACGCTTGTTTGCCACCGACGTGGTATAAAAAAGGTAAAGGTACTAGTTTCTCGCTGTACCGGCCTGATGGGTCATACGCTGCCGACGAAGCTTTAGGTTTAAAATACTCTTCAAGGTTTAAGGTCTGATTTATTTAAAAATTTGACAGCTTACATGTATGAATTGTCAAAATAGGTGATGGATGGAAGAAAGCGTTCCAGCTCACTTTTTTAACTACACAGTTTTCACCGAAAATCATAAATGATCTCACGCTAAACTGAATAAAATTGAGCAAACTCCCATCTGCTTTCCATAATTATTATAACATAACTTAAGCCTAATAAACCAACTTTGAACATTCTATTTACTATTAAATCCATACCCGTTTCTGTGAGCAGTCGGAAGAACCTGTAGCCTCGGTAGTGCAAGCACTTGACAGAAAACAATTACCTTCCCTTGATACCACTTTAGCAACAAATTAATAATAAAACTTAAGTGCCCATACCTTAGTACTTTTCAACAACAAACATTTACACAATTTATAGCTTTATACCATCTCGAGCTAAAGTCTAAAATAGTACACATATTTTTACCTCCGATCACACGCATACGCCATTTCGGAACGAGCAGAGGTGCGCTGGCGGCGCGATTGTACCCAATTATATCAACTAACTGGGGATGGGTTACAGAGCAGCAATTAAAGGATCTAGATCATTGTAATAGAAGATCAGGTAGATGAGGCATTGACTGATGATTTGGTGAATTCCTACATAATAGCACCAGTAGTGATAAATGACCTGACGGTTTTGCACTGTTTGCAGTCTAAGTACCGGCTTGCAAAAATTTACTGGGATTTTAGGGAAATTACATGCAAGCAGGTCTCGGCAGTGCATTCCCTAATCCTATATATGAATTGTTGGATGGTACGATTTAAGTTGTTATGCATATTTATTTTTCCTTAATATTGTCTAAGTTTTTGTGTTTTCAACCAAAATTGGTCCAACAGAACGCTTATGCGATCGCTCAGACAGTTTTTCTTACAATAAGTCTGTCTTAGGTACTGTAATGACCATACATACATAGCTTAGTTAATGTAGTGTATAACGTATTGAAAAATGATGTGATAGTTAATGCCTATAGAGGATATTGGAAAAATGAGTCTGAGTCGCTTTGCTGCGGCGCTTATCTTTTAAGCTTGATCGTCGCACTGAATGCACCAGAAGATTCAGAAGCTAAACATTATATGATTATTTGCTTGTTTAATAGAAACAGACTAGTCATTTCTTCGTCATTTGTTTAGGTACTCAATATATATATATAAATATAACAATTTTGAATTACAATAAAGAAAGAACAAATAAAACTAAAAGTAAAGGTAAAAATATTGCCCTAGATCGCTGCCAGGCGGTAGTGTGCCACGTTGTAAGGCAATGCTGATTCTCCTTTGTTTTGGTAAATATTAGGATAAGAATGTGCAGCGCTCGGTAATTTAAGTATTATCAATTAGTAAGGATTGCCTAAGCGAGGTTGCGTCCGAGCTACCGGTGCGGGTCGCACTTTATCGATGTTTTAAATAGTTTTTAGCAAAGAAACACAATGTATACATTCTCTACGTCATCTAATAAAATATATGTTAGTGAAAGAATGTGAGACGCTGGGTAATTAAAGCAGTGTCACAGCGAGGATGTGTCAGAGCTACCGGCGCGGGCGCGGCTAATATTTTATCTTCGCGGTCTTCATTGCGATCGCGGGCGGGCCGCAGTTTATCGATGTCTTCGATATTTTTTGATAATACACTATCATATTCAATTGGCACTATATAATATAAGAAAAGTGATAGAGATAATGTTTCAGGCTTCAGTCGTACAAAACAAACATTTTCGAAAACGATTCATTTACTCTCGTGTATGTAAAAAGAAGAAGCAGACATGATATATGAAATACGAGTATGTTGCGGAAATTGTGTTTTTAAATATTGCCTAACTGAATTTATTGCTAGACCAGGTCAATTGAGGTGTGCAATAATAGTACATTACTACAGAGGCCGGGATGAAAGGGGTTGCCGGCCGAAGACATATAGACGGCCGAGCGAGGCGAGGTCGGATAGGTCTCAGGCGGGCAACCCCATATTTCCCGCCGAGGTATGTATAGTGCTTTTCTCAAACATGCAATGAAATAAACAACAAAAAAATCAAAGTTTTATTTTCAATACGCATAGTGGCAGAATGACATGATGCCTGTGCCACAAATGTATGTGGAATGGAAATTAAAAAAGAGGAATTTGCCGGCCTAGGCCTGCAACATTTGTATGAAATTGCATTAACGACCTCTTGTCCTAGCCGCACCTGAAACGTCATACTTCGCAGCCTGTTATAAGGAACATAACATCAATATTTCATTGCATGTTTGAGAAAAGAGTATTGTATTGTATTGAAGTGTCATATTTATAAACTTTATGTACAGATGTAGTGACACAATGCTTTCCCAACGGTTAAACTCGGAATAACTCATTGAAACGTACACGGTGTAAGTTTGTCTAGCTCATATTTTTTTAAATCTCCTCTCAATCCCACAAAGGTTGGCTGGAAGAGATTCCTCATAGGGATAAGTTCGCCTTTGTACTCTGATCTTGTGTGACATGCATATGTCTTAAACTGTTATTGTGTACAATAAAGTGCTTACATACATTCATACATACATACATAACTCTAGACCCGAAGTGGCTATCAATTATCGTATTAAATTATTGATGTCTGTTAATTTGAAACTTTAAATGTCTAAATGAAAGCTAGTAGTATTATGCTATTTGACATGACAGATGTTACAAGTAAATTTTTAACAAAAAAACACCCACTCCAAACTTTGCCTGACCCCATCCTCCTGCTATATAATTTGAGTTCCTTCGATCTAGCCTTACTTACCCCATCCTCTTGGTATATAATTTGAGGAGATCCCTCGATTTTTCCAGATCCCGTCATCAGATCCAGACTTGGTAACAATGGGACCAACTAGAAAACACACCCTTTCAAACAAAAAAAGAATTTTTGAAATCGGTCCACTAGTCTCCGAGTAATCGGTGAACATACAAAAAAAAACCGATGAATTGAGAACCTCCTCCTTTTTCGATGTCGATTAATAAAAAATACGGTAATTGATTGACACTTCTTTAGGATACCGAGTTTAGCCGGTGGGAAAGCATTATTCATTATATACATCCATGAGTCTTTGTTCAAATGCAATTTCAACATATTGTTAGGGCGGGATTGTGAAAAAAAGAGTGGAAATAGAAAGTCATCATCGTTTTGTGACAGCCTTCACTCCTGCGCTACTCCAAGTTCAGAACACGAAGCTCGATATCGACATTTTTCATTACCGCCCGCTACCACCACTAAAACAAGTGAAAGAGGCGTGCACTGGTTGTTCTCATTAATCTTTCATTTCTACGTTATATTATTAGAGAAACGAGTTTGCACGGATGCTGGGGGGTTGGAGGGTGGGAGAAGGGGATTGAACCCGCGTGAACCCTGGTAGCACCTGCCACGTCCGGTTCGGAGGCTCGTTACGATTTTCTTAGCTTGAGGTCAACTTGGTCTATAAACGGTTACAATTGGAATATCTAGGGATTATTTTGAGGTCGTGAGTACAAAAATCAAAACCCGGCTAAGAGCCGGGTTTAAAAAAATACAGTTTTATGCAAAATAATAGCAGTTATTTTATGCTAGAGTAACTAGAGTCAACTATTTCTAACAGTATTATAAATAAGACAATCATGGTTTGCAATAGGCGGCACATTTACCAGAGCCTCAACCAAATAAATGAACCAAGTAGTAGGATGAAAATCAACAACATGTCCCAATGATAAACCATTAGAAAAGTTATATATTTTCTGGATGTGATCAGTGAAGTCTGTGAGGCATTGATTGAAAATAATGGACAATACTGAATTGAAATATTTTACCCTATTTTGTTTTTAATTGCATTCTTTAGTTTTATGAGAATTGCTACTAGGAAGTAAATAAGCCGGTTTTCGTGTTTATATTTATTCCAAAAACCTAATCTACGAATCTACAAAAAACATCTATAATTATCGAAACTGTTTACTGTAGAGGAAGGAGAGCAACCGAACAAAATTGTATTACTCGTACGTCCGGGTAAGAGTAAGATTTTTTTTTCCAAGCTAAAACGGAGACGCTTCGCGCTTGCATGGTCAATTATCTATCTCCATGTACATCCTAATACGAGTATATCTTATCGTATATGTCTCAGAGTCACTTTAAATCGTGCGTAACACACTTCCAGTACATTTATTGCTTTCCAAGACATTCTAGCTGCTTTAATTAAAAATAATTTGTAATGTACACCGCGGTCAGGCGCTCCTTAATCGGTCAGGCCTATTGATTTCAAATTTATATCGTTTAGATCAATGTGTGTCGTTGCTTTGCGTCGCAATTTGTTTTCTTGTGAGGACTCTCGTTCTGACACTTATAACTGGAACACACGTACGCATCAGGTAATGGACCAGTGGACCATTTTACGCTGCTACGACTTGGGTAAGGACCAAATTCGACAAAAAATTGTCATACATACTCTTTATATGCGTGTTTTTCTAGTCACAACAGAATTAGTTAAATTGTAGACGAATTAAAAGCCTTAATGGTGTTCCAAAAACTTGGTCCTTACCCACTTACAGACAGTTTTACAATTCTAAAAGTCCAGTCGTTTATTGGTCAAACGCCTCAATATTGCCAGTTTAGAGTTGTAAAACAGTAATGTGTAGCTTCGAGAAACGGGGGCCTAGCTAGCAAAATAGGTTTAATGGTAATGTTTTACGGTTGAAATGGCCCAAAATCCCAGACCTAAAATGTGTTAAATCATCATCATCCACTGCTGGACATAGGCCTCCCCCAAAGAATGCCACAATGGCCAGTCCTGCGCTACCAGCGGACTCCCAACTGGCGGATGACTTCAATTTTATGTAGGCAAGATACTCGTACATTTTGCGAGGCCCTCTGCCTGCTTCAGAGTTTTCAGCGCGTTCACTGTTTTAAGTAGTGGCGCGAGGCCCTCTGGGACGCGAGGCCGTAGGCGGTGGCCCACGTCGCCCACACCTCACGCCGCCTCTGACCTTTACCAGGTCATCAGTCCATCCATCAGTCTTACCCACGCTGCGTTGTGTTAAATATCAAATGATAGTTTAGTTAGTTAGTTTTACTAGGCGTTTTCCGCAAGTCGACATCTAGCGTGCCTATTTTGCGTGAAAGGGGTAGCGCTACTCTAACCACCCTAGCTCCTGTATGAAGTTTACCAAAGATTTGGTAATATCAAATTATATTCCGTACATATATTTTTTTAAAAGCCGGTGTACAATCCGGGGATTGAACCAACAATTTTGCTTCCCCGTAGATTACCGTTTGATAACAGGTTTTTTACAAATAATAATATTTCTCCCTAGTTAACTCTGTTAATAAATGGGAAATCATTCTCCTCGCAAAAAAAAACCGCCGTTTATCAACGAGGAAGAATCTTTTCTTTGTAGCTTACCCGGTTTTCAAATGAGATTTAGTTTTCTTCGTATTAATTAATACTACACGTAGAGACCTGAGATTTTAACGAGGAAAATGATTTCCCATTTCATAACTGAGTAGCGAGTGAGAATTATTTTTCTTTTTAGATAACCAGTTAGTTATCTTACTTGGTGATCTACGGGGGATGAAGGATCTCATTGAAACCACATTGCGACGTTAATTGTTGAGCCAAATTGGCCTCTCGTTCTGAAAAACGTTGCAAATGGGTGTCGGGCCTTACAAGGAAACATGGTTTCTTGCGTCGCGGGTTGTGGCAGTCTTTATGTCTTCACTTGTGACGGTGAGTAACATACAGATAAAGTGAGAAAAGTTTTTCTCCGTCAAAGTTTTTAATGACATTGACATAAAATTGATTTTTTTTTATTGATTATGGATAAGGTTTTTTACTGTACATCCGGCAGGAGAGAGCTAAATTACTGGACCAGAAATCCAAACATTTTGGAAAGCTATGCTATCTCACCTCTTCTATTAACTTAAATTACAAAATCCCATCTATGTTGATATACCTTGAAGAGCGTTGTCTCTTGACACAGGCACCTTATTTGCTTAAAAATAGACACATAATACATAATATTGTAAAATTTTCGAGCTTATGAATAAATAATTATATTTATATTATTATACTTAAATAAACTCCTTACATAAATAGGAAGAGAGTGACGAGCATTTCCCATCAGTTTGTTTTTCTCATATCATAAAAGCGTTGGCAGCGCGCTTGATATTGTTCTGCAGTCACTAGCGGCCATAGTCAACGGTGTCTGCTTACTTATGCGGGTTTGCCACCGTCCTAATATAAAAAAGTTCGTTTTCTGGGCTGCTAGTCCTCTAAATGACAGACGTTCCTGGGCAGTGATATCGTTTTTAATGTTTACAGTACATAAGGTGCTACTTTACCGCACGAGTGCGGTAATCAGCAGATTACGTGCATACGCCGGAACTTTAAAGAGCCATATGTACTGTAAAACGTTGTACGATACACGTGCGAATAGGTAATTCGCAACTCGTGTCGATTTAAAACACTCCCTTCGGTCGTGTTTTAATTTATCACCACTCGTTGCGAATTTCCTGTTCTCTGCACTTGTATCGTAATGTACTATTACAGTACATATGGTGCTACTTTACCGCACGACTGCGGTAATCAGCAGATTACGGGCATATGTCGAAACTTTAAAGAGCCATATGTACTGTAAAACGTTGTACGATACACGTGCAAACAGGTAATTCGCAACTTGTGTCGATCCTATGTTACGTATTCCGTAATTTAAGAGACCGAGACATTAAACTGGGCAATCACATGCCGGGGATAGCACATTTTAATTCTTAGGGGGTCATTCTGTTTGCTTGATGACCCTGCACAAGACTATTTTCATAGTTAAGAGGAAACGGGCAATTTCACATAAACCTTTGAGTTTTTTCGCAGCTGTATGCAGGTTTCCTCATGATGGTAAACTTCACCGAAGAGTTAACGGTAAATATCAAATGAATTAAGCCGGGGTTAGAACCCACGACCACTGCTTTAGAGCCGTATGCTTAAACCACTAGACTACCGTATTAGCTTTCTGTTTGGGTAATAGTAATACAAGGGGAAATTATAGCAAGCAAAATCGCGGACCCATGCTAGTCCGAAGCACGCGCTACGCACTTAGCCTATATATCAAAAAGCCTCCCGTCTATCTCCTTCCTACAATCGAAGTAGAAAATTAAATTCTTCCAATAAGCAGTAACCTTATAATGCTGCTTGCACTATTAATTATATTTCATGCTTTATGTCAATGACGGTAAGGTTGAAAATAGTTTCTTATTGTTGTGGGTGGTTGTTGGGGTTGCAATAAATCAGGTCGGCTAATAATCTGCGCAATTGATTTACTTCATTGTAAACAATTTGCAGGTTGCGTCGGGTATTGTTGGCCAGTGGGCATTGTGGTAAGGTGTCGTGTAGGGCCCGCATTGTGAACGGAAACTGTGGACTCTCTCTCACTGAATTTGCAATGAGATCAGTCCACAAAAGGTTTAAAGGGGCTCAAGGGGGGGTCATTTATTAAATATCTATGTACAAACCATAAAAAGCCTAAAAATTTAGCACGCAACTAGACACACAACTTTTTGCGAAAATGATTTTATCGCGGTCGAACAGAGGTCGAAAAATGGTATCTGCGGCTAAGGGCTTATAGTAGGGGAGCCTAAGAGAGGATTTGGGGATTTAATCGAGCGCAGCAGATTAACATACAGAGGGATACCTGGTCCCTTTGCCCTCTAACTCTATAATATGATCGCGCGTTTAGGGCATCACCCTAAGCTCGCGTCACACTCTAATCGCCAGATTATTGAACGGGAGTTTCGGGTCTACTTGAAGTCCCCTGTGAATATCTGGCGCGTTCGATTTTCTTTTCCCTTACAACACCACTAGTTTGTGCCCTTCCATACGGCCACCCCACCGTCCAAACCGGCAGATTTAGACACGTCCATTATTAGACACATGGGGTGTATACACTATCAATATCTAACGCGCTCGAGTGACTGTTTCTTTCTTACCTACTTATTATTTTACATGGAGGCGCTCCCCTAACCAACGGAGAAGTACACATCATATAACCTTTTTTTTCAACCATCCAATCTTCAAAATTCAGTAGGTCCCAACGACGCTTGAATAAATCCACATTAAGGGTGCCTTTCCACCAGAGATGTGATATGCTACGTTGCTATGGATGCGTTTGAATCCACCAATCATATTCATTGGTCCACATAGCGTAGCACTGGTGGAAACGGGTTTTCGTAGCGTAGCTTACACATCCTCGCAGCATAGCTGCATAGCACATCTTTGGTGGAAAGGTACATTTAGCATCGTGGGCTCCCCTACTCTTAAGTATCATAATTAGAGCAAATTGATTTGCTATCTAACATGACACAACAGTTTCACTTTAAACATTTTGGATGGAGGCAATATTGAGGAAAGGATGAAGGTAAGAGGTAAGAGATGAACAAGAAGGAAGATTCCTAGAAATACTACAACGTGCAAGAAGACGTCTATAATTTCGAAAAAAAAATGAAAATGGAGTCTAATACTCGGCTCACAAGGTCGTAGTCTTTTTACAAGCTTTTATTTAACTTGTACTGTTGGTATGTAAGTATGTAAATATGTAAGTTGTCATCAAAAGCAATCCTTTTTCAGTCACTTGCCGGTATCCGTTTGAGCTGAAATTTGGCATACTTATGGAAGTTCGGTGACAATGCAATATTGTGGTAACACCGAGCTAGTCTGACGATGGAGACGGAAGGTGGGTCATAGCAACTCCTAAACTATACAAGATAAACTTTTCGTGTTTGGGCTCATTCGAATCGTCTCAACGAGTAATGAAGGTATGGTGAGCAAAACAGGGTACAGTCGGAAAAAAAAACTTGTACCAAAAATGAAATTCTTGACAGTAACTTATTTATACTACGACGGGGGAGAAACGAACCTGATGGTTATATTTAATGTATGATTATGATTGTTGGATCTAATGCGCAAAGTCCATCTTTTCGTATACCAGTGTGGTGTCCCTACGCGTAGTGTTGAGTCCCCAATTACCGGGTGTGAAGCGGCAGTATTAATTGCATGCATGCTTTATGCGCGGCGGGCAGTGGGCATGAGTTCGGCCGCGGTCAATAATATACTGTTTTCTATTACCAGTGGAGTATACCATAAAGTTTTATTATTATTACATATACCTGTACTTATAATGATTTTGTGTAGGTACCTAAGAGATTTTGACGATTTATGTATTGTAACCTTACTTTAAACTTGATCAAAGATATGACGTTTTTAGGGTTCCGTAGTCAACTAGGAACCCTTATAGTTTCGCCATGTCTGTCCGTCCGTCTGTCCGTCCGTCTGTCCGTCCGTCCGCGGATAATCTCAGTGACCGTTAGCACTAGAAAGCTGAAATTTGGTACTAATATGTATATCAATTACGCCGACAAAGTGATAAAATAAAAAGTGGAAAAAAATATTTTATTAGGGTACCTCCTGTATACGTAAAGTGGGGAGTGATTTTTTTTTTCATTTTAACCCTAACGTGTGATATATTGTTAGATAGGTATTTAAAAATAAATAGGGGTTTACTAAAATCATTTATTGATAATGTTAATATTTTCGGAAATAATCGCTCCAGAAGTAAAAAAAAATGTGTCCCCCCCCCTCTAACTTTTGAACCATAAGTTATAAAAATATAAAAAAAATCTCAAAAGTAGAACTTTATAAAAACTTTGTAGGAAAATTATTTCGAACTTGATAGGTTAAATAGTTTTTGAAAAAATTACAAAAATAATTTCTGAACTAAGTTTGTAATTTAACCGTATAAACAGGTGTTTATTGTACCTGTCATTTCTACAAAATCACAATGAAATGACGTGCTTTCAAATAAAGTAAAACCTGTGGGCCCGTTTTTAGGGTTTTGTGTTTCTGTACTTAATATGTCAACTTAATGTGACGGACGGAAAACTACGGAACCCTACACTGAGCGTGGCCCGACACGCTCTTGGCCGGTTTTTTCAGCTTGCTAACTATTTATCTCTCTTATTTTGTGCCTCTTCGACGTATATCGTCTCCAATGAGGTCGCCAAGTGCCTAGGTATAATACATTATTAATTACTTTAACAAAAATTTGCACTTTATAGTATAATATAACGCAAACGGAATCAAAAAATGGTTAATGAAACAACATTACTTTTAAACGAGCTATCCTAAGATATCCCACACAAGGAAAAAGTTGCACCCCCACTTTACGTGTAGGGTATTACAAAATGCATACTACTTAACAGAGTGTTTTTAACGTATTATAATAAGTTTCTGATTCGACTATCAACCCCATTAGGTATTTGATTTACACGAACTATTTATTTAATAATAATAATAATAAACATTTATTTCAGGCCTGGAAAGCCCATAAAATTGTTAAGTACATGTGAACCTGAATCTATGTTAGTCTCATTTTACATTACATTATATAAAAATGAGTATACATTAAGTCAAATTGACATTATAAAATTAAATTAAATTAAATTATAAAATTAATTATTTATTTATTGTTGAACGCGAAGTTCACGACTTTCCTGTATCAAACGCATATAACCATTTCTAACTCATTTCTTAAATTAAACCTACAGGTTAAATAATACCTACGTAAAATTAAATTTATTCTGATTCACGAACTAACCGTAGCTACATACCTTCACAGAGATGCGACTACCAAATAGGTACATATATAAATATTAATTAAAAATATATTTATAAAACGTATAATTATTCACTCTCATAAGAATCAAAATCAAATTATTTATTCTGTAAATAAGCCACAAGGGCACTTTTACATTAATATATGTAAATACGCATTAGCTTAAGGAAAGTTGTGTTGAAGATGATTTCATAGCTTTTAATTAAAATACCTCGCTTTTGCATTTTTAAATTTAAATGTTAAGTAACTACCTAGGGCCAGTTTGAAATTCATAATGAGGTAGGTCCTCGGTATGTCAAAAAGACATCCCCACTTCGCATCTCTGTTTCTCAAGATCCAATGAAGATATAAAAGTGAAAGGATATCCTTTTTTTATTAAAAATGGGATTGCTCTTGGCCAGCATGTAATGTTTGTAATGTTTTTGAGCAAACTCGTCCCTTGTTAGTCTGTTGGCAAAATTGAAGATACAGTGAAACCTCACATCGTTTCTAATATCATGATAAATGACCAAATTCCACACGGGCCAGAACATCATTAAGATCTAATTTCTTCTAATAAACGTAAATAAATCAGTTTGTTATTTCCGACACGTACGAAAAGCAATCACCGTTGCAAGAGTGCAATAAAATGTAAAACCGTGTTCTGTGAACATTGAACATTATAAAAATCACCCAGGCGCGGCCGCACGCGCTTAAGCAAGAAAAAGTTCTGATAATGTATGAAGATAATATGACACTTGTAAAACAATAGAGAATCAACTCGAAACACGCTCGTGCAATTTTGAATTCAATCAGGTTTAATAAAGGTTTAATGTGGCATAGCGTTGTTTTGTAACCTAGTGCTCTTCGGTGTTGAAAGTGCGAATATGACCCCAGTGATGGGAAAAAATGGCGCGTGCTTAGTTATTATGAGGGATGTTAAGATGGTTATTAATGAATGAATCGAAGCGAGTCATTTAACAATAATGTTGTTTACTGATGTGTGTTTAATGCATGTGTTTTTAAGTAGGACGTGCTTGCATTTGACCCTTGGTTTTCAGGCTTATGGGTAGTCTCAGAATGTCGGATCATGATTTTACAGAGTAAATGTATAGTGACTTATCATATTTTTTACTAACATTAAAATATTATTATTATCATCATTGTGCCGTAAAATATTTTCAGCATAAATAACAGTCAGAAGATTGTGTAAATGTAGTTGTAGTCAAATATACTTTAAGACACGGCTGGCTAGACGGATGCGAGTTTCATGGTTTAAATTGGTTGACGACCTGTTTAGCCTAGTTGGTAGTGACTCTGCCTCCGAAGCTAGAGGTCCCGGGTTCGAATCCCGGCCAGGGCATTTATTTGTGCATTTTTCACGGATATTTGTTCTTGGGTCTTGGATGTTTTCTATGTATTTAAGTATGTATTTATCTATATAAGTATGTATATCGTCGTCTAGTACCCATAGTTCAAGCTTTGCTTAGTTTGGGACTAAGTCAATTTGTGTAAGATTGTCCCCCAATATTATTTTTATTTTATTAAATGAATTTTCATCATTCATTTAATTTTCAAATGAAAACTGTCGTGATTATCAACATTTATTAAACAGATTCGAGTAATAATTGATGACATGTTTCGAAATTATTGTGAGTCTTATACTGCTATCATCATCATCATATCAGCCGAAGGACATCCACTGCTGAACATAGGCCTCCCCCGAAGAGTACCAATATGACCGGCTTTGCGCCACTCGCATCCAACGGACGCCCGCAACCTGTACCTTGTGAGGGTTGGCAGTTCGCACTGCTACTGGGTCTGGGCTTATTTATTAAATCTGCTCACAAACATTCACAAGAATCGGTAGAGAAATGCGACCTGTAGATATGAACAGCCTGAAATCCGGACGTACGAAAGTATTTTAGCCGAAACTGAAACGGAGACCTTCGTTTCACTTGGTCAATTAATTATTAACCTATTGATTTATTTATAGGAGAACCAACAGCAATAAAACTAAATAACTAACAACATTATTAGTTACAGCAGAGCCAATTACAGGATCTCACATCGACAATTACATACCTACTACTACTAAAAATATATCACAAAGCCAACTACGTCCATCCTATACAATATCATGTCTAATAACAAATCATAGGTTTCTTCAGGAAACGTCCATCAACTTATTTCACCGCGAACAAGAAATTACCTCGAAGACACACCATTACCAGCGATTTCCTCCTCTTCCGGTACAATCGGCAAAAACGGCAAAAACTGGTATCGTAGCGCGTGCCCGGCGCGTGGCATACACTCAATTACAGTTCACCTTTATTACATGCGTTCGTTAGAGCGATAGAATGCGCAGCCGAGTGTATCGCCGGGTCAACGGGGTTTCGCTTGTTAGGGGAGGGTTTCTTGAGATTGTTTAGGGTTCCTGGTAAGTTAGGTGTGGGTAGCTTGTACCTCTTTTTTATATGACAGTGGCAGACAAGCTGACGGCCTGATGGTAAGCAGACACCATCTCCTATGGACGCTTGTGACTCCAGAAGAATAACTTGTGTTAACAGCTAGAGACATATGCAAGTCCCACCTTCAAGACAGCGCATCCTCGGGAGCTCTGGTGACCTTACTCACCTCCAGGAACACAACAACACAACAACGCATGGAGGTACTTCCTCAGCTGGGCTGCTCCAAATATGAGCGAGATGACGTTTCGCTGTGCCCTACCCAGTGGCGGAGCTAGACCCAAATTTTATGTGGGCAAGATTAATTTTTCGGGGCCCTCTGGGGGCTTCGGGGCGCGAGGACTTCTGGACCGCGAGGCCGTGGGTGATGGCCCACGTCGCCCTTGCCTAATGCCGCCTTTGGCCCTACCTCTACAAATTCTTTTGGTCCTTCTGCTCGGACGCTGCGGTTGTGGAATGGTCTCCCTGCCGAGGTTTTCCCGCGGAACTACAGTATGGGATTCTTCAAGGAAAGAGTATATAAATTTTTAAAGGGTCGGCAACGCGCATGTGACACCCCTGGAGTTGCAGGCGTCCATAGGCTACGGTGACCGCTTACCATCAGGCGGGCCGTACGCTTGTTTGCCACCGACTGGTATAAAAGTTCGGGTCTAGCGCACTTCCATGGTGTCCATATGCCCGGTCAAATTAGGAACGCAAAGACACGTGCGAGCGAGATGTCATGATTTGCTGTAAAACATCGATTTTCTTAGACAAAGAACCTCATGTGCATACAGATTTATTTGCTAGAACTTTGCTTTATATTATGACATTATGTAAATTATTACATTTGACCGCTATCTACGTAGTTCGCTCCCTCCCTTAATTGCCTTTATATATGTATATATATAATAGGGTATATATTTATTATCTATTTATTTATTTAGATTGTGTTTTCCATTTATTATAAGCGGATGCTGTCCCCGCCCGTGTTATGGGACGCACACAGAGACCCGCCAAGGTGCACAGGGACTATAATTGTTGGTTGATGGAAGCTAAATGAACCGGGTTATTTGGTGAGGATGATGGACTAATGGCTGGGCTATTAGTAAGATATCCGACGCCAGCCTAATAAAACGGTCTCACATTTATTATTATTATTCGCTTAAAATTCATTAATCGCCTTAGGGGATGCTTTTGATAAAAAGTTGTCTCTTTTGGCACTCAAACTACATGAAAGACAGACACGTATACGTGTTGGGTTTACGTATTACATATATTCAGATGAATGCCTTAGAGTGATTTTAATGAGCGAAAGTTGAATTAATAATACAAACGCGTATCGAACAGAAAAAATCCCATCTTCAGAGGACCCGCCCGGTAATTACCAGCAATTAAAGCACTATTTCCTTACAGATATAGGTAATACTTATTTTATTTTTTATTTGTTATCATATTGCCGGAACCCTCCTAAATCTCCAAACGGAAGCGTACTGTATCGAAACTACTTACTTATTACGTCCTAGACTATGATTAGCGGTTGACAAAAAATGACAGTGTACATACAGCACGGGTAGCGACCTGACGGAACCAGGGCGGTCATTCACAAATCACAACGCTACAGTTTACCCCGGACGAACCAGTGTAAGACAGACCTCCGATTCATGCGGAAAGAGAAATGTCTTTGTTAGGCGTTTGTTTTGAAGATTGAAGAACATATATATCTCTAACAAATCTTGATTGATAATATTTTTACATCATTATTGTTTTTTACGTGTGTTTTATTGGTAATTAAATAAAATAATCGCAAGAAAACTACGTAAGGCGTAAATCAATAAAAAGACACGAAAATAAGTTTGATGATTTTGATATGATATAAAGAAGGCCGTGGTCTGTACGCCAGCGGGCTCATACGTTTGTACGGGTTCAATGAATGGCCGAGCCGGCCCGCTGCCCGCAAGCGTACAAAAATCACCAATGTTCTATACACATAATTTCTACAACGACGGTTCTTTTTACGCACAGACTGGACTAACAGCTAACCAACCGCGGCCTAAGCCCAAATCACAATGTTTCCCTTTTCTTCGACGACGGTTCTTTTTACGCACAGGCACAGACTGGAATAAACTAGAGCTGTTGCAGGCGTGTCTAAGCTACGCTAACCTCTAGCAAACGTATCATATCAAAAATGCTGGGGGTGACGTGGGATGAACGTGAGCTGAAACAATTTGTGAATAGCAAATACGGGGCGTCGTATCCGGTGCCTTACTCGGTGTAATGGCAGGCTTGCGACCAGTAGGGTAGATCATGGTCTAATTACGTACCTACACTCCCGGTGTTCTTACTGAGGTCACTTGGGTGACAAGCACTCACGCGTTACGGTGATTGCTGGGGTGATGCGTAATGGTACGGCCTCAGTGAACGCTCAACGCTGAGCGTTCGGCGGGGCGTGCGGCGTCTCGGTTAAGGATGATTCACAGTAGACCGTTCCGTGTCTATTTTCTTCTAGAGAAATACGCCGACCGTTACGTTTGCTGTCATACAAAACGGGCCGGCCCGGACACGGAACGGTCTACTGTGAATCATCCTTTAAGCGTCAAAGCAATCTAAGAAGCTCCCACTGAGGACACCTGTGTGGGTTTCATTTGTTTAACATGGGCGCCCCGCTGAACGCCACGCCGCATGCTCCGCTCGAGCGTCCACTCAGTTCGTACACTAACGGAAATACGAAGCATAAGTAGTAGGTGGTAGGTAGGGCTTAACTGACATTTTTAAGATGACGGTGATTTAAAACCCCCGGGGACCCGGGTATGTCCTAAAACTACGACCTAGACCACCGGGGAATGGGCAGCAGCATTCCTAGAGTGCGGTGGAGATACTGCGATCGCCAACCCGTATGCCAAGCGTGGCGATTATGGCATTTACCCCCCATGAAATTGGGGGAGGCCTATGTCCAGCAGTGGACGTCCTAGGGCTGATGTGGTGGTGGTGGTGATTTAATAACGTTCTGATTTCCGTATAGTGTATGGCGTTTTCGGGAATATTCCCGATTTTTGTAAAGAATATTTCCAGGCCTGAAGTGTATCTCTCTCTCTCTCACACTTTCATATTAGCGCTAGTATTAGTTGCATCATTAGCTATTTGCATTGGAGCTCAGGGTCTCCTTCTTAACTCAAACTCATATTCCTCGTAAAAATAGGGAACTTTTGAGAATAAAGCCGGGAATGATAAAATAAATACAGATACCAGAATTTCTCATTTAAAAACATTACATCCAAAGTGAAGTCAAACCAAAAGTCTGCCTGTCACCAAATATTGAATAATCAATCTGACCCATATTCTCTAATACCTTTGAACTTATAATGCCTGCTTACTAACGAATAGGCATTAAATCACAACTGTTTTACATAAATCTTCGCAACTTTCAATATAAATTTAAACAGTTAAACAACGTAATTAGCGTACCGTCGCTAACAATCTCTTTGGCTTGTCAACATCTTTATTACAAAACTCATTATTCGGACAACACAGTTGTGCCCGACAGTTAAGTTAACTGACTACGACGAATGCCGGTTTGATTTGGACGTATAAAGCCTAAGTGGGTTTCATTTCTAAATTAGTCTATTGTTCCTTTTACTTTCTATTGTTATTCGATGGATTAGTGTTGGTTTATTTTCCAGTCTAGCTAGACACGAAGAAATAAATAAAAAGGAGAAGAGGTGATAGACGTGGGGCACAGCGGACTATCCTCCTGCTTATTTTGGAGCTGCCCAACTGGGAAAGTATCTCCACCACCACCACCATATCAGCCCAAAGACGTCCACTGCTGGACATAGGCCTCCCCCAATTTCATGGGAGGTAAATGCCATAATCGCCACGCTTGGCATGCGGGTTGGCGATCGCAGTATCTCCACCGCACTCCAGGGATGCTGCTGCCCATCCCACGGTGGTCTTGGTCGTAGTTTTAGGACATACCCGGGTCCAGGACATATACATATCTCCACCTTAAAAGAAATGATTTACTGTCGCAAAAAAAATACAAATACAGAGAAGAGGACACAACGTAATTAAAACAAAATCGGTGCGACAATAGGTTTGGGCTCAGCGTTTGCTGCGAGCCTGGTCGGCTGTACAGCGCTGATTTTCAGCCAGTACCTACTTCACGGCTCAAAAAAAGAAGTGAATTAATAGCTGGCTGGAAGGGGAGCAATGGCTTGACTATTCGACAAAACAAGAACTTTATGATAAAGGTCAAAAGTGTACAGTAAACCGCTGCCATACTGACTACTTGATCTATTTCAATGAGGCTTAGAGCATTTAACACAGCTCCCCTGCCAAATTAAAAGCTACTTCATTATACTTATACGTCAGTCTCGTAATCGTTCACGGCCTGTGAAGGGCTCTAAATGGCTTTTTTGTGGTGGTTTTGGGTGACAAAACCTTTTACTTTATCAAATTTACAAAAAGATGAATAATCATTTGACACGTAAGTATAAATTTTGTTCAGAAAGAGATGCGCTGATGGTGTTTCCTGTAGGTATAGAGTTTCTGGTGGTGTGGTGATTAAGGTCACCCGAGTTCGGGAGCATTAAAGGATGCCCAGAGGGCCTACTCCGAACTTCGAACTTCGTGTCGTGCCGTCTCTTTCACTCTAGTGTTATACTCTATATGACGGAAAGGGATGGCACGATACGAAGTTCGATTTTCGAAGTTCGGAGTAGGCCCTCTGAGTTGTGAGTAAGGGACCTGCATGTGTAGTTACGTACTCCTCAAGTCAGTAAAAGGTCGGACTACTATGTATGCCTGCTGCAGACAGGCTGTATGCTCGTTTGCCACCGTCGTAGTGTAAACAAGGAATCTCTTAAGGACATCGGTGCGTGGAAAATATGACAAGTTTCTATCGGATGACAACTGCCGACGCCATATTTAAAGTTGATTGGTCTGTGATCGGACGTACAGTCAAACGCAAAAGTAAGTTAACACTTTTGCATCTTATTCTATTGTGGTTTAACTTACTTTTTCTGTTGACTTTTTTTTTAATTTAACAAACTTTATCACATTAAAGTTTAAAAACCTGCCAATCTGCATAACAGTTTGTCGGCAGATAACCCAGTTACCCTCCAGGCCTCGACATCTTACAATGATATAGTTGTACTGTACTGTACTTAGTTTACGGAAAAATATCACAATTGAAATGCAATACATTAGTTTTTGCTGAAAGATTCAAATTTAAAATTTGACATCATGCGGGATGGATCGTGTTTTCTAAACCACGTCCAATAGTAAGTCGGTGCAATTCGGCCTTATGTCCCACAGCATATAGTCCCACAGGAAGACGGTACTTTTGCAAAACACAGTCCTTTATAGCAATTACGCGCGCAATTTGCGTAAGTGCATATATCACTGCGACGGAGAAAAAATGCGTTTTCCATTTGTCGTAGTGTTTTATTTTATTGTACTCGTAACCAACTAACATCATATGTCAGAGCTAAATGAATTTTTTTGTAGTGTTTATGCGTCAACTAATTTTAGGTTAATATTTGCATGGGATCTTTTGGTATATTCGTCCGTTATTGTATCTGTTATGTATGGAATTATTGATAGCAATGTATGGAACAACAGTTTTGTGGCGAGTGAGAATTAAACCAACAAAGCGTATATTTCGCTCAAAAGCTTTCCTGAAATTTGCTTTGATTATATAATATACAGACTGATTTCAAAGTAGTCGCCTGTTACCTTACAGTGTCTATGAATGCTGTTAGTTTTAAAGAATCTTATGACCATCGTTATTTCACAAGTTTCATAAGTTAGTAAGAAACAAAATTGACCAAACATGTAGTTCTATTATATTGTTAGAAAATCACCTATTTGTACCATGTTTTGGCATATAAATGACTGATTACTGAAAAACATATCATTAATTAATGCTTGTGAATAATATATGTACTCCACTTAGTGCAGTCTTTTAAAAGGCACTCCGTATAACTGATTTTTTTGTCTACAGAATTTTGTTTATAGAATTTTGGACGACAATGCTGACATACTATTGCAAATTTAGTTTCGAGTTCGTCGCACAACCTTCGGCCTTCCTTGCAATAAATATTTGTGTTTAGGCTCAAAGGCATCAAATTTTCAAATCCCTTATAAACAGTGACGCTCAAACATGCGATCCTACGCTGCATACAAAACAGCCCGCGCGTTCGGGCCTTTGTCACAATTCCCAATAAAGTTCGATCCAAACCCGCTATTTTATTGCCAGCCAGTTCAACCTCTAATCCTCACTCCGACACAGCCGATAGTGAGGACTATCGTTAACAATGTCCGACACATATTTACGAGTGTGTCGGACGGAATGGGCAACGCTCGTGAGAACAGCCGGGCCTGATTTTCTCAAGACAACTGATTAGTGTTTGTTTGCGAATGTTGTTTGGACAAACATTATGTCATGTAAGCGTAAGATGTTGTGTTTCTTGACATGATGGGTTAAAGTTTGAGTCTTCGGTTGACAGGATGTGTTATGTGTTACATTACAAGTTGATGTTTGTGAGTTTTATTTTGGTAATGAATGGTAGGCTTTAGTAAAAAATGTTTTAATACATTTATTAATAATGTATAATGGGTTATCAACCGTGGCGTATATCCACATGGTTTCGGGAATATCATCATCCCCTTTCTTCCCATTGGTGTCATAAGACGAGCACGGGACTTATCTCGTGCTCGACTCTTACGACACCCATGGGTCGAAGTGTGTCGTGGGCGATAGGCTAGCAGACTGTCATATCTATATCACATGTTATGTTCGCGCATTTAAAAAGAAAATTGCTAAAAGTGGTTCTTTAAAATATTTATTTGTGCTCTGCCTACCATTTCTGGGAACACAGACGTGAATTGTATGGGCTAATAATAATCGTAGGTACTTATATATTGTTGTTGTTTAAAAATAAACCCTCCCTATATTTATTTAATGTCATAAGATACTTACGAATAAATTTATTTTCAACAACACATTAAAAATATCATCTTCTTCTTCAGCCTTTATTGGCTATGTGCGAAGTAGGTGGTGGGGGTAAGCTAGGCGATCGTAGCGCACACCATGGCAGAAATGTGTACTTACCGGGGACCACTGTCAAATTTACTTTCACGTTTTCTATTGGTTTCTTAACGGTTTCCTACGATTCGTTTCATTTGTATGTATTTATTTATTCTCTTATTTATTTTAGTAAAATTTCCAATACGGGGTCTTTCTCGTTTACTAAAGTAAATAAAATATTCATGTGTCATTATTTGACATATCTGAGTTTTGACATTGTCTCGGGACCTTTGACGTTTGACGTTTCAGACGTGCACATAGCCAATACGTCCCACAGCTGGAAACAGGGCTCTTCTCATAGATGAAAGGGAACAGGTAATAATCTAATAATCCTCACGCTGGCCCAGTGCGGGATTAGGACACACACATAAAATTTAACTAAGAATAAATACCTACGAATAAATCTAATAACTGTCAAGTTAAAAAAAAATTAATAACCCCGACATTCTCATTTCAATGTTTAATATCTCAAAAAACAGCTGAACCGATTTTGATAAAACATGTCTAAGAACCATCGCTGGAAAACCTGCTTTCGAATAAAAAAACCGCATACAAATCAGTTCATCCGTTTAAGAGCTACGATGCCACAGACAGACACACATATACACAGAAACACAGATACTCATATTAAACTTGCCAAAGACGCTGACAGCATTAGTTTCCCCCTATGCTAGGTTGTCCAACATCATATAAATTGTGAACGATCATTCAGCTGACCAAAAAAACTCGAGGGCATTACCTCCCTGAATAGCTAAAATAAATATTTGTGCGAGGTAGCTGCCAGCTCTTCGGTCACCAGTGACATCTATCAGCCTCTTGGAGATTTGTCTGATGAGGCTTAGAGCTCCAGGGCCCCACGGGACAAGGGTGGACACCCTTGTCCCGTGGGGCACGGAAGGAGATGACATTATATTTGGTGCTGAGGCCACTATACATCCCCACCTTAGCGTTTTCAGCCACATCTGCTGCGGCTGCTGTCCTCATGGAGGCCTGCTGGAGATGCGACGGGACTAATACGTCCAAGTGTTTACACAGGTTGCATCCCACACTAGGACCCGTCCCATACTCATGTTAAAGATTATACGTTTTCATGATATCTGTATCTGTTAGCGCTAATACATATATTTTGCGTTGGTCTAGAGCTCACAGAGCCACTAGTCTATAAAAGCGTCATGTACTCATGTCCTATAATAATTTTCACTCTTCTATTTTTCTATAAATTTAATACAAAATGTTTTCTCCCTGACTCTCCTCAGCACTTCTTCTGTGATTTCTCTCGTCCAGATAATTTTCTCCATTCTTATGATACCCATAACTGTTGTCGCTATAGCTTTGAACCCTTTTTTACCAAGACTTATTAGCAGGCCGAACCGACTGGTGGTTTATGGTCCCGTGGCCGCGCGCTCTCCCATGACGCCTGTGTTTGGGCGGGAAAATAATACGGCTATGAAGTTGTTACGACGGTCTGTTTGTGCTTAACTAAAAGCAGCAGTTTTGTTTTCAATTACGGAGTAGATTTACTATGGTAATGTGTGGCTAGAAGAACTGATGTTTAATGGATACATTTTTTTTATTGTTTTTTCTATGGCTATTTTTGGAATATTGTTTAACGAGGAACAAGTCTGTGCTACAAATAAGATAAATTAACTTTATTCTACAAGTAGGCCACATTGGCTCTTTTTCAAGTCAAAATCTACTAGCGTTTCTGAAAAAGAAGACCACTGAAGAAATGCCGAAACAAACTCGACAGTCAATCATTGTCTCTCAAGTTATGATGATTATTACAATGATAATACTTAACCTACTTAAAATAAGTAAACCTGAGTCTGAATGCAAAAAAGGGGAAAATATTTACAATGCGTAGTTCAACAAGACAACATCTCGAAATTGTGTTACCACATTCGAGATAAGCAATAATAAATAAGAAATAGGGATATAATCATGGAAATTACTTCCACTAGACTATAAAAATTAAATCTAGTACATTATGGTCATGTATTGATGACCGTGGCATGTGAGGCATTCCATTGGCTGTCACGACTAGATGACTGAGGCGGTGAAGAGGTTAAACAGTCCTCAATCCTGTAAATAAGCCTTAACGCAGAGTATCTTTAACGATCTATGATTGGTTTGTTCAGTATATTTGTTTCCTTAAAACAGCGCAATGTAGGGTTCCGTAGCTGTCCACCCGTAAAATTATGGGCACATAAAATATCACAATTTTTTATGTCCTATGTATTTGACACAACTAACAACTTAAAGTAAGTATCAATTTACGCCCCTTTAGTTACCACTACCATTGCACATTCAAATTAAAAAATTAAATGACTATTTAAAAATTGCAAATTTATCTTGTGTTGTTTATACTCGTAGTTGTAGGTCTCGTCAAACCTCCCAAATATCAAAATATTTCTAAGCAATCTGTCCCATGTAGAGTGTGATTTGTACTTCGCGCACAAGGCGATAAGCTCGTGCCCACAAGTGTCATTCACCATTAGTGCATATCGTCGATACAGGTAAGGTACATCCGTCACGGGTCGCGTGCCGCACCGTAAGTAGCTCGTCGACGTTCCTCCGTCATTCGTACTGCATGCTGTTTCCATTCACTACCGTCATATTTTTTTTCTCATTTGCGTCCTAATGCCAAGATTTGTCGTTAGGCTCTAGTTTCACGAATGACTTTCTGACTTTCGATCGATGTAACTGTTTCGTATGTTTAAGTTTACTGATGAATTCAGTTGACATTGCATAAAACAAACTGTTAATTTGTAAATCAGAACTAGATTTTTGCCAATGGCGTAAAGCTATCGTTAAACATAATTGTAGGTATTTGTTGTGAACCGTTCTTGTATTTTTTTCTCTTTGTACCCTAAACATCTGGTAGGCCTTAGAAAACTAGTATTTTTGTAGCGACTTATTAACGTCTCCGGTTCATTAAAAAAGTAGATATCATTTAATATTGGGGCAAATTAACACTTTTCATACATTCAAATATATTAAACTTATTTTCCCCTCACTAGCTCGGAAAGCCGTCTTTTATCCTTTGAAACAAGCGGGTAAAAACGCATTTTATCCACAAGTGGGGAAAGTAATTTGACCTTGGGGCGTGTTTGAGTAGCTTTTGACAGATAACAAAACGTAAAACGCTCGTAATAATGGTTCGTTTGATATCAATTATCATTAAATAAATGGTTTGAGAATTTAATAAAAAATACCAAATTTAGCTTTATTTAATGATTTAAGTCGTAAACCTTAAAATTCTATAAGTAACTTTTTTTTTATAATTATATTGAGTATAATTGTAAACGCACTAGTTGAGTCGATGCAGTTTCAAAACGCATCGTCAGAAATGTCATCATTGTCAATGTCAACTAAAATATACACAACTTGTCACCGACTCCGACTCACGTAAATATTATACACAACTTTCAGAGTTTTCCGTTATAATATCGTAAAAAAATCAGTGATTCCAGTGAAAATCATGCCTGTGGAACTGTGTTTTTTTGCATGTTGCACTTTCCTCGCTGTAGTGAGGAGAAAAGTTTTGTGTTACACACGGGTGCAAAGTTGTATTTTACTTCTCGTGAGTTGAAACACTCGCTACGCTCAGGATTCTATTTTAGAACTATTTTAGAACCACTCGCTTCGCTCGTGGTTCAACTATAGAATCCTTTCGCTGGCTCGTGTTTCAATTCCACACTCGCTGGTAAAATACAACTTTGCACCCTTGTATAACAAATAACTAAATTATTACATTGGTTTAAATTTGATGGAGCAAGTAGAGATTCAAGTTCTTGTTCGAACCGCGCAGCCCGTATTTCCTCTTCATAAATAAATAAATTGTAGGATCGCTAATGCTAAACTTACCAAATTGACAGACTTCAAGTTGATTGTGTAGTCAGCAAAATGATTAGGTAGGTTTTTATGTAGGAGCGGTCACTTTTCTTTGCTGCCTACTGTATCTGAACGCCCGCAGCTTGACGCTCTAAAAAGATAATGTCTACCTTCCTTCCATTCTACGCTACACATTTTAAATATTTTAACGCACATTAAAAACGATACATTGAAATTAATTTTAAGGACTATTGCTACACCAAACGAGAGAGTTAGATTTAGTCTATGATTGTCAGATTTAGTTCCTCCGACGTTTGCGCGCCTAGCAAAAACGTTAATGGTAAATAGACGAAGCTATGACGTATGACAACGTGCACGCGCAATAAGTAGCAGTTAAGCTGCCCAGCGACGTAAACGGCGGAAGCGTGGGACGCGGGCGTGGAGAGCCCTCAGTCATTTGCACGCCTCGTCGACACATGTCAATGGTATATGGAAAGAAATAGGATATGTGTATTATACATACCTGTGATCGTCAACGAAGAATAATAGCAAAGAATACCTTTTAAAAGGTAACCTTTCTTTTCCACGTTGGTGGCAAACAAGCATACGTCCCGCCTGATGGTAAGCGGTCACCGCAGCCTATGGACGCCCGCAACTCTAGGGGTGGTACATGCTCGTTGCCGACCCTTTAAAAATTGATACACTCCTTTCTTGAAGAAACCCATACTGTAGCTCCTCGGGAAAACCTCGACAGGGAGCTCATTCCACAACCGAAGCGTTCGAGGGAGGAAGTTCCTCTGAAACCGTACCGTATGCGACCATTTACCTAGGTTCTAAGGTGTGAGGACCTTAGGTTACAACGGAATATCACCTAGTCGATCCAGGTGAGAGCTATGATTTAACCTCACGAGGAGCTCAATTTAAAGGATTACAACTATGTTACGTGTATTCCCGTGTGCCGTGTGTGTGTTTAGGTGTGTTGTTGTTGTGTGTGTGTTATGTGTATTCTTATTTTTGCTGTTATATCATCAATATCATCATACCAGCCGACGGACGTCCACTGCTGAACATAGGTGTCTGCCCCGCGAAGAGTGTCACAATCCTGGGCCACCCGCATCCGGCGGACACTCTCGACAAGTCATCAGTCCACCCTCTGGGGGTCCACCCACGCTGCGCCTGCTGCCATATGCTGCTATCTAATATGCTTGGCACATAGCGGTATCGGGCGGCTGTAAGATAGCATAACAGGCATATGCCATCTTACATATGCTATCTCACAGCCGCTTAAGGTTTTTCAGTATTTCATTATATTCCTTTTTAACCCCCGACGCAAAGAGAGGGGTGTTATAAGTTTAACGTCTGTGTCTGTGTATCTGTCTGTGGTATCATAGCTCCCAAACGAATGAACCGATTTTTGTTTAGTTTTTTTTTTGTGTCATAGATAATTTTATCCCGAGTGTTCTTAGCCATATTTCATGAAAATCTGTTCAGCCGTTTTTGACACATTGAGCTTTGAAATGAAAATGTCGGGGGTTTTTCATATTTGCTAATTTGTTTTAATATAGTTATAGGTTTGTCTACGTCAAATTAACGTTTGGAAAAGGAGAAGGCCAATTCTAATGTAGAAAAATATAGCAATTAAGTGAACCGGACACAAATCAGTCTTTTAAAATACCTACGCAACCGTAAAAGCCAATCAACGTTAATACAAATTCAAAAGTCAATATGTTTCCAATGAAGTGTGAAAATTGCGCGTACGCAGCTCTCAGTGGTTCTAATTTCAATTTCAAATCAGTGAACTACCGCGTAGCGTTATCTGCTTACTACGTTAATTAAGACGACTATTGTATATTAAAATTATAATGATCTTAGGACCTTTTGGATTACGGTCATTTATTTAAAATGCAACATGGTTTTCCATAAATGGATAGTACAAGTAGCATACTGGATTTATGTTGTAGTTTTAGATATACGTAATTTATCGTTGATAATGTTATCTCTTGTCTGAGCCGTATGTATGACTGGGCAAGATAACGGTTCTACGTAGGTATGTACATGTACCTAACCCATAACATTTGCGTGAGGTAAACTAAATGGTTTTTTTTAAATGAACGCACCGACTAGTAATCGGTACATTGCGTGCTGAATTAATATGCGGAAATTAAAAATATTTTTAAGTAAATATATCTAAATATGTTCATGAAGGCTTATACGTCCAGCTCTTAAAATATATTTTAGTAAGGATAACATGCACACGCTGTATATAAAAGAGAGAAAAAAATATTGGGTTAAAACGGTAACATTTCACAACACAAGCAGGTATTTAATTTAATACCAAAATGTATGCCGTTTGGCAAAGTGTCATGAAAATCATGACGCTGATTTCAAAGTCAAAGTTTATCGAAATGGCATGCAAAACTGCTCACTGTTTCATGCCGGTCTGACGATGGCCCATGATGTACGATTATAAAAGGGAAGATAGTGATGAGCTATTCTAACATTACATAAGGACCCGACGGTGAATTGCATCTATATTCAAACTTTACATAATATGAATGGCACCTTATCTGTAACTATAGTTTTTATAGTAACACTGCGAGTAAGTGAGCGATAAGGGCGCGACTTTTCAATCGGCAGATCGCTTATGGATTCGAACTCCTATTTTTGACCAGTGGGTTAAAAAAACATATGTACTTACCTATATTTATCATTTAACATAGTACAGTGCAACCGGAGAAATGCTAAGAGGATAGAAGTTTTTATATTTACTGTTCATCAGTACAGGAATTCCAGGAAGCTTGGAAACTATTTGAATTGCAAAGATGTTCCTTACATGGAGAAAACTAGAACCTGCAATGTGTCATGAATTTGGCTAGTTTAGAATATGTATTTTTGGGTAAGTTAATTGCTTTGTACACGCGATTTACTTAAGAAAGATTTTTTGTAAGCGGCATGCTTGTGATCTAAATGTGTAATTTTCGTTTTGGTTAAAATCAAAGCGAACCAAGAAGAGCTATTTCGCTATCGAGTGTGGGTAGAACAGAAATAAAACTCGTAGCACGTCAGTTATTCCTTGAAAATGGTTCTTGCAAGTTGCAACAGCACCGAAATATCGGGAACTCAAAAAACGTAATATACTCGTATATGACAAATACCCCTTTCTTAACAGTGATTCAAATTCTTATTAAGTGTAGTTTAGACATTAGTCTCGTGATTGTTTGCAAGCTAAAACTTACACAGTTCGCTTTCATATTTGAAGTGATCACTCAGACGCCAAAGTATCAAAAATTGATATAACGTTTAAACCAATAAAAACAATTTATAATAGTTTTTTTCATGATCAAAGTACACCTTCACTCCGACCTTTAGTGGTTGTTGGCGTGGTGGGCACGACGACACATGACCACTTTATAGGTTCGTCTTCAATGAGTTAAAAAGGTTAATATAAAAAAAATAACAATCATAGCCAAAGTCTACGGAGAAGTCTTGATGCTAAATAGAAACTAGTGGAAGCTCACAAAGCTTCAGAAACCGAGAAAAAATTGTTATTTTTTTTTCAAATATCAAAATTTCCAAAAACTGAATTGACAATAAATTCCATAAAATAATCATCGGTTGAGAAATGTGACCTGAAGAGGACAGTGGGCAATCCGGAAATCCCCTGGAAGACTGTAGCCGTATTAACACTACTTCCTACTTGCTCTGTATTTTTTTCTTTACTTTGCGCGGGCATACGAGAAATGTAGCAAAGTTTCTTAAAATGTGATAACTAAGAATTTCACATTATAGCAATCAGTTGTTTGGCATAGGCATGATGATGCAGGGGTCGTACACTTTTTGTTCTCATCTCTCCTCTGGACATATAAAAAGTTAAGGGTTAGAAAGTCTTATTTTTGGCTCGGCTCATAAAATGCATAGGTAACCAATGTCATCTTTCTGATCGAGCGAGCAAAGCGTGCCGTTTCATGTTAGGAAAAAATGGCTTTCGTATGTCCGGATTTCCAGCTCTTCTCCTTTACAGGTCGCATCTCAACCGATACTCGAAGGAATACGGTCCTAAAGATTTTATCACGGAATTCCGCTGTAGCATCGCCTGGTTACACAAATTACTCGCATGTAATCAAATAAGTACAAAGAGCCTCGTACAAAGTATGTGGTGTACACAGTAGCATTGTTTTTACCATGAGCGCTGGCATCAATCTAGACACCGCTCTAATGGCGAACGCGATAAATATTCATCGCCGCAAAAACATGGGCACGCGCCGACGCCCAGCGCTGCGCTTTCTTCTCGTGGAGCTACGATGCCACATCTAGCTGTGGAGTAAGCAATGAAGGATAATTAATCTAATACTGGCCACCACTCAATTTTTATATTGTACGAAGATGGAAAACAAGTTTTCGGCCTGACTAGTGGTAAGCAGACATCGTAGCCTATGGACGCTTGCGACTGTAGAATAATCACAAGCGCTAGGGTAAATAGAGTAGAGACAAATGCAGGGGTACTCTCAAGTCTCAATACAGCGCAGCGCATACTCGGGATAACTGGCCGCTTCGATGCAGAGCTGGCTATTAGAGCGACGTCATGTATTTTGCTAAAGGCACATAAAATTTGTGGCTAACTTAGCTGGACAGTTGCGGAAAAGTTTTTCTATAATTGTATACTCATGCCAAATTACAGTTTCCCAGCTAAGCCGTGGACGGCATCCAGACGTACGACTGGCTACCATCCTTACCCGGTCGAAATTCCTCTACATCGAACCAAGCGCTTTGCTTCATCTTTCATAATGCGCACTTCTAAGGTTTAGAATTCTCTGCCTGCGTCTGTATTTCCAAGTTCATATAACCTAGAAATTTTTAAGGCACGACTGAATAGGCATCTTCTGGGTGAGCTCGCTTCATCGTCGGCCTCGTCTTTGTCTCCTGGCTAGATGCTGGCCAAGAGAAATCCCATTTTTAATAATAAAAAAAAACGGGCGGGCATGGCGAGTACCTTGTTTACTACGGAACCCTAATTTTTTTTAACGTTGCCGCTTCTCAGGGTCGAAGCAATCAAATCCGAAATCCGTAATCATATGTTATGTATGTATATATAAGTACATATGTATCTACATATATACCTCTACGATGGCCCATTCTGGAATTATTGGAACAAGTTGCATGTGTGGTCCTTTTAGCCAGATATTATTTTAGTTCTTTTTTTGTTAACTGTGAATTATATTTTTACGTTATCGACTGTATCTAACCAAATATGGATTTATTCCGAAATAACCGACTATTATTATTCTATCATTTTTGGTTCGCATACTTGGGCGGACCTAATGATCGCCGCCCAGTCGGTCGGCCCAGGTATCGCTAAAGGGACAGTGTGGCGGCGGATCTGCGTCAGCTTCAAGTCGACAATTGGCAGCGCAGGATCTCTCGTTTTAGAAGCCATGATCCTCTTTGGATCACTAGGTGGCTTTGGACCCCGGGCATCCTTCAGGATGCAACTGTACTGAGCTAACACTAGGATAATGATAATGATCCTCTTTGGATCACTGCGCCGAAATAGTTATTTTTGTTTCGAGTTGATAACTCCGTGTGTGACTAGCTCGCGGGTCGCTCCGCGCCTCAGGTCAGCACGGGAAAAACTTGCGCGTCGGACACGCGCCGACCGTGGCTGCTCCGCAAACTGGACTACTATTCTCTTAACTAGTATCGCAATCTCACTTTACAACTAGCTTTACTTTTATAATAAGTATACTGGTATCTGATAGTCGTTATATTTTCCCTCAAAAGTGTATCTTTATTTTCGGTATTTGAAATTTTGGTTTTCCTTCTCAGAATCATGTGTACGATCGATTCTGATACAGAATTGATATAGATTGTATGGCAGAAACATTTACTGTATGAGTATAAAAATGTATAATAGACAGGATAATAACATCAAACAGTTGCCTTTTAAAATGTTTAAAGGGAAACTAAAAGCATGGCTTGTGCAAAGGGGTTTCTATTCCATCGCCGAATACGAGTACATGTCATCTTTTGAATGGGGTAGGTAATATAATATAAATATAGACCTTCACTTATGATTATTTAAGCGAGCTACTCACTACGCAGATACGATAAGATTTTATCTGCGTATAACTGGAGAGGGGAGTGAAACCGTCTTCCTCATATAAGCGAGACGGTTTAACTCCCCTCCCCAGTTATACGCAGATAAAATCTTATCGTATCGTCGTAGTGTGTAGCTCGCTTTAGACTTAGTTTTAGATATGTAAGTTATGATATTTTTGCATGCCAAATGCTGATAAAATATGTGTTATTTATAATATTGTCTGACCATCTTGACGACCTGTTTAGCCTAGTTGGTAGTGACTCTGCCTCCGAAGCTAGAGGTCCCGGGTTCGAATCCCGGCCAGGGCATTTATTTGTGCATTTTTCACGGATATTTGTTCTTGGGTCTTGGATGTTTTCTATGTATTTATCTATACAAGTATGTATATCGTCGTCTAGTACCCATAGTACAAGCTTTGCTTAGTTTGGGACTAGGTCGATTTGTGTAAGATAGTCCCCCAATATTATTATATTATTATTATTATCTTTTGTAACATATTTCAAGCGAAATAAAATTATTTGTATTTGTACTATCGAATTGGTAAAAAAATCGGAATGCAATTTATGTTCATCTTATTGTTTCCGAGTAAAACTATTGTGACGTATAGACATATGTCCGGGCAGACGGAAATGACGTAGCTATAAAGGTTCTGTTTTTATTATTATTATTTAGCTCTAGATGCTTATCAAAATGAAATGTATTGTATGTAGTTTTTTGGTCGGTGCAGGTCGTATATTGAAAGGGTCGATTTTCGTACCCGGGCGCTCAATAAATTAAGACGGCCCAGATAAAGCAATGACAAAGTTTTGTTCTCCTTTATTTGATAAAAATTGTCATTGGCATTCAGTCAAGGCTACGCCGATTTCACGCCGAACATTTGTCGGCGGCGGCGGAGTGGCAAAAAAATCCGGCGCGGCGCCCAGAAAATGTGTGTAAAAACGTCACTAAGGGGAATAACGAAAAACTTGCCATATTCAGAAAAAAAAAGTAATGGAAATGTCCACCTAAATACTTGTCTACACTCGTAGATACAATTATCAACTAACTATTAGGCTGGCACGACAACCCAAAATAAGTCTTGACCTCCAAGGTAAGAGCACGTCACTTTTCTCGCATCGCCTACCACCAACACTTGTAACGCTTTTTTTTGCATCGTCTTCGCTGGCTTGGCCACCTCGAGAGGATGGGAGAAGATGGACAGGTGAAGAGAGCATACTTGGGCCTACCGACCGGACGGCGTCCTGTGGGTCGCCCCAAGTATCGCTGGATGGATTTGGTGGACGCGAGCCTGCGTGAGCTTGGAGCAGGTGCAAGCTGGCGAGAAATAGCGCAGGACCGAGAAAAATACAAATATTACAAAGAAACAAGGTTTGTGAACGTCTAGCTATTGTATGTTGGTAAGTCGTAATTTCCGGAACTACTTATCCGAATTCAAAAAAATCTTTCGACAGTACCATAACCTATCCTTTGGGATAAACGTAAGCTATATTTTATACTGTGGCTTTGCTTGCGTTCTTTTAAGGCCTTCGGGAGATTTGAAAACTTCTAACAGTCCAATTTACAGTTGGTCACTCACTTGACGAAACTCCTAATCGCAACAAGGTTTGGTTTACCAAAACTAGTGCCTAAACCAATACCTGAGATTAGGTGACAGGTGGATCCCAGGTTCCAGGTGCAACCGGGATAACTTCAAGATACGGAATTTAGTCGAAAGTAACCAAGGACACAGAATAATTGACCGAGTGAAACGAAGGTCTCCGTTTCAGCTTCGGCAAAATTGCGTCCTCGTCCTATCAATCAATCCTCTGCAGGCCGCATTTCTCAACCGATTCTCGTCAAATTTTGTGAACAGGTTTGATAATTATGGAAGACTAGCTTTTGCCCGCGACTTCGTCCGCGTAGAACTCGTTCTCGCCTTAGAGTCAAATTAATTCGAACCCTCCATGCAGAGGATACATTTCATATTTGAATGAGTTGCAGGCAGCCGGTCGGCAGCCGCCGGCTATGCCGCTGCCGTTTGGATACGAAGTCTAGCTTCTGTATGGAGGGCTTCGATCAATAATAAACCTAGATACACTATCACCTGCACATTCAAGTCGAAAAAGTGTCCGAATTTCATTGCGACTGTGTGCGTGTATAGGAGACACACAAAAAAAAGTAATGCGATTTGTACCATTTCCTTTTATTCGATATTAAGCCTTACATCACAAACATAACGTTTTATTTTGAATGATAGTGTTTGGCGGTTATAACATTACAAAATGCACGTATCGATTGTGGAAAATTTCCACAAAAGTCCGCATTATGTTAACAGATTGTACACCGTAAATCAAGAGCAATTAGGTTCAGTTTCGTTTCTGTTGATTTTCCACTGATTAGATGTCAACATTGGAACAGAGGCCGTATCGTGTGCCGTGGAGTCGAATTGTTTTTTTTTTTTAATAGGCATCGCTGGAATACAAGCATACGACTTGTCAGGTGGTAACGTCGATTTATACCAACACGACCACTTTGGCTTAGTTGATAGCGACCCTGTCTGTCTATTAAGCAGGAGGTCTCGGATTCGATTTCCGGTCAGGGCATTTATTTGTGTGGTAAGCAATTGAGCATGAATATTTGTTACTGAGTCTTGGATGTTTTTTATGTATTTAAGTATGTATTTATTTATATTTAAATATAAGTAGGATATATTATGTAGTAGCCATATTACAAGCTTTATTAAGTTTGGGACTATGTCGATTTGTGTAAGATTGTACCCTCATATTTTTTTTATTTTCATACCATATAAATCATCACGAACAATTTGCTTTAACTAAATGTTACAAGGGCATTTTCAGAAATAAGTGAACCCAATTAGCGTGAGTTGTTAAAAAAAGTTAATCAATGTCAGTTTAGTGGCTATAATTAAGAAATAAATTTAAATGAAAACTGAATACATAGTTTATTTTTATCAGATATATGCGTTGTCATAAAACAAAATTCTGAAAAGTGACAGGAACAAACCACGCTAGAATCATTTGGTTTAAAATATTCTTCACCTCTTTCTTTAGCTATAATTTGCCTCCATTTAATAATATTGGGGGACAATCTTACACAAATCGACTAGTTCCAAACTAAGCAAAGCTTGTACCACGGGTACTAAACGACGATATACATACTTATATAGATAAATACATACTTAAATACATAGAAAACATCCAAGACACAAGAACAAATATCCGTGAAAAATGCACAAATAAATGCCCTGGCCGGGATTCGAACCCGGGACCTCTAGCTTCGGAGGCAGAGTCACTACCAACTAGGCTAAACAGGTCGTCTATATTTATCTCTCTCAATTTAATTTTTTGGAAAACTGTAAAAAAAGTAAGTTAGGTTAGTAAGCTACATGTAAGTGAAAACCGTATCAAAATGAGTAAAAAAGTTTTTGATTTAAACAACGTATACTGAGCAGAGCGACATGTCAGACAAACAAACTGTTACCACCCGATTTTGATATATGAATAAAGTAAAATACAAATACACTCCATACATAATTATGTGTGTACAATAAAAACAATACATGTAAACTTTCGTAAAAAAGTTTTCAGTCTGCGACTCCTTTCATTCGAAATTTTACTATAGTCCAATTCGTCCGTTCTCCGTTTCGTTTCAATATACGACTAACTCAACGTGAGGGAAAGAGACAGCAGCGTAGCTGGTTGGCTGTTTGAGTATTTCAAATATTTACATAAAATATTTTTTATAAGCGTGTTATAGCCTAATATAACTACAAATTCAATAAATTATGAATCTTTAAATAACTACTCATCGAAAATACGAAATTCCATCCTTTTTTAACGTCGTTAACGTGTTGTTTTTGCACTTTTTCACGGAGCACTCAGGCATGTTGACTCGCCGATGGCTAGCGCACGACTGTGAACGCAAGAGTGCTTAAACGGAATTTAAGCACTCTTGAGCGTGGACGCCGTTGACAGGCAAATAGTGTATCTAGGTTTATTATTGATCGAAGATGGAGGGTTCGAATTCCTTTAACTCTCATGGCGTGCGCGCGACTCCTGCCGTTGGGTGTGAATCGTCCATACTCGTATGTATAGAAGGTTTTCTATTGTACAGAAGCAATGTTTGACAGCTAGGAAACACCGAATCATACCATCACACTCTATCGCATAGCACGTGCTCAGTTTTATAGTTAGGGTAGTCTCGGTGCACGTCAACGCCGTCACCCAGTAACGTGTTACTCAACCAAGTTCAACCATGCTGTCACTGTCTGGCGGAGTCAACCGCGTTCGAGTGAGAAGAGTTCGAGAGAACACCCCGGGGGTGCGTGAGAACTGAGTTTAGTAAAATTGGCAAGAGGAAATATGCCTGTACATACATACATAAACTCACGCCTATATTCCAAAAGGGGTAGGCAGAGCACACGAAAATTAATTTCAGTGCCACTTATATATGGAGATAACGTGATATTGCAGTGACAGATTGCTAGCCCATCGCCCACAACACATCTTAACCTGGTTCCCATTGTCGACTTTTACGACACTCGGGACCACACGGGGCCTGTCTAGGACCAAATTGGACTATAGGTACCTATTAACCCAAATTTAGTTAAATGTTTTCTACTAATAGCTCTCTTGTAGTCCAGACGCTGAGTTAAATCTCTTGTAGCTGATTCCTAGTTAGTATGTCATTATACCACACATGCCCGAAGCATTTATACAATGCTAAATGAAGCAATTGTTCCAACCGTGCATGAAAACAGCAACGAAACGACTATCAATGAATACTGAACCCGCACTCATACGAAAACACCTAATCTATTCAAGTGGCTAGTTGTAGGGGTCGTGACACGAGCGACAAGGACAAAAGCATTAATAAAAACCAACGATAAAAAAGGACAGAACGCCTGCCGATGCTAAGGTTATAAGTCGAGCGATATGTCATAACCTGTTCGAATGAAACAACAATAGGTTGTCGACACGGGATCGAAAGGGAGGGAGTTGATAATGACGTGAGGGATTAAAAGTCAAGCAAAGTGTCGTGGCCTGTGCGAGTGGGATGGGCGTGGTAATTTGTTGTGGGTTGGTAAAGGAAGGACGCATGGGGGTCAAAAGACGAGCGGCGGCAACCCTGACCCCGAGAGTCGCCGTGGGCCGTACTTGGGGTTTTAAATGTAAATAAAATATTTAAAACGCACGCGTGTAATATAGAGAGGATTGTTCGTGGTTTTCAATGGGAGCTCTGTCGAAGCGTTAGTTCCTGCGCTGTTAAATACATGGTGTATTGTTTCATTTCTTATGGCCCTGAGTTATTCTAGCGTCTGGCCATGGGGGTGACATGGGCGGCTTTATAGAAATATAGACTTTGTTTTAATTTAACTCGATGTGTAGATAATAATAATAATAATAATAATAATAAGCCTTTTTTTAATTCCTTAACTTTACAAGCAACAAACTTATTTTTTTTTTCTAATTGTAAAATATCTTACGTACTAAGTTAAGGCCCCTTTCTGGGTATAGGCCTCCTCCAGTTGTCTCCATTGCTTACGGTCTCCTGCTTTCCTTTTCCAGTTGTGTCCGGCTATATATTGTACGTCGTCGACCCACCGCTCTCGGGGGCGCCCTCTGCTTCTATGGTTGCTAGGTCCCAGCCATGTAGTGACCCGTTTCATCCATCTGTCGTCTGATGCGCGAGCAACATGGCCTGCCCACTTCCACTTCAGATGCTGAGAGTGATGTAGAGCGTCTATAACCTTGGTCTTATTTCTGATATCTGTACATCTCTGTCTATCGCTAAGTTTTATATTTAAGATGCTCCTTTCCATCGAACGTTGACATGTCTGTATTTTATTTTTTATTTTATTGTTGAAGGTCCAAGTCTGTGAGCCATATGTTAAGCAAGGCAGTATGCAAGAGTCCATCACTTTTTTCTTTAGTTTCAGCGGTAGCTTAGATTTCAGAATTTCCTTAAGACTCCAGAATTTCTTCCAGCTGATTTTTATCCTTCTTTCCAATTCATCTATGTGTCTGGAGTTTTTAAAAGATATTAGTTTTCCTAAGTATACGTAGCTATCTACGATGTGTAGATACTATATTTTATTCGAAAAATAATAAACCAGTATACAGAAAAACTAAATTATTCGCTCATGGAGTATTCGCATAGTTAGTATTTTAGCCAGTATGCTTAGATTTTTGTAGGTTAGGTTAGGTTAGTTTATGTTCGGAGGATTTTTTTTTACTACCCATTTTATTTTTTAAAAGTATCAAAAGCGCTCTTTACCAAATTACCAGAGCGGAGTTTCCACTACGAGTGGAGCCGACACCGTAATGACTACTATGAACTCGCAACAGTGTACTGCATAGTGCATACAAGCCCTGCTCTTTGTTGGTGAAGCGAGCTAAACGGAGTCATTACGGAGTCCGCTCAGATTGCAGGGGAAATTCCGCATTACTATTTTCTAAGAATGTTTTTAATTACGGTTTTTCAGAAAGCATTATTATTTGGCTAACTGGAAATCTATCTGTTAACTAAAATAACAATCTCTTGAACTCCAAAGTCACGTTTAACGGAAAGCAAAATAGGGCTATTTATTTTAAGGACTTTTATACAAAAAATATTTATTATTAAAAAAAGTCGGTCACGCCGTCCCTGATCCCACTGCACTAATGAATCGGGACAAGCGGCACAATTAAACAGTTCGCGACAAATGCCCGTCCCATGTTTCTGAACGCGGCCATAGCGCTATGAAAACGCGTCACGCGCCTTTTGTAACAATTGAAAAGTTTAAAATTCGAACGCGAGCGTAACAGCGATTTTCTTTTCGAGTTTAGAACGCGCGCGATTTTAAAGAAGTTTAAAAGTGAAGGTGTTGCCAGTGAATAGAGTTTTGATTTCTGAAGTGTCGGTAAACTTGTTAGTGATATTTATTTATTTACACTTTATGTGTAGAAAAATGTTTAATGCGGATTATCATTTTTCTAGTAAACTATTGGATCTCTTGACTAAAGGTAATGTTATTTTATTAGTGTTTGTTTTTATTTAATTATCAGTGAATGGATATTTAATAGCAAGACATAGGAAGATAAAATAAAATTGTTATAAGTTGGTTGGTTGGTAAATGATGGCACAAATGATGTGCTACCTGCATTCTTTGCATCCATTCAGGGATTTGTCATAATTTCTGCTTCATAATACCTCTTCATCTCTGTATTGAATATATTTTATTATGTTATACATATATATTATTTAAGTAAAAAAGTGAGCAGCACGCTTGGTGATTGCAATGCCAAGCGTACATAGTAGGGGTAGCGTTCTGTGTGCAAACGCATTTACGCATATAGTCCGGCAAAAAGTCTTGAAATTAAAGTGGCAACACTGTAGTGTCATCTCTTTCAAATTAATCTAAGAAAAAGGGACTGAGTATAGTGTTGCCACTTTTTAACTTCAGGACTTTTTTGCCAGACTATACAGCTAACGTGTCACTCACTCACTAGGGCGAGAGAGCTAAACAAATATAAATTTAATCTCAATTCTTCGAGTCACATATACCCCGGGTTCAATAAAAGTCAAGTCAGTGATGGCCACCGCGTACCGCCCTTTAGCAAAGTTCACGACAATTATGTCTTCGTTTTGAACGCACTTAAAGATCTTCACTGATAAGATAATGCCTCCATGACACATATGTGACATACGCAATTATTTCATCTTTGCCGCCTGTAAGTAGTAAGTACAAATATGTCATATGGGTAAATATGGAAAGGACACTCGGCAGTGTTGTTGTGTGTAATGTTGATTTATGAATACGAATTGGGGTACATATGTGTCACCGTATAAATGTAATCTACCTACCTAGATAGTATGATCGCGTTTATGATTGACAGAGTGAACAAAGGTCTCCTTTTCAGCTTCGGCAAAAATGATTTAGTATGTCCGGATTGCCAGATTGTTATCCCCTACAGGTCACATTTCGCAACCGATTCTCGTGAAATTTTGTGAGCAGGTTCGATAATTATCTGTATCATTCTTTTTGTAGAGTCAGTTTTTGGTAATTTTGAAGTTTGAAAGAAAGAAAAATGGCGCGGTCTAGCTCACAGAGCCACTAGTAATAATAACGACACTCTCGACCAACACTTCAAAAGACTCTCGCTAGATGGCTGGCTCAATATGGCTTATGTTATGGGTAGTTCGACTTATTTGTGAAAGAATATGACCCTTTAATATTTATTTATTTATTATTTATTTATATTATTATGATATGTGATCTTCATTGTATGTTTTCAGGTAGCGGACAGCGAGAGCTTCCAGTTTACCCCAGTAACGGTGAGTGAACTAAGCACTAGTAGTACAGTCTGCCTCAAATATATGTACACAGTTAAAACCTTGTTACGAAGAAATAAGGTCCAAATTAGCATATTTTCGTCATTGACTGTACGTGACCTGGGCCTCAAATAAATATAATGTTTTAGTACCCAACCCAACAGCAGCAGCATGGTAGTACTATTGTAGTTACAATGTAAGCTGAAATATGGTACACTCGTGTCTATAAATATTAATACATACGCAACTTGTGTCTGAGGAATTAACACGTTCCCTGTCCGAAGGCCCCCAATGTGGGGACATGAAGCTTTTTTTTCAGGAGTCCGTGTCCCCACTGTGGGTCCACGGGTTGTTCACGGCTACGAACTACAACTGTCACTTGGACTTGTGATATTGAAGGATAATTTTGTATGGGGACAGGGAACGTGTTAAGCCATGGATCCACTAGGCACTTGTCCCCTAGAAGGGACAAATATCCCTCGACCCGGTTTCCAGCGACATCTAGTGAGGTCGCGCAGCCGCACTTGATATGTTTCGCAAAATAGAACGACAAGAATGAAGAGTAAATTTAACCTTGAACCATAATGAAGATTAATAGATGAATTACATATTTATGCAAATAAATTGACCCTACTTACTAAATTACCTAACATAGCTGGAACATTGTAACAAAAATTCAATGGATCGAGATTTGTCTTAAATAAACCATTTTTTTCTTACTAAAAAAAAAACTTTATCTTGTTAACTTTGTCGTCATAATATTGTAATGTTTACGAATAGGTATAGGTATTTATGACTTGTAATTTTTTGTGACTTTTACCAATATAGAGTCTGAATATAACGGTAAGAAAGAAATAACTTCTAGGAGCTATTTTTGCAATTCGATTTAAAGGTTTTGTATATAGGGTTTTAAGAGATGTTTTCTAAAAATTTTACACCTATACATACTGTCACCATTTTTTTTGCTCGCTCGCTAGTCTTGGCTCGATTGGCGTGCCCGTTACGGCCTTGACGTGTCGATTGATACTACACACTACATCAATCGCACTTCAATCTAGTATTCCATAAAATTGACATTTACTATTGATCGTTGCCGGACTACTTTAACAATGCCGACCATTCAAATGATGCCCACTTTACGAAGACATGGCTATTCACATAGCATATATGTAGTTTATTTTGACTCATTCAATATCATTATATAAGACATTCGATGCGATACACAATAGTGACCAGCGAGACACCACAATGAGACCTTTCACCCAGTCTGCGCCTGCGCCGGCCCAGATGAATATTTATTTATAACAAACCTATTAAACAAAACGACGAAGTTTTGTTGGAAAAACGTGGCGCTTGCGTCCTACTTTGAACGAGTGACTTCATTAAAACGGGTCAGAGTTTGACTGACATTGTAATGTAATTTAAACATTTAACTAAAACGGTGAATAGCCGATTTCATTACGCTGAACTTTACACTTCCTTCTGACTAGTTATTGTAATGTGGGGCCCACGGCACAAAAGCGATGCATTTCGAATTTACATATAACAGTGAATTGGAACTTCCTAAAAAAATCGTTGTTTAACCGACTGAAATGAAGGTCTTCGTTTAAGCTTCGGCAAAAACGCTTTCGTATGTCTGTATTTCCGGATTTCCGTCTGTTCTCCTCTACACATCGTGTATGTCAACGAATTCTAGCGAAATTCTGTGAGCAGGTTTGATAATTATACTGAGTGTTTGGCACATGGATCGTCAAAATTTTCGGGGTGCTGGTAGGATTATTTCATCATTTGCTACCTTTCCACCTTTAGACTCAAGTTTCTAAGAGTCATGGCCGTGGAGGTACGATTTTTTCATTTATTTTTCATAAATCACCCAAAATCTAACATTCGTAGCCCCATAACTATTTTGTGTCTGATTTTAAATGCATAATTTATTTAATTGTCCTACGTGAATGTACGTCTGCTTATAACATACTAATTTTACTGTTACAAATAACACCACAAAATGAACACATGGGTCTTTTTATTAACAAACACAATGAATGTACAATATCATCTCCACTTTTAAATTCAATAAAAATAAGTAACAGCTATTAAAAGCTTCTTTTTTATTTAAAAATTTCTTTCCCTTATCACATTTCAAATGGTATGCCACATACCATACCACTTTAATAAATAAAAAATAAACAATCAAAAAAGGTTTTAGTCAGAAGGGTGAAGAAAGTAGGTACTCAAACAAAAAAGAAAGTATAGGAAAAAATAAAAACACATAAAAAAAGGTGAAAGGGTAGCAAATGAACCTAAATGCACCCCAAAAAATATGCAATGTGCATGTGCCGAAAATTCTGTATAGATGTTTTGTTGAGTCAATTCTTGAAAAACTTCAAATTTGAAAAAAATAGACACTATTTTGTAATATTTTAATTAGAATAAAGAATTACATTTCTAATGAATTAACCATGGCAGTCGTATATTTTAACGTGTAAAATAGTCATTCCATTTCCGCTGTGGTGGTTTTTAATCGCAAATAATTCATTTCAGTTAACCCCACTGAACACAACTTATTTATACTTACAAGGATTATGATCTTTGTATGAAAAAAAAAAAACGATTTTAAACTTCTCGGCCATCTCTGAATCTACTTCAACGCAGAACAATTATCCATTAACTTTGATCATTTTTAAAATATTAAAAACAGATTGGTATTAAGTATAAATATAACTCTTAAAACTCTTACGCTTTGTAGGTACTTACGGAAATTACGAGCATCTAAAAATCGCGCGTGATTATGCAATATAAATCAAATTAATCTTTTCAAAATCGTATACAGTCAAAATAAAATAAATAACATATAAATGCGTTAAATGATCTGTCACTTAAGTGCAATTGCGAAAGAAAGGTCCAGCCCGCGGGCTCCTTTCTCGAGATGAAAAGCGAATGATTGCAGACTGATTGTGGCCCAGATCTGCTCCATATTTTGGAAAGTGTAGCACATGTCAAGAATAAGTTTAAATGATCCTTATCTCAAAGGAATAAGGTCGAGAATTATATGTTTGTTTACGATCTGGATATTGCCTTGAAAATAAATATAATGGGACGCAATACAATTGGGTACGTGTTTTTAAGCCAACTCCAAAACTTTATTCGCTGATTTTGTCAGGGCTCTTTTATAATCAGTAACGTAAAAATATCTATATACTCTAGTAAAGGGGGTTGCTTATGCGGCGCATTAGCGATTGGCCACAAATACTTACAATAAATTAATTACGATATTAGCAAAAACACTTAGTGTGTATTTTTGGGAATTGCATACCTGGTTAGCACTTACATACGAACTGGTGTAACTTTATTTATTGTTGATACTGCGACTACCTTCTTAGATGAGGCTATTATCACTCAACCTTCAGTATATCTAAAACAGAATGTCAGTTACATCAAAGTCGGAAAATGTCCCCTTCTATCCAATATTATATCAAACAATTCAGTACGGTTACACTGTTTAGTCCGTTATAGGTTTTCCCACCCGGCGGGATACTGTTAAATGAATTGAACCCAACTTAAACAAAAAAAAGTTCTTATACAAATAATATTTGTGAAATTCTTACAGTCGGATTGACATCTTTAGTTTGGCACGTAAGAAACTCCAGTTACGGAACCCGTAAAATAATCGATAAAGTTTTGTTTTTAATTTAAAACAAGTTCGACAGCCACCAAAAAAGTGCTCTGATTTTTGAACTCTGCAGTTCCGACGTGAAACCGGATTGCGTATGTGTTTCATACTCGTAATGCTCGACTGGATTCATACGGAGCGACATCTCGTGTCTAAAAGAGCTTATATGTTGTATTATATACTCTATATACGTCCTTCTTGATTTGAGATGATGTGGTCAAGGCGTTTTGTCCCGGCTACCGGCGCTTCGAAGAAACTCTTCGATGATAATGATCCAAGATCCGATCCGATGCTTAAAATAGTGCATAACTGTAAAGGTATGAGTATATAATACGTGTAGGGTTAAACGAGTTGGTACAGTCAGCATCATAAATATGTATACGTTTCGGACATAATGTCTGGGGAATAAGGTTCAAAATTGTATACATATTTATGGTGCTGACTGTACTTATAAAGAAATACTATTCTTTATAAGTACTAAGACTATAACACTTTGAGTACTAAAGTTTTGTACACATATGATTAGTTGATCCGAATACCTGAACCTATTACCTAGACCTGAATATATTTGTTTACGTTTATGACGTTTTGAAAGAGCACATAAGATACCTGGGAGACGCTCGTTATCCATAATTTCATTTGCCATAACTTTATTGCCATATCATACCATATCAGACCTAGGACGTCCACTGCTGGACATAGGCCTCCCCCAATTTCATGGGGGGTAAATGCCATAATCGCCACGCTTGGCATGCGGGTTGGCGATCGCAGTATCTCCACCGCATTCTAGGAATGCTGCTGCCCATTCCCCGGTGGTCTTGGTCGTAGTTTAAGGACATACCCGGGTCCCACCATGCCATATCATAATTTGCCATAAAAGTGATTTTCTCAAAAACCGTATAACTTTCAGCATAATTTAAATATGCTTTGTATAGAGTCCTGTTTGTTTTATAACAACCTTGAAAGTTAAAAGACGCATACTTCAGTGCCCATATTCTGCCACTATATGAATATTCTATTTAAATCAAATTATTTTGCTTTCGTAGAAAATTTATTGTATTCAACGTTACATAATTAGGTCTTAATATTCTCGACTCGACTTCGAATACAGCGCGTCTTAAATTTTAAGGAACCTTTTATGCAAGTAACTGTTGCTAAAAATACTATTAACTGTGAACATTTTAACTAATGCACATGCCACTCACAGCCATCTAATTGTACAATACAATAATTTATTTATTCATAAAAGATTATTTATTACACGTCATTAACTTAACCTATGTAATACAAATTTGATATTTATTATTGTTGGGTTAGCCACATCAAGTTCGGGTTGAAGAATTTTATTTCTCAATAGAAGATACTACAACTTCACTTAGATGAGAAATTATTTTTAAAAATAAAATGCATGCTTTGTTATACATATTAATTGAAAAGAAAAGAACTTAAGTAAAGGTAAGTACATGTTTTCATTAACATCGGTTGAGAAACAAGACAAGACACAACAACACACAAGACAAAACAAAAAAGGCAAGGTTGTTCAACAAGTTCTAAACTATACATATATTATATTATGTTAGCCCACCCAGATAATAAAACAAAATACCCTATTTTGTTTTACTATTGACATTTTTAAACGTTTTATTAGTTATATGACTAAAGTCTTCGTATCTCGAACTAAAACAGCCCTACCGGTCAAGCAGGACAGGATGCAGGTCACCTCTCGCGCCATCTGATAGGGTTGAATGATGTGCAATTGTTTTGCAAAAAACCTGCGCAGGAAACTATACAATTTCTATAATGCTATAGCAGTGGAGGAGAGATATTGAGCACTTTGTTTTACCTCTACGTAAAGGTTGAGCAGGCATTTGTTTTGCTATTGTTGTTTAATTGAGTGTGCTATAATTGAGGATGTTTTAGTAATTATCTTATCTTTGACTTATGGGTTCCAGAAGTAGTTAGTAACCGAAGAGGAATATATTGTAATGAAGTGACCGATTTGTTTAGGAAGCTTATCATAATAGTTTTTATTGATTGTAGTGGTTACACATATACTCGTATCACATAAGAATCATATTCATTTATTCGTTTTAACCATACTTGGTCAAGTTACAGTAAACTTTTAATACACAAAGTCAGTAATGTACAATTACATTACAGAGGCAGTGTATTAGTGCCTAATTAATACCAGTTACAGCATCAGTAAATTCAAATAACAAAAAGAAATAAATAAAAGAAGACAATTATGCAGAAAATACACAATAATTAACGAATAGAGGTATGTAATAACGATTAAGGCTGCGTACAGCCAAAAATTGAGCTAGGGAATAAAAATCCGTTTCCATCAGCAGGGATTTCAGTTTTGAAAAAATAGTAAATTCAAGACACATCGGGGTTTGAGAGCTACTTTCAAAAATACTTCTCGGCCAGTGCTGGCAACTGAGCTAAAATAACCCTGTTCCAACATCACATATTTATAACTGGATCTTAAGGTATCCGCATTTACATACAAATACAGATTTATATAAAGTTGCAACTACTCATATTACAAGCAGCGCGGATGTTATTTGTTATTCAGTTTTTCACATGCACCCTGAAAAGCTAGCTCCAATTCTTATATTCCCCTAATACAAGGTTTGCAATGCTATCTCCGTTCCCCATCGCCCGAGGCCCCATTTAAGCGGTTCTCACACCATTGACACGATGAATCGCCCCCATTACCGGACAAGAACATTGTACGAGTAAACTATAAGGTTAACTATGCCCAAAAGTAGTAGTAGATATGCCATACAATTTGTATGGAACGGCCGGTAGGCAGCAGTTACCAGCTCGCCGATCAAGATAATGCCACGGCTGCCGCGGCGCGAGTGGCTCGATTTTATCTTACGCACAAATATATACCCTGGCTGCGCACTACAGCGCATGCGTCGATTGATGGACCAATGAGAACAATGAGAATTAGGGAATTACTGGCTGCTGTTTGAATTGTATGAGCTTAGCGAGATGACTATCTAGGCTGAGCGCTTAGGATATACTCCTATCTTTGAAGGTAAATAAGCTGAGTGTAAGAAAATATCTTTCCCCTGGGACAGGTTAGGTTCATAGATAAACAATACAATAAATAAAGTTAAAATTAAACTTCCTAACCGCCACCTAATATGTTATAACTGGATTCTCGTAATTATCATAGTAATAAGATTTTATACTATGCTTTTCTCTCCTATTTTGCTTTTCTTCCAATGATTTGTTTTATAAACGATATTAAATTTGCTATGCCGGTCTATTGATGGTCAAGTTTGTCGAGTGAGAGATATATCATTCGTCACTTTCTAACGCCATTTGACGCATAATGTTGAATGTTTTACATTTAGTTAGTTCCGTGATAAATGCGACCATACGCCTGAAGATATATATTTTTTATAATCATGGCTTAAATATCTCGATCTGCGCTGCACATTAAAACGTACCGTTACGTTATGACGTTAATCTGGAATATTGTTTGCGAGCCCTTGCCGACCTGTACTGTTAATTTTAGTTATAAATCATGGCCTTTCCCCGAAGTTGCGCGGGCGGCGCGACCGGTTCGACTCCCGCGCAGCCTCATTTAAACTGTAGCACATTCCAGCGGCGACCCCGTATCTGTAGTGCTGGTGTATAATTTTATGAAATTTTCAGTTCTTTTTCATGCATCACAATGGTAAATATGAATGAAAAAAGAAGTAGTTATTTTCTCATCCACCACCACCACCATCCACCGTATCAGCCGAAGGACGTTCACTGCTGAACATAGGCCTCCCCTAATTTCATGGGGGGTAAATACCATAATCGCCACGCTTTGCATGCGGATTGGCGATCGCAGTATCTCCACCACTCTCCAGGGATGCGGCTGCCTATCCCCCGGTGGTCTTGGTCATAATTTTAGGACATACCCGGGTCCATTTTCTTATCCATCATGGTGTTATTCCGGTTATACCTTGAAAGAGCTTAAGGTTTGTTTGCTACAGCACTTCTACAAATGCACATGCTACAGCATTCGAATCATCCTTCGTTTCATTTGATCTTAATGGATCTTACAAGCATTGTCACAGATTATTTATTAATTTTTAAGACCTTATGTAAAACCCATGGATGCAATAAAGATGATATGATATTTATAGTTCACGAGCCAGTATCAAATTATCATGACCAAGTTCCTCTCGAGCGTTAACCTGTAAAATGCTTCAGAAAGTGGTGTCTTGAAGCCCCGTGAACGTCAGCTGCGGGCAGGCTATCGCTACCTCTACCCACCCACGGTCTCGTCAAATTTGTACCTGGCTCGTGTACTACTGGCGACGCCAGTTATTTGTATCTAAACAATATATAAGCAACCACCTCGCCAACTAGGCAATGACCATTCGCTTCAGTTTCGGAATGAGTAGGTACTTATGTTTGAGTGGTTTCAAACTGAGCGTTTTCGTATTTTGCACGCCTTTCAGTTCCAATATTTACTACAGATTACGAGAAATAAGACTGGTCTTTTGACAGCTGTCATCCCAGTACAATTAATGTCATTTTTGACGTACGATGGCAGCTGTCAAAAAACCAGTCTTATTTCTCGTAATCGATGCACGCATGAAAGTGAACGATGAAGTTTTAGATTAATGCATTTTGATTCTTTTCCAGAAGGAGCGGTCAAAATATCGTTTCTAGTTTTGAAGCGGTAGTAAATTTTAAGTAAAAACACCATTGTATGATTGTATTTTTTCATATACTATTCATTACTTTGACCCCGGGTATCCTTCAGGAACACAACAACTGTTCTGAGATAAAGCTAGCATAAGAATGATGTTTTCGTACAACAAAAAATGCAAACTATGTCATTTTTACTGAGTTACCAAAATTTCTGATATATATATTTTTTAGGATTTTTGTTCTTATCCTTTCAAATTAGGAACATCGTAGGCCCTCAGAAGTAGCTTTATAAAAAGTAAAGCATGGTGCTGACTATAGATTTAAGGAGAGCGCGTAAGTGCAGGTCCCCTTTTATCTCCGGCCGCCCGATACTGCGCATGTCATTCTGTATGCGCCTGCGATCAATACATATCTCACTACTTTTGGAGAAATTGACGTTTCGCACGAAGCCTTGAGATAAAGTATTATAATGACAGAACTGTCATCTGCATGAAAATCGAATTTAAAATTATATGAATATGATCGAAAAGATCAAAACTTTGTACATCTATAATATGTGCAAATATATGTGTCCGTGCATTTAACACCGAGCTATCAATCGAGCATGCGGTGTGTAGGTAAAATAATATATGATAATACATATTAAAAATATATTTAAATATCATGTTTAATGCATGCTTGTTTATAACTATTCCAAATTTCAGATCTATAGCATAAGTAGTTATGAAATATTTAGCGATAAAACAGACAGAGTGGCACCATAAGGGTTCCTTCTTAACCTATTTGGTACACGGAACCCAAATAAACAACTTCTCATATCTCTGACCTGGTGGTGGTCTGGTCTGGTCATATACCGGATCTACCTTAAAGGCACACAATACGTTTCATTACATTGCGTGTTGCCGTGGTATAATGAGTTCTATCGATCTGTCAAACCGCGCAATGTAGTGAAACACGCATTAGTACGTTACTCATTAGGCTTTCCACCAGAGATGTGTTATGCTACGTTGCTATGGATGCGTTTGAATCCACCAATCATATTCATTGGTCCGCATAGCATAGCACTGGTGGAAACGGGTTTTCGTAGCGTAACTTCCACATCTTCGCAGCATAGCTGCATCACAAAATAAGTAATAGTATAAGCTGCATAGCACATCTCTGGTGGAAAGGCACCCTTAGTCTCGATTCTACTTTGGTCAACTCCGGCCTAAAGCGCGCGGATAGAACTTACTGATTATCGTAAAGGTAAAAGAGAAAATTGCGAATTAATTAGCAATGTACTGTTTTTCATAAATACGTAAGCGCCCTTTATGCAGACGTATCTTAATTACTTTAACTTGGATTTCCGATATCGTTAAATATTAAGTTAATTAAAGGCACAATACTTTGTGTGTTGCTGCCACTGCTCATTTTAGGGTTCCTTGAAGAGTAAGCCTTTCTTTTATTGCTAAGGTGAAGTATATATTTTTGAAGGAAAATCATATAAACGTTATTTTAAACCGTTTGCAGAATTAGTACATATGAATAACTTTGTTCTTTAAACATGACATGTTAATAAGTCAAATCAGGCCTAATGGTATGTATAATTCTAATCTGTTAATCCTCATGATCAATACTAATAAGCATGGCGCTCTATGTATCGCGCCTGCACTACACCACGACGGCTGATGATGTGGTGGAGTACGTTCGCCAGAAGACCGACTTCCCGCTGAGGGTGTTCCAGCTGCGTTCACGTCACTACGTGCACTTCAGCTCATTTGTGGTGCGCGTGCCGCGGCCGCTGCAGGAGACCATCGCGTGTGCTGACTTCTGGCCGAAGGGTGTCGTGTTTCCACGGTTCCGGGGTAACCTACCGAATCCTACACCGGAGAAGACGATGCAACGGGGCCACGCCGTTTCGTCGCCTAAATAGCTATTTTATAAGCTTAAGTTTCATGGCGCATTGGGTTAAGTGTAAGGCCATGTAAACATTTGTAAGAAATAAATAAATAAACTAAGGCAAAAATGAACATACATAAATTCATCTTTTAGTATTTCATTATTTATGCTGGTGCGAGAATTTATAAGTATATAGCTTATCGTAAGAGACTTGAGTTATTGATACATTTTAATTTGGCCCAATAAAAGGTTATAATTTGGAACAGAGCCTTCCAAAAATACGGAAATATACTGTACAATTCACCACTTAGCTGACTTGCCAAAAGAACCGACTTTCGAAACCGATCAAAATAAGTTCATAAGGTTACGTGAGAGTTATATTGTGGGAGACAACTTAATTTGAGTCTGATAATCACGCACGCATAACGTAGGTACCTATACTTAGTACCAGAACACAGTGGCCCTTAATCATTTAACTTCATCGTTTCATTTTGAACTTTGTCAAGAACAACACTAAGTCTTAATTTGTTTGAGTTGGTGACTTTGGCTTCAGATTGACTTGACAACTCTTTTCCTTCTTGAAGTAATGTGTGGGAAAATGTCTGTAATTTCGGGTCGATTAAATTCACAATTTATTGATAGGATGCCACAGATTCTTTCGCATGGCTTTGGGATGAAGACCTCCTGCGCTGTTAATTTACATTTACAGGAATCTGAGTCCGTTAGGATTGGCGGTGTAAAATAATCGAGATAAATTTTTGTCTCACGTATCTACAAGTCAGATTTGAATAAAGTTGGAATAATAATATAAAGATATTTGGATGACATTGATTCCATGGAGGATGGGTCGCGCGATGGTTTGGGACGCTACTTGCGCTGATACGCTGGCGGCGTCCTACCTTCCAGCGACCAGCAAAACGGCCGGTGCGGCGGCGGACGCTCGTGAGAGATTGAAGGTGGGCAAATATAATTGTCTCGGCGGCGGCGCCCAATATGAGTTTATACCATTTGGCGTCGAGACACTCGGTCCGTGGGGCCGGAGCGCACTTGGGCTCCACAAAGCGCTGAGCAAGCGCCTGCGGGAATGTACAGGTGACCCAAGGGCAGGCAGCTTTCTCGCGCAAAGGGTAGCAATCGCTATCCAGCGCGGGAATGCTGCCTGCGTTATGGGTACCCTAACAAGGAGTCCCAACTTTACGCAGCTTTTTTTTTAAATTAGGTTTTAGTATAGGTTTTTGTTTTTATTAGGTTTAAAAAGATTTTGTTTTGTTTGTGTTCTTGTATTTGACTATTTTTTTGTGTATATTTAATTTTATCAACAAATATATATTAACTTTTAAATATAAAGAAGTTGAAGTCAGAACTGTGTGGATTATTTTTTATGCTACGAAGGTCCAATCAAAACTTAGAGGTACTTTACTTACAATTACGTAAACGGGTCGCTCGACATGTTTAAAATCGGTATGCGGTTCTTAATCATCACCGAGGGCGCGTTACGCACTGCGAGCGATTATCGATCTTAAAAACGTGCGTGACTCTTTCCATTATAATGTAAGTACATATTTAATTTTTTGAAACTCACAGGTGTTTTCTGTATTAAACTAAGAATAACTAATGTATAACCGGAAACAAAATAACTGTTACATCAATTGATACTTTGAGTCTTGTTTCATCATATTTATTTTCATATTGATATCAGAAAAAGTTGAAAAGTCTTGCATCAAAATAAAAATAAGCTTCAATGGGGACATTAAAGCTTTGTATTCAAGTACGAAAAGTGAAGATATGCTTTATATCAGCACACATTACAGGTACAAAACCGCTCCCGTTCAATATCAATACTCATATTTATCTTGTTCGAACAATGGGCTGCGCCCGAGTCGTTCCGGGTGACGTTGCACGCTGCACCACCAAACTTATTGAAACTCGCCGATCGTAACGTCAATACTCGTCAATACCTGGGAAAAGGGACCTAAGTGTATCATGCGATAATGTTGAAAAATGATCTTGTCACAAGACGCATTAAGATCGCTTTTCGTATCTTATCATCAGGTGCAATGACGACCTTTTTGCCAGAGAACAACACCTATGTTTATTCATACTTCGTTACATGTCCAGGCACCTGTCATGGCGGTTGTTCCTGAAAATCCCCATTGCAGAATTGAAACTTTTGCCCTCTTTCTTTTTAACAAAGTGTATACTATTGACCTCCAATTTAAGGCCTGCATTAAAAAACTCAAGTACTAGAGTAGCTTTCCTGTATGTACTCGTACCCAGATGTGGCGTGTACGAATCGAAAATCCGAAATTAAAATTAGAGACACAAAGAAAACAAATGCCTATTTGAACAGTCCACAACTACATACATGGAAGACGGGGTTTACTGAAATTTTTTCACAGTGTATCTCAAGTTTTCTAAACCGTTTGACAATCGCATGTTAGAGGTCAGTTTTAGTTCGTCGCTTCGTAGATCGTCGTTGCACGCACTTGCATTTACGCTAGGCACGTTAACGTGTCTAAATAAATCCATTGAAATTAAATTTTACTCAAACTGATGTCTCAAATCAATATGTTGGTTTTTCTTATGAAAACACAATTCGTATAGTGTCAGAAAAATACTCCTTTTTGTTTAACCTTCGTTTCACGCCATGACATGGGGATATCAAACGCTTGAACCATATAGAAATGTAGTAGGTTGATGTCGCATTGGACGCCATGACAGATATATGTTGGCGTTGAACCGACGATGCGCATGTATGTATACGTCTTTGGCGTCGAAAAGTTTAACTACATTAGATAGAGAAACTTCGAAAGGATTCACAACCTATCACCTATCTAATTTAGCCATCCTCCTTTGGCGCAGTTTAGTACATTGTGAACCCTGGAAACAATCCGTAATAAAGCATTGTATTTCGCTCCCATTAAAGCGCTGGTCGTTTTACGGCAATGAGAGTGACTGGTGCATGTCAATTATCCAATAGCTCATAATAACAGTTTTCTAGCTTTCTAACCAGGGTTTTCACCACTATGAAACAATTGCAGTAATATGTTTAGTTTATTATTCATCTCATAATGGCACCGTCATTAGTTGAGTGTTCCTGAGACTTGGATGTTTTAAATGTATTCAAGTATATATCAATTAAATATATCGTCGTCTAGTACCCACAACACAAGCCTTATTGGGCTTACTATGGGACTAGTTCGATTTGTATAAAAAAATGTCTCCTAATATATAAAAAAAACATAACATATATACTGGCGTTTCTGAAAAAAGACCATGGGTGAATTTGACCTAAAATTGTCAAAACACCAGGATACCAGCGTTATGAAATGCATGACGCCTGTTTAACGTACTGCAATACATCTTTTCAGATACATAAGGCGACTTGGTTAAATATCAATATGCCCATGGATAGAAAAGACACATAATGCGTATATACTACTTACTACTTTGCCCTTACTATAAAAGTTTAATTTTCATATCTAATATTATTTTGACCCGATGCTGTTGATAAAGAAAATTACCTAAATTTCTACTTACTGTAAAATATGACACAACATAAGAATGAGGATGATACATTGGTTCACAAATCATACGTGAAAAACAAACCACATTATTATTTTTGAAACCTTATAATTTATTCCGACAGGTCTATAGGTGATATAAAAAGTTATTATAAGATTAGTAAGTAGAGATAAAAGGCATAAGAGAAGATCACAATTATTGCTTTATTAGTCTCTCCGCACTTTTCTATTATTAGTATTCATACAGAACTTCTTATTCTATCTCCCAATCTCACCTCACAGCAATGATCTCATTACATTTTAATTTTCAATGAAAACCCACTTTTTCATACATCTGATAATTTCTCCTTTCTGCACAACGCGCCTCAGCCAACCCTACCGTTTGATTCCAGCCGTGGGCGACGAACGACAAACCTTTGTCGAAATTACGACCGGTACCGGTACCAGCGATACCGGTACCCCGGGGAATAAGGTAGCTTGTCCCAACGGAGATTTAAGGACCTTTAAAATTATTTATCGGCGGCATTTTGTTGTAGCGCAGTTTCTATTACACTATACAGTGGAGTTTGAATTGTTTTTAGCTACGCGACTGGACAGTTGTTTATTACATTCGATTAAGTACAAATAAATTTAAACAAGCATACGAACTGCCGCCACGTCGAGTCACGCGACTTTTAAATTGGAGGTCGCGGGTTCGAAGCCCTGTTCGTACAAAAATACTTGTCCACTGACTTGCTTTGGGATTTTAAAAATGGTAGTTAGTCTACCATTGCTTCTTTACAAAAAAACAAACATTTTTAATACCACGTCGGTGGCTAACAAGGGTACGGCCCGCGTAAGTGGTTACAATAGCCCATGGACGCTTGCAACTCCAGGGTAGTCACACGCGCGTTGCCGACCCTTTTTTTTCGTGGAGAAAACCTGCGATCCACGTTCCCAGCCATCGGGGAATGACTGGGCTACGTATGTGGTATTTCTATCCACTAAAAACTCCACGGTGACCGCCATCTGCGCTCTAATGCGGAGGACTCCAGGATCTCACTACTAAACACACTGGAGGGCTCCAGTGCATTTTACTCCTTTTGGCTCCTATCGATTCTTCCCTGGGGCTGATAATCGGGTACTGCGGTCCCCACCACGTGGTGTCCTCGCAACTCCGGTGACCCCCTTTAGTCGCCTTTTACGACAGGCGGGGGAGACTGTAGACCTATTCTTGCCCGAGTCTACACGGTTGTGCCGACCCTAACTACACTACACTAAACTGTAGTTGCTTGGCAACAGGTGTGAAAAGTAGGCAACTCTGGTTGCCAAATGCAAGTGAGTTATGTACAAAAATATCATTTGATGCTTTTTGGTGAAGCAAAACATCGTGAGGAAACCGGCCTAATCCCAATAGGCCCCCCTAGGTGGCTGGGGAGGGGGTAGGTAGGGGTGGGGGTAGTTTTCCCTCAGGCTTGCAAGGTCCGACGGTAGTAGCTTTCGTAAAGTGACCACGCCAAATCTTGGTGTTAGGTGCCGATGCGGAGCACGGGGTCCTATTGAATAGAGTTAACGCTAGGAAGATGATTATGTACGAAATGCCTAATGGTAGGTAGGAACCGTATCCTATAAACCTGTGAATCCAGAGGAATCATTGGCGCAAAACGAATACTCAATAAGCTTTTGTTGATTTCGGTATTCGTTTTGTCGGCAGATAAAAAATAATATAGGTCCCTTACACTCAACACAGCGCATTCTCGGAAGAACTTTTCGATGTATTAATTAGTTAATTAATAAATATTAAGGAACAAATTTACACAAATCTAACTAGTCCCGTAGTGAGCTCAATGAGGCTCGTGATGGGTACCAGACCATAATATATTTAATATATTTAATATATAAAACATTGAAACATTAAAAACATTGAAAACATCCTAGTCTCAGGAACAAACGTTTTTGCTCATCACATAAACAAATGACCTTATTGGGTTCAAACCCGGGATCTCCAGCTTCGTAGACAGAGTAAACAGGCCGACAAAACTAATTTTAAAAAATCTATTAGCCTCGGGCAAGTTTGGAGTCAGTGTAGAGAAAAAAATAAGGAGGAGTATTTCGAAAAGGAAATTCCTCCACCCAAGCTCCACCCCAAGTGATGACAGAGGCACTCGTTTTTGCGGAAACTGTCTTGTGAACTTGCTACCCTTATTTGGATTAAGTAAGTAAAGTGGAGCCATTGGGAAACCTGACTAAACCGATTATTTCTAATTCTACATCGATTTAGGTTAGTCGTGACCTTACGCTTATTTATATAGCCGGCTACCGATTGGGCGGGTTATTTTATTGGCGACGTATAATTTTTCAATTAACCTTGCGTTGTGTTAGGAGGTTCAATTAGGCAGGCATGCGCGGGCGCAAGCGATTGGGCGGCGCGGCCAGGTGCAACCGCGGCCGGCATAGCCAAAAGAAAGTTAGGGACTTAGGATTTGGCACATATTTATTGAGTTAATAGGGTGGAGTTAAATTTATTGGACCAAAATTAAGGCTTGTTTCGTCTAAAATTTAATAGATCCGTTGTGACACGAATTGGCATACAATAGCAACTTTGGTATCACAATGGAATTAATTATGTTGTAGACGAATTAAAATCCTTAATTACAATTGAGAGCGAACTTTGTTCTCGACCCTATAAATCATTAAAAATTGGTTATAGTGACCTATATTATATGTATGTACATGAGTAAGACACAACAATAAAACAAGAATTTCAAGAACAGTTGACATATTATGTAAAAAGGCAAGTTTATCCATATAAGAGATTTCTTCCAGGTAACATTTGAGCAACTGAGTGGAGATAAAGATTTACTTATAGACAAACCGAGAACTAAACGAATACAAATTATTTTAATTTTTTCGTACTACTGGGATGATATGATAAATGAAAGATGTTAACGTAATCAAACTATTATAAAGGCATTACAGCTGCCCGTGCGGCTCCAATTGCAAAGTACAAAGATCATAGGTAGACCAAAGGAACTGTAGGATAAAATAGTCTACGCCTACTGCCAATCATATTATTATATGCCTACATATAGTGATGAAAGTATTTTTGATAGTTAAATTGGATGTAAAGTTTTAAAGATTACAAATTTACAACTTTACTTAAGCTTTGCATTATTTTGCTATAAATTTACGTAGAACTTAGGATTTCATAGGATACATACCCATAAAAATCGCAGCGCGTGCGTAGTATGCTAAAGTAGCGGATAATGTGGCCTAGCAACCGGAGCACTTTTTGTGTGAAATTTTGGGCTTTGACTTTTAGCATACCTTTTACTTAAATATTTGTAGCTTTTAAGCATAGACTTCCCTGTACCCCAGCTTAAATATAGTTCAACCATTCCTCACTTTCGCGCACCCATACCCCCGACCCACACAGAAGCGGCGAGATTAGATTTTCTAATGGTCAACCAAGTTCACCGCTCTCAGGTCGGCTAACCCTACCGAATCTAGAACACTCCTACCTCTCCAGCTACCTAGAGCGCTAGCGGCTCCTCTATTTCACTATGTTACACTAAGTTGCGGATACGTTGCGGTCACTGATAGCCGGACGAGTTAAAAAGTCAGCCATTTTCTTGGTGGCAAAGATTATGGTGCTCTAGTTAATGGCCTCGTTTGCTTTGAGGCTGCAAGTGCATATAGGCTGAGGGAGGAGATTGATATGAGAATTAGATAGGTTTTGAAACACATACTGGTCTTAGGAATTGTGTAATTGAAGGACTATAGGACCGATTAACTCAGCGCGGGGTGCAAGGGCGACGCCAAAGGGTAGTACCTGCCCCACTCCCCCTCTGCTAACCTTTGATGCTTACCTTCTAGCGCCGCGCGCCGTGCATTGAACGTTTAAATTAAACAGCAGGCTCATAGTTGTATGTATGTAGAATGAACTGAATGTATTTTCATACTCATATACCATTATTACCATCGGACCCGGGTATTTCTTAAAACTACGACCAAGACCACCGGGGGATGGGCAGCAGCATCCCTGGAGTGCGGGGGAGATACTGCGATCGCCAACCCGCATGCAAAGCGTGGCGATTATGGCATATACCCCCTGTGAATTTGGGGGAGGCCTATGTCCTTTGGTTGATATGGTGGATACCATTATTGACCTGTGAAACGAAGGTCTCCGTTTCAGCTTGCGCAAAAATGCTTTCGAAGACCGGATTTCCGGCAGTTTTCATAATTCATAATTTCCGGCATATTTCATAATTCTCCTCTACAGGTCGCATTTCTCAACCGATTCTCGTGATTTTTTGTGAACAGGTTTGATAATTATATATTTTTTTCTTTTGTCAAGTCAGTTCGTGGAAATTTTGAATTTTGAAATAAAATCGCTATGTCTACAGCTAAGCTCACAGAGTCACTAGTTAGATTTCGTAAACTCGTTAGGTGACGTAGCGTATGATAATAATGAAATAATACTAATCATGAATATTTTAATGTGGAAAAAACGTTCAGTTTAATTAAATAAAGTTAGTAGATTAATTCAAAAATAAAACGGCCGTTTTTACTTTGGACGTATAGATCGACGAATCCAGCTACGGAAAACCTAGTATGATGTATTCAAAAGGTACTTGAATAACAAATACTTTCTTCTTTTCTTCTTTCTTCAATGTGTATCGTTAAATAAATAATCACAATTATTTACGATTGGCGCTCGTGGACACGTTAAAGTACCCTTAAGAAAATAACAAATATATTGTATCCTTCTTAAAAATACATCGTGACATATTGTCATCGCGATTACATTGTATGACGGCAACCTACTAACAAAGTCTATTATGTCATGAAACGTTAACTACTAACTAAACACATGACGGCTATGCATTATGCAGTCATTCAGTCTTCACGATGACGTCATAACTAAACATATTGATAAGTAATTACTAAACTTTAGGGCGTATTGTGTCTAACTAAAACCTTTATCTATTATAGGTACAGTCGCCATCAGATACACTGAATTGAACAAGGTGCTCATATTTTTAAGGCGTCTGAACATATTTTTAAGGCGTTAGTGTACGTGTTTGGATACTTTGAACACTGAAGTATTTTTTTTAATGGCGATGGCAACTGATTCTGAATGCATGGTTAGTCTGATATTTTTGTACCAAACAAATTGCCTATTTGGAAATTTTTTAATTAGTATTTATAGATTACGAGGTTATTTTTACATTTTAAAACGTAACACGCAATCAAATTTGTCCTAGAAAATTTCGGCGTCGTTTCTGAGTAATAAATATTCCCGATTACCATAACTTTAATAAAAAAATGTCAATACTAACTGAGTAACACATTGTCGAACAATCAGAAATAATTGTCGACGTGTAAAATCGCGCCTAGAACTTAATCGACGTCAGCAGCATTTATACATCCTACTGTCGCGCACTAGCCTCCTCTCGTAAACAAGAGTGATTAGTCCGTAGAACGCATGATGGGACTTGAAAAAAAATTGCTTATGCAGTTAATAAGCTGCAGCTTCCATAAATATACTATTGGTAAATTTATGTCGCATCACTATCGTGGTCTGACTGATGACTCCCATTAACATTCTTAGCCTTAACTATAAGTCAACTGGATGACTCCCAGGTCATTTCACCTAGGCCACTTCTCAGTATTAGCTATAAAACCATCTAGGAGACGAACAGCTATTAGAACGTGTTTCTACCAACCAAACAAGGGTCGCCGCCGCCCGTTCCATGCGGAATAAGGTGATATCGGTTACTCTATGGAAAAGATATGAAACTCGAATACCTGCCGAGATAACTGATACAAATAATGATGTAAATAATACTGATCTCACGTTAAATGTTTGAGTTATCTTCATAATGTGCAGTCATTAAGGAGGTCAATCATTGCTTTATTTTTAGATTAATAACGATGTTGTTTGCTTATGTACGAAATCTTATTTGATATTTAACAGTGGCTTTAAAGTATAGGAAATTATCGTGAGGAATTCGGTCTAAATCCAACAAGGCCTTGTTTTGTTCCTGGATCTGGGTAGCTTGGCAGTCGCTTACGTAAAATTAGTGCCTACGCCAAATCTAGGGATTAAGTTCGTAAGTAGACCCGGGCTCCTCTAGGATAAAACTGGGAAAACGTTGAGACGAATAAACAATCGTCATTTGACCGTTTTCTCCTGTCATAATAATTGTTAATATACTTTTTGACATATTTTCCATTTTTTTTTCTTTTTTTCTCTTAGTGTTACTTTTTAATATATTGCTAAGAACTCCACTATTCAATATGTATATTGAAGAGTGTTACATACTCAGAACTCAGATAAAGGTGTACATAGATCCTAAAAAGTCTAACAGGCTCTATAATTTCGTTGCTGCCACAAAAACTATGATAAGTATTTTTCAAATTTAGTCCACTGTCAAATTGCTTAAATCCTAAAGTTTGAGTATTTTTTCAAAGGTAACTAGTTGTCCTGCGCTTCCTGTTGAGTAACTGCGTAACTTTTTGAACGAGCGTCAGGGCTAGCTATGTTAGCTAGGTTTGCAGTCACGGGATCGGCTTGCACGGAAAGTACAAAAAAATCATGGAATTTTTGGGACGTTCCGCACGTACGTCTCGGGACCGCAATCCTTAGTCAGGGCATATCAAGAATTATATCGAACTTCAAAAAATTTACGCGTGTTCAAACAATTACCCTGCGGAAGAATGCGTCTATAATAGATACATATTTAAACGGAAGCCAAAGTGTGACTAAGTATCGCTATGACTGCCCAAACGAGCGGTTACCGAAGTTCAATGAGGTCTACGCCTAAACGATCACGAACACTTCAATTTTTCCACAAGTCAGCTACTTGGACTTTCTTCCCGCGTCATTATCGACAATTACATCCAAACCTCATAACGACTCGTAATAGCCCCCCAATTAACACCCGGACAGAGCGATGTTCATCTCCTCATAAACAACTGACGATAGGGCTCAGGTACAACTATATTAACCAGTATCTTAACTTGTTATAGTTATAGTAACAAGCTATAAGTAGTACAAAGCTTACTTGTTCTAGTGAATTCAAAACAATCTGTCGTGTTTCCACTTGAGACAATCTTTAAAATAAATAAATAAAATAAAAATAAAATGCATTTATTTCGGACTTCATGATCCATAGATTGTTAGTACTGTTAGCAAATCAATAGGCTTAAGTCGTGGCGGGTGGATTCTTTGTACAAAAATCAATGGTTCTATGTATGTATGTAAACACTTTATTGTACACAAAGCACAGGTACAAATACAGACATATTCGGTTATATTGGTACAAAGGCGAACTTATCCCTGTAAGGGATCTCTTCCAGTTAAACTTTGAGCAATTCTTTTGGTTCTTTGTAAAAACTTGTTAAACACCTTTGTTCCTTTAAATTTTTTATGGCTTCGATGAGTGTTTCGTTTATTACCCAATTTACCCATATTGTTTGTGTTGAAGTGGAAACACGACAGATAATTTTGAATGCACTATACCTTTGCCGCAAATCCCATTGAACTAATGACAATTAAGGATAGGAAAAATGATGTTGATGAAATACAAGGCGAGAATCTCTTCCAACCAATCTTTGAGCAAACTTTGTTTTTCTTTCATGCCTCTCGCAATGTATTAATCTGTAAATCTTGTATAGTATTCCACGTCGATAGCAAACAGGCGTACGCCCGCCTGATGGTAAGCGGTCACTGTAGCGTATATGTAGACGCTAGCAACTCCAGGGATGTCACATGCGTGTGGCCGACCCTTAAAATAAAATAAACGTCACCCCTCGCCGGGCCATTTAAGTATTCATAAATTAAAAATTAAATAAGTCTTGTGATGTCTTTGGGACGCTGTTCAAAGTCACAGTACTGGTTCTGTCAGTACTGCGACGGGGTCTCGATCCGCTACCGATCGCAATTACCGATAGTACGGCAATTTCGTGAGATAATAAGCTGATGCCGAACAACTCTTATGTATTGACGTGGTAAAATTGTGGTTTTTGAATAGGGCCCTCGATTCGATAGAATGGTTAAAAATGGTGAGGAAATCTTTATCAACTCGGGTCGATGAGAGTATTTGTGGCTTCTGTAAAAGTTTTATTCAGATAATTGTGAGTTATAATATTCATATAATTTTGCCGTGTTATTTAAGTAATTCAAGTTGCACTTGCCTACCTAATGTATGTAAAATATCATATTTCAAATACTCGTTCAGTCGCACCTACATAGTCTAGGATTATAAAATTCAACTCCTTAATCGCCATCGTCTGATATATTTGACTTAGTGACTATGTTTTTATTTACGATGACAATGTTGTCTAGCTTTCAATGCATCAAATCCACAAATTAAAAGTGGGTCGGCAACGCGCTTGTTATTGTTCTTAATCCCAGGCGTTGACTACACAACACAGATAGCATTAAATAAATTTCTTAAAAAAAAATTGGTACAAGCTTTTATTGCCGACTGTACTTTTTTTCTACAATCAACTACTCGTTGAGACGGTTCGAATGAGCTCAAACACGACGGTATTATCTTTTTTTAGTTTAGGAGTTGCTATATCCCCCCACACGGTGGACTGATGACCTGGTAAGGGTCGCGGGTGTCCGCTGGATGCGGGTGGCGCAGGACCGGTCATTGTGGAAGTCTTTAGGGGAGGCCTATGTCCAGCAGTGGACGTCATTCGGCTGACATGATGATGATGATGGCGACCTTCTGACTCTATCATCAGATTACCGGAGTGGTGCCGTAATATTATATTGTCATCGAACTTTGATAAGTATGCTAAATTTTAGCTCCATCGATTGAAGATATCGGCTTCAAAATTTAGTTTCAAGATTCCACCCGAACAAACATAGTTACATACATGTGTACATACATTGCAAGTTAAATGAAAGCTTGTAGAATAGTTAAGGGTACCTATAACTTTAGCTTCTGTATGGTAAAGTTCCTAAAAAAACTTTTCAACAGCACGTCTAAAAAGCTCCCGCATCTGTCAGAGCTTCCATCCACACCCGGGCTTTCATTACTAGCTTACGTTTTGTTCCATTTCCAATAGGTTACGTTTTTTGTGGCCGTCTCTTTGCTGCTACCGGAAATTACTATGTGCTTTTATTTTATTTACACACTGATGTGCCGATAAGTAATTATTGGCATGTATAGTTATATAGAGTATGCTATTAAGAAATCTGCGAGGCGGAAATGGTGGAGGTCTGATAGAGAAATTTGGAATTGCTTTTTTGAGTTGGAAATTAGTTCCTTGACGGCGTTCTGTTTTTTTTCTTGTTCTGTTGAGGTGGTGGCATATTTGCAGAATAAATAGTTGATGCTCTGTACTCAAATTATTATGTTTTCTGTGCAAGCGTTATGATTGTACATAATGAAAAGCTTGTACATACATACTTACACATCTCCTTGCGAAATACAGACTGGCAGCTAATAAATTTGAATTAAGAGTAGTAGTCGTCTCTGTTTGATGGAGAAATAGCTGACGGCTTCAGATATCGCATGGCTGGAGTCCAAGCAAGACGTAATTCAGGGTATGCAATTTAACTAGGTATACCTATTTATTCTAAACATGTTTTATCCTAAACCGAATTAAACGATGATTGGAAAAGTACGAAAACTCATTCAAATATTATAATATATACCAAGATCAATAGACAATTCCATTCATTCACGAAACCATTCATCACAGGCCGTGATGAACTCTGGCCTAAACAATTTAGTTTCAACTAAAAATATCACGTTCCGCGCCGTTATTCGATACAAACTGCAGGTTGTATGCACTGGAATTGGTCACTATTGTAATGAAGCGCAGCATTCGTTTGTTTGTTTTACTTTTCAAGTACATTTGTAGGATAAAAACTCAAATTCAAACTTTTATGCGTGACAAATAAGTACAAGTTCTCTCTTGTGTAATCACCATCATCGTCACCATATCAGTCGATGGACAACCAACGGTCCTCCAGTCCCGCCTCACGCAAAGAGTGCGACAATGACCGGTCATGCGCCACCCGCATCCAGCGGACTCCTGTGAGCAATGGAAAGGCCTATGCTGGGAGTTTCTCTGCGTAGTCGCAGTAGCTTAGACAAGTAGGGCAAAATGGAATGTCATGTCGATCCATCCATGTGGCATTCGATCTGTATACAAATACTTGCTCTGGTATTGTGTTCCTGGTGTCAGTAAGGTCGCCACAGCCCCCGAGGATGCGCTGTGTGAGGCACCTGCAAGTCTCATCAAAAATGGGTCCACCACCACCATATCAGCCCGGGAGCCGGGCCCGGGTATGTCCTAAAACTACAACCAAGACCACCGTGGGGTGGGCAGCAGCATCCCTGGAATGCGGTGAAGATACTGCGATCGCCAGCCCGCATGCTAAGCGCGGCGATTATGGCATTTACTCCTCATGAAATTGGGGGAGGCCTATGTCCAGCAGTGGACGTCCTTGGGCAAAAATGGGTCAGCAGCGAGCTTTTCAGTCAGCGTGGCGCACAATCATACGGCCCGTCTAATGGTAACTAGACCATAGCCTATGTCCATAGGCTTGCTATTCCAGAAAAGCCACTTAATTGATTTTAGGGTTCGTTGTATTGACAGCAACTCCGACGACACAGCGCATTCGACAGTTCTGGCGATCTTACTCCCCATCAGGTATAATCATACTCGTACACCAGAGTAAGTAGTGGTGTTATTGTGGTTTTCTATAAGGTGGTGGTACTTCCCCAGTTGGGCTGCTCCAAATATGAGCGACATGGCATTCCTGCTGTATATAATTTACTTAAAACAATTATATGTTTACTAACAAGTCATTTAGCCACAAATAAACGGTTTCAATCTAAGTAGAATAATTCAAGTTAATAAGTAACGTCGCATGAAACAGCTTGTATCTTATAAACTGCGAGTTGTATGTCTACAAAATTCATAATAGTATCGCAATAGCGCTCGTGCCGTAGTATCGTAGTATTAAAAGCACATTTATTACCGGAGCTTAGAGCTAAATCAGGGGGCTTAAAATGGCGCTTAAGTAATTATGATTTAAAAGTAACAGTTATACTCGTAATGCTTTAAAGATAACAAGAAGATATATGTTTTACAACGGCAACTGTGGCGAAGCTCCCAGAACAAAACAGCTTTTACTTTTCTTAAATTGGCCTCGTGACTCATAAACATATTTCCGTAGGTACGTATGTATTATACAGTCTTAGATTTTCCCTCACTGCCCCGTTTAGATTATACACCCTGTTAACACAGTTTATATTTTGGTTGCATGTTTAAACAAGCATACGGTCATACTCGTTATTGATGGTAGCAGACACCGTAGACTATGGATCACAAGCTTGATGTCGACCCGTTTTGATATTAAGTATTCACAAGGATGCTTTGTGTTGAAAACTTATCCATTTGAAAATTCTCATCATTCTGAGGAGCTCGTCACCAGAAACATAACAACACATACCTGCAGAATAAATAACTAGTGGTGTTATTCCACTGCGGTCTTTGAAAACCTTGCGTGTAGTTATGTTATGATGATGAGTTACCATTATCTTTCATTAGGGATATAGGGTTCGCAGATAGAGAGAAATGGATACTACCATTTTTCGTGAATTTGCGCGGCACCTTACAGCTCTTTCCATTTCATACATAAGTAATCAATACCAATTTTGTTCTAAATTACGGAAATATATTGGAAGCGCTTTCATTTTTATTAGACTGGTTTTCCTCTACTTAAGTATTAAATCATGTAAGAAATTATTTTTTTATACAAAGCTTTAACATACAACTAAGGTATTGATTTGTCATTAACTTTTCATTCAAGCACGTGTTCTAACAATTTATTTACATTAACCTATATTTATGCCTCAATACAATTGAATTACGGCAACAGAACAGGACGTTATCAAGTTAAAACGTGTTCCACTTGCCATTCTATAATCGTAAATAATTTCCTTCGTAAATAAATCAAGTCAGTGTAAAAAGTGGCATATTACCGGCCCTGTAAAGTAACCGGGCCGGCGCACGCGCCGCTCCCGCCATCTTGTTTAATCTAGTGCCGTTGATCGCGGAAAAGCGCGCCAACCTTCAACGACCTTCGCTCTCCGACCGCTCAAACCGACCCGAAACGGACTACGCGTACACGCAATTAACAACCCTATTACAGGCAGCTATTTAACCATTTACAAATCTCTATCGCTTGAATGTTCACCGGGCTTTTGTGACGTTTAGTGTACATTTTGGTAACCTGCCCCGTATGTTCGTAGACTAGGTATTCTAAATTCAAATTCTTGATCTATAAATCCTTCGTCGGTTAGTTTATTGTACTGCTTTGTCATTAAAGTCAGATATCATTTTATAATGACAATAACAGTTTTAGCATGTAATTAGTGCATTGCTATGTTGTGTTTTGAATTCTGATCTTATATTAATTTAGTAGGTTAATTTAAATAAGTAACAATTACGCCGTTAATTTACTTTACAATTACTATTAAATTATGTCAATATTGCCGTTGACAACCCTCATCACTCGTGCCCCTTAACTAAATTCAAGGTCAGGCACCATCTCGTTACTTTGCACAAGCAGCGTTGCATCTATGCGCGGCTATTATAATAACCTCCAACCCACTATCTCTCGCCTCCCATAAATCGCCGGCGGCGGTGTACGTATCATCACGACCTGCGACTGCTACGGGAGCTTGCTGGTACATTTTTCATCGCTACTTCCTGCTTTAAGATTTACTAGCCCCGAGATAAAACATCGGGAGACCAATTTGGTTCAACTTTTCGCGTGCCAATCGGTGTCAACGTGTCGCGCGCACTCGTTTTTACTAGACTCGATGCGCGTGGAAGCGAGAGCTTTCAACATATTGGAAACCGATTGCAGGAGGGTCGAGCCGAATTGAGCTCCTACTGCAGTATTTAAAGAGGGTATCTGAAACTACAACGAAAGGGATGCACTTATTGCGGTCCGGTCGTAGCGTATCTCTGTCGTTTAATTTAAAGTTAACTGTGGAGTGTGGGGTTAAATGTCGTTGTTTGCTTGGGCTTCGTCGCAGTTGGACACTAATTGTTCGCCAGGTGACTTATCTTTCTTGTTGTAAGCTGTAAGCCAATGTTAAATTAAGGGAATGGATTGGCGAAGTACAGTCAGGCTGAGAAAGCAAGTTGAACTAGCAATTTTAAGGCATTGATTGCCGGCCACGCATATAGGCGCTCACGTCCATACAAATTTGTTCATAGGGGGTATGACCTGGCAGTGAATAATAATATAATAAAAAAAAAATATTAGGGACATTATTTTTTTACACAAATCAAACAAGTACGCTCAACAAGGCTTGTGTTAGGGGTACTAGACGACGATATATTTAATAGATACATTTGTATATATACCTTATACTTAAATACATAGAAAACACCCAAGCCTCAGGAACAAATGTTCCTGCTCACCACAGAAACAAATGCCCTTACCGGGATTCGAACCCGGGACCTCTAGCTTCGGAGGCAGTGTCACTACCAACTGGGCTAAACAGGCCGACTGTGAATATGTTAAAAGACACTGCAATCTTTATATAACTTTATAAAACTAGAGTCCGATTTCGGTTTACTATTTATGTGCAGGTAAGTATCGATATTTATCGAATAATCTGTATTTAATGCGGTTAGTAATTAAATGTGAGCAAACCTTGAACGCAACCGTAAATTGAAAAGAGTTCTACCAAATTGCTACCAAGGTGCTAAACTTATAAAAAATTATCTATACCCAAATACATACATACATACATAAACTCACGCCTATACTCCCAAAAGGGGTAGGTAGAGCACACCAAAATTCATTTTAGCGCCACTTTTAGCTATTGCAGGTTTACTCGTATTACCTGGATATCCATAGTCGACTCTTACGACACCCAAGGGAAGAAAGGGGGTGGTGCTATTCTTACCCGGCACCACACGGGTAATATCCAAATATAATATCCTTTTATACCCAAATATAATATCCTTTTCAAACATGTATTCACTACTCTTGATTATTCAAAGGGTTCGTCTGAATGTCTGTCAATCTAGAATCCCAGCTTGACACAATGGGCTTCCGATGTGGTGGCTTGACCCACCTAAAATGTCCTTTAGGAAGCGAGTCATGACATCATTATTTTTTTTGATTTGGTTGGTAAAACTGGCAACCGTACTTGTCTTCTCGAAGAACTCACGGTTCATAAATAAATGCCATACGATTATTTAAATTTGGTTGGTTGTGAAAAAAATATCAAATTTGTTACCTAACTAACATTATAAAAAGGGCATCGTTAAATTCTATTCCGCAGGATAAACAATGTACTAAGAATCAAGCTTGTTCGTGGGAAGGCTGATGGCCGGTTACCATATTAACATAGATACCGAACCCAATTTCAGAAGGCGGTTTTAACTTGATGAAATGATATGAGAATCATCTTGATCCACGCGCTTGCGCTCAGCTTTTTCGTGTAAGGTAAGCGCTTAGTAACTATATTGTTATATTATAATGGTTCTTGTAAATGCGACATACCGATACAGCCTGAACATGACATGTCATGCTCGCTCAAAGGTCTGATTTCTGTAGCATCGTTGATCTACCACGAAAATTGAATCATTATAAACTTCTCGCACTTGTAATTCAAACTAAAAGGGAGCAGATATACGAAGTTCAGTCTTCGAGTGTTCTGTTGGCCACCTTTTCTAAGTAAGGGAGGCGGTAGTTTAGAGATGCATCATACCTACCTATGAATATTAGTCAAAACACAAAAAGTTTATAAATTAGGATGATAATTAAGCGGTAATGAGTAAACTGGGACGAATGAAGTTGTAACTAACAAAATGTGGGCCCAGAGCACTAGAATTTTTTTTCCTACAACACATCGCAAAGCGATGTGAGGAGGCGACAACCTGTGCTAGAACCAAAATACGGTAAAGGTACCCACCTTTCCACCTTTGGACTAATTTAGCGTTACATACCGATCAACTTTAAATATGGCGCCGCAGCTGTCATATAATAGAAACTTGTCAAACTTTCCATACAGTCACATTTTAACGCACCCCACTTACGATTACAGCAGTTTTTGTATCCATCCACATCAGCCCTAGGACGTCCACTGCTGGACATAGGCCTCCCCCAATTTCATGGGGGGTAAATGCCATAATCGCCACGCTTGGCATGCGGGTTGGCGATCGCATTATCTCCACCGCACTCTAGGAATGCTGCTGCCCATTCCCCGGTGGTCTGTCAGTTTTTGTATAATCCACCCTTAGTTAGGATCCTGAATAAACCCTTAATTTGGCTAAAACCTGTGAATTTCCATAGTTCAAGCCTCAAGGTCGAAACGCACAGAGCGGACGCGGCGCGGTGCGGGGCGGCGGTTTTGCATTTTTGATCTTTCCGGAACTGTCGATTGTTGGTTACAGCTTCATATATCACACACGCCACCTCCGCTCTATAGCCCTACCGAATACCGCGCGGGTTTTTGGTGCGACGTGCCCCGGACCGCGTTAGCTGTACCGCAAAACCGCCTCCACCCCGCAACGACGCTGCGCCGTGCTCTGTGCGTTTCAAGGTTCAGTGACAACTCTGATCGAATAAAAATTAGAACAAGACAGTTAAATTCATAGTTTGCCTCCTGCTCAACATTGCCAAATCATTATCGCTTAGAGACCTTATACATTTCCTAGGACTTGGCATTTATTATGACTTGTGCATTTGCGGAATACAAAATGGATAGGAATGAAATTGTAAGTAGCATAATAGAGGCCGAGAGATCTAGATATAATTTGTTTTTAATACAGCAGGTCGCAGGGCGATGGGGCGGGCGATAGCCTGCGCCTCGCAATTGTCGCATCGGTGCGCCCGCGCGCCCATTGTGCCAGAACACGGCCTTAATTGCGAACCTGAATAAATTAAAACGAGAATGCTATCCCATACGGTGTGTTAGGGAGCTACGAAGCGGGTGATGAGAAATAAATACAATATAGTTTTCATAGATAAAAACTGTGACTTGTGTTTGACTTATTGAAACAATACATACATGATGCAGGTCTGTCGATCTAGGTTTTTCCACTTTCAACTGTTAAACGGTTAGCTAGAAGAGATCCCTTATAGGGGTAAGTTCGCCATTGTAATTTAATATTACGTGACACGCTTAGCACGATAGTCTGTACAATAAATTGCTTACATAGGTAAATGTATTTTGATAGTGGGACGCTGACCAAGACATGTGGACTAACAGAACAATAAAAACACTTTTTCTTTTCAGTGGGATTCTGATTTTGTGCAACTTGTATGCGGTGTTTTCTACTTTGCCGATAGCTTTATTTTCGTACTTACCGAAATATTGCTAGTTTGATGTTGTGACAGTAGTAATGTATTACGCAGAAGCAAGCCTGAATGTTCGTAACTAAAACCTAACCAAATATAACAAAACACCTAACAAAATATAAACTTCGTAGCTCTCCGTACTCTCCTGCGCATGCTATACCGCCTGTTCCGGAGGTTGTTTGTTAATTGAAATGCGTGTAAATATTCGCAGGGGTTATGAAATAGCCTTATTATCCTATGTTAACTCCGTAGACCATTAAATGCACATTGTAAGATAATGCATTGCTCATGTTGCAATCTATTCATTACAATATCTGCTTTAACCCCTTTGTGTAACTTTGTTTTTGAATATCGGAATAATAATGTTTTGGTTTAATTAATCGGCTCTACGAAGTAAAGAAGGTGTTATAATTTCCGGTATGCAAAGTTCTTGAAATTGACTTATATTTATTTATGAAATTGACAAAAGTAGGCTTCAGGGTACTCAGAAGTATCCTGAACATGGACTTTAACGCCTTGATAATACAAATTTATTATACAAATTATTTCACCTATATGGACTTTAGGAGGTCTTCTTGAGCAAAATCATGAACATTAGAGGTATATTCATATTCATTTATTTGGTACTAGCTTTTGCCCGCGACTTCGTCTGCGTAGAACTCATTCTCGCTTTGGAATTATTTGTTTTCCAATACATCTTTCACCCTTCTTTACACCCCCTTGAGAAATGATTACATTCAATATGACATGCTCTTTACCGCGCACGGACAAAATTTTAATAGAAATCCTATTTTCAAAACGAATCATCATCATCATCATATCAGCCGAAAGACGTCCACTGCTGGACATAGGCCTCCCCCAAAGAGTAACACAATGACTGATCCTTCGCCATCCGCATCCAGCGGACTCCTGCGACCTTTACCAGGTCATCAGGCATCCTTCTGGGGGGTCTACCCACACTGCACCTTCCGGTACGTGGTCGCCACTCGAGAACCTTTCCTTACCAACGGCCAACGGTTCTACGTGCAATGTGCCCCGCCCACTGCCACTTAAGTTTTGCGATTCGGAGGGCTATGTCGGTTACTTTGCTTCTACTGCAGATGGCCTCATTTCTGATGCGATCACGCAGAAATACTCCCGGCATAGCCCTCTCCATAAGTCCTCTTATGAGGCCCATAGTAAGCGACTACATTTCAATGCCCATTATGTCAACACACACACTTTCGTCTTTCGACACTGCAACAAAATTATTTTGAGAATATGAAAAATACCTGCTAAGTACGTTCATCGCGATAGTAAGAATAAAAACTCCCATTAATTTGAAGAAGAGGTTAACCTAACCCTACAACAGTAAATGTATTGTATTTTCAGTTAAAAAGCCACAAAAGATTAATAAAAAACAATATTAGTACATACCTTTGCGATGTTATACTTCTTCGTTTACACCAATAACACGAAACAGTAAATGTATTGGATTTACAGCTCAAAAGCCACAAAAGATTAATAAAAAACAACAATAGTACATACCTTTGCGATGTTATACTTCTTCCTTTACACTAATAACTAGAGATTGCAAATCCGTTAACTTTTTAGAAATCCGGATTTTCGGATTATTTTTCAGAAAAAATCCCGATTTCGGATAAAATCCGGATTTTGACAAATGACCTTGAAAATCAGTAAAAGCGCCATAAAACCGCTTTTTTTGAGTCAGTTAAGTATAGAAAGGTGGCACGACTCCTGAATGGTCATTTAAGGCTCATACCACTCTTACGATGCTAAATAATAGGTGTAAAAAATACAATAGTAGTATTTCAACTCTTTATTGTTTCCATAAAATTGTCATCTAAGATTATTATTATAATGTCCTCTTCTTATAATCATCATCTTATTCGATGGCACAGACTAATGAAATATTTATGTATTTATGATTTTAATTTGATTTGTTTCACTATTAGATTAGTTTTGTCTTTACCTAAGATACAGGGATATAACCCTAGTTTAGGCGCATGTAACCATTTGTAACTTGTAAGTAGGTTCAAGCACAATGTAACATTAGCTATAAGGATTTTTTCAATAAATCATTATTATTATTATTATTATTTTAATGAACTATATCAGTATTCTCTGATAAAATAGTTTTAGTTTAGATTAAATAAGGTGGGTATTATGTAAATAGGACTTAATAGCTAATTTGCATTAGCTTATTTGCATTAGTCAGGATTGCTGCAAGAACATGTAATTTTGATTTTAATTTCATAACAAACAAATCCGAAAATCCGGATTTTTTACTTATAAAATGCGGATTACAATCCGCTCCTAAATGGCACCGAAATCCGGATTTTCGGACTTCGGATTATCCGGATTGCAATCGCTACCAATAACACGAAACACAGTTCAAACATCTTTTGAGAGAACACACATCTAAGCGACCAAAATTCTTACGAAAATGGTGGGTGTATTGGAGTTAGCTGATAACTTTTAAACTCGTGGAGGGAACTCATCATGTGATTTAAGCAATTTGTTAAAATAACTGGCAGTGAACTATCCTATGTCCTTTCCCGGGACTCTAACTATCTCTATACCAAATTTCATCTAAATCGGTTAAGCGGTTTAAGAGTGAAGAGGTAACAGACAGACAGACAGACAGACGGGTGACTTTCGAATTTATAATATTAGAATGGATTAATCATACACTGTCGTTGTTCAATGCCTTTGCGATTAGATATAACATATCAATTTATAACAATAAAAGTAAAGTTTGTATCAGTAAATAATAGTAGTAGTAATAATAGCAGTAAAATAAAGGAAATGTCATTGGAATATATGTCATGATTTACAAAATTAACAAATTATTCTGTAAGAAATTCAGCTACGGAATAATAGGCCTTCTGGGTCAACATCGCTTTGAGTTTTAGGGTAAATCCAAGATACGTTCTAATATTTTTATTTTATTAATAATAATATTGGGCACTTTATTATACTTATATCTTTGGCCCCAATACGTCCAAACTTTGGCCTGTTTTTTTAAAACGATGCTTGACTAATATTTAAGAGGGCCCAATTAAAATGATTGGATCTGCTGAAATTGTCATTTTTGGTTTTCAGCGTCATAGATTATCATCATCATCATATCAGCGAAAGAAGTTCACGGCAGGACAAAGACCTCCCCCAAGGATCTATACAATGGCCGGCCTTGCGCCGCCCTCATTCAACAGTCTTGACGATCATAAAAATATAGATTATAATAAATCTTATTTTTTTTACCAAATTCTCCAGTTGATCATATCATCAGTCTCATCAGTTCTCCAGTTGGTCATAGATTTTAATTTAACATATCGTTCGGAAAAAAAAACATCTATAATAGAGCCATGTTTAGATGTTAGTGAGCTCTTTGTGCACTTATATCTGATGCCGTCGGTATAGGTAAAAAACTTAAAAAGGTGACCTGTTGTATGTAGTTGTAACGCGTTCGAATAGACATTACATATTTAAAATGTGCAACACAATAAAAAAAAAAACGCATATTCTAACACGTCACAACTACATACAACAGGGGTGTGTTGTTATTCACAAACCGACTAATGCTCACCCTCTCACCTCACACCTCACCCTTTTTTATATGGAGACTGTCAAAATTTGACAAATGACATTTGACACCACCACCACCATATCAGCCCAAGGACGTCCACTGCTGGACATAGGCCTCCCCCAAATTCACGGGGGGTATATGCCATAATCGCCACGCTTGGCATGGGGGTTGGTGATTGCAGTATTTCCACCGCACTCCAGGGATGCTGCTGCCCATCCCCTGGTGGTCTGGATCGTAGTTTTAGGACATAACCGGGTCTGACATGACATTTTCCATATAAAAACGGGTGAGGTGACAGGCGAGGACCGGTCGGTTTGTGAATAAGAGGGCTGGTCATTTTCTTAATTTTTTCACCTATAACTGCAGACGTATCGTCTTTTCAATTATGGTCACGATAGTACCCAGATTATCAAGTATCAAGTGACAGAAAATAGAGAATTTCCTAATGCTAGTTTGCATTTCTTGAAATTGAAAATTATTCTTTATATAAACCTGTTTGAGATCCATCTTGTTAAACATGTTAGGTTAAACAAGGTAATTATATGGCACCTATGGATAGTTGTATACTGTAATTATTTACTTATATGTACTTGTACATGAGATTGCGGTACCAACCTATTACTGATACGATGATCAGATATCTCTTTCAACAACCTATGCAGTGATATATCATCTTAGACGGTGTTTTGGAGAATTTCGCTATAATTTTAATCAGTAGAAATGGTAAAACGTTACATTCATTAACAGTTATAAAATATTTAAAAAAGTTTACAAAATAATTGGAAATCATCAAATTTACTATCAAAAACATATACACAAATAAATATACGACTTGAATTTATTAAAAAAAAATCCAGATTTTTTATTTTGCGGATGTATTCGTGATATACGGAAATAAAGAGCCCTTTAAAAGAATTTAAGAATAGAATTTAAACCTATTATGAAAGGGTGGGCATTCAGTGGAAACTAAGTATCTTTGGTAGTTGTTGCAGTGATTTACTAATAACTATTGAATGGGATATATTATTGGCTCGTACTGAAAGCTATTAATTACTGCTGAGGCGAAACCACCATAGATGGATCTTAGCCTCTCACTCTAAAGACCACTATCAGGCTTTCCTGTAAAATGCAATTTCTGTCTAAACGACATGACCTGGAGAGATCTCTCTGGACTCCAGTATCTAAGACGCCCGACAGCTTTTCGACCAGTTGGACGACCCGAGTACGCTCTCCGGAATATACGAATCGTCATCCATACGGACTACATGCCCGAGCCATCATAACCTATTATTATTACTTATATTGGTACAGGGACGTTGGAGTAGACGATTTTTAGACATCGACAGATGCGGATATTTCGAGGCTCACATCAAACACACAAAACTCTGTCATTTCTTTATGATATCACATAGTTATCGATTAATAAAAAAAAACAGAAAGCGTTAAAAGGGTTTAATTAATCAAACACGGCTAATCGCCATATTACGGAAACAAAATGATGAATTTAATTGGCTAATGTCTATATCTTCGTATGCCTAAGGGTACGACATAGTGAAACAATACTGATTTTACCACCATCTGCAATATTATGTTGTGTACAACCTATGATCGAGGAAAGATGGATGAAGTATTTGTATTTGTAATGTCGAAAGTAAGCACATGACATGACACTCGCTCTTGTCGTCTTCCTCTATGTATATACCTAGTAGCTACATCTGCATCCGCAAAGGCTCCGCATCGATTTATGCGGATGCGGATGTTAAAATTGCTGCCGAATTTGCAGATACTGCAGATGCGAATATCTGCAACATTATAATTTATGTATTTTAATTTAACTTTACTTTTTTCAGTTAAGTAGTTCTACTTATCAACTATGTACTAGGAAGTTAGTGACTTTATACTAGGTTTAAACGTTCTACAAAGTAAAACACAATCAGGAACCAACGCATTACCTTTTGCAGTTAAGTGTTAAAGATTAGATTAGTGGCTGAAGATTCTTGAAGCGCATTTTCTTCTTGATTCGACTGGCTTTAAGTATTTAATGGACGGACGTTTTAGTAACGACTAGAAACTCCTCAATCGCTCTTGTCTCTAAAACATCAAAAGAACAAAAGAGTCAATCAACTCACAATCACGGCCAAGAGTTGATAATCAATCTAGTTTTACGTCTGATTAGGTGCAAATTACAATACAAATAGACGAGTCACGACCTACGATTCCGGTGAGACCTCTGCCTTAACTATCAATATTAATTCACCCTAAAATCAACCCAATCATAAAGGTTTAGAGTAAGTATTTGACTGAGGTGAATCGAGTTACGTCGTCACTCCACGGGAACGGTTTTTTCCCTAAAAGGTCGTAGTTGATGCTTAACGCGTGAATGATCGCAGTTTTTACCGTCCACACATTAAGGTATAATTAGGTTTTTCCGGTAATGGCACATACGTCGCATTTGTGCGAGGAATAAAGACGTATTTGCACTTACGTCAAGGTGACAGAACGTTAATACGTATTGTAATAATGCTAAACATCCGTGACCTTAGCAGTACAGAGTTCACAATGGCTAAGTGCAGACGGTACGATTTGAGAACACAGGAGGATAATGTAGCATATGATGTGGTAATATATGTAACATACTCGTAATTATTCTGCAAGTAAATTTTTGTTAGCAGTGATTAATACCCAAATACTTATTCATTATTTAGGCGTATCTATTCTTTAACATTTTTTCCGCGCACGGATTTTTATTTTCAGACCACGCGGTGGATACGCCTTAATCACTGAATAAATGAAGTATAGCACAAGTTCAAAAGAAAATTTAGTGGTGATGATAATGATGCTGAACAATGATAATGGTGATTATGATGACGATGGTAATGATGATTATGAAGGAGTAGCTAGATTAGCCTGAATGAAGTTCTATGAAGTTTATAGGTCCTTTTTAATCTACCCATCTAGTCACGGCTTTGATCTATGTTTAACGTAATAAATGTTAAAGCGTTCAGTTTTGCACTAGAAATTTCAAGGTCAAGACAAAATATCCTTTGCAGTTAATTGCCACTGCTTCCGATCGCGAACTTTATAAAACATTTAACAAAAGAAATGAATGTCTTAAAGGATAATACATCTTCCAGTGCAGCCCTAAAAGAAGTACAAAACTAATAAGTTGCGGGGGCACAACAGGTAGGCAGCACACATGCGAGCGTGACATGTGACCGCAAGTGCACACACAACACACACGGGAACAACCTGTGGACGGCACGCACACAGCCGCATACCGGTAATAATAAATCTGTCCAACACGAATAAAATGGTTCACCCACACATTCGCGCAGGTTCACCTGGGTAACCTCCACACGAGTTCAGGTCGTATACGAGTTCACTTGACACCAACACAGCGGCGTTTTCACCTGTTGAGCGGCGAGGTGTGCGTGTGAATGTGACTCAGTGTTGATCATGTTCAGTCGGCCCGTCTGTTTGGCGCGCTGAGGTTGTGTTGGTTCGCGTTTTCAGCCGCTCAGACCGACCCACGTGCGCATGCTACTGTGGTGATAAGTGCCTGACTTTTGACTGCCGATAACATTGTCCGCGTCCATACGCCCAATCAAACAAAGGGGAAAAAACGCTGCATTTTGTTTTTTGCGCTATTGACATTGATTGATAGCGGACAGGACAGTGTATGTGGACAGTGGAAAGTGATCTATTGGTGGCGACGGCACATTTTTGTTTTACCGACAAACTGAGGAATATTACAGCAGCGGAGGAATCGCTCTGGAAATACCTAAAAGGTAAGATTTCTCGAGAGCTGATTTTCCTATAAGAATTCGGTCCAAGTATAAAGAATAACCGGCTAAGTACCTGATAAACGAAATAAAACACGGCATATGCAGATTATGCGAATGCACAGCCCAGAAATTTTCATATTTTTACTGCAAACTTCATCATGTCAGTAGGCATATACATACACTGAAGAGCAAAATATGGTTACTTTTTGTATGGAAAAATAATGCAAAGTGTACCCTTTTTATTTGCACTTGAGTGTAGTTTTACTACAGTTCTTTAACTACAGTTTTCCGATGAAAAACTATTCCATGCAATTAACTGTACCTTGTACAGTAATTTACATTATAAGGACAAAGTTGCATAGGTATGTGCAAAATTGAATTCCATAAAGACTTAGGATGGTTGGTTAATATATTTTGCCTGCAACTAGTTCTCAATTAAATTACCACCATAAATAATATGATATTTACGGCGGCTGCTATAATATCATGAGTTTCACTCGCGTATATTATTGGAGGACTGGATTGGATTAGGTACTGCAAACTCTAGCAAGGATGATTATGTAAAAAGATGCGTAAGATCTTCTTATTCGAATTAAGATGGTACCGGCATTATATTTATGATAATAATAATACTGAATCAAATAGTTCTAAATTAAGTACCAATTAGCATCCGAGATTGTCTCAATATTCACCTTATTATGATGGAACCTGACCTACAAAATTAAACCCCCTGTTAAATTAGACTAGAATAACTTTAATTAGATGCAAATGACTCTGCAATGACCCTCAGAATACAGGCAAGATACCTATCTACCTAGGGGTACCAGTAAGGAAATATAATTGTTATTAAATACAGAAGGTCATCTTTAGGTTAATATTACAATTCTAATTATAATCGTCTAACCTTTTTGCCATAATAACCTTATTATTGTATTGCCATTGATTCTGGGTTATTCTATTTTATACAATAGTTTTAGGCCCTGAAATGTGAACTCGAGATGTAATTGTTTTAAAAACATATAATTTTTCGTAACTTTACTCTCTATAGGTAAAACACGTAAGTCATGTGTTCGAATAGACATAACATACTTATATAAAATTTGTAACACAAACAAAACAAATTTTATATATCTATTTGAGTCCTACAATTACATGGGTTTCTTCTTTACATATCCGGAGCCGTTTCCACGATATAGCTAATATCGATACCGATTATTAATAATTTATTTAATTGGGCTTGTTATATTATTAATAGAACTTCATGAGAGTCATGTCGTCTACGTGTGAACAAAACCAATTACAATACTTTTTTTATATGCTAACAGTGTGTTAAGAACAGATGTTTCTTAAGTGATACTAAAATTTTTAGGTTCGCGTCTATCGCGGGAATTAAAGTTAGATCTATAGAACCTAATTTTTGGTTCAACTCATAAAAGTCATAATCTGCATAAACGGCGTTTTCGTTTCCATGATTCTATGTGTGTATGTGTGACATAGTGTATGTACAAGCACGGAAGCCTTTAACTATTGATCATATGAAATACGACTTTGTTTTTTTGAACTGAGTACGACCCTCTTGGTATTTTTAATTAATAGATCTATAAAGAGAACCCGTTTTTAAAATCAACACCCGTCCTCAAGTAAACATTGTTTTAATTTATGGTGCATATAGCCTCAGATGTGAGCGGAAACACATTGGAGTGGCGTTCAGTTTGAGATTGGTTTGCTCCAAGAACAATTTGTTCTTGGTATTTTTAACCGAAAATTTTCATCTATCAATCATAATCTTCTATTGATTAGATAAGGTCAACAATTTGGTGCCGTGACCAGGATTTGGGATATTTACAATACAAGATACAAGAGCTATCTCATTCAGACAACCTTTGGGTAGGTAGTAGGAACGATGCAAAATAAGTTAACAAGACTGATACTTTTTGATTATATGATGGCTTTTCAAGCAGAGAACAAATACTTTGGGAATTAGTTTAATATTAGGGGCAAGATGAGATTGGTTTTAATGCCAATTTAGGACATCGCAATAGTAGTAATAATAAATCTATATTCTCAGACAACAAAGATCCATAGATAATAAACATAAAATTATATTTTTGTGTCAACTCCGGTGTAGGACTCGGTAAGTTGCCCCGGAACCGCGGAAACGCGAAACCCTTCAGTCAGAAATAAGCACACGCATGGTCTCCTGCAGTGTTGAGCATGCCACAAGATTAGTGATATCACGTTATTTCATAGAACTAGAATTTCGCTTCAAGATTCTAAACCTTCTAGCGGATCCTGAACAACCTTTTCATTAGAATTCACTCAGCTTGTCATTCTAAGTTGATACCAGAAACCTAAGGTCGGTGATAGATTTAGATATCATTATTGTAATTAAATGGGCTGCCACCATAAGAAAAATAACATAGGTATGCAGTGGGTAACCTAAAACCCTATAAACATTGCAATGCAGTATGCTATATATAAAAATATATCATTCAGAATTAAATAGCATTTATATAAGTAATTACGATTTGGTGTCGTTTAAATAATACCTGTGGATATATAATTTATGCGAATGGCAATGACAAGATGTTATTAAAAAAATATTTGTTTACATTTTTGATCTCTAATTATATCTCCGATCGAACAAGAAATCTAGTAGCGTTGCATAAATCTACAAGAAATTAAGCCAATCGTCAGTTTTCAAGAATTTATTATCAACCTTCCTGCGTTGTCCCAGTTGTTGTTTTGCATATAATTTCAAGGTTTGGCGTGAATACTAGTTTAACGAAAGCGCCTATCATCTAACCTTTCAACCCAGCGGGAAAAGTGCACCACTGTTTTCCTCACGATGTTTTCCTTCAACGAAAAGCTACTGTTAAATATAAAATATTTTCTAACCGAAATGAAAAAAATAAATATTTATTACCCCGGGCGGGATTTGAACCCTCGACCTCTGGAATCCGTCCATCGCTCTTTCCAACTGAGCTACCGCGGGTTTCCCGAGGCGACGAAGAAAGAGCGATGGACGGATTCCAGAGGTCGCGGGTTCAAATCCCGCGCGGGGTGATTAATTTAATTTACAGATATAATATTTTGTTAGTAAGCTTAAAACCCAGTGGTACGACCCGGGTTTGAATCCACGACCTCCGGATTGAAAATCGCGAGCCATCACAGCCGACCACTCGGCTACTGTGACTTATTAATCATCCCTTTTCAACAATAACACATTATATTTTTGTGAGCGGAGCCACTAAAATTAAAAACAATAGCCTAAGGAACAGCAATCAAAGAGGAAGTGTCTCATTGGGAGGCATGTCGCGACACTGTGCTAGGGGCGCCATGATTTTCCTAGTAGCCGGGATATTCAATGACAAAGGTAGTGGACAACAACGATTATTTCCAGAGAACAGTGATTAGAGTCGATATTAGACATTGAAGCGTACCTTTAAAAAATGCAAGTAAACGTACATAAAGTAATGAGCCTGCTGTATCTAGTTTCACTAAGGAGAGGTCTGTGTAACATTAATTTCGTATGACTTTTAGACCTCCGGTTGACAGAGGCGCCATCTAGTAGGAGTTTTTTGTTGTGTTCATAGATGGCGCTTACGCTAAGGTCGAAGTGGTAATACAAATTGAATGTTTCAAGAAACTTTCCATACTGACGGCAGCTACAGCAAACACATTATTTTTGAGGTGCGGCACAATGTACATTATTAAATATACATTGGCAGTCTAAATACTCGTAATTTACTAAGTAGTCTCTGGTTATTAACCCTTAGAAACCCGATGTCAAAAATTAGCTACTGAAATCATTCTAGACGGTTACGGAACAAGACATTCAGGGTAAATATGATTACCTATCTATATAACATCGTTATAAATTTATGGGTTGTATCATTGATATGTTATGACGGGGCCAAGATATGGACTGGATACATTAACGGGTAATCAACCAGTCGAAGTGACAGCCACGTCGCATCAACTGGCTAATTGATCCCTCGACTGGTTCAATGCTTCGGAAAGTAGCTATAGGCATTTACTTGTGTAAAAAGTAGCGAAACTATCTGTGATTTTCTACTTTGACTATTTACAAACGTTGAAGTAAACATACGGCAAATTATACAATATTGACAACGTTACTAAAGCCGGATTCATTTGTCTGACGTGACGTGTCGTGACGTTATAGAACGATATCGGTGCCATACATTTAGTTTGGTTGGGGCTGATTCACACCAAATGGTTTGAGTTGGCACGCACTGCACAGTCAGAGGAAGGCCAACCCTGCATACAGAAGTTACACTTACGCATTTCTAAACGGCAGCGGTAGTGCCGGCGGCAGCCGACCGACTGGTGGTAATCACCGCTGCTCCATTTAAATATGAAATCTAACTTCTGTATGGAGGGTTCGTATTCCTTTGACTCGGGTGGGTGCGCACCGACTCCGGCTGATTGGTGGGAATCGTCCCTTAGATTCACACATGCTGGATGACGTGACGGTCCTCAATGTCAGGCGTCGGACCGCATCAGAGAACATCACGTCAGATAATGAATCTGACTTAACTGTCAAATAAAAGTAAAGAAACAACTAATCTTGACGACATTAAGCTGAAAGAAGGTTTGATGAACGTTCACAAATAGGGGCATTAATTTGCTCTGAGCCTATAGATTAGGACATATATCATGAATAAATGCAAGGTTGCTATAAACATTGATTACCTGGAAGTTATCGCTTGCCCTAAAGCGGTTCGTTAAACGCGTCAACGTGCCAGGATGTCGTAAATATCTATCATGTTGAGATGAAATCTGTAGGGTTAATCTAGGAAGTTGAATGCACTGTCGGTGAATGAGATCATCTATTTTGTTTCTATTGATGACTTTCACCACAGAAGAATTGTCTGGTTTTGGTCCAGTACTAAGACGCTGACTCCCATATTATTAGTATTATGCATGTTATACTCGTATGGTTCCTTCGGTATTGCCGATGCGGTGGAGTGACCAAATAAAAACCATCGTCAATGATCCTAATACACGGGTGTACTATCAGGAGGGCGGCAGTTCGCGAAGACTGGCGTCGCATTGTGAATTGTGATTGTGAAGCAGGCCACAAAATCATCCTGAACGCCACTAACTTTTCTAAGAAGATAGTGTGTTGAGTTATTTTTGGAACAGGGCAGTGTAATTTGAGAAAGGGGTCCTATAAAGGACAATAACACTTAATATCGGGTCGTAAACACCGCGTCTTGGCGTGGCGGGATCGATACCTATGTGGTATTTTGTTCATTGTCGTGATCTTACTGATGTCTCAGAGATTTCCTCACATGCCGAGATACTGACACTATTACGTTTGCGCGGTAGTAATATCATGCGCAGAAGAGAGGCAGTACTGCATTCCTATCGGCCCGCTCCCGCGCATCTCGCGCCAGTCATGAAGCACTCATTTAGGTATAGAGGCGCAGTAAAAAGTAGCTATGTATTTATTTATTGATTAGGTATGCAGATAAGTGGTAAAAAGAGGTATTGTCATCCTCTTTGCGTTTTCTTAGTTGTGTCCTAAAGGAGCCCGTAATCCGCTTTGCCTGCGACGATAAATAAATAAATAAATATTAGGGGACAATGTTTTTACACAAACCGAACTAGTCCCACAGTAAGCTCAATAAGGCTTGTGTTAAGACTAGATGATATATTTAATAGTTATATACTTAAATACATAGAAAACATCCAAGTCTCCGGAACAAATGTTACTGCTCACCACAGAAACAAATGCCCTAATCGAATCCGGGACCTCTAGCTTCGGAGGCAGTGTGAATACCAACTATGTAATTAAGCTAAGCAGCCCGACAAAATGGATAATAGTAGAATTGGGTTTTTGCGTGATGCTAAATGAAATTACTAATTTTACAATGATATTTAAAGGAGTCATATGTTTCACTAAGATATTGTGCATCATCATCATCATCATCATATCCACTGCTGGACGTAGGCTTCCCCAAAAAGTGACCGGTCCTACACCACCCGCATCCAGCATAAAGCAAGCAAGCAAGCATATATGTATATTAACGAGTTTACATATTGAGTATTAACTCCTAAAAACTTAATGCTCTTTTATTTGTCTGTCAAAGCATATATGAATAGAACCTTTAATTTCCGTTAAAACTAAAATTACAAAAAGTATGACATCAACATCATCGGCCTCATTGATTTTGACAGATGATTTAAGCAGCGTCTGTACGAGCGTCTTTAACATCATATACATGTAAGTATTTAATTAACTATACATATTACACCTACATATTGAGCTAATAATAGACTATATACGTCAGGACAACGTGGTGACCCTACGCAGCCCCTGATAAATATTCAGTGACATGGCGGGTCACCGAATTCTATTCTATCGGATGTGGGATGGCCGTGGGCGTTACAGGCTTGTCCTGAATGTTTGTATGTATGATGTATGTGTTGTGTGAGCTACGAACATTATGCGACATGAAGCCATGCCTGCCTATGTCTGTCGCCAACATTTTTGTTTATATTCATTTAAGGCAGGAGAGGGGTTTGCCGTTCATGATGCAAACGGACCCTTCAGAAATAGACCCCGTTATCTTACGTTCACTTAGGTAGCAAGTGATATGATAATTATGCTTTAAATGTAATGGTATTTTTTTTACAATAATTAATTAAATGAATCCATCAATTGAACGAATTCGTGTTTCCTAGGTAAATATACGACGACAAATACAACGCCAGATTATTTTTGTTTTATTACCAATCGGACATAACGACCATGTAGTTGTGCAAATATTTTAAGCATATCAAGGCTTTTAAATCTACACATAAAAATCAATTGCCGTGCCATAGTTTTGCAAAAACTCTAAAATGGCACGACCGATTTTGCTGCTTTTTGTTATGTACTTAATTTGTACTTAAAATTATAAGAACGTATGACATCAGCATCACTATTGGTTCTACTGCAGATGGCCTCATTTCTGATGCGATTACGTAGAGAAACTCCTAGCATAGCCCTCTCAATTGCTCTTTGGGTGACTTTGAGCCTTCTTATGAGGCATATAGTAAGCGACCACGTTTCCGGGCCAAATGTCATCATTGGCAACACACACTGGTCAAAGACTATCGTTTTGAGACACTGAAAAGTAACTGATATAGCCCTTCTAATCGCTAAACTTAAGGGATAGTGGGCGGGCCACATTGCACGTAGAACCTATGGCCGTTAGGGCGGAAATGTTCTCGAGTGGCGACCACGTACCGGAAGGTGTAGCGTGGTTAGACCCTCCACAAGGTGGACTGATGGCCTGGTTAAGGTCGCGGGAGTCCGCTGGATCCGGATGGCGCAGGACTGGTCATTGTGGCAGTCTTTGGGGGAAGATTATCTGCAGTAGTGGACGTGCTTCGGCTGATATGATGATGATGATATCACCAACTGAACGTAAGATAACGGGCTCTACCCATAATGCTGTCGGTATTTCCACGTTGGATAGCCATCGGCAACCTTTGTACTTTGTACCAGAAATGCTTATCCTTTCTTATCTGTGCGACTCAGCCAACTCTAGAAAAACTCTGGTGGATCTTTCTTGCGAGACTAGCACAACACTAACCTACGACGTAAATTTACTACGCGGCACGCTGGCTCAGCGACCCAAAGTGGATCTTGGCCTCCGACACTAAGACACACCACTATGCTCTGTACTGGGCAGCTTGTCGCCAATCAGAGTCGGCTGTTAGAAGCTGGAATTCATCTATCCAATGATACCTTGGTCGGCCGATCAGGCGACGACCATTTGGATTTCCCAGGTACGCTCTTTTGGCAGCACGATCCTCTCCCATCCTCTCAACGTGGCCGAGCCAGCGCAGCCGGGAAGATTTGCTACCAGCTTCCCGTTTTGTAGAGTTCCCGTTACAAAACGACGTAAACGGTAAAATTATTTCAAATTCGTGCATTGCTAATGGGACTTACTTACTATAGAATGTGACGAGACTTGCTTGCAATGGCCAGCTATGCTATTTACAATGTTCACTCCAACGTTCACCCCTAGTATATCTGGACGCCGGGAGTCGTAATCACAGCACGTTATTGGAGGTCTGACGCATTGCTTCACCCAGGGTGAGGTGAAACGTTGTACAATACTACTAGAATAACACTGCTGGTGTGCTATTTGTGACGAAATCCCGAAAATTCCATCACAGTTTCGCAATGAAAATCACACTGGATTCTGTAACACTCTGTAATCATAATATTTTAATTCCACGCGCATTGTATGCGCAGTGTCAACACAAACACGGTGAATGGTGGGTTCAAACCGCGGTGTAGGGTTTCAACCACAGTGCACTGGTGTTACGGACCTGTCTGAGGCCTATGTGATTCTAGAAGGTGACATGTATCGTCGACATAAAAAGGCCTTAGCACTTTTAAGATTTGAATAAGACTGGATTGTATAAGGCCTTGCATTTTTGCAGAAAATATAGATGTAGTCATCTTGTAGACACGTGGCATCTCTTGTGTAATAAGTTACTACTCGTACATTAGTAAAATCAATTTTTACAAGAACGCCCCTCTACAAATAGATATTGTGTCAATGTGAGAGTTTGCATGTATTACCCCTATATGCTATCTATATGCTTTATTTAGATGTATAGTTTAAGATTTGTTTACTACTTACATAAAATCAAAAAAACAAACATTTTACTTCAGAGCCACTTCTACGATTATTTTAAAATCAGACAAAATACGATCGCAATTCCCATAGTCGACTCTAAAGACATCCACGAGAAAGGGGGTGCTCTTCTGACCGACACTACACAGGGAGTTTTTATTTATACTGACCGACTGTTAAACCTACCTGACTAATACAATTTATCCCATCTGATATTTTACTTCATTTGAAATATACCGTTAGCTTTCGCTAAAGGATACAGCGTGAGGACACCTGCATACATCTGCGAAGCAATCCAAAGGTGTATGTGATGTCTCCAACCCGCACTAGGTAAGCGTGGGGACTACTGCCCAATCCCTCTCATCGATGAGAGCGGGCATGTGTCCAACAGTGGGGCTGATATGACGACGATTTTCACTCTATAACCTGCTGCTTAGCAATCTGTTTCCTTGAAACAATAATCTAATAGGTTCTCAGGTTTTCACCGGATCTTTGGTTGAGATGTGCAACCATTGATGCCATTCTCATCTTTTGTCTGCAAATCTTGTCGCTATACTATTTCTCCTGAGGCTAGAAGTATCTTATATGACGATTAATAACTGCAATTTTAAGATGACCGTGGGTTACCAAGCCCAAAGTAACGCTACGTGTGCTACACCGTAGCACGTAGTAGCATTTTCTGCTTATTAGCGGAAACTGCTCGTAGAGGCATGACTCATATGTGGGTCATTGGCCCTGAATGGGAAATCCCTAAGGAAACATCGCAGACATGTTACTTATTCACCAATCTACGTTAGTTAGCAGCAAACCGCATTGCAGCCATTAAGTTAAACGTTTAAGTCTTGTTAGTTTCACAAATTACTGCAATCTAATGCCCAGTCTTCCTTCCGTTTGGTTAACCGATCTTATCTAAGGAATGTTGTCTGAGGGATCCGTGATTAAAGAGAAAATATCTAGGGTTCGATTCGATTTGCTGTTTTGACAGCTGGTGACATGACGCTGGTCAAAGTGGTAATATCACTGGCGATCTGTCAAAATTATAGAAAAAATAGTACATACATCATACATTGAAGTTATAAGCTTATTCCAGACTAGCGACTAGCTGTTGCCTGCGACTTCGTCCGCATCTTCGCTCCTATTGGTCGCAGCGTGATGTTATATAGCCTAAAGCCCTCTTCGATAAATGGACTATCCAACACAAAAAGAATTATTCAATTCGAATCAGTAGTTCCTGAGATTAGCGCGTTCAAATAAACAAACTCTTCAGCTTTATAATATTAGTATAGATTGGTAAAATCTGATCCGAGTCATTAATTGTTGAAAAAACTATAGCATAAATAAAAATTGTTTATTAATTTTAAAATAAGAAAAAAGATACTATATTTAGTAGACACTGAGGTTCTCGTTTAAGTACGGAGACACATTTAGCGACAATATGTATCTTCAGTCATCGAGATAAGGTTTACGTAAGGTCACTACTTCAGGTGTACCAGGAAACCGATCCGTGTGTTGCCTGTCGTGTGGGTTTGAAAAGGGCGTCAGTGTAGACTGCTTTTAATAGGTCATGTGTTGTTTTAGTTGTAGGATAGTGGTGCGTTCTCACCGCCGGATCACGTCGCAGCGTGCGGTGTCGCGGTCGCACCGCCGGTCGCGACCTCGCGGGTAGGGTTGGCTATAAAACGTTCTTAAATATCTATTTATGCCTCTATTTATAATTGTTATTATTATGCAATTAGATAATTGTGGCCAGCTAATAGGATGTGACATTATAAATTTGTACAGAATAAATTGTGTTTGCCATAATTTTATTCACATGTATAGGTACAAGACAGGTACTACATAATTACATGCATTTTCGTAACAAATAATATCGATTTGGTTTTGTAAAAATTAGGTAAGCATTTGACCAGTATCTCATCTGAAGATAAGTGATGATGAGGCCGAGGGTGTTACATGTTAACTTTAGAGGAATCTTTAAATATGTTTAATTTCTATTATAGGAATTCTAGAAATAAATTGAAACTTGCGAATAAGCATGTGTTGTGTTTGATCTTGTAATTCCTTAATAAATATGTCATCTTTTTAAGTCTGAATTTGATTATATAGCTCACTTCATTTAAGTAGGAACTTTTTTGAAAAGTTTCATTCGTACCGTTTCGATTGGTTTGTTTTGTTGTGATTATGATGTATCGTTTACTATGTTCCTGCACTTATATTGTATTTGTACGCTTTTGATTATGTTTTAATGTAAATAAATGAATTGATCGATTGATTTATTTGCGAATAGTTTGATTCTAACTCAATAAAACATTATTATCTATACTTTTGAAAGGAGTTTAAAAGACGCCTTGAAAGTATTATCTTTGTAAAAATTCAATGGTAAAGATATACATGTATATTGTATGTACATTTCTTGATATTAAACCTAAATATTAATAAATGTTGACAACCCTGCTTGCGACCGCGTCGCGCCGCGTCCGCGTCCGGCCGCGCGGAACGACCGGCAAAAAACCGATCGGTCATATCGAATTACCGCGCACTGCTCGTTTCAGATGCTGGCCCTTTTTGCCCCGAGACAAAAGATTTCAGACTTAGGTGATTTAGATGGAAAAAAAGAGACGCCAATGTCTGAAAGATGACTTGAACGGAGACCATTCACCTTTTATCTTATTCAATTTGTTTTCATATTAGATCTAAGTCTTATACATTTATTCATAGGTCGTTTACTAACTAATAAATTCTAAATTCTGCATCCACGGTTAAAATTTATTTTGTACATATGTACCTATTGATCTAATGCTGAATCGTATTTGTTTATTTAAACTACATTTTACGATAAGTTTTAGCTGAGCTTGTTCCGCAAGTCGTCATTCAACGTACGTATTTTGCGTGAAAGACAGAGATAACGCTACTTTAAACACCCTAGTTCCTGTACGAAGTTTACCACTTCATGCAGAGTGTCTGGAAATCCTATTTATCTACTTTTTCCAGTAGAATAAGTTTGTCTAGACGTCTCCTCTTCCTCCATGCATGCCCTACAAATGGCGCTGTCTGTTATGCCTAAGTTTATCTAAACTACAAATATGATTCGACTTCACAGCATACCTCTTAAAATAATTGTAAATGTAAGTATTTGTTTATGAATTTATTACTATGCTTTCAAGACAATACATACACAAAACCAACACTTATTTCGCGAAAGGGATATTTAAGCATAGAGTATAGAATTACATTTTCAGTGCGAATTCTACCAATGACAACTTCAGTCAATAAAACGAAAATAGCAAAACTATAACTAAGAGAATGTGTGGTCCTGTAACTAAATTTATTGCTATGAAACAACATTAGGATTACATTGAAGGAAAAGAAAATTGAATATAAGATCCATAACGCGATTTAATAAGTTCATCCTTAAAGCGTAGCCAAGTGCATTGCAATACTCTAAGGCTGGGTTACACGTCTGTAATCGTAAGTTGTGTTCGTTAAAATTTTAATGTATGGAAAGTTTCACAAGTTTCTATAGCATGACAGCTGCCGGCGCCATATTTAACGGTGATCAGTCTGTGATCGTAAGTCGGTGCAAGTCAGCCTAATAAAACAATCACATTTTTTTCTCATTCCCTATAGCTTTCCGTTGACAGCTAGGCTGCGCTTGCGACTAAGGTTATGCGGATGCCCGCGCGCGTGCGCGGACTGCAGAGCAGGGCCCGAGGTCGCGCCGTCCGACCTGAGGAATGCTTTATATACAGAATGTCCCTAAAACCAACGACAATATTATAAATGCTGATAAAACGGCACATTAGTTATCAGATTAGACATATTTGAATTATTTTTTTTTTAGTTTTTGTGATATTGGTGTTGTTTTTTTATAACCAGGGTAGGCTTAAGACTGTAAGTAATGCTAATAATTGCCAATATCTCGAAAACAATGAAATTGACTATAAAATCCAATTTGATTAATCTGATAGGCTGTGAGCTGCTTTATTAACATCTTGGTCTTGGCGTTGGTTTTAGGGACATCCTGTAAATGTGGCGTGATAACGTATTCTGTCTGGGTGTATAGAAACGGTTTCTATACGCTGCTTGCTGCAATACGAATTGAAACTGTGAGAGAATTAGAGTCAGATCCATAAGCGTGTAGTTTTTGTATAGTGTTGATTTTATAAAAAAACTGTTATTGAACTCCAATATGTTCTTGTATTATGGCAGAGGTTTCAATATAATGAATGAATGGTCGAACATATAGCAATATCCTCAATGCAATATGTCTTCACAAATTTTTCTACAGAAAAGAAAGTGCGTGGTGGTTCAATCATCTATACACAAATTATAGATCGTACAAGTACCTACAGTAACATAAATGATAGATCGTCACTATCGTCAGGGGTAATTAAATGTACCCCTGGACACTTGCCAGAATCTTCAAATAACACTCAATTAAATGTTGTCTATGACACCGCCGATAAAATTGAGAAACGTGAATTAAAGATAGGTTAACAGAACACATGCAGATAGGTTAGCGTTCCCATATGACATAAATCCTTTATGTTCAAGTCCACATTTATTAACACTTGATATTAGTTTCCGAGTACTCGATAGTGTCCAAAGGTAACCATTATTAGTGACGTCAGCACAAATCTAAGTCAGGAACGCAACAGGTTGCGTCCTCGCACAAAAAGCGTCACTAAGAAGGACAAACAGTTCGTTCTGCATTGGTTCCACAGCACTTTTATCAGAAGCACGGCCGTCGTGACCGGCAATTGGACTCACCTGTAACTCCGCAGTCAGGTGCAGGTCACGTGCGTCGCGCTCCGTCACGAAGCGTCGCGTCATCCGACAAGTGTCGCGTTTGTCACTTTTTGTCGGGTGAAAAGTGACAATTCGACTCGGCTACAGGTGGAGGTCGGTGTCGCGTCGTGTTTTATTTTGGATTTCTCTTTCGCTCCAGTGTGCTCTGTGAACTCGTTCTAATCGAAGATTCTGTGCGCGGTCAAGTGGAAATGATGGAGCGTTGGAGGTCCCGTATTCTTTCATCCTTTTTATTTCACATATACCTACTTTATGTAACTTTTGGCCCGCCGCTTGGCCCCTCAACTGCATATGGACTCGCAAAGAAATCTATAGGTTATCTTGTCTGTTTCGCAGATATTGTATAACAAAACATTGCGTATAAGGGATAGCGATGGAAACATTTAGAGAGGAGTTGATACACGCTCGGCGGTCAAAGAATTAAAGTGGCCCTTATAAAGTTTTTTTTTTTTTTTACTTTTACATATGCGCAGGTACTTGTGACGCTGACTGTAGATAGATTCTGTGAATAATAACAACATGTTCTTCAAGTACAAACCTTCAAAAAAAATGTGTCCTCAATAAGTGTTGTGGTTAAAATGCGGTACCCTAATAATGTACGCATCGGATTTTCGTTATAGTTCAATGAGCATAGCTTGACGTACAGAATCTTAATCTTACACGTTCTTAACAGACTAAAGAATCAAACTTCAACACAAAATTTGTCCTCTATTCGACCGGCGTTTCTAATCAAACATTTTACAAATTATTGTGGCAGACATTTAAAATATACCAAAGATATAGCTAAAGATGAAGCTAAAGGTATCTGTATTGCTCTCACTTATATTATCTTTTATATTAAGTACAGTTTATTTTATACAAATAAGCACACCATAGCCTACGGATGCTTGAGATTCCGGAACAACTATTAGCACGCACGCAGCCAATCTTTTTTCATTTGAGGATTCCTTGTATTGACAGCTAGAAATAAATGCAGGTTTCTCATCACTCACAGAGCATCATCGTGAGCTCTGGCGACCCTACTCACCACCTTCAACACAAGACCATGGCAAGTGGTCATGACTGGGTACCATTCCCGACCACACTGGCTTGTTGAGCGCCCGTTCTATACTTACATATATTATAATGATTTTTTGAAAACACCTAACGGTAGTATTTCACTGTATTAGAAATTGTATTTAGTATTATGATGATTCTATTGTGTTGTGATAATGTTTTTTATACAACACAAAAAAGCCACGGCCCCGGGGTTCCGGCGGCCTCAAAGTCCCGGGTTTTGGTAGCGGCCAGGGTACTAGCGGGGCCAGGGATGCTGCGCAGGACCGGTCATTGTGGAAGTCTTTGGGGGAGGCCTATGTCCAGCAGTGGACGTCATTCGGCTGAAATGATGATGATGAATGTTTTTTAATTATTTTTATGGCTGATGTATTATCTTTTTATTGAGCTTCGTCTATATATATTTTTTTTAATAATGTATCTTTTTAAATAATATTACTTAATAAATAATCTATTTGAAGTAAATTTTGACATGTAAATTGGCTTTACGAGTATATGAGTATGAGTATGAAGCAATAGTACTTGCGTGCAGTTAGTAATAGTATTACAAGCGTAATCCTCCGCTAAGCGAAATTATAATTTCCAACCGGAGTAAAAAATTGAAAAATTGATCACCTCGGGTGGACTATGAACCCACGACCCCTGGAATCCGTCCATCGTTCTTACCAAATGAGCTACGTATCGCTCGTGGCAACGAATCCTTCAATCAGTTCAGGCTTGTAGCGACATCTACCGCGAAGTTGCTACAACTTCTGAAACGGCACCAACGTCTCAAATTGCATTTAGAATCGTTAGTAACAATGTGCTACCCCAATCTAAATGTAAATATTTTATAAGCGTAACGTCCACTTAGCGAAATTATGATTTCTAACCGGATTAAAAATTGATCACCCCGAGCGGGTCTATTTTCAATTTGAATACATTTTTCACACCGACCGGTTGGAAAGTACCTATTAGGTAAGTAATACTTATTTAACAAGTTTGATATTCGCATGTGATTTGCAGTAAATGTATTGAACTCGCATTACATACGGCAGCGTCGGCAGCCCCTGGCAGGAATCGATAATATCACATCGACGATACGAATTTGACTTGGACGCGTGTCGAACACTAGTCGCGTGTTAAATATTCTAGTATTCTGTACAACGCTTCACCTCTCTCACCCTAGGTGAACCAATGCGGCAGACCTCCGATCACGTGTTGTTATTACGAGCCCCGACCTCAAGATATACTAGGGGTGAGCGGTGAGGTAAACATTGTGAATTCGAGCGACCAACAGCAATGCTTTCTAACCAGGGGGTCAACTCCGAAATTCGAAATCCGAACTTCGAATGGTGCCGTCCCTTTCACTCCCCTGTCATACACTATATGAGTGAAAGCGACGGCACTATACGAAGTTCGGATTTGGAATTTCAGGGTATACCCGCTTTTTGAAAGCATTGCGGTTGGTTGCTCGAATTATATCAAAGCATTGGTTATTACAGACATTGTTTATCGCCGGCACGAAACATAAATGCCGTCTTTATGGTCAAGTAAGTCGAGAAAAACCGGAGCGAAAGTAAAAAGCAATCAAATCAGTGATTGGCGGAACTCGATTTATACCGAAGGCTGAAAGATTCCAAAAATGGATGATAAACACATCCAATTGAGAATTTTGGAGCGCTTGCGTCACGAGTTCAAAATATATATGGTAATTATAAAGTAAGTTTTATTGTTTTTCGTTTAATTTTTCTGTAAGTCAATACCGGTGCCGGAAAGAAAAAGGTAACAAGGGAATTCAATTCTTGGATTTTTCTTAATACTAAGATAGCTGTACCTACTAAGTTTTAACTTCTTTTGTAGGTAGGTTACTTTACCGTGGATTAAATATCTATACAATATTTTTTATACTAGTGTAATTCATGTTAACAAATCACGAATGAGTAATTTAGAGAGACGCGACACTAGGCACGAGTGAATAGGCATCTTCTGGGTGAGCTCGCTTCATCGTCGGCCTCATCTTTGCCCCCTGGCTAGATGCTGGCCAAGAGCAATCCCATTTAATAATTAAAAAAAAGACAACTTCAAGTTAATTCAAGAAATATTACAATTGGGTAATTATTGAAATGGTAAATGCTTTGAATTACTAAAACTCGTCACCAATATCGGTATAAGAGTAAATATCCGCATGGATAATTCGATAATGTTGTAATCAATAAAACTACATTATATATTTAAAAAGAAATCATAGAATTTCCATATAGATTTTATCTATAAAAGACCTAAATAAACAAATGAACCGTTTTATAACGTGATCAAATTCCTAACATACGAATTTACAGATGTCACAGTAACGTACTCAAATGTGATTGGTTTACATATATTGTACAGTCAGCGTCATATAGTATGTAGCAGTAAGCAGCCAAAGTGACTGAATAGTTCTGTACACCATACAATATATGAGTATATGTTGTATTGTATGACGGCCTGTTTAGCCTAGTTGGTAGTGACTCTGCCTCCGAAGCTAGAGTGTTGTGCATTTATCACGGATATTTGTTCTTGGGTCTTGGATGTTTTCTATGTATTTAAGTATGTATTTATCTATATAAGTATGTATATCGTCGTCTAGTACCCATAGTACAAGCTTTGCTTAGTTTGGGACTAGGTCGATTTGTGTAGAGAACTATTTGGCCACTTTGGCTGCTACGTACTGACTGTATTAGTATAATGAACATGGTATAGTACTTAATCCACATAATACAGGAAAATTATTTGAATAGAACCTATGGTGTCATTATGTATTGCAAAATATTGTTTCCTCATTGGGGGTGTTATTCACGAACCTACTCGTCCACACCTCTCACCTTACACACCTCACCCGTTATTATATGGAAACTGTCAAAATTTGGCAAATGACATTTGACAGTTTCAATATAAAAAGGGTGAGGTGAAAGGTGAGGGCGAGTCAGTTTGTGAATAACAGGGAAGGTAATATCCATTTTGGCCGGCGGCTTTTGACGACATATTGAGATATATTATTATTATAAAATGAAGTGAATCAACTATTTTGTTATCAACTTGGCCATACTTGGAAAGCATTGGTACTTTATTCATTAAGGAAATAAAACCTTATACCATAATCAAATATACTGTTATGATCTTTTTCTCCTAATGTATCGGTGCGGTAATTACAATATGCACTTTATTGTATGCGCGTGATTCGTTTTATGTAAATTGCACAGATAATTAACGTTGTTGATTGTTGTGGGGCAGACTGTTATTGATTATCACGACATCACGATATGATAATTGTGCAACAAGTATGAGTTTAAATCGGGAGTCTTTTATTTTTAATATTGCGTTAAATAATATAGCATCTTACCACAGTGAGTGGGTTCGGTTCTTTTAGTTTTAGGTGGTTTTAGGTAAATATGCACAATATACCATATATATCGTGTAAGTGCTTTGGTGTGATTGTATGCTGTGAACTTACATTGTATTAAATTAAATAAATAAATAAATAGTATACGCTAGCGAAAAGCTCCCGTTACCGATAATCGAGCTAGTATAGCTTCTAGGCGGTATCTGTTCGTATTTTAATTTAACCTAGAATACTTAGTTGAATCTTTAATATGAATATGATTCCTCAACCTTAAGTCAGACTAAATTTCAAATTAAAGGGAAAAAGAAAAGAAGGCTTTGTAAGAGGGGAATCGTAAAGCATTTCCTGCTTGAGCTTGACTGGTTCCGATAGCTCAGTGGCTAGAGCGATTGGCCGCGTATGATAGATGTCGCAGGTACGAATCCGGCTCGGAGCACAAAATTTTTCCCTTTCATTTGAAATTTCGAATATTAGTTAGCAGCGTTACTGCTTTAATTCAAAATAAGTTAACTCAGATAAGTTGAAACCGCTCAAAATTTTAGTTTTCCCAGGTCAGTTATCCTGATTCACCTAAATTCACATTATTGCTGCCAAGACAACTCTCAAACAGATCATTCCGGTAAACATCTCCAATTCTACAAATTGCCTGCAACAACACGTAACAGTCAATATGTCATTGTCTTTTTACAAGCCTTATAAACATGAAAACGTCACGAGCGCAGTAGAAAGTATTTAAAATGCGCAATTTCACGGGACCTGCATGTTCGCCCAATTCTATTGTGACTGGTAATGGAGGGCAATTACACACGAGCGACATGCGTTTGTCTACGGGTTTTGAAACGGTTTCGGCGATCTAGTTTGATCGGGGATCACGCAAACTTTGACACGGACGTCTTGAGAAACAAGAGAGCATCTGAGTGCCTGTCAGACCGTGCATATTAGGGATGAGCATCAACTTATGATTATTGATTCACATCAGCGTTAATGGCGCTGACAACTGTCATCCCATCGAAACTTGTGACAGCACTAACAAGTACAGGTTGTTTAAAATAACTAACCCTAAAAATGACAGCCTGGTATCAACCAGGAAATAATTCAAACGCAGTACAGTGACCTAAAAGTTGGTTTTGTGCAACGCAAGCAAATGTCCACTTAGGAATTCCAGTGGCGGTCGGCTCACACGTACGCCGACCTCGATGTGACCTGAGGGTAAACGACCTGACATGTGATTGTGGAGCAATATCAGCTATGTATTAAGGCCGCTTTCCTAACCCTAGGAAGGTCGTTAGGCAAAGGTGAATAGAATTTCACTGACTGCTAGGCATACAGTCATGGTGACGCATTTATTTGGGTACTAAGCACAATCATCTGCACCGAGTCTCTTGCATTTTCCCTATTTTCTATAAGTATCTCTATGAAAATACTTGTGTTGTGCTAGTAAACAATTTCCAAGCAGATTTAGTTACCATTTAGACGCAGGTTTTGAAGACACTTATAATAAAGAAGATTTAAAAAAATCGGTTATTGTATGTCAAAGGAAATCAAGGAAGCGGTCGTAGATAGGATCATATCAGATGAAGAGAACTGCCTGCTTCATCAGATAACCAACAGTTACCTATTATACAAGTTTAACTTTCAATTTGGTGCCGGCGTGGAACGCTAAGGACCTGCCTTACAGGCACCGTCCGACTTAAACGGCAGGTCTATAGAAATAAGTCTGTCACTACTTACTACCAGGGATCAGCAACCTTTTTCGAAAAGTTTTTAATTCGTTTTTAAGCATGTGTTTTTTTGTGATTTTAGGAATCGCTATTCGATACCGATAGTTTCCTCACTCGGTTCCCATAGTATTTTCGTTACATCCTGTATGTTTCCTTTCTAATGATATATTCTGATTTGACTTTGAAAACAGATCCAAATCGCTAATTAAATACTTAACCTCCAATGCAATACTATTCGATTTAATGATAACATAATTTGCTAAACGGAAGCCATTACGAACAGGACGCATAAAATAGGTTTATTCGGCACTTAGACGTTTCAAGTTTAAGAGGTTCCTAAGATACGAGCGAAGACTAGACGTTTATAGTGTCGTGGAAATTATATGGGCATTAGTTTTTAACTTTAATCGTAATTACTAGTTTACGAGGGTTTCATCGGGGCGACGGTAGTTAATTACTTATCAATTTGAATTTTATGTAGGCTTAGTTTAGCTTCTACAAAAAAGAAAATTTACTAGAAATGAGTCGTTCCCGCAGGTTAATTAATTCTCAAGTCAATGAAGGGTTGGCAACGCACTTATGATTCTTCTGGTTCGCAAGGTCCATAGGCTTCGGTGTCTGCTTACCAACAGGCAGGCCGTAAGCTTGTTTGCCACCGTCGTATAAAAATGATAAGATTGATAAGAGTTGAAAAATCGCGCGTTAATCGTCATGAATGTGCTACTTTAAATTCTAATGTTAGATGGAACAAGGTTTAAGATCGTCATTAACAAAAGTGGATGATAACTACAACTTAGAAAAGTTGTAAAACCCCAGACATTTTCATTTCAAAGCTCAATATCTCAAAAACGACTGAACAGATTATCATGAAACATGGCTAAGAACACTAGGGATAAAATTATCTATGACACAAAAAAAAACGAAAATCGGTTCATCCGTTTCGAAGCTACGATACCACAGACAGACACGTTAAACTTATAACACCCCTCTCTTAGCGTCGGGGGTTAAAATGGAAGTTTGTGAAGGAATGCGATGAACAACTTAGTTTAGTAAATATCTACTTATTTGGTAATTAAACCTTCAAGCATGTCACTCCTAAAATCACTTCCGCGTACATTACGGCTTAGCTATTCAACTTTGAACACGTCCAAGCAATTTAACCTTACAAACGACGCCATTTATCCTATTGTGATAGGTATTGAGTGAAATCCTCACATTCCGCGCGCTGCGTGCTCTGTTTACTGAACGCGATACCGCTTGTGACCTTACAAGTAACGTCAATGATACAACATAGAATACTATTAGGCACTACGCAAAATGGCGACATTTCGTCTTTCTTTTTCTTTCGCGCTGGCAGTTTTCGTTTGACATATTGAAGACTTGAGCATCATTGAGGTACTTTCGAGCGAGCGAGAACGAAACAATGACGTATTGTAACAGAAATCGACGTAAAGTTCCCTGCTACAACCGTACTTACGCAGTTTATGATTTGCAAAAAGTATTATCTCCGGATCGAACCCATGGAAGTCGTTTGTCAATATTGATATTTTTTTAATTGAATAGCTTTTGTGTAGTATACCATCTTGAATACTTCTTAAATCGGAACTAGCAGTGTTTGTTTCAACTGCCAGTTGTTATCTATGTTCTAATACGTTAATGGGTTTTCCATTTAGTCATATTTTTTCCTCTTGTTGTCGTTTGCCTGCATATGGTTTGAATGAAATCATTAGTCAAACTATATCCAATTAGTTTAATTGCCATTGGATAATGAACTCAATGTAACGCGAGTTAAGAACCATTTACTATAAATTGCCTAAATTACTAGCATTGTAAAAGTAGAGTGTTGTAAAATATAATGGTATTTTATATTTAACTATACAATGTATATTGTTTTGAAAAAATGACATCTCGCCGAGTTTCTTACGCCGGTTCTTCTTATGACAGAGGTTTATTTTTCCGAACCGGTTGTAGTTTCTTGACGTTCATAGGTGCATGTAATATGCCTAATTTGAAGAATAAATACTTTTTATTTTTTACTTTTACTTTAGTACCTATTCAATTTGTTAAGTGCATCACATTCAACGCTGTCTGGGCGCTAATACTCGTATAAGTTATGAATTTATGAATCAAGACATTGCTCATGATTATACTCGTATACACACCAATAGCTCGTCCCATATTGAGCCCCTTGTTAGCACATCAAAACACATTCTTCATTTACAAGATAATTCTTTGGTTGCTTAGCAAAAAAATTATACTACATTTTATCGCTTTTTAATCCTGAAAACAGACGGAAAACACCTACAGAGATCTTTGAATATTAGGATTTAATCAAAATCAACATCAAATATTTATTCTGCAAATAGGCCACAAGGGCACTTTTACATGTCAAAGCGTGAATTTATACAATAAAAAAAAAACTGACACTCTTACTTAATAATACTGATTAAAACATATACTGATTAACAATTCAATGAAAATAAATTCTCAAATATTAAGGACGTATTGAATACGATCTGTGTCCGAATAAACAAAAAGTATATAAAATTAATTTAATATCTCAGAGATGTATATGGTCTCTGAGCGTCCAAATACGATTAATAAAAATCAGTTCAAAGTCCTTAGAGATGTAAATGATCTCTAAGCGCTAAAATTAAAATAATTAAACTTAATATTGTTAGAGATGTATAAGGTCTCTAAGCGTCAATAACAATAAAACTAATCCAGAACAGGATTATGTCTCTCATCAATCTAAATACAATAAAATAATGTTTTATGAGTAACTTATAGTTATAGCAATTACCAACTTGTATGTAGCTCAAGTGACTGCGAAGCAAACTATATAAAGACGGTAAATAATACGGCCCTTGATATATCATACAATTCTGTCATGGTGACAGTGACAGGTAATTAATAGCGTGACGAAAGGCAGTGCTTTGTGCCCTGACCTTGTCAGCGAGGTGAGGTCGAAATGTGACAGAAATGCTTCGTGTCAGCACACCAAAGTGAGCGTGTCAAGGAGTAAGGTTAGGTCAGTATTATTATGGTACTTTTAGGCCTCAGTTTGGTTCGTGGTATTCGCATTTTAATGTGATTCGGACACTCCTTGTGGCATGTTAGCGTGAAGCGTAGAATAGGTTACCTACTTGACTTTTTTTGGTGTCATTCGAACCACTTATTTAGAAAGGATCAAATGCCTTTGTGGGACCAACTATAATAAGAGCTCGAAAAAGGCATAAATAAGGGTAAAAATCTCGCCGCTAGCAACCGCAGAAACATCTCATCTCATACTAATAATAATTGACAGAGCATAATAAATTCATATGTATAAGTAGATACTTATTCGAACCCTCCGTTGTACGAAAATACAGTAAATTGCTGTTTTGATAGTTTAATTGATGAAAGATTGCGTTTAGGTCATAGGTACTTAATGGTCATACAAGTTATTTTTAAAACAACATTTATTCTATATGTAGCTCTTAGACGATAGAATAACATAATTTGACAATATTTTTTTATGATGTAATATTTTTTCGTAATTTACAATTGATTGTGATACTTTGATGGTTTCCTATTCCTATATTGTGTTACCCCACCATTTTATAATTTTGAACATGTCGAAAGTCCCCAATTACGAGCGCTTTAGAATCATTGACCACAACTGATTTAGGAATACGAATAGATCGCGTAAGTACTTGTATATACCTCATCTTCCTGTACTCCTTAAAGGTTGTGCAAGTTTTTTGCGTTAGTTTTGGCACTACAGCATTTAATTTTATTTTTTTTGGTACGTATTGGATATACGCAGAACTTGATGTTGAAATTTTTCATTATTAAAACAAAATAAAAATATACAAAAAATAATTAATATTAAAAAAGAAAAACATCAAGACATAACTAACAAAAACATAAGCATATGGACCAAAAATAGTAACTGGAGTGCAAACACAAAGGAAGAAAAACTTGCACAAAGTTTGTATGGAAAGAGCTTGCCCACCCCTTCATCTTAACTCTACCCCGGGTGCAACTTGGCCGGAGTGACGCCCACTAAACATTAAGTACGTAAATCTTTTTAATGTTCTGTGGTGACACTTTAATCATGTAATCTATTTACAATATATTGACACAATTAAATATTGTTGTTTAGTTTCTTAAAAAAACAGCATAAATACTCGTAAATTAGAAATATATATTGTACGCCAAACGACTTCTTAATGTATATGAACATTTTTTCCATACATCTGTATATAAAAATGACTTTTAGAAATACACTGCCAAGTCAGAGTCTCTTGACAGTTTTGCGTGCATTTTGCATTTTTTATTTAGCTGACTTATTGAGCCTTAAATCGGTGCCAGATCGGTTACAAACACACTACACTTTTTTATGAACCAGCAATTAGTAGTTATTTAAGTCATTGCAAAAAGAAAACTACCAGTTTAAAAGGGGGTTTCTGGCACAGATTTAAGGCTAAATAAGTCAGCTAAATAAAAAATGCAAAATGCACGCAAAACTGTCAAGGGAGTCTGACTTGGCAGTGTATTTCTAAAAGTCATTTTTATATACAAATGTATGGAAAAAGGTATGGTAAATCATTATGAGCGGTAGTGTATTTATAATTATATTTGTGTATATCTTCTTATGTACCTACTTTTGCATACTTTATGTGATACCTAACCTTTGTTACAGGTATGTACAAAACACAGGATGCCTACATTTTCGCGCAAGTTGACCTTTAATTACTTAACCCATGCGGAAAGCGGAAAATTATATTCTAATTTAAACAATAAACACTGAACGCATGTAAAAAAATCGCTGTTATACCTACTTATGCTTTATTATGAGTAACTTACGTAGTACGTAATTTCGTAGTTTTTAGATTAACACACAATTATTATTCAGGGTCAGCGGGTTAGATGATGTTTTGGGGGCGGACGGCATGAATATAAAGAACATTAGGGTTTTTATGAAGAAACATAAGAGAACTTAACCTTTGAACGTTTGAAACAAGCATTATTAAATAGACAATTTAATATTCTAAGGATATTAGTTTTAACATTTGCGCATCGCTAAATGGGCGGAGTACCTGTATTCGATTTTGGTTCGAAAATTGAAATATATACAAAAAACCATGATTCCATACGATGCCATATTATATGTCAGCTATAATTTGTGACATTTATGACATCGTGCAATGTTCAAATTTAAACAAATAGCGTTAAAGTAAAGGGTAGTCTCAATTATTTGGATCACTACTTAATACTTATGCTAAAATGGTTCAAACTCACGTATAAGCTGTTACTCCGGGCGACATGTTTAGAACTTTAAACTCTTCGGGAGGTCTTCCTCAAGATGTGTGCATTTGCCGGGAAGTTGCACCAGACACTGTCGACCTCCCCGCCACACAAACAGTTTATTATACGTGAAAATATAGTTTGCGATATAGTTTTAAACAAAAATTACTAGTACCTACTACTTTTGCGCCCAGTAGTCCCTGAAGAAAACCAGGTATTTCATATTTATTTTTAGGCATACCACGTATTTACTAATATATATAAACATTGTACAGTGGGGTTCAAACGGGCATGGACGTGTTTCAACCCTAATACTACAGCAATACGGTCGACAACTGTTCAGGCCGTAATGAACTCGACTGTACCTATTTAAAGTAAACATAGTTACAGAAACAAAATATTTGCAGTACGAGTAAACACATGGATTTAGGCATAAAATTTCCATTGACAATGTTGACAGCAAGCGCTGCCTACAGCATCATCTTTTATTGAAATGTTCACCATTTCTAGACAATATCACATTCGAGTCAACGGGAGACCAATGCCTTAGAGGCCTCGTAAGGCGCTCATATTGTCTTCCTCGATGTCACAACACGTCGAATGTCATTGTAAAGTGTCATTTGCTACGCCAATTTCTCACGTCTGAGAGCACAATGCGTCGTTCGTATGTGTAATCAGTTTTTGTGGCTTCGACCTGAGTGACACCGGCGACCTTATGCTGTCATTCGACGGTATAAGGAATTTGTAAATACAATATTCAGGTACGGTCGCCATTTAAGTTGATTAAAAGTAGGCGTGGGTGGAAACGCTGGCAAATAGTGAATAATAACACTTATATTATGCCACAAGTGCAGCGTAATCGTTATAAAGTGATTTTAATGCTAATATTCTAGCTACTAAGTTTCATAGAATTAATAGTAAAACTCCTCTGGTGTTGCGGGTGTCCATGGGCGGGGCTGTCGCTTACCATCAGGCGATTCGTCTGCTCGTTTGCCTCCCATTTCATAAAAAAAAGTTTCAAAGGACAGTCGCCACAAAAATACAATGCCTAGATGCTGTACTAGGTACCCAGCGCTGAGTTTTCAAACAGCTGCTTATAAAGGGCGTTTCTTTTGTAGCTATGTTGATTAATAGCTCATATCTACCATATTGTTCCTTCGTAGCTATTATTTACTCTGAGGAGTGATCTGCATTCGTGCTAATAAGTATTATTACCTCACCAGTCTAGAACAGCAGAACTATATAGGAGTTTAATAGTACATACGTCTATTTGTTTCAACATGCCAGTACAGTATTGCACTTATAAGCCCCCATTGTGTCACTGCACGACCTGCCGTTTCGACCTTGCTGATGCCAAGGCCGTATAAGAGTCAATATTTGTGCTACTGAGCCTTCGAGAAGTGTAATTATAAGGGCGTTGGTCTGTATCATTGTCCACTACGTGCTAAAGAAACCATAGAATATACATCATTATCAGTAGGCCGTAGTTAATCTATACAATATAAATAATATTATAAAGCTGAAGAGTTTGTCTGTTTGTTTGTTTGAACGCGCTAATCTCAGGAACTACTGGTTCGAATTGAAATATTCTCTTTGTGTTGGATGGTCCATTTATCGAGGAAGGCTTTAAGCTATATAACATCACGCTACGACCAATAGGAGCGCGACGCGAAAGACGCGGACGAAGTCGCGGGCAACAGCTAGTTGAGTAATAAAGAAGCAGGTAGGTAACATGCTAAAATCTCAACGGATTTAAAACATACTAAAAGCTAAACGGATTTAAAACTACAAATATCACTAAAACAAATAAAAAGTATATAAATAATAATGAATAAATAAAGCGAAGTCAAATCTAGGGCCCCTGCGTCATTGTGCCCTAAATGCTGGCAGCGTCTCCTCGCTGGATGGCTAAGCCAATGCGTTGGGCGAGGAAGCTGCCAGCTCTTTGATCCCCAGTGATGTTGACCAGCCTCTTTGAGGCCTTAGTTTTCTTGACATCTTCCGTGCGCGATGGACAACGCCTCGCGTACCTACTTACAGACGATGTTTAAATCATATTTAGTCAGTGTGGGATCGATATTTGCGTCAACAATGGTTGCGCGGACGCAAAAAAAATGGAACCATTTACAAATTCTGTAGTATCGCAGTGTAGTCGACATCTACTCTATCAAAGAGGTCATCTTAGTGATAATAATCCTATCCTATACAATTAAACCTCTCTCGGCTCTGGTCTTTCGGCTGATATGATGATGATGATGATGGTACTATTGAACGAGTAACATTTGTATATTTATTTGTAATTGAAATCTCGAACATCGCTCTAACGATTTTCATGAAATTTACCATATATGGCATTCCGGAATAAAAAAAAAAGATCTAGAGGTCTCATCTTCGGGAAAATTCGTATTCTCCGGGAAAACACGAGCAAATCTCGGTCGCCCGGATACTAATAAGGTGTGTTGTGGCTAAGCGTAAACCTATCCAGAGTAAATAAAAAATAAGTGTTACTAGTAAATACAGGTTATGATACAGGTCGGCCTGTTTAGCCTAGTTGGTAGTATCACTGCCTCCGAAGGAGTTCGAATCCCGGTAAGGGCATTTGTTTCTGTGGTGTGGTGGACATTTGTTCCTGAGATTTGGATATTTTCAATATGTTTAAGTATATATCTATTAAATATATCGTCTTCTACCTATAGTACCTATAACATAAGCCTTATTGAGCTTACTATGGGACTATTTCGATTTGTGTAAAAATTGTCCCCTAATATTTATTTTTTATTTATTTCTTATATTATTTATTTATACAAAAACTAACACTTAATTATATTACTAGCGTGTTTAACATTAAAACGCGTATAATCAAATGTATGGGCTGTTCGTAACAGCAATTACTGATCGAAGTTTTAAAACAGTTTTCCGATTTCCACTCGACCTCCGGTTGAAACAATCGCTCTTATCACCTGACCCCTTTAACGACTCTTAACCGCAAATAATAAAGGCTTAACTACGTCAACATCGTTAGTTCCATTGAACTCTAGGGCAAAGGCCGTAGGTCGCGTTTTCATTGCGACTGGTTTATTTATTTTTTCACTGTTATCGCACTGTGTTCATGTTTTAGGCATTTCGGTGCGTTCGTTTGTGAGTGTATTGTTGCGTTGTAATTTTATCCATACTTACTTATTCTGTTGTTCGTAGGTACATTTTCATAATGTTTTGATCATTTTCTTGCACCATATTGATACCTATATCTAGGTATATCGCTATATACGCAGCATATATTTTGGACTCATACAATGGTTTACTCTAAAATGACTTACATGAAACTGGTATCTTCCTAACTCAAGCCAATACACTTAAGACGGCGCAGTACGATCGGTGTGGATCGGTTCTCCATAGAAACGTATTTAGGCTCTCATTTTAAAACGCCATGCTAGAATAACATGAAACTTTGTATGCACGATGGGATTCGGCATACCTAGGTCGGAAATTAGTTCCTGTGTAGAAATTGAAAAAGAAAAAAAATACAGCGGTTTTTTGAGTTTTTACGGCTTGTATGAAAACCTTAATAATCGCTGTATTTTTTCGCCATTATAATTTCAAGCAACAGAAACTAATTTCCGCCCTAGATAAGCTGGATCCCATTGCGTATACAAAGTTTCATGTTATCCTAAAATGGCGTTTTAAAATGAGAGCATAAATACGTTTGTATGGAGAACCAAACGTACTGCGCCTTCTTAATTTAACGCCGTGAGATTGACAAATGCCAATAATTGGTGAGACGGCTCTATTAAGGTGCGCTCTCGGCACAAATTAAGATACCCCATAGGCTATTTCTAGATATACTTAAAGAGAGAATAAAAGGAAATGTCATCTTGAGTGAATTTAAATTACAATATTAGCATTGTTTATAGTTAGTTCAGGTTGGAGGTGTAAAGTGTTTCGGGTGGTCCAAACGAATAACTCTATTTGTTATCGCAGTTTTATGGTTTGATACAGCTCTTTTAGCTTGATGACTTGCTTTAGTGTAGGCAGTGGGAAGAGTGAACACTTTGTTGGATTTGTTACAAATAATCTACGATCTTAGCTGCAGTTTCATTTTTCTTATATAGCACTGGCGTCTAAGTAGCCGATTTCTAGTCATGGTGTACCAATTGTTTTATGGGAATGAGGCAATCTGTAGTTTTATTCTTTTCACACGCCTTCATAGACAGGAAAAGCCGCTCACTTTCAGGACCAGAAACCCGCTAGGAGGGTGCTTGTCTCGTATGCGCTTTGGCTGCTGGCTACATACGGTTTTTCGAATGTTATCGGCTACGAGCGTAGCGCTGCGAAATCGTTGGCAGTGAAAGTATTAAAGAGAATTTCGTGATTAAACTACAAACAGTGCCAGTAGCTGTTATTGTCACTGTAAATTATAAAAAAGATCATATAACCCTTAATTATCACCCAGAAGTAGCAAGTTTACGCGCACGCTGTCGCTCCTCACTTAGCCCACTGTTGGGCACGAGCCATGCGTGGGGTGCGTGGGCGACCGAATAAACAAGTCCGTCTGTAACGAAGCTCGTAAATTGATCTCAGATCGTTCGTGGAACCGTGGGCTAAGGTTCAATGTCTTCATTGTCACTGGTTAGGGCCCAGCGGGGGTACGCTAAACCCTTTGCTCTGATTTAGTGAAGCTAATGATTCACCAGAGGGTAATAACCTTCATTGCAGCAAGACGCGACACAAAATTCCGTAGCTAAAAAAAAATCGTTTATTTGCTTAACCATACACAAGTTTACATAAAATGACTGGCGGACCCCAAACTAGGCTGAGCCTGAATATTGGGACCCTGGAGTGCAATGTGTAAAACAATCTGAAGTTATTCAAGGAGATCTGAATGAACTCAAAAGAAGAAAGTAATAACAAGCATTATGCATATAAGAGAAAACTGTGCGTGCGTGTGTGTGTTCTTATTTTTAGATTTCCTAATACCCAAATGTGTTCTGAAGTAATCAAAGAAACAAAAATAATTAAACTAAACCAAAACTAACAATGGCTGCTTTCGTCGTGATCTATCCAATATGAAACAAATTTTGCATCTTATAAAGCGCACTAGTTCTACAGTAAATAACCATTATAATGTAACTCATGGTATACAGGATATTCGGCACATGCACCGAACTATGCTACCTTTCCACCCTTGGACCCTGGGCCCAAGAGTCACGGTTATGGAGGTACGATTATTTATTTGTTAAATTACCCAAAATCTGACAATCGAAGCCCCAGAACTTTTTTGTATTTTTTTAAATGCATAATTGTTTTACTTATAACAGCATACAGGTAGCAAATGTCCTTATCAGCACCACAATGAAAGATAATTGCTGTATTTCTAAATATGTGAACTTAAATAAATAATCTATCAAAATTAGTTCAAACTCAACATTCACGTGAACATCAAATGTTTGTTAAGTAAAATAGGATTGCGATTTTAGCTCTAGTCTTACCTAGTGGAAAGTTAAGACAAGGTCTAAGTTGGAACCCAGAAGTTGTCTATGTTAATTAAATATCTACAGAACCCTGCGAGTTACATAAACTAGTCAGCTGACTTGACAGTGCCCTGTAGGTCCAAATAACAGGTGTGGCCTTTGTCGTTAGTGTAGGTGGCATGTCCGAGTAGTGTGACTTTTCTTGTACAAGCCCAAAGTGTTATTGCTATGATGAAGACGTTATATGAGCAAACATAATCAACAGTTATTCGACGACAGGTAGAGGATAAAAAAGCGCGTGGTAAAACTGTGTCGTTAATATTACGCCATTGATGGCTTTCGACTTTCGTGGCATGTCATGACAATCGTATTCTCGTGTCACGATGTTAATAAAATAAGTGAACAATGAGCGTCATATGATATGATACTTTGGAGAAAACTTTTATCGTTGTAATCTTGTTGTGTGTGCTTCAATATTAGGTAAAAATAAATCCTTATTTTAGTACTGTTTCTAAATAGAATGGATTTAGGCATGGGTATTCTATTATTACCACTATTAGAATCATTATCGTCTATGCCACTCCTGGTCACAGGCCTCCTCTAAATGATGGAATAATAGAATACTACTATACTTGGTATAGTAGTCTATTATAAAAGAGTTACAAAACATATATTGTGGTTTAAGAATTTGATTTTACCCAAAAGAAATTTACATTTCGCTTAAACAAGAAATAAACATACTTAATTATAATTTTAACAAAAAAAAAACAACTTTAACCGAGTTAAGTAGGTATTTGTCCATTTATCGTGCAAATACTTAATGAAAATTTAAGACTTATAAGGTTTTCTCATGGTCTGGACCAAATTAATAAAAGGCCACACGGGCAGCACCAGATTTCAAATAAAAGAAGAATTATCAAAATCGGTTCACCCAGTCGAAAGTTCTGAGGTAGAAGGTCAAATATAAAAAAATACAGTCGAATTGAGAACCTCCGCCTTTTTTGAATTTGGGTAATATAATAAAATCTGGGTGAGCACGAAGTTTCCAAGGTACTAAATAAAATGAATATACATTGTAAAGATGATTGATATTATGGTAATGTTAATCGATTAAATCCAATTTTTTCTAACTTAAATCATAGGATATTTTACTGTTTCTTTTCTGTCTTATTTACTCCTAACTTAACCCTCCCTAACATTTTTTTACCTCCATTTTGCAAAAATCTTATTATGCAGATACCTGACCCTACATGTTAAGGCCGCTGACCAATCAAGCTTGGCATATTTACGACCATAAATAGATATAACTGGTAGTTTGTTACATAACGGACGAGCATCTTGACATGCTGCATCGGACCTGTGCTGCAAGTGTGCATACGTCTATGACATGGCATTTGTGCGATTCTTGCAATAATAATTATGGTTCTTACCATCATTTTTGCAAATAAATTATTTTTATTTTATATTTTACCATAAGAAAAGAAAACTTGTGAATTTACTGATAGTAGCTATAGTAACATAAAAATACCCACTGGTATAATTATATTTTTGACGTACACCTAAGTTATTCACAGAATTAGTAGGGTTCGCATCGTTCCTGTCACTATTGCCAAAGTTAAGGGCTAGGAAGACAATTACTTGGTGTACATGGTCGACATAATACGTAGCCTCTCCTCTTATATATTTTATAATATTCACGTAAGTCCCTAACTATAGATCACAGGAGGAGCAACTGTGGTATTTTGGTCTCTCCTCCCCAGCCACCTACTTAATATCTTCGTCATTTAGTATCTTTAAGGCGACTTCCTGACTTGGCGGGGCGGGAGTGATATGTGATAGGAATATTGTTCTTGGACGTGAGGTTACTGATGTGAGATTTTCTCACTTGACGAAATACTGACATTATTACGTTTGCGCAGTAGTAATATCAAACTCAGAAGCGGGACAGTGCTGCATTCGTATCAGTTGACACTGACAGCTGACAGTTTTCTCATATCGTACCGCCTCCGCATCGTCAAATCAGGAGGTTAGATCGTCCAATAAGTGTCAACACTAAGTAATGTCGTTTGATCACTTTCCGTCGTCCTTAAGAGTTTTGTGGGTGGTTGCTGTATCATAATAATTGCAAGTTGACGTGCAATTTTCCGCTCCCACTTGTCTCCTGCGCGTGCGACCTTCGCCCGCGGGTCGCTCGGGTCACGCGCAGCGATTTTCCTTCTGTGCGCTGCGCGAAACCTGTCGGCGATCAGTTCACGGCCAGGCGTTAGTGCTATTTACCTAGTTGCCAGGAAAAACAGTCAAGCTAGCTTAGGTACATATTTGAACAATATTCTTTGGTTTTTGTGTGGATTCTCGGATAGGGGGACGGTTACTATTTGTCATTTTCTTCAGGAGCTATAGGGAACATTACAATGATGTTATATGTTTTTATTTTCATAACATCATAATATATATAGGTATTTAACAACTTATTGAACATATTTCCCAATAAATTTATACGTTTACCGGGACCCGCCCCCCGCTACCGTCCCGTGCTGACTCAGTTATATGGTCAACCTATTTTCACAAGAGTTATAAGATATTGTGAATTAAATCCCATATACATAAAATTTTCAAACAATTTATGTAGAACTCAATTTTTATGCGATCACTCTATATGAGACAGTTTTCTCGAAGACCGCTTGACATAAAAAGCCATATAATAAATAAGGGGTCAACTTAGATTAATAATACCAACGTCCAACAGATCCATAGAGTTAAGCAACATGATTTTTCATACAGTTATCTCTTTGAATCCTTATGGTTAATCAAGATAAGTTAGAACGGGAAAGATAGTACGATCATTTTCAGCTGTTAACGAATTGTCTCCATTTAAAAGCACACCAAAATGTAAAATCCCATCCCATATAATCCAAAACGTCACGAACGTCAGTTCAGAACAATTTGCAGTTATGAAAGCGGAGACACTGACAGGTGAAGACCTGTCAGATATCACTTATCAGTTTCTCTCTCAAACTTACTGATTTGTGCATTAGTGAGAATAGATCAGATGTACAAAAATCGTTTAACTCAAATGAGCGGATCTGCTTCACTCTGATATCTGTGAGGGTCGAGCATTTTTTTTTCAACTATAGTATAGCGAGTATATTTCCAACCGCAAATTCAATCAAATTCTTACAAATATCGATGGTGTTCACCATAATACACCATAGATCCGTGGTTCTGTATAATTGTTAGTAAATACACGGCACTTAGCTGCGCAAACACTGCGATCGCTGGCCGATGCCGCTGATACGCGCGAGCGCAACTAACAACGCATTGTACAGGTTCCCTTATCTGTTGTAAAATGGCGTTCATTACAGCACGGTGATAGCGTCGACTAAGATGGCGTATAGGTCTCTTTCTGACTAGAAATTGAAAGAGAGAGAGTATAACTGTGATGATGGGATAAGTGACTATTTTCACTCAACAGTGACATACACATACAATTTACTTTTTTCAGTTTTTGTTTTATTTTAGTTTTTCCTGGTTATTCCTGGTAGAATCATTGAGTGTGATCTGTAAATTCTGAGGAGTAAATACGTCATATAATGGAATTTTAAAAAATGGGGACTTCAGAGGATCAGTAAGAAAAATCCAAAGTTTCAAAGCCTAAAAGAGAAAAAGTAACAGGTTCTTGAGTAAAACGCCTTATACAACATTTACAATTGGCATCTTCCAAGAAAAATATACTTTTCGAACGCTCAGCAAGTCAGTGCCATATGAAAGAGCGTTTAAGACTCAGTGACAGAAATTTGTAAACATTTCAACCCGCTGGCATTATTTGGAATTTGGCTTTTCTACTCAACATTACCCTTGCTTGCCTCATCCTATCCCATTATTCCATGTATTTGGTTTCGTCGCAGCATGTTTTTGTTGATCAATCAACCTATAAGTAACACCATAGTAAACCAAAAATCTTGGACCCAACCTTATGTCTTTAACAATAAAGCAGTTTTCACATTTTTGACCACTTTGTTCGGGTACATATTTTTTAACGACTGTACGTACAATAGTTATCTACACATGTCATGACCCACGTAATGCCGTGTCATCATTTCCATCAACCAATCAGCCGCTTGGCAAATGGCCGGCCATTAATGACCGTGCCTGTCGCTGTGAAATACTGCGCGTGAGCAAGTCTGGAATATTGATTGCTTAGCAACTTGTTGTTGAGAGTGTGAATATTTGTCTAATGCATGCTACACACAAACATAGGAGCCTGATTCCCATAGGTTCATTCACATAATTTAAGATCAACTCTGTCTTTCGTGACGTAGGACGCGTCGGTCGGATTTCTTCCACAATTTTACTAAGCAGGCGCTCGTTGAATTTGATTCCGTAAAACTAGATTTTATATTCCACTGTGATCTATGCTTTCCCTGGAGTTCCTCCTATCATACTTTGTCGGCCTGTTTAGCCTAGTTGGTAGTGACACTGCCTCCGAAGCTAGATGTCCTGGGCTCGAATCCCGGTAAAGGCATTTGTTTCTGTGGCTAGCAGAAACATTTGTTTCTGAGGCTTGGACGTTTGCCATGTATTTAAGTATGTATCTATTAAATATATCGTCGTCTAGTACTCATACCACAAGCCTCATTGAGCTTACTGTGACTAAATATTTATTTATTATCTTTATCACAAGAATCTGAAAAAATGATGAAGTTAAACGCCCACCAATTCTGTACTAATTGTATCCGTAAATATTTATAGATACTAATCCTGTCATTAATGCATATGTTGATGCTGCTTAAATATATGCAACACGGCTTAATGCACTTTTTATGGTTAAATAAATTTTCCTTGACGCGTAGTTATACCCGATTGACCTTTCATTTGGGGTCGAACATACGACTGGCTAGGATCTCTTGGGCTGTTGATTATATAGGTAGGATTTATAAGCTAGGGTTCTAATTATATTGGTAGGAGTTTATGTTATGATATGACGGTCACGGCGGGGTGTCGAGGTGCTAACTAAGTCGCCGCGAGGACGACATAATGTTTGGTTTATCGTTAGCGGCTGAACTTGGACGGGTTAACATGATGGATATTTACTCGTATTGGGGTTGATATTATTGTTACGTAAAAGTATAATGCTTTCTTATCCACTGGTTTAGACGATGCTTATCGTCTATCTGTTTTTTGAAATAGAAAAACAGTTATTCGTGACAATCGGGTAAGAAAGAAAAATAACAAAAAAAGAAAAATGTCACCAAATGGTTCCAAGTTTCCAACTCATCATGTATGTAGCTGGCGTGAACACCAGCGCTGATCTTCCGTTGGGACCATGAGTCCCGGTTCCGTTGGGCATGAGATAAGCAAGTGTGATTGTTAATATCAAATTCTATTTTTTATCAATTTTAATGTCGATCTGGTTATGATTGTGAAGATCAGTGTCGGTCAGCAGAGAACGTCAGTCGGCCGATAAGAATCAAAGACTGGAGAGTTTTTATAGTAGTGGTTTTTTATAGATCTGTTTGATTAAGTTCCAGTAACTCGGTTGTTGACATTACAATAGAATACAAATAAGAGTACTCTTTACTGCGCATGCGCATCTCGATAAAAAGAACGCAGTACAGTATATACCGAACAGAAGTAGAGGCAAACAACACGCGGTCTTATCACTAAAGAGCGATTTCTTTCAAACATTATGATAAGGTCTAAGAGATATTCAAACATGGGTTTTAATATGAGTCATAGATAATTAATTCAAAAGTGCAGTGTATGAGAGAATCATGTATTAATTTAACAACATTTCACACCACATACATAATACACACAACATTTGTAGGCATAGATAACCCCCTCTAGATGGCCCCTATGAACGATTTAGTTCGAATCAAAAGTCACCAAGGTTAGCGGTATGTGCGGGTCGCGGGGAGGTCGGTAACGTCGCTGCCATTGGCCGTTTCATAGAGCGCGCGCTTGGGTTCAACATGGCGCGCGCGGCGTAGGGATGGGACGCGTTGTTTATTACCGGCTTTTACCGGTAATGCCATTTATTTTAGGGTAACAATTTTAAATAGCGTATATGCTCATCTATTAATTTAGTATCTAGAATAATATTTTTAGGCAGCGCATAGTGTAATGTAGTGTAGGTCGATTCACAAGAGCTGGCGCGGAAAATGTATGAAACTGTCATTCATTTCATAGACATTCCGCGCCAGCTCTTGTGAATCGACTTACACGGTTACAGCACTGGTGAATGTAAAAATTGCGGAATATTTTGACGACCACTTTGGCTTAGTTGGTAGTGGTCCTGCCTACGAAGGCGGAGTTCCCGGGCTCGAATCCCGGCTAGAGCATTTATTTGTGAGATGAACTAACACGAATATTTGATCCTGAGTCTTGGAAGTTTTTTTATAGAAATAAATTTGTTTATCTATATAAATAAATACAGTAGAACCACAAATCTCAGTTACATCGGCAATCTTCGTTCACGCCGACGAATGCAGACAAGTACCGAATGAAACCGAATGTACGACCAATTCAATAAAGACCTTGTTGCATTATACGTAGGTCAAGGTAGAATATGCAATGACAGTTGAACTAGTGCTCTCGTGCTTCGCGCAGCCAGACAAAATGGCGATCGCCGGCGTCGCGCGTAAATTGTTGGCCAATGGCTGTTGAGGAATTTACCCACGCAAAGCACTGCCTTGTGATTGGCTAAAATGTTTTCAAAAAGTTTGCTCACCAAGACGATTCGAAAAACCCAATTGTAATGGCTCCTTCTCCAACCGATTCCGAGATCCCTTATACTTCTTCGAGGTCCAGCATAGGGTCCACCTCGTGACACTAGTCCTAATTGCTCACCAAGACGAAACGAAAAACCAAATTGCAATGGCTCCTTCTCCAACCGATTCCGAGATCCCTTATACTTCTTCGAGGTCCAGCATAGGGTCCACCTCGTGACACTAGTCCTAATTGCTCACCAAGACGAAACGAAAAACCAAATTGCAATGGCTCCTTCTCCAACCGATTCCGAGATCCCTTATACTTCTTCGAGGTCCAGCATAGGGTCCACCTCGTGACACTAGTCCTAACTGCTCACCAAGACGATTCGAAAAAACCCAATTGCAATGGCTCCACCTCTAACCACTTCCGAGATCCCTTATACTTCTTCGAAGTCCAGCATAGGGTTCACCTCGTGATACCAGTCCTAAATGCTAGGGAAATCTATGTCCTACTTAGTGGTAATACTGTTACTAATTTGTTATTTCATTAGATATACATACTCGATATTACATAGCAATAAATATGATACAACCGGTTAATAAACTTTATAATAAAATAAAACTACACATTAACTACTTCCAAACTAAATATTCCATTCTACTACATTGATATGTACCCGTATCGTACCTATAGCGTATAAATAAAATAGAACGAGACACTAATTTACTACATTACTACTTTAATTAAAAGAACACTGGCAACACTGACAGTTTAATGTAAAATAACTAATGACCTTTTCCAATAGAATTTCAATATTAATAAAACAGCGCAACAAAACGCGGACGAATACATAATTAATTGAAATCGAGACTTATACGGTAATGTCGAAAGCGTCACTGGCACATCACTAGCCCGAGCATGTACTTTCGTCAGAAGGGAGACATTTTGACATTTGAATTGGTTGGAAAGGGACAAGAATACTTCTGTACTTCTTACTGGCTAATGTAAAATGAACTCCGCCTGGCAGAATAAAATATGCCTTTTATAATTAATTTAACTTATCTGTGAAATGTTATTCCGTCATTCTTGTACTTTGCTGTTCGAGAACTTTTCCCACATAACTTTACACAGCAAAACACCATTTCTAATGGATAAAATCGATTTTCAATGCTCGTTTATCTGACGTACGTATAGATCGCGAACCTGGACGAGTCTGACTGAGAGCGCGAGGCGTTTTTGCTTACATGTACTAGTGGTACATAGGTGAGGTGACCGCACGTCGCCCTATAATCTCCATCTAGAGGAGGTTATCTATGTTTGTAGGTATAGTTTTATTTTATTATTAAAAGAATACTACCTACAGAAATTACGAAAGTTCATCAATATAGAAACAGAAACAGTAACGTTATGATTGTTACTTTTTCTAGTGTGTCGTGATACTTTTCACTGCCATACATTATCCTTCTACTAAACTCCATTTACTCTGTAACTTAACAATCTTCACAAGTATGCTGAGAGTCTCTTTGACAACTCCGTGAAATTCAGCCTATACGTTCCATAGGCAAGGTTTTTTTCTCGACCGTGTCAACTCGACCGAAAGCGAGTTAGCATTATAAAGGCTACCGATACACAATGGGGGCCCTAAGATAACGCTCGGTACTCTTTGCGTAAGCGTGACATGCAACCTTTACTTTGAGGTACAGTGGTTGACCATTTTAGTGTTCTATTTGAGGTAATAAGGGACTAAATATTATTCTACATCCGCATTTGTCGATGCGGTATAAGTAAATCAGCTGTTTGTATCAACTTCCAGTCGAGTCAGTACAGATTATTTATTTACTGTGCCCGTATATAAATTTAAATGAGTGCTTCCTGGTTGGCGGGGGATGCGTGGAGGCGGTATTATTTGAACGCAGCACTGCGTCCTTATCACCCCGACTCGGGGCAATGCATTATTGCTGCGCAAATGTAATACTGACGAGTGAGGAAATCAGTAAGAGCGTGGCCACAACACTGCGTTGCGGCACCGCGCCGCAAAAATCGGCGGTGTCCGTCCCCTACCCAAAAGCTCGAAACGCACAGAGCGAGCGCGGCGCGGTGCGAGGCGGAGGCGGTTTTGCATTTTTGATCTTTCTGAAACTGTCGACTGTCGACTACTGCTTCATATGTCACACACGCCGCCTCCGCTGTACCGCGCTACCGAATAACGCGTGGTTTTTGGAGCGACGTGCCCTGGACCGCGTTTGCTTTACCGAAAATCCGCCTCTGCACCGCAACGACGCTGCGCCGCGCTCTGTGCGTTTCAATGCGTAGAAATTATATAATCGTTTTTGCGGTGCAGCGCCGCAACGCAGTGATGTGGCCACGCTCTAAGATCATGTTAGTGAAGAAAAAAAGCCGCATACATTCCTGCCAAATCAGGATGTTCAAAATGTGACGTCCCCAAAATCCCCATTTTCATATCAGAAGTAGTTGGTACTTTTAGTGCTTGCAATGACGTAATACGTCGTAGGTTAAATCCGTCAAATTAGTTACAAACAAGTGTTTATTAGGCTATCATTTTTTTAACATCTTGTAACATTGCAAATCTTGTAACATGGCGGTCATCAGTGGCGGGCTTAGGTGGTACCAGTGCTCGTGGGCAGGGAAGGTGCTTACGTCGATGGAACTTGGTATAGTTGGTATCGATAATGATGGAAGGGTTCTCCATACACCTCTACTCGATGCTCACATGTTTGGGCCGCCGAAGCTGACAACTCTGACAAGGGATCTTACTACTGTAACTAAAGATTCCCTCATTTGCTCTTTGATCCTTTCATAGCATATGCTGACACTTATGCACGGTTTCATAGACGTTTGTCTTTACGTACGTTATGGGTACTGCTGGTACTTCGTACGTATAGCATTAATGGATCTCATATTATTTTTCAACAGATATATTCAGCATACAAACTGAAAAATCCAGCGCCATTTTACTGCTTCCAAGACTGTCGTGCGTCAAGTGCTCTTTATTCATATCGCTCTTTGTTTCTATGCTAATGCCGCGGTCACCGATGCGACCTCTCGCCCGCAAGGTCGCTTGTAGGACGCGCGCTCTCGGCCCGGCCCGGCGAATTAACATGGAGACACGCAAAACCGTACAAGCCAATGTGAACCGTAAGGTTTCAGTATTTGGTCGATGGTTACGTAAGTGATTTGATTTTGAGAGCAACGTGAACTAAGATGGAATTGGAAAAGTATAGTTGGTGAAATTAGGGAGTTTGAATAGTTCTAGCACAGTGTTACTAATGTGGTTGTACAGTAAGTTGCTAGGGTGTTCGCTAATCATAGTAATCAATAATCGTTTATCCCTGTGACCTGATCAAATAGGTATCTTGACGTCTGGCAGGAATGAGGCACTATTTATTTTTGCCCTTTATTATTTATGTTAACATAGTTCTCTACGTTTTATTGTATAACGCGCTATGGACATTAGTCTGAATTAAATGATTTGATTGATTGATTAATATGTAAAGTCGTCTTTATTTACTTTCTTCGTAGTAGGATAGCAATATTCGTCTAACACAGAATGGTTGTTGTCCGGTGGCTATAGCCAACAGGTGTGTTCAATACCAGAGATTGTACCACAAACCTCAACAATCAAAATTCTTATGCTCTATCTTTATCGATCTTATAAACTTAAGGTGATAGGAGTTGAGATATACAAAACATTGATCTACAATTTTCGTGTTTTCAAAAAGTATTATCAGTTCTCCGAAAGTTTATGTTAGGCATTTCGATCTCCCGAAAACCGGGTCCGGATATTTTTTTACGCCATCCACTCGGAATAAAGTAATCTATTTATACCCTCTGTAAAACCACTTTGGTGGAAACTAGCTTTTTAGATAGACGATCCGTTTTAATTCCGAAGAAAAACCTTAATGCGACTTTATTAATGTTTCCTCCTGTGGCATGGTCATGAGTTGCACCCGTGTGGGTGTCAGGGACTCATCCAGTGACGTGTTCATGGCCCCGTCGATGGCGGCAGCGTGCTCCCCGGTCTGGGCCTACACTACACCCTGAACATATCAACGCGTTCAGCGTGTAGTGTAGGACCAGAAGCATGTCACCCGCGGCAGACGCTGACCCCCGCCAATCCGTATCCATACGTAAATACGGCACTGTTTCCCTTCTTCATTAGGTCTGCTAAGTTGTGTGTAAGCTAGTGAGTAAATTTTATTAAATATACTTACTGCCCATAACGTAATAACCACGTCAACCTACTTTCAAGACATTGTTGAGCACACATTAGCACATTAGCGACAGAGATGCGTGAACCGGAACGGACAAAGCATGTGGAGCGAGGATGCACGGAGGCCGGGCCAAGGTTCGAGCCGGCCTTTTGTTCGAGCTATCAATTACTGTTATTATCAGTGATACTATTGGTTTTACAGTTCAGTCTATGAATCTATAATGAGACGGTGCCTGTGACCGGTTAGAGGCTGGTCTTTTTTGCTGATAGTTTTAGAGCATATTGCACGTAGAACCAATGGCCGTTGGGGCGGCGCGGTTTTCGAGTGGCGACTACGTACCGGAAGGCGCAGTGTGGGTAGAACCCCCACAAGGTGGACTGGTGACCTGGTAAAGGTCGCGGGAGTCCGCTAGAAGTGGGTGGCGCAGGACATTGAGAGTCATTGTGGTACTCTTTCGGGGAGGCCTATGTCCAGCAGTGGCCTTCCTTCGGTTGATATGATGACAACGATGATGATGAGTTTTGGAGCGACTCCTCTATTGTCTACAAATTAACGCCGCCTGAAGTTGTCCTCTGGGGGAGGGCAACAAAAGTAGTGAACGGGTAGCCAGAGGCGGTTCCTTGTCTATCGCTAACCTTCCGTGTTGTTTCTGTTATTTGGTCGAACTATAAGGCAGATACAGTGCACATCAAATGTTAATTTTGTTAACGCTTTTATTGCCTTTTATACGACATTCCATTCTAATAGTGTGAAAAAATCTGTAATCGATTACTTATATTTTCCATTTAGTTCTAACCACCATAATATCAGCTTGCTGTATGTTTATCATTATTCCTATGTTTAGAAGATTGTAACTAATCAAGAAGTCACTTCTAGTTTTTTTTATAAATACTAGTTATGCATTGCTTGGAAAAAAAGGAAGTAGTAGGTAAATACAAACAATACATATATTCCCATTAAGAAAATAGTTTTATTAAGCATATTGGTCAATGTTAGATATACAATTGTAGATTACCTACTGTTTAAAGATTAATGATAATCTACGAACCTATAAGTAAGGGGAACGCAAATTTTTGAATTTCGACCAGGCTAGTCTGTGAAAAAACTGTAAAAAAAAACAACGCCATAAAACTTCTAGTCCAAACTGAAATCTACCGTGCTTACGAAAGAAGATGAAACAGTTACCATAAACAATCAGGTACGCAACAACCTCTTACCTATAAACCCATAAATAAATATACCAGACCCTATTATGACCCACGCTGTGTTTACCAGACACAGACTTTGATATTATCCGGCCCGAAGGACCAGTTTAGTAGCACCGTTATACTTGATAACTTATGGATCTGGAGCTCCCGGAAGCAATTTAATGTAAAGGCAAAGAAAAACGGAAGCCTATTACGTTTAGACGTTGCTGTTAAAATAAATGCTATGATGGACGACTCCGACATTTTAAATATTTCTGATTATTTATCTGTTAAACAACGGGATAAAACAGTTTGGTCGACCATAGAGTTTTTATTATTCAATTATTGATGATTTAAGGTTGTGGAACATTTAGATTAAGAACAACTGCCAAGCATGTAGCTCAATGAAGAGTACTATACCAATAAAATAAATTGCGACTGAAAATGTTATACCAGAACACACAATATTTTCTATCCGTCTTTGTTATCAAATCAATTCAATAACAGTTAATAGTCAATATGTATAATATATAACAGTTAATAAATGCATGCTTACGTAAAACGTAACTTTATTTAAGACTTCAAACATGCATACTGTTTTGACAGCCAAATGATAATTTGAACTTTCTAAACAATCTTATCAAATTATCATGTCTAGTGCTGAGTTACATGTAATTAACATGAAATAAATGAATACGTCGTATTCCGAATTTTCGAACAATCGATCATGGTTATAATTCTTATTTCTTAATTCATTACAAAATTTCACGTTCTATTGTTGAGCGATGAAGACGCATCAAATAAATGATAGAGCTCTTGATATCATTATTAATTGGGTTAAAAATATCATTAGGGTTGGGCTGTCATTGGTTTGTTGTTAACTGGTCAACATCAATCAAGCTAAATGAGTGACTGTGTTAGTTTCGGATTGAGATGTAAGTGGCCGAAATATGTATGAACTAGTGTTCCGTACTTCTTAGTCGCAATTAGGTAAGTAATTGATACTCGATAGCAACAGGTTGTAATTGTCAAATTAGTAAAACTGATGTCTATATTATGAGATCAACCAAACATAACACACAGAGGTAGGGCACAACGGAATATCATCCGCTCATATTAGAAGCAGCCCAACAAAGGAGTGTATTTTCAAAAGGGCTTATTTTTATCTAAGCGGTACTTCTAAAGAGAGCCTTGTTTAGTAAAACTTAAGGTCCAATTTAGAAGAGTTACAGAAAAAATTAACCCTTTTGTAAAGACACTCCTCAACTGAGGCAGTATCTCCACTACAGGAAACCGCAGCCGTAAGAACACCACTTACCTTATCTTATCTTATCTATATAAGGGCCCTTGCGAATGCACTTCGACCTAATGGGATCTTGTGTGCAATTGCCCCCTCCTTTATACCTACTCTAAGCTGCTCTCCAACATTTCCACAAACCGGATGATGGAGCTCAGCGGGAGTACTCTGAATTCCTTTGGTTCTGGGTAACCATCACCAAAGTCATTCATTCTTTGTCTGGCAAGGGCGTGACATTCACACAGCAAGTGTTCCATTGTCTCGTCATCCACGCCACACATCCTACAATCTATGTTGTCTGATAGTCCCATCTTGGCCAAGAGACCATTGACCCCGAAGTGACCTGTAAACACCCCAATTATAATTCTGAACTGCTTTCTGCTGAATTTACACTTACCTACTTGCTCTCTAGATAATTGGTGTTGTGTTCCAAGTAGTCAGGTAAGGTCGCCATACCTCCCGAGTATGCGTTGTGTTAAAAGGAACTTTCATTAATCTCTAGTTTTCAATACAAGTAATTCGCAACTCAAAATCGCTCGACGTCTCGATTGCGATTTTTCTGGTGTCACAAGCGTCTAAAAGCTTGTCTGCTCTGCTGTTCAGTAAACGGCAAATGTAAATGATCACTTAAGTACTTTATCGCACTATTGTAATAATGCGACAATTGGGATGCGTCACAGTAGTGAAAGTGACAAGGTACTAAAATGATCATTGATCATCTACTTTTGCTGTTGACTGTACCATCAGGTAGGCCGTATGCTTGTTTGCCACCGTCGTAGCGTTAAAAAAACACTGACTGCATCGCTGTGTGGTCTAAGTAAGCAGCACGGTACAAGCAGAATATGTCCCTGCGCGCGATCTACATAAATCATACCATAACGCCTTTCATCTCACCGCTTACCTTCGACCCGATCATTAATTTGAAACCTACAACGTTTAGTTTCAACATTAATGAATTGCGGTATAGCTACATGTAACGTAAACTTGATGTATGATTAGCTTGGAGACTCGCCCCGACTGTTGTAACTAGGAATACCCTGCCCCTCTCTTCTTAAGTAGTTTAAGGAGGGTAAGGGGGGGCGCTTTGATGACTCAGAGGTCTTAAGTGTATGATAAAAGTGGCAACCACTTGTGAGGGCCTATTAGTGACGTTAACTAGCTCATATCAATGTATTATATTGAATTAATGGAAATGTAGTTAGGGTTATGAAGTAAAGATGTTGTTCGGTTGTTAATGGTAATGGTTACTTTTAATGTTGGTTTCAATATCGTGAGTTGATGTTTGAAAACGTAGTATGTAATACAAAGGTAAATTGATTAATCATACAATTATCTTTTAATTGTTTTTAAAATTGGCAATGGACAAATATTAGGTCTTTGTCAAAGCAGCGCTGTTAAAACCAAAAAAATCGTTCTTAAAATGCAATAAAAATCGGCTAAGAGCATGTCGCGCCATGCTCAGTGTAGGGTTCCTTACTTTAAAAAAATCAATAATAAGCACAAAGGAATACCTTCGCAGCATTTCATACGTCTTTTACTAAGAAGGGAAGACTTTTTACGATTACAGCTTAACTGAGATCATGTCCGCTATAGTTTTCATTGACAGTCTTTATTAAGCTTTACTTTCATGATTTTTTCATATTTTTTGGTTCAAAAGTTAGAGGAGGTGGGACACATTTTTTTTCTTTTGGAGTGAATATTTCCGAAAATATTTACAATATCAAAAAGTGTTTGATGAACAACACCCCACACCATAGGGTTGAAGCAAAAAAAATTGCATTCCCACTTTACGTGTAAGGGATGTACCCATAAATATTATTATTTTTAGATTTATGTTACGACTTTCTCAGTTTTATTGATTTATATATCCATACCAAATTGCAGCTTTCTAGCACAAGCAATCACAGAGCAAAGCCTCGGGCAGACAGACGGACAGACAGACAGACGGACATGGCGAAACTATAAGGGTTCGTAGTTGACTACGGAACCCTAAAAATGAGACATAAAATATACCGTGCTACTCGTAAGTCGAAATTGGGGTAAACCATGCTTTTTAAGGTCGGTAATTTGTCTATACCGTTTCTTTCTATAAGTCGTAGTTTTTATTCAGTCATTATTACTTACTATATTCTACTTAGCCAATATCGATTGAACTATTTCCCCGCCTTATCTCGGCGTAGTACCGCGTTCTTATTCATAACTTTATGTCAATCCGGTACACGACCGTTACTGAGCCTGTATCTCTATCGATATTATATCGTTATTTACAATATCGATTATCGATCGCGTGCTTCAGCGGACCTTTAACGCATACATTTAATGTCCTCATCATAGTCATCATCAATATTAAGAGGGCCTGGTCCTTTGTCGTTGCAGCATTCTCCATTCCAATCTATCTTGGGCCTTCGTCTTCACTTCTTAGGTGTGGTTACAGCAACATTCTTTCATCTATAAAAAATAAAATAAATAAAAATAAATATTGGGGGACAATCTTACACAAATCGACCTAGTCCCAAACTAAGCAAAGCTTTTTTTTTTTTTTTTACTATTGGTACTAGGCGACGATATACATACTTATATAGATAAATATATACTTAAATACATAGAGAACATCCAAGACCCAAGAACAAAATCCGTGCTAAATGCTCAAATAATGCCCTGGCCGGGATTCGAACCCGGGACCTCTAGCTTCGGAGGCAGTGTCACTACCAACTAGGCTAAACAGGTCGTCAATTTATGCCATGTATGGTATTCTGGGCCTTCCTTTACCTCTCAATTTTGTGTTCTAAGATGCTAACGTTTAATCCTTCATGTCTCAGTATGTGGTCAATGTATTTAGCTCTTGTTTTTTTTGTTAATGTCCTAGTGCAATACAATTTCCTCAAATGTTAATAGTTCATATAAACGAATGCTATTTTTTTTATTAAACACGTAATTAGATCTATAAGAACACTAAAACGGTTAAAACTGACGTATAACGTAAACTGTCATTCCGGGTGTCATGTTTCGAATTGTTCGAGAGTTCTTCTTCATCAGCCGCCGCTTCGTGCCTTGAAGGTGTGGATGTCGGCAGTGTACGATGCACCTTCGCGGCAAATGCACTCCCCTTGACGAAGAAGACCTCCCGCAGGGATCCAAACATGTCACTCGATCAGTTCATTAAAATTCAGCTTGACAAAAATTTACAGTTAACTGAAAACGATAGCTTAATTATAATTTGTTCTCAAACTACCGATAGAAACCCAAAATTATATAGTTTGTGACAGATTATGTTTGTCTTTTTGTACATCAATGCCTTTCACGGTGTAGTTTATTTAAAATACTGAAAGCAGTAAATTTAAAATCGACTAACGTTTTTGCTAAAACTTACCTAGCAATACCAAGGCTTAACGAATTGAACTATCAGATCGGATTCATCTGGTTCATAGCATACCAAATTAGCGATGAATAACTAAAATTGGAACTGTCGGGGTATAGTGCTACGAACGAAAGTGACGATAGTGAGTGACTTTTAGCTTTTTCGTAGTTCATTTTCAGCTTTTTTTCTACTGTTATTTATAATATTGTTTCCCAGACTAAACAGTTAAACGCTCATATATTAAGTTTATTTTCTGTGCGCATTAACACGTATCTTCTTATTTACCTTCTTGTACTTAGAGGAATATTATTTAAATCACTTTCTTTGCCTCTTGATCAATACTTGAAACTATAGGTCTGCATATAATAAGATAACCAGTAACAAAATCTTTGTACGACTGTTTGTTTCATAATAAATACATAAAAAATATTGCGGCCTAATATGATGGATGGATTAGAATGTATTTTATTGGATTTTCTATCGTCAAATTTTTTGGAGTTTTATATTTAAATAGTTACACAATTAAAGCTAAGAATTACTTTATGTCTTTATTACAAAGTTTAATGCAATTATTGTACCCAGTTTATTGAAACAATACTATTGTTATAAAAGCGTTACTGCTTTAGAGGTAGTACAAAATTAATTTAGTATGGGATGGTGCATCGTTACTGACGATTTCTCAATGTAATTTAAGACGTTGGTGCCGTTAATAGAAGCCTAAGTCTTCTACGGTAGATGTCGCTGTACGCCTCCCTAAGGCGTTTTAAGAGGGAACAATTGAAGGATTTCGTGGACGAGCTTGGTTGTTCCGATAGCTCAGAGGCTAGAGCGATTGGCCGCGTATGCCAGATGTCGCAGGTTCGAATCCTGCTCGGAGCATTAAATTTTTCAATTTTTCCCTTTAATTTGAAATTTTCGTTAGCAGCGTTACTGCTTTAGTACAAAATTAATTTACTTTTGTTATAATTTGAGTTCAAATTATTTAAAAATTTGTAAGGCCTCGTTGAAAAGAACGCAAGCTCACAGAGTTGATTCAGTCGAGCAATAAAGACACAGGATGCGACTCAGATGTGTCGAGGGTGGTCCGGCGCGAGCGCACGTAATTGGCGTCGCACCGCACCGCTTTCTAACCGCCGATATACAGCGCGATGCGGAAAACTAACCATTATCTTTATAGAGTGCTTTGCATGTTATAGATGACCGTTTTTATCATTTTGCAGCACAATGTTATAGCTACATAGATTTAAATCTGGTATTCTCTGCATTCCCAGTCGTTTCTTCATTGCTGAGAGGTGTACCACAGACGTTTTTCACCATCTTCCTCCTTTTAAGAGTCTGGGCTCTAGTTCCTCAATCGTTCTTGGTTCTTTAGAGAGACTGTCCACCGGATAAGCGCTTTGTTCGTGCTTCATTACACTATAAAAACCATTTCTTTAAGCAAAGGAGTTCTGAAACAATAAATAAAAAAATAGTCGTTTTTTTTCGCCCATAATCGTCCTAGCGTTTATCCAGCAGATTAAAAAAACAGTCAGTTCAAGCATCATTTACGCATTGTAGCACAAAATAGTGTCCAGGTTTTTTTAAAAAAAAGAGCATCCTAATATCAATAACATACTAAGTATGTCAAGATAAGGGATATCCTAGAGCCTCAGTTGTGCCACCTTTTTTATGATTGACTGACCTGCGATTGGCTAGAGCCATGCGTACTGTTTTGACAGCCAAATGATAATTTGAACTTTCTAAACAATCTTATCAAATTATCATGTCTACTGAGTGCTGAGTTACATGTGTTAATTAACACGAAATAAATGAATATATCGTATTCCGAATTTTTGAACAATCGATCATGGTTAGAATTCATATTTCTAGACTAGAGTCTCACCTGATAAAAAGCGATGACAAGGCCTAAGATATTGCTCACTGGTTCAGTAATAGCCTATTCACTCTTGCCTTGAGGAGACCCAGATTGTATGTATCTGGAAATATGGACGACGGCAGCAAATTCCACCTTGCCCCAAGATTTGCCGTAGCCACTAGTTTTACGAAAGCTACTGCCATTTGACCTTCCAGCCCAGAATGAAAACTAGAGATAGTACGAGAATGTCAAATTTTAATCCTCAACCTGTAAAATGTCGCCTTTCGCATGTGCTCTAATGGGTGAAAAAAGCCTCAATTGCTGCAATTGACGAGTGCAGCCGAACGGTCGCGGCGCGGGCGCACGACCGCGGCACCTGGCAACACGCCGCCGGCAATACGTACACACTACCGCTGTAGAAACAGTAAGATCATTTAGAACTTAAGCTTAGATCGCGGCGCAGCGTCGTTGCGTGGCGGAGGCGGTTTTTCAGTAAAGAGAACGCGGTCCTGGGGACGTCGTACCAAAGAACCGCGCGGGATAGCGGAGCGGAGGTGGCGTGTGTGACATATGAAGCAGTAATCGACACTACCCACAGTCGACAGTTTCAAAAAATCTTAAATGAAAAACCGCCTCCGCCTCGCACCGCGCCGCATTCTCTTGGTTTCGTTTCGAGCTTTGTGCGTTTCGAGCTTCACACATTAGGAATGATGAGATTGATGAGTGATAGTCAAATCAGCATTTTTAATAAAACGGCAAAAACGCTTTGTTATTATACAGTTTGTAAAATACAAAAAATGACGTCACGGTTTTTGATGGTCAACCAATAGCAAATGTAAGTTGAAGCGTGATGTTCCCAACAATTGTCAAAAACAATTTGGTAATACATTAGTAACCCGTGTTCCGAGTAGGTATATTCGCGAGCTTTGGTTATTGTATTGATTTAAACTGGCACGGTTTTCACACATTATTATTAGTAAGCATCATCGTTTTACTATATCACCGGAGATTGTGAGTGTTGTGTGTCGGGCTATAGTGGTCGGTGGTTAAGAAGTTAATCCTGACACCTGTCATTTCCATACAGTTGTTAACCTAAAAGTTACTTTGAGGTTATAAACTGTATGGATATGACAGGTTTCAGGATTGTCTTCTTAACCACCGACTACTATAGTGACAATCCTAATGCACAAGTGGTCAATAAAGACAAAATACGGGTAGTTTGAAAAACCCGTGTGGATAGTATATGATGATAACCGCTCACGCCAGTCAGCTCGCGACCCAGAATGTTGTGACACATTCGAAACGGCAGGTAAACCTCGAAAAGGTGAATAAATTTTAATTGTTCTTACAAATACATTATATATATTTGCGATTATTACAATACACCTTATTCCTGAGCAAAACATGTATTTATATGTTTACTGTTATTTGACACTGACTGCGGAGTAAGAGCTGCGCGTGCACAGAACACGCCTAGCGGCCACTTGAAATTGGACCGCCTGCCCGGCATTTAAATTTGACCATTGTCACGAAACCGACCGCGGCTATAAAATAGAACTAGGTGCGAACGGTAGCTAGCAGGCCCTTCACAATGCACCCCACCTTAGACAATCCAGCTAAGTCTGACCCCCGATTACCTACTCGTTGTTATTACGAGTCCCATGATGAAGATTAGGAGTGAGCGGTGAGGACTGCACGTTGTGAATAGCACAGCAGGTCGGCAGGTGGCGTAAATGACCGCGAATTAGTGTAATGGCAGTTTCGTTGCGTTTGTTTTTCTATTTATGTGTAAAGATTAAGGAGGTCGAGTTAAGTTGACACACGAAGTATAGGTTTTCTTCTTTATCAAATGCCTACTTGAATTATTCGGCTTATGTTCATTTTGTCCTTATACACACGTATGTACTATAGTGTGTGCGCCCTGCAGCCCGGGCATAGAATACGGATATGGTATCCCCTGCCTGTCGTACAAGGCGACTACAAGGGGGTCCTTGGGGTCGAAGACGGTCGCAGTTGGGTGTTGCGATCGTCTATGAAAACATATGGTGGGACCCACAGAGGTGTGACTTTAGGTGCTCTAGGGCGGTACTGGTGCGTTCCGAAGAAGATCCCAGAGCCGTCCGAAATAAGTTGAGGAGGACGATCGGGGGGTTTTTAGACGGTGTAAGTCCGACATAACCTCCGCACTGGTCCCGTGGTGCGGTGGTATCCATAATAGATTTTCCCCCTGGAGAAAAAAAAGGTACTATAGTGGGTAAAGGCAGCGTTAAATATACACGCCTACTGACACTCTTCAGTATGATGATCACTTTTATTTGTGATAACGCGAAATAGTTTATTGTTGCTTTTTTACAGTGCTTGATGGAATCAGCGATACTTTACGCCTTTTAGATGTTTGCTGAACACCTAAATATTTTATTCGTATAACCATTTGAAACAGAATTTCCAGCTGAGATAAACACGTTGTTATGTAATCGTAGGAAACTGAGACAATAATCGATATTAAACTAGGAGTTTTTGCTAAGAAATCGACCCAAAAATAATCGATTGATAACCCGTCCGGTCTCTTTTAAGCCGTATCATTGATTTGAACGCCGGCCGCTCTGAATTTTCCGCACCCACTTGTAATTTAAGCGGAAAAAGAACACAAAAAAGCTACTTATATTTAGCTGAGTAAAGAGTTCCTTGTATTTTTTGGTGTACGAATTGTCTGAATTTCTAACGCTATTTGACTGGAGGCACCTAAAGCCTATTTACTGCTCTTTGTTTTAGCTGTTGCTAGGCTTGTTTAGTTGTACATACGTAACTGTAAGAAAGATTATGTCTTCCTTTAATGAATAAAGTTATTTTTGTTATTAGAAAAAAAAGTTATCGGCAAAATAAATGACTACGAGTATTTTAAGCAAAAACAGTAGTATGTACTGTTTGAATGTGGTAATTAGAATCTAAATACATAACCATATCACCTACCAAAAATAAAACTAGTTACAACAAAATTAATACTTAGTAAAAACCTGAAATAAAACTATATTTAACCTAAAAATGAACCCCGTGGCACAGTACCGAAGATGGCTGGCTGGCAGCATTTCCTCTCTGATTATCCAAGCTAATGCGTTGGCCGAGGTCGCTGCCGGCTCTTCGGTCACCTGTGGCATCAATAAGCCTCTTCGACAATCCTTTGAAGAGGCTAGAGCGCCAGGATCCCACGGACCGATCAAAAAGTAATTCTTTGTCACTGCCAATAAGGATAGCTTCTCATTGAGTCATTGACGCCACCGAAATGCCACCTTATTGTCGCCGCTATAAGGCACCCTTTTGTTGCTAGATTAGACGAATTTCGGGTATTAGCATGATTGCAATTTCGTTGCGTACTATCAGCATCACAGTTGACTGACCAAAAGTAGACCTTATCTCGTTGCAATAAGGTTCTGTGATGGTGATATTACGCTATGCGTAAATCCTTATCAACTAAAGGACTATGCGTAAATCCTTATCACCTAAAGGAACTGCTGGACATAGGCCTCCCCCAAAGAAAGCCACAATGACCGGCCCTGCGCCTCCCGCCTCCAGCAGAATTTTTTATTTCGTCGCATTCATAATGATTTCTAAGCACTTTATATTTTTTAATTATCTATCCGAATTTGTAATGCTAATGAGAAAAATGTTTACAAGCAGTTTATGACATTTCCCAGATTGATAAAAATTCCATCACAGAGGTATCTAATTAAAATTTAATGGTTGATGTCAAATGTCACATTACAGTTAAGTTTCTCTTGACCATGTCTCTGCGATTTAATAGTCAGAAATGTGTTATTTATTTTTTATAGCCATGGACATGTAGAGATGTGAGAGGCAAATGGCCAACAATAGAGAAAAATATCGAGGATCAAGGATCGCAGTTATTGACATAATAGTAATTTATGCAACAGTTACATAGTAAAGTTATATATCTCGCTACGCTCGTTTTATTAAACGACTCTTGAAGTTTGTTTATTACATACTCGACGTTGGTGGAAGGCGATTGACTAATCTGCGTTTCGCCGACGACATTGTCCTTTTCTCATCGTCAGCTACAGAGCTCAGTGTCATGCTGCAAGACCTTAGTAGAGCAAGTCTTGAGGTCGAATTAACGATGAACATGTCAAAGGCTAAGCTCATGACCAACAATGTGCAAAGGCATGTACAAGTGGATGACAGAAGAATGGAATATGTCCATGAGTACCTGCCAAATAGCCCCAGAGGCCAGTAGACAAAGAGGTTGCCAGACGCACCGAAAACGCCTGAAAGAGCTATTGGTCTATGAAGGAGTATATGAAGGGAAACCTTCCAATATCTTTAAAACGAAAGCTCATGGACATGTGCATTCTTCCAATCCTTACCTACGGAGCCCAAACTTTGTCTTTGACAAAAGTTCAGAAATCTGCCCTCGGGATTTGCCAGAGAGCCATGGAACGCAGTATTCTGGGCGTGAAATTGACGGATCGCATTAAAAATACAATACTGCGTTCAAAACCCAGATTGCTGATGTAGCTCACACGGCCGCCAAACTCAAATGAAACTGGACCGGGCACGTCTGCCGCATGCCGGAAGACTTGTGGGCTAAAATCACCACCAAGTGGGTCCCACAAAATCGAACACAGCGTCGCGGCCGACCTCGCCGGAGATGGCGGAAGAATGGTGGGAGACTGCCCAGGACAGGGGTACGTGGAAGAAAAGGAGGGAGGTCTTTGCCCAGCAGTGGGACACAAATGACTGTTAATAATAATAATACTCGAGAATTTTAAGAAAAATTATCGTATGCAACGGTTGCATACGATAACGTTGTCGACCCTTTAAAAATGTATACTTGTTTTAAGACGTTTATATCGTCTTTCCCCGCGTCTGTTTTTAGCGAGCGTATTTGTTTACTTAATATTATAACACTTTATATACGGCTAGCACATAGATACGTTTTACTACATATGTGCGTGGCTCGCGAGCCGTCACGTGCTATCTATACCCCAAGGAAACAAGGTCTGCTACTCCGGATCGTGACACAAGCCTACGTCACTGTACAGCCTGTACACACACGAACTCACACTACGACCGCCAACCACCGATAGGCTCGATAGCAGTGATGACGTTGTGTCACTCTCACAAAGAATTTTATCCGGAGTGTCATACCTTGTATTTTTGTATCATGACTATACCTTGAACTGACTATACCGAAAATTGAGAAAAGTATGCTAAGATGGTTTGGACATGTAGAGAGGATGGATGAAAGAAGATTGACAAAACTAGTACATGAAGGAAGAGTGGATAGAAAAGTTGGAAGGGGAAGACCTCGGCGAACGTACTCCAACCAAATCGGAGACATTCTGCAGAAAAGCCAGGTCAGGAGTACCCTAAATCGGCGCGCATGCATGAAAAATGTTATGAAAGTTCATGAAGCGAAAGTTGTATGTCAGGATCGTAGCAAGTGGAAATCCGTGATCTCTGGCTTCCTCTCTGGGAACAGGCGTGATTATATGTATGTATATGTATATGTATGTAGTATACGTAAACTACAGTATTCGAACTTAGGGTAAGTATGGTACTGCCTTTATATGTGTGGGACTGCATTAATGTGATACATTTATAAATGGAATATGTCTGTTACGAAACTTTTATTCTAAGTTTTTGCCTCCAGTTTTTTGCCATTCGATTGAACTTGGACCGAATTCAATGTAAGTAGTTTATAATGATTATCTGGCGTGTGCGTTTTTGTTGATTGGCATTAAATGCGAATTATGTAGGGGTTTTTTAAAACATTACGTTTACGTGTGTTACTTTGTAATGCGGACATTTTTCTTGCCTTTTAAACTGATTTAAAATTCTAATAAGTGATATCAATAGCGTGAAAAACGTTGTTGTGTTTTTAATTCCATAAGATGCCATAAGCGTACGTAAAGTTTGTTTAGAGTTCCTTTGGTCAGTTCAGTGATATAGAGTAATTTGAAGGCCGTAACATTGTATTATGTATAACAGATTGTACTGTCATAATCATTATATCTTACTCACCATTCATTTTTATAAGCAACTGTTTTTTACTTGCTTGCTCACGCACACTTCTCATGAGCTTTGGTTCAGTTTGGCCTTTCTAGAACCTAGGGATCCATTTTGACCCGTTAATGTTTACTAATGACACAGCTCGCGTGACCGTGCTCTGAATTAATTTAACCCACTTCAACCCCTCGGTACGCAAAACCTAAGTTACGGTGAATTTTGGGCCCTCGTGTTACACTACCCCTCTACTTATAACCGGGAATTATTTTAGGTTAGCGATGTCACAGCTCTCATACTTGATTCGGTTTGCCCCGCTTAGATCCTGGGGACCCATTTTGACCCGCTCATGTTTCCATAGGGAAGCGGTCTAACGGCATTCATGTTTGTGTCTGATTTTGTTTGCCCCGCTTAGAACCTGGGGATCTATTTTGACCCGCTCATGTATCCATAGGGTAGCGATGTCGCGGCCCGCGCCTGCGTGATGCTGGCTCCGCTCGCCCCGCGTCGAGAACTGGACGCCGAAACCCCGGTCGTCTGGCCTGCATGGTGTTACTCAGGTAATTTTGAAACCCCTGGGACCTTATTTCTGTTGACATAGCGTTTATTTTCAGCTGCGCAGTCAGCAGAAATAGCTACGCGGGTGAAGCACGATGATCTAGACAAGTTCTTATTGTCTTTCTAATAAAAATGTGTGTAGATTATTTTAACTTCTTGAAGCTCGTAGCTAACTTGTACTGCCAACAGTAGTAATTGTAGTTGTAGTTATGACACTAATTCCTCTTCCAAACAACAGCGACCCAATCATAAAAAGAAATAAAGTAGGTAGGCTCGGTTAGTAACAATTCGTTTGACCTAAAGTTAAAAAGTAACTGATTCTTGATGTTACATAGGGCCTTATTAATCGATACCTGCAAAGCTAAATGCATTAATTATTTCTAATATTTAGTACCTCGACTCCCGCCCTCGCTACATACAAGTACATACGCTACGCATACTTAATTTATTAAATTTTAATGTAAATAAAAGATATCTTTTGTAGCCTATTTATCTTCCATGAATATAATAATAAAAAAGTTACATAATTGAACAAACCGCCTTCTTACTATTCCGCTATCACCATTACCAGATAACATCTTCAGCGACTATAAACTGGTAATTCAAGTTTACATTTACAAGAACAGCCGTACTTCACACATCGTGGCAGCCAGGTCGACATTAGACCCTTCATTAGACGGTAGCATACCGAATAGTTAATTTCTCAATCTCCCGTTCTGCCATACCGCGTTACTGAAATCCAAACTGAATAGTCCTCAAGGGAAGGTTTAAATTGGAATGCAAGTGATGTACTGGTACGAGTTTGAGAAAGTAGATAGGAAACAAGTGAAAAAGTGGTAGGCAATCAAGTGAAGCTGGTAGTTAGCGAGGAGTCGACGAGTCTAACTAAGCACGTTTATCTACGCGCAGTGGGTGGCTTGAGTGGCAGGTGCGCATTTCCATACATCTTGAATGCGCGTACGTCGCGCGATAGGCGCTTCGGAAGTCTTCGGATCACCTCCGGGTTTTGGTATTAATTCCCTTGTTTATTTCTTACGAGGTTTTTTGTAATTATATTATCCCAATTAAGAAAATACTTAATCATAAGGCCAAAGGTAGCATAAGTCATTCCATTCAAAAAGATCGGCGCAAGCAAACAGTTTCAAAACATTTTTCAAGTTGCCTTGCTTTCCTGCTCTATAAAGTCATCAAAGTGTGTGCAGATAGCACCTAACTATTGAACCCTGATCGCCACGGTACATTGGTGTGAACAATATCCTCTCAAAGTAACTTATCGTGGAGCCGTCAATAATTCGTCAATTACTGTAAAAGCGTGTGTGGTTGTTAGATTGGGTGTAGAACTGAAAAGGCTTATAACCATCCGGTATTTTATTGAGTATTCCTTTTTGACTACATGGTTGAACCCAATACGAGGTGCTAAACGCTTCCACTGAGAATAGATGTAACATAATTTTTAAAGGTATTAGCTACATCACGTTCTACATCGTGATATATTTTTATAAATCAAATTTGACCCCGTTAACTTGGTCTAATATCGATAAAGATGCTGTGTCACCACATCGAAAAATAAAAATAAGAAACGGCCAAATGCGAGTCGAGCTCGCGCACGAAGGGTTCATTATCAATAAAACGGCAAAAAATCACGTTTGTTTTATTGGAAGCCCCATTAAATATTTATTTTATTCTACTTTTTAGTATTTTTTGTTATAGCGGCACCAGAAATACATCATCTGTGAAAATTTCAACTGTCTAACTATCTCGGTTCATGAAATACAGCCTGGTGACAGACAGACAGACAGACAGACGGATGGACTGCAAAGTCTTAGCAATAGGGTCCCGTTTTACCCTTTGGGTACGGAACCCTAAAAAATTAATTAAGCAAGAGCTTTCTTTTCTGCGAAGTACTTAATCTTATTATTAACTGACTGTAAAATTCACGAAATCGGGCGCAAATGATGGAACGAATTAAATTATATTTATTTTGTTCGTTCTCTTATTAATCCGAATCATGAGCACTCTTGACTCTGAAAAAGAAATAAAAGATACAATTTTCACCCGCAAATTTCAACCTGACGAATGACTCCAATTGTATTCCGAAACATTTCGCAAATTTCGCAACCGAATTTCTTTCTTTAAGATACAGTTTTGATTGAAATCGCCCATATCATCTTGATTGTGCTGTAAATATAAAGATAAAGATAAAATCGTTTCTTTGTCCAACATAGGTTACAAAGATGGTATAATATCGTCAGTTTCACTACGTGGCGCCTTGCGGCATACAAATTGTGTGAGCATGCAAGTCAAATCAATGACGTTCCCTTCTCATTTAAAAATTCTGTCTTGTCATATCAAACTGTCCTTAAATACCTAATTATAATTTTGACATATACAAGACATGACATGACATTTTCATATAGCTATTCACTATTCGAAACAGCCTATCTTTCTGGAGTCTACCTATATCTACACTTATAGTGACTGAAACAAACAGTAGGCACAATGTACAACTTTAATCGATTCAAGAAAGCGTTAGTTCGTCATGCGAATATGAATATCCTGTCAGACTTCACTCCGCTGTCGCGTGGGTGATACATCGCCTAGCCCGGACCTGTACCGGCTTCCATACAATTACCTGCAGTGTACGACCGGTTGTTTCAAACTTCTGGGGTGTTATTCACAAACCAACCTCAACCTCACCTCTCACCTCCCCAGTTTTTATATGGAAACTGTCAAAATTTGACATATGACATTTGACAGTTTCCATATAAAAATGGGTGAGGTGTGAGGTGACAGGTGAGGACGATTCGCTTTTTGAATAAGAGGTCTGGTAAGCATAATTGGCGGCCGTTAATATCTGATTGTATGGGAAGGATGGGCACCATATTTAGCGTTCGGTTCATGCAAATGCTCTTAAGCAGATTCCATTGTACATTTAAATATTAATTGAACTAATACAAAAAATGCACTTTTGTGCACAGAGAGCGTACTCCCATCTTAAAGACCGGCAACGCACTTACAACCCCTCTGGTGTTGCGAGTGTCCATGGGCGGCGCTAATCGCTTACCATCAGGCAATTCATCCGCCCGTTAGCCTCCTATGTCATAAAAAAAGATGCTAGAATAAGAATTTGAATAAAAACGTTAAAACTAAAAGTTATTGCATGCATTTAAATTCTTCCTAGATAGGTATTTGAATGAGTAGTGTAATTTTTTTTTCTAATATAATGAGATACTGTTAAATATTAATAGATAAATCTTTCTAAAATTCTCGAAATTAATATTAAATATCTCATTTAATACGGAATAGATAGCGTTTGTATTATTTGTTGCTCTGCGTAAAAATACAGTTACATTTATTGACCGGAAGGTGTCCAGTTCAATCGATTCGCCAAGGCCATTCCCAGGCAACTAACTGTTTTAAAGGACATTTTAATTAATTTAACTTTATAATCCATCTTGTGTACCAGCGGCTTTAAACTCCCATAGAATCACATCAGGGTTGGCACGGCGCAATCCTGATTTACGAACGGCCCTTTGACAGCGGGTTTCTTCAGACCGAAAGCGGCGTAACCATACAAGTTTAAAATAATTCCAAATAGAACCTTAGCCGGTATCAATTGAGTTGAGTCTAAAATCGTAGGCTTGCTTAGTGACTTGACGTTCGTTTTTTAAATAGTGTTGTTCTATATTTATGAAGCGGCGTGCTGGAGGAGTGTGTGTGCTGTGTATTTATACGTTAACTTTAAAATACTGTTGTGATAAAAGTTCATCGAGCCTTCATTACTTCGAAGAAAAATATACTACAATTTTAAATTGGTAACAATCTCACGCATTTTCACTGGCGGTAAAAATCCGATAAAGCAGTACTTTTGAAGTAGGTACCTAGGTAAATTCATAAAGAGCTCAGCCACATCACTTAGTGATGTCATTGCACAGAAATATACAACGTTAATTTTACATGATGATAACACTACCAAGTTTGTTGTGAGTTTGACGGTACTGAAATATAGCAAAAATATTAATGATCTTTACTTTCCCCGTGTGATTTTACAATATTATTTTATTTTTATTCGTTTATATTATGCCCATATTTATATACATATAGGTAACAGACAGACAGTTTTTCCTACAGACTAACATACATATCTGTATATTGAACTTGAACAACATAAGATATGAATTTGAACAACATAAGAATACCAACTGCAGTCAGTTCTACTGTGTTTAATAAATAGCTAGAACATTTTAAATGTTTTTTTGGGTTTTTACGCCATTTTAGTACTGTAGGAAGCCTAGCAATAGAAACTTCGAGGTGCTACTCGGAAGCCGCCTGACAGACATTTAGTGTTACAGTTCATGTATAATTGATAATTCCATGCATTTTCATCTCATACATACATTGACACATCCACCATTGAATGGGAGGAAAAAACACATCAGAATGTTTACTGCTTTCAATGGTATAAGACGGTATACTACAAAACTCATGACTATTGCAGCCTAGCCTAGCACGATCACGTTTTTAGGGTTCCGTAGTCAACCAGGAACCCTTATACTCGTAGTTTCGCCATGTCTGTCCGTCCGTCTGTCCGTCCGTCCGCGGATAATCTCAGTGACCGTTAGCACTAGAAAGCTGAAATTTGGTACTAATATGTATATCAATTACGCCGACAAAGTGGTAAAATAAAAAGTGGAAAAAAATATTTTATTAGGGTACCTCCCCTATACGTAAAGTGGGGAGTTTTTTTGTTTCATTTTAACCCTAACGTGTGATATATTGTTAGATAGGTATTTAAAAATAAATAGGGGTTTACTAAAATCATTTTTTGATAATGTTAATATTTTCGGAAATAATCGCTCCAGAAGTAAAAAAAAATGTACCCCCCCCCCCTCTAACTTTTGAACCATAAGTTTTAAAAATATGAAAAAAATCTCAAAAGTAGAACTTTATAAAAACTTTGTAGGAAAATTATTTTGAACTTGAAAGGTTGAATAGTTTTTGAAAAAATTACAAAAACTACGGAACCCTACACTGAGCGTGGCCCGACACGCTCTTGGCCGTTTTTTATTTTATGTCGAATATAATTCAGGTTGTCCCTCTCACACTAGCATACTTGTTAGTGAGGGACGAATGGTTTATGTCCGGCATAAACTGTGATAATACTTGTTATGCTGGCTCATATGAGACTTCTGTAGATTACTTACTTATTCTCTTTTTTACGATAAACTATTTTCCGCTTGACTCTAATGCTTACTCATTCGCATCTGCTGCCTTACAATAAGTATCTATTGCCATAAAACTCATTAAACTAAATATTCTTATGTAGGTATGGGACAAGTTAGCTTTCAAATCCTAATTAAAATCTACTAATTTTGAATTAACTTCAATTTAATAACTACGTAAGATCTCTAACAATTTATTAGTTTCTCTAATAATCCCGATGCTTTCTTGTTTTCAAGTAGAAAACCGAGAACTAGTTGGTTACATAATTGGTGCGAAGCAACACTTGTATAATAATGCAGTACATTACTCTAACGAAGGAAGACACGGCAGGCTCATTTGAATGTGACCTCAGTTTCGTTATTAATACCTAGGTTGAATCACTCTGTGGATGTACACGTACAGCATCACAATCAAACATGTACCTATACATTTTCAGGGTTCCGTACCGATATACGAAGCCCTATTGCTGTCACTCACGTGTCCGTCCGACCGACGACGCTTGGAGCTGTATTGTACTTGCTTATTCTGTGCTGCAGTCTTTAAATTTACACACCACAAATTGTCAAAAAATCGTCTAATATTTTAAGGGGGTGCAGTCGTACGAAAAAAATATTGACCTACCACCATCGAGTATACACTCGAGAATCCGATCGTTCTTTAGAACTAGTTGGATAGATAAATATTATATTTTTATTTTAACAAATATTGGAAAACGAAAGGGATGAGAACTGACAAGCCACTAAGTTCCCAGTGACCTATTTATTAACTTGAAATTTGATAATGTTTATTATTACGTACATTTGAATGATTATTTATTGCAATAAACGCACAATAGAAATATACACGGTACGTAGCAAAAACTAAACTAACTTAGGTATCTATATAATAAAACTAAATTAAAATTAAAATAAAATACCAATCCTTAAATGTGCGATGTCCGACACGAACTAGGCCGGTTTTTTCGACCTTACCTCTGAACAATAAAGGGCTAGATTGTATATATTTTTGATGCTGGCTGTACTTTTGTGGAACATCTTGCTATCTACCTTGTTTTTTAACCGACTTCAAGATTTCAAAAGAGGAGGTTATCAATTCGGTTGTATGTTTTTTTTTTGTTTTTTTTTTTTTTTTTTTAATGTTTGTTACTCCATAACTCCGTCATTTCTTAACCGATTTGGAAAATTCTTTTTTTGATTGTAAGTATATATATCCAAGTTGGTCCCGTTTATGTCAAAACGCAGTTCTGATAATGGTATCCACGAGGAATTGAAGGAACTCCTCAAATCTTTAAGGCAAACATATAGTGATTTTTGTGTTTTTATCAACAAGTCAAGCATTTGCATCCAAAAATGTGACATTGGATGAAGTGGAACTGCTGATGATGATCAGAACAGAACTCTTCAACGACGAAAAGTTCACGTTTGGCGATTTGTCCTCCTAGCTGTGTTTGTTAAGCAAGTTCTATTTTCAAGATTAATTTTTGTCATGCTCGAGTTCTGATGATGGGATCCATTAGGAATCGAGGGAACTCCTCAAATGTGAAAGGCACACAGATAGTAATTTTAGTATTTTCATGAACTAATCAAGCATTTTCATTCATAAAACTGACATTTGATGAAGTGGAACTGCTGATGATGATCAGAACGGAATTCTTGAATGACGCGTAGTTCACGTTTGGCGATTTGTTCTCTTCGTTTTGTTTGTCAAGCAAGCATGGTTTTACCATGATTCCATGAGGAATTGAGGGTAGTCTTCTACCATTATAAACATACTTATAGCCATTTTTATTTTATTGTATGGAATCTAAGAGTGCACCATCTAAGTATAATAATCTTTCACCGGCCTCCCCCATTGAAGTCGGTTTTTTTGTTCTTAAAATTTATATAAATATTGGTGGACAATCTTACACAAATCGACCTAGTCCCAAACTAAGCAAAGCTTGTACTATGGGTACTAGACGACGATATACATTTGCGCGTTTACTGCAAAAAAGCTTGCGTTTGTCACATCACCTCGTTTTGAGAGCACTCCCCTAACTGCCACAGCCAATATCGAGATCATTGGCGTCGCATCCAACGGAGAGCGACTCGAATTGTCAGCTGCCAGCGGGTTTTGGAACGGCTTGACTCCTTGGCGCTGCGTAGAAATGTAGCCTCGCTCTGCATTTTCTATCGCATGTATTACGGGGAGTGCTCCGAGGAATTGTTCGGATTAATCCCTGCCGCTTCCTTCCACCATCGCCCAACGCGACAAAATTTCCATCCTCACCACTTAGATGGTTGGCAGTCCTCAACTGTGCGTTTCTCCACAAATTTCTTGCCTCGCACAGCTAAACTGTGGAATGAACTGACGCCTGCGGTATTTCCGGACCGATTCGACCTTCAAACCTTCAAGAAAAGAGCGTACTCCCATCTTAAATGCCGGCAACGCACTTACAACCCCTCTGGTGTTGCGAGTGTCCATGGGCGGCGCTAATCACTTACCATCAGGCGATTCGTCTGCTCGTTTGCCACCTATGTCATAAAAAAAACGTACTTATATAGATAAATACATACTTAAATACATAGAGAACATCCAAGACCCAAGAACAAAATCCGTGCTAAATGCAAATAATGCCCTGGCCGGGATTCGAACCCGGGACCTCTAGCTTCGGAGGCAGCGCCATTACCAACTAGGCTAAATAAGCTCTTTATCCTGTTAATGGATAGTGAGATAATTACAATTAACCTCACGGGAAAAACAGTTGCCTAGCGTTTCAAGGGTGCGGCTGTCACACAGAGGTCGTGGTGTCGTCGTCGTCGTTTTTTTGGATTTGTGTACGTTGTGTAATTCGATATTTTCATAAACGTTGGGAGGAAAGAATGTATGAAGTTTCGGACCCACACTTTGCTCTGCCTAATTCCCTTTTATCTACCTACTCGTACCTATGAGAGGATATCTGTGACCAGGGCCCTTATCACGACAAAACACTTAAACAGCAAAATACATTTTATGTAACCTGTTGAATGAAATAAACAGTTTTTCTTTACATGGCTTTGATCCTTTTTCATTTAACGACTAGGTCAAGCCGATATGATTAAAGAATTTGTATCAATACTTACTGTAAATCTTCGTCCGATTAGCATTTGTTCGCGTGGGTGGCGCCACGCCTTCCGTTAGTTATTTATCGAATGACAATTATTGACTTTAGGTACGGACCTAGTCGGATCTGTGTTGTAACATGGCAAAACAGTTTGTAAATGAGTCATAAATCTTAATTGTAATACTTTTGCCAACATTCTGTAGGCATGATTTACTGTATTAAAAAGGGATATGATTTGGAAAGGGATAAAAAAGCATTTGAGATTTTTTTTTGTTTTTGCACCAAATGCAAACAATTCAAAGGCTGAGTGTGTATGGAAATAATGATATAAAATATGAAATAAGGAAAAATGCATGTTAAGTGAAATACAATAATTACAGTTATTTACTGAAATGTTGAGCACAAGCTTAAAACAAAAGTCATCAGATGGCATTAAATTGTAAGCCCGTTTATAATTACGAGTAAAATCATTTGATTTCACCGAATTGTATCAAATTAATCCGATCAAAAAGAGAGTTTACTGTTTAAGCAACAAAGTTCTAAATTTAATGGCAGATTTATAAACAGACGTTTTAAATCATATCAACTATACTAATAGGGCGGGAGGGCTATGCTTGGAGTTTCTCTGAAGGACGGAATCCGGAATCAGGTTCTATTATCTAAGGTCACCGACATATCACTCAGGATAAGTAAGCTGAAGTGGCAATGGGCGGGGCATGTTTGTCGAAGAGCCGATGGCCGATGAGGCAGACGAGGCTAATGATGATGATGAATAGGGCGGATTGCACCAAAATACTATTACAGACCTACTATGAACGTTAAATATGGTGCCGGCAGCTGTCATCTTAAGAAACTTGTCAAAATTTCCATACAATCAGATTTTCAACAAATCCAACTTGAAACTACAGCCACTTTGGTGCAAGGAAAGCATACGGCTTTTAAACGACAGTGCTACTTGTTAAACATGTTTAATACAAAATGTTAATAACATTATTTATCATTCGTACCGAGGAGAAACGCGTCGATTATGTGTGATAAAATAGGGAAGTCGCCTATATAAAATGCAGAAAAACACATGGGCTCCGCGGATGGGAAAATGTTTGATGCACCGACTTGGAGACAAAAAGCTCACTTCTATTTACGGTCTAAAGACCCTATTGAAGAGTAAAACAGAGATTTGTAGGAAAATCTGTTCCATATAAATTAAGTCCTTTTTAGGATACTTTTTATGTGTGAAGGAAGGAACGAGCGACGATAAGAAAAGTAAACGGGATTTTTGGTGTTAGAGGTCTACCATTTAACTGAGACGGCGGGACAGTGGCAGCTAGAGAGACGTCAAAAGGTCGTGGACTTAGCGGGCGGTATCGGCGCGCCATAACCATAATATTACAAATTAATTTAAACCTGTAATGAAATCACGTGCTGCAGAATGTAGAACGCGCTTAGTACTCGTTGCTGTCTTTTAAGAAATCTCTTTCTTTCACGGTGTACGGAACAGTCCTTCCTTGTTTATAACGTGGCGTTGCTTAGTGCGATACAGTGGTTTTCATTAAATGTTTTAACATTGATAAGCTAATTCACGGAAGATGCAATTCATCGCAAGTAATTTACAAACACCATAGCATAACCGTATAACTGCGACGGAGGGTCGCTGCCACGTCGTCTCAGTTATGTGGTCGACGTACAGTATTTTCTAATAAGGAAAAAACAATTGCATGTTCTGTCATCAAGAGGAAAATTAGTCAAGGTAAGCTATCTAATCCATATCTTTGCCGATATGGATAAAAGTTAAGTATAGGCAGGTAGAATACCATAAATAACTCATTTGACTTTAACTGCATATTATTTTGATGCTTACCATCATCTATTAAAAATATATTTTTCTAATATTCCAGCCTTGTTTATTAAATAAACAAAATAAATCAATATTTGTGGTCAATCTTACATAAATAAATGTACTATGTAGATAGTCCCAAACTAAGCAAAGCTTGTTATGGGTACTAGGCGATGATATAGATAAATAAATACATAGAAAACATCGAAGACACAGCACTCTGACTTTTATTTTAGACATGTTGAACACTTTGTTTCTAATGACATCGTCTCTTATGTTACACGTTTTTATTTTTATGACATGATAGTACCACTACCACTTGTATAATAGCGTTATGTGTGAAACACGCACGACACTATTTTACATACTTTCACTGATGACAACACAATTATAATGAACTAGCAGACAAACTTGAAATATTTTTTCATACCTCGTCACAGAAACTGTCACAATAATGTCAAACATTGCCATAATTGCTATTGTGTTGTCTAAATAACCTTCGCGGCCTCAAGTGAACCCAATGATATAGACGTACACGCGACATAATGTCATATCCCCCGTTGAAGATGCAGTGACCATAAAACATTTTGCAATCACATATCAGATTTCTTTTACTTAATAAAGACACGCTTTCGTGAACAACATTGATCATTTAAAATGCTCATATTTTTTCACATAATTGCGATCAAATCACGATTAATAACTGTTAGTGACCAGTAATTTGATCTGACGTAGGTATTATGTCATTACTTTATTAGTACAAGAAGTACACATCGTGCAAAAAAGTTATGTCACGAAAAAATGGCATAATGACCGTATCATCAGTGGAGTGGAATTCATACATTATAAACTATACAACACATTAGTAGTTTATTGAGCCATTATCAGCTGTGATTGGTCGTCGGTAATTCCTATCCTGTGGGAATTATGTGTTTAATCCTGGGGAAAAACCATGTAGACATCTGTAGATGATCTGAATAAAAATATAGATTTGAATATTAGGACCGTCTCAGTTAATCGGTCGACATTTATTTATTTCTCCCACATATATAAGATGTGGCCTGTAATAGGAGCAAAAAATTAAACGCCATACTATTGAGCTCTCGAGCAATCATCTCCAAACGGTTCAATTAAAAAAAAAACCTTTTTTTGGATTTTTTTTATGCAAATGTAACTAACGTACACTTTTTTAACCCCCGGTAGGTTAGTGATATTAATGACTTTTTATTTGAAATACACTAGAATTTTATATATAAAAAAAAAACATAAAGTTTGCCATCATCGTTGAATGAAAAAAATCTTTCGGGAATAGGCTTGCACTTCTGGCATGATCAAGTTTACGTTCGACAGTAAATCATATATTCCCCAAGCACTATTTACGCGTATATTTCCTAACAGAGACCCCCCTTTTAAAATAGTAGTTTTCTTTTTACAATGACTTAAATAACTACTAATTGCTGGTTCATACAAACACACTAAACTTTTCTATGAACCAGCATTTAGTAGTTATTTAAGTCATTGCAAAAAGAAAACTACCATTTTAAAAGGGGAGGTCTCCAACACCGATTTAAGGCTCTAAGTCAGCTAAATAAAAAATGCAAAATGCATGCAAATCTGTCAAGGGACTCTGACTTGGTAGTGTATTTCTGAAAGTCATTTTTGTATACAGATGTATGGAAAAAGGTATGGGTGCCTACACAATTATGAGTGGTAGTGTATATATATGCCGCGGTTGTCCGCTGGATACGGGTGGCGCAGGACCGGCCATTTTGGAAATCTTAGGGGGAGGCCTATGTCCAGTCCAGCAGTGGACGTCATTCGGCTGACAGATGATGATGATGATGATGATGATATATATATTATGATTGACTGACCAGTGATTGGCCCTAGCCTCATCTGATGGAAAGCAGACAAGGCCTAAGATGTTGCTCACTGGTTCAGTAAAAGCCTATTCTCTCTTGTCTTGAAGAGACCCAGATTGTATGTATGTAGGAGGAAATGCAGACGACGGCAGCAAATTCCAGTTCTTAGCTGTTCGCATTAGAAAAGAAGAAGCAAAGCGATTCGTGCGAATAAATGGTAGACTGACAACGTAAGGATATTATATGTACGTCCGATATTAACGCATTTATGCTAACTAACTTGCTTTGTTTTAAAACACCAGGTTAACTAATTGATAACATTTCATATTTTTAAGCAGGATTTTTTTCCGATGAAATCAAATAGAGGATAAAAAATTAAGTAAACATATTTTATTAAATCTAGAAAATATCCCACTTTCATATAAATAAATCAATTCTAAAAGAGAGTAAGTGACAAGTAAGTCGTCAAACACAGCGTAACAAATGATACAGAAGCACTGTTTCTAAGACAGATTTACTAAAGAAAGTGAACTGCTGTTCTTTTTGTGCGCTGTGACTGTCACAATTCATCCGTGTGACGTAATTATGACGATGGAAGGCTTTCTTCACATTTTCGTACATATTTAGAAAACAATTAGCTATAACATTTTTTTTTAATTGTGAAGTCTCTTGTTAATAAATTAACAGAATGAGTCATGCTACTTGAAAATTTGAAATGTTGTCAATTGCGTTACTTATTGAACACGTATCAAGACAGATCAACTGTCATTTTATTAAGATAAAAATGCTTTGATATTATTTGATAAAATATTAAATGGATTAGTACGCTCGATACAAATCAAATGCGTGTTTTGGAATAAATGCCCAGCTCATATAAAAGACTGATTAATAACTAGAAAAAAAAGAAAAATGAGACATGTAATTCCGTGTTAATTGTAGTTCAATAATTTTAATCGATACAACACATTACTAAACGTACGTAGGCATGCTTCTATCGAGTTTTTATCGATAAATACCCAATCATTCATCTATTTGCCGAGTGCGAAGCGATTTTATCGATATTAGCCAATGCAATTGCACCGGCCAGATAACTGTTACAAATATTAGGGCGCGCTGCAGGCGTTTTGTTTTTAGTTGCATACCGATCATCGAGTCGAATAACTAGATTAATCGATAACGGTATCGATTCCGATTTATATTTTCAAAGAGCATTAAACATGATTGAAGTGGTATTTAATATACACTACCTACCAGATTAGTATTCAATGAAAAACCATTCTTACCGCAGATGTAAATGTAGTAAATAATCAAATAGTAACGTAAGAGTATACCCATCCTGTAACCGTTTTGGAACACAAAAAGAATATGTTGAGAGATATCTTACATTCCCTTATAAATTCATTGCCAAAGATATAAATTTGACAGCATTCTAATCGTCAGGATGTGACACACCTTTACCACTGGCAACATGCAGTGGCATATGTAGTTTGTAAAAGATGGTGATAAGTTAAAAATTACTAGATTTCTAGACGTGAATATCGTGATATGACGGTTGATCAGCTAATTATTTAAGTAGACGTGGTGAGAGGTTTTTCGATTTGCTTCTTCTTTCATAATGCGAACAGGTGTTGCTGGATGACTGGAATTTGCTGCCGCCGTCTGTATTCCCTGATACATACAATCTGGGTCTCTTCAAGACAAGAATAGGCTATTACTGAACCAGTGAGCAACAATTTAGGCCTTTTCATGGCTTTCCACCAGGTGAGACTAAGGCCAATCGCTGGTCAGTATATATATTAATATGATCCTTTGTTAATTCGGAGACTCCGTCAAATACCATTGTGTATGAGTCGTTAGGTCTATTAATGACATCTGTTGTAACCAGACACAGACATCCATGTCACCGACTGCCACTTAGCGTCAGGACACCTCCATAACCAACCAAAACAATGGTCAATAATGAAAGTAGCCATAAATACAAATGTTTTGTGATCGCATCAATAGACGCCCCAATTATGTCGGATGCATTCAATTAGAGCATTCGCTTTCACCTAGATAAGTGCTACCAGCCGAAAACATGTAATTATACTGATTATTCCGTTCGATCGAGATATCTTAATTGCGTTACCATGAAAGCCTTTTGGGTTCCGTATGATGTGTTATCCTAAACTTCACTCGTAGATCGATGTTTAGCCGCGTACCATTCCCAAATAAACGTTTGTGTCAAAACATTGGTCGAATTTGCGGGTAGGTGGCGCTGTAACCTCTGCAACAATTCCTGCATCACGCTATCAAGATTTTTTCGCCATAATAACCTCTGGCCGGTGGGTTTGATTTTATATTCTATATTTAATATTAATACAGTGTGTTATCAATATTATCATTATCAAATATAGGTCGTATTATTTACTAAACAATCGAAAGTCCAAAAAGATTCAAACGAACTCCAGGCGGTTGACTGTACAGGAACTAAATTGGATAGAGAAGACTTTTTATCGTATCGCCCCCGTGGGGTTCACCGTAACCTACGCCCGCTTGCTACTTCAGGTGACTCACATGCGCGCGAACCTTTAAAAACCTGCGCACTATTTTCTTGAATAACCTTATGATTAGTGTCTCGGTAAAACAACGCTAGCGAGATTATTTCACATCCGGAGAGTTCGTATAAGGAAATTGCCGAAGTCTGGCAGTGTCTTTAGGTTTTAGTGTCAAAGTACAAAACTCACTTCTTATGAGAATGACGTCTCGGGTGTACATCACAGCTGATAAGTAGCAGGATCTAGAAACAAATCTTCGGATTGTTCATCACAGCAGTAAGTAAGTAAGTAAGCACGCTTCGCTTCTTATATCGCTTCTTTTGCAGTGTCGTTCATAATCGTCATATTTGTTCCTTTCCAAAGCCTTAGACTATCGTCTAAAACCCCAACGATGTCGCCGTTTTGAGCCGAGGAATCGCCTTCAGAATTCGACCGGACTACGGAACCAAGTAATTTCATTCTTTCTCGCTCATTGGCTGTTTCCTGTCGTGCATTGACCATCAAACCCGGTAGTCCGACAACGGGGGCAAATACTTCAATATTTCGACACCATTAACCCACAATATGGGTAATTTATCATCGATAATAAGCCGGCCATAATTACATATTAATTTCGCACCTGAAGGAGCTAAAGGTCTGCCGGCAATGAGTCGGGATGATATAGGAATGCTGTAGAGTGTAGAGTAAATCCAATTATAATAGTGGCTCTATGATCTGTATCCCACGTGGATTTATTTACGTGAAAAAAAAAAAACATTTTACTATGCCTTAGAGGCTGGTTTTAAACTTCACTTAACTCGGCTACAAGTATATTAAAACTGGTTCAAAATCTACAGGGTCGCGAATATGTAATATGAAAATGAAGAAATAATCTCTGGTAACGAGGGCTGCACGTATCGATAAAAATGCATTTATATCGACGTTTATGTATCGAGGCAATGGTCGGCGTAAATTTGCTCGGTAATGGCTCCGCTCCGTATGGCTTTATTAGCGGTAGTGAGGAGCTGTGTTCATAAAATATCGATAGTCAACAGCTTGTATTATTAATCGCTGCTTTTATGGTAAGTTTGGGTCGTAAATATTGGGCACATCAACACCGCTCTCACACAATGTTATCATGGTATAATAACTAAGCTTTACGTATATTATACATTTATCTATTTATTCTTAAGGTCACCAGTATAAATAATCTGTGGTCTACTTTAATGTATATTAGACCCTATTCTCACTTGGAAATCATGATAATAAAGCGTGTACACGAAAAAATCTGGTCATGTATGATATGGTAAATCTTGTCAATGAATGTGGATTTTCAAGCAGCACTTTTTTTAAATAATTTGTGGTTATCAAACTACATTTTCTGTTGTTTGTATTTCCGAGTTTTGGTTTATTTGCCTTTTTTTACAGAAAAATGCCTTCCATATAAAACAACTTTCAATGCTTGGAGTAGAAAGTTTTCCTGACTGCCTCAAGTAGAAAAGAGTTCAAACAAGTATGTTTTTGGAAATATGAAATTCTTATGAGCTTGAAACAACTAAAAATATAAATACAATTGTAGCTTTGTAGCAGGAAGCGAGTGATGATTATCAGAAACCGCTATTCAACAAAATATCTGTACGGTGAAATATATAACGCTGAAAGGCACAGAAAACTTAACGTTATATTATGATTGTATTTTTATTATGTAGTTTGATATCCACAAATTATTTAAAAAAAGCTGTGCCTGAAAACCCACATTAATTTTAAAGATTTGCCATATCATGCATGACCAGATTTTTTCGTGTCCACAACTTTGTCAAATGATTATGACAATTCAAATACTTATTTGATATGAAAACTCTGGACTATTATGGATTTTACTATTTAGAAAATCAATAATTCTGACAAAATCTATTTTACAATTTTAATATGCTACTTGGATAACTTGTGGTAAGTCGGTAGGTGATAGTACAACTTAAAAGCAATTACCGATATCGGAATGAAATGTAAAGGTGCCCAACTCTAGTATCTTCTTACGCGGTATTTTCATTTAAAACCTTTTTTTTGCAATATGTCTGTGCGCAGGCTTTTGAACTTTCGTGACACCGTAAAGTAAATACGTTTATTTGTCTCTTTAATAAATTCTTTTCTTTTATGGTTTAACACTGTACAAAGTACTTTACGTTTGTTTTGAAATTACATTTCATTTTAATGAATTACATTACATTTCGTTCAAATGAATAAATTAAGACGCAGTGTGATGTCCTGTCCCTATTCTATGTTTGCACTGATATTAGGCAACACTCATAGGATATTATTATTCATCGATTGATTGATTTTATTAAAAATTAATGTGTATACGGCTGGGATTCAATAACATACCTGTAAAATTTGTATTTAAACTTTAATGTTGGGCCTGATTTTCAATTATTATCTATACAGGATGTAAATCAAAAGCTGCACGTAAGCAAAAGCAGTACGTCATTAGCAACGTTGTTAAAAACTTTACATTTACTAATAAGTTTGACTAAAGTGACGGTTAATAAGTTTTCGTGGTATTATTAAAATAAAATATATATTCAAATCTAGATCAAAAACAGATTGCACAGCATTGCCAAACTTTAATAAGTTTACGAAACAAACATAGCGATGGAAAGGTATAATTTAGTGTAATGATAGTTGAGCATGTGTTCAACACGAGAGCAAAAATGTCGTGAGGGTATTTCTCACACTGTCAAATTACAAGCAGTTTGATGATGGTTAAGTGGAATAGATTGCATGGAGCGACATTCCTATTGTTTTTATTGTTATTTATTTACGCAAATACTTATAAGGCTTACATGTTAGGGAACTATGTTTAGTTCCCTATTTTTTTATAATGTTTTATTTAGGGTACGAGTAAGCAACTGCATCCATCGAAAGAACTATACTTTTAAGCTCAGTATTTCACTGGTAGTTTTTATCTAAATGTATATTTAGATAAAAACTATGTAGGAAAATATACTCATTTAATATAAAATAGTTAACAACCCATTATTACTGAAAACTTGTATTTCGACTATGTAGAAATACGACTTTGTACTTATGTGATTTGCAAATAAAGTTTAAAAGTAAACAAATGTCCCCTAATATTTATTTATTCACAGTATATATTTTTTGTAAATAATATTAATTCGTAATATAGCAGAAAATCTATCCCATTTCTATCACGGTTCAAGAAACATCTTGTGGCCAACCGGATGGTAAATAGGAATCTTATTTCCACTTCACATACTTACAACGTTAGTGAAGGTCCTGTGAAATGCCGTTCGTGTGGCGGCAAGCGATGCATGTTGCGTTTCAAGATCCATTTGAACTTTCCACCCTTTATATATAAACGAACCTGCGACCTGCGGCTGTCGCCAACTAATGCTATGACTCGACTCGTCTCAGTTGTGCGCACCTAGCAAAGAAATAGCATTGCAATGCCCTAATACATTCTAGATTCGCACACACGTTATTAACACAACTTAACGAGCCTTTCTAAATCGTAAAGACAACACAAATAGTTGCAGAAACTCCATTTAGGCAACAAAGTCGCATTTTATTGATATTATATTTTAGGTACCAATTTACTGGAGGCTATTTAGCTTACAAACGACTCATGAAATGCAATCGTGTGAGATTGATGTCCGGGGAAATGTACGAATCACGTTAAGCTGGGTACACATTTGCGCCGGGTTAGTTACGCGTTATTAGGGTCGCGGCGGACACGCGCGCGTCAATGATGTGTCGACGGTGAAGATATTGTATGTCCAGCCTTGTTTCCGTATAATAAGATGACGCATTTCTCTGAAATTACTATAGGTTTTTTTTGTTTGATGATTTCCCATACATATGATATTTTTATAGTGTATAAGTTGTAAAAGCAGATTAAAGAATACACTTCATAATATTTCATCATGACGCAGCTCGCAGATCAGTATGTCCAATAAAATATCAATATAAAAATGCAAAACTGTACATTTCGGGTTCTTGTTTCATAATTTCAGCGTTTTTTTTAGTTGAAGAAAAACATACGAGGGGTATTGTGGTATAAATCCCTAGTTGATAGCTTGGCCTTGTCTGCAAAACTTATAGTACGGGGCTCAAATTAAGAGCGTAAATATTCCTCAGATGAGCTGATGAGCGCGCGTTTGGTTATTTATTTGTGCTTAAAAGTGTGTATTTTTCTATATAAATCATACAATCACCAACTTCGAGTACCATTAATAGAAACAGAGAGACAGTGAGCCAAGATCGAAATCCGTAAGATTGTGCCGTTATATTTACTTTATTTGAAATTACCGATCAGTTGTACCATGATAACGGAATTTATCACCACAGAAATTGATACATCATTCGCTCCACTCAATGTCCGGTAGCTGTAACATTGTATCATCGCATGTCATGTTTGTAAGTATAGTTAAGTGGCAGTAATTTTGACTAATTGGGATAGATCACGCGTCATGCATTATTCAAATTGATTTTCATGTATTTGTGTCAATAAAATCAACATATAGAGCTAAAACTTACCGATAGGGTATAACTGATTTTGAGATTTACCGTTTACATTGATAATGTTGATTGGAGGTCAGTTTGACAGCGTCAATTTGTCAATGTTTTTTTTTTTTTTATTGGTTCGTAGTAAATAAACATTTTATTCGACAGTCGTTTTACGGAGATATGATATGCACCCTAAACTCTTATATAAATATCTAGGCATGTTCTAGTTGTGTTATTATTAACATCAATTATCTATTATTCGGATCCTCGTCAATAAGGCGCGATTTCTTTAATGATGCATTCAGAAATAGTCTTTATTGACATCGACGAATAGAATAATATGCTTGAGAATGACACATATCAAGCATAAATGCACACCCTGCATGAAATAACTATGTGATTCTATATCACCGCCTTATTACGGCATCTCAAAGCAATTGCTTCGCACCATTATGCGACGCGCGACAAATCGAAATCGAGTAAACTAGTTGCCGACACGTGTGTACGCGCCTTTATCATTGGCGACAGAAATCCTCGTAAATCAACAGTTGTCTCAACATATTGTACTTGGGAACGCATTGTTGTTGTTAGTTGACCAACGTTATTGTTATTACGCATTATTGATTACATTTAAGGGTCTATTCAACTGAATATATTTGATCGAAATCGGCGCATTCGTCATGCGCGCTTTTTCCGGGCTCCTTGAATCTAAACTTAATTGCACAATTTACGATAGGTCTACTACCTTGTCACTTTCACTACTTTGATGCATGCCAACTTTCGCAGTATTGTTACGTTAGTGTGACAAAGTACTAAAATGATCATCTACATTTGCTGTTGACTGTACAATACAAATAGACAAATACTACACGAAGCTTAACCTAGACATAAACCATTCTCGGCAACAGGCGGTCTCTTCGCTAAAGACCGATCTCTTCTAGACAACCTTTGGATGACAGACTCAAAACCAGGCAGATAATTAAATCAGTTCAGTTGAAAATATGTCGAACTATCCAAGTGGTACTGATCTTTAGATCAGAATTTATTTAAATGTAAGGCTTAGTCTACACGTAACCGATTGGAAAAAAATTTAAAAATAATTTCGTTCTTATGTGTTTATTGTGATACCGTTATATGTCGTTTACTATCTGAGTTTGATATTAAGTAATCTCAAAATCAATTCTTATTATTATTAAAGTCGCAATTTTTCACTTCCGCGATTGTGATGCAATTCTTCAAAAGTTTGAAGTCAGCCGAGGCCACCACGCTTGGCGACTTTTCTCCTGATTTTTTTTAGCGATTTGCCTGACCTTTGCCATTCGGACCATATATAAAATTTTAATCAGGATATTATAGTGTTTTACATACTTGCTAAAAGTAAACTAGTGGTTATTTGGTACTAAGGAAGTTGAATTGGAACATTTCTGAGCTACTTGATTAAGTTACAAAGAAAATTGCAATGTCAACAAATGAATATTGGATTTTAAATTTACTTGTTCTGATTTCTGATTATGATAATTTTAACAGTATGTCTATTAAATTCGTAATAACTAGTCAAGCGAACGGCATGCAACAAGTACTTATAATAGTCGGCGGTTAAGAAATCAATCCTGACACCTGTCATTTCCATACAGTTTATAACCTAAAAGTCACTTTGAGGTTATAAACTGTATGGATATGACAGGTGTCAGGATTGACTTCTTAACCGCCGACCACTATATGACTAATAATGTAAAATAATCACTAATAAAATATATGCTTTGTATAATGAACATTTCCCTTTTGGAATATGTCATTGATGACGGCTTTTTGTCTTCATAGATGCCATATTTTCAAATGTTTCATGTCAAGATTGACATGCCTCGATGCCGAATATATAATACGTTAAGAAAATGCATTAACATAGAATAGCCTATTCCAGAGGGAATAAGCCAATACTGTACCGTACCACGGAGCTTCATCATAGGCCTTGTCATATCTAATCATCAGGTAAAACTAGGGTCAACCACTGTTCTGTCTTGCCTGTAGCAAAATAACCAGACAAGTGCGAGTCGGACTCGCCCACCGAGGGTTCCGTACAAATTAGTACGTACTTTAAAAAAATACTATATTTTATGATTTAATTACAAATGTATAGTTTTCAGACTTTTCCCTGTACTTATAGTATACGCCGATATTACTTAACAAATTTCATAGTTCTTGGTCAACGGAAAGTACCCTATAAATTTTTGATTCCCTCTTGTGAGTGTCAAAATATACGTTTTTTGCAGCATAAAGGGCCCTAACTCTTTTTACGTTAACTTGGAAGTTTGATTTTTTCTCAGCTTCTAGGTACTATAGACCTGAGTGTAAAGTTTTAATTAACCTCCACGCGTTCCCGAGATAAACAGACTTGACAGACAGACAGACACAGACAGACGGACAACAAAGTGATCCTATAAGGGTTCCGATTTTTCCTTTTGAGGTACGGAACCCTAAAAATAGAAAAAAAACCCTCATTCAAAGGTACAATGCAAGTGAAACTGCGGATAAAAACTAGTTAAATATCGCCTCGGGCGTTGGCTACTTCTGGTAGCAATGGACGTGTTTCGGCAACTCTCCGCAAATGACTATCATTAGCCAGTTATTTGGGAGCTTTGTCTCGGATTGCTCCAGCTCGTTATAGGCGCGTGTTGAAGAATACGGCTGCCTACATACTGTTGTTATTACCGCTTACTATGGTATCGCATTTTTACAAGCCTATTTTACACCTTAGAACCTATGGTCGCGTACGGTACGGTTTCAGAGGAATTTCCTCCCTCGGACGCCCAGGTTGTGGAATGGGCTGTCTGCCGAGGAACTACAGTATAGGATCCTTCAAGAAAGGAGTGTATACATTTTCAAAGGGTCGTCAATGCGTATGTGACATCCCTGGAATTGCAGGCGTCCATAGGCTGCGGTGACCAGCGGGCAGTACGCTTGTTTGCCACCGACTATTAAAAAAAACATCCGTTTTTTACTAACAACGATTGGGACAAATCTTGCTGATCGATTTGTATTTTTATAGGCTGTGATTTGTAATTTTACTTGGGGTTGGCGCATTTTTTATTCCATACCTCTTTGGTCTGAGTCACATAACGAAGTATTATGATGCAGTTGAGGTTGTAGCATAAAGGAGTCAGGAGTCCGTTTTGGCACCTCATCTCAAACTTTACTATTTAGCCGCTAGTTTTACGAAAGTGGCTGCCATCTGACCATCCAGAGGGAAAGCTACATCTCGTCGGGATGACACCGCTTTGCTGACGATGTAGAGAATATTGGAAATCGATAGATATGTACTTAGTTTGGCTATAGCCACAAAATAGCCGGATCGCCATAGCACGAGTTGTTATTAAAATTTCGTTACTCCGGTGGATATGAAATGCTAGGAAGAAAAATTTAAGTACATAAAAGTTGTTCTAAAAACAGTTTCTTTAATATCATCGCATGTTTTAATTTGAGAACTGCGAAGTAATTTGTATGCGTTTGATATGACAAATGTATACTGAAAGAAAATATATTTTTTTTCATTAATTTAATAAAAAAAGGTTTGACCTAAACTTGTGTTAAGTTTAGGTCAAATTATTAAATTCAACCTTATCTTTTTTTATTAAGTTTACTTATTTTAATTTTAGCGCTTAGAGATCATTTACATCTCTAAGGACTTTTAAATAATTGTTATTCATCGTATTTGGACGCTCAGAGACTATATAAGTATACATCTCTGAGATATTAAATTAATTTTATGTACTTTTTGTTAATTCGGACAGATCGTATTCAATACGTCCTTAATATTTGTAAATTTATTTTTATATAATTGTTAATCAGTATATTTTTTAATCATTATTATTAAGTAAGATTGTCAGTTTTTTTTTTTAATTGTATAAATTCACGCTTTGACTTGTAAAAGTGCCCGTGTGGCCTATTTGCAGAATAAATATTTGATTTGATTTGAATTGATTTGATATCGTGACACTATAACCTAATTATTTATTGATTCGTATCTACTATCAACGCTTAATACCTTTGTTGACAACAATTAAATTTCTAGAATTTTTGTCGTCGGTGTACGCTAGGCCTTACTCTAATAATGGCGGTGGAGATTTGCTCCGGCGCGACTCGTTGTGACACGAGACACTTCATTTCGCCCATTTTGTTAGTGTTATGACATTTTATTACAACGCCGTCGTTATAAAACAAAGAGTTTTAAAGTGGTGTAACATACGAAGTTTCGGTTGAACGAATTTATATATGTTCTCAATTTACATAATTGCGAGAGTAAGACAACTAACACTGCTACGCTACGTGAAACGAGAAGAATCTTACCTTTTTTTATCATTGTGCTAGACTTCCGTTTAATTATTGTGCGATAATTTTTGATGTTAAAGTTATGAGAATTTTCCATTTCCTTCAGTAGTCTTGAAAAGCACTGTGCTATGTCATGATCAAAAGTACAATAGATGAACTCGTCTCTTCGTTAGGCTCACCTAAGGCTCGTACACCTAAGCTTACTTTCCAGCCTCTGCCTACATCTCTAACAATGTACCTATAACTGATGTCCTCTGCTTTGGTAACCAACTCCTCCACATTTAGTTACGTAACAATTCCTATTACGTTGCACTTGCTTAATAGGCTGCACTGTAAACGCATTTCCACAAGTCACCCACAACGGCCACAAAGCACCGACATTTGCATATTATCTAGCTACCAATTAGTTTTACAATAACCTTGTTAATTGGTCGCGACTGTACGAATTTACATCAGACTGTCTGCAGGTTGTATTGCCATCGTTACTGGCTTCAGTTGGCGTTTAGTTTCGACTGGAGTTTTATGATAATAAATGGTACGACCTGGCCCATATACCACAAAACTTGGCAAGTCTACAATTCGAAAGAAATTGAAAAAAAATCCATAGAAAAAGTTGTAAATTTTGTCTAAATGTGCGCTTGTAAAGTTTTGTGGTAAAGGTCGCCGGAAATGCGGGTGGCGCAGGATCTGTCATTCAGGCACTCTTTGGGGGAAACATATGTCCATTTGTCCAGCATTGGACGTCTTTCGGCTGACTTGATGATGATGATGATGAATGGTATGTGGGTTGCACTGGTTAATCTGTCTGCAATCACATAAGCGGTTTTCGTGAAAATATCAAACGCTGAGCCCGAACCTAATTGTCGCCCCGATTTGGTTTTAAGTTTTAATGTAGTTGTGTTCGTCCTCTGTTTAATTGTATTTTTTTGTTTTTTGGGGCAATAAATTATTATTATTTTTAATTTTATTTAAAATGAAATTGTATGTAAAGTATGACTCGTCTCTATGGGATGACAGCTGCCGGCGTCAGAGTTTACGTTGTTCTGTCTGTAATCGTAAGTTGGTGCAACCCCATTGTATTTTTTATCAAACTCCTTCAGTATACAACAAAAATATATATTTTTTCCATTATTATTTCCATATTTTAATGAAGAAGAAAAATTATACATTTCTTTGTAGATATTTATACAGTTTAATTTTAATTCTGAATTTGTGATACTTGCATGAAGATCCACACGCAGGAGTCGAAAATTCGGAAGTTAACGCCAGGTAGTCTAGAAGTATTTTTTAATTGCAAAATGTGTCTCAAATACCCAAGCCACCTTATGGAAAAAATTGCATCCCCACTTTACGTATAGGGTAGAAGTGGTACCATATTTTTTTTAAGAATTTGATTTACTACTTTATCAGTGATCTATTTGTATACACATGCCAAATTACAGCTTTCTAAGTAGTACGAGTAGCAAAGGACGTTTTGGCAAGATAGGGCCCGCTGCCCTTATTTCCCTTAGTATAATTCTAGTGGAAGAGAATAGTGACTTAGGTAAAGGTTTTGCAGTATAAATGGACAGATGTTTTTACTGCGTCCAGCAAACTAACCTCACAATTTCCATATCCAGTATAAATCACGGGAACTTAGTTGCGCGGGGGCAATTTGCGATCAGCTGACACTCATATCGACAACTCACTTCATCTAGCATAACTTGATCTGATGGCCTACTCCGAACTTCGAAAATCGAACTTCGTATCGTGCCGTCCCTTTCCGTCACATAATGTATAACACGAGAGTGAAAGGGACGGCACGACACGAAGTTCGATTTTTGAAGTTCGGAGTAATCCCTCTGGCCATTGTCTTTTTCATGCAACGGTGACTTTGTTTGCCAAAAATATGCCTGATGGTAAGCGTAAACTGTTTCCTATAGACGTAGCTTCAGAGCAAAGGCGTAGGGCGTGTGGAATATCGTCGTGGATAAGACGCCCGTCACTCTCGCACTCGCATACTTGTCAGAACGAGACGAATATCTTATCCACGATGATAAGTTATAAAATGTCAACCATCGTACGCCCGCTACTCAGACGATTTCCGCTCTGGGTGCCACATAATCTACATGAGCCACTGCTTCTCTGATCACATGTGCTCTACCAATCACTTATTGATATGGACATTGACAGTAGAGGTAAATGATACTGCATCACTCAACACAGGCGGCTTCAGGAGCTCCGGCAATCTTATTCGCCACCAGGAACAACACTATTATACTTACAGAGCAAATAATACTTACTCTGGCTGCCTGGGTCTGCAATGTATTTCCCAGTTGGGGTGCTTCATTTCAGAGCGGGATGACATAATGCTATGCCCTACCACTCTTAAAGCTGCACCTGGCATCAAACACCGGGCACCTGGCAAGCCAACTTACGGAACACATTTATAAACAAATAATTTTACTAATGTTGCTCGTTTAATAGTAAAGGAATTCGTAACGAAGATGTGTAACCGGTCAGATTTATACTGGTTCTCCTGCTTTATCCTTAAGTGTGTTGAATATCAGATCTGCACGACGTAACCTTGCGCCGCGGCCGGAAGCGTCCGACAACGTCACATCAGCTAGACGAGACGGCAACACCTGCCTGGTTACATGCATTTATATGCGTTTGCGATGTATTAGAATGTCGCCGGTTGCTCGTTTATTTTGTTTTTAAGGAAGGTAAATTTTATCTATAGTTTTGATTCTCGCTCAGCGCGGTGTAACGTAAGAGGGGAGACTTCAAAGGGTCTTCTTCTTCCATCTCCGTTCCCGTTATTCGGAGTTGGGCTCATCACTTTCCTCCGCCAAGACATTCTGTCTTGGGTTGACGGATTGCCCAGCTCCCCTTGTCCCTCCTCCCCCTTTAACGGCGTGTACCACATAAGAAATATCTGTATTCAAGGTTAAGTCAATAATTGTATGGAAAACTCCAAAACGAAGGAATGTCATAATTTAGTCTAACCATTCGTGGCTTAGTGTGTAATCGCGTCGCAGGTTGCAGCCTGAAAGAGTCGAGGTCATTCAATAAGGCAAGTTATCTTAGTGTGATAAAACTGTACATTTAACACACTTATTTTACTGATTGCAATTAATTTATATATTCACAGCATCTAAAAGCAGAAATATTGAATAATATTACTGCTTTTTTTGTTCTTGAAGGAATTCTGGCTAGCTTCTTTATCAGCATTTCAATTCACCTATGATATTCTCTAACATCATATTTATTTAAATCAACCAATTAATTAAAAATCTCCATAAAAGCATAACAAATCTCTCAGCCATTGGAAAGTTCCTTACAGCCGTCGACAGCAATAACAATTTGCACGCAATAAATGTGCACAATTAAACGAGTAAATAAGGGACAGGACGGCAAACCACGCATTCAGCAGTGCTATTCTAGTTACTTGAAGTTATTTGAATTGTCTGATTTGTATCGAATTAGTCCGTTCAAAAAGCGACTTTACTGTCCAAACAAGAAAATTAAAAATCTAATGGCAGTATTTTTATAACATCGGACATTTAAAATAATTTCAACTATAGGCTGTACAACTAGGTACAGCGCTTCGCCTCAGCCTAGACGAACCAATGCGTCGGACCTCCGATCACGTGATGTTATTACGAATCCCGGCGTCAAGATAAACTAGACGTGAGCGGTGAGGCGGTCATTGTAAATAGCATAGCTGAGCGAACAATAACAGACGACTCACTGCAAGCCGGGAAATTGTATGAAAATTAATCATTGAAATGTCAGAGATGTTTTTCCATACATATATTTATAAATTCTATTGCAATGCGACTACAAAATACACATAGGTAACCCCTTTTAATGCGAATCATTAGGTGTGCATATACCTACTGCGCCCGCGCGCGAAAAAAAAATTTTTTAGTATAGGTACCCTACCCAAAGTGTGCCCATGGAACCTAATATTAAGACCGTAAGCGGGCTGTAACTCATGAACCATCTTAAATTGCATACCTAAACATTCTACACCACAAACTGACATACTTTACAAACATAAAACAATTCATACACAACTCAATCCCGCACATATCTCAATCTAATTATAAGTAGTTACTATATTTCCTTCTTAGTGGTTTACAAGATAGTCAATCAAAATCATCATTATAGGCTTTCTATGCGTTAAATTATAATGATATTACATTACCGTATGACGTTTCCGTCTTAGTGCCGGGCGGCGAGCAGTTTCATTAAATCTTACTGCACTTGGCCAATAATATTATTATTACATATTCATTTTGTTCATGCTTTTCTACTTAGGGCTGCCACTTTGCTTGCAATGTAGTGTCTTTATTTTGTTTTCTTTTCAATTTGGTCTACGAGTTGAGAAGCCTTTTCGTCCGTACTCATGTATATGTACCTATCTATTTTTAAGCGGTCATCCGTCGGCTTCAGCTGGCATTTTGAAAAGGAATTTGATATTTGTCGTTTTCGAGCTAGATGTTGACTTCAAAAATTTGCGTAAATTGTTACAGATTTCTACACACAGTTTAAAAAAAAATACTTTTCGCTGCTTGGAATGGTGAAATTTATTCAAATTCTCTAAGCTTAATACAAATAGAAGCATATCGCAATCAGCATTGCTCTACTTAATCATTATAAATCCTACTAATACTATAAATGTGAATTTAGATGTTTGTTACTCAATTACGTAAAAACGGCTGCATGTATTTAGATGAATATTGGCAGAGAGATAGTTCAAATGTAGGATACTTTTCATCCAGAATTTCGTGCTAAAGGTTGGGGAGGGAATTAGCGATGAAATATGAAACGGGAGTTCAGGACTAAGACGCGGGCAAATGAAATAAATGTATGTATAATATGTATATGTAGGTACCTTTGAATGATAAATAGTGCGAGTAGGGTTGTCCCAAAGCAAAATAATTAGCCGGTCGACACGGCCGGAGGCACGACTCACGACGATATCCATCAGACGGACAGACGGACACACCTGACGTTGTTATTAGTAGCCGGGGTTTGTCTAGGAAAACCTGTATGCACTAGTATTCCAGCTAGACGTGTTACTGTTAAAAAAAGAGAATGGTTTTTATTCACCTAAATAGCCGTACACTGGTGTCCAGTTTGTCGGGGAAATTGGTTTGACTGGGAAATGGGAAGGTATGCAATATGTGGCTTTTAAAAAAACGTGTATACGTTAATAAGCGGTTAGGAAAGCGCATGTGATCAGGCTAGCTACACGCTTGTTGGCAAAAAATATATGTACTACCTTAAGCCTATACCGATACGGTTGGTTTTGGTCGCACATTACTTAAGAATTTTATTTGTTGTTCATTTAGAGTACCTACGAGGGGGTGCGCTACTTTTATTAAATATTTAATTTAATTTCTATCTGCTTCGTTATTTGGTTATGTCTGTCGAGTACTAATGAATAAAGCTCGAAACGCACAGAGCGGCGCGGCGCGGTGCGGGGCGGAGGCGGTTTTGCGTTTTTGCTCTTTCCTAAACTGTCGATTACTGCTTCATATGTCACACACGCGGCCTCCGCTCTACCGCGCTACCGAATACCGTGCGCTTTTTTGGTGCGACGTGCCCAGGAGCGCATCCGCTTTACCAAAAAACCGCCTCCGCCCAGCAACGATCCTGCGCCGCGCTCTGTGCGCTTCGAGCTTATATCATGTTTTGCAGCTATTGATACTCCTTAAGTATAAGTACTCAAAATTAGGGTATTCAGTATGAGCTACCTAACCTAATTATATTTTACAGCTATTTTCTGGAAATGACAAACATTGTCTTTCTGCCACCAAATTCTAAAACCCTACTTTATTACTTTTAAGTAGTTCATAAGGCGTTAAATTAAAAACATTAATTAACCAATCACAGCTATTAACGTAATGAATATATCTGTAACTACAGTTCCAATATGAGCTTTAAATACACGATCTAAGATTTAAAATGTATTGGTACGGGTCATTATAGATAGTACAGCATCCATGATAAACCAATATTTTATGCGCTTGATCCTTGGACGCGCACGCCGCAGGGGCATGCAGTCACTCAGAACTATAAGGTTGTATAAACACAATAATTACATATGTTTATAGGACTTTTTGTTTAGCGTAGCAGGGCAACGCACCTGCGGTAGCGGCCTACCAAACGAACAAACTAAAAATACGTTATTAACACGGCTACTTTTATTTTTAAATGCGATAGCCCGAAGCTAAAGGTTACAACAGAGACGGACTCAGGTGGTGTGAGGCTACTGAAGACATTTTAAGAATCTCGAAAGACTTGGAGTAAATTTACCCAGCTTTTAATTTAACCGCCAAACTCATATGTTGGATTTTGTGACCTATATGAAAGTTTAGCGAATTTACAGGAAATATGCCTACAATCTAACTAAGGCGACTTCCTAAATTGGTGGTATGATATTAGTAAGCTGTCAACTGTCATTCGAATCAGTAGGTACCATTTAATTATTACACGCTACATTTAAATGAGTGCTTCCTGACTGGTGCAGGATGTGCGGAATCGGGGCGATATAGGTACTGCTCTCTACCTACTACGTCCTCGCGTCAAATTGATAGGTTTGTAGAACTGGAGTTGCAGTCGTCTACAGGCTACGAAGACCACTCCATCAAGCGCGTCAAAAGCTTTTTTTGTCAGCATTGCTGTGCAAAAAAAGATTAGGTTGTATCAGGGATATAACCGCAAAATTTATTAAGTGAATACTCTGAATGCCTATTTATTTTTTTCACTCATTAGAATTACGATCAATATAAGACGATATTTTAAACACATTATTTATTAATTTTTAAATATTTATCTGCTTTACTTTTCGCATTTATATTTAAACTGTGTCTTCGCTGAAATGTCTGTTGCATTCTGCTTCGCTTGGTGTTCTTTAATATTTGTGTTTTGTTTTGTACTGTTAAAATGGATTTACTAAAAATCAGCGTCGTGGCATTTCATGCCTCGACACACGCTGGATGGACTCTTTTTGAGACTACCCTCAACAATGTATTACTTTTTTTTCTCTAGTTTTAGTTAGTTGTAATGTTGTTGTGCTGTGTGTGTGTTTCAAATAAATCATCATTCATTCATTCATCAATGTAACACCATAAACCCAAACATAATTGATGCTTTAGTATATGGTTGATAATCACCGATCTAGCGTGAGTAACTGAACTAAAATTGAAATCGAGCGCAGGGTAGCTAATTCATACACTCATACAAGATGCCATCAAAGAACGGCTTCAAAAAAAACCTTTAAACCTGAAACGCAACAAAAACGTACTTTCCCAAGTCTGCCCCTGTCACATCTTTCGGCATCTCGCCGCGGAGGCTGCGATCCCCGATAGCGCGGGTCACTGTCCCCTCACGCACACAGCTGCGCGCACGCACACACGCACGAAACTGGAGCGGTGGCGTAATCAGTGTAATTACACTTCACTGCACAGGTCGAAATGCCGTCAATGAATTTGATACTTTCAGTGCGACGGCTGACAAGTTTTACTAGGGAAAGCTTTCAAGTGCCATGGCAGCTGGTGGTGCCAAATTTTGGCAAGTAAAGATAACATGAGCCACTTACTCATAAAACTTAACAAACCTTTGTAGACTAACATTTGTTTTGTCACTTTCTCACAAACATAAATGTCACAGTGGCAGATAAGGACAAAATAAAAGCAGTATTCAAACTAAAATAGCAACTCTATAAACGGGCTCAGTTTTTAAAGAATTTCTATGCAAATACAAATCTTCCTATTGTATTTACTCTTATTTCTTTATGTACAAATATTACTACTAGAATAATTCTACCATTTGACACACTTCCTATTTTAATTTTATTAATAAATTGAAGAATCGAGTAACAGGTGACGTCTAAGGATGACGTTGAAGAACCATCAGAGACTTGAGAAGCTGCGTTTTTAACCCCCGACGAAAAAAGAGGGTGAGAGAGTGCTATAAGTTTGACCACTATGATTGTGTGTCTGTCTGTGGCACCATAGCTTTTAAACAAGTAAACCGATTTTAACGTATTTCATATTTGAAAACATGTTTCTTCAAAATCGATTCAGCCGTTTTCGAGATATTGAACTTTGAAATGATAATGTTAGTGGTTTTTCAAATTTTCTAATTTGGTTAGTTATTTACACATTTGACAACACGCAATGTGTCTAATATATGAAAAGACATTCTCGAACAATTTTGGTGGATATTTACATTAATTCCAGTCCCATCAGTGTGTCCTTTCGTAAAGTTTAAGTACAAACAGCGATATTTGTACTTATAGAATAAATTACACTCTAACTATACAAATAAACTACTCTTCTAAAAACTAGACTGGAATGTAATGAGGTTCAGCAAGGAAACGGCTTCTTATGGTGCGCGGGCGCAGTCTGAGAGCCTAAGGGCAAAGCCTGGTACTTTCACGGGCATTAGCAATTACAAACATCCTCCTGCTAGCGGTGCTCACGCATTTTTACTAAACTAAAAGGATATATACTACACGAGTATATCCACATAAGTCCAGTACGTAGGTGGTATTCGTACTTACTAAAATCCCAAAATACTTAAATGTTATTGTTTTGGAACACGTTTAAAAAACCGGCCAAGTGCAAGTCGGACTCGCGCACCGAGGGTTTTTTTTTCGGTTCCATACCAAATATTTTTATTATATGGTGTTACTAAAAGTTTACGGTTTTCGCAATTTTTCCTTTATCTGTCCTATAAGACGTTGCTTCGTACCAAATTTGCGGCATAAATTCCAGCTTGATACCTCCACGCGTTCCTGAGAAAAAGGGTCTTGACAGCCACATAGACGGACGGATAACAAAGTGATCCTATAAGGGTTCAATTTTTTTTCATTTCGAGTTACGGAACCCTAAAAAACCGACTTAACAAAGTTAATATGGTTTCTAAAATAAGAATTCACGATCTTCAACTCTTGAATAACTTGTGCACGAAGATTGCATGACATCCAAATCGAAATTAAGTTGCCGATATTCTATATGACATTTTTACCAAAGCCAACAATTTTATAAAGTTCCACTGCCACCTTTTACCTCGCAAATGTTAACTTTGTAACTCAATACGAGAAACTCCTGTGCGTTTATTAAGTATTTTATCGGAGCTCAAAATGACTATATTCGAATCCACATGACGTCGTCATTCCGTCAATAAACACCGTCATAATACCAATGATGACTTGAAAATATGCTTTGATTTTTGCGTTAATGGCATTTGAAATAAAACGACACAAAATATGACATGGGAAAATACATTTATGTTGTTTTTAAATCGAACGGACGATGCGTCGCACGTGAATGTGATGTTATTATAATCAGATATCGAGGCTGAAAGATGATTTTATGCTATATTTATTTTGAAATGGTTTTTTTTTTCTCTCGTTTATCTCATAGTATTACTTATGCCTTGTATTGTTAAAGATATGAAATACGGAGGCTACTAAACAAAGGTACTCGTCTAGGTCTGAGTACAACTCTTGACCATAAAATAGAATCTAAAAAGAAGTTCGTTCGTGTATTTCCCTCTTTGTCGCTCGAATTTTCAAGTGTGACGTAGAGAGAGATTCACAAACAAATTTCTTTTACGATTCGCGGTAGGTAGCCCTTCTGCTGTTGATTACTTGTTATCGATTTTCCCTGCCACTAGAATATTCCTTACATTTTTTTACGACATGTTCGTAATGCAGGATTAACAACGTAGCTAAATATTTGGCTATAATAAACACAAGATTCCTTCCTCAGAACCTTCAATAGGTTTAAAAATTACCAATCCATACTACTTAATCCATACTAATATTATAAATGCACAAGTAACTCTGTCTGTCTGTCTGTTACCTATTCACGATTTAGATAAAAAATGGTATAGAGATAGTTTGAGTCCCTGGAAAGGACCAGGATAGTTTTTATTCCGGAAATCATTCCTTAGGGGTGAAATGGGAGGGGGGGTACCTAAAGTAACATAAATATATGACATATATGTCATGTATATTTGTTATTTTTATTGCAGCTTAGCTTATGAAACTTTTTAATCCTTCACTTACACATAGAACAGACAAACCCTATTAATTCCACTTTTAATCACTGTCTAACAAAACCAATCGTCCAGCATGGTACGGTCTGAAAAAGCGAGTGCGTAGGTTCAAAGTATGCGGAGCGTTGGCAAAAAACTGGTGTCGATGTATGTGTCGGTTCCTGACTGACAGTACATACTAAATAGTCGGGTGGATATGTTTCAGGCAATATTAGAGACATGTATTGATTTTAACTTTGCATTGTATGATTTAGGTTATATGAAAGAAGTAGTTTTAAAGTTAGTACGAGTAGACTAAGTAGAACTAGGAAGTAGTAGTGGTAGTGTTTATCAAAGTATAAAATTCTAGAATTCTGACACTTAATTTGCATTTGATTTCAATTTGTCTTAGAAAAACTAAGTCAGCTAATTTTAAAATGTGAAATATTATGACTGAACTAGTATTTAGCGTTGCAGTGAGACATATTCCTGGGAAAGCCTTTACTTATATTATAAACTTACCTTTTCTTCAATATTTGAATGAATGCAGGTGCTTATTTCACTTATTTGTTATCAAGCCAGTAAAAATTGAGGTTTATTGTCGCAAACCGCTGATCGTAATTTAAATTTTAAAAAGTCTACGTAATTTGTGGTGTCCCTAGCCATAAGTCATAGGTACCTAATCTGCGATTTTTTACTCCGCTCTATTTCACCTCTGGGCGACTTGTCGAGGTCGGGCAGGTGACAACAAAAACTGTCGTCACAGAAACATGCTGATGTTTATTATACTTTACATAGTTTATTGACAGATAAAATTCAGTTATAATATTCAATTCAATTCAATTAGCCTTCATTTGACAATTATATTATTGTTTGACATTTTTTCACTATATTTAGACTTCGGAATTCAGATTGTCTTGCTTTCCAGCATAGGCCTCCCCCAGGGTTCTCCATAGATCCCGATCATGGATCAGTTATATTAGACAAGCTATTATTTAACTTGCAATGTAATGTTCTGGTCAAATTTTACAAGTGATTTTTAGACCAAGAGCTTAACCTTTAACTGACGTGGTATACGTCTCACAGACGTCATGTCTATATTTTGAACTTTGTCACCGTTACATAAAGTGTTACTTTGACAGTGCTCTAAACACATCGTCAGTTAAAGGTTAAGCCGATTGAGCTGCAACTTGGCATAATTGTGTAAATTCGGTGAAAATTCCAAAGCAATACTATGGTACCGATATTATGGTACCGCTGAGCTGATCAGATGACGAAGACAGAAATCGGCCATTGTAACTCCTAAACTACACAAGACAAAACCCTTTGTGTTTGGGCTCATCGAAACCCTTTAGTAGCTAATAGTTGATGACTGTGGAAAAAGGTACAGTCTACAGCAAATGTAAATGATTATTTTTGTACTTTGTCGCACTAACGGAACAATACTGCGACCGTTGGGATGCGTCAAAGTAGTGTAAGTGACAAGGTACTAAAATGATCATCTACTTTTGCCGTTGACTGTACAGCCCACAATAAAAACATTTACAAAAAAAATATTTTGGAAAGAAATTTATTTATTGTTATCTGCAGTACAAATATATATAGTATTTTGAAGTGAGAAGTATAATTACGAGTATCAAAGATTACATATTTATTTACTACGTAGGAACAAACGTTATAAAGAGAAAATTTTACTTTATACTCTTTGATTTACTGCACCGAAATATATAGGCTGCGGTTATCGCTATGCAGGCAGTACGGTTGTTTGCCATTGCCAACGACTTAGAATTAAAAAGTTTTGTTGTGACAAGGTTTAACTGTAAAGCGGCAAATTAAGCTACTACCTACTACTATGGGTATGTATTTTTAAAGTCTGTTACATTACTATAGCGAATTAAGTGACCAGCACGGCTAGCACAAAACGGCGCGCGAGCTATCTACCCGCAACATAGACTATCCATCTCTTTCTGTGTGTACCAATCAGAAAGAGACGGATAGTATATCTAGCGCGCCGTCTTGTGCTAGCAGGGCTGGTGGTGATATGCCCACTATACCTAAACGCCCTACATGAACAAACCCACTCACCCGGAATAAATAAACAAGCTCAATACGAGTACAAAACAGGAAGGCATTCGTTATTATTTTTATTTGATACAGTGAAGTCAAAGCGACATATGACAAACCGGTCGTATAGTATCGACAACTGAAAACTGTTGTTGTTATAACGGACCATTCGTGAACCTTATTGCAACGTAATATGGTCTATTTATGATCAGAGTAGTGTGGTATTTTTACAACCTATAAAGGTCGGATGTGTAAGAAATGAGTCGCATGTTACGCCCTTTTTGCTTCCGGGTAACCGTGGCATTTTGACCACAGATTCCACAGAAGCATTGAGGTAATTCGAGTGAGAATTCTTCGGTTCTGTTTATATTGTACGATGTCTTGCTCAAATCAGATCAGATTGAAGATTGATTTCATTTCATGAAACATTAACTATTTTTATTCCAAATTCTGCCAAAACTCTGTATTTTTAATATTAATAGAGATCGGATTATTGGCGTCGTTACTCGTAATAATATGGACTTGACCTAAAAGAAATTAATTTATTTAAATTAGTTATAATGTAGGATGTAGGTTCACCTTTCAAGTCGGCAAATAATGAACTATAAACAAGTGAATTTTTGAAAGTAGGAAAATATCAAACACTTAATAAGGTAATCAATTAAGATAATAATTAATATTAAAAAAACTGCGTACAACCTAATATGAGCTGCATGCACGAGTAAACTGTTCTACGCATCAATCAATTTGTCTCACCAACCCCCTTGAAAGTTTATGAATTGAATGATAACTGTCTCTTTCCTAACAGATAGCTATAAGATTATAGCTACCTGTTAGGTTGTTACGAAAAATTGGTAGGTGTGTAAAACACTTTATTTTCATATGTTTGTCCTACAAGTATATGCTACTCCAGTCGGTGGTGTGTAAGATGAGAAAAGTGACATCAAAAATAAATAACTATTTATGATTTTGACACATAACTGAACTATGTTATGTAGTAGGTATATACGCACCAATTAACAATCCAAATCATAACATTTCCGCACATTGTGACCTTTAGAGACAATAACACTTAACACTGCCTTAATTAGAATATATGCGCACGACATTAACGTAATGCATTAATCAAAACTGGTTGTGAGACAGCGTATCGATCAATGGGCCCAGTTTAGGTATGTGTCACACCCACTGTAATTAGATGGATCGCGGCGTATAATGTCAAATGTCAAGTAAATGTCATTGCGGATGGATAAAAATGCGCTTTGATTTGCCTTAGGGTACGGCGGTATCAGTAGCTAAACTCGTATTATAACCTCGTAAGTTTCGCGTACTTGTACATGTACAAAATAACGATAGTATACTTCAGACCTGACATTTTAATTGCATAACATAAATAACTGCCTAATGTATTTCACCAAGTATAAATTAAGGATGCGCTAAAAACCATACACATACAGAATAAAACAAATAGCAAGAAGCAAGAATTTATACAAAATCGAAAAGGTCACGTCTGGCAATGAAGCACTACTCTTAGCTTGTACTTGTAGTAGTACACTGGGTAGTTATCACTATTACAGTTGAAAAAACAAAGGAGGATAAAATAAATTCAAAGCGTCGCGCGTCGCTAGCTTCGCAATACACCAATGGGCAAAGTGTTCCTGTTAAGAATATTACAGTTGGTGACATACTATACGTATACTATATTGAGTGTCGCGATGCCCCAGTAATCAAAGTGGTAAATTGATTCCCAAGATTCCCGTGATTTCCAAGAGTCCATACTGAGTGCTTCTTCCTCCCAATTGCAGAGAAATTCACTTGGTCATCCCACCATCTCCGTCTACGCCTGCCCCATGGAGTCGGCGCGCACTCCATCACTAGAGTCAAAGGAATTCGTACCCTCCATAGAGAAGTTAGATGAATGAGTTGTTCTGCCGCTGCCGTTTGGATACAAAGTCTAGATTCTGTATGGAGGGTTCGAATTCCTTTGACTCTGGTGGCGTGCGCGCCGACTCCGGCCGTTTGGTGTGAATCGTTCATAATATAGTTATATAGCTACATTATGGACCATTCATCATGGCCCAAGCCAGGGCACATAACGGGCGACGCAGACCGACGATGACCTAGTGAATTTCTCCGCAATTGGGAGGAAGAAGCACTCAGTATGGACTCTTGGAAATTACGGGAAAGGCCTTCGCCGCTTTGATTACGGGGGCATCGCGACACTCAATATAGTATACGTATATCGTTTGCCCCCTGGCTGGATGCTGATTGGCAAGAGCAATCCAATTATTAATAAAAAAAAACGTCTATTAGCCCATGTATTCGGATGTATGAGACAGACGTAGTAAGTTAATAGCCACGGTGAAATTGGAAAATCGTACTTACGTCACAACTCTCGTTACACATTTACACAGTCAATGATATAAAACACCATAAAATCTTTATGCTCGATTTCCAAAGCGTAACGCAACTGGACCAGATATTGATCTCCAGGTCGTTAAATAAGTATAAAAATAATTCGAAAACAGATTAAAACCAATCGTAAACCAACTTGATGTAATAATATTAAGAGCTATAACCGCGTTATTATTATTATGTACAAATGGAATATGGATTGATAGTGACTAGTAACATCATTAAAAGGACGGAATTAAAATAAAAAGTAGTATTATTGATTTAATCTGCAATATCAGAAATATTGAAGTTAACTTGGTTCAAATTACAATTGAGTCAATTTTTAAACCGCGAATCAAGCTAATTGTACCTAGGTATAAGTCATTGTTCGTTATATTTACAGAATTAAAGAAACAATATATAATTTCATTCAAGTACAGTCACCCAGTTAGTGGACCCGGGTATGTCCTAAAACTACGACCAAGACCACCGGGGGATAGGCAGCAGCATCCCTAGAGTGCGGTGGAGATCTATACTGTGATCGCCAACCCGCATGCCAAGCGTGGCGATTATGGCATTTACCCCCCCCCCTACATACATACATTTACTGAACTACGTTAATGTACTGTACTTAAATTCATCAACCAGCAATAAAGGTAAACCTCACTAATATTTTTTTTACTCTCAGCATTGAGGTTCTATCCACTGTTGTACGTGACTGTACATCATTCCTTGCTTATTTCGTTGGCTCAGCGACCCAAAATTAATGTTGGCCTCAGACACGCAAGATCGTCACTTCGATTCTGTGCTAAATCTAGCCGATTGCGCATTTGGAGTTCGCGCAGATCCGCCTCGATCATGTCGCTTCAACGATATCTTGGCCGTCCGACAAGAAGTGAAAAGAACATACCGCGTGGCAGTCTGGACTGTACTTCATTAGGCTACATAAATGTAGTTTAGATCGCAATCTGCCTTATTTAGTCTGCGCATCTCCCATAGCGCCCACATTCTTCGATTGAATCAAAACGCTATTACAGACCCATTCCAGGACAAGTGTCCACATTTATAAAGCATTATAGGGTCAAATGACGTTCTTTCAAACTGTTTGAAAAGATCGTAAGTGCCGTTGGAAGTTGTATGAGATACGTCTTTTTTAAGCGAATGTGTTTAGACGCGTGCGCAGCGTCCGAGCAGGAAGTGGCGCGATTTCTCCACGCCGATAAATAACCGCGGGTAGTTCTAATTCCGAGCGCCATATTTACGCGCGGGTCGCGACAGCGCGTGGGCGGTGATACAGAGTAGCCAAGTTAAAGCGCTACACATTCCCCTTGGACCTGGGACTGTGAAGTGAACACGGTGGATAGGGCTAGTGATGTGCTACTGCGACGCCCTCTATTCCAAGTTTTTGTTTTGCGAAAAACCGTATGTAGTGGAAAGTGGCTACGAGACGAGCGCCCACCGAGCGGGCTCCTGGCACATAAAGTGATAAAGTTGTTAATGTCTGCTAAAGTTATTTGAGCTTGATTTAAAAAGGCGTACTATTACTAAATACGCTTTTCCTTACATTTAATTGTAAAAAGTTAACAATAAACTACTAACAAACCGAAAATTCTCTATAGGAAATTCTTTAGATTAAGCAGATGGGATCATGTACAAAAAAATATTTAAGAATAAGAATAATAGATTATTGATAAATCCGTATAGTTACTGTAACATTGTGTTCCTCTATAATGGCATGGCAATGACAAAGTTAAAACTAAGTACTTAAATAAAATAAATTCAATTTAAGGTCATATGCACATCATCATCAGTCAGTCCTTGGATGGCTGACCGCTTTGAATCGTTACTAACTGAGCGCTCCCATGCTTTGGAAGGCACGTTAAGCTGTTGATCCCGGTTGTTGTCTATGATAGCAGTCGTTAAGCTAAGTTAGAGGCCTCTCGGCGGCTTATTGAGAACGTCTAACAGTCAAGTTGCCCACTCACTTGACAAGCCTAATCCCAATAAGGTCTAGTTCCCCCCTCGAGTTGGAAGGTCAGATGGCAGTCGCTTCCTTAAAAAATAGTGCCTTCGCCAATTCTTGGAATTAGGTAGCGAACCCTAGGCATCCTTCAGGATGCAACTGTACTGGGAATAACGCTAGGAGGATGATGCATTTAAGATCATGCACATGAAAGACATAAATATTACATTATTTTACATGTTATCTACCTATAAATAACAACATTTCCTTTAGACACCACTACCACTCATATCATAAAACCACTCCTTTATAGGGAAATTATAGTATAATAACTCTCTGGATTACAAAAACAAAATTATTTGTCACCTCTCAATATAATTCCTAACCTGTACCACTTGTTACATCTGACACTTATTGTGAGCTGAAATCCATGGATAAGTTATAGTTTAGAAAAGCGACGCGGCGACAAGCGTGCAATTGCCGTCGTAAATTACAGGACCCCTCTGTGTTATCCACTACTCTGCGCCTCAAAGACCTTTATCTAATAGACAGGACCGGCTATTGTAGGATCAAGTGCTAAATTATTATGAAATCATGTTGCATTTCATGGGAGTTCAGTCTGTGTAAGTCTACTTTCGTTGTGCGTACAACAGTGCGACACGCACGTTGCATGGTCGTACTAGTCTGTTTTCTGTGACGGGGTGCACGGTCAGTGATACACCTAGAAAGTGCCCCAATAGTTTAATATGGAATACAAAATATTCTCTCAAGTCTAGACAAATTCCAATCCTGGTTAACCTTCAGTTAATTTAGTAAACTCTCTGTCTCTCTCTCTCGCAGTGTACATTAAGTGTGTAAATAAAGTGGCTGCAAAAAGCTTATATTGACCCTATGGAGTATTCAGTATACAATTATTTAAAGGTAAAATTAACATTTAGGCACACGAGTACAATAAACGTTACTAATTGCTAAGATATTTTTTAAACAGCCAGAAAAACAGTAATTAGTTACAATAACATAGATTTTCATTAAAGCATCAGGTAGCCATCAGGCAGCCATCAGGCAGGCCGTATGGTTGTTTGCAACCTTTGTAGCATAGAAAAAAAAAATGAGTTGTACACTGCAGAAAGGTTATTAAACAAAGTTTTTGAGCGTGCGTAAGGTCTAGTTGACATTTTAGTATGGAAAATGATGTTTGGAGTCTAAAAATGTCAACTAGATCTACGTCCGCTCAAAAAACTACGTGATTACCACCAGGTCAAGAACTTTACATATGTATAGGCTTGTGTAAAGACACCATTATGGATGGCTCACCACACAAACGCTAAACTCTCGCCAGGCTAGACCCGAGATAACAATCGAAAGGCGAGTAAATGCAGCGATTTCGAATGCAAAGTGACAACATAGATATCGGACTGTAAAGTTATTATGTTGCCAGCAACCGGCGCTGTTGTAAATACCCCGTGTCAACGTTTACTGTAGGATGCTGTAAATTATAGGAAAGTTAGCTTTGGTAAATGTTGCGAATTTTGAGCAGTTTGTTAAACTGGGTTCTAGATAGCAGCAACTGTTCTTCTAAATGACTGACCGAAAGCAACTAACATAATGCGATACTTTGATTGAATTAAGGTTTTATTGGATTAATTCTTTAATATGACATAGGAGGCAAACGAGCAGACGAATCGCCTGATGGTAAGCTATTAGCGCCGCCCATGGACACTAGGGTGGTCCAAAAAAATAAAGTTTGAAAATCAGATTCTCTACAAGGCTCTTTTTGTTTCATATCGCTCCAGGAACTGTTTTACTCGTACCAATTTAAGCCAAAAATAATGTTATTTAGGGGTTGCGACGAGTTGACACTTCTTTAAATGGGATAATATAAAATGGCTTGGGAATATGCTTTTTTTATGGAATGGGCTTATTTTAATGGGATAATGGGATAATCTCGCCTTTGTACATATGTCAACTGTTCTTGTAATTACTGTTTTATTATTATGTTTTACTCATGTACAATAAAGAATTTTACATACATACATACATACATAATATTATGGAATAATTTTAACTTACTTGCATTTATTAATAAAGTGCCTAATTATTATAAAATTTATTAAAATTGAAGGAAATCATAATCATTAATCAGCCTATATCTTTATATTCCAAGGGCATCGTCATTTTATTGGATTTTAAAGCCATAGGAAACTGTTTTCTGTGAAGATCGACCACACACAGGAGGTATTATTTTTACTATTTTTCTTTTGGGATAATAGTATTAAATTTTTGGATCAATGCTATCCCACGTACTACACAGTCATTTTCAACCTTTATTTGGTGAGCTTTTTCCTGCATTTGGATGTCAAATTTCATCAGTAATTGTGATTTTAAGGCCATTGTGAAGGATTCTTTCCCAAAAAATCCATTGATTTCTTGCGGTCATTATGGATTAATCAGTTAAACGGGTCGCTGCCCATTGTGATTATATAGACTGTAATAGCTTTTCAGAATCAACAGTATTACCAGTTAGTCTTTTCAAACTCTTATGTTAAGGTGGTTATTGCAAGTTTTGAACCATTTCTATTTTAGGCTCAACACTAAATTTAGGATTAATGCGTCGAAAAATACCTCAGTTAGCAACGAAACGCTTGTAATACAGAGTTACTAAGTTTTTGGTTCGGATAATTATTGGTTTGCAAGAAGTTAAAATTAAATTAAAAGGAACTCTTTTGGTCACTGGATCGTTATTCCAATAGCGTCATGAACGAAACTTACCTACAAACATGCTTAAATCCGTCACGGATCGTTTTTCTGCTACAGGGAGAGTAAATTGATTGTGAAAAAGATATATTATTTTCAGACACTATATTGATTTAGCCATCCACTGAGCTTGGTGTAAGGCACCAATAGCACGAAACACTATTTCAGCAATTTCGTCTGTCCACCTGAGGAAATAGTTACAAAGATACTACAATTCGAGGTAGTCGTCTCTCGGCTGCTGCATTTTGACAGCATTGTGGTTGTATGCCTTAATTTCTTGACGAAGTGTACAGAGATATGGGGTATTAAATAAATTGTTGTCTGCAGTTATACAATTTTTTTTAATTAATTTCTGTCCATGTATTTTGAAAACATTAAAAAAGTGTAACCGTTAGGTCTACCGCTAGATCCAAACAATGTTTTACAAACCGCGGGGAGCATCACTTCGAAAATATGGTGCCTGCAAGCAATCCAAATATTTTTTTTTACCCTGACACTTTTCAATCATAGTATAGGTAAACTTACAATGAAGTAATAATCTACACAATTACAATAACACTTGATCCACCACCATATCAGCCTAAGGACGTCCACTGCTGGACATAGGCCTCCCCCAATTTCATGGGGGATAAATGTCATAATCGTCACGCTTGGCATGCGGGTTGGCGATCGCAGTATCTCCACCACATTCCAAGGAGGCTGCTGCCCATCCTCCGGTGGTCTTGGTCGTAGTTTTAGGACATATCCGGGTCCCCACACAACCAGATCTCAACACTTGATCACTAGTTGTTAATTTTATTCTTTATTTCCATCGTGCATTTCGTCGCGACCTCTAAATGTATTTGGAATTCGCATATTTTTGGTACATACGTAATTTACAGTCATACGAACAAAAAAAGCCTTGTGGAAAGGGTATAATTCAATTATTATTATTTTCCATACATATCTGGACCACCCTAATGGACACTCGCAACACCAGAAGGGTTGTAAGTGCGTTGCCGGCCATTAAGATGGGAGTACGCTCTTTTCTTGAAGAATATATCTTGTTTAAAAAGTCCAGACAAACCCGGAATTTCCGGGACATGTTATACGTAAGTACAGTCAACTACAAAGAGATCGATACACCCTAAGTTACATAAATATGTATTCGGTGGATCGATCTGTTTGTAGTCGACTGTACAACCCGTTCTGGAGTTTGTACTCCTATAAGAAATGACTGTAGGAAATCCTGCAAGAAATATATTCAAAATATTCATCCAAATATTATATTGATATTTGTGTCATAGAATAAATAATCATGTTTTTTGGAACATGTTAATTGTATGACTGTTAAGCTTGTAAATTTTCTTATTCGCCTAAGATATAAAGTAAGACAAATCGAAGTGACTCAATGTTTCGCAATTAAGACAGGTCGGTCGGTGCAGTCACTTGCTGCACTGACACAGCTGTCAGGCTATCATTTTCATTTGATATTTGAGCCCAAGTCATAGTGTCAAATTAACGAATTAAGTGTCAGAAAAAAAACAAAGCGCATTATATAAATAATGTCGTTATTTGTTACGCTTAGATATTTATACATACTCGTATACTCAGTATTTTTGCACAACTAAAATTGACTTTACGAATAAATGCCAATGAGTATGAGTATGCATTTCACTGCTCGAAACTTAATCCAACAGTTTGGATGAGCATTACAATTTTGTGATCTATCGATCAATGTCATCGAAAAACAATCGTCACTTTTAAAGCTGAAAATAATGTGTCCTTAAAGTAGTCGTAAGAGCGCGTTCTAAAAGTAACTCAATTATTCTAAAGAAGTCGCTGAGAACGCAGCAATAAATTGAAGTGTGCTGCTTCAACTCTCTTCTCTCAGTTAGGATCCTAATAAGGGATAGCAGAAGCACGTTAAGTTCTAATTTGTTCAGCATCGCGGAAATCTGCCTCCGTTTTGTCCTGTCTTCGCAACACATTTCAACATACAGCATCTTTCATCTCGCCAGTATATATCACTCGCACCATTACTCTATTTGTACACAGTCGAGATAAAAATCAGCTACCGTGGAGAGTGGGCGGCGGCGGATCGATTTATTGCACACCAGAGCACACGCTCATCTCTCATATCTGGTATCTGTGCGTAATTTACACTTGCAGAATCGTCTGTGTATATAACGATGTACATTGTTGGCCCGAGTTGGTAGTGACACTGCCTCCGAAGCTAGAGGTCCCGGGTTCGAATCCCAGGGAGGGCATTTGTTTCTGTAGTGATCAGGAACATTTGTTCCTGAGACTTAGAGGTTTTCTATGTATTTAAGTATATATATATTAAATATATCGTCGTCTAACACCCATAACACAAGCCTTATTGAGCTTACTATGGGACTAGTTCGATTTGTGTAAAAATTGTCCCCTAATATTTATTTATTTATTTTATTGATAAAAATGTGCTGAAAGGAGCACTCGCGGCCCATCGGCGCCCGCGTACCGCACGTGCAACGTCGACTGGTGTCCGCTCTTGGATGTGTTACTAACGTGAGTGCTCCCATGCTTTGTAAGGCACGCTAAACTGTTGATCCCGGCTGCTGTCTATGACAGTAGTCGCCAAGCCAAGTTAGAGACCGGTTTTTACTAGGTAAGCGCGCTCTATCCTACACCACAACGCTTATTATCAGATGATTTGTGGTCAAGCGCAAACCTATCCAGAGTAAATAAAAGAGGCCTTCGGGCGGCTTGAGAACTTCTAACAGTCAAGTTGCCCACTCACTTGACAACCTTAATCCTTAATAAGGTAAGGTCTAATTTCCCCGTGAGTTGGAATGTCAGATGGCAGATCGCACGTACGACTGAAAACGTTGTGTGATTACCCCGTTGTTAAAGGGTAAGGAGTTAGGGTAGTGGGTAACGAGCGGCGGGGCGGGTTGCTCCTCAGTTAGGCCGCGGTCTGGATGCCAGGGGGCAGCGGGGCGATGAGCGGTTATTCATACATTGAACCTGCTCAAATATACTCGTATGAGCGCTCGCTGGCCGCTCCACTTTTCGCTGGCGTCCAGTCCGCTACCTTAAGGGCGTAGAATGAAACATGTAGCGATCTTTGAAATGCCGTTCTGAGGCGCTAGCGCAGAATTATCCTTTGAAATTAATTATCTTACTCTTATTCTGGATTTCATGAATGGTGAGAGTGCAGTATTATAGAGGATCCACCTACATATTCTTATTACATACTGTTATCATCTAACCATGGAACTTAACAGTTAATCGCCCTCGCATTACGAATGTATACTCACCCTATCCTAATGCTTGTCTTATGTTTTTTGTACTTATTTAGCTTAATTCCTCTACCTGTGAAAACTTGTAATTGGCTCACTGTTTTTATATCATAACCTAACTTGTTGTTTCAGCCGTAAGTTTTCCTTTGAAATAAAATTAAAAAGATAAAATTAGACTATGACAGCCTATTTATTTTAATATACATATCAAGGGATCACCGCGAGATCGGCAGCAGTATCCCTGGAGTGCGATAGAGATACTTAACGATAAATAATTCTTGACTATACTAATTGCTTCTATGACTGGAGCCGAAATATGATTGCTTGAAATTTCTTTAATAGAAAAAATCTAAAGTTGAGTCTTGATTTTCCTTTTTTTCCGCAGCCTTCTCAAACAATACCATGTGAAACGACACAACCAAATTAAATGATGGTATTTTACCTCAGGAACTCACAAGAGGAAATATGAATAAAATGTATCGAAATTTGTCCAAAACATATTTTCGTAAGCGGAAAATATAAGCGTGTCTCTTACACAGACGTCGTGGTTTACAGAACCAAGGCATCCCCTTAAGCATCGATCGTAATTATTCTTGTATTTGCACAGAATGCTTATTTGAAATTGGATTAAATTATAACAAGTTTCAACTCTCCCAAGCACTGACACAGAACAAATTACGCTATTCGTATAACGTGGAGACACGTTAATTGCATTAAGTGAAATTATCAACTCATTATTAAAATGGCCGCTGCATTTCCAAGTAGCGTTGAAAAAAAAGAGACAAAAGCGGAGTTTCACTTATCTGGAGCAAACTGCCCGCTGCCCGGTGAAAGGTGTTCGATAGTATCACGCGGGGGTATAGTATAGTGCCAGGAGCGGAAGCGGGAGCGGTTTTTGTACTGAGAGTAAAACTATGCTTAAAGGCTGCACGGTTCTCCAGTGTTTCTTCTCACATCTCACAATACGCAAAAACTTACACATTGAAACATGTTAACTAGGAGAGTTAGGTTCATTTTAAAACTCCACACCAAATTTAAATGACTGTGACTATTGGATTGACCTCTATTAACCTGTAATCATTACTCAGTTTGTAAGTATACGTTATACAATCTGTGATGGACGAGATACTAGCGTATTTGCCTTAACTTGCTATTTAAGATACTGCTTTTATTTTATGTACCTGACATTATAATTTTGAAGGATCCTGGGATCCTATCATATTCAAGGGCGTCACATTTCCTCTCTACAATTGGGGTCTGATTGTTTATTTTCTCCTTTAAACATTAAAGATATTGATCGACACGATAAGTTATTTTTTTATTAGTTTGTATACTTTGTATCATGCTACAAAATGTGCAATTGGGTTTTTTTTATTGTAAACGACGGTCCTTTTAAATTATCTTACTCTTATTGTTGATTACAAGAATGATGAGAGTGAAAGTATTATAGAGGATCCACCTATCTAAGCCAAGGAAATTACCAGTTAATCGCCCTCGCCTTACGAATGTATACTCGCCCTATCCTACCGCTTGTCTTATGTTTATACCGCCATTGTACTTATTTAGCTTCATTAGACTATGACAGCCTATTTATTTAAATATACATATCAACACAGGTTGATTACAAAAATAAATATTCCAAGTTGACGATTTCTCTTCCAGAAGATAATCGACAATAAGTAAAGATAATTAGAGCTCTTAACACTTGAGTTCAATCAAGCTTTATAATATAAGGCACCTATACAGTGATTATTATCACGTAATACTCACTATGTTGAAGCAGTACCACGTGAATATTGACGTGATATTGTTTTAACATTAAATGCTTAATTCAGCCTTTTCATAATAGATATTATTTTCATCAAACCGTACAAGCTCATGGCAACTTTACTGTCATCTTAGTTTAATTTTTGACATTTAAAAGTGAAATTTCAGATACGCATATACTAAAAACCACTGTGATGAAAATCAAATTGTTAAAATTCTTGTAGTGTTACTCATGGGCTAAGTATTACTCATATAACATTTAAAACTAAAATTATTGGTTACAGGAGGAATGGATTGTACCTACGCTTCATAGTTTTGGATTGCATCCAGTATTCAGGCTGCCACATAAAAACTCAAACTCCATAGAATAAAACCTCAAACGTGCGTAAATTAGTCCTTAACAGATCGAGAAAACAAGTTTCCTATCCGTGGTAGGGAATGTAAAGGCGACAACACACGATTGCCCAACAATGGGTCGTAGGCGAACTCGATCCTGGGAATTTATAGGCCCGAGATCGTGTAAATAGAGCTTAAAAAGCTAACAGTGTGATGTGGGATGAATGGCTGGTTCGATCTTATGAGACCTGGGTTTTTTTTAACTAAATATGATATGTAAATATACAGTGCAATTGCAGGTTTATGGAAATCTTTTAGTAGATTACACAGTAATCTATGTTATATTTAGTTAATATACTTACCTTAATTTATATCTTGGATGATCGGCATGGGACCCAGGTATGTCCTAAAACTACGACCAAGACCACCGGGGGATGGGCAGCAGCATACCTGGAGTGCGGTGGAGATACTCCGATCGCCAACCCGCATGCCAAGCGAGACGATTATGGCATTTACCCCCCATGAAATTGGGAAGGCCTATGTCCAGTAGTGGACGTCCTTCGGCTGATATGGTGGTGGTGGATCGGCATTCAGTCGCGAGCATACCACACAAATTAGTTGGTATCTTTTAGGCTTCACAACGGGGTGTTAAATTTGTGAATTAAAAAATCTAATAAGTCTTACTATTGTAATAAGGATATTAAATAGCAACATAATAATTATATTGGTGTTAACAAACCACAACATTAAAACTCGTTTTCTCATTCATCGTATCATTGTAATCTGAAAGTATCTCCTTTTCAATACTCAACAGAAATACGAACACAATAGTAATTAGTCACTAAGTATTACTTACACAAAATCAACGTTAAATTATCTACGCGTACTTTCAGACACCGTTGCAAACCTCTCCAAGCTCTATCTTCTCACGGTCAGCCCCAATATAAATTAATCTTTAATTGGTTAGATCCTATCTCTTGCGTCACGTCCAAATGTCGTCCCGGCATAAAAATGTCAAAGCCACTGACATTTGGGCGCATAATCCGGTGCGGGAAAGTGATCGGTTGACGTTTAGACCTTTAGCCTGATATTTTGAATGAGATTTCGGTTAGCAACACAAACGTTTGTTGTCACAGGAGCCAGTTGTGAACTTTCTTACCCAAGTATTGCATCGAACTCATTAAAAATCAACAAACTTTGTACTTCTTGAAGTATCTAGGCTCACTGGACCGTTTACCTAAAAGCTATGATTTCATATTGTGACCCTGTAAAAGGGAAGGAAAAATTTAAGGGAAGCGTGGTCGCGGTAGAAGGCGCACATCATGGACTGAAAATATAAGAGACTGGTTGAAAGTGAAGAGCATAGATGAACTAATTCGCATGACCGAACATAGAGAGACATATGGTCGTCGACCTCCTGGACGGAGATGGCACATGAAGAACATGAAGAAAAGGATCGGTTGATATGACCAACTCGGAATAAAGACTCCATCGTGGAATAAACCTTATTCTTATTTCGTCGAAACTGGCCTTAGCCGAATATTTTGTGTAGGATCTCGGCTAGTGACAAAGCCTTGCATATTCTCACAAAAAACATGGTTTCTTTGCTATTGCTTTAATTTTTTACTGAAAAGTGGTTTACAGGCAATATGACAAATTTTGAGTAATTAACTAGCGAAGTTTATTCTAAGACACCTAAATTAACCGGATCCCTATTGTTATAAGATTGAGTATAATTGAGCTGTAAATATCCATAACAACATCCTTAAAGTTTACCAATAAAGACTCAATTATTAAGGAGAAATTTCTCATTGTTACCTCACAATGCCTTACCTTAGAAATAACATCAAACTGTTACCCTTAAGATTTATATACGGGTCATAACAGCATTGAAAGCATTCAATGACAGCAGCAGAGGTGGTTTGGTTCCACAATGATGGACATATTACGAACGCGGTAGCTTTATAGCCACTTTCCTGATAAATGTGAATTTTAAATTCGTTTCAAACGCTTTTATAATATGGAATTACATTTCGAAAGTAATCATTACCACCTTTGCAGCAGATTATTAATTTTCCTTTTAATAGTTAGTCTGCCTGTAAAAGATGAGCTGTGTAACGAGATAAAATTTTAACTGGTATTTCGACACGAAATATGCGACCGATGATTACACTTCAATCTCAACACTGTAGGTACATACATATAGTGACAAGCAGTTTTAGCCGCGCAGCACTTTTCGCTAGTGGTCGAATTAACTGCTAGATGGCGCTGTACCGTCCGCGTCTCTTCCTGAATCGCGTTGTTAACATGTTTCCTACTATAATAACCCTTAGTAAATTGCGATAAAAACTGTGGCGTGGAGCCACCCAGCACCACGGAGGGTGCTAAAAGAAAGCAGCTACATCGCGGGATTTCATAGATTAATTGAATTTATTATACAACGGTAGCCTGCAATGTAAGGAAACTTGCACGCGGGTAAATGAGCCTTAAAACTTCACAATATCTTTCGACTGTAGCACCGTTATCTGTCTATGATACATACATAGTTAACTTTGTGGCTTGGGCTAGTTAAAGGTTGTCATAAGTCGTAAAAACAGGATGACCCGTAACAGGATGATGTGAATGAAATCAACTATTTAAGAGCGGTATTCGAACGGATGGTTATATTAGAGTTGAAAGATTATCGGTCGAGTGACACTTAGGTCGATGGCCTATGATTTATCATTCGATATTGGAGATAACATGTCAAACGACTAAGTTCTCAATAAGGGCAGGGGCGTTTTTATTAGTCGCTCTGGTAAAGTTATATGGTACCATAGATTGCGAGTGTATAATATATATATTAAACACGAGACATTCGTGTGCTTATAAAAAGCGCTATATGCTTGTAACATTTTTTATGTAATGATATTCACTATTTTAATTTGTTACAGGTAATCCTCATTTTCATGCAGTACTACTACAGCAGTAATAAATTAGTAAGTTTATTAACAGGATATTTGAGAAATAGCTTGTTTAATTACATAAATTAACATCATCTAAAAATTGCTTAATAAACTTATAATTATCGCATAAATGGTTACAAATATTGCGCGAGAGTACCTAATCTTATTTTATTTTTATCCCATCGAAACGCAAACAAACTATGTCTTCTGCAGTTTTGATCGAAGTACACCTACGTTATATATAGACATGAGTTACTGTCATCGAAAAAATAAAAATACTTCAGTTAAAAATAATCTTCAGTTGTTTTATACTTTTTGTCTAGGTACGTAAAATAATCAGTGTGAATATTTTTTTCGCATTCTTCCACGGGGCTTTTTACCCAGCGATTATTATCTCGCGATACACGCAATATTCAAGGAGTCGTGTGAATATTAATGCATATTGAATCCGAGATAATATTAACATCACCCTATCGCCCTGCATAGCTAGCACAAGACGGCGCTCGAGCTATATCGCGCGCCGTCTTGTGCTAGCCGTGCTGATAAAAGCGTTGTGTTCAGATATATTTGGGCACCTTGTTCGCTCCGATACATCCCATGGCGACTGTATCTTAAATATATCAAGCTACATTATGCGTACGGTTAACAAGTACCTCGTCCTATGAAGTTATGCGTGTACGTATTATGCGTGGGCAGAATAATAAAGATATTTGTTGTCGTCTCTGCTATTTATATTAAAATGTCGTGTTATAACACATACCAATATAAGTTAATACATTAACTATTATAAGTATACCTAAACCTAGTATAAAGTTTATTATAAAAACACAACCGGTGTACCTTAAAGGTGTTTTTATACTATGTATCGAGGATTAATGAGCTGTAGTATAGTTTCTGATTCTGCGTATTTTGCTGTATTTTCTTCAGTTATTTTTTATTCTAGGAAATGTTATATTGTTACCAATACTTGGTTAAACTAATACTCGTGTATCAAAAAAAAATAGGCGTAGGACTGTAGGAACTATACAAAATATGTATTTATGACTTTCAATGTATACTGAATGAATGAATTATTTATTCAGAAGTACATAAAATACAAGTAACATACAATTCATGCACTAACACTACACAGTCAACCATCAGGTAGGGTAGCTTCGCCGGTTCTCCGTCCAGCGCCGGTTCTCGTCCTTTTGAGTGACTTCTTCCTTACAAATGCATAGAATAGGAGTATATAAACAATTACCCGCGCAAGTTTCGGCTCTTTGCGTTCCTTAATACCGAACCTACAATGCTAACTATAAACAAACATTATTTAACAACGTGTGACTAAGATATAATTAACGAAAGTTTACACCACATTTTAGAGCCTCGAAAACCACGCCAAACTACAAAAAAAATAGTGTGTAAGGAAAACTTTGAAGTAAGTTTTGTTATTGTTATTAACTAATTGCAGTGATATTTTTGGCACATATTACTAGTAATATACATAACGAAGAAAATAGTGAGTGTTAATTATACTTATTTTACCTAAAACCTGTATAAATTTAGTGGACGGGAACCGGACCATCAATTTTGCGTATTTGCCAGTTTTCGTCTACGTGGACGGATAACCGGCTTGGGGTCATTTTTCTGGATTTTCGCGTAGGTCCGGTTCTCGTCTATTGAAATCAGATCAAGCTGCAGCAAGGTAATCAAGGTACAGAATAATTATTGAAATGAATGCAGATGATAGGTATTAGGTACATAAGGTCCACTGCTTTACTGATGACGTTAGCTGTCAAATTTTAGCCATAAACAAGACTAGAGTACGATGACGTAAGTTGATAGGAAATCGACATTCAATTAAATTATTTTTGTTCTTACTTTATCTTCACAAATCTAGAACCTATTTAATGCCGGATCCACACAATGGACCATGATGGCCAACGTACAGGATGCAGTTATACGGTGGAACGAGATGAAAATATGTCTATCTCCCTTTAACGCACAACTGCTTCCTTTACATCGGATCATCATGGCCCATTGTATGTATAGTCGGGCATAAAAGTAGTTCTACAATTATTTAACTTAAATATTATATATGGCAGTGTTTTCTTTCTTTCAATATTCGTTGTGGCAATGACTAACAACTTACACGGGGAGCTTACCAAAGGGAAGTATTGTTTCACTATAACTTTTGGTGGAATATGCCTGGTTCTAGGCGTTATAGCAACACATGCAACAGGAGGTATCTCTAAAGCTTAAGACAGAGGCGCCACCGCGAACCAAAAACGAGGTAGCTGACTCTCTGTCGCACTTGCATATTCGACTGACAGAGAGCGAGATACTTTGTTTTCAGTTCACGAGGCATGCTAGCCTAGTGAACAAGCTTCACAAGCAGGAAGCTTGTTCATCAAGTTATCAGTCTATTATTTATTATGAATATATATCAGGATATAATTTGGCCTAAGCAACTGGATAGCTGATTTCCTGAACGGGCAATTGACCCGTGTGGTCTTACAAGCAGAAGGCTACACATCGAGCCAAATGGCTTTAGATGTCAGTGCCCCTCAGGGACCTATTCTGCCTGCTACCTTATTTTTATTGCATATAAACGACTTATGACTGGTACCTGTGGGTATGCCGATGATAGCACTGTTGTAGTCAGATATCTTTCCAAAGCACAGGCCAATAAAGATGTAGTCCAATCTCGTCGACAGGATATTATGAATCGGAATTGACTTTTAGAGTAGTTTCAGATTGGGGCGATGCTAATAAAGTCAAATTCAATACATCCAAGGCACAGACGTGTCTCATCACTATTAAACAGAGTGAACGAACTCTCGACTCCCAACTTTCCGGAGTGTATTCATACCAATTTGCGAATTTTTGACCATCTACAGCTCCTTGGCATGAGCAGCATGTCCAATATGAACTTTGGGTCATACATTGAATCCTTGGTGTAAACTGCAGGATCCCAGCAAAAACTTGACAACCTTTTTAAGGTGAAGCGGTACTTCACACCTGGGCAAATTATAAAACTATTAAGTACAGGTAGGGTATATGCAGTACTGCTGCCAGCTCGGAGATGGATTTGCTTAATATCAGCTGGCTTGGCTTTGATTGATAAGCGTGCCAGGAAGCTCATTAGTATCTAACTTGGACTTGGTTGAAGCTAAGATGCAATGTATAAATCATCGTAGGAAATTCGCCTGCATATCGGTGTGCTAGGATTACACGAATTAATCCCTTCCTGACCATTTTAGGACAACGCGTGGACGACATGGTTTGACCCTTATGTTGTTAACAACAATATTGACATGCCTCTGATGTGCACGAAGCGTTTTGATTCTAGTTATCTTACGAAGACAGCTAAAGAGTGGAATAATTTTCGGAAAAATCTATTTCCATTTCATTATTTATAACTTAGATTTGACGACCTGTTTAGCCTAGTTGGTAGTGACTCTGCCTCCGAAGCTAGAGGTCCCGGGTTCGAATCCCGGCCAGGGCATTGATTTGTGCATTTTTCACGGATATTTGTTCTTGGGTCTTGGATGTTTTCTATGTATTTAAGTATGTATTTATCTATATAAGTATGTATATCGTCGTCCAGTACCCATAGTACAAGCTTTGCTTAGTTTGGGACTAGGTCGATTTGTGTAAGATTGTCCCCCAATATATAGATCTTTTTAAGATGAGTGAATGGGCAGTATTATCTAGGTACGCGTTTTACACCCTTGACCTCATCATCACTTACCATCAACTGAGATAGGGGTCAAATGCTTATGCATGATCATCCTCATAACGTTTTTCCTGGTTATGCTCTAAAGACCCCGGGTTCCGCTTTCACAATTAACCGTAAGATTTGGCGTAGGCACTAGTTTTACGAAAGCAACTGCCATCTGACCTTCCAACTCAGAGGAAAAACTAGCCCTAGTTGGGATGAGACCGCTTTCCTCACGATGGTTTCCTTCACCGAAAAACTTCTATTAAATTTAAAAAGAGCCGGGGTTCACACCCGCGACCTCTAGATTGAAAGTTGCATGCTACAGTGGGTCACTCAATAATTACCTTTTATATCTATAAAAAATAAGTTGATCATTTCTTTATTTCTTAATAACAAAAGCTAACTATTAAAACATTGTAAGATAAATAGCTAAGTACCTACGCATTAAAGGTTTTATACTCAGAAATTGGTTTTTGAGTGTATGAATCACTCCTCTTTTCCTATAGACGAGAACTGGCACCGCGTGGACGAGAACCGGGACAATCGGACGAGAACCGGCAAAAACCATACTTTTTCATTTATCATCTTTTACAAGAATAACGGTGTATGTTATTAGTTAAAACTTAAACTTGGCGAAAAATAGAGTATATTTCCATGAAAAAGAAATATTATTCGTATAAATTGCTATAGTTCAACATATTATTTTCCCGCCACAAAGTTGGCAACTCCACTAATCGGACGAAAACCGGCGAAGCTACCCTATGTGAATTAAAATAATTTCCGTGAAAAATTGTCACCCCGGGCAGGATTTGAACCCATGACCTCTGGAATCCGTCCATCGCTCTTTCCAACTGAGGTACCGCGGGTATGGCTCGTTGGCAACGAATCTTTCAATCAGTTTACTCCTCTAATTAGGCCCTAGGGAGGCTTAATAAGAGGAGCCCCCGCCCGCGGTGACAATTTTCGCTCCATTTGGAAATTATAATATCGCAAAGTGGACGATTCCGCTTGTAAAAATATTTACGGGTATGTGAATTGCTTGGTGAGTGTGGATTCAATCTAACAATTAACTAATATTTTGCGTACTTCATAAACATCTTTACATCATCTTAGCTATTTCTTAGCGTTGCATCCTGAAGTATGTCCGGGGTCCGCTCCCTAATCCCAAGTATTTAGCGCAGGCATTGACCTAAGGTTCTCCAACTCAAGGAGGAAACTAGACTTTATTGAAATTAGGCTAAAACATAATTATAAACATCTTTACATCCATATCTAGTTTTTTTTGTCAGTTTTTTTATACTAAGTAGCTTAATTATAACATGATGTTTTCCAAGCCATTCTAAAGCAGTTAACTTTTACTTATAGCTAAGTATCGCCTTTACGCAATCCTGACAATTTGCTTGTTACGCGACTGACAATAAAATCATTAGACTTAACGTCGGCGCGTGATGAAGATCAAATTGCCTTGTAAAAAGAGAAATGCTTAAGTACTTAAGTTATAAAAAAACAAAAACAAACACTCGAAACGGATAACACGGTGGGTGGGTTTCTCTCGGGGTTTTGAAGTAGGTAAAACCAATTTTAATTCGACAAAAATTTTACTTATCCCTTAAGAGTGATCATAATATCACTTTTAATTTAGAAGCAGTAACGAATTTCGTGTTACGATTATGCCTGCCTTCTTTTACCAGAGCGCGCGGAGGTCAATGCTTAAGTTTCCCACAAATAAGTTCAGACCAGCCCCTTCATTGAAATAGGTTAAAAGGTGAAGAGACACTACTTTAGAAACTTAGTTAACAACACCTAACTACAACCACAATCACGCACAAATATAGCCTAGTCTAGCTTATCCCATTGTGCGGGCAGATACAGAATAGGAAGCTCATTTCCATACCGCGCTGGCAACGGGGTACGCAAAGCTAAGTATCGGCTAAATCACATATTGTATGTAACGAAACAATTGAACAAATGTTCTTACACACAATAGCCAGAGAACGGGTGCCCTGGGTAGGGTTGTCACTTGAGATATTAATGTACATACCTACGTATGTAAAGATATGTTAGCTTGTGTAAACTTTAAAGACATCCACAGTGGTATCCCTTGTATTTTTTTGCTATGTTGAAGGATCAAGCTTACGGCCTGATGGTAAGCGGTTATTGTACAATTTAGAGGCCTGCAACTTCTACCTCTACCTGCAGGATCTCGTATGCACGTTGCAGAATGCAGGCCCTTTAAAATCCTTTAGGTACCCTCCTTTTCTTGAAGAACCCCATACTGTAAAAACCGACCCACGTTGTGTATCATTCTTCCGCAAAACTCGTATTCTCCGGAAAAACACGAAAGATACCGAGCAAAGCTGGGTCACCCAGGTACTATGTAATGATTTTAGATAAACGGTCAATTTTAAACTAAACGCCTCTCAAGTGTTTCCGCTCCTTTTATTGACAGAGTGTAAAGAAGGTCTCCGGTTTAGCTTCGGCAAAAATGCTTTCGTATGTCCGGCCGGCGTATTTCTGGATTTCCCGCTGTTCTCCTTTCTCAACTGACTGACTTATTTTATACAATTATTTTGTAGAGTCAGTTTTTGGAAATTTTGATTATTATTTTTTTGCATGATCTACATCTCCCAGAGCCACTAGTTTTAAGATTGTGTTTAATCTACCTAGTATAAGCATGCATTCAAATATCGTTATTTTGGACAGCCCTGGGACTAACCTATACTAGGAAGAGTTACGTCCTGCAGGCTTCAACGGGCAGGGCGTAACCTCTACATGAAGACTAATTTACTACATTTGAAGCTTACTATTCTCATAGAATCTTGTAGTTTATGAATCTTTTGATATTGAAATTATTATCTATTGGAGTAACTAGAACGGTTGTAAGTAAATTATAGGTATAGTTGAAATTATTCAATTGTCCGATTTTAAAACAATCTGCCATTTGAACCTTCTTGCTTGGAGCGTAAGGTCGCTTTTCGAACGGAATATTTGATACATAATTATTTCAACTATACCTACTCATATATCATAATTCTTCACACTGAACCATCCAGTCCAGACTATTTGGGGGAGGCCTATGTCCAGCAGTGAACATCCTTCCGCTAATATGATGATAACGATGTCCCAGTCCAAATGTGTGTTATACAACCCTAGCTACCAGTACCAGCCGTGTCAGTAGCAGAGAAGCTCAAAATTTACATACATACGTACCTACTTAATCTTACTAGTACTAGATGAAAATATATAACTGGTACAATTAGATTAAAATATACAGAACCCAGTTTATATCTAAAGTACTTGAGTTCATCAGCATCAGCTGAAGGACGTCCACTGCTGGACAAAGGGCTCCAAAGAGCTCCACAATGACTGGTCCTGCACCACCCTCACCCAGTGGATACTCGCCCGAGTACTTGGGTTGGATATGCATAAATTGCAAAATTATGAAAGTTTCCTGCTAAGTCGTTTAAATCATATTTAAAGCATTTTTCATATACTTTTTTGAGCCACTTTGTACCTCGTCACAGTGACAACCAATATGAAAGTTGCTAGAGATTTCATATTATTGTCACTATGACAAGGTACGAAGTGACCCAGAAATCAAATTAGTTGACTGTACCTACAAATTAATTAAGGATTTCTGTCTCTCACTTTTCATTATTGAGGTAAATTCTCGGGATGAGCTGAAATGAAGTCCACGCAAGTATCTCGCCAAAACTTCAGGTCTGGGAATCTCGTGACGGTAATTTGGCATTCACCGAAGATCTATTGACACAACAGCGATGTTTGCAAACTACGCCGCATTGTTGTGCTCGTCCAGTTACCTCACGTTACACTGTTTGTTTGTTGTGCGCAATTCGGTAATGTTTTGGCATCTCGCGACGTCCACGCTGGATGGGCTGTTTACAAATCTGCTGGCTCATTCTGTGTGTTTACTTTAGGGTACGTACCGTAGTTCTAACAAACTATTTGATTAAGTACTTAAATACGAGTATATGCCATAGATTATTTCCCTTTCATGATCATCATATCAGCTGATGGCCGTCCACTGCTGGACATAGGCCTCCCCTAAAGAGTGCCACAATGACTGGTCCTGCGCCACCCGCATTCAGCGGACTCCCGTGATCTTTACCAGATAATCATTCCACCTAATGGGGGCCTACCCACGCTACGCCGTCCGGTGGTCGCCACTCGAGAACCTTTCCGCCCCAACGGCCATCGGTTTTAAGTGCATGTGCCCCGTCCACTGCTTTTTAAGTTTAGCGATTCGGAGGGTTATATCGGTTACTTTGCTTCTATTGTGGATGGTCTAATTTCTGATGCGGTCGCGCAGAGATACTTCCAGCAATAACCCTCTCCATAGCTCTTTGGGTGACTTTGAGCATTCCTAATTAATTTATATTACTATTATAATATAAAGTAATTGCAGAATAAAATATAAAGGACACCAGACTAATTCCAATTCATTTGCTAATATGTATCCGTCGGAATCTACGCAAGTTTGCACAAATTACTTAACTAAGTGCTTCCCATTACTATAAAATGGTCTTTAGAGACGCCGTTTTAATATATTGAAATTGCATGGAGCTGCAAAATCTTGTTCACCTCAGATAAATTGATTACGGAAGCCTCCATTAGGATTAAGGATATAATAGTGTGTAATAATGCATAGGTACAGATGGTTTCTTGTGCTGTAATGTTTGGTGGCAATTGCGTAACAAGAAAATTTGATTAGACTAACTGTTGCCCGCGTATTTGTACGCGTGGAATGCAGTTTCTGGGGAATAGTGTTAAAAAGGACCGGTCATTGTGGAAGTCTTTGGGGGAGGGAGGCCTATGTCCAGCAGTGGACGTCATTTGGCTGAAATGATGATGATGATGATGAGTGTTAAAAGGTGACATTTATCGTTATAGTTTAGCCACCACAGATAACCTAATTGAATTATACGCATTCGTCAAGAAACATTCCATCTATTGGTAAAAACGGTATGATCCGTTCGGTAGTTTTTGAGTTTATCGCAAACAGACGTACGGAAGATATAAGAGGTAACGGGGACTTTCTTTTATAATAAGTAGTGATTTTTACTTATGTAGTGTAGTGTTACGCGTATGTAGCATTTTTTCGCTCACACTGTTGTTCCCAAAATGGGTAGGCACAGGAAATTTTGTTTTTTACTGCTTTTAGCACCTGCTTAAAGAAGAAAATGTGATAGAGTGTGGCCTAAACAGTTTTGCGGCGTCGCATCGCAAAAACTATGATATAATATCTACTGTGATTTTTGCGGCACGACGCTACAACGCAGTGTTGTCTACACGAATCGGCCACGCTGATACTTCTGTGATAGATTGCTAGCCCGTCGCCTACAACTTACAATATACTTCAATGCTATTTCTATACTTGACTCTTACGACAGCTATAGGAAGAAAGAGGGCGTTATTAATCCGACAACATTCGGGGAGTCTTTTTACATAATAACCCTTCATTAATAATTAAGGATAATCGTCTTCAAAAAATATTCGTTTTCGAGACTTGCTTATCATTCTTAGCTGTTATGCTGTGTACGTTTTGCGAATCAGTAAATTTGGTTAGTTTAAGCACTGAACTCTAAAAGTAAAAACAAAGCATTCAGGCCCATAAATATAAGTTGTATTCAGGTAAACGTGAACGCCCTAGGCTACCGAAGGCCACCTTAACGAGGATCAGCGGCTCGCGATCTGTAATGAACTACCGCGGTTCAATGAACGCTTGACATTTGACATGGGAATGTCAAGGTGCGTACGCGTTTCCGAGACCGCTTTTTAGTGTACCGTGCTGATGCTGTTAAAACGGTGCGCTTCGGAAACGCCTGTTAAATATTTTTGAAGTTGTTGAAAAAACGTAACTTCGTCACGACCATTATGGAAGGGAAGATAGAGGCCAAGTCAGAAGTACCCGCAACAGACGAGCATGTATGAAAAGATGTATGGATGTGTTTGAAGCGAAAGAATTATGTAAGGACCGTAGGTTTTGGCATTCTCTAGTCTCTGCCTACCCCAATGGGATACGGGCGTGAATATATGTATGTGTATGTGTATGTAAGATAGGGGCGAGGCAGGGAAAGACTAAGGCGCTGTTATATGGACCAAATAAAAGAAACGGTTGGCGTTGTGCCGTACCAGGAAATCATAAGACTGGCGTATGAGAGAGTGAAATAAAAATACCCCATCGACACGGATTACACTTAAATTTGATGATGATGATGAGAACAAACCAAATTCCAATAAAACTAACTACGCCGTCTTTCGTGCTATAGGTATAGGTATTCTAGTGCGTAGACACCCCTAGAATAAACAAATGAAAACACACAATATGTTACTTGTAAACTCATTATCATCATTATTAGCCTAAGTATAGGTAAGAAAACTTATTGTTCTTGAGTACGGGATGTGAACCCTTGACAGCCGTATACTTGAACCACTAGGTTACCGCAACTTTTCTGACCTATCATTAGATTCTATATTAAATTTATAATTTGTACGGAACACCAGACATAGGTCGTCTAGGCCACGTTTTATGCGCAAGATTTTTCCGCAAGCGATCGTGACAGCAAAGGGCGCGTCCTGGCATTCTTATCTTTGTTTTACACGTGACTTAAAGTTTTCATAATGCTACTTGCCCTGTATTAAATTGGAATATTATACTGTAATGTTCTCGACATTTCGAGTTACTTTCGATTACTGTATCAGGAAATATAACTTCACAAATATTACACATACTTTACTTTAATAGTTACATTAAACAGTGATATATATGTATAGTACGTAGCAGTGTGTGGCCAAATACACCATACAAAATATATGGTGTACTGACCTATTTAGGTGCTATGACGCTGTCTAAACCAGCCAAACTGTACCTATATTATTATAACATTATTTTGTTGTGTGAAGTGATAAAAGTTCAGTTGAACACCTACCATCGAAAATATTACTCTAAGCAAAGTGTCAAAATTCAAACATCCTTTTCAAGAGCCATTTTACATGTCTGCCGATGCAAACATCAGGATGCCTGTCTTAATATGACCTTTTTTGTTACATTATATACTTTATGGAATCATTTAGCGTTTATTTCAAGAGGTATTCGTTAAGCGCGGTATCCAAACTTTCATGTTGAACTGTGCCCAATCTCTAATGTGACTATTAATGAAACAATATTTACAATTCCACGATCATTACACCCTGACCTGTTATTTACGATACCATTTAAAACCATAAAATATCGCATTTACCAAATTAGGGTCGCTTATAAAACTATAAAAAAACTGGCAGTTTCTTTTTAAATATAGCAATTTGGAAACCAATTTTTGGTATGAAGCCGTTAAAATTACATTTTCAAATCCTACACGTAATCCTACAGGTTTAAAAACAAAAACACATCAAATCTCCGCGTGGCGTTCTCGAATTTTGTACCTGATAGTGATTATGATAAGTTTCAAATTGCAATGGCTTTGTTTGTCGAATTAAACCATTTTATTTTTAAAGTGTAGGCACGTGGGCGCGTGACATTTGCCCCGGTGCAGCTATGACGTCACCAGTGAATCACAGCAATCAGCATCAGCTTTTCGTTTGACCTCTTGCGCTTGACTTTGAAAGGTCATGTGAATCAATGAGGTTAAAAACTTGTTTGTTTTTTTGTGTTAATCGTTTGAGTATGATTAAATTTGCTACTCAATCAGTTATCATGTCTAAGGTCGTTAAAGTGGGATTGGTTGAGATTGATGAATACGTGAGAATCATAAACATTATCCGCTATTTATTTCACACTCTATTTCAGATTGTTCTCTGTATTTATATATTTAACGTAGTTTTTACTTTTGATTAACTGATTTTAAAATGCCTGACCTATTTCTGTTGCTCACATTTGAAATTTGTTTGATGAAATTTTTAATATAGAAGGGAACGAAACGGAAGAAACGTATATGTAATTGTCGCAATTACAAAATTAGTTTCCAGTTATTATGCAATAGGTACATGTAAAAATAAGTACAGTTTTGAAGGAAGGTGAGGTCATATGGCACGTCCGTGGGTCGTAAGGTGACACCGTTGGTGTTGTGAAGGACATTAAAGGAAACGTGTTCATTGCAGATGAATAAGAGGTAGGTTTGGCTCAAAGTAAGATACAGCGTATTATGCACGAGCAGCTTTTGATATTTACTACTTATTACATCCTTGAGAGCCCGTAGTCAGCAATGAGACGTATCTAGCACTTATCTAGGGCTGATGATGATAATAATAATTAAGTTACTTCTTATTTGCGTTATTCCCTTTTATCAGGGTCAGCTTTCCTCTTACCTCTTTATCCTCTTGATTATGTCGGCTTTCACGAGATTTTTATATGATATCTAAATTATATTCGTTGTATTCACACGTTAAGATTTTACAGTGTTATTCAAAATCGATTTTATCGCTTTTCGGAACTCACCTCACTACTTACTCCACCCCTGACTCCGCGCGTTACGTACATTTTATATGAATTCTCATTTTTTTCTTTTTTTACTCACCGCAACCATTTCCCTAATTATTGAAATATCAATAAGCCAATTAAAATTTTCACGCAGTATCAGATTTATATTCAAATTTTATTTGAATTCATTGATCATGGAAGCAATTTATTTTAATAACTCAATAATATTGAGAAAAACACATACATATCTTTTGAAAACAAATAATGCAATAACAATTATGACTCATAACTTGATACTACCTCAAACACTACATTGACTCATGTGCTATAATTTCGTGGTGTCAAGATCCATTACTCGGATCGATCGCTCATTACTCTCATAACTTTAGATCAAAATTTCTCCGAATAAAAACATCTAAAAACCTTTTCGAGACCCAGAGTTAACTGCAGATGCTCTAAAGAAGAGTCCTTTTATTTAATATTTGCTCTAGTTACAGGGCCCACCTGTATAATCTTGATGCTTAAATACGTCGAGGCAAATTGACCATGTTAGTGACTACAGTATCAAATGTTCGTCGCTGCACTAAAAGAGAGGTAAAACACATATAAAAACGCCTACTGCAACCGCATTAGGTAATTTCCGTTTGGCCCTAAACAACTGGAAAATAATGGCATAAGGTATTTTATTTAGTTACAAGTAGGTATCATCTAATCATCATTTGCAAGAAATACACCTAAAAAAAGTAATATTAGTATATTACATTATTGACATAATTAATAAATCGATGTGACTATCGAATAGACAATAGGTGGTTTTATTTGGAAAAAAAAAATTTTTTAGGCGAACTTTCGGTGTAGTGGAGACAGTGAAAAATATGAATAGGTTATGCAGATATAGTTTAGAAACCAACATTTCGAAGCGCTGGTAATACTTTTCTCCCCGTATTTTACCCCTGAAGTATACCGGTGCGGCGTTTAATCATGTAGGGTCACAAAGTGTCATCTCAGTTTGCTGATTACTCGAGTGTCAACAAACACTTTCAACAATGATATGCATCACAGTGTCAGCGCGCCTTGTTCGCGTCGCGGCTAATAAGGCTCTCTGACCTGGCCTGTTCACAATACTGCACCTCAGGCAAACCAGTGTAATTCAGACCTCCGAGTATGCGTTGTTGATACGTTTGCAGCGGCAAGAAATAAAAATAAAAAGAAAGAAAAAAGGAAAGGTCGCCGAGAGGTGCGGTGGAAGAAGCTGGAAATATCATAGCTGCTTTACTATCCTAATCAAAAGTCACCTGGAGTATATCTTGAGCCTAATTCGGAACACCTAAGTGTAAAAATCAAACTAGAGAGATAGGGTAAAGCGGAATTACTTGTTATCTTGCTAAAATTGGCAGAAGCCCAACAAGGCAAGTCCACTTAATGGACGATTCACACCAATCGGCTGGAGTCTGCGCGCAACCCACTAGAGTCAAAGGAATTCGAATCCTCCATACAGAAGTTAGATTTTATATTTGAATGAGTTGCGCGCAGCCGGTCGGCTACCGCAGGCTCTGCCGCTGCCGTTTGGATATGAAGTCTAGCTTCTGTATGGAGGGTTCGAATTCCTTTGACTCTAGTGGTGTGTGCGCCGACTCCGACCATTTAGTGTGACTCGTCCATTACTCTGTAGGTGATATTTAGCCTAGCTAGTGAAGTACCTCCTCCCTGCTCTATAGGTACCTACAGGGCATAGTACGTGGTTGTGTGAACTGTCGTATTTCTAGTGGCGAGTGAAGTCAGAGCTACCGAATACTCGCTGTGTTGAGAGTGATCTGCACTTATCGTCTGCCTTCAACACATCAAATTATTAAATTAATCTGCTTAGTGTACGCGTAAAGATCGTTTTGCATGGAAATTTTGGCAGTTCCCTAGCTCTTGACTGTCTCTTAGGCCATGTTTAACGGTTACCAGTCAGTAAATAGTGGTCATTGCAATCCGCCCTTATACTGGTGGCCCTTAGAAGAGTTAGCATTAAGTGTTGTGAATAACAGACGCCCACGTTCGTCTACGTGTTGTGTTGGGTTTAATGAAATTAAACGGACAATATGATTTCGGTTACAGTGCTTCAACGCGGTATGGTTTACAAATGAAAGGAAGATGTTGCGTACGTAATTGAATGTACAAATTGTGTCCAGAAAATACTTTAGAGGCCATTTGCTTTACATTTCTCAATTTTTATTAAAAAGCTAAATAGTCTAGGTAATATTTTGACTTTTATTTCCCATAAGACTTAGTATTTTGATGTAACTCCTACGACGCTGTTAGTGGGTGTCTTACACACTAACAGCTAACTAACATATATATTTGGAATATTGTTTGTTCAGAAATGTCATCGCTGACAGACGTCAAAGATGACATTTCTGGATAGATATGCACACGATATGCATCACCTGTTAAGATCCCTAAAACGTAATGACGGTTAAAAATCTAGGTAACGACTTCATATAAATGCTAACTCTTGAGGCAAATGCCAAGTAGACTAGGTAAGAATATCTTTCAATAATAGCCATTATTACCTAGATCTTGATCTAATATTGTACCTATTTTATTATACCTACGATCTAATTATGTTATTATGATATGCGGTAGGAACATTTACATACTACTTGTTACAAAAATATGGAATTATAGACAATTCTTGTAGAATCATTTCATTACGTATTCAAATATAATATCATAGGTCTGGTTAGAGCATGAGTAGCACCCGGTGCGGAATTCGTACGGGTGTCACGTAGAGAAACGCTGTTACTGAGATTCCTCGTGGAATCTTCCCGGTAAGGCATGCCGGTCTCACCCTAGGCGGGAGGTGCTCCCCGTCGTTAGTGTTTCGCACCCATTAAGTAAATGGTTGTGGGGGTCCCATCGATCGATCCCAGGTGCACCCATGGCGGACACCTCCCGCTAGTTTTAGAACCAATGATCATTTCTAAGATGGAGTAGGTAACACACTTCATAGTGATTTCAGTAAAATGGCTGGTGTTACAAGATGTAATGAAAAGCTATCAAGAAGCGAAGCATCTATTTTAATTGTATAATTTTATAGCACGATCTAACAACCGCTGATTACTTGTTTTTCCCGCCATTCAAATAATTATTGGGTAATCAAATCAAATACGTTTAGTAAAACAACTCGTTTGAATAGTTTTCATTGAAAATTTATTAACGTTAAATGCAACCGTGTTTTGTCCTGAAATGGAAAACATGCGTCTAAACATTAAATAGTATCTTAATTTTGTAAGATAGGTACATGTTTGAGTTACTGAGTGGTGGCCAAGGTCTGTAGGCAGAGCACCAGCCCGTTGGTGTGATGACATTTGCCAGTCTGTGGGGAATTGGTGGATGAGACTATAAGTTATAGTTCTAGTCTGGAACAGGGCTAAGTGGCGTGAACATAAAGAGCTCTGAGATTGAATTATTTAGAGTAGATGAGAATTAAACTTAAGAAGAGTATTTGAACTTAAACATTAATTTACATATATAGGGTGGACCCTGTAATAGGAGCAAAAATTTAAAAGGGTATTTAGCGGGCCAGCAATTAGTGATAGGCGGCCCAGTGGTCTCAGTTAAAAAAAAAAGTCTTCTTTTTTTTTTCTAAGATAGATTACTTGTATTTTTTTACTCTTCTGAATTGGTATTAAAGTAAATTAATTTAATAAACTCAATAAAATAAAAAACCAAAAATATCCTTGAAAGCAAAAAATACAAAACCAGTTATGACTCCTAACTTGATACTTCCTCAAATACTGCATTGATTGATGCGCTATAATCTCGCCGTGTCAAGATCCATTACTTGGAGGTCATAATTTTAGATCAAAAATTTTCCAAATTGTTTTTTTTTAAACATGGATTTACTGCAGTTGCTCTAAGGAAGAGTCCTTTTAAATTGTGCTACTGTTATGCGGGGCCCACCTTGTATATGATCAAAGACAGTCAATGTACGAAGTTTGGAAAATAGTCGAGATAATTGAAATAACTTAACACATTCGGGTGCACAACGTCTATAGACGTCCCCACATAAGGCTTAATTAGGATAAAGTGTTTACTTCCACTACTACATCAATTAGTTATATGCAAATGCATATAACTGGTAAATACCAGTTTTCTTTACTAGTCATAACTTAACCAAAACGCGTTGCAAATTAGCATACATTATGCATAATAGCATTATAGTGAGTGGATTTGCGCCGCCATTACTGGACAGATAAGCTAAAGGTCACTATTGAAGTGGACCCGACCTTTAAGTTCGACAAAGTGCTTCCGTTACGACATCGTGATATTTATGAGATACCGTTTAGGTTGAAGGGATTATGAATATTATGCATCCATTTTTCCTTGTCTAAAGGTCTATTTACATGTTGTGATGATTCCATCACATTGTGGGGCTACGGGAAACCGACACCGTACAGTCAGCATCATATAGTACGTAGCAACCAAAGTGGGCAAATGGTTCGGTACACCATAATATATTTTGTATGGTGCACCGAACTATTTGGCCACTTTGGCTGCTACTTAGTATATGACGCTCACTGTACGGAGAGTTGGATCAAACCCAAACGCATATGGAATATGGCGTGCAAGTTCTTGCTGCGCGTAAATGGGCCTTTAAGATCAGTAACGGAACTATAAAGCCTCATCCTCGTACCCTAACAGTTCGTTCTGCTCGAAGAAAATAATTGAAAGGAATATAAAAGTAACGATTTTGTAAGAATTAATTCAATAGAGTTTTAGTACATATACGTATATACTCTTACTGAGCTTATTATGGCAAGCCTTGCTGAGCTTATTATGGGACAAATTCGATTAAATATTGTTTTAATTATAGCTTTGACTCGCTTCTTCGTAAGCGTGAATTCAGTGTAAGTGAACAGGTAGCATTAACAAAGGTAACATTTATCGCCAATGAACAACATGCCTGATATATAATATAGTTTAAAGAATACCTAACTTGTGTTAAAAGATAATAATATGTGATAAGATCCTGCAAAGCAAACGTTCCAATAATCAATTAACGGGTTTGTGCTATCTATTAGATATTTCATTACCCGTAAAATTACGTCCGCCGCCGCTATAATTAATACTACTTCATACTTATCAAAGCTTCAGACAAAGTTGCACATCATTATGTGGAATCTAAATAATAAAGATATTACGTTCGATCGGGTATACGTTGCTGCACTACATTCCTTCTAGGAGTTCTAGGGTTTGCAATCTCGGGACCAACTTGTATTTCTTCTTTATCTATTACCCCTAAAACGATGGGGGATGGGCCTGAAGTGTAGAGCTTGAATCAACTCTCTCCATTTGCTTCGATCTTGGGCAGTTTGAGTTATTTCTTCCCATTTCATCCCCAGAGAATTAACTTTGGATCCACGAAACACCGTCATGGGACGACCTTTTTTAGCTTGCCAAGTCAGGGCCTTCTTGGATAAGTAGAAGTTTGGTTTTTTAAGGATATGACGAATCCGTATCTATATTTCTTTTTGTACAGGTGACGACTGCTTTGAAACTCTCCACATTCCCGTGGAGAACCTGTATGTAAAACCCCAAAAATAACCAGAATTTACGGGTCTTTTCATTAAAGCCATTTGTGCTAGATTGAGTTTCATCTACGGACGCGATGCCGTGCAGTACATACCTAAGCGCCATAATGAACCTAACGACAAACCACCACCCACCACCACCATATCAGCCGAAGGACGCATCTCAACACGGGCCTATGCCTCCCCCAATTTCATGGGGGGTAAATGCCATAATCGCCACGCTTGGCATGTGAGTTGGCGATTGCAGTACACCTACGACATACACTTAGGCGACTTCCTGATTTGGCGGGGCGGGAGCGATATGTCATAGGTATTTTGCTCTTTGACGTGAATTTACCGATGTGAGATTTCCTCACTTGACGAAGTATGTCAGTAATACGTTTGCGCAGTAGTAATACCATGCGCAGAAGTGGAGCAGTACTGCATTAGTATCGGTTGACACTGACAGCTGACAGTTTTTTCATATCGTACCGCCCCCGCATCGACAAGTCAGGAAGGCACCTTACTTGAATTTATCCAACAAAACGTTTATTTAGGAAGAAATATTTCTTATTACACCACGATGCGACGGTGGCACACAAAAATTTGCTAACCTGTATTTTCACCCTCACATTATATGTATATTCATTTATTTATTATATATTGCATTGAGATTTTACATTGCATAACCTTGCAACTTCGCTAAACTGCATGATATTTTGTTGGCGAATTCTACACTCGTTTACTGAGTATAATATGTTAGTAACAACATTTAATAATTAATTCAGTAGGTACAGATACATTGACATCCACCCATCCACTTGCCACACGAAATTCAATCTTATTTGAATATCACGTAACCTAACTTTACCTATAACTTAAAAAGATCTTAAACTGAACCCCATGCACACAACCAGCTATGTCTAATGGGAGTGGATCGTTGATTTTAAAATTGCTATAACTCAACAAAAATATATCTTAACATAATCTGTAAGACACAACAAAATCAATATTGGAGAAGCCGAAAGTCATTACAAAACGATACACCAAAAATCGATAAACAGGAATATTATACTTACACAGACAAAACAAATAGTGTAAGTACCTAGTGTTGTATAGTTTTCAAAGTGATAAGGTCAAATGCTGTCTGCAAATTTGAATAAAAAATGTCTTTGCGCTAAGTCATTTGCAAGGTGACATACGGGCACCCGGGGTCAAGTTGTGTGTCACATGTGTAAGCACCAACCTAGCTAGTACGATAGCTTATACCGTCACGTTATATGGCCGAAACGTCCTTAAACCTTACATAAAACGTGACGGTAAAAGCTATCGTGCTTGCTAGGTATATTATCTACCTACATCTAGGGTTTAGATATAGATAGTGAAAAACTTTATTTGCGTTTATGACATGACAATACCTGAGAGTTAAAAAAGAGTGGTTTTTGTGTAGTTTATTGATATAATTGTATATGTATAAACATTTTTATTTTATTATACTTACATAAAGTTGTGGAAAGTAAATTGAACACATACCAAATTTAATTACGAAGAAAATAAGTGCAACAAATTAAAAACAGGAAGTATATACAAAGTAGAGTGAACTTAGGTAGGTACAGAAGTAATTAAAATAGATGAAGAACATGTAAACCCAGTCTATACATACATACTTACATTTCAAAGGTTCTATGTTTAAAGCTTGGAACGCACAGAGCGCAGCACAGCGTCGTTGCGTGGCGGAGGCGGTTTTTTGGTGAAGCGAACGCGGTCCGGGGGACGTCCTACCAAAGAATTCGCTCAGTATACGGTAGCACGGTAATGCGGAGGCGACGTGTGTAACATATGAAGCAGTAATGACAGTAGACAGTTTGGGAAATATCAAAAATGCAAAACCGCCTCCGCGCCGCACCGCGCGGCGCCCGCTCGGTGCGTTTCGACCATTAGGGTCTAAGAATAAAAATATTGGGAATATAATTACAATAGTTTGTTAGTAAGTATGACAGGCTATATTCAACTAAAAGTCTACCGTTTTTGCAACTGTACAGTAACTTGTAATTTCATAATTAACTTTTAAACCTCACTTCCGATCATCAGTATCTAGAGCTGACCGTTGGTTCACGAGGGCCAATAAACCTAATTGCATTAGAGACGGTCGTCAAGTCATAAATTCTGTTTTATGTCTCAGTTCACTAGCAGCTGTTTGATCGGTTCACACAATATTTTTACAAAGTACAGTTATATTCTGCAAACAGCCACCCTCGCTATCTGTATTCTTAGAATGCCTGAAATTCTGTGAGATGATAGATAGCATTCGTGAACATCACTTCCAATACATTTTTAGGGTTTCGTACCCAAAGGGTAAAACGGGACCCTATTACTAAGACCCCGCTGTCCATCCGTCTGTCTGTCTGTCTGTCCGTCTGTCCATCTGTCACCAGGCTGTGTCTCATTAACCGTGATAGTTAGGCAGTTGACATTTTCACAGATGATGAATTAGAATAAAATAAATATTTCAGAGATGATGAATAAGAATAAAATAAATATTTGAGGGGGCTCCCATACAACAAACGTGATTTTTTGCCATTTTTATAGATAATTGTACGGAACCCTTCGTGTGCGAATCGGACTAGCACTGGGCCGGTTTTTTGTCTAGTTTACTTTCATGACGCTTTAGTTCACGCTGTAATGTCATATCAAATTTGATCTCAATGTAAGTTCAAAATCATTCCTGCTTTATGTATAAGCATTGCTCTTATATTCTTTTAAAAGGTCTTATCGAGTTCAATAATTCGGGGATTGTTAACTGGCAGCTTCTATCAATTACTATTGGTTCTGTAAGCTGTAGAACTCACGAATTATTTTTTTACATTTTTTTATTTTGAAAAAATGACTCGATAAAAAATCTATAAACTGGCTCACAAAATTTCACGAGAATCGGTTGAGGAATGCGACCTGTAGAGGAGAACAACAGGAAACCGCTTACCATCAGGCGGGCCGTACGCTTGTTTGCCACCGACGTGGTATAAAAACAAATCACAGGACATACGATTTTTTTTTGTAGAAGCTGAAATGGAGACCTTCAGATCTGGTCGGTAAAATTCTATTTTAATTAAGTACTTGTACTTTTCTATTTACGTTCATATTTAGAAACTTGTTTCATATGAATTGTTCTGTGAATCTGATTGTGATACCCGATGGAATATTTTTCTTGTCGTCTTACTATTAATGCCTATCGTATTGTTTTCAGGTAAAATAGTTTGAATGACTCAACCACTCATAAAAGTCAAATTCATTGTAAAATCTCGCACATCTGCGCTACTCATAAATGTGTATGTATCCGAAGTAGGATTTTGGAGGATCTGTTAAAGTATAGATGTAAAAAATGGGTGCAAAAGAAAAACAGGGGTCGCTTCTTAGCCTTGCTAAGGCTCTTACGTCTTCTTACGTACTAGGAAAGTTGTAAGGATGAGAAATGTTGTGGGGCAAATCCCCGACGATTGTCAATTATTTGTGACCCAAAGTATAGCCACGTGTTCTGTCAGGCCACCTTGTATGATTTTTTGTTTATAACAGTTTGTTATAAAAGATAATTGGTTCGAAAAAGTCAAACCGGGAAACCAATAACACAATGTGCTCGTGACGTTTTGTCTGAGAAGTTTTATAGGATTACGTTCGATGTAAAGACAAAGCTGTAAACTTGTTCCTGCAAGATAAATACACCAATTTTTAGGGTTGCGTAGTAAACAAAGAAGCCTTATAGTTTCGCCATGTTTGTCCGTCCGTTCGTCTGTCCGCGGCTTAGCTCAGTAACCGTTACTACTAGAAAGCTGCAATTTGGTATAAGTGTACATTATAAATCACGCCAACAAGACGCTGTAATAAAATTTAAAAAAATATATTTTTTTTGGTACCTTCCCAATGCGAAAAGTGGGGATGCATTTTTTTTCTTGCGAAACACATCGTGTGGGATATTGTTAGATAGCTCGTTTAAAAAAGAATGTGAACTTTTTGTAACCATTTTTTGATTAAGCTATCCGTTTGCGTGATATTAATTTTTAAAATGCTAAACTTTGTTGGAATCAATTGTCCCCTTCCCCTCCCCCCTCTGCCTGCTAAACGGTTGCTACCATAATCGGGGACCGGCGTTGACAAATATATTTATAATGCATTACTTAAGAAAGAACAAATATTCACGTAAAAAATGCTATGTTGAATTTTCCCCCACATTCTTTCTGAATACCTCCCGTCCGATGCACTGTGACGCCAAAATCGCTTCGAACCATTTCCTAGTCGGTAGGCCGAAATGTCACGCGCATTCCACCGCGCCTAGCACACGCACCCCACGCGCCGACCTTCTCAATGCTAATCGCTGCGTTCGCGCACAGTGCCGCTACTACATCAGTAAGTCAAGAAATAGTTTAGAAGCAGGGGCAAAATTCAAGTACATGTTATGGTGATAGAACTAATAATGATACCAGGACCCTATACTGCAAAACTTTACAAGTCTATTATTTGACAAAATTTTACAGTTTTCCCTAGAAAATGTTGTAAAATTTGTAAAATTGTACGCTTGCAAAGTTTGGAGGCATAGGCCACTGAGGGGTGATTACGTAACGTTTTCGGGCGTGCATTGAGCGTAAGGTGGATCTTAATATCATTTCCCATCCTAACCTTTTTATAAATAAGTTTTGCAAAGTATTTGAAGAGACGATTTAGATATAATTGGCAAAATTGGTGATACCATGGACACCTCACAAAAAAATACTTTAACCATAAAGTGCGGTCACCCATTTGCTAGATGACCGCACTTTCAGGCTGGCAACGAGTCTGCGGCTAGGGACTGCAACCAATGTACCACACCGCTGTCAGTGCGCTACTATGGTAGATGGTCTTGGTCACAATGGTTCCTCCTGCGGTAAAAGCGCAATCCGCATTACACGGCACGCGGACATCAATGATATTATCCGATGAGCCCTAGGAAGTATCAAGGTGCCTGCTGTCTTGGAACCTGTTGGTCTAGCGAAAGACGACGGCAAGAGGCCTGATGGCATGACGCTGGTGCCCTGGAAGATAGTTCGTCCCCTTGGGGACTACGTGTTTGGACACGCTTGCTCCAACCCGTCTTCCGGGCACCAGAATCAATGCCGACTCTGCTGCATCCTCAGCCGAAGACCTCAAACGCCGTAAGTATACCTCCCTGGGGAGTCGATATTTATTTGAGGTATCTTTGGTGTTTGATACAATGGAGAAAACAGTTTGAGCTACTGTTTCTAAGAAGTTCACTGCGAATGCACTGACAATACAGCTTTATAATATAGCCGCTACGCACCGTATTGGGCGTATGCGGGATTTCTCAAATGAACTAACAATTGTGTTGCTTTGAATAATACTTATGTGTTGGCTTAGGTCTCGTAACAATGCTGTTGTTGTCAAGTTGCGTGTTTAAACGGATTTCTAGACAATATAAGCAAATGTGTATGCGCTATTAAATGTGTTTTTCTATTTGTCGATATTAATGTTTAAATTAAGACTTCGTCGAGACTAATCACATACTTTTTCTGTATGGAACTCATAAGAAAACGCTTTATAGAACTTTAATGAAATTGACCAATCACGTGTCGCCGTTAGAGAACTATAATGAAATTACCAAATCACGTGACTCCGTGGAACGCGCACGCGCACAAAAGTTGTCAACAAACGCTGACCCGTCGCGTTGGGCCTCCACTTCGTTTGCGTAGGACTAGTTTGTCTAGTTATTTTTATTTATTTTTAATTCGGCTCACTCGTCGAAAGAAGTATAGTGTAAAATAGTTATATAAAAAAGTCTAGTACCTCAATTAGCACTCGGCAAGCTTCGTAGTCTTAACTCGGTATCGACTAAAAAAACATACATTATTGTACCTAACGGCTGCAGAAAATAATATTCATACGTGATAAAAATGTCTGAACATGCACTCTAATGACACAGCCGGATTTAGATATTAATGAGCACTTTGTTTGCTCCAATACATGTAACGGCAGCTATGTGGTATGTACAACAGTCAGCGTCATATAATACGTAGCAGCCTAAGTGATCAAATAGTTCGATACACCATACAAAATATATGGTATAAGTAATTAGTAGCTATTTGGCCATTTCGACTGCTACATGACGATAGAAATATTTAGCAATACATCAAACGGACAGATGCAAAGAGCCGCAACATAAGGTTTCCTTTTGTGCATTTTGGCACGGAAACCTAAAAACAAAATCTGAAAATGCATATTTACAAATATTTGCAAGAAGACGGGTTAATTATTTTATTACCCTTAAACGACAATGTTAGGTATATGGCAGTCGAAATTATATAATGTACAGATCGCTGTTTTGAACTCCATTTCGTAATTAATTTCTGTAACCTGCCAGTTTTAATCTAACTCAAAAACCCATACTCTCAAAATGTGACATGGATTAAAAAAAGAAAAAAAAAAACGTCCCATGCCAACGTGAGTGGCATACGACGTGATACCTCGATATTAATCTCAGTTATATTTTAATGGACTCTGAATTTGACAATATTTAAAGAGGTCCAAACATTATTACATATTTTGACAGCTGCTTTATACGCTGATCATAATTTTATATAAGTTTAATGCACCGTATAAATTCATTTGGTTTGGTTACATTTGTAATAAACATGTTCCTGTGAAAATATTCGTGTTGGCTTTTATAGCGGTGTAAATGTCACATGCTGGTGATTATCTCCGAGTTAGGCTGTTAGATATTATATAAAGAGTGCATAGTACAGTCAGTTCATCGTTCCCAAGGGTTCCAAAATATTTCAACAAATTGCAGCCTTTATTAAGAATAAATAGTTTCCTCATGTTTTTGATAAATTTGTTCATGCACATATTTTCAAACTCTACCGTGTACAGTAAGCTAAAAAGGTCTACCACTTGTAAAATTAATATGCAAAAATTTTGCCGTCAAAAACTGATCGAAACCTTTCTCAGTTAACCTTTCATTTGTAGGTGAGTAAAAATGGCTTCAATTTTATATAAATAAATAAATAAATATTGGGGGACAATCTTACACAAATCGACCTAGTCCCAAACTAAGCAAAGCTTGTACTATGGGTACTAGACGACGATATACATACTTATATAGATAAATACATACTTAAATACATAGAAAACATCCAAGACCCAAGAACAAATATCCGTGAAAAATGCACAAATAAATGCCCTGGCCGGGGTTCGAACCCGGGACCTCTAGCTTCGGAGGCAGAGTCACTACCAACTAGGCTAAACAGGTCGTCAAAATGAACATAAACTAAAGTTTATTTTGACGTGATAACGTCTTTAAAATCGTTTTAGTCGGGTGACATGTTCAGAAACTTGTGTCACACCAAAACCTCACGAGCGCGATCGCAGGTATAAGTGAAGTGCAAGTGAAGTAAGACGTTATCACGTAAACATCTCGATCGTAAACCTACTTTACAAACAACCAATTTTTTTTATACGAAAAATGAAAGTTCATTTGTATGAGAACACGCGAAATTACTGCTGAGTTTGTCATTTATCAACCGACTTAAAAAAAAGGAGAAGGTTCTCAATTCGTCGGAATATTTTTTATGTCATTTAGTCTCTCAAATAGTAAATAGACCTTAGGTATGCATAGTTCGGTTAAAACTGTATAAGGCAAACTTATATACAATGTCAATTCTGCTTTTTAACATTGTCTATACGTATTTAAATTGTATCCACTTTTGATTATAAATTAGAGGCTGATAGAAAATTCGACTTTTTAATGTCGAGCATATCGTGTGCTGCACAGCTTTAGTGGTCCAGTATACCATGTTCAGAAGATTTGTTATATTATTCTATAATATTAATAATCTTCGGTACGGGAAACAAGCTAATTGAGAAATACCCGAGGGAGTGAACATTATCGACTTTAATGGCAGGAAATTCGTAAAAACATCCTGCACTTCTTAATGAAGTAATTACCTGACAACATACCTTTCAGCCATCGCTGGATAGTTCTCTAGTAATAATTACGAAACAGGACATGTAATTTTTACAATTGTTCCCTATATGTTCAAAACGCTGCAAGGCTGTCAGTCTGAATTCTTTTGTTTTTTGTAATATCAGGTCATTATTTATTTGTTTGTTGTTGTGTGTGTTTGGTTTCGTAGTTATTTTGATTACTTGCAGGAGCACATTTTACGTAGACTTCATCGTGATCATCATCATCCCAGCGTTATTCCCAGTACAGTTGCATCCTGAAGGATGCCTGGGGTCCGCTACCTAATCCCGAGAATTGGCGTAGGCACTATTTTTTACGGAAGCGACTGCCATCTGACCTTCCAACCCAAGGGGGAAACTAGACCTTATTGGGATTAGGCTTGTCAAGTGAGTGGGAAACTTGACTGTTAGAAGTTCTCAAGCCGCCCGAAAACCTCTAACTTGGTTTAACGACTGCTATCATAGACAGCAGCAGGGATCAACGGCTTAACGTGCCTTTCAAAGCACGGGAGCGCTCAGTTAGTAACCACTCAAAGCGGTCACCCATCCAAGGGCTGACCCCGCCCGACATTGCTTAACCTCGCATACCGCACGCGGCACGCGGGCGCCGCTGGGCCACGAACGCTGCTTTTTACGTAGACTTGTAGTCTTGTAACTTGTAATACAAGCGGGATCCTCTCTGACAACCACTTTAGTTGGTCACCCTGCCTACGAAGCTGGTGAGGGTTCAAATCCCGGTCAGGGCATTTATTTGTGGATAATATATATTATATTCCTGAGTCTTGGATGTTTTCTGTATTTATCGATTTTTATTTAAGTATGTAATATCGTCGTCTAGTACTCAGCTTTGTTTAGTTTGGGACTAGGTTTATTTGTGTACGATTGTCCACACATTTTACTAATTCAACTTCTTTTAATGTTCCTCCTTTTTAATATTAAAATTACATATAACGGTTGTCATTCCCACGTTTCTTTGTTTCCCTCTCTGTCTCGCCAAAACGTCAAAGTGACTGATGCAAATATAAAATTTAATTTAGTAATGTACGAGTTAAAAATATACGAACATGTTGTTGTTGCAATTGAAAAAAAAACACGTTGTCAGCCACAGAATATCGCTTGCGGCAAGCGGCTTGCCAGTTAGACTTGTCCAGTATATATAAAAAAAAAAAAACAAAATTTAAAAAAAAAGTGTGTTGCAGTAACCTATCACACAGCAATATAACATTTTTATCCATCTTTAAAACTATAATTGCTAAAAGTTGCACTGAAATTGAATTTCATGTGATCTGCTTACCCCATTTGGGTATGGGTGTGAGTTTATTTATTTATACAAATTAGGTATATATAAAAATACATAAATATTCATTAATATAAATTATTGTTACTGACGTACGAAACAGCGAATAAACTGGGCACCCTTAGTGCGTGCGTAGCAGCCAAAGTGGCCAAATACTTCGGTTGCTACTTTACTATATGACGCTGACTGTACCTACCGAATTTCCTTATTGACTGACCCGTTTTAATCTCTCCCGAGTGTAGTTTATAAGTTTATAATATAAACCAGAACTCGACCTTTGGTTCGTTCAACAATTAATCATACTAAATGAATTGTAAAAAATACGATAATTATATCTAAGTTATTTATTAATACAAACAGCAATAAAATCAGAGGCTAGTCACGACCGAATTCTAATGAATGCTAATAATACATTAAGCGACATATATAATGTAAAAACACATCTGTTAACGCCCTTATCCTTTTGATAATACGGTCGAATATTATTTAGAATCATTTATTTTTATGAATAGTCGCTGTCTGTCCTAAACTAGCTCAGTTAATAAAGTGGTGTCAAAAGATGGATTGTCAATTTTAATTGCCACCTTTGGCAGAAAAAATGTCAAGACGGATTAACAAGCATTTACGCATTTGAGACTAAACGAGTATGTAAATTTTGCGATCCTCTGTAGAGCTGTTTAGAGGCCTATATCTGAAACGCGTAATTGACGCACGCTTTCTGAGCTATACTTCGTTTTTCTAGATTAGAAAAATCGTGCGTTTTCCGTCGTGCTATACCAAGGAAAACAAGTCTTAAAACGGTAAAATATACGGTGTGTTGTCTTCAAAACGTAATAAGTTACTGAAATGAGTGAAATTATAAGTACAATATTATGCTCTGATATCCTAGGGAAACGGAGAATCAAGTGCGAATATAAAAAAACGAGTAGAACATGTCCAAGTAGGTATATGTGCCGCACTGAAGAAAAAAATGACTCTCAACTTCTACTATGTAAACAAATGCCCGTGTTATAAAAAATACTGAAATCACTATTAGGTGTCCCTATAAAGTTTAAGAAGCTCCCTCGATTTCTCCAGGACCACTCTATCAGATCTTGACTTAATGATTATGGGACTAATTCAAAAGCATACCCTTTCAAACAAAAAAAAATCGACATCGGACTGATAGTCTCCGAGTAATCAGTAAACATAGGGACATAAAAAAAATTTCGATGAATTTAGAACCTCCTCCTTTTTTTGAAGTCGGTTAAAAAGGGACGAAATTGTTGATTCCAGAATGGAGCTCTTTTTTAGTGACTTCCAGCTACGGTTTTGTATGAAAAATATAAGCCTAGATGTTTATATTTAAATTTATCCTGATCCTAATATTATATCCTTATCCTAGTAGCGATCTACACGGACTGTAGTGGCATCACAATAAAAACACTCCTCCAATATATCCTTATCCTAATAAATATGAAAATATATGTTGATGTTTGGATGGATGTTCCTCTTAATCTTAAAAACTGCTTAACTGATTTCTATGCCATTTCCGGTATTGTAGCTTAGACATCAGAATAACACAAGCTATAATTTATTTCAAAACCTATGTCCTGAGCCTGAGTCCCTCGCTCCGCTCATGGGCTTGTACCCGTACCTAATTATTTTACTTATAGCTCTAGGCCTCTAGTAACATGCTTAACTATGTTAGAAATTTTGGAATACCGACACGAATAGCATTTAAAACAATAAGACTGTAAAGGTAAATAACATATTTTGATGTAAAGTTTGTAAATTACTAATAATTTTGTGAAATATTTTTTGTAAAGTATTAAAGTTACTACTTGTAAATTTCTTAACTTTATTACCTACATTGCAATAGTATACATACATGTAATTTTTTTAGGTTTTATTTAAACATAATTATAAATATGACGCCTTAAATACCTTCACACAACCATCAACCCGAATAAATAATCTCATACATCACAATAATTACACATACAATTATTATTAAAAATAATTACACCAAATTACACAAAACAGACCTTTAACTAAAAAAAAAACAAAGTACAATATCGTCCCGTTACCACACTACCTGTGTTTTTTGTCAAAGGTCTGATAACTTCAGTGCGCGCGCGCGAGCCGACCCGACCGCGCGTCTGTTATGTCTGCGCAGTCTCCTGCGTCACAACGTTACTTTTACGTCCCCTCCGTGACTTTTTCTACGGGACTTTTATTTCCCCTCCGTGACTTTCTGAGAAATTTCGTGTGTTGTGTTCTGTGAGTGTATTAATGACATGTATATGAAAATGTATATAAAGTCGGAAAGGTTCTACCAGGAGGCTTTGAAGGAGGAGAAGTGCTTCTCCGATTACGATGAGGAGCTTGATGATCGTGAGTAGAATTTTATGTTTAAAAATGTCATTAGTGTTTATAAAACACGTTAGTGTTTATTTTTTACGTTTGGAAACGAATTATTACTTATCGTAGATACTGTTGTTCCCGTATTTATGTAGATTGAAAACACAATTTTTTTTTCATATTTAGGTATAATAATAGTTTGTGTGGGGGGGGGGGGGGCTAACGCAATATTTATTTATTTACCTTTATTAACTGGTATTCATTTTCTGCCGCGAACATGACCGGTGCAACCCGTGTTGAAACTTATTACAAATTGTATTATATGTAGATCATAATACGTTCATTACATAATACGAAAAATTAATTAGAAAAATATTCCATTGCAGACTTTTATATAGATTGGCGCATATGAATACAACTAACGCCTTTTTTATATACTGACCAATATGACCACGGATTATTATGTCCAATATTTCCGCATAATTCCAAGAAAAACCATTATTATAGTAATTTTGAAGAATTTATGTTAAAGTTGCCCGGCTGTCGAGTTACCTGTCGAAGCCATTTACATTGCATGCTTGTTTTACATATTACCTAAATCCTCTATGACATAACAAATCACATAACAGTCCAAAACTACCTTCATTTGTAGTCGTTTACTTGTTATTGACATTAAAAACATCAATGGAGCTTCGAGTGGGGTATATTGTGTATTATGTGCGTTGATGTCTATTGTACCGTCGGATACGGGGAGAAATGAATGAAAATCACATTGCGTGTTATTATTTTGTTTACAGTGTTATAAACGTTTGTGTTTAGTAATATAAATGAATTAAGAGTTATACTCAGTAGAAAAATCTTTCTTGAAGTCAATAGTTAAAAAAGTTTTGTCGTAAAACTACGACCGAGACCACCGGGAGATGGGCAGCAGCATCCCTGGAGTGCGGTGGAGATACTGCGATCACCAAGCCGCATGCCAAGCGTGGTAATTTTGGCATTTGCTCCCCATGAAATTGGGGGAGGCCAATGTCTAGCAGTGGACGTCTTCCGGGAGCTTGTGGTGGTGGAAGTCAATAGTTGAGGGCTTAAGTGCATTATAGAAAAAGAGACGCCGTTTTCTAGCCCTTTTGTGGTTATTTCCAGAGGAAATACGCGAGCCTAAATCTTTGTATTACTCTTTAGCAGTTTAATGTGGAACTATAATAGTTTAATGAGCTGGTGCTTTAGAGAATGTTCTGAAATAAAAAAAATATGAAAGTATTTGTCTTAATCCGGACTTAGGTACTGTCTAATAACAATAACATGATATGTACATTTAATTTAGAAAACAAAATCATACGCTAATGTTAATAATTGAAACTGGTAATCAACGAGACTACAAAACCATCTGTTAGGTATTTCTATTTAACTTTGCTTTGTTTCTAATTTTTTTTTTATAATATTAGTATTATCACAGTACCGAAGGCAATAATATCACTATGTATTAACTTTTCACTTCCTCTTGTCAAAAGCCATAACCAACTCATACTCAAATTGAAATAAAACAACAAAACAGAAAAACTTCTTCCATTGTTTTTTGCAATATCTTTTTATGGCTTAATATTTACCAGGTAAGGGTGAAGGTAATCTCCAGAGTAACCCTTCGAAGGGTTCAAAGGGACGCCGATGGTAATTGAAAATAAGAAATGGCGAGAGACATCACAATGGACTTTGCTTAGACATCACAATGTTTGAAAGATCCACAGGTTTTAATGGTTACAATTTGGAAATCTTTGTGTTCCACAATTAAATGTACCTACCTAATAAAATAATAAAAATAAATATTGGGGGAAAATCTTGCACAAATTGACCTACTCCCAAACTAAGCAAAGCTTATACTATTAGTACTAGGCGACGATATACATACTTATATGGACAAATGCATACCTAAATACATAGAAAACATCCAAGACCCTGAGGGCCTACTCCGAACTTCGAAAATCGAACTTCGTATCGTGCCGTCCCTTTCCGTCATATAGTATATAACACGAGAGTGAAAGCGACGGCACGACACGAAGTTTGATTTTTGAAGTTCGGAGTAATTCCTCTGGCCATTGTCTTTTTCATGCAACGGTGACTTTCGGAGTAGGCCTTCAGGAACAAATATTCGTGCGAAATGAACAAATAATGCAATGGCCGGTATTCGAACCCGGGACCCCTAGCTACGGGGGCATTGCCACTACCAACTAGGCTAAACACCTGTCGACCTGACGACCTCGTAGAAACTACTTTATTGATACTTAGTTTTTTTTTTATTATTATTGAAAATGGGATTGCCCTTGGCCAGCATCTTGCCAGGGGGCAAAGATGAGGCCGACGATGAAGCGAGCTCACACAGAAGATGCCTATTCACTCGTGCCTTAAAAAGGTCCAGGTTATATAAACTCGGAAATACAGACGCCGGCAGAGAATTTCAAACCTTAGAAGTGCGCATTATAAAAGAAGATGCAAAGCGCTTCGATCGAATTAGAGGAATTTCGACCAGGTAAGGAGGAGGAGGCAGGGTTAATTGTCAACATATGTCGTTAATTTATATTACCTACTTTATTGATACTTGTTAGTTAATTGTCAACTTCCGAGTAGCATCAATTTCGTTTATATAGCATGAGATGAAAATGGCATATTGAGAGCATACCTACCCATCAGACTCCGCCTGATATTTCTGAGTAGTTCGATACGTCACACATTAAATATGTATTATTTACTCGTACTTATATGACATTAATTTCAGTAGAGTGAATGTATTTTTCGTCACTTAAAACTGAATATATCAAACGTATTTATACCAAATAAAAGATGCAACATAATGAGGTGTAGGTTTTAAGACTACCTGCTATTAATAAGTTTTGCATATGCAAGAATTTCATAACAATACTTATACACAAAGAGAGATCGCCTTTTAGCGATAAGACCGCCTGTTGTCTACATCTACCTACTTAAATCTTCACAATTCACAATCTTTTAAACATACACGCAATAATTATTTAGGTATATTAACAACATTTTGCTTTTCAGTTTGATCGAGTAGAATAATTTCGTCCCACTTTCACACAGACTTCCTATGATCTTTAGGATGAAAACAAAGCAAAGTCCTTTATCGTGACTGTCCAATCATTTCAGTGTTTTAGTAAACTAGACCCGCGCCTTTATGCCTGTTATAATAGGCATAAAGGCGTACTTTTGGGTTATAATATTAGCAAGGATTATTATTATTTGTTCAGTCCCACTACCCTCTGGTTTTCTTTCATGTAAACAGCAATAATCCGTGTCCCTTCACTTTAATGGCAAGGTTGACCGATCAAACAATCCTTTCGGAGCGTGGTCATTTCAGGGATTAAAGCAGGTACAGGGAAGCTGTGGTAGGTAAGGTTTGACAAATCTTTTGTAACAACAAATAAACTGGCTTTATTTTTTTTTATTTTAGCCAGTGGTTAAACAATTTTAATCCATTTATTGTTTTTAATTATAATGGTGTTTCTCACTAAAGTACTTAATTGAATTTCGGCGTCGGTCGGGTGAAGCAAACGTTTAATTTCTTCCATTATTTTGAGATGTAACTGAATTGACTACTAGATCCACAAAAACAAACACGCCGTCGCAGCAGGTCTCGTTCCGGGCGGGAGAAAAAGAGGCCTTTGCCCAGCAGTGAAACACTTCAGTCTCTATATGATACCTAATAATAAAGTTAGACGCACTTAACATTTCACTATATGAATCATGTAGTATTCCGGAGTATTTTCAGGTGTTTATGAAGTATCCAATGGTAATAACCGATTAATACAATATAAATATTGTGCCAAATCTACTACGGATGCATACAGTCAGCATTTTATTCATGTATACAAATTTCTACCAATCTCTAAACCATAATAAACAAGAAAGTGATATAGATATGTACGTACATGGAAAGATACGTGTTATACGATTCTGACTGAACAACAAGTGTTTTCAAGTGGGTATTCATAAATGTACAAAATATCTGTAACACATTACAGTTGTTAATAAGGTGCTCACAATTATCTGAACACGACTCGACGAGGATATACAAGGATTAAGTACAAATAAAAAGCTGAGAAATTGAACATAAAATGGGCTCAACATATTGACATTCGAAACGGTACAGGTAGGTTTGAAAAAAATCTGTAATTTTACCTATTCAGACCTTTTACCCGGTCTCAACGTGACCGAGTACTTACCCCAGAAAACAAATACCTTTAAAGGATTAACGACTTTAGGATCTTATATTTAAGAGTTGTTATTCCTTCCCGGGTTGTATTGGAAATCTGCAATGCACCCAAATTTCTGGGAAAGGACATACCTGACCGTTAAAAAAAATACAGGTACCTGACCTGCTTAGAATAGTCAGGAAATCGCGACAATGGAGAGTATTGTGGGTATTTGAATGCACTTCGACAGTCAGCAATTGTATAGGATTGAAATGTTACGCGCAGTGGGCTGTATGGGCCCTTTAACCGTGCTTGGGTACATTGGGATTGTTAAAAAGCGGGCAATATGCGAAATTTTGTTTTTGCTTGAATATTTACGTCTACTGCCTCCTGTCTGCTGTGTGATGAGACGCAGTTCGACGGCACCCAGATATTATGTTTCGGAGGCGGCCGATTTTCAAATACCTAACTCGTCCTAAAAAAATAAACCCTACACTAATTGTACACGCGGAAAATATAACTATGACTGCTATTTTGTTATATTACAGTCATTAAATTAGGTATTTAATGAATCAAAATATTTTATTAAATATGAATGCATGGCAAAAATTCCCGGTGATAATGTACTGGTCTGAATGAGTGGTGATGGTAGGGCCCTGTTCCGGCAAAACAGAGCGGAGGTTCGATCCTGTCTTGGGCAACATGTGATCCCCACCACCACCACCATATCAGCCGAAGTATGTCCACTGCTGGCCACTGGCCTCCCCCATTTTTATGGGGGGTAAATGCCATAATCGCCACGCTTGGCATGCGAGTTGGCGATCGCAGTATCTCCACCGTACTCCAGGGATGCTGGTCCCCATCCCCCAGGCCCCGGTGGTCTGCAACATGCGATAAAATTTAATTATTTATTTGTATTTTTTAATGTATCAAATGATATCATAGTAAAGTTGAATATACAACTCCCTACGTTTTACACGCTTGAAAATATAAATCTGAATCATCGGTAATTCACAGTTATCTTTAATAAAAGTCCCGACGAGAATGTGTGTGGTAGCGGGATTGTGAGCGCGCACTGAGGTGTACTGGGTTCTACGTTTAAATAGCAATTTGTCTGAATATTGTCGAACAACCTCTTACCACTTGGTACATTGGGTTTGAATGGACGCGGTAAAAACTGGGTAAGTTGAAAGTACCTTTTTTGGTTTTCTGAGCATTGGGCCGTTTGATGATGAATCTCCAGTTCAGGCCTCATTACGCATTTAATAAATATTTTTTTTCCTCAGGTATGAGATTAAACAGCACAGTGTTATTACCATCGGCTACGACAAAGTCCGTTTTATTTATTTAATCGTATGGCATTTATTTACGAAGCGTGAGATCTTCGAGAAGACAACTGACAAAGTCCGTGTCCAATTGGGATTAAATTTATTATAATTTGTAGTTATTATTCTCTATATATATTTTTACGGCTTTAATTCCAATTAAATGGCATTATACTACAGAGACAAGTACGGACACCGGTTGAAACATTCGTGAGAGTAACCCACCAAGTATTTTAGTAATGTATTATCAATGCCTATTTAGATACGTTAGGTTTTCATAAGATAACTTTACTCCAATCTACACGGCCATGCACCGGTACATACCGACAACCTTTGTACTGACAATTACAAACGAAAAGTCATCGAAAACGGTCAAGTTATGGGTATAGTCGCGGAATGAAAAAAAAAACACTTTTCGACCTTAATCGCATAAAAATTAAGTTAAAAAGTGACGAACCTTTTCATTCCGCGACTGTACAGTTGGGGTACGAAAACCTTCGTCAGTTATTAAATTAATTCCTATATAAAAATCATATACTCGTAAGTACCTTTAAAAAAAGTAAAGTACCTTTTGAAACCAAAGTCCTGAGTAGACAAATGCAAACAAAATTATACTTACTTGTTATGATAACAAGGGTCAAAATAGTATACACCTCTGAACTATATCGAGTTTCATATCAACATCAAACCTTTTTAATGACCTAGTCAATTTGAAAAAAAAATGTTGGCAGGACTGATAATTGCATTGCTGCAACCAAATGTCGGCTGGTGACGAACCTTTTCTTACCCTGACTGTACATACAAAGAATATACGACGGATATAAATGCGTAAACTGCAATAACATTTAAATGTGTCGTGGAACTCAAAGAACAAAGCCAAAGAACAAAGGTTACAAAGGTGATACTAAACGGCCGTGAACGTAATCTGTAGTTCGGACACGTAATGTATTGGCGTGATAAATATTCGGTCTATGAGTTAAGTAAGACCTTGACGACAGTTCAAGTAGGTACTAATCAAAGTCTTTGTTCAAATCTTTTAGTCTAGTAGTTATGTTATAAGCAAATCACGATGTGTTTAGAATATTTATTTTATGAACTCACTGACAAATTTTGACCGGAAAGTCCACATAACAGTATAAACTTTGATACTTTATTAGGACATAACAAATAGGATAGTCAGCTGACTGAAAAATAGCTGACAAAGTAAGCCGCTCAAGAATATCAGCAATGAGTTTTTCCCCATTTCATCAGCCGAAGGACGTCCACTGCTGGACATGCCTCCCCCAAAGAGTGCCACAATGACCGATCCTGCGCCACCCGCATTTAGGAGAGTTTTTCCCCATCTATGTGGAAACAATATTAAAAAAATAGGTACAACCTAAATGCAGTAACTCATTTAATTGATTTATGTAGACGGCGCGTGACAAGTATTTGAGGGGTATGTCCTGCAAGCTACTTTTTCAGCTGACTGTGCAATGTGCATACATATAAGAAATGGCCACCTAACGTAAAAATCCAGTTCATAACATTTACACAAAACTGACAAAAATAAATCTCATCTTTACAAACAAACGAACAATAAATCGTCCTCGAAACTGTCCTACAAAACAGCCAGAACTTGACAATCCGTTCCAAACTTCCAACCGAATCGAATGGATGTGAAAAAATGGCGGAGTTCAAGCTCAAGGTTGAGGTCAGGGGTGGCGCGGGCCGTGCGACGCTCATGCTAATGCTGACTCACCGGCCAAAGGTTGCCACCCCTGACTTTTAGCAACGGTTGATTGTTTTGTGAGACTTAAGGTATAAGTATACAATTTTCTGTTACGAGAAATTGAGTACAATTACTTTACAAAAGATCCGCGATTTACTTGAATACGTTCACAAACGTTCATAAAAGTAGCTAAAATGCACATTCAATGCACATCAAAGACATCTCGAAGAGGCTTACTGATGTTACTGGCGACCGGAGAGCTGGCGGGTTCCTCGCTCAAAGAATCAGTTTGGCGATTCAGCGAGGAAACGTCGCCAGCATCTTCGGCACAATGCCGCAGGGGCCATTTTTAGATTTAGTTTAGTTTTAGTTTAACTTTATTTTGTTATAGTCTAGTTTTATTTTTAGTTTTATTTTGCTATAAGTCTTTTTTATTTTATAATTATAAAATTTAACTTCAAATAAAAACATTAAAATCCATTTACCTGTATCACATAATGCACATTCATGTATGTCTGTTTATCTCTATCCGTCACTTTCACATTTATTTTTGAAAGGAAGGGACAAAACACTTTTTAGTTAACATAGATATACTAAGTATTATGAATTAGCAGGAAAAAAGAAATAGATTAATAGGTTATCTTTGCTTACTTATAAAACTTTTAACTGGCTTAATGATGATAAATCTGTAATAAATCTAAATACTTATCTAATGAATACATAGCTAAAGTAGAATTTCTGCTATTTATGGTTTCGATTAGGTTTTTTCATCAGGTTGACTTAATTTATTTTGTTGACATTTGGCGAATAAAGGTTAGTGAAAAATAGCTAAGGCCCATTTCGCGCTTTCGCGATGCTAGAAAATGCCATTCTACAAACTACAAGACTAGTTTGGCAGCACTTAGATTTTTGACCACTGACTAGTGTTGAAACGGGCCACAGGAGCCCAAGACCCCAAGTTTAGAACACTACGTACGTGTTTGAACCAGATTGGATTGGTATCAAAACAAAATTTTAATTTGATGTCTAAATTTCGACTTGCTTTTATAAATAAAGTAAACACACGAGTATCATCGACGAACAGAAGTCAAATGCTAATGAAATCGTAAAGTTGGACAGTTACTTATTACTTACAATATGTCACATTTATAACTATTTTACATTTTATATTCATTCCTAGAGATATATAGGTGTCGTGCCAAGGGCGTACGAGTATTCCAATGTCTTTTGGCCGCTTGACATTGAAATGTCGTATCTTACGCAAAATGCAAAACCGACTTAATGTGATACATATTATAGTTCACATTTCTCTAGTTACCTAATGTATGTTTAGAAAGTAAGGGGAAAAATTGTCCATTTGGGAATGTAGCAAAAACACAACCTCTCCTTTGATTTGTTGCTTTTTTAAGAGCCAAGGCTTTCGCTACCAAGGTAGAAAATGTAGGTAGTTTGGCATCGTTATTTAAATAAATGTTATTTAAGTATTTTTTGTTCTATTCAAAACACCTGTATTAAATGCAACTTGTATTGCATTCAATACGATAATTTATCGGATCTAGTCGTATTCTGAGTTTGCCCGATGGAAATAGCTATTTACGATACAAATATGCGAGAGAGGGCTTTCTGTTTTACGACCCGTCTTTTGTACACAATTTTACGTCACCACTTGGCCAAAAAGTGAGTATTTCCGGACGCGCAGTGTGCGGAAAAACGCGCTTTTTGGCAAGGTGTGGTGTAAACATTATTATCTACATCGCAGTTATTGAGACTTTAGCCTGTGACTTGGCCCGACCAGCAGATGCTAATGCAGGTTAATTGCGGATTCACCGCCGACCCGGCACAATGGCGACCCCACTGGAATCTTAACACGCCATTCAACTTTTCGCAGCCTCTACTTTTTTCCCCACTGCTTTATGGTTTGTTTGAGTATCGATAGGTTCGAGAATTTTAAAAAGGCGAGGTATTTAAATTTTAAATTTGTTCAAACCTTTAGAAAGGCTTGGATCGTACTATATCTATTTCCAAGTCACGGGGTGATTTGAAGCTAGGTGGTGAATTTTTATGGTCGATGTGTCCCCGATGTTTCATCTGTCATGTGACTGGATTTTGCTTCGAGGCACGCTACCCATCGTAAGCGGATAATAGCAAACTGATCCTGCCATCTAGCGAGACTTATTCGAATCAATATACTTAATCAGTTTGCACCTGTTTATTTTTACTGTGCTGTCAGAACTAACCGCAGTTCCGATTTATCTGACGTAATTAATGATATAGAATTAATGTTATGGTAATTTAGCATCAATTCGACGTTTTGTTTCATATAAATAAACGTGGGAACCATTTCACTAATAAAATGCGGCTAATGTAAGACTAATGAGACGATATAAATAATGGCAAAATAAAGAATAGAAGTGAGATACAAATAATGACGTAACTATCGGGTAAGGATGAATAATAGCCGCAAGTGTCCATAGGCTACGGTACCTCCTTACCATAGTTATCATCAGGCAGTCGCAAGCTTGCTTGTCACTGTCGTTGTACTAAAAAAATTACATGGCTGGATATTTATCTGAATAAAATTATTTGTGTCAACTATAAATTAAGATAGGTGCTGATTTAGTATAATGTGACTATGTGATATAAATTTAGAGAGAATATATGAATATATTTCCTTTAATTTTTCGTCAAACTGCAATAATTTTAATGGTCATTGACATCTCATTTATACCACTAGCCTGGCCTAGCATTCGTCTCATACTCCGTACTATCCTATCTCGGCAAATCTGTAAGTTTGAGAGGACGAAAGCTAATTTATGTCTGACACAAACGCGATTACTTTTTCTAGGCAGATTGGAGTAAATCTAGTATCTATGTATTTCCTAACGTCGTAGTGATTCTCACGTGGTAACGTCACAGAGCCTTGAACTTAATTCTCACTTATAAATGACAAGCGTTTGCATAACCGCTTAGCGCAATTAAATTTACAAACACAAATAAGGAATCGTGACGATTCAAGCAAAATCTAACTTTAGAACTAACGTAAAAGAACTCTTATTTGATAAATCGTGTCACCTTCAGTTATTTTTCATTCAGAACAAAAGAGACTTAAGTATGTCATTAACAGAAATCTCTGACGTGACTGTATTTAACTCTAGGACAATGGATAGTTTTAACCAATAAATATCGGTTAATACTTACTGTCTCGTATAGGTATTCTAACTTAGAAGAAAAGAACTAGTTAAGGTTAATTTAGTTTGCAGTACAGTTATTCAACGTACCATATACTAACCAACAGCCACTCACATGTATTTGGTAACTCTGTTTACCAGGTGTCACCCTTATTACAAGGGTATAGAGCTCAACTCAACCAACGACGAGTCTTTGACCATTGTGTGTTGCCAGTGATGACATATGGTACTGAAACGTGGTGGCTTACTATGGGCCTCATAAGAAGGCTCAAAGTCACCCAAAAAGCAATGGAGAGGGCTATGCTAGGAGTACATATCTCTGCGCGATCGCATTAGAAATGAGGCCATCCGCAGTAGAACCTAAATAGCCGATGCTCCTAATCGCTAAGCTTAAGTGGCAGTGAGCGGGGCACATTGCACGTAGAACCGATGGCCGTTGTGACGGAAAGGTTCTCGGGTGGAAACCACGTCCTGGAAGGCGCAGCGTGGGTAGACTCTCCACAAAGTGGAATGATGACCTGGAAGGTCGCGGGAATCTGCTGAATGCGGATGGCGCAGAACCGGTCATTTTGGCATTCTTTGAGGGAGGCCTATGTCCAGCAGTAGATGTCCTTCGGCTGATATGATGATGATGAGCTCAACTCGAAATTCAAAGCAAGACGTACGTCCTAAGTTCCTCTCTACTCCAACCGATGTATGACAGTTAGTAAATTCGAATCATGCATCCTACCAGCCCTCTCATTCACAAACAGACTCGTCCTGACCTGTCACTTCACACGTCACCCGTTTTTATATGGAAACTGTCAAAAATTGACAAATGATCAAAGCAAATCGTCCCCACCTCTCACCTCACACATTTTTATATGATAACTGTCATAATTTGACAAATGACATTTGATTCGTCCCCACCTGACAGTTGTTAGTTTCCTGACAGAGATCACATTTGATAGTTTCCATATAAAAACGGGTGAGGTGAGAGGTGAGGACGAGTTGCTTTGTGAATAACACCCCAGCCCGCGTGCTTGTTGCATAGCATACCTTACAAAAAAAAAATAGCATGCGATCATTCGCTCCTAATACCATCGGATGTTAAAGAGAGCTAGAAAATGCGCGAGAGTGTGAGGAAAAGACCTTCTATACTTTAGATGTTTGAAAACCACGTATATTACATTGTAGATGGTAGAGCACATTCTTTAACTTACGTCCTTTTGACGTCGAGCGGACGCGAGTCTTCAAATCACGTCTCAAACCTGTTGTCATCTTCCACTGAAGAGTCGTCGAGAGGTCGCTAAGAGGTCGTGAAGAGGTGACCTCTCATAATGTTTTCCTACCGAACAAATGTTTGGAGGGCCGCAGTGACCTGTGTGTTTCTTCGAAGTGTTAACTGTTTAACGTTGTGAACAAACATTACTAAATTACTGGTTTATGTTACTGACACACCTGGTTGTACATCGGTTTTGGAAATGCATATAGTATGTGAAAACTGATGTATGTAGGTACTGTATTAACTATAAGTAACGAGAGATCAAGAAAAGTTATCCGAGGATATTTAGTCGCCGTGTACATATACTAGTATAAAATGTATAAATGATAATGCCTTGGTTACAAGTTATCGAGAATTTTTCATTATTATTAATAAGTTATTTATGTATTTTCATTTAACTTGTTCAGTGCGCATGAGGCACGTGCAAGTAATGCAATTGTTCTTTTTTTGCTTAACATTTCTCTTCTACGCGGTTGGGCGAAGTAGATACTACAGCTTGAACCGCACGCGTCGCTGCGAGGTGGTTTTGCGGTAAATTAGACGCGGTCCGGAGCACGTTGCACCAAAAAACCGCGCGGTATTTGGTAGCGCGGTAGAGCGGAGGCGGCGTGTGTGGCCTATGCAGCAGTAATCAACAGTTGCAAAATCGCCTCCACCCCGCACCGCGCCGCGCCCGCTCTGTGTGTTTCAAGCTTTAAAGAGTTAAAAGAAAGCTCCTTAAAAAAAGGAAGAGCGGCTAAACCAAAACCCATATACAGCAATAAAGGTTTTGAATTAGAATTTGATCCGATAAATCAGCGTGTTTACAGTAGAGTACAGTCGGCACTTAAATCCCGTACCGCCCGCCACATGGCGCGCGCACCTGTTGTTGACCGAGCGCTGCACAAACAGTTGTTGTTTGCGCTCACCTGCGGTAAGGTAACGACTAACGACGCGCTTGTTAAGCGGTGTTTTTTTAAGCTGAGGGACTCTGATTTGAAGCCCGGCCTGGTTTATGGTCAGTTTTATTCGTTGGCGACTGTAGGGTTTCGATAAGTTCAGAATAATCCAAAGATCGGGTTGACTTTTATAATTTTACTACTCCTCAGTTTCAAGACCATTTATTTCTGCGCCGGTATTCTACTCAAATATCTGTAAATTGAGATGCTCTCTGTCTGCATCTGTCAAATTTTGACAGTTTTCATATAAATTGTTATTCACAAACCGATTCCTCCTTACCTCTCACCTCACACCTCACCCGTTTTTATATGAAAACAGTCAAAATTTGACAAATGACATTCGACAGTTTCTTTATAAAAACGGGTGAGGTGTGAGATGACAGGTGAGGACGTGTCGGGTTGTGAATAAGAGGGCTGAAGTCCAATGCGATTTGGTAACGGTATCACAAGGATCCCCACTTTCAAAATCATAATGCCAGATATTTAGGTATACATATGAGCGATATCCCAGCCTTTTACTGTCTATCAGACAAATGCAATCGCAGCCCTCAAATTCATATCGAGGTTACATAACACGTCCCTTCGGGTTGGAAATTAAATGATTTGGTCATAAGGAAGCGATTACGGATACAATTTGCAAGCAGTGCTCGAGCAAATGGAAGATTTATAGCTCCGACTGAAGTAATACCCGTGCCTGACTGTCAACCCTGGATAATACTTATAGATATAGAATAAATATTGTAGAAAGTTCATGACTGCGCTAAGTTTACAGTGCGTTTAGACTCATTGTTGGACAATACGAATTGTTCGCGTTTACGTCAGCAACTAAACTAACGGTATTCGCCCAATTCACGGAAACGTTCGTAAATATATGTTATATTTAATTCGCTACATTATTTAAGATGGATGTAAAATTTGCGAAGTTGTTGATGTTGGTGCACCCCAGTGGTGCGAAGGCCCTAAGCTCGCGCCACGTCTTTCTATCCTCGGCGACTCGGCTTTTGAAAGTCTTAGTGCAACCTAAATAAAACTAAAATTCATGTTTTCGGGACATCGTTAGTCTATCATAATTACGATATCTTTAAAGTTTCATTACTTGTAGACACTAACAATCAAAAACATTTTTAATTCAATCTGTATCCACATTCGCAGCGAGAAATGCGCTCCAACTTATTAGAGAAAATTTTCTTAATTTTTTTAAATTGGCCTTGGCCAGCATCTAGCCAGGGGGCAAAGATGAGGCGGACGATGAAGCGAAAAAACACAATTAAATTATTTTCATCGAAACTATCATTCTAGAGTGTTTTACTCCGCAATCTCCTGGGGGGTCAGCCGCCCACGCCGCGCAAACAGCGTGTGTTGACCGGCGCGTACGCAGCCTCTGCGCTATTTACAGAAACGTCATACCATCTCAATACATCCTCGTAATATACGCCTTTTTGTGTATTAACATGTCCTAATCCACCCAACATGACTGGCAGTTGACAGAGATCGTTAGAAATGCCTTGTTGACTGAACAGTTAAGTTTCAGGTTTTTGTATTTTGTAAACATTTTTAAAAACATACGAAGTCAATTTATAAATACTAGGTTACCAACGACGCATCTGCATGAATTACCGGTGTAGTATTCTTTTTTGGACTTGACGAAACAAAAATTATTATTTATGAGAAGCGGGTTTTCATTTTAAATGACGCACACTTATTATTAGGTTCATTAAATCAAAGCGAAAAGATTTTAATTAAAAGGCATGTTATAGTTTCTTTATCACTATAAAAATATATCAATATTCAAAACACGTTTCTCCTAATACAGCCGATAGGAATCTAAAATACCTGTATAGTTTTCGTCAAATAAAAATTAAATGCTATGAGCATATAAAATTAACCTTTGTGACGTCTCGCTCGGTGTCTAATGAGAGCGAAAATACATCCACAAACAGGACAGCCGAAGTCAATTCTTTGTTGACTAATCGTTTTCCGAAGAGGTCGGCCTGAGGTCTCGGTAATCGATTTGTTTTTTAAATCGATTTCAAACAAACGTCTTGTTTGCTGCCTGTCTCAAGTCCTTTGGCTCTGTTTACTTCGATTGTAGCGGTAATATTTTTTCGGCTTATTCTGTGATATGCTATGAAATTGAAAAGGTATTTGAACCATATAATAAATCTAATCAATCAGTGGAATACACCACCTACTTGTACTTCATAGATAAGTCTTTTTCACACAATTATCATTTCATTAGCCTCATTGATATGCGTGGATTATGCCTATTATTTTATAGCCCAACCATTTCATTGACTTAAATTGATAATTTTTCGGGTATAGGTACAATGGTACATATTCCTAAATATCCGCTAAAGTCTAAACGATATTCGCCATTCGCTTCGCGAAAATTGGGGAAATATCAAGTGTTGCCCTGCAAGCGAACCAACCATTTTTAGGGTTCCGTAGTCAACTAGGAACCCTTATAGTTTCGCCATGTCTGTCCGTCCGTCCGCGGATAATCTCGGTGACCGTTAGCACTAGAAAGCTGAAATTTGGTACTAATATGTATATCAATTACGCCGACAAAGTGGTAAAATAAAAAGAGGAAAAAAATATTTTATTAGGGTACCTCCCCTATACGTAAAGTGGGGAGTGTTTTTTTTTTCATTTTAACCCTAACGTGTGATATATTGTTAGATAGGTATTTAAAAATAAATAGGGGTTTACTAAAATCATTTTTTGATAATGTTAATACTTTCGGAAATAATCGCTCCAGAAGTAAAAAAAAATGTGTCCCCCCCCCTCTCTAACTTTTGAACCATAAGTTTTAAAAATATGAAAAAAATCTCAAAAGTAGAACTTTATAAAAACTTTGTAGGAAAATTATTTTGAACTTGATAGGTTGAATAGTTTTTGAAAAAATTACAAAAATAATTTCTGAACTAAGTTTGTAATTTAACCGTATAAACAGGTGTTTATTGTACCTGTCATTTCTACAAAATCACAATGAAATGACGTGCTTTTTAGGGTTTTGTGTTTCTGTACTTAATATGTCAACTTAATGTGACGGACGGAAAACTACGGAACCCTACACTGAGCGTGGCCCGACACGCTCTTGGCCGGTTATGATGAATTCGGTATACCAAATGATGAATTCGGTATACCCATTGTACAATTTTTTATTTCAAACTTTCCGTACATTGAAATTTTAACGAACACAGCTGACGATTACAGAGGGTTTGGTGCAACCCAGCCTTAGATTCAAAATTGGTAGACCACATACTTGGCTGACTGTACCTATGCTAAACATCAATCAATACAATACACACGTTCTATACGAGGCGACACGCAGTTGCGAACGGTACCAGTCAATAGGTCCGACCATTGAAGTCAGGCGCATGCGTACGGTACCTTGTTTGACGATGCCCATGACCTGTATGGGACTAAGTCGTAAGCGTGAGCGAAGCAAATCAAGGGTCAGACGCATGAGTGGTGGGTACAACGCCATAAGATAGAGCGAGATAGAATATAAAAATACTGGGATCTTATATCTCCTCCCGTATATTCTCTTATAGCTTCGTAACGCTTGCGCAGCTCACCACGCAGTAGGCTGGATGCGGTTGTATGCTGGTGCTTTGGAAAATACATCCGTCACTTTTGCACTCACGTAATTGTCAGAATACTAATCTAGGAAGCTGAACAATAATAATCTAGGACTCCTAGACAGGCATAACAAAAAATGCACGATAACTGCACGATATAACTGCTCGATACACAAACTTTTTTTTAACGCTGTGTAGAGTCCGCACTGTTGACTCGCTGATCTCGCTGTTGCCAAATAATGTTTTTAGAGAAATTATGTCCCAAATAATCATTTAAGACGTGCAAAGACTGTCATTACAATTCGGCACTTTTTGACTGGTCTATGGAATTTTATGGATTAGAAATGTGATTTCAATCCCCTCACAGAATAAGAATTTTTATTACACAGAGAATTGACCGCTAAGACATGGAATTTCCTGGCGGCGTCTGTATGTCCGATTAATTAAAACATTTTTATGACTAGACGCCGTAGATATTTCTGCGGACAATCTACGGACTTCATTAATGATCAAGGCCGGTATTACATTTCAAAATATGTCGAATTATCGGCATGCATCTTGCTCTTTAGATATGTGGTGAGTAAGGTCGGCAGAGTTCCCGTGGATCTGCATAACATACGAGTAAGTATTTAGCTGTCAAACACAGTGAATCCTGCGAGCGTATGATGGGTTGCCATTTTATCACTTATTGTCGTGGATAAGACGCCCGTCACTCCTACACTCGCATACTTGTCAAGACGTGACGAATGTCTTATCCACGACGATAAGCGATACAATTTTAACCATCATAGGCCCACTGAAGGCAAATAAAGAGCCGGCAATGCGCTTACGGTTTTTCTGGAGTCGCAAACGTCCATAGGCTACAGTGTCTGCTTACCTTAAGGCAGGCCGTAAGTTTGTTTGCCATCGTCGTTGTATAAAAAGTTATGACTCGCATCGGCGACTTTCTTAGTGCAAGTGTCCCAGGGATGCTTCCTTCTGTCAATTAGACGAATGGAATTGCGGCCTAGATACTTGACATCACTAATGCATCATCAATTCATCATCGTATCAGATTCCAAGCTACAACATATGACATATTACGGATTTTTAGGGTTCCGTACCCCAAGGGTAAAAACGGGACCCTGTTACTAAAACTTCGCTGTCCGTCCGTCCGTCCGTCCGTCTGTCACCAGGCTGTATCTCAAGAACAGTAATAGCTAGTTGAAATTTTCACAGGTTGTGTATTTCTGTTGCCACTATAACAAAAAATACTAAAAACCAAAAGAATTTTTGAAATCGGTCCACTAGTCTCCGAGTAATTGGTGAACATACATAAAAAAATATATATTCCGACGAATTCAGAACCTCCTCCTTTTTTGAAGTCTGTTAACAAAGTGTTTTTTTATCTTATGTTATGTTTCCACCGTGTATACCTGATGTGCTTTGCAAATTAATTTTCTTTACTTTATAATTATAGTGAAGACACATTACAAAATCAATCTCTGGATCTTGTGATTTACACAGCACAATGTCACACTGCGGTTCAGTCTGAACATTAGAAAACAATGTGCATGTAAAACCGCTTTGTAATACACTGTTGAACCTAGGGTTAATTCAGCGCTTTGAAACCGTCGGTTAAATTTAACTGTTGACTGTAACAATAAAGTTGTATGGAAAGACGTGAATTTTGGAACAAATCTTATTAAGATGTGTTTGTATACCAATCACACATAAAGCATTCGCAACGGCCTGGTGAGGCTTATTTTACAAAATTACAAAACAAATATAACATACTAACTTTTGCCCGCGACTTCGACTGCTTGAAATTCATTTATAAAATTTCGTGTCTTTCTTGCCCCCTTGAGGGATTATTTCCGGGATAAAAGCTATCAATGACCTTTCCCAGGACTCGAACGATGTCTAAACAAAATTTCATCTAAATCGCGGACACAGAGAGAGGCAGGAGTAACAGACGGACAGACACACTTTTGCATTTATAATATTAGTATGGATATGGATTATCAAAACAAGTAGGTTTCTTAAAAAGACAGGTACCGCCTTTTAGCAATCGGCTCCTAGACTATACGGTAAAACTGATAACGGTCCGCATTTCCTCTCATTATAAAGTCAGGTGACCCGAACGCTTTCGGCCGCCATCGGTCATCATCGGTGATCACTTCCGTCAACAAATATTTGATTTCAAATTTGGAACACAAATTGCGATGGCCGTTAAAAGTGGCGCCACAAGCGTATACGGCCGTAAACTATTAAGGAAATGTATATTTATCGTTCACCGGAATGTTTATTTTTGGGAAATGTTTAGGCGTTTTATGTGGCACGTTTTGCTAAGAAAACATTTTAAGTATATTGATAATGATAACCAAATTCTAGCCAAACAGTTGCTTTAACTTACAATTTATTATACGCCCTTGAAAGGTAAATCATGATATGTTATACTATTATAATATAATATGATAATATGATATGTTATACTATTATAATATAATAGTATAACATAATTATGTGATCATGATTTATAGCGTTTTAAACTACACCTACAATTTGATACACATTACCATACATTTAAACACAGTTTATCATATCAAACATAACTATTAGTCAAACGCTTTAATCTGATATGGTTAACTACATCAAAATGATCATATCAAATACTCGTCCCATAGAAATAGTAAAAAATGGCCTATTTTCATGTAGGCGATATCCCACAAAGAGATATCATTATACCACTTTAGTGTACCCAAAAACGTCATTTTGACATAATTTCTCCATTATATATGCGTGGTTATGACGTTACTCTATACATGGTCATACAATACGTTGTTGTCAAAGTCAGTTTGATTTTAATGGCGTAATCATAATAGTTCCGTGAAAGGTTTTGGTTAACCGGTAGCTTGTAGCCTTTTTATGGCATGGATTATGTCATTAATCTTTATGTTAATGTTATTTCATTTTAATAAATGTTTTGAAGATGATACAGAAAGATTAACATTTTATCGTATTTCTTAAAGAACATCATATATGTATGTAACTACGATCTGTAGTGTAGGTTATAAATATAAGTATTTGTAAATATAATAATAGAATATATTGCACTGAACTAAAATAATGACCACTTAAGGAGTTCTATCGCCGATATAAATCATTTGCTCTTTCCGACATCCACGCTTTGCTAGAAAGAGATGAAGTCTACTTTAAACGACATACGGCCAGGTGCCAGCTGAGTCTGTTTAATTTGACAGTTCAATATATTTATACGTAATTTGTTTGTAGACAACGGTAGCATGTGTTTCACGGTGCATCTACTACAATGCAGCCACGAATGTTAGGCTGTATGACATGCCTGACAAGCGGGCTAATTTGTGATTACTAGAGCTGTTTTTGACATAAATAATAACTATTTTTCTCATCATGCCGAAGGACGTCCACAGACATAGGCCTCCCCCAAATACTTCCACAATAATAAATATAATAAAATATTGGGGGACAATCTTACACAAATCGACCTAGTCCCAAACTAAGCAAAGCTTGTACTATGGGTACTAGACGACGATATACATACTTATATAGATAAATACATACTTAAATACATAGAGAACATCATCACCCAAGAACAAAATCCGTGCTAAATGCACAAATAATGCCCTGGCCGGGATTCGAACCCGGGACCTCTAGCTTCGGAGGCAGTGTCACTACCAACTAGGCTAAACAGGTCGTCGCACAATGACCGGTCCTGACGACCTCCCGGTCCGGTCGGACTATTTTTCTACTAAAGCATTTAAACAATACACTTTTTGTACAAATGCAAGTATATCTATACCATAGACAAGTCATTATACGACTGGTGGGAGATTCAAAATAGATTTCCATAGATTATTAAACGACTGCTTTTTTTTAATTAAGAGGAACACGTCAATGCCCGTATTCTGTCACAATATCGATGTTTAATTTAAATCAAATTATTTTCTTAGAAAAAATATTGTATGCAACGTTACATAATTAAGTCTTAAAATACTCGAATCTCTAATAATACTATTTGTAATTGACAGTAGATAAGCAGCAGCTAGATTATATACTCTGGTGTTATAATTTCTTTACTCTATTGAGCTAAATGAGTGTTAAATAACATTGAGAGGTAAAATAACGGAACCAAACATTAATATACAGGGTGTTTTTATTGGATTCCGTTAATAATCTTCTCTAAGACTCTTGTACCCTAACTCGTACCATTTCGAAGATATTCAAGTATTCATATTCGTTAATTAACACCCCTAGTATAGTATAAAAGATCCTTAACAATTAAACAATGTGGCTGGGCGTGTCATTCGAATTCCGAATTGTCATACTTGACATTAACTTTTGCTTAGCTCTACGTTAACTATTAAGGCCGTTTTCCATTCACCCTTGGTGATATAATTATATTGTACAAAGAAGAAAAAAATCTTGAATTTTGAAAAACTAAATACCTATGCTACGTCCTTTCTATGGCTATACACGGCTTAAGCTTGAAATCAATAAAAACACTCTGTATAATTATGTCAAAAATTATATAGGCACTCTCTGATGAAATGATGAGAATAAAAAGAAAATGGTCTATGCTTAAAACATGCAACTAACCGGTTTTTTTTGTAGGTAAAGCTAGTTTTATTCATGTAAATTGAACACAACATAAAAGCAACAAATGCTACTCGTAATTGCATCTGATTCTAGTGTAGAAAATCCAGTTTATGTTTCAACCTGACAGCTAGGTAAGGTATCATATCATTTAACATTTATGAGTCTAATTGACACCACTTGACGTACGGGGAAATAAAGACTCGATTGAATTCAGTTTTAAATTCTCTTTTAAAATGATCGTGTTTAGAAATTTATGTTCTACCTACAATACCTAATTACCTACTTAAGTACCTAATAGTAAATACACGTTGTTTTAAATGATAAATTGAAAATTTAAATTGCAATTCACTTCTAAAGATTAATCGGAATCAGTTTATGAAAACTCTATAGTTACTATTACATTTACCTAAGTATAATACATATAATATTTAATTTCGTTTCATTGATTTCTCATGGACTTCATCATCAGGTCGGAAAAAAGCCAATTAAAAAAAGAACAGTCAAAGGCAGGTTTCCAAATAGTTAAATATATTCATCAAAATTTATCAATAATGAGATTTAAGGTAACGTTAAAATTAGTTGTAATATAAAATCCATTTAATTTTTTAACAAGTTTGTAAAAAGTTACTCATAGATAGACTAGACTTAACGAATTAAATCTTAATATTTCAATCAATTTATGTGTAAGTATATGCGTATCTACTTAATTAGTGGTCAGGCAAACCAGAGAGGCGGGTTCGATTATCTTGTCAGATCACGATAATTGTTATCTGTATCAAACATTTTCAAGGCGGTTTTGCGGTATATCGAACGCGGTCCGGGGTACGTTGCACCAAAAAACCGCGCGGTATTCGGTATCGCGGTACAGCGGAGGCGGCGTGCGTGTGTTAAATATGGAGCGTAATCGACATTCGACAGTTTCGGAAAGATCAAACATGCAAAGCCGCCTGCGCCCCGCACCGCAACGCGCGCAAAATATGAGTGCATATAACTTGCTCAAAAATATGTCCTAATATGATATATGTGTAAATATGTCCTTATGTCGGCGGATTAAGGTTGCGTTGCGTATTCATGAGAGGATTAAATCGATACGTATTTTTGCAGTTGACCGTACAACCCACCCTAACTCTAGGTTTGTTATAATGTATGGACAATTGTAGGTGACAAGGTGAGCCGAGCTATAAAAATAAAGTTGACATCGTAGAGGAAGTGCCGTTTCTGGTATTGCGAGCATTTATTAATTGGGACTTTTATGACAATTCTGGTTTGTACCTACCATTTAATGTCAGGGTTAAGCGTGATAAAAAACAGTTCGCATAAAATATGAGTTTATTTTTAGAATATGAATGTAATTTTTAATCCCAATCAGTTGTTTGCTAGCATTACAGGTTCATAAAAAATGGCATAGTTAAAGATAAGATAATATTATCATGTACATACGTTTACGCTATCTAATTTGCGACCCAGTTTCGCTAAAAAAATATTGAATTTCTTTACAGTTTGACTGGACTTTAAGGGCGTCCCAAATTAATGTTCTTGACTGCATCTTCCAAACAAAACTGAAACTATCGTTAATTGAAACGAAGTAGTATCAGAACAACAAAGCACATTTTCTCGAGTTACCGAAACAAATACTACCAATTTGTCAAAAAACATGATTTTTATTTCTATACCACGTCGGTGGCAAACAAGCTTACGGCCCGCCTGATGGTAAGCCGTCACCGCAGCCTATGGATGCCTGCAACTCCTAGGGGTGTCACATGCGCGTTGCCGACCCTTTAAGAATTTATACACTCCTTTCTTGAAGAATATACTGTAGTCCGAAGCAACCCATTGTATAAGCGATAGAACACGCACAAAGACGCAAAATTTCTCCTTAAACTCAACGGCTCAATATCGCTCGTGAGCTTGGGATCGTCCACGATTCGCACAGCACGTCTCTGAAGCGAGTCAAAAGGCCGAAGCTGGTATCCAGTTGCTCCCGCCCAGAGGTGACAGCAATACTCCATATGGGGACGGACTTGCGACTTGTATAATAGAAGTCTCTGCCCCGGGGTGAAGTATCGCTTCGCTCTATTGAGCACACCTAGCTTTTAAATTATTGCTGTATTCACTTCACAAGAAAAAGAACTTTCCGTAGATTATTTTCAGTGTGTTCTCCAGGATATCAGATAAAAAAAAAATATCTTTATTTCAGATTATTGAGAATCCATAAAATGTTGTTAGTATCCTTCGTTAAAGCTACATGTTAGTACATTACATGTTAGTATTTTGTCTCGCTCTCCTTAACTTGTTTCTACCTACAGTAAGTACCTACTGACAGTTGACATGACAAAATTGTCGGTCCCATTAAATCACGGTAATATAAATTCTTCAAAACCATCTTGATTAATTTAAACATGTATGTAGCTTGAAAACCAAATTAACTGCTTGCTCAATTACCAATTTCTCTTAACACGTTTTATATCGCCGATTACGGTTCAGAAACGCACCGCACACCCTGAAAGTATGTAGCGAACTTATAATATAAGACATGGCGTCTAAGCTCTTTTTACTCTTAATTCTACAAAAAGTTAATACATTGGAGTACTATAAGGTGTAACCGGTGAAAGCGATATATCTCTTGCACGGATGGTCGCAAATGTCTGTAATGTCATAGCTGTCACCATTTGTCACCATCCTCGGAGTAATGCGGTATTTGACAAATTTCACACGTACCGATGTATCTGGCAACCGATCTGCGAATAACTTAAAAATGTATGCGAAATGTACTGAATCCTTCATTCAGATAACACTAAAGGAGAACACTCATTGCATATCCTTTAAATATCAGATGAGATTGATTTAAAGAAAATAAACATATTTTTTCTTACCTAATCTGCCTTGAAAGTCACAATTTCTTTTAGATTTATGTCGTTATCCGTCCCAAAAATCACACTGATTACAACATTGATATCAACTCAAAAATCACAATACATATAGATTCCATTATCTATTCTTGAACCCAGAAAACTTATCTATTACAACAAAAAGAAAACATCGCATTTGTTTTTTTACTATTCCGTTAAAACTACTGATAGCCGAATAAAAACATTTAAATCTGGTACAAAATAGATGTCATATCACCTGCCAAATGAACGCTTTTAATCACCTCTTATTGTTGGCTAAAATAGGACAGCCAACGTGATCACTATAAAAGAGAGGACCAGTACAGTCCAAGAAAGTATACTCTACCTCATCATTACTTACCACCAGGTGAGATAGTCGTCAATTGCTTACCTATTTTACCTATTTTTTTATATAAAAAAGTACTTAGTCCACCACTTTCGAACCTAATTATATACCGACAAGTATTGGCTATGTGCACGTCTAAAACGTCAAACGTCAAAGGTCCCGAGACAATGTCAAAATTTAGAGATGTCAAATAATGACACATGAATATTTTATTTACTTTAGTAAACGAGAAAGACCCCGTATTGGAAATATTACTGAAATAAATAAGAGAATAAATAAATACATACAAACGAAACGAATCGTAGGAAACCATTAAGAAACCAATAGAAAACGTGAAAGTAAATTTGACAGTGGTCCCCGGTAAGTACACATTTCTGCCATGGTGTGCGCTACGATCGCCTAGCTTACCCCCACCACCTACTTCGCACATAGCCAATAGGGTCGAAAAGTGGTGAACTTCTTCATTACCTGACTGTACCTTAATACATTGGGAGATTTGGGCCCTATTTAAAAAAAAGTTACAATATGACAAGTCTAAACCGCACGCCAAACGCCGTGTTGCCAGTTTACGCTTTTAAAATGACTTGAGACTAACCACCAAATATAATTTGTTTTATTCCACATGTTTGCATACCGCGGCCAATTCTCCACTGGACTTTATCACGGGACACTGTCACGGCCTCACATTAATCCGCTAGATGGCGGTGAGATTGCCGAAAGAATCGCGCCTGTGTCAAAAGAGCCGCGATGCGTATCGCGCGGGTCGTGATCTTTCGCGGCATTATTTGATTCTAAAGTAACATAACCTCGAAATAGCTTTCTCTGATAATTATGAGTAAACGAGTCTAAGCACGAAGGGAATGGAAGACTTTAACGGATATTACTGGGAGCGACGTTTTAGGAAAACTTAATTCATACATGATACATGTATACATGTGCGCCCTAAGTAACTATATTTACTGTAAATTTAGGGAAAGTAATTTTTTGGATTGAAAAGTAGATATCACAATAGTAAATAAATAGTTAAAAGGAATATTTTCTGACAGAATTTTAACATATTATAATAATGAATGAGAGTGTGGCTTGCATACTAAGTGGGGCGATTTTTAGCGTTCTTGTTCATATTTTTTTTTTATAATTATGTTGTGTTTTGAAGTTATTAAATCTATTTTTTTTCTTTCTTTATTTTAAAGGGTAGCGCTTACGCCCTTAAGCAAAATATAAAAAAATTATTATGAAATACTTTGAGAATTCTGCTGGTTCAAATGTGTTAATCTATACATTTTTTAAAGGCGGTTTTCTGTTGTTGCAGGTGAAGGAGGGGGCGGCGGGGCGCGGCGCTGCGCGCGCGATGCCGCGTCGCCCGCGCACGCGCCCGCGCCGGCGCCGGCGCACGTCAAGATCGAGCGGCTCAGCCCCCACGACTCCACCGCCTCCAGGTTCGCTATTCATAGTCTATTTTTTTATACGACAGTCGCAAGCTTACAAACTGCATAATGGTAAGCCAGACCACCTCCAGTAACCAATTTAGGCACAAGCTATTTTTTTTTAAAACGGTGGTAGCACACAAACTTACGGCCTGCCTGATGGTAAGCGGACACCGTAGTCCATGGACGCTTGGGATTCCAGAAAAATTACAAGCGTGTTATTGTCTTTGTTCTTATCTGTATCTTGGCACACCTCACCGCTTACCACTTTTTTGTGGAGAAACCCTGTGAATCAGGTATCCAGTCGCCGGAGGAGGACTGTGTTATGCGGTAATCGCTAAATTATGCGCAGTGGCCTCTCTTTAGTCACATTTTACAACGGGCGGGGGAGATCGAAGGCTTATTCATATCCAAACGTAAATTGCACTGCTCTCCGCTAAATTATAAGTCCGTTTTACTCTGGTTTATCTCAGACATCATGTCCATAAGCGTTGTGAATACCTGCTAAGTTACATTACCCACTTCTACAATGATGCCTATCTAGACGAGTGTTACCCTGCGGACCTAAGGCCAATTAGGTTTGTACGCCTTCGGAAACGCAGTCTAGAACGGTTAGCTCTCTTGCCAAGCCACTATAAAAGCAAATTAAGTTGTCTTGATACTACCCACTACCTACGCCATATTGCCTACTATAAAAATAATTATATAAGCTGCTTCTGATATTACAAACACGCCATGCAACATCTAATAGTCCGTACATTAGTCGACTACCCCGAATTCCGTGCCATACAAAATTTAAGCACGAAGACATTTCATCAAAATCATCATCATATCCGCCGAAGGACGACCACTGCTGGAGATAGGCCTGGGACCAAAGAGTGCCGCAAATTACCACTCCTGCGCCACTCGCATCCAGCGGACTCCGCAACCTTTACTGTCATGGCTCCAACAACTGAAGCAATTCAAGCTTTAGCAAGGATTCTGTTGTCAACAGATCCCGCAGCGTGACGCCATCGACGTCATCGTACCCGGGCACGCCGCCGGAGCGCGGAAGCCCGCACGCGCCGCCGCCGCACCCGCCGCGCAACTACTCTGACATCATGCGCTCCCTCGCCGCGCGGTACAATAGCCCGCCTAATGAGTAAGTACCACCACCTCATCGCAACGTGATGTCATCATACCGGGGCACGCCGCCGCACCCGCCCCTACCTATATATATACCATATATGCTCTATAATACCTCTGTCACAAATTCGCTTCTGAAGTCAATATAGCTCATCTATGTGAGCGTAGCCACTCCACCCTAGCTACAGTATTTTATATCAACCATAGTACTCGCCATGCATTTCCCTCTAAATTAAATTCAAGTCCTTGTTCACACTGTGTCACAATGGTACCTATAGCCTTGTAGTACCTTCCCGCATCGTCCTCAGTATCCTCTTAATCTTCTTTTACCAAACGGTTGCTCAAAAGCCTAACCATAGAGTAATAAAATCGCACTACTGACTAGAAGTGCTAGAAGCAAAAGTTGTTAGATCTGGTTTATGTGTCTGATCAATAGCATAGCACCCAGCTGGCAGCAATTTCCGACACCATGTATGATTGCAACAGCTGGCACAATGGATGTGAACTAGCTTTGAATATAGCCCGACCAGCCCCACTTAATTCTGGCTAGTGTGGTATTAAAATGTCTTTAAGAAATATTTCGAGAGCGGATGAAACATAAATAACTGTAATGTAACTCGTTAAATTTTTACAACTTTCGCAGAATGTGTCTCATTCAATAACACCTTGTCTTAATATATACAGCCAAGAATTATTAATTAAAAACAAATGTTTTAAAGCCCATTCCAAAGCTAAAGTACCTAAAATAGCGACAACCATTACGAGGCGGTACTTCTTTAGAAATGCGTCATTTGAACATTTACGTAGTCATTTTGTAGGTAGCACTAAAGCCCCAATCAAAATAATTAGAAACCAATATGTATAATATCTTTTCATGTCAATAAAACTTCAGCAAGTTAAAAGCTTTAAGTTATACGGGAATTTTACAGTCCACTTACAGATAAGCACGTAGTTAGTAATAATGGCGCGTGCCGTGAACTGACTCACGTCTTTTGAATTCAACAATTAAGAGAATAGCACTTTGATTCAACTTATTTTGTCATCATTTCATTTATGATAATGAAGAATGAAGTAATAAATAAGTTCAGTACTTTTATTTGGAAACGCCACAAGTAATATTTCTTAGCTTATCAATATCATTTTAAGGAAGGTTGTATCATATATAGTTTACTTCAGTGACATGCAGTATATATTTTCCTCCCTATTACCTAGAAACAAGCCCTTCCTTTCGGCTTTGCCGTCGTCGGGTAAAAATTGTCAACCGTATAATCAAATATCTTCTTTCTACAAATTAATTAAAACAGTCAAAGGTTGACATTTTAAAACTAAACTAACCGATTATAATTCTCCGGATAAGCCATCTATAACTGACATTATGAAGTTTATCTAGACATAACAGAAAGGAAACACTCGATCATTTCAAGCAACCCATTTCCGATTTACTCTCGACATTTCACACGGCGTGTCACAACACTACGACGGTTCACCGACCGGCTAGTGATGCCCAAGCCAATTAGCATATTAATCGATTCGATAACTTACGTTTAGTCGACAAATTTACATGATTCGTGAGAACCGATGCTCTCCGCGTGAACTTATGTTATATTAATGAATTGCTCATGTTTCGGGGGTCGGCGACCTTTGTCAATATTAATTATTATGAATCAATAAGTTGTCTCGCGTCTAGATTAGTTAAGTATGCGGAATGCAACTAATTTGTCGTTAGAATTCTGTTTTGTTGAATTTAATATTTAAGTTTTTGTATCATAAATCCCTCGTTAATATTTAAATTTGATTAAATGTATTCATACTTTTGTTTATAGGATTCTTGTGCTGTGATGACCAAATATTTACATATATATTCAGAGTTCAAGTTACGCGTACCCTGCGGCCAACCTCATAATTAAATAGCAACAGTAGTAAACTTGTCAACTGCATACTTTTACATACTAATGCCTGAGTATACCTAAATATATCATATTGTGTCTTATGTTCTGTACCTATCTTCTTTTACTGAGCTGTGTAATAATAGTACATTACGATACAAGTGCGGAGAATAGGACATTCGCAACGAGTGGTGATAAATTAAAACACGACCGAAGAGAGTGTTTTAAATCGACACGAGTTGCAAATTTCCTATTCGCACGTGTATTGTACAACGTTTTACAGTACATATGGCTCTTTAAAGTTTCGACATATGCCCGTAATCTGCTAATTACTGCACTCGTGCGGTAAGTAGCACCATATGTACCTACTGTAAAGAGTATTTAATTTATTTGAAATTGTATTGTTATTGTAGGTATATCATGCTGGAATAAGTAGGTTAAGTAAATAATAAAAGGTTACATCTAAATTGTGTAGCCTAAAATATTAATTTGTGTACCAAGAACATGTATACAAGAATATTGAACTACCATAATATAAATAAAATTAAAACTAACTTAAATATAAGACTGGCCCTTCAGGCATTGTACCGAGGATGCTGGAAGGACTAATAATAATAATAAATATGCTTTATTGCACCACACAAGAGAACAATGTTACACAAAAAACATACTATTATGGACTAAATAAATTTACAAACAACTAGTACGCAAACTCAATTTTATTCTTGGTCAGTTGAATTGACAATAAATCATTATAGGTAGCATCACCTATTGAGAGACGAAGCATTTCGGTTCATCACATAGCAGCGACCAAAATTTATGGCGGTAATTCAGCCAGATCACAGAAGTCAAATTAACTTCACATTTTTTAAATCCACTCAGTTGATAATGTCACTAGATCGATTTGTCCTAATTTGTGAAAAAAAAACCCTATGATCACAAAAATTAAAGGCAACTTTTGTTACAGCTACTTCCACCGCATGAACGGGTTCGGTGCGGAGCGTGCGCCGGCGCAAGAGGCGACAGACGCCCCGCTCGGCGGGCTGTTCACGAAGCTCGCCAAGCAACAGGGCGGCCCGCCGCGGCTTCCCGCCTTCCCCGTCATGCTGGATATGAGCTCCACTAAGGTACATCACTATTAAGACCGCGCAGTACGTTCGGTTCTTCATACAAACGTATTTATGCTCTTATTTTAAAACGCCATGCTAGAATAACATGAAACTTTGTATGCACAATGGGATCCGGCATATCTAGGTCGGATCATAGTTTCTGTTGCTTGAAATTATAATGGAGAAAAAATACAGCGATTATTAAGGTTTTCATACAAGCCGTAAAAAACTCAAAAAGCCGCTGTATTTTTTTTTTTACAATTTCTAGCAACAGAAACTGTGATCCGACCTAGATATGCCGGATCCCATTGTGTATACAAATTTTCATGTTATTCTAGCATGGCGTTTTAAAATGAGAGCATAAATACGTTTGTATGGAGAACCGATCCACACCAATCGTACTGCGCCCTCTTAACTATACAACCGAGTCCAGTGTTTTTTCTACTGCCAGAGTTTCTTCATTAGAGTAACTACTAAAAATTGTTAGATCCACGAAGCCGTGCCCTTACGGTCTACTTACTCTATGACCACCTATCTAATCTATGTACTACCTACTCTGATACGATAAAAAATCCCCGTGGATTGAACTTTGTAGATTTCTTCATATATGGGTATGTTCGGGTACGTTGTCTCTTGTCACATAAGAATAATATACTTTTCTACTACTTTTTAAATACCATTGTTTCTTTACATAATGATATTAATGATCCTACATATACGTCTTCCAATACAAGAACTAATAGACACTCGGTAGTCGAGCATAAAAATAACTCTTATGAGTATAACTACATTCATCCTCATTAAATTCATAAATCGAATAGTAGATCTGTCTTGTTACGTTTTTTTCGACCAATTTAACCCAAAATATTGCTGCGTTTTGACCAAATTATTCACATAATAGTCCCAATTAAGTACAAAAAGTTCCTCAAATTGTGTTTCAGGAGGAAGCGCATTGCGTGCGTAGTTGGCGGTTAGAGACAGGATGTCGATGATCTAAATAAATAATCAGTACAGTCGCCGTCTATTAATTTATAAAAAAGAGTAGCCAAGATATTTGATTCACTAGAGCACCACGAGTAATCGAACCATGTCACATAATTGCGATTAACCTCTTTCTACGTAAAATGTAAAAAAAACAAGGCATTTTTTATCGTAAAATCAAAAATACCCGCAACATTAACGTCCGTGTATTAGGTAATCCTCGTTACTTAAGAAGCCACTGCCCCTATGAAATCATTTACGGTCAGCTGGGTTTTAATTTCAAAAGCACGATATAAATTCATTTTAATTATTATACCCGTACTCACTGACCTTCCTGTTTTAATTACTGCTTTACCCTGTTTCATAGTTCACGGTTGTGATTAAAATATCTCGGGCATCGTAAAATTCATAAGGTTCTATCGCGGCTAGAATCTAGCGAGCGCCCGTTTATGTTAATTAGAAGCTCTTTAAAATCATAATGCGCGGCGAGTAGCACGCTTCCTTTCCAGTAATAATGAAGGCAATTAAATCTGATAAGGCTCATGACCTTTACACTTCCTTGGAGTGCAGATAACGTGGAAAGAGTGTTAATTGCGAGGGTATAGGCGCGCGCCGGTAGGGGAATGGCGGCGGCGGCGCGGGCGCCCCGCCCCGGCGCGCGCGCACTCAACTCTCCACTGTAAAAGGAACTGGAGCTGCACTAATTGGTGCTGGCACGCGCCGAGCGCCCGCGACACGCTAGTGATGTACTGATGGGATGTGAAATCAAACCGCCGCTCGACTTTTAAATTAGATGACTTTTTACACACGAGTGCAGTAAGCACGCGGATATTGCAGCGTTAAAATTGTTACAGTTATGAATCCAACTTTCTAATAAAAAAAACGTAATGATACAAAATGGGCGTTATTATATTTGTCTCAATCGTCAGCGTGTCTTTATGACACGAGCGGATTACCCCTTTCGAGTTGGAGATACTTTATTACTGGGTAATGATTATATTGCTCACATGTTGCAATGAGGGCCACAATAAAGCTGTTTTCCGAGGCAATTAGCCGTTGAATCAGGGTTGCGTCACGATCTTCCGCTGCTGATTCAAATTAGCTTGAACAATCAATTAAGGTGGATTCTATTATGGTTACGGGGATCGCCCACAGCGTTGATCGGTAACAAACGATTAGCCTTAGTTACTCATGCGGATCCTTGACATGTTACTTAAACAAAGCGAAATATTCCGTTTTGTTTAAGTTTCAATTAATGCCACGGTTTTAACAAGCTATTCTTTTTAAGACAGCGGGAGCGAAGGGTATATAAATCTCGACATCTGTTTCACCGCCGTCGCACGCGTTCATTTCACGCCGCGCGCGTCTGAATTTTATACGAAATTAGAACGCATGAGCCTTTTTTAGTGAGCAATTAAAAAAGATAGATTGCAATTTGACCCGCGGGTAGCTAGCGTGACGGGTGGGTACGTTATTATGATGAATGCTCGCGCTCTCGATCAGATAACGGCTCACCTTTCATGTTTGCTCAGAGCTCAACGGCTCAGTACTCCGTGCCGTATGCCATCTGACCAGCTGGGCACTCAACGATGGATCAAACCGAGGTCGACGACACGCTCTTTGTCTTAATTTATCAAATTAAAGAAAGTTGAGTTTCGCTACCTGATTTTTTGAGGCAGTTATGAAACGACTTTATCAGGGTTTTAAAGACAGTTGCGGTTTCAAAAATAAATCATACTACCTATTGCAGAGTCGCGTTACAAAGTCAATGTCTGTCATTACATATGCTCGGTGAAAAGTGGCAACAGTTTTTAGCTACTTGTTATGCTTAGAGATAAATAATTTATGTATTCTCATTAGAATTTGGTCTTGAAATATTAATATTATTATAAATTTATGTATGAACTAGATTAACACTTCAACTCATCTACATGCAATTTAGTTTTTTGTTATACCTCATCGTTGACAAACAAGCGTTCGGCCCGCCCGTTGGTAAGCGGTCACCGCAGCCTATGGACGCCTGCAACCCCAGTTGTTATGAATGTAAAAAATATATTTTATATTTATAATTATTAAACTGAAATAAATGTATAAAGAAAGATGAAGGAAGGGTTCGGTAAGAAAAATAAAGTAGATACATCTTGTTTAACATTTTCCTCTTTCCACAGACTCTGCTAGCGATTTCCCGTGTGGGTCGCGGGAGGAGTTAGGATTTATTTTATTTTAATTTGGCTCTGCAGCTAGCCAACGACTAAGTAACAACTATCATCAAAGTCAAAATATCGATTCCCCGAGTGAGTGGCGGGGTAAATCTAGGTCTCTGCAATGCTCTACTAACATCGAAAAAAATCCACAGACGCTGCTAGCGATTTCCCGTGTGGGACGCGGCGGGCGCTCGCGTCGCAAACGCACCGGCACCGTGCCGGAGCACTCTCCGTTGGATCTGTCGGCGGCGGGCGAGAGCGCTGCCAAACGAGCACGTCTCTCCGCCAGTCCCAGCACTAGGAGTGACAGCGACGAGAGGGACCGGGGATCTAATGATGGTAAGACATTTTATATGAACACTGCTTCTAAGTGAGGTGCCGCTGTAAATTCACTATTTAAGTAAGGCTATACGAGAGAAGTATCATGGGTGCTCATGCTCAATTTATTTATATGGACACTGCTTCAGAGAGTGAGTGAGATTCCGCTCGAATATCGCGATATCGAGCGATATCAGGTATGAGAGCGGGTTCTTTTGCTCTACAGCAGTCGGCTGACTACGTTTGTCTTAGTACATTGACAGGGTAAATTACTCATAGAACTAGTTTCTGACAATAGTTGGGGACAAGGTAAGAAATAAATTGTTAATAGACACTGCTTCCAAGCGAGATTCTGCTCCCAATTGAGGGTTTATGTTTATGGCTGTAAACGTGAAAGGTATCATGGATGCTCAATCACGAGAGCTATATCAGATATCCAATGCATGAAGAGCGGGTTCTGCTGATCCACACCGGAGCACCGGACTGACTGCGTTCGTCGTACATTGAAAGGATGAATTAAAACTAGTTTCTGACAATATTCGAGGGTATTGGCATTCCAAATTGATGGTGAAATTCATTACACAACAGACTAGGGGGTGGCAAACGTCTTTTATACGATACTGAATATCACGTATGAATCGAGTTCTAACTACAATACAGAAATAAAAACTATAATAGTTGTGATAACATTTGACAAGTTGACACGCATCAATTATTAGATTTCCCTTTGGCAAAGCAATTATTAGGTAGTTAAATGTTTTTGTCTTTTTATAGACAGCGAAAATTCTTGTTAAGAGATCTAATGCTTACGAGTACATTACACATACTCAACATATACTATAATTAGCGCTCTTAAAATATTGCTACATTGTTTTAAAAAAGAACGCAAGATAAACAAAGGCCTCGAACGGTTGCATTACCTGTTACTCATTTCAGATTTCGCTGATATAATCGTAATTTTAATTGTATTTAACTAGATAACGAGAAGGAAATTACCACTGAACATTGTTTTAAGCTAAGATTACATCTAGGTTACATTACAACTATGGCACCAGCTGACAAAAATCTTGTAAAGACTTATCGAGGCCAGTCTCTAGGTCCAGCCTACTTTAGAAAATAAGAAAAAAACCTACTTTAGAAAATATGAAAGAAAAGAGGTTTTATTACGGTATCGTATTCGACGAAATAGGAATAGGGAAGAGCCTAATCAGAGATTAAACGTCAAAATAGTAGTAGGAACCAGTATTCTTGGAATACCTTATTATTTAATCAAATGTTATAACAAAATTATTACATATGACTGATCAAATAAGAACATTTTACTCAACCATTAATCCTTAAAATTTCGAATGCCAATCCCTGACTGAGATTTTATTTCGATTTGCTCATATCGGGCCTAAGTAGCCCTACACAGACCGTCGCTTACCATCAGGTGAGATATCAGTCAAACGCCAGCCTATATCCAAAACAAATAATACTGCCGCTGCAAGAAAAACCTAAAAGCAGTAGTTACCTACAGTATTAATATTAAATAATGGTTTTTAGATTAGCGGTTGAATATTTGATTATAACGTTCTTTCCACGTGCCGAACTCAAAACAACTCAACATTCCATTATGATTCATCCAAATTTCGAACCAATATTTCTTACACATTTAGTAGGCAATCCACTAAATGCAGCATTCAATTAGTCTTAATACGCGACGGCGTTTTTGAAAAGCAATTATTTTTTCAATATCGTTAATTGCTGCTACCGAAAACTAAATGTCTTCACGTTGATATTAATTACTATGAAATATGGGTACGATCGTGTGATGAGGTTTGGTGGTGTTATTTGGTAAATGGGTTATAACGTTGTTATGTTTTAAAATTTTAATCGAACTGGATTGTCCCGCAGGTCCATTAAAATAGAAGCATGTTATTTAATAATATTTTGAGATCTGCCAACGTTTTCCTTTGCGTATCAACACAGTTTCTAAAAATATATATTTTATTTTTTAGTTTTTTTCAGTTTATTTTACGAATAATTCCTCTTTATCTCTCTTTCTGTAGTTTTATAAAAAATTAAAATCCTTTTATGCACAATAAAACTGAATAAATAAATATTTCGGAACTGTCAATACCAAAACTTACTACCTAATTAACAATCAAAACCAATCTTAAGATTTAATTTGATCAATAAAATTGCCGTCTTAAAGCAGCTTTATTTCTCGTTTTGGGTTTCAAATCCTAGCATAATCGTCTATTAACCGTCAACACTTTTTTTTGTTCAGAGCGGAGTGAGGCGCGAGACTGCCTGTGCGCGGAGGCTCGCGCGCGCCTTTCAGCTTGGACGGTTGATGACGTTTGCGAGTTCGTCACATCCATCGATATCTGCGCAGAATACGCAATGGTAAGTGCACATCACTATTACACAAAAGACAACTACATTGTCTCGGCTATGTTACAGAACAAGGATGGGTGGCTTCAAACCGTACGTAATCGTAAGCGCTGACGACATGCGTCTAACAATGACAAGAGTGAATAGGCTATTACTGAACCAGCGAGCAACATCTTAGGCCTTGTCATCGCTTTCCATCAGGTGAGAATAAGGCCAATCGCTGGTCAGTCAATAATTTAAAAAAAAAACACTAGCGAAAAAACCTCGTAGTGTTTTTTTTTAAATTATAGACTTAGTGTTACATATAGATTGTTTTACTTTTCCATCGACTTATAAACTTGAAATTTGGTGATAGTATTTATCATTACATATATTTTATCGACAAATAAGTACCAATATAAAAATCACATTTGTTTTTTAGTTGTGCGGAACCCTCGGTACGTGAGTCCTACTCGCCCTTGGCCGGTTTTTATTTCAATTGTGCATCGATGATTCCACTTAATTTAGGTCCGAAGTAAGCATACGTTCAAAACGCCAACCACCACCACCACCACCATATCAGCCCTAGGACGTCCACTGCTGGACATAGGCCTCCCCCAATTTCATGGGGGGTAAATGCCATAATCGCCACGCTTGGCATGCGGGTTGGTGCCAACACCATTATTGAATTCCATAAAATAGGATTTGCAACAGGAATTCACAATCGCACAATCAAACAGCATCCGCACTAGATTTTCCACAATTGCAATGTTTGTTCTATCGGCTGCATCAACTTTCCTTTGCGAGTAACGGAACGCGTCTTGGTGCCTACTTGATATAAACTAGTTCTTTCGCCCTACCTGACCTCAACCCCGATATCGATACGCATCAATAAATTTCACAAATTCAATTTAACCGGTATGCCCGATGTTTCTAGTAATTCATTTTATATTCAGGATATTGCCGGTGTAAGGAGTTCGTTATGAATATTATGGTTTTCCGGGGTATCGTAAATATTACATTGAAGCTAATGTTACGCCAATTAATAAGCATGTCTTGGAAAAATGGCAGTATGGTAATAAAAGCTTTCGATTTTAAATGAATATTAGGCGGACGACAATCTTACACCAGTCGAACTAGTCTCATTGTAAGCGCATTAAGGCTTGTGTGGTTTTAATTTCGGGTAACTGACCGATATGTACAGTCGGCATCAGATATGATTCGAGCAAAGTGCCCAAATATATCTGAATAGGACTCTATAATCAAGGCGTAAACTACATGTTCAAATTATTTTGAGGACTCTGAAAAGAACAGACTCACTACACACTGAGGATATAGGACGTGAAATTGTTTGAACTAATATTTATATCCTTTGTTTCGTAGAACTAACGCTTAAATTCATGCGAATTTGATGATTAAGTATCCTAATGCATAGTCAATTGCATAAATAACCAAAATGTATTGAAAATCCGGATATTATTCAAAGTATTCAAACTGAACCCGGATAGTTTCTTGCATGTAGGATCCGAATTGCAAACGCGGGTGTAATGCTTAAAATAATCGACATACTTAATTTTATTTATTATTACCTTGTAATAAAGACGTGTGTAACACGTAACTAACTATTCCTCTGCTAACTGTACCTGCCTGTAATAGATCTACGGAACTCTCGTCAGCTCTAACGGAAGCCGATCTGATCAAAACATGCGCGGACGCGTAAGAAACATCGATTAACGCAACAAATTGGTGCATCAACATCATCAACTTTCCTACCGTGCTCCATTACGCTTGATTAAAAATTCATTTTAACTGTGTCGATAATTGTAGATCAGCCGTTTGTTTATGGCTGTAGTTAGTATTAGACGCCAAAAAAAAATTTTTTTTCATTTACCTAATCTAAAATTAAATCTCAACTAGCTAATTCTTAGTAAAAAGGCAGTGTCGGGAGTCAAATAGTTTGTTCCGATATAACGTTACTAATTTAGAATACTGGCAGATTTCGTATACCGTTTCGTGAAATCTCCCTTTTTGTTTCTCTCGCTCATTTCATGCAATAATGTATTAATTAGTCTTAGTGCTCATGTAAAAGTGACTTGTAAAATTCGTAATGGGAAAAAGAATCTTTAACCTAAAAATATCGGTCAATTTTAAATAAGAAAGTAAAATACATGTCATCATTTCTACTATTTTAGTTAACTTGACGTTACGAAGAAATAAAGATGAATTGTTAAAAGTCGATCTCAATGACACACCTAACAATACTCGACACGGGGTAATCAAACAATCATTGGACAACACACAGTTACAGTCGCCGCACCCAACTAAGCTCAAACTCTGTCAAACTAACACGCAATAATAGCCTTTGTTCTGTTATTGACAAGATAAAAAATCGAATGCCCTACAATCGTGATAAGGGACAAAAATGATTGCCGCCACACAATGAAGACATCAGCTGCCAGGTTCGTCACTCGTAATCACGATTGCCACTCGTAATCATTCAGTTTCTACACCTCGTGGTTACGCCAGTGTGGCGAGACACCTGTGTTAAGGCGGCGTGTGTTACTTAGTTCTTTATTGCTTTGTAGTTTTGTACTAGTAGGAGTTGACGAGAACGCAAATTTTGTTTTTTATACAAGGACTGAGGCAAGGACGCGGGTCGGCCTGATTATAAAGTTTTTTTTTACTGTATACTTATTCCACTGCTGTAATACCAATAAACATGTTTTTATGACAAAACGAAACGATTACATTGAACTAACGGTTCAGGGAGAATTAAAAAAAATACAAGACATACTGTCAGAATTATAAATAATTACACTAAAAACCGAAATAAATTTTGATACTTTATTTGCTAGCAGACCCCGCGGATCCTCCAGGATGCAACTGTTCTGGGATAACGCTAGAATGATGATGATTTATGATTATTGATGCTTATGTACTTTATCGTACTAAAAATACCAGGTATTTGAAAATGCAATAACTTTGCAAGATTATGCAATTAAATTAGACAACATCGTAACAAAACATGTCATAATATGGAACTATAGCATCTTAGCATCAAATCAGTGTAGTGGTATACATTTTTGACAGTCAGTTCGCTGTATACATCGCCTTAATGCGTAGGAGTACCGCGGCATCGTCGCCATACTTCGGTAGATTAGAGCTAGAACATTGAGCGATCATTCACACACGCCATGTATGACACTGATGTATATCTCGACGTTTTGATTAATTTTAATATCGCCCGTGAATGGGAGCATATCGCTGATGCATGAGTGCAAAAAATAATTAAAACTGTGAATTAATAACGAAAACAGCTTTTACTTTTAAGTGAAAATTACATTTTTAAATGTCAGTTACTTAAATTTATTAATGCGGCGCTATTACCTATATCGCTTGATGTTAAAAATATTTATTAAGTTCTTATTATGTGTTTGAATTAGTAACTGTTCTTTCTTTACAGTTACTAATAACTGGCGTTACTTGTGAAAATGTTTTTAACAAAAAATCATATACCCAATAGCAGAATATGATAAATTATTTCCCGTAGGGACAGGTTTTGTTTCCCCAATAATTTAGAGCTTTAAGAAAGGTTTAGCATTTATTTGTGCCAAGGTTCTTTAACTCTTCTCGATTCTACGCTAACTCTTGCCATTCTTGCATTACAACTCCTGTCGGAGGCATTTATTTATTTCGGGTCGCTGGTCCAACAAAATAGTAGTAATAATTTAAGTCTCTTTAAAAAATTAAGACAAGGCACAGCATATTAAGGCGAAGGGGTGGGCAAGCTCTTTCGATACAAACTTTGTGCAAGTTTTTCTTCGTTTGTGTTTACACTCCAGTTACTATTTTTGGTCCATATGCTTATTTTTTTGTTAGCTATGTCTTGATGTTTTTTTTTATTTTATTTTTTTGTATTTTTTTTTAATAATGCAAAATTTCAACATCAAGTTCTGCGTATATCCAATACGTACCAACAAAAAATAAAATTAAATGCTGTAGTGCCAAAACTAACGCAAAAAACTTGCACAACCTTTGTATGGAGAATGGCTTGCCCTACCCTGCGTCTTAAACCATTTTCTCATTGACATTATAACTACTATAATAAATATTGCATACAAATTCCGATAAAGTATGAACGAAATGAAATCAACATAATCTCTGCTCAATTTCAAAACTTCATCGAAACTTTACGACCCGTCGCAGCCTAGAATCGTGCCAATAATACCTGTTGCCGATCTGCCTATATTTCAGTGTTTCTATTGACTCTACATTAGCATGGTTGGTTTATTTGGCGTTTGGTATTGAAATACAGCCGCTACTATATTCTAGGTCTAGGTTGTACACAAATTGTATGAGTTTATGCGGTCTGAGGCAATTGCACCGTTATTACGTTGCGTTATGTATTTTGCATATATATTATTCGTTTAACAGTGTAATGGTTATCTAACTTACAATTCTTAAAAAACAAATTGCAGTGTTTTTTATCTATTTTTCTTTTTTTCACATACCTAATCGATATACGATTAAAATTTGAGGAGACCCCTATTTCACTCTGATTCGACATAACTTAGGACTTTTGTTACTGCAACCTAGAAATAGTTGTACCTATTTTGTGAATATGCGATTTATTATTTCCACTTGGTACATTAATAAACTATGTTTCCTTCGGTAATGTTTTAATTCCATCAAACTTTAGTAGAACTGCATAGCTTCCAATCATACCCGGCGACCACCTGTATCCTATATTTGCGTGTATTAATTAAATCAAATAATTATAAGTTCCAACACATCCACATGAATAAATCTCTAGAGCATAAATTGCTCTTTATACTACGTATTGTAAATGTTTTTGTTGTATATAAGTAGTATAGATAATATCCCAACAGCACAAAATAAACTTGAGTTTAGTAATCACAGTGACTAAACTGACGATTACAACTGACTAATGACTGACTGCTGACAACGCGATCTCACTACGCAAAATTACAGAACGTATTTTTTTTAAATATCGCTTTTGTTTCATGCCCTTGTTGATTTTGAGAGATAACTATGAGTATATACCTGTGACATGCCAAGGATGCACATATTATCACCTAGAATCGGGCCCCAGGCAAATAAATATAAAATACGATTTATTTCCTAACTTAACTTAAAACAATAAAAGTTATTATGTTTTTTGGAGAGCGAGTATCTAATAAAATGTGGAATTTATTAATTTGTCTTTAAGGTTGAAATTAAAATAGATTAATTCAATCCGTATGGCGTTTACTGAAAATAATTTACCTGTACGCAATTTACCAGGTTAATGGGGAATTTTAATCGTCTCATTGCCAATTAATAGATGCCCTGGTTGAGCCGACTATCAAAGCGAGTTTTTACAATGGAATTCCTTGTCTATTTACGATGGAGAGGTTGGGAGAAAAATCTAGTACTACCTTATCTAGCAAAACATGTGCCATCTTCGTAAACAAGTAAGTAATTATCGTCTGGCATTCACAATCGTGGAGTTATTGGTATTTTTTGATGCATACAGTTACGTATTTTATAGATATAGTGCTTAAAAAACTGAGACAGTGAGGAAGGGTAGCGGGAAGCGGGAGACAGGGACCCGCCGCCTGCTGCCCGCCCGCGACTCTTCACTGTCTCCCACTCCCTCTGTTCCGTCTCGCCATCTCAGTTATAGTTAAATTATTTAAAACTTTAGACTTTTCATCAAACCGTCATTAGATTTTGAATCTTCGTACATAGATAGTAAAGTTGCTTTTGGAATGGTCTAATTTGATACAACTCGGCCTATTCAAATCATTTTAAGTATACTACAATAATTTTAATAGAAAGAGTACCCTAAGCTTTTGTTGTTCCCCAGCGTAAATGACCTTACTTCTATTAAGGGTTTGGGACAAAATTGATTCAGAGCGAATATGTGAGTTAAACATTGACAGTTGACTGCGAGATATTTTTATCCAAGGTCTCTGTTATTTAGTTAACGACAGTTTCCTTGAGTATTTACACTGCAATAGAATATAAAATATTTATTGCATATAAACTGTGTAGCTAAAAAGCTGTACAGATTATTTTTCATAAATTTAACAGTTCATATCATATCATTAGTAGTTAAATTACGATTAAAAAAGCGTCACAACCAAATTAACATTCGTAAAAAAATATAATTATTCGTTGCATGTAAGTCCTAAACTCCAAGAATCGAAGTGTCGCTTGACAAGAACAATAAAATTAATTTCTGTTTGAATAATAATTCAATTCATTCCATAACGTCGAATTTGTTAACATGACAATACTTTCACGCGTTATGCGTGAAAGGTTAGCTGGAAGAGATCCCTTATAGGGATAAGCTCGCCTTTGTACTTTAACGCTTTGTGACCTCTTTATGTTTCAACCTGTAATTGTGTACAATAAAGTGCTTACATACATACATACATACATACATACAATATTGTCATTTTAATGATTTATATCATAACTACAATACTCGTATAGGTTATTTATTTAAAAAAAAAGTACGTGATTGTTTTTCCTACTGGCTTTGTATTAAGAATACGGGATAATATAATACCAATCAGACAATGTTTACTAGAAATACTATATGGTTAAATAGTATATGGTTATTGTATCTTTGTCTAACCACACAAAAGCCTAGCCATTTACCATAGATGAAGCAACTAGACAAATGTATGTGTCCAAAACGGCACCGCGTCAAAGCACGACGGAGCGCGAAACTTACCATTAGTGCCCCATGAACAACATGCTTACACAACACCATGTACCTAGCGGAGAGAGCTACAGTAGGCTGTATTATGAACTAAAGTAACTTATTGTCGGAGGAATGTGATTTCTACATAGTGTTGGTAAAGACTCAAGTTTTTGGAGTCTCAAATTCAAGGACTCGACTCATACTTACGGGACTCCAAGCTAGTCACAACTCGAGCCTTAGAAAAGACTCGAACGATCCTTTATAGTTTTTTTTACTTTAGGCGTGCCTGGAGACAAAATACTTGAATCTAATAGCAAATCACTCACTTTTGAAGTTTCTATCCAAAGAACTGATTGCTACAGTACCTACTTCACTGAGTAGGCCGCGTAACCTTACGTGTTTCTACAAGTACAGTGTAATCATGATGAGTTAAACGCCTTTTGTTTATATTTAGTACCTAAACAAAATTCTCAAGTCTCTATAGAAGACTCAAGTCTCTATAGAAGACTCGAGTCTTTTTAGAGGACTCGAGTCTTTACAGAACACTCAAGCTTGTCGAAAAAACTAAGTCGAGTCTACGGAATGACAGATAATTAACACTAAAGCTACCTTACAAATAAATAAATAAATATTAGGGCACAATTTCTACACAAATCAAATTAGTCCCATAGTAAGCTTAATACTTGTGCTATGGATACTCGACGACGATATATTCAATCGATATATATTTAAATAAATAGAAAACATTTAAGTCTTAGGAACAAATGTTTCTGCTCACCACAGAAACAAATGCCCCTACCGGGATTCGAATCCGGGACCTCTAGCTTCGGAAGCAGCGTCACTAGCAACTGAAAAGGGTCAACAGGCCGACAAACCTCACCTTCATTCAAAAAGTAGTAATACAAAAATTGACGCACTTAAGGAAATTGGCGCCCCGCTAGTTAAGAACGGCTATCGTTTTAAGGCAATGTTCTATAGCATAATGCAACAAAGAAAAGCCTTCCTATCTCAAAAGTTGAAGCTGAAATATATAATAAACAGATATTTTGATATTAAAATTGAGGGCTATAAGGTACCAGAATGTGAGAAACAACATGCATCAAAAATATAATAACCATTACATATAATAATCTGACACAATACTAAAATACTCGTATAACTAAGATATCTGCAGAAAAGTGTGTAAGAGGTTAGCCGACGTCACTGGAGAACTCAGAGTTGACAAGTTCCTCGCTCGACGTATTAGCATCGTGATGCAGCGGGGAAATGCTGCCAGCATTTACAATGACTCGGAAGACCTTTTATTTAGGCTTTCTAACATTTTGAACCTTTTTTGATGTGTTTAAAGCCTCTCACAGACTGGCGCGGCCTGGCCGCGGCGGTCACTAGTCGGTCATTATCTGTCAGATTTACTATTGACTGCCACTGCAGGCCACGCCAGTGTGTTTCAGGCCTAAGATTCAATAAGTCGCACATATCTATGGCACGTATTAAATGCACATTAAAAAAATATGCTCATACCAGGTTATGTCCCACCATATTCGATCCGCATTAGCGCATATTTTACGAGACGTGTAGCAAGCAGACGTGGGAAAAGAGGTAATGGTTGAAAATCTACATAATATTCCTATCGGTTGCTTAATACCTGCACGAGACGCATGCGAATTTCAGTCATAGTTCGTAATATGAAGGTTAGGGTACAAATATGGTGTTTAGATTTTAGATAAAAGTATGTATGTATGTATGTATGTATGTATTACTTTATTGTACATAAAACACGACAAAACGATAAACAAACAAAAAGTAGACGTACAAAGGCGAGCTTATCCCTTCAAGGGATCTCTTCCAGCTAACCTTTGAGCAAATGAGCTTATTAAAAACAAATGGAGGATGACGATAAACAACCTGTGAATTATAACCAAAGTTAAAACAAAACAAATTAATTTTGAATACACATAATTTATAATTGAATACAGAAAATACGATTAAATATCCTATTATTACTTACAGCTCAAGATATAAATGTGTGTGTGAGAGAAAATAAATAATGTTTATATACTACGATAACTACGATATACTACGATAAATAGGTACATATACGCGAGTAAAAAAAAAAAAAGTTTTTTTAGTAACTAAGAGAAATTGCAACAATTCGACTGTGCATATTAGACAAATAAAATAAAACAATTTAGCGTATAGTATCAGAATACACTTGGGAATAATAAGGTGTCGGGTGTCTTTTATAATCAGAGGTGTCACAAAAAAAAAAAAAAAAAAACTGCATGTAAAACAAAATTTAAAGCTACAAATCTTACTTGAATTGAAATGAGTTCGGAATGTAGTTCTAAATAGTCCGTAAAAGGATGATACCTCATCATTTACCAAGTGTTACACTAGTGGGCGACTCGCCCTACACTACCTTTCTCGTACAAGTCTGGGAGTCGTAACTATGTCTACAGTTAATATACATAAGCCCTTTCACATAAACTAGGCAGTACAGTAGTCAGATCGGATTAAGTACCAAAGATTTATTGCTAACGAAGGTGTCATTCTGAATTCCGCGGCAATTAATTGTACCCTAGATAATAATTTTCAGTTAACCAGCTTAATGATTTATGCAGCGCTCCTACGTAAAGGTTGCTGGATTTTAGGGTTACGTAGTTAACAAAGGCATTCCCGTTCAACGAGAATGTATGGAAGTAAAATTCATTACTGTACATGAATTGAGTAGTAGAACACAAAAACAAAACAACAATTACAAGAACTGTTAAATAAATAAAATATAATAAATATTAGGGGTCAATTTTTTACACACATTGAACTAGTCCCATAGTAAGCTCAATAAGGCTTGTGTTATGGGTACTAGACAACGATATATTTAATAGATTTATGTATACGAGTATATACTTAAATACATAGAAAACATCCAAGTCTCAGAAACAAATGTTTCTGCTTACCACAGAAACAAATGACCTTGCCGGGATTCGAACCCGGGACCTCTAGCTTCGGAGGCAGTATCACTACCAACTACGCTAAACAGGCCGACGAGTTGATATATATATATACATATCCATGTACGGTCAACAGCATAAGTAGACAATCATTTTAGTACTTTGTCACTTTCACTACTTTGACGTATCCCAACCGTCGCAGTTTTGTTACGTTAGTATGACAAAGTACTGAAAATGATCATACACATTTGCTCTTAACTGTACAAATGCAAGCTTATTCTTATAAGAGATGTTTTCCAGCTATCATTTGACCAAAGTGCAGTAAAGTTTAAACATATCTTCTTTGGGTCGGATCAATTGAGATATCGTAGTATCGGGATATAGGTACAGTGGAAACTGGATAAGTGGGACCTTTAGGTGGAATATTTAATAAAAGATGATTAATGAAGTCTTGATCTTTTGACCATAGTGTACGTGACCTCTATAAGCGACATTACTAGCATCCACAACCTCTGTTAGCGAGAGCCTCTGTAAGTGAGAAAACGTTTTGTTTGAACCTGGTTAAGTGGAAAACTGAATAAATGGAAAACCTGGATAAGCGGAATTAAACAGCCGGCCCCTTGCGATTCCGCTTATCCAGTTTCCACTGTATAACGTTAAATTGTTAAAAAAATTACAACAGCCGCGTAGTTACGCATTTTTCGTAGTAAAATTACAGTTACCTACCTATCGTACGTTCCAAAAGTCACGTGATTTCCCGTAGGTACGGATCTGTCAAAGATTTCTCAATAGTGATAAAAATAAGTCATCCATCCTCCTGGACTTCATCAGGAACTTTATGGAAGGGAAAATAAATGGGAAAAGAGGAAGAGAATGACCGGGGAAAAGTTATATGAACCAGGAGGATGTGGAGGGCGTGTCGTACCAGGACGTCAAGAAACTGGCCTCGGATCGGCATAGATGGAGAGAACTGCATCAAGCTGCACCGACAAGAACCCAGCTCTTAATTGAATGATGATGATGATGATCCTCCTGGCGTTTTCCCGGTTGTGCCCTAAGGGAGTCCAGGATCCGCTTTGGTGCCTAATTCCAAGATTTGGTGTAGGCACTAGTTTTTAGCTTTACTCGTAATGTTTAAAAAAAAATAGATTCTTTCAATAATGATTTCGCACTGTGAGTTTTGATTTCAAATACGCGCTTGAAATCCGCAAAGCAGCATAACATGAGAAACTAATCTAGTTTCAAAACCATCCAACCTAAAATGACGTAACCAACAATTGAATACCTACCACAGGTGGTCTTTGAAGAATAGGAACATGAGTTGATTCAGTTGAGTCCAAAGTGTCTCAAGCGGCTATAGAAGTTCTGGGACGTAGGCTCTTTTGAAATGAAAAGGTCGATTTACAAACGTTCTCCATACTTCAGAAGTGATTTATTCACTTCTAGCGTATGTTTATAATGGAGCCCATCGCTCGTCTGCATTGTGCATTAAATCCATGCCCGTATTAGCGGTTTGCGCAACTATTCGTGCTTCCACGTACAATCACACCTTTTGCGCGCTTATTCTGGAACTGAAGCAATTTTTACACCTGCAAGCTGCAGTGTAAGCTAATTCACTTACGTTATACCTATCCAAAAACTAAGTTTTTATCTTCCTTTTTTCTAGTGACAACAAATTCAAAGACGTTTCAATTCAGCGTAGACGAGGCGAACGATATAATTTAGGTACTTAATACATGTTACTACGACCGCATAATGCGGCCATTTTAAAGTTCAATAGGATTATCATTTCAGAAGGCACGAGAAAATTTTATAATTTAGACAGACGGAGACTATTTCACAAAACATATCGTGTATTATTTTTATTCACCAAACCGACCCTAAATCGATCCCGATGCCATATTATTACTATGTATATTAATAGAACCCCGCCGTGGGTGTACTTAATATAAAAACGATTAGTAATTTAACGTTTTCTGGAATAAGACTGTCGTCCATTGTTGTGCAAATCCGGTAGACGTGCGATATAAGAACTGATAATTGGCAATCCGTGTGACAAAGCATATTTAGAAACGGTTTCACGCCGTTTTGTGGCACATTGTAGCACGGATCACTTGAATGTTACTAAGACATGGAAGCCAACACAAACAGCTAGAATCTGACATGAATTTAAATAAAGTACATTAATACCTAAATTATTGTTTAAAAAATAAACATTGGTAACTCAAGAATGCCGAACTGGCGTCACGAATCCATATAGGTTACACATTACATAATTTTATTTTTAAGCCCGGATGAGAAAACAATTGATAAGAAAACTCTCTAGGCACAATAATTTTCGGTTGATAAATATTGCGCACTGAATATTTATAAGAGTCCAATGTACGTTGATAGGGCGCGGAAATGTCGTTCGTTATTAACTGACTTCAAAAAAAGGAGGAGGTTCTCAGTTCGTCGGATTTTTTTTATGTATGTTCACCGATTAATCGGAGACTATTGGACGGATCTCAAGAATTCTTTTTTGTTTGAAAGGGTATCTGTTTTCTAGTTGGTCCCATTGTCAACAAGTCTGGATCTGATTACGGGATCTTGGAGAAATCGAAGGAAATCCTCAAATTATATAGTAGGAGAGGCCGAGTAACAGTGGAAAAGTACGGAGTCGGTTTTTTTGTTAAAAATTTCACTTATTTAGCTATTTGCACCCCGACCTGATCGACTGATGAAGAGAGTATACTTGAGCCTACTGCCCGGACGACGTCCTGTGGGTCGCACCGAGGTGTGGATGGAAAGAGTAGGTGGAAAGGGATCTGCGTGAGCTTGGAGCCAATGCAAGCTGACGAGATTTCGAGCGAGATCGAGCAAAGTGACGTGTTCTTTTATCGGAGGCCAAAACTCGTTGTGCCCAGTTAGTTACTCAGATCGAACAGCTGAACTCAAATGAACCTCACCTGTTCACGTTTGGAAAACCTTACACTCTCTATTCCTTCACTTAGGTTGTGCTATGGTATTTTTGATGTCATCAGCCGTTATACGTCCCACTGCTAAGCCTGGGCTCAGAAAAATTGATGGAATGGATGGAGATAATGTGATGATAATTTTACAAAAATCAGCGACAGTAAAAGCATTCTGTGTAGCTGGTCTACTTGGCCATGAATTAGGGTATCCTGTACACACATAGATGGCGCCTACGATGCGGCACTTAGTCCTAATTGCGCATTGTCACCGCCACGCCACTCGTGCGCGGGCGCTCGTGACGCCGTGACGCGGCGTGCCGTGTCGCAAGCTGATCGATATAAGGGACGGCTTTTGAAATAAATCGTACATGCTTTAGTAAACTGTTTCAGTTTAATGTAGTTAAAGGTTAATACGAGTAATGCAATAGCCCAGGCATTTAGTCCATCACCCTCCCATACCCGCTTTTTCGTGGAGGAAACCTGCTAACCAGGTGCTCTGTCTTCGGGCATGACTGGGTTATCCACTAAAAACTGCAGCGGCAGCCATCTGCGCTCTCATGCTGAAGATTCTAGGATCTGCTACTGAATGCACTGGAGCCTCCCTCACTTTGCTACCTTTTGCTTAAACTAGGGCGATATGATCTTCGTCGCCTTCCCTGGGTTTGTTAGGCGAGTGATGGGGCGCCCGTCACATGGAGAACTCGCAACCCCAATGACCCCCTTTAGTCGTATTTTACGATAGGCCTCCCGTCAGGAGTCCGTAGACCCATTGAGCCAAGATGTTTCCTATGATTTAAATGTGTCAGAAAGGCGTTTCGGAATGGAGGGTTAAGATTAAATATATTTTTAGTAATGTAGTTTTTGAGCAATCTTCCTTCGGTATATATAATTGGGAGAATTTAGAAACACGTACCAAGGTCGTATTCCAATGATAATCTTTCGACTTTATTATCGGTTTGGCCATGTTCGACTTTGACTGAGACATTGCAAAATTCCAAGGATTTTTTAAACTAAAAATATCACAGATTAATCTCATATCGGGCAAACCTATTATTATTTTTGTTTTTTTTATGTAGATTATATACCAAATGCGTTAGATGTAATCTATTATGGACATTTTGGTCATATAGATGAGTTCTGTTGTTCTAAAAGCAACCTTGCGTCATGTGCTTAAACACTTATACTTGTACTTCACCAATGTGGGACTATACGATATTTTGAATGTTACTCTACCAATAGGTAAGAACGGGGAAACCAACGATGGCTTTAGTTCATTTACACGAGATCTGATATCACACATGCAAACACGACATGTTGGCTCGGAATTCCCAAATATATTTCCATTAATATCTAAGATCAAATCAAGATGAGATTTTTAGAGCATCGAGGAATCGTCCATTTTGTACTGAATAACTGTGAGCGAAAACATTTAAAGTGTGCTTTATCGTAACCCTAAGATTTAAAGATTAGATTGATTGAATGTTAAATATTTGGCCCTCCGTTTGAACCCTCGTTCAAGCTGGCAGATGAAAAATAACAGTCAATATTAAGATATATATTTGACAGAGCCTTATTTGGTCGATAAAGCATCAGCCTGCCTGCCTGAAAAAGGGTTATTGTATCTTCGAGTAAAACATCACAAATTAATAAATAGGACTTTATTTCTTTGAAAGATACACGGTTTATATCAGTCACTGAGTAATGATATACGGACTAATTAGGAGAACGCCACCGACAATACAAATTCAAACGTTTCAATCCTCACAAGGGTTAATAAAGTTTATGGAGTTCAAAGTAAAACCCACTGTCGATCGGGAGCTGAGCCCTAAGATACGTGACTTTCAATCTGCAGGTCGTAGGATCAAAGCCCTCGCTATACCACTGGGTTTTCCAAGAGAAGTTCTGCTCTATGAAATATCATTTAATATTTAATAGTAGGTTTCTATTGAAAGAAAATATTGTGAGGTAACCGGTCGCAGGAGTCCACTGGATGCGGGTGGCGCAAGATCAGTCATTGTGGCTCTCTTTGGGGGAGGCCTATGTATGTCCAGCAGTAGACGTCTTTCGGCTGATATGATGATGATGCTATGATGATGAACCGGTCTAATCCGAACAAAGTCTAGGTTCCCAACAAGGTTTCCCTCTGGGTCGGAGATTGAGATAGCATTTGTTTTAGTAAAACTAGTGCCCACGCTAAATCTTGGGATTAGGTACCACGCTCCTTAAGGATAGAACTGGAAAGACGAAATGGGGATCATGATGGACTTGAAAGCAAGGCTTGCCAAATAATTACATTCACTTTTTCCCTCACAATGCTCCAAGTTAAGTTATTATGAAAGGAACACAGGCTGCACATCCAGCACACCCACTTATGTTTCGCAACCCCTTATGTCTTCATATGAATCCACTCCACAAATAAGTCGAGACGAAACCATTCAGTCACGGCGCATCCAAATGCCGAACGGGCGTTCCCCGCAATTCGAAATCACTTTAACATCAAAACGTCCATATTCAGTTTAAATATCACCTCAAAAACAAACAATGTACGCCCACGTCATCACCCCGAGCCATACACGACTAAAGCTTCAACTATTGTTAAACATATTGCAAACTTACATTCGCAATTAACGAATTAAGTACCCCGCTATTTTCTACCTTATTTCTTTTAACTACCTTCGATCGAGGACTCATCAAACGGCAGAATTATAATGGTTCTCGTAGAGATGTAATTACTATAATGACCACGTTATCGTGACCACTCAGACACATTGTTATGATTTTAGTCATGGAATCGAAAACGGTCACGGGTCACCATGCTCATGCGTGTGAGACGCTCTAGTTGCGCAAACCGATTTCGATTTCACTCGATTGTCGTTAGAAATTACGAGCGACTACGAAAATTTACGATCAGCTTTCGGATCCAGATTTGTATCAATTGAGATAACTAGGACTAATACATGATATGCAAATTCTACTGCTATGTTATCGAGACCTGCAGGGCAATTACGTAACTTTTTGAACATCCGATAGGTGAATCTGTCATTTTACTCTTCCTTACGTACGCTTTGAAACGTTACGTAACTATCCCGCTGTTCTATTTTTGAATCGCAATAAATTTTGTAAGCAAACCCTGAGACTTCGTTTAATTTATATATTACTCTTAATTTTAATTGCGTCTTAACGCATTTCGACATTCTGATATGACAAATTAATTCAAATTAGGTTTATCATCTCAAACCACGCTATAAACGGTGGATATTTATTTTTAAATTCTGCTATTTATTACTCCTTGTCAAACGAGATGATAATTTGGGAATCCAGTACACTTGTAGTTGCAACACGACTCACATTAATAAGGCTAATAGATGTAGAAGCTTTCAAATTTTGGTATCATCCGATCGGCACGAATTGGATCCGACCGACATTGATTTACTACACTCGATTTGCATAATCGGGTGATTTGGTAACAATGCGTTTATTCCACATCTGCCATGTTTTCTAAACGCGTTCAACCTTGCCTCAACTAGCACGTGTTTTAGCCATGGCTCATCTCGGTTTCTCTAATGATGCTTTAGATTTATTACGTTTGTTCTAGTGAATTAAGCGTAAATGGAAGCGGAGTTTTGTGCAGTTTTTTATTACACGTTTCATCATTAATGATGCCCCGACGGTTCGCATCAGGTGGCAGCTTTCTCTGAGATCATTTAACCGGTATTTGACACTTGGAATGATGATGACATTAAGCCACATCACAGTTGTGAAACAAGAGCAATGAGCTGATTAATTTATAAATATCTTACAGATCGTTAAACATCCGAAAGAATTAGGTCTCTCGCGTCATGAGCTCAAAATCAAGAGCATATTATAATTGCATCATTATTAAATATGATTTTGATATTCTACCGTTAAATTATCTTGCTGCACCTTTTATGGGTCATATACTACAGTTATATAAAACCATTAAGTAACTGTACTTGAACCTGACAGGACTCATCCCTGCCTGTACCACCGTGCAAATAGCTGCAGATATCCTAAATCATTAAGGATTTACAGTCCACATCATTCCTAACAATCCGTAGCCCTCGAGATCACTGTCTTTAAAGAGCGATATAGACGTCCAGGCCGACCTGTGACCTCAATTAGAGCTGCCAGCCGCTTTACTGCTACTTATTCAGTTGTTTAATTGATCATTCCGCTTGACTCTGGTTGCTTAATTTAGGGACGAATAAACGGAACGGGTCTTAAAAGCGACTAATGTCAAGATAGATTAAAATATTTAGTGGCTGTAAAAGGGATTTACTTGGATTTTGTTTACGATCCTGAGGCTGCAAATCAGGATGAACGTTGAAGTAATATACTAGTCCTTGATCCTAATTAACCAGATAGCATATTAGCATTAATTATTGCATTTCAAGTCACTTCTGAAAATACTTACTTATGCGTGAAATTCTGGTTACTTATTTGGTAGGCACTGTTCAATGCTTTAGTTTCATTATGAAATAACAACCTCTCATCTTAAACGCATATACCCTCTCCGTTTCGTCGTGAGTAAAAATAACCAGACATACATTTAACAGAGCAAATTTCTTCTAGTCCCGCGTCACGTATCATTTACAATTCTATTCGTTCGTTCCTTTAATTGAACTACCATCGCCTCCCACAAGCCTTCACTCTATTTCCTCCAACTCAATTAATTGAAACCAAATCGCAGCTTCAATTGAAGAACCATCTGTACGAAACGAAACTCAAACGTGTGTGTCCAGATGGATGGATAAGCGTGCCCGCTAATAGGAAAGCGGACCACCAATACCGCCGGCCAACCGCCTGCAATAACTAAACGCGGTATTGCAACGTTTCAGAACGTATTAGATCTGTGATTTATATAAGGTACTTCCATTTTATGATAGCCTGGTACCTGGTACAATTTAATATTGTGCGCTTTGAGGTTTTTTTACCTCTATAGTAGCGTTTTCAATACAGTTCATGTAAGTAGCAAAGACAATAAAACATTATTTTACACCGGATACGGCAAAATTTCTAAAGTAAATAACGATAAATATAAAATAACATTTTATTTATACAGGCACGTTCTTAATCATAATAAAAGTATACTGTAATTGCTATGCTATATTTAAAACAAAGAGAAACTCCTCTCAAAAGTCATTAATTTCATGCATTTAATTCAATTTCCCTGCAATCCAATCCGACGTATCATAAATGAGAGACCTCCCGGCTTTGTAAGGAAATTAAACACATATAAACTTGTAGAATACGATTATAAGACAGGTAATAAGCCTTATTTTATAATATCCATAACCTACAACTCGTAATAAGTACGCACTTGTTTATTATCTCGGTAGCAAGCAACAAGAATTGTGTCTTTTCAGTTTTCCTAACACCTTTACTTACAATGTAACTTTATGGTTTAAACATTTGTCGAGATTGCTTATTTTATGTTAAACGTGATAATGACTAGACTTACGAGTGATATGCGATATCGAGTCGGTTAGTCGATGTTAAGAGAAATGGTAATTCTCTATTTTAGAAGTAATTTCAAACTTTACTGTTAAGAGTTCGCAGGAAGCACGGTTACCCATACAAACGTAGTTTCGCTCTCATTTTAAAACAGCATGCTGAAATAACATATATCTTTGTATGCACATGCATTGGGGTCCGGCATATCTAGGCCTAAAATTAGTTTCTGTTGCTTGATATTATAATGGGGAAAAAATACAGCAATTATTAAGGTTTTCATAGAAGACGTAAAAAACACAAAATCTCGCTGTATTTTTTTTCTATTACAATATCTAGCAACAGAAAGATCTCATTGTGTATACAAAGTTGCATGTTATTTCAGCACGGCGTTTTTAAAATGAGAACGAAACTACGTTTGTATGGAGAATCTAGTTCAGTCGAGCGTGCGTAGTAGTTATGTTTACTGCTTTGGTACATTTTTCAATACATAAACCCATGAAATTCTGGGTGATTCTTTGAAGTTTCATAATAGCAATTTTCACAACTTTAAACACAATTAAATAAACATCCATCGCAAAAACTACCGTAATAAATAATGAACACAGTAGTAATTTCATAACTAGGTAATCATCGGGCGCGTATCGTTGGAAAGCGATCTCATCCAGACAACCAGATACCAGCCTTGTATGATGAAAGCAAGTTAATTAAAGGGTCAGGCTGCGAATGATAACGATCGATATTGAATCGCACCGAACCGTCGTATGCGCAAGTTATAGGAGGGTTCTTAGACCCTTTGGTGCTAACAGTGCACACCAGTCCGAGTATCGAATACTAGTCTTTACGTGGCAATAAGTTGTCTATCTTTTAATTGACTGTGGATGGTAGTAAACTAGTGGAATAATTCTACTGCGAGATTATTCTTAGGGTGTGCACTAAAGTCGGGACTAACTTTTAGAAGCACGCGTGCGACGAACTGTACAGGCCTCTTATTCACAAACCAGTCGGTATGTGAATAATCGTATCGTCCTGAATAACACCCCAGGGTTGTTATTCACACATTGACTCGTCCTCACCTGTCACCTTACACCTCACCCGTTTTTAAATATATATTTTTATTTTATTAAATAATCCAAAAAGTGTTAAACGGTATGGAAACTGTCAAATGTCATTTGTTAAATTTTGACTGTTTCCATATAAAAACGGGTCAGGCGTGTGGTGAGAGGTGGGGGATTGCCGGTTTGTGAATAAGAGGGGCAGTAGCGGAATGAAAAGGTGCGCAACTTTTCAAAGTTATTTTAATGCCTACTTATAACATACAACATGATTCAGGAACAAAAACACATTTTTAACGAATGCACGAAATCAACTCTTTACCATACATGAATATTAAAACCTGATTTTCCTAATCTTAAACCCTCTTGGATTTAATTTTTTGATTTAAATAATCACTTTTCTTAAAACGCTCCATTCTAAATAGTTTTTTTGCCAAATTAGCGTCAAGTTTGTTTAATTGATAATTATTTTAGCTGAAATATACGCAATGTATATTATGTAACATAATATTTGTAGAATTGAATGTAGAATATTGAGAGACGATATTTCCTGTTATTATTAAAAATGGGATTGCTCTTGGCAATGAAAAGGGAGGATGTGAGTGACGAGATGACGGGCGATAAAGAGATAATGGAAGAGAAAAACATACTGCGTCGACTCCAAGTAAGGCGACTTCCTGACTTGGCGGGGCGGGAGCGATATGTCATAGGTATTTTGCTCTTTGACGTGAATTTACCGATGTGAGATTTCCTCACTTGACGAAATACTGTCAGTAATACATTTGCGCAGTAGTAACACCATGCGCAGAAGTGGGGCAGTACTGCATTAGTATCGGTTGACACTGACAGCTGACAGTTTTCTCATATCGTACCGCCCCCGCATCGACAAGTCAGGAAGGCGCCTAAATGGGGAAAGGGCACGAGAATCTATACCTATCTATACTAATATTATAAAGCTGAAAAGTTTGTTTGTTTGAACGCGCTAATCTCAGGAACTACTGGCACGAATTGAAAAATTATTTTTGTGTTGCATAGTCCATTTATCGAGGAAGGCTTTAGGCTATATAACATCACTGTGCGACCAAAAGGAGCGAAGACGCGGACGAAGTCGCGGGAAACCGCTAGTGATGAATATTTGTATAATTCCGGAAACATTATAGGTTAAGATACAATACATCAGTGTACGTAAACCGGCAGAATGAAATAATTTACGCACAAGCTAGTTACGGCGGCGTATTAATTATTGATAAAACAGACCGATAAATTACCTCGGCGTTAAATAAAGTGCTATTTACAGCCCGCCAACCTTTGTTATTAGCTGGTGACAGAATAAAAGCATTACACAACAATGTTTAAGGCTTATAGAAATTAGGACTGCGCGGGAGCTAGTTTAGTGGCCTTTTTCGTTGATAATTGCTTAAAGTTGTATTGTGCTAAGTGTCAGGGCGGAGTAAGAAATTACGCTCATTGCATTTTAAATAGGTAATATAAGAAACAATAGATATAAACTGATGAAAAAATTTGTAATAACAATGGCCTCCAAAGCTGCATAATAAATTGCCTGAAACATGGAAGTCTGAAACCTCGTCTAAACTTAAATATTTACTATATAGATTCTTACTGGACAAATGTTATTATAATATAGAGGATTATCTTAATGACACTAATATCCTAATTTAAATCTATTGAATAATTTTATGCTTACTTTTTTTTTTCTTTTTAAGCTGTATTTTGACATTATTGATATGACATTTGCCTTTACGTACGGAACCCTAAAAACGCAAAACCGCCTCCGCCCTGCACCGCGCCGCGCCCGCTCTGTGCGTTTCGAGCAACAATAGTTAAATTAATGTCCCGTTAAAACATAATATATCTGACATTTAGTTTTTAAATTTCACATCTACCAATGAATAATTACACATTTTTAAGACACCTTGGTTGTTGCTGCTTACTTATAAAAGTAAGAAATTTTTTATTGCCTTGAACAACAAAAAAACGGTAACAATTTAATAAAATACAGGATGAAACCTACAAAATACAAAATAGTGTATATACGTAAATATAGTTATTGATATTCACTATTCACGACATTAAGGTTCAATCTCAAGCAATCGGGCCCCTCGTTGTAAATTGACACATGATTTGAATCACAAATACCTATATACAATGAAGGCAACAAGTAAATTTTTAACAAAAAAACACCGACTCCAAACTTTGCCAGACACCATCCCCCCCCCCACCCCATTGGTAATTTGAGTTCGTTATTTTTTGCCATACCGTATCCTCTTGGTTTATAATTTGAGGAGTTCCTTCGATTTTTCCAAAATCCCGTCATCAGATCCAGACTTGGTGACAATGGGACCAACTAGAAAACAGACCCTTTCAAACAAAAAAAGAATTTTTGAAATCGGTCCACTAGTCTCCGAATAATCGGTGAACATACATAAAAAAATTAAAATATTCTGACGAATTGAGGAGCTTCTCCTTTTTTTGAAGTGGGTTAAGAAGTAAGCGTCAGAATGATGATCGCGTTGAGGTCTTTTCTTCGCCACTATTTAAGATTCTCCGTTATCGGCGGCGCTTTGATTCTCGCACCGCTAAAATATACGCATTAATAAAAATACTTACCTTTTAACTCAATATGCAACTGCTTTGTTACAAGAACGAGCCGTAATAGATATTGGCAATAAATTGAATAATTAATATCGCGGGAAAATTTACGAAAATGACTGTTTTCAATCCAAAAGCAATTCGGTATTTGACTCATAGTCAAATCCGCTACTTTTATTTAATTCCAAAAACGTTGTTAGTATGAAAATAGATAAATAGAATAAATGTATTTCTATGTTCTCCATATCATTAAAATATCAAAATAAGTAAATTTTTATTACTAAGACTTCGCTGTCTGTCCGTCCGTCTGTCTGCGACCAGGCTGTATCTCAAGAACCGCGAAAGTTAGACCGTTGAAATTATCACAGATGATGTATTTCTGTTGCCGCTATAACAACAAATATTAAAAACCGGCCAAGTGCGTGTCAGACTCTTTGACGTTTTTACGGAACCCATCGTGCGCGAGTCCGACTCGCACTTGGCCAGTTATTATATTTTGCTTTCCGATTATCGTTACTTTTTCACGATCGACGTTTAAAATTCAAATGAAATATTCAACATCAATAAGCGGTGATACGAGCTAATCAATATAACCGTTAATGAAACCAACAAAACTCCCGCATTTAATTCGCCTTTACGTTGGCATCGTTTAATTTAGTTCGGCCGCATAGTATTTAAATAGAGACGTCCAGATGCACCGATATGGGCCGGGAGCAAGATCTTATCTCCGTTGCCTAGTCTGTGAGCACCGTGGAGGAAGGAAATCGCTTTCTTTTTTATGTTTATCGACTTTTATGTTGCTCTTGTCAGTTTTAATTCTAAAGCCATTATACTGTTTGATTTTACAGCGTCTACTGTGACTTCAGTCCATTTGTTCTGCTAGTAGGACAATTTCACAAGTATACAGGGTGATTCAGGAGACGTGCGCAGGATCCACTCTACATACATAGTAAATGGCAATGAATCGTTCACCATTGTATTTAAGTGAAACACCCATACCTTTTTCCTGTATTTTACTTTTTGTTAAGTTAAAGTTTAATTCTCTGCAATCATGGTCACCCTACAACAACTGGTTTATAAAGATTAAACCTCTAACTGTTAAGACAGCACTTTTATTACGAAGAAAGTAAATTGTCACATTGAGTGAGATACGATATTTCAAAAGTAATCGGACTCTGATGACATTCAATTTGATATGTATCACTTGAATGAAGTATTCTGATTGTAGAGTGACCATCCATTTCGTAAATAATTTAAAACATTTTGTTATCAAAACCAAAGATAAATGAACGTTAATTTCACTAATAGCGGTATGAAGTAGTAGCTTATGATCTACTGAATCGGTAGTGTTGATCTTGCTCACGTCTCCCGAATCACCCTGTATTTGTCAGCTTTGTCTGACGCGAAGAACAGAATCGTATGATTTGTCATGTGGGATAACTTATGTTGTTGTATACGCGCACCATAGAGGAAATAGCTTTTTTTTATGAGTATATACTTATCGACTTTTACGTTGAGTTTCTCAGTTTGATTTTTATAGTGATTGTTATTTATACCCGGAACTATCCTGATTGACTATTTCATTTTTTTATCGAATTTTATAACGGGTTTGGTAGTTTTAGTTCTAACCTCCTGACGACTGGTTCAAAATTTGCTAGAATAAATAATACTATGTCATATTGACACAGAGTCAACACTTAATTGGGACCTATGTACTATGTGTAGGACACCAGTCGTCAGGAGGCTAAAGCAATTGGACTGTTTTGATTTTAAAATGGTTTATGTAAGTTTTTTTAGCCTTGTTGCCTAGTCTGTGCGTAACTTAGAGAAAATCGCTGTCTTATTTTTAGAATTGACGACTTTTACGTTATTTTGTCAGTTTGTATTAACAATGTTTGTTGTGATAGTACCCTAATTTTCTAGACTGAGCTCGCTCTCGTTTTCATGTTTATCGACTTTTATGTTGAATTTGTCAGTTTTAGTTCTAAAGCTGACCGTTTATTTTGAAGTGCTTTTCTATGATTTCTTTAGTCTTCTTGTCGTAGTTTATACCGTAGAGGAAATCGTTTTTTTTTCGTGTTTATCGACTTTTATGTTGCGATGTCAGCTTTAATTCTAAATTTTATTTTACTGCGTTTTTATATGTTTTCAGATCTCTTGACAGCAAATATTTAGCCACGGTGAAATTGGGCAACTATATGGGAGTATTTAGGGCAATAATAAATGTACTCGTAAGCCGTAAAGACGCTTTATTCTCGTTAACACGAAAATAGTGTAGATGTTATATGAAGCTTGAAAAAATATTTTTAAAATTTTCAAAAGTATATAAATATTCCACACATAACTGTGTGCCACCCAATTCATTCGTCTTTTACTTTATTTTGACCTACTGTATTTATGAAAAGTGTGCAATCAAATATATTACCTATTGGATCATACTGGAATAAATATACTAGTGGCTCTGTGAGCTGTAGAACTCGCAAAATTTTACAAGAATCGGTTGAGAAATGCGACCTCTTGAGGAGAACATCCGGACAGACAGACATACGAAAGAATTTTTGTGGAAAGCTGAAACAGAGATGCTTCGCTCGCTCAGTCAATTAATTCCATATATTCATTTTCCAAATGTTGCACTATGTAGTCATATATAAGTATCATACTCTTTTTGCTCTTATAAACCGCTATGCGTTGCGTGACTTGTATGTCATGTCCAAGAGCCAATCATACACGCGTCATACAGATATAAATGGATTCTTGTGTGATTGCAGGCTAATTTTCTAAATCGCGTCTGTCCCGTCACGTACCCGGGTCCTGAGGAATCGATTTAAAGTAATCCATATCGAATCTAGTCGATTCTACATTAAACTCGATTTTTCCAATATGCTGTATTTTTCAATTCAGATAGTTATAATCAATTTAGATTCGATTTGCCGGGTAATTATTCTTTATTTGCAGTTTGAAGTATCAAACATGCCTGTATGCCTATTTAAGATTTCAATATTCATATACAGGCCGCAGATTGCGATTCAGAATTTTTGCGACTTTTTAAACATTATAAGTAAAATAAACCTTTTCATTATTTCAGTTTTATTAAGACACTTCCACCCAAAAATTTTAATTCAAAGATTAGTTTACTAACGCAATTATGTATGACGTTTAATGTCAAATTAAGTCGTCAATTCGCCCATCAGAAACATCCAAATTCTTCCATTTTCATGTTTTAATGAATGATGTGATTGTGATTTTGTATCCAACTTCCACTCATCACACTTAACTCGTTAGCTAAACCGGTCCAGTCGATCAGCAACAAAATCAACCAATTAAGAGAATCAATTAACGTGTAGGAAAACTAAAAGAGAAATCAATAGGAAAAGCTCGGTTCGGACCAAATTGCGCTGTTTCACGGCCCTCGCCTACCAATCAGACGAGGAAACGACTCACAGCGCCCATGTAGACAGTAGTACAAATATTTTACACAGACTTCAAAAACGAGTCATATTCTACGGCACGCACCGTCTACACTTCCTCTACTTTTTGAATATAGCCTTAAAACTAAACCTATAAACTGTATAAGTTTAACAGTTGAAAGTTTTTTTAACATTCTTATAATAACTTAGCGCAATAATACCTATACTAATATTTTATTCTTTGGACAATGTCGTTGGTTTCACACTCTCTAATTGTACAATTTCTACACTTTTAATAGGAATTTGTGTGTAACTGTTTCGTGTCCCAAATAAATTGAAAATAAAAATGGAGGAGGTTCTCATTTTGGCAGAATACATTTTAAATATATTCGCGTTGAATATGTTCATTACTCGCGAGGCATTAAGGTCGATTTCGATAACTCTTGTTTTTGTTTGACGGGTATGCTTTCCAGTTGGTCCCATTGTCATCAAGTCGGGATCTGTTGACGGGATCTTGGAGAAATCGAGGGAACTGCTGTTTCCATAGGCATACCTATAGCGATTTTAGTGTTTTTTAAAGTAACACGTGCATTTGCTCTCGAAAAGTACCGTGTGGTGAAGTGTAGATTATAAAGACCAAAACTGGACTCCATCGGGCGTATGATGGTTGCCGTTTTATAACTTATCGTCGTGAATAATACGCCCGTCACTCTCGCACTCGCATACTCGTCAGAACGTGACGGATGTCTTATCCACGACGATGAGTAATAAAATGGCACTGCTGAACTCCTCGTGTCGAAAGTGGATAAAGAGATAGGGCTATTAGCGAGTATTTCAATGTGGGTAAAATCAGTTTCCGTAATATGTCACTAGGGTAACGGTATTAAAAAGGTTAGGAATCACTGAGATACATCATCATCATAATATAAGAGCTCGGCTCTTGTTTGTGCAGTAGGAGCCAGTTTTTTCTGTCCTTATCATTTTTTTACGTTCCGGGTAAGACATGACATTTACTTTTTCTTTTAGCTGGTATGCAAAACTGCTTCTTGCTTCTACGAGTACACATAGGGTATTATCAGTTTTTTGTGTTTTTTGGTCCTAAAATAAACAATTATTATTATTGCATTGTAGCCTAGGGGCAAAGATTGAGCTACTGCACATATACTTATATTGCGCCGGCTCAGCTCAAACGGACGCGCAGGCGCGTGCTGGCATAATGGCCGGCAATCTGGCAGATGGCCACAGGATGGCCCGCAATGGCCCGCCAATGGCCAGTAATCGACCACTGCCCGCCATCTAGGTAATGACTGTGGTAATCTGTGGACCAGTTTGCGACCTTTCAATCGCCTAGGAATGTCAACTTGACGTCGCGTCGCCCGCGGTCCGGCGAGTACCGGTGCACTTGTCATTAGACAGCGTACTTAAACCTTATGTGTGCGGCGTAAGGTATGTTTTCGTTTGATTTGGCTGTATATGCTTGGTCGCGCCTTTAATCCAGTAATGATCGCACTCTCTGTTAGGTCTCAATTTATGATGTTTACTGTTTCCTGGACACACGCTCAGTCACATTTAATGATGGGAAATAAATGAGAATACTATACATACAAGACACAAACTAACGCACGACTCTGCAAAATTAGGACAGCCTTCGAAGCACATCCGTTGACACTCATGACCACTACAATCACCACGTGATTAATACGTTATCATTATTGTTAGGTAAGCCGATAAACGGGGTTACCGTAATGATTAGGTTAGTACAAGAAAGGATTACCCTTTTTACCGTGTTAAGCGAAAGGGTTTTCCGATCCCTGGTTTATTGCGTAGCGTGAATATGCAGCGAATGTTTTAAATTGTAACTTACCATTACACACACTAAAGGCTATTAGTGCCATTACAGTGGTCATTGCAGCCCCCATTCCTCGGGTTTTAAAGAGGTGAACAAGATAACCCGAGCTCGCCGAGTTCAAGACGCGGGTGTGCCTATTTAAATTTGCCATAATATTAGAAATCTTGTCATTTCGGATGCCTTAAATTATTGAAGCTTCCACTGGTTACATAGTTACCATCATTACTCACTCTTAGAGAAATGCATACTCACTAAAACATAAAATAGAAGTGCACCTAGACCGATTAACCCTTATAAAACTGCACCCATTAAATAGTAATGTCTAGCTTTTATCTTTCCTTTCTTACTTCTGCTGGTAAGATTTCACCTGGTTTCACTTCAATCTAATCGAATAGTCTCATGAAATTTTCACTACGATGCGTTTATTGCCACCTACCTAATGTTCTATTTAAATACAAGTATTTTAGTTTATGGGTTGACGATATTAGGATAGCGGGTCACTCCTGGATGAGATTAGCTCATAGGGCCTACCGCGAACTGAAAACGAAGAGTTAGTGTGTCCTTGTCGCAAGTACGATAAACAGTGATCTCCTTCTCCTACCACAAACATCAAAGACGGACGGTTCGTGAACGTTTTCGGTTCGAATTAGGTGCTCAGCACGGCTAGCACAAGACGGCGCGCGAGCTATATCCCGCGCGAGATAGACTATCGGTCTCTATCTATTGGGTACACATGGAAAGAGATAGATAGTCTATCTCGCGTGTGATATAACTCGTGCGCCGTTTTGTGCTAGCCGTGCAGGACTAGAATGCGAAGGACTAGCCAAGCATATCCGAAGAGAGGCCCGGAATTACGATCTTAAACTGACGATGATAATTTCTATTACGGGACGCAAAACAACCGTTGTTATTTCTCGTCCATACTAGTAAAAAATAACGAGAAAATTAAGTATTTTTTCCACAGTATCAAAAATTTTACTGATATTTTATATTTGTTATTAATTGTGGCACTGAAGTAACAACACGTTTTTTTATTAAATGTAATCTAATATGTGATTCATGTTGCATTTATTTAAGTTTTTAACTTCTAAAGCAATAAATGGCTTATTTAAAGCTAGTTAAGATTTTAAGATTATTACTGTCATCCTCCCCTTATTTCCGAGTTTTGTCAGAGACAGGTTGCAACGGCCGGTGTTTTATACATATTTAAGTGTGCTGTTTATCTCCGCTATGCTAAGATTGAGACCACCTTAGTCTGTGACAATATAATTAAGGACTAACTTCACGTCAGCTGTCGCTGGCTTCGTGTCGGTGATACCGTGGAAGGCACTGACTCGTTCCACTCACGACCAATGGGTTACCATTGTTAGTCGAACTTTCGCTAAAATCCTTTTGGCGGCGTAAATAACGCGTAATCTCCTCGCTGACGCAATTATTTATGACGAATTCGTCTTTATTAACATCGACAAATATACATATTCTAACGAGCGTTGACGCACGACATAATAATCATGCCTTCTCCGTTATGTCAAGGGTAAACAAAAGATAGTAGCAATATCATTAAACTTAGTCTTAAAAATCTTTTAGCTGACCCAAAAATGTCATGTCCAATGCGTCTAAACAGAAGTGTGTCCCTGAAGTTTACTTTTGCTACTAAATATTTAAATAATAATCGGTTTACGAAATATTTATAATCACAGTTCTTTTTGGTTTAATCAAGTTTAATTTGAAAATGTGGAGGTACTGATATTAAATCTAGGAAACGATACGTATCTCTGTTTTTACGTTTCAGTACCTATCAAAACTGTTACGTATCCCATAATTTATATAATATCTTATTTCTTGCCAGTGTCATTTACGAAATGGATCTGATTCACCATAAAAGGCGCCCGTGATCTGCCTGAGCTAGATTAGGACTCTATTGATGGACCCTGTCAGTTTGTGCCTCTGGCTATGATCCGAGTTCTGGCCTGATTGCGCAGCGCAGTAATGCGATCTTTAGTATCACGACAATGCCTTCTTAGTCACTTATAAAACGTAAGCTATTTATAACCGACAGAAAGTAGCTATTAATCATAGACTAAAAACAAATTTTTAGACTGATAAACTATGTATATGAAATCCTTGGCGCGTACTTACCTAAGAGGATTTTCGTGTACTTTAATATCTGCACTTAAGTATACGTACCGTAACAACACCACCATTAAATCAAAACATAAATAATTCAGACCTCTAACTCAAAGGCTCTCACGTGACATAGCAGTGACATCAAACCACGATCGATGTACCATGGTACCCATGCATTACTTAACTTGTCGCTTCATTTAAATTCACTTCATTGCTGATCGAAATGATGTATCTACAGTCCTCTTCTTATGCATTTACGACTCGTTCTGCTAGCCTGGAGGACTTGTACATTTTCAAATGACTTATGTGTCTTTGACGTTTTTATGTTTATACTCCCTTTTATTGAGTGCAGGGGAACGAGTCTTGCATTTCTAGCTTAATTATTTCAGATTGCCGGCTGTCACTGGCCACGTCTGGACGCCAATTTGATATAATAATCTTGTACCAGGATTAGCATATATGAATTGTTTATTCCGTTCCGTAATAGACATGATGGTAATTTGTTGCTATAAACGGCGGTTATCGTTATGGCACGGTAGCGGGTGTGTTTTCCTGGTCTAGTTTTAAAGAATTTGGTTGTGTAGGTACCTAAATATGTTCAGTTCCGTAAAATGGGGTGAGTAGGGTCAAAACTGAAATTCAAACCTCGATAACATTCTATTTTTACGTATGAAAACTGAATGGTGTATATAATAAGTGTTCCGGACGTTTGTATATTAGATTTTATTTTATTTTGGGTAGTTCCATTTCATAACTTTGACGATAAAGAGAAAAACCCACCTCACCCCGTAGTGCCTCGTATTTGGGGTAAGAGGGGTTTTCATACAAAGGTGATTTTGGAAGATTGTTAGATCGTTTTTTTTATTATGCGTATTACTATAGCTCCATTTTAAATTGGAACACATTATTTTTGTAGCAGTATCCTTAAAATCCCTTCTCACCCCCCTCTCAAATCTTCTCTCCCCATTCATAACCCACCTCTCCCCGCGAAACCTACTCACCCCGTTTTACGGTTATTATAATAAAAAAACAAATACAAACACGTTTATTGATTTAATAAATTTTACAGAGTTCTACTTATATTATGTTTTAGTACCAGCTACTTACATATTTAGTATGAAAATATAAAAATGCAATTTTATTTTTGCGCTCAAAATCTGAATTCTGATGAAATGGTTTGAAGAAGTAGTCAAAATACACGCAGCTTTTTTTAACATCACGTCAGTAGAAAATAAAGGTACAGCCCACCTGATGGTAAGCGAACACTGCAACCCCAGGACGCCTACCTCCAAGGGTGTGACTCTTCATCATTTACGTTGCTGGCCCTTTAAAAATGTGCTCACTCCTTTCTTGTTGAACCCCTTACTGTAATCACTGCAATCATCCCTATCAATAAATTAATATCCGACACGACGAAGCGCGCACTTTTAACAGATCTCGTCAATTTAGTTAAAAAGCTACTCTTATATATTAATGATATTTCAAACGTAAGTTTTCTTTTACCCCGTGGTACGGCGGTGGTTCGAATCCTCGATTTCAAGATTCGAAGTTGCGTGTCTTGCCGCTCAGCTACAAAACCTTTTCTGTCTCATTATATTAAATAAATTTAGATTATTTTTTATTATAATACTTATAAATACAGTATAAATGACAGAATTTGCAGGTCTAATTAAATTACATGTATATAGCTGCAATTAGCAACAGATGAATATTATACTTCATAATCGGATTTCTTAATAGGTGAGGCTCAGATTGAGATGCATATTGGATGCCGGCTCCTATCACATCGCTAAAGTTATAACCCCCGTATCGGCAAGTCGCTCTTGATATCTGTAACATTTTCTATGACTATCAATGCAGATACCTCCCAAGACGACGATCTCATAACTATAACAGTTATGGAATAGTACACAGATAACTACAGTGAGCAGGGTAATCGCTTAAGAGTCATGCTGCACAATCAACAAATTGCATGTAAGCTACTTTTTTGTTACATAGATTTATAGAAATGGGCCAACTCATAATCCAACCAAAAAGTAGACTTTCTAGCCTTTAACTTTGTATGGTGTCCTTAGGAAAGACCCCGAATCAAAAATTGTGTATGACCCTTAACTTTTCGTGCGTCAACGCTCGTTAGAATATGTATATAAACTATAAGAAACAACTTCTAAATATAATATTTGATATATTTTAACGCACATTTGAAAAGTTGCGCAACTGCCCCGCTAGTTCAATGTTAAACCTTTAAACTAAAATTTCGAAATGTTAGTTTAATCATGTCGCGATTTAATATATTTAGTTTTTATTAATTATTTACCTATGTGGTTATGATAAATAGTGCATGTATTATCTACATAAGTACATTATGCTTTCAATATGTGTCTAATGATTCGATTTCATTATATTGTTATTTAATGCTTTTCTGCTTGTTTCATTATTCATTTGTCACTAATTTCCATACTTTTATTAGCCGGTTTACTGTGGCATTAGCCTGGACTGTCTGAGATTACGGACTTTTAACCCTCAGATGACAGTGTTCTATCCGATATTATTTCACGGTGTTGTAGTTTTGCAATTTATAATCAATATTATACAGTGAATGGTGGTGCACTTTCTCAAATCCACGTGCCAATCCATAAACATTTTACAACATTAACTATAGAGGTTATCTCTGACAAACTACTAAACCACAGAAGAAGATTAAATTAATAATGTTTGTTTAGAATAAATATATGGTGTGATAACCCCATGGGTCACTTCACTTGCACTCGATTTAGAAGGACCAGTACTTTTCTCCTATTATTATGCGAGTTCGGTACTAAATCTGTTAAGTACCTAGGCTTAAATATATGGATAAAACAGAAAGCCAATTCCTTGAAAAAGCCAGTGCTTTCAATAAAACTAGTAAATACCTATCTAAATACTACTACAAAAGTGTATGTACAGCCTGGAGGCACATAAACCCTTGTTCTTCTTGAAAACACCCGCATTACTATTCACAATTGCCAACCTGACCAATAAATATTTAATTTTGACCCCGAGATTCGTAACAACTACGCGCAATCAAAGGTCTGACTTTTACTGGTTTTCCTAAGGAGCGTTTTTATTATATATGTACTTATAATTAATTGAGTTGGCCTCGTTGTGTCAAAATAATCCGATCAAAAACTGGCTTTACCCTACAAGCCAGAAGAAGCAAAATCCTATAACATTTTTATAAAATATCAGTCAGTATAAAGATTTTCAACTATAGTAAGTTGTGAATAACCCACGTAAAATGGAGTTGCACCGCCGTAGGCGCGCACGCGTCATCTGCGCACGCCGATGCGCAGAACCTGTTCCATTAACAAAAGGCCTCTGTTAGTAGGGAAATTGCGTCGCTTACGTCGTTTCAATGATGACGGTTAGATAAGGCCTCAATAAACATGGCCGCGAGTTTACGCTGGACGTGATAAACGTAGAAATGGAAATAAGTTAAATATTAAAGAGCCGAACTCAAAAAAACATTTAAGAATCCCAATCCTCAATTGAACGGCTAGAAACCATTACGCCATTGAATTTGGTTATAATTGTTATTGACGCTTAGACACCTTCTACATCTCTAAAATATTAAATGTTCTCCTGTATAAATAAATAAATAATATGTTTTATGAATTTAACCCACATACATCTCAGACTAACTAGAATAATTAGTATTAATCGTCATTGGACTCTAGGTTATTAAAATTTCTTAATGTACTCTTTGTTAATTCGGATAGATACTTAAACTCGTATACCTCTACGTTCCCTAAATTTGTAATGTACAAATCCTAATCTTATATATTTTTTCTCATTTAATGACACTTAAAAGTGACTTGTAGTCTATTTGAAGATTTTGAAGAATACATTTAGATAATTATTTTTCTGTTTGAGTCAATATGCCGTCGATCGATCTAAGAGGTGACATCAATGTTGAATCACTTAGTATCCCAGGCCTAAGATCCAATATAAATTGACCAAGATAGCCATTGGACCAATATTGGGCCTTGTAACACTATTGAGTGTAACGGCCCAATGCAGCAGAACTAACCGTTGGTACGTAGTTATGCAGCCTCATTCTTTAATTAAACGGGTAACTATTTTAAAAATCACTGAATAGCAAAGAAGTTGGCGTATTGGATGTCTAATCTAACCTAACAAAAAAATACGAAGTATCAAGGGTCAAATAAGGTAAAACGGATAGAAACAAAGACCCTGGTATGCTATGTCACGGGTTAAAGTAAGGTGAAACTGGCTGATGCAGACAAAAAATATTACCTATATTGATAGATAGCGTAAGCCGCCGCAGAATCGGGAGTTGGGATTTCATTGGTAGCGTGTATATTTTGTGTTTGTGGACCCGGGTCCTAAAACTACGACCAAGACCACCGGGGGATGGGCAGCAGCATCCCTGGAGTGCGGTGGAGATACTGCGATCGCCAACCCGCATGCCAAGCGTGGAGATTCTGGCAAATAACCCCCGTAAATATGGGGGAGGCCTATGTCCAGCAGTGGACGTTCTTTTGCTGATATGGTGGTGGTGGTGGTGTATATTTTACCAGTTCACTATACCAATCGACCCGAAAACTGCAGATGAGTGTAAAACGAACACTCGACTAAAGACGGAATAAATAATGACGGTCTTGAAGAAGAAAATTATGACACATCTACCATTTATTGCCTACGCATTTGATTCAAACCGATTGCTAATACAAAAAGTAAACAGTAAACTATGTGAATGACACTCCGTCTTGTCAATAAATTAGCTTTCTTTTCCACCGCAGCTTATAAGTTACCGCAGCTTCCGAAGTTAATTAATAATCCGGTTCTAAAGTGACACTTTGAGTCAACTTTTTCTTGTAGAGATGTTACCTTTATGTAATTGGCTACATTTTAGTCAGGATTAGATCTATGGATATTATCGTAATTCCTTAGATGATTGCTATCTGTTACCTGCCTTTTCCGTTTAGTTAAGTGTTAATTATTCCAGACTTGACCGATCCTGGTCAAACTAATAATTTTAAAACCACCCTTGAGGTATGTGGTACTCAATAAACAAACTATTTTAACTATCCACTCAAGGACTATACTCACAAAAAACTATAGTAGTTAAATGTGTCGTATATTAACGTATTTTTGTGGCCATCTGTCATTGGCTTTTGTTTTAGTTCTTAATGAAATTAATGAACTTTAGCAAGTTGGCCGCAATGGCACTTTTACAAGTCAAAATCTACTAGCGTTTCTCAAAAGAACATCACTGCCGGGAAGAAACACCAAACAAACTCGACAAACAGTCATTTTCTACCAAAAATATGCATTAGTAATACTATTGTATTTATTTGTAGTGTATTTGATGCCCCTAATAAATAAATAAGTAGCTCCATATTAATTATTGGCATCTCTTTCAGTAATTTGGCTAAAGTCACACACTTGCTCGACATTTTTAGGGCCAACCTCATTTCGTGTGACTTGATATATCAGTTAATTTAAATCCATTAGCGGGTCAAAGAAAAAGTCGTCCGTTATCTAAACATCGTGAAATGTCATGATCATGACGTCATTAAAGATTCGTTAAGAGCCCGAATATCGAACGAGAACTCATAAACTTTAATGTCGTCTATACAAATCGTTTTATTGCAATATTATCTTATCCTGGCTAATTAGGCGGTATTAAGTAGGTGCTTATAGCTTTTTAGTAAAGCAGTAGGCTACCGATATTTTATCCCCATCAAACCTTTAGATCAAAAGTGCGCACTAATTCACACCTTTAAAAAAACTTAAGTAATTTGATGTATCACAAATTCCTACTTTAGACAACACAGACAAAATATTATTTATACATACAATCGTCTCAAACTGGAATACTTATCACAAAAACTTGACAACAATACATCAATACAAGATCTAGTTTGTCTAAGGAGTGGGCGCGTCGTGGGCCGCCAACTATACTATTACCAACTTACCGATACAGCTGCTTACGTCGATCCGTCAAACACTACTCGCATTTTTGTAAACAGGTACCATTTCACCTACCGCACCAGATAACTTTGTATTTATCCAGATAATGTTTTGAATAATGAGTCGTAGGAGTTACCGAGTCCACCCGAAAATAACCGAAAGGTCGCTCGGGCTAAATGTCAAAGTAGGTATGCGAGGTTAGGCCAGCGCCGCGAGCTATCGATTGTTTATCGATAAGTATTCTTCACTAATAATATGCTAATGGTAGTACTTACCAACTTTTGTTTGCCGGTGGCGGAGTTTTTGATTATTAAATTGGCGTGGCCATTGGATATTGTTTGATAATTATTAACTTTGCAGAATGTGCATGTAAAATTAAATTACAGTATAGCAAGCTCAAGTTTTCATTAATAACAATTATACTCGTGACCATGATAGCCTAGAATAAATATGTGTGCATAATATCACTTAATCTACTAACCTACTTATTAAGTTGCTATTATCAAGGAGTATAAATTGGTCAAAGCTTTTGTCTGAAGCAATTCGGCCAAACACACATGCAAACAAAATCATAATTGACTGCGATTGACTGCGTCGTCTCAAAATATACATATATATTTATAATTCCTGCGTCAGCTTCAGGTTGACAAAAGGCAGAAAGCGGTGCAGGATCAGGATGTGGTGGTGCTCTCGTTTAAAACCCTATTGCCACCGCTATGCCGCACATGTATAGGAATTAAGGACAATAAATAGCACAAAATATGTGTTTTGGCTTCTCTACGAAAATACATATTTGCGCCTTCAGCTGTCAATACAAAGGCATCCAGACATGCCACTCGTAAATAGTTAAGCGACAAGCATAATGCACCTCTGGAGTTGAAACCAGGCTACGATATCCGCTCACTATCCGGCAGATTGTATGCTTTTTTATTGGTACTAATTTATAGTGCTTACCACTGAAGAGGCTCACGCGAACTCCCAGTTCTTGCGTGTGTGATTACACTGATTACTTACCACGAAATTGGCCAAAGCTCAAGTGAGAATCGAGATCCAGGAGCCCACTAAAAGTTGTCAACACTAGTTGGCATTTGCGTCAAGTCCAGTGGAGCAGGTTAGTCCGGCCTAGACCAATTACCTGCACTGAGTATTTCATTCCGTCTATGAATATGTATTATGATTTCACAATGACTCTCGCTCAAATGACATTTAGTCAGGCGACAGTTTGGTGAAATATATACAATTAAAGCATACCAGGAGTTGTTTGAACCATGAGCTTTAGTTTTAAATTTTACAGTGACGTAAATGGTACCTATGAGTTTATTCCTCAGTCTATTTGTATCTCTATAACACATATAGCTTTTACACAATGCCACTGCTGGTTAAGTTACATTATAAACATAATTCGTGACCTGGCAAGCTTGAAACTATTTTTAACAATTACTGTCATACAAAATTGCCTATATGACAAAACATTCACACTTTTAGAAAACAAGACGTAAATATACGGCTTACAGACCTTTAGCATCAATTGTCACGGAAGAAAAAACTACCAACGTAGAATTGGCTCATGATTCAATAAAGACAATAACATCCACATTTTCGCATAGTTGCCCTAAGTAGGTATACATTCTGAGCACATATTTTTGATCAAAAATAAATTATCATCTAAAAAACAAGAGCAGCCTTGGGCACCGTCATCAAATGTGTCTTCACCTTCAGAACTAAAAAGTATTACTTTTAAATCAACATTATTCCGGTTTCGACCTTAAGTCAGTTATCATGATTCGAAATTGGAAAGAATTCAGTTTACAAATGATCTTCTCTTGTTCTATTAATGTGACATCAACAGTTTCCTTCACGAAAATCGTATCAATTTCATTTGTTTCATCAATAAGCAACCTTAAATGTTCCGTTCTAGAGTTTATATTTGATAACGCGATCATAGGAAAGTACGCGATTAAGTGTGTAATGAGCATGCGTGTTCTGAATGAACTTTTTTTGAAGAATGAGCGTAAGATCAGAGTTTAGGCGCGCGTGCGGCTAATGGAGACAGGTGCAACCGCAGATTATGCAAACGAAATGTTTCTTTAGCGTAATGTTACTGTAATTGCAGATACGCTACTCAGTGTTATTCAACCTATTTTATCGTAGCTAGCGACATAGCCGATCGCGATAGGTTTGGGAATAAAGCTGCCAATTTATATATGTAATACACTTTGTCGTAGTAGGTACAATACAAACTATAAGGAAAATCTGTCCCTTGCAATCACATTAAAATCGCGGCTAGATGATATACTACAAAAACTTTCATCTAACATAAATTAGGAATATTATGACTTGTTAGAAATTTAAGCTCGTAAAGTTTCCAAAATGATTAATTCTAATATTGAACAACATACCCTACATAATTCACAATTCGTATCCTCTATGCTATGCCTATAAACTGTGATTAGTATCGCACTTCTTCGAACAACATAATACAGTATCATGTTACTATAGTTAACAATGAAGTTGGTCACAAAAACTAGCGACCTTTACTCACTGACAAATAGTTTCCTCTCTTTTATTCGGCGAACGCACGAGCTATAAAACAAATTAATCAATTTATTAATGTAACTACGAAATAGTATAACCACAGGAAAAGTAACGAAACAGAAGATTAACTCCACATATTTAAAAAAATGCGACTCTCTCACAACACGCCATACTTCACAATACTATTCTACTCTAATAGGTAAATATATAGACAAATACATTGTATGAGCTTAATATTATGGAAGTATACAACCCCTAATATATAATTTGAGCTATTTTTTTCATTTAGACTAACAAAATAAAAGAACTCCTTTTGTTTAGGTGACGTAACGGTGTGCTCCGCTGCGACGTCAGTTCTGATGAAGGAATCAGTGGGTCCCGTTTGAGTTTTCAGTTGCCCCGGAACCGCCGAAATACGATACCCTTCAACCAGAAGTCAGCAATTGATTACCTGTATTTATATTTTCAATAGTTTCTATTAGTTGAGTCCAGACCAATATTGAATAGTTTGCGGGTTTAAAAGTTGTAGTTCGGCAATGCCATCAAAGGCAACATTCCCCATGAAGCCTAATATAGTTATAAAAAATCGAGATTTTCTACCAAATCTTTAATTTAACAGTTGTACTTGTTTGTCACAGATAAATGTCTGAAGTTTAATTTATCTCATTAAAAGTAAATGTATGATTTTAAGGTAGGTAAAGTCAGGCATCACATATAATGCTGCAACTTTTGACGTACAAGACATATGCGATCAAATTTCTGTTCCACATTCCTCTGTTCAGCGCAATCAAACAGACGAAAACGGCCGGTCTGAAATCGACAAAAAGAATTCTCCAAATAACATTGAATGCTCCAAATTACAAAAAGCAATCAAAGACTCTTGTGCCGTAATGATAATGACCCGCGGCAAAGAATCCGATATAAGATATGAAAGGGGCTATTCACAAAGCGGCAGCCTGGAGATAATCTATTTGGTATAACCTCACGACCTCCCGCCCGGCGGTCGGATAACAATATAATTAAAGAGAGATCGCTCTGATCCGATCAGGGTTATCGATACGACAATGTATGATGCCTAGGATGCTTATTTTAGGTGCCGTTAATACTAGGATTTATTGGGTTACCACTTACCGTGATGCTGAGCGTACCAATCATTGAGCTCATGAAACTACATAAAATGCTTCACTAAATATAGGCGAAGGAAATAAGGCAAAAATCTTTTACGATGATCAAATATCCAAAACCTATGGTTGCACAATTAGAAGTTAAGCTTCTGATGATAACTTTGTATACAGTTTATTTCTTGAGTAATTGAGACTTGCTTATTCTTGTATGAGTTACTCTCATAGTGTAGAATTTTAACTTACTAAGCTATCATATCATAGGTTTTTAGATGAATGGTAAGTGTCCATTATATGTATGTACTGATTTTTTTCATTGCCTCTTTTGTAAGATATCTGGAATAGACTACAAAAAATTACCTATTATTTCCATAAATACAATATGTACAGTTTATGATTTGAAACATTTCACCAACCCGCATAATAAAAGTATATTTATCTTCCTGGCAGCCCTGGTCCGGATGCGCGGAGGCAAAGGAAACGAACATGATTGTTGTGCTTCTAACGTGTAATCGATGTCATTATACACCGGCGTGCGTATCTAGAGCACAGCGAGGAGTTCTAATGTCGTTTAAGACGTCATGTTGAGGATAAATTCTCAACGTGATTTTTTACTTGTGCCCTCGCCTTTGTACGCGTATAATATTCAGCTTATTAATCTCATGTATGGTATATTAAAGGAAAAAAGATTCATCAACTACTTACTCAAAAAATGTAGAAAAAATATTGATGTAAAATTAGTGGCTTAACTAAATAGTAAATAACCGACTCAAATTTGAGTCGGTTATTATAGTAAACCGTCTTTATTCATCTCACCTACTTACCAACAATTCGTGCTTCAAATTTCGAATCCCCTTTTGAAAATGGAATATTTATCGTTTTAAAATCAGAACGGGCTACGGCCACACTTCATTCGGCCGGACACCACAAAGCCGGCGGTGTCACGATAAAATCGGATCGTAGTGGGTGTAGGCGGTTAGATTTATACACCGTTTTTAGCCGCTAACATGATTTGCTGCTAATATTTTCTACACCCTTTTGAAATTCTAAACTGAGATGATACTTTTGTGAATGAATATTACGTTAAAGTAATGTTAGACTTCAGACATTCGTCATTTTTATATTAGGCACTTACATGTCCGAAGCTAGCGCCGTGATCGTGTTTATGTCATTACATAGTAGTTATTTAATTTGCCTTATTTAAGAAACTTAGAGTTTCTAAAACAATCAACTAGAGTTACTAATCCTCTTAAGCATATTTTACACGCTTATGTCATTTTTATGTTACGTTACATAGACAAACTGCTCTAATAATTACTGTCTTAACGTCAGTGTAAGCTGCTTAGCAAGTAGCGTGCTCGATTACGATAAATATCGGCTGACGCTAATGTGTAGTAAGACAAGGGCTGCATGCAAATAAACAATGCATATTCAGCACAAACAGACAGACAAACGCATAGATACCTTGTCCTACAACGCGATAGGACCGTAGGGTAACCATTCCTTCTGAAGCCAAGAGTTAGTTTAAATGTTTAACCCAAGATTTTTATGTCCCATAAAATTCATCGTCATCAGTATCCGTAATCGACTACTGCTAAGCATACGCCTCTCTTCGAGGACGCTATTCGTCCCGGTCCTGAGCTAATCTTATCCAGAAGTGACCTGAGATCTTTCTAATGTCATCTACTCATCAAGTTGGTGGACGACCGATTCTTCTTCCTAGGAGTGGCCACCAATCCGTTCAAATTTTAGTCCACCACCGTCACTTTGCCTGGCAACGTGTCCAGCCCAATTCCACTTGAGTTTGGCGATGAGTTCTCCGACGTCAGGTACTTTAGTTTGCCTTGCCTTGAAGACTCGAGTTAAAGCTAAGACTAATAGCCATTTTACCGTCCTGAGAAGACTTGCGTCAGCTCTAATGGCATAAAGCTCAGCTGAGCTGTAATTCAACCCAAAATACTATTTACCCCTCATCGGTTTTATAGCCACACCTATCTACATTGCCACAGTGATGTGAATCTCTCGTAAATGTAGCTACTGCACACGCCTCAAACATGGCCAGTAAATTCCATATCCATTTTAAGCCTCAACATAAATCGTATATTATACCTACATTCCCTAACATTGTGAACCGTACTCCAGTTTAAATAAAATACTAATGAACGGACCCAATTCTGCAAGGTGGCCAGTGGCCACATCCGCCTCCCTTATACGGCTGGACCAGTTATCGGATGAAAGCACAGCTAATAGCCAGAGCGCTATTAAATCTACAGCAGTACGGCTACTAGACGCGATTGATTATGTCCGGAAACTGAGGATTACTGAAATAAGCAAATTTGCGTAGCGGGTGAATTGCTTACTTCCTTTTGCTTTCAGCTTTGCGTATCAATTTGTGTCAATATTCGCGTACATATAGATCACGACATTTGACCTTTTCACTTGCATACGAGTCATCATCTTCAACTTTAAGAGCAACGTTCATGTAGGTAGACCATTGGAAACAGAAGAGGGAAGATGTTTGGACGTTTACGATAAATACATCAAAAAAGTAGAAGGAAGCCGGAACAGAGAAGGGCCAAGGAGAACAAATATCGAACAAATTAAAGAAGATAAACGTTTCGACGTCAAAGGAAAAGCTTAGGAGAGAGACACGAGTACATGGAGATTGCATATGGGTTGAAAAACTAATTAATATCTTCTATGGGCCGTAGTTAACGATGTACTCGTATGTGCCAGTAAGTTATGTTTTTATTTTTAACATTGATGTAAAAGACGAAGCCGTTTACGCGGATTATGACAATAAATGATCAATGAATGATCTATCTGTCAAAAAATTGGCTTTATAGCCCTTAACTTTAGTAATATCCGCAGGAAGGACACGATTCTAAATCTGTGTATGACCACCTGTATGATCTGATATGAGTTCTAGAATTCTAAAATGTCAAGCGTCTTACTTCGTTTACTTACAGCTTGCGTTTAAGATTTGTATAAATTATCAACTAAATGGGTCCCTGCAAAAAAAAATCTAAATTAAAAATATGTGCGATATGATTGCAGCGCAAGTTGTGATCGTGAATAGTTTTTTTTATAAAAATCACTCAACATCTATTTAAGTTATTTAAGAAATTAAAAATAAACATTGACACAAAAATATATAGGACCATGAAGCTGTGTTGAACATTATAAAATTAACATAAACTACGGCATACTGTTTGAAAACTTTCCACTATCCACTAATGCGTTTACCAGATCGCGGTGCACTAACATCTCACAAGTATTTTCTACGCCACTTACAAGTATTTCCAACTTACGAGTACTTATACAAAGTACTTATGCGAGGCCGTGGTGTTTACAAATTTTACACCGTCGCGGTTGGTCGCATAAATCATTTGATCACGTTTTGGTTGTAGTATAAATGTATAATTTACCGGTATATCGTAAGCTACCGTTTATGTTAAATGTTCTGATTCATTGTAATACCTATTTACTTAATATGAAGTAAAATTTAAATACAACAAGCATAATAACGTCAAGTGTAGTTATTTATTTAGTAACCCCCGAACGCAAAAAGAGAATGGTGTTTTATAAGTTTAACGTGTCCGTCGGTCTGTGTATCTGCCTGTGGTATCGTAGCTCCCAAACGGATGAACCGATTTTCGTTTAGTTTTTTTTGTGTCATAGATAATTTTATTCCGAGTGTTCTTAACTATGTTTCATGAAAATTTGTTCAGGCGTTTTAAGACATTGAGCTTTAAAATGAAAATGTCGGGGGTTTTTCAACTTTTCTAAGTTGTAGTTATGTACAATATACTTACAATAAATATTTGAATTTTTATATTATAAGTCTAAAAAGGCTTACTAAGATGCCTTCCTCGGCATGACTTAGACGCCTTCCTCGGTAATTGGCCGCAAGAGGCACAGACACGGGAGTAAAGAGGAGAGTCCTTTGCCCAGCAGTGGGACACCAATATCGGCTAGGGAAAAAAAGGTTAAAAACTTACATTGATCGGTCGATATTAATTGTCAGCTTTCTCAACCCGCCCTATATTTTTAAATCAATCTTACAGGCTCATAATAAATAATTATTTACGTCAACTGTGGTCTTGAACTTTAGAATAGTACTGTTTCATATTGACGAACGTCTCAATGTGACAATGACGTGGTAAGGGCGGCGTTTGACATGATAAGTTTAAATCAACGGGTCGCGATACTCCGTCTCAAGGTCCATATTTTCATCACGGTCCTTTCATCACGCATATCACTACAATATTTATATATATAAACTGGTTCTACATGTCAGCGCTTACAAAAGAGCTTATCGTTAGTACAGTCAGCCAGTATCAAAGGTAGTTACGCGTATGAAGACGTGAAAAGTCTTTATTGTACGGGAAAAAGAGCTTTTACGTCTTCGAATGCATAGTTTCTTTCAGAAGACACTATGTATTTGCCACCAGTGGTGTTTGCCACCACTAAAGTGCCTTAACACGTCGCATTCCAGTGTCTTAAAAATTAATCTCTGGAATGATGAAAATATGTACTCTCGAAATTTTACTTACAAAATCTTGATGTTTTAGTATCACGATTTTTACACGGGTTGAACTGGAATAATTCCTAGTAAGGGATACGGGTTCGAGGCCTGCCAGGTCGATATGTTTTTCGTGTTGTCTGATATTGGTGTCAATAATCATATACACTATTACATTAAACATAAAAAGTAATCTAACACAGCTTTACGGTTCTGCTTTCCCCAATGTAGAAGCTTGCTCCTCATTTCTTTTTTTTCTTAATGATTAAGAACGGTTAAGCCAGTTTACAGGAAAAAGGTAACTATTTAAAGTAATGATAGCTATTCGAATCAGTTATAACTTCGTACATTAATTTCACCCATGTTCGCTCACCAGTAGCTCTTGTGGTTCCACATTTTATTATTCATTATTGGTTAGTTGTGGGCCTTTTTATGCCGCTTCTACCAGTAGTCAATCTATTGTGGCAGACCTTATAGTTCTTGGCTTATACCCACTGCTTCCAAGAATTTCCGGACTCTTTGGGCTGCAATTTGTTGTATTTCCTCTGGTTGCATGCTGTGCCTTCCTAGGTAGATACTTCTTTTGCGCACACATTTAAAAACTGTTCGTTACCAGTCATATTTTGACCCTCACAATCTTAACCACTGATTGTAATGTGAATTCAAAATATTTTGGTACCCTCTGAATCTCTCGATTTTTTTATTCCTTACCTGCATTTACAAAGGATTGATACAAGTTCACGGATAAATTTAGAATGCCAGTCAGTTTCTAATTTACTTTATTCGTTATTTATATATACAATAAAGCCTCACCGCCAAACATATCGATAGCAGAAGAGCTGAAAACACGCATCGTTCTTTGGGGGATATATAAAAAAGGGATGGCGCAAGTATTTCAGCGCTACTCCCAGTTTCATGGATGTTTGAGTAGAAAATAGTTTAATGCTTAAGCATGAACGTTATCCAAAAACATTATAATCCACACCTTTCCTTGCAGGAAACAGAGTCGTAAAAAGAGCTATCTTGAGAAAGCAATGATAGATAATAAAGGTAGTAAGCGGTAATATATCTAAGCGTCCGTGGCGCACTTTCTTCGAGGGCTGGCACGCGACCGCTACTCGTGCGCAGCTAGGGATGGGACACGGACAAGTTTCACGTGTCGATATCGATAGATATGTTAACATGTAATTTTACTACTCGTACTATCAGCCAACGCTACAGGTTCCCACTTTTTAAACAAAATCGTCTGCAGGCTGGCCGGTTATATTGGTAAATAATTTAAATAGAGAACGCTGTGAAGTGTATTTGAAAATAATCCTAGAGGTGTGAACCCGTAGCGTTGGCCGATAGTACAAGTTGAAATCACGTGATATAGTTTTGGTGTATAATTGTAGCAATATTAACAAAATGATACGAATATATTTAATTTTCTCGATGTCCGTCTGTTTTCGGAACACCCATACAAGTTTTCTTGACATGATTAGTTAGAATGTTATTAAGCCTGATTCATCACCTCATAATTGCTTGTATATATTTTTAAAGTAGTTCTATATGCTACACAATCTCATTAATATGAAACCAGTGCATATATTATTGGATATTTTATAAGATAGATCTAAGATACACACTATAATAATGAATCTGAAAACTTTATTTACAGTATTCATGGTTTTATAACCATTGATACTGTAAATACTTTCATAAGAACCATTTTTGTATTATTACAGGATTTATTTCAATAATATCCATAGCTAGTTCGCGTTAGACTAGATTATTTTATAGAACAGTCTTAGTCACAATATCTATGTTCCCAAAGCGGCAAAAATATTCTGCATACTATTATGCTTTTCATTGGAACCATGTTTGCATATTTTGACTCTGAGTGTGATGTTAATTATTTGTTAGATATACACTTATGTTGACTGTTCAAAAAGATACTACAGAAAATGAGTTGAAAATGTATCTATTCCTACAGAAATATCGACACGCGCGCAGCCCTACTGAGTTTACAAGTGGCACGAGCCGCGATAGTATCTATTCCGCCGATGATACAACTAGATTGTTTCACCAGAGCCCGGGTATCTATAGCACATCTATATTACCGCTGTAGCTATAATGCTGTTAAGACTTGCACTTGTAGGGCGATCGGGAAATTGTAACTGCCTTTCATCCGTAGGTCAATGGGGTAGTTGAAATCTAGAGTAGCATTGAACGTAGAGAACGAAGAGGTACGAAGATGAAGCAAAATACCAATTGTAATTTCCACTTTCAGTGCCGGGAACCCGAGCCTCGGGCACTCGTCCCATAGGCGTTTTCCTCTACATAGGGTTTTCGCATGTTATCAGCAACGAGCGTAGCGCTACGAAATCATTGCCAATGAAAGTGGTAAATAACCCACACCATATTATTCGTCAATTAAAATGACGCACAAACAACGTTCTATATAAAAAAAATATAGAAAATTAAAAGTAGAAACATTTTAAGTAGTCTTTGAAGATCTTTTGTTTTGTATTTGATGATATTTAAATAACTTAAATAAATATTAGAAGACTTTTTTTACACAAATCAAACCAGTCCCATAGTAAGCTCAATAAGGCTTGTTTTATGGGTACTAGACGACGATATATTTATTAGATACATCCACTATACTTTACTTTTATGTATATACTTAAATACATAGAAAGCATCCAAGTCTCAGGTACAAATGTTTTTGCTCACCGTAGCGGAATTTGAACCCGGGATCTCTAGCTTCAGAAGCAGTGGGCTAAACAGGCCGACAAACATATTTTAATTATGCAATATGTTTTATATGTTGTTTTACATCAAATCTGTCATTTTGTGTGTGGAATAACTGTCACACTTGGGAGTATTATTTATATTTACAATAGAAAGAAAGTTGTACTGTACACTGGCCTATTAACATAATTTTGTCATTAAAAATAATGTCATGTCAGCAACTCCGATGTTCATCAGCCTTGACCTTTCGAATCACTACCTGCACCTGTCTCACTCTGCGTAGAGTCAACAACTCACCATACATCTAGCCGCTTACACCCACGTACGTGAGTCGCACCTGGCCGACATTTTACACTAGTGCTGACAACACTAGTGTTAAATGTCGGCTTTACTTTTTTTAAGTTCGAAAATACAATTGACAATTTACTAAGTTACTATAGTCATTTATACACACAATCACATACAAACAAATGTAGGTTGTAATTGTATATATAGTTAATTTTACAAAAAAATATGGACTAAACGTACTTGAAAGCTTTGTAGCTACACATTGAAAAAGTAACGTTTTAAGCCCATGAAAGAAATTATGAAAATATCTTTAAATTCGGTTAAAATTATGGAACAACACTTAAAAGCACTTAACCAAAGTCGACGCTTAGCGCGGCAATAAACGTGAGTTAGCCGAGCTTTAACTAACGGTCGGTGTTTGGTTAACGGACTACTGGCCTTCGGTAGGTAATTAGCTGTGATTGTGAACGCGGAATTTGTTCGACACATTGTGACGTCACGTGTGGAGGTACTGGTCTAAACTAATCGAAGCGGCATTATTAACATATAATAATAATATTGGGGGACAATCTTACACAAATCGACCTAGTCCCAAACTAAGCAAAGCTTGTACTATGTGTACTAGGCGACGATATACATACTTATATAGATAAATACATACTTAAATACATAGAAAACATCCAAGACCCAAGAACAAATATCCGTGAAAAATGCACAAATAAATGCCCTGGCCGGGATTCGAACCCGGGACCTCTAGCTTCGGAGGCAGACTCACTACCAACTAGGCTAAACAGGTCGTCAATATGATTCTATCATCCGTATTTTTTTGTTTTCACGACTGTGTTGGAAAGCCTAAAAGCTTCATATAATTCTGCTGAAAGAAAAAAATTGACAGATGGCTGAATGTGTGGCTCATATGAAAAAGGTAGGTCGGTTGGTACAAAGAGGTTGCTGTCATTTGAAAAAAATTATTAAATTACATATTTTAGAATAGTAATACATAATGTTTCATAAAGTTTACCATAAAGTTTTTTTTATAAAACTTTACGGATGGACCAATTAAAATAGTCCCAACAAAAGTAAGTAGGTAAGGTCGACTACTACCTATCTCAATAACGATTTGGTTCTTGATTCGACTCAACCTCATGACCTTTCAAAAAGTTACCTATCACTGAAGTGGACCGGCGTAAAGCGGTTTGTAAATACATAATTCGTCGGGTGACAAGCAAAAGTCACTAAAATATCTGTCACTGCTCCTCAAAACCTCGTAGGTATCTCAGTACTACATCAATATTGAGATACGAGTTTTACTTTAAGTAGGTATTTGTTACTTAGTGAGTTTTGGTTGTCAGCCGACGATAGGTTTACTGTACCTTCTTAAGTACAGATTACAAAGAGAATGCATACAAACGAAAAGGATATAGAAACAAACAAGTTAGTTTCGTTCATTGGATCACTGCATTTTAAGAATTCGATGTCAAAATGTTACAACATAAACCAATGATGATAATAAGTAAAACGATCCCAAACCGCTGTAATCTAATATGTATGTACATTACCTAGTGCGTAGCAAATAGAAAATTACACATACCTAACTAACGTTACACAAATCTCAGCAAACTAATTACCCTCTGTAAAAGATATCGCAATCTCCGCATATTCGAGACTCTATCCATTGTACGAATAAGCACATGTTATACCGATACAAACTAGTAACCGAGCCGCATTGCTCAAACATTGTTAGCATTACAGACCATAAACAACCAGAGGAAAAAGACCCATATCCGAATGTAAAACGAACGTGAACGTAGGTCTAAGTTAACCAGTTTAAAGCGCGCGAGCATCAGCGACTGGGCGTTTTCAATTTGGCTGGTCTCGGAAGCGTTCGGTGCCTCTCGGGTGTTTTAGCCCCGCCCACCTGCGCGGGCGCACCTCGCTGTCTCTATCGCTCCCCGGGCAGTTGAATCAGTCTTTCTCGAAGCACCGTAGCTAACGCCAACCACTCCCACAGAACGTTAGGCTATTTTCCAATTACTGAGCTTTTTGCTCTTGCGCCGATGCCCGGAGATAAGCTTTCTCGTTACAGAATGAGTCGGTGTTGCGGTCGGACCAACAAAAGGTTTGACAGTAATGTTATGACGCTACTTATGTTGTTGAAAATCGATAACCTTGTTTAGAGAAGCCCACTTACAAAATGTATATTTGAGATTGTATTACGGCTGGTTTCTTAGTAAAGCCACAAGTGATATTATCTTTTTTATATTTATAGTGAAATACAGTTCAACCATTTCTGTAACCCGATATTTGTTAAATATTTATTATGTTGACACCTATTAGTATCCTAGTAAATAAGAGATAAACATAAAAAATATGACCTAAGTAGCAATCCAATCATTACATAAGATCGTGACACATTCCCATCTAAAACATTAATAGAGACCACAAAGTAAAAGTTAGAAAGTCGAACAATGAACAAAACGACAATTGTTAAAAAACCCAAGTCTCATGACCCCTTACCTCTTACTTTTTAAAAGAAAAAGAGTTGAGAAATGGCGATGGTCTGAGACATAATTACGAGGAGCCGCGCATCGTCAGCTCTAAATATAAGCCAGAGCCTCTTGCTTTAAAATTAATAGCAATCTTTATGGTGTAATGCTGCGCTAGTGAGGTCAGGTATTTGACTATCGACATCGATATTACTGGTATGCTCAAGGGCGTAATATGAAAGGCCGGTAATTATATCTTAGAAATTTTATAGTGTCACTTCGACTTAATGTGCTTTTAGCTTTAATCGGTGGACCAAGAGCAAATTATAATGTACGTTTATTTATAGGCAATAGGCTATTGTACTGCATAACTGGTGATTTCTATTGGATAAAAATAGTATTCTTATGTTTCTGAATGTACCTGTAAAACAATATTATAAAATATGTATTTAAAGAAATTATATACCTAACAATACATATCTAAAATTAGAATGACATAGAAAACTTTAGTTTACCATTTTTGTGATGCTTTTTTAATGTGCTAACTGTGCCTGGCAGTATCTTTAAATATACGTGTACGCCAAGCAAATTCGCAATTTAAATCCACCTATCTAAGAACCAATCCGATGTGTAAATCCCCAGCCAAGATAACCCGACATTAGCTCCAGCCTTACTAAACCCATTTACAGCATTTATTGAACTAGCACCCGATCGATAAACGCCATAATTCCCGGCTGTCACAATTTATCGAGCGCACATCACTAGCCGGGAGCAAAGGTTCCACAGAGGGCGCAGGCATCAATTTAGTCGGTAGCCGCCGCGGGCGCCGGCCGCCCCTGTCATTAAGCCCCCCGCCCCACCAGCCCCCGCATGCCTCCGCATGGCCCATGGCAACTTTAACCTTTTTTGCTCCCAACCTGTTCGCAGGATGCTGCTGTGACTATACAGGCAATTTAAAGATCATGGCCATAGGCCATACGCGGTATCTCGAGCCTGTTAACTATGGTACGTAAATATAACGTGGGCCGGTTGTATTTAAAGTTATCGCTCCGAGGCAGGGCTGCATTGTGCGGTGTACAATGAGGGTTACAAAATTACCGTTAATTGAATGATGTTATTGTTTTATGTTTTGACGTGTCGATGCCAGCATTTATTGGTAGTTATATATCTACCAAAAATATTAATTCGATACCGTACGTAATAAGCACCCCTTTTAAGTATTTGTTATGTTGAAGATAATCCAATGAACTGATACTAGAACACAAGCTACATATTTATTGTAATGTTTATCATGCAGGCTATAGCTTTGCGTCCAAGCATTCAGGATACCTCTTCCAGTTTTTCACCAGTTGTCAAAATATTAATAGATGCGTTGAGTTATAAATACTCATTGCAACATAGATTTTTTAAAAGATCAGTACATGACATCTTCTCTGTCATAAAAACACTAGAAAATGTCACAACGAAATACGTTCACCGTTAGCCATACCGTTATATAACGAAATAAAAACAGCAATAAGTACTATATTCACCCAACCCGCAAAGCACTAACAAAAAACAAAACCTTGCCGGCCATTTCTTTTAAACTTAACCATTATCTCGAGGCTTCTTCGATACGAACCCCTTAAAAGGAACACAAATAAAACTGGTCCGGAATTCCTCCAACCTGTAATTTGACCCCCACTTAAACAATTTTCTCAAATATCATTCCGTTTCATTTGCCGGGTCAGCCCTGACCTGGGGCCACGCATTAGTATCCCGAAACGATTCCAAAGGTAACCCCTATTAAATAAAATATGCCCCCAAACTACAGAATCTGAAGGTCGACGGGGTCAGGCTGACCCTTTTTTCCTTTCTAAGAAATGTGTATCGATAAGTATAAAGCTCATGTAGAGCAAACATTTTTGTAGTGGATGCTACTTTTACAAACAATGATTCATTTAATCCTTAGCAAATAACTGACGTAGTCTTTTCACTTAGTAGACGACTACGCGACTAGAATTTACGATTAATCTAGTGTACTGAGGCTATATCTTACTGCTCCCTTTTTTCTAAGCATCCTAATAGACGCCTTTTCCATTAGGATACTCGTATCTCCGTAATAAGAACATAAACTCACTGGCTGGCAGGGATAAGGCTAATGCTTTAAAAAGAGCAAAATGTATCGCAAATTGACCTGTCCTTCAGCGCACCGGGGCCCTGCGCAGCCGCCGACCTGTCGCCGCTAATAATTCCGTTCCCATGCTAGCCAGCGCCGGTAGCTATCTCACTTTAATTATTCATAGACTTTTTTATGCCCTGTCGCTTTTTACCGCTCGGCCGAAGCCTTATAAAAATTAAAAAACAAAATCGAACGCTCCGGCGCAATTTAAAAAAGGAATACGTCGGATGACACGGATCGAACTGAACTCTGGGCAAATGTCGCGCGGTAAAAAGTGGTCAAGCGTGGTGGAGCGGGGGGGTGAGGTGGGTGAGGCTGCGCCGGGAGGGGGGGCAGGACGTCACGTAGGCGGCGCGGTTTTTGTCAACGTTCCCGCCGAGATGACGGGTCGCGGCGTCCAGCGACCCGCCTCGCGGTCGCAACTCAGTTTCTTGATACTTGGCACATTTTGACAAGTCACAAAAGTAGCCATTAATTAGTTTATTTTATACCACGACGGTGGCAAACAAGCGTACGGCCCGCCTGATGGTAAGCGGTCACCGCATCATATGGACGCCTGCAACTTCAGGGGTGTCACATGCGCGTTGCCGACTCTAAAAATGTAAACACTCATTTCTTGAAGAACCCCATACTGGTGTTCCTGGGGTTTACACTCGTTAGGTTTACCTCGGCAGGGAGCTCATTTCACAACTGGAGCGTCCGAGGGAAGGGGGAATCTAATAATACGAGGAGTAACGTATGAATTTTTTACTGTGACCGTCCCTTGCAATGTAAGGAATGATATCAATGATCGTCTTTCATTCATTAAATGAATGACATCAATAAAATGAGTAGATGGATGTCGCTGTATGTTAGAATATTTGAGCTTTCAAATTACAAAATTCGAGTCACTAATTATTTAATTCCAGGGGCGTCAAGCTACGTTTTGCTTCTCTCACGTATTTTAAGACGCCTACCAACATTTTTCTATATTTTTCATCCACGTCCAATGTATATAATTAACATTAATATCGCAAGTACCAAGACCCCGCGGCGCTACTACGCGTGACAACACGACAGGTGCGTCGGAGTCTACTAATAATACGAACTTCGTACAGCTTCTTGTCAATGGCCACTTTTGTATTCGATATTCGCGTAACTCCTTAGGTATTTGCAGAATAAGAAAGTCGTATATTTCCGTGTAATTTTATTATAACTGCTATACAATACATGAGCTCCCGAGTGACTTCAATGTGGGGTTCTTAAAGAAAGGGCTGTATCATCAGGCGGGTCGTACGCTTGTTTGCCACCGGCATGGTGTTGAAAAAGCTACAAGCTATGCCCGCTGTTTTGCCGCGTAGACCTTAATAATCGCACTTCCATATAAACTCCTGTCCACTCCTCCTGTCTTAGTTTACAGGCTTATATCTCGGAAAATTTTAACATAGTGCGTTTGGCGGTTTAACCATATAGGTATTACAGCGATCGTTATCAGTATAGATATGGCTGACATCGGAATACAAACCTGGAACAGTAGTAGCTCACATACCGTAGTAGATTGTTTACTGTCGCATACTTTGTTAACTCGAAGACAGTTTGTCAACACAAATAGGCTCACTTTTATCATCAAACTGCCCTTTAATTGCTTTTATAATATTCCCCATAACAATTAAACTACCAAATACGAAAACAGACAGGCGTGGAATTTCTTTGTCGCATCAGCACGGGTTTTTAAATTGTACGTGGCAAATTAGCTACCCCGCTGTGGCTGACATGTTTAGCAGAACAACTATTAGTGTTTAAGATATAGTTCATAGTGTCATCTATAATCGTTAAAGCTGTGTGATTGCCGATTTAAATCGCCGTGTGAGGTACACACGGTTCTGCCCTCTTATTCACCCATCTGAATAACACCCCTGGTTAGTTAGTGTGATGTGATTTTTTGTTTTATTTAAAGTCAAATATATTTATTGTGACTACAGGTGCATGAAAAGGTACTACATATCTTACAGTGACCAAGCCCGTCATATTTACGGTGTACAATTTTCAAATTATTATTTGAATTGTACTAAACAAATTGCGTCAAAATACCATGGAATATGTAAAGAAACGAACACGGTATAGCAATTATTTTTAATAACGTTTTCTGTACAATTGTCCAATCGTAGATGCTTTAAGTTACATATTTTTCCCAGTAAATACAAATTAAATGGAAAACAATTGAGATCACTATAAAATCAGTTTTTTACTGTGTTTTTGATGTATGTTGAACGTTAATTCTTTACATTTGGTTTCGGTAAGCAGTTCAGTGGTGAAGTGAAAATTAAATTGGAAAAATTTGTGTACGTATGTGGCATGAAATTCCTCCCAAATTAATTTCACTTTGTTCGGTAATAATTCTAATAGATGTCATTGTTTTTCTGTAAATACTTCATTCTCATTATAATGACATGTGCGTTGTACTTAAGCGGATAAGTAAAATAGAATTGTCGGAGTGAATAAAAGGGACTTTTATAACTTTTAACTACCTATACGGAAAGCCTATTTTGCTGACGCGTCAAATTAAACTCCTAAAGGAAGATTAACCTCAAGTTTCTCCGTAGCTAACCCTAATTGCTATTTTTTTCTACTAAATTGCGTTTAGTTTTCCCACACCAGAGCTCCACTTTCCCACTTTGTTAATCACCTCCACTTAGCTCCCGCAAGTTTGACCTGGTCTGGGAAAAAAGAATTGTAAATTAAATCAAAGGCAGATAGCTCAGTGGTCAGTTCAAATTATTTATGCAATTGAAAGTAATGTAACTAAAATTAGTGCCTATGTAATAAGTGCCTAATTAGTGAGACGGGGTTATTATAATCACAAACGGAGATAGGGTGCATGCCCATTTTTGCCGATGGGACGAAGAAAACGTCTATTTAATTATAATACTCCTTTTGGTGTGTTCGACTTTGCAATACTAGAGTCATATCCAAGACAAGCTGTTTCCCGCGACTTCGTCCGCCTCTTCGCTCCTATTGGTCGCAGCGTGATGTTATATAGCCTAAAGCTTTCCTCGATAAATGGGCTATCCTACACAAAAAATATTTTTTCAATTCGTGCCAGTAGTTCCTGAGATTAGCGCGTTCAAACAAACAAACAAACAAACAAACTCTTCAGCTTTATAATATTATAGTATAGATAAACCATGCATTTTTCTTAGAAGTTCCATATCGGTTAAATTAACTTCTTCTTTGGGTGCCATTCGCTAACACAATTTCGCAATTTTAATGGCAATTATCGCCTTTTTCACAGCAGTAGATTATTTGTAACCATTGGCGTAGATTTTTAAGCCATGATAGTATTCTTCAACTGATACTTTAGTCGCGTCTGTACAAAGCATAAAAGTCCAATATACGGCGTTCGATGATCAAGGGTTCTCCTTGGGCAGAGTGACTCTTATGAATCCTTAGCACATTTTAAGAAGGAGAGCCATCTTGCTTTTTTTGGTGCAGTATGACGTCATCACCATACAAAAAAATTGACATCATCAAACGACGTAAATTTAAGGGTACAGCAGGGACTACTTGGATTAAATGCTGTTTGAATTTGTCAATAAATTAATACTGACAATTTTAGCTACAATAGCTCGTACAATCGCTATAGGGGCGGACAAGGTGCTCACAAATATCTGAGCACGACTTTACTATAAAGACGTTAGAGTGCATGTTTAGATATATTAGAGCACCCTTAACAGTAGAGATATATTTGATGGCGACTGTACTTCTGGCTTCTCATTATGTGGCCAGAATATTCAAAGAGCAACTTTGAATATTCTGTTTTCAAACTCCTAATTTAACCCATTCGCTGCAGTACCGCATAATTTCTCATAATTTGGACTTTGGTCGTGTATTATCAATTTTAAGACAAACTTCCCGGTCTTAAACACTAGGTACGTGCTTAATCACACTTGTATTGGTTATGAAGTATGTGGTGCCATTGAACAGACGCCACCAAACCGGTATGAACGACTGGCTGGGTAATGTAGGGCCATTGGCTGCTTGTCGTCGATCGATTATCGGTATTAATCGGAATTACCGAATATGAAACACCTGCTTTGTCACCACATACCATTTGGTACTTATTACCGAACTTACGTGACACATCTTGAAGTTATAATTTAACTTTTTGGGGCGTTCTCTCCGTTTGCTTACGGAGGTAGTTTCTTTATATTTTATAAAGATATATTTTGACTAAAGTATAGTTCATTTTGATAGCGTTATTACAATCAACCGTATTAGCTTAGCTTTATTATATAGGCGCTTATATAGCAACCCATATAGGAATCAGATTCTAGGATAAGATATTTTGCCATTTCGTAGCAGCAATAATAGAATTTATAGTCTCATTTATTTAATCGTATTGTATATACAAAGTCTGAGGATGTGTGTTAGGTTACAACTATAAAAAGTTATCATAAGTCGTCAATAGATTTGAGAATCAAAGACGAACATGGAAACAAACAAATGGAAATTCACAACAAATTTTACTGTTATTTTATATGGACCCTTGCTGACTTTACTCTTTTCAGTTTAAAACGAGCTACAACTTAAAACCGTCAACCAAAAACTTACCTATACTTACCAAATTCTAATTCCAACTTATCTTTCTTTACAGAATTTCCGTGAGCAAAGAATCGACGGTGCCGGCCTTCCCCTCCTCACCGAAGACCACCTAACAGGCATGCTACAGATGAAGCTAGGGCCAGCACTCAAGCTCAAATCAGTACTGGCGCGGAGGCTGGAGCCGTGCGTGAGCTGCCTAGCGCAGCACAGCCCTAGGATAAACGGGGCGGCGATGAAGGCTGAGCCGAGGAGCAACACCACAAGCCCCAGTTAGAAACCTTTATAGTATTAATTTCTTTGTCGTGTTTCGTGTTTGTCCGGCCAGCTATTCACAACTTGTTCACCTTACCTCACCACTTATATGGGTGGAGTTGTAACTTTCGTATGACAACGAAATCAATTAGAATGTAGACGAAATACAAGCCTTAACGAGGGTCCAAAATATTTAACTCCACCCATATCTTGCCGCCAGGATTGGTAATACGAAAAGCAATACATAATCGAAACTCTTACGTAGCTTGCCTGAGGCACAGATGAAATACAAGTTACTTCGTAACAGATGCTGCACGAGCCTAAAAATGGGGCGTGACGTCAATTAACGCTATGTAGCGCACTGATGCACTCAGGCTTTGTGATGGTAGCCTTGCTGAGGTGAGGTGAAGCGTTGAGTCAGCACAGGTTCTGAGCGCGTGTATTGTTTTTATTTCTTCATTTGTTTTAATATCGTTTTAATCCATTCCGATTGTGTGTCAAACCTTGTGTTTTTTATTATACATGTTTTTTAGTTTGAAATGCGCTTATGAACCTGATATCATCACAATTTTATTACATAATAATCCAATTACAATGAATGTTTTATTAATATAATATTTAACTTCTAGTATTTTGAACACGAATCATGTCTGCACTAGCTAATACGACTCCACAGTCACCGAGTCCTTTCAGTCTTCCTGTGTTGTATATGTAGATATTGCATTTAGTTAATTATTACATTTAGGTGTACACTTAGCTTATGTCTATGTAAATATAGTTCGTGTATTGCCGTCCAAAATTACTTAATGAATATTTTTGTGATGTGTCTGAAATTTTGAGTATACTTTAAATGGAGGATACAATTAGTGTGGCATTATTAAGCAAAGGGTCCGTCTTTGTCGACGTAAGTATGGTTTTGTTTGCCGAAGACGTTGATGTCGCCAAAAGGTTATTTGCTTGAAAATTACACAAATAAAATTCGGTGCTAAGACCCTGAGGGCATAGAAACAGTGAAAACTGTTGAAAAATGTATATAATGGCCGTTTGTAAAAAATGTTACTTATATATATCGAGGCTACTATAATCTACATCTATACAGGGTCACAAAGATATACTGTATATACATAGTTTGTAAAGATGTATATTTACGTCACTGTATAATAGCATTTAATACACCTGAAAAACGCTCAGTATATTGATACCGACTACAGTAATGTTACTTAGTACATAACGGATGTTTAATATAGGATAAACCCTTTTTAAACTTGCATAATACTTATCTGTGTAAAATGTAAATAAGTGCGTTCCACTTGCGGCTAGTTTTCAGTTATTATACTGTAGAGATAAATACAATGTAACGAGTTGGTTTTTACCTGTGGTAATCTCCTTAATTGCCAAAATAGTGTATGTTCTGCAACATATAGACAATACGTATGTATACATACAATATGTTAGAGTAAATTGATGGACAAGCGAGAAAAAACTATCCTTTCAAAGGCACGGAAATATAATCCTCTATTTTACTAAATGAACATAAAAATGCGTCTTCCAACACAGAAATTACCTAACAATAGTCAATAGATTTGAGATACAATAGCCTTAAAGTATAACCTCAAAAAAATACAAATATAAAGGTGCTATTTTGGTGATAAAAACTGCTCGTGCCTTAAAATAGTCTTCCTTAAAATGAAAATATATTCAGATGTGAAAGTATTACGGTTCTACGCTTTAAATCAGTTAATACAATAATACTTAATTATAGATAATACTTGAGAATATAAATAGGTGATGTTATTTTAGCATTATATTCAAGAATCAGTGCTTTTATTATGTAACTAACGTATAATAGGACCAGTGACTTACGAATGAATGTTTGTAATGTGTGTTATAATTTTTTGTTTCATGTGATTTAAGAGATGACAATAGTGTAGATATTATATGGAGTTAGTTGATTTGTTTCTTAAAATATATTTGAGAAACAAATCAATGACTCTAATTATTTGTCCGAATTCGGGAAGTCCGAAACGTAACACGAGTCCAGTTTTATGTTACTTATTCTAATCATTTGGTAACTATCATGGAGCAGATTTACAAGCAAATTTCACTGCCATACTATTCAGTTTAAATAAACCCATCTTAAAACAACATCTACTTATGTAGTATAGAAACTAAATTATGACAGTGAATTATGCTTTGACACTAAAAATAGACTATACTTTGAAATGTAACACCTATTTTTATTGACGGTAGCTTAAAAACGCCACATGGGTAAGGCACATTTTTTTAACAAAAACTAAAATGGTTACTCAATCACATAAGCTACTCATAAGGCGTTTTTTTACGACCGGCTGTTTCTTAAAATTGGTCTATTTTCCCTTCCAAAGTTACTAAGTGCAAGTTTAATTGTAATTTAACAAATTAGTTCTTTTAATGATATCCGTTTTATAAATAACGATTGTCATTTCATAGCGCTACGTTAGTCTCAAGTGGAATAATTCAGTTCCGCTACGAGAGTTAGAGCTACGAAAAAAGTGCTACGCCGTAGCTAGCCTATGTGTGAAATGTCTTCCTATGTCCTATCACATTCAATATACACTTTGTTCTATATACTTTTTATCACTGGACTCGTGCACACAGGAGAGGCAGACGAATATTAACATCACTTTCACATTCTAAATAGAAACGTTAAAGCAAGACAGCCAGTGTTAATATTTACACTGCCGTTCAAAATAGGCCCTAACAGTGTTTGAATTTGAGACATATTAAGTGTCTTTTTTGTGTGGCAGTGCGTCTGACTCAAAGACTTTTATAATGTTATTTTAGGGAATAATTATGTTTAACAAGGTAGTCACTTGTTTCTTCGCGTTGTACTTAGTTTATGAATGTGCTTGTTTATCTGTTCACGGATGTGTGGATCCGATTTTATGTGGAAAGAATTAAAATGATGAATATTGAGATAATTATGTTGTTTTATTATTCTTATTCGCCTATTGACAAAGTACTCTTAAAATAAAATTACTTAACTTTACACATAAAATAAAAGTACTCTTAAAAAAACTTATCAGCTTGAAACGCACAGAGCGGTTTTGCGGTAAAGCGAACGCGAACCGGGGCATGTCGCACCAAAAAAGTGCACGGTATTTGGTGGCGCGGTAGAGCCACACACAGCGGACATAAGAAGCAGTAGTCGACAGTCGACAGATTCGGCAAGATTAAAAATGAAAAACCGCCTCCGGCCCGCACCGCGCCGCGCCCGCTCTGAGCGTTTCGAGATATCTACAATTAATTTGAGTATGTCTAAATATTAGGGAGAGCTTTTTAAAAATACAGTACCGGCTAATAATATTTTTTACGCATGAAAAATCTCAAAAATAGCATATCATTCGCATTAACCTAATTTATAATATGGAAATCGTTAACCCTTTGAACGCCATTCTCTTCACAAACGGCAGTGACCAGGGGCCTTTCAGCTCGAAGTACGATTTTTTTTCTATGGAAATGTTAGTTTAACTTGTTTGTACCAGATGTCACTGGGTGCTATCTCTATCGCACTTGCATATTGAAGTGACAGGGATACAGCGGTCGTGCGGTTAGTTTTTACTACCTATAAATACACAACGGCGCTACGATTTATGTAGAGTATTTCAATGGTATCTCTATCTCAGTATTTATATTGTACTTTGTGGCAGTGACACTTACACACCAACTCATATCCCATAAGATATAGAATATGAACCTTAGTGTAAAGCACGAAGGTGACTTTAACAACGCACGTCATAACACCTAAAGTGGTAATTAGCACCTAGTTTTTTACCTATAACATTTCACAAGATCGCCGTTATATACAAGGTGGCCCATTCAAATCGGTCAGTATGGGAAAGTCTGAAACTATAAGACATACGAAGATTTGTTCTTAGGAACCATGTCACCGATTTTGATAAAAAGAAAAACTGCATTCATACATTTGAAAAAAACACTGTACCCAGCTAGGGAATCGAACCCGGTTGTTTTGAAAAAATAAACTTACACTATTTCTATTCAGATATCGTTTGTGTAGGTCTTAAGCAGTAAATGTCTCTAAGAAACATAATGTCTAAAATGAATAAAATGCATTTTTTTCACATACTTTAATTTATCATAGTAGGTGTTCAAAGTGACCACCGTTACAATATTCAACAAGTTCAGGCATGTAAAATTGTCTCTATGGTTGTTTGTACCTCTCTACTTGTAAAATCGGTGACATGGTTCCTAAGAACAAATCTTCGTATGTCTTATAGTTTTAGACTTTCCCATACTGACCGATTTGAATGGGCCACCCTGTATATGTAGCAACAGCTGTCCCTTACAACTAGCACTATAAATTTTCCCCATAAAACGGACTCTTGACAGATTTGACCGGATTTGAAACATGGGCGCGTATGAAGTTTTCTTTAATTACTTAAGAGTGCGCAGTACGTTCGGTTCTCCATACAAAAGTATTTACGTTCTCATTTTAAAACGCCATGCTAGAATAACATGAAACTTTGTATACACAATGGGATCCCGCATATCTAGGTCAGAAAATAGTTTCTGTTGATTGAAATTATAATGGAGAAAAAATACAACGATTATTAAGGTTTTCATACAAAATAAATCGCTGTATTTTTTTTTCTTTTACAATTTCTAGCAACAGAAACTAATTTCCGACCTAGATATGCCGGATCCCATTGTGAATACAAAGTTTCATGTTATTCTAGCGTGGCGTTTTATTAATGAGACCATAAATACGTTTGTATGGAGAACCGAGCCTACTGCCACGTACTGCGCCAACTTAAAATCAGTTTTTATTGTTTCTAAAATTGACCTCATGACTCCTAAGAGCTATTGCTGCCTGCCCCATTTGATTAGACATATAGAATGCAAAGTTAATAAATTCTATCCGTTCAGGTATTAATTGTGGAATTCCATCGTAAATTACTAGGAAAACATTCCGTTTCTATTTCGCTGAATAGCGGATCTTTCTTTATACGAAGCGTGGGGTTATTAAGCGGATGCAAAATACGTAAGTAACTAGGTAAGTATACTAGGAATTTCCTATGTGAGATGTATTTTCCATAGCAAATACCTACACACCTATACATACCTATACACGTTATGTAAGTTATCCCAGTACAGCCCGCTACCTAATCCTGAGAATAGGTCACAACACTAAAATAGTTATTTGTTCAACAAGAGAGCAAAGTGCGAGTGTTGATGTTGAGTCCCTCGCTACGCTCAAGAACCTATAATTGAACCACGAGCGTAGCGAAAATTGTGATGCCATTACTCATTAGGCATATTTCCCTACAAACTTCTGCTAACCGAGGGTTATTGACGTTTCGTAAAAAGATGCTGATTTGACTATCAGTGAAATACCTTATTGGCGTAGGCACTAGTTTCTTCGAAAGCGACTGTTAGCTGACCTTCCAACTTCAACCCAAGGCTGGAAACTAAACATTATTGGGATTACGGTCTGGCACGACATCGACCAAAAGCGGCGGCGACACCGGTCATTTTAAGAGGGCGCAGTACGATTTGTGTGGATCGGTTCTCCATACAAACGTATTTATGCTCTCATTTTAAAACGCCAGGCTAGAATAACATGAAACTTTGTATACACAATGGGATCCGGCATATCTAGGTCGGATCATAGTTTCTGTTGCTTGAAATTATAATGGAGAAAAAATACAGCGATTATTAAGGTTTTCATACAAGTCGTAAAAAACTCAAAATACCGCTGTATTTTTTTTCTTTTACAATTTCTAGGAACAGAAACTATGATCCGACCTAGATATGCCGATCCCATTGTGTATACAAATTTTCATGTTATTCTAGCATGGCGTTTTAAAATGAGAGCATAAATACGTTTGTATGGAGAACCGATCTACACCAATCGTACTGCGCCCTCTTAATTTAATACATTGCGTGTGACCCCACTAACCGCAGTGAGGCCACCCCCAAAGCGTGCTACAATAACCGATCCTGTGTTACCCACATCTAGCGGACTCCGCGACCTCAGCGCAATCAAGTCATCAGTCCACCTTCTACCCACCCACACTACGCCTTCCGGTACGTGGTCGCCACTGGAAAGCCGCACGGCCCCAACGGCCATCGGTTCTACACGCAACCTGCCCTGCGCACTGCCACTTTAGTTTAGCGATTCTGAGGGCTATATCATAATCATATCATATCATTAGAAAGAGAGTTTCGATTGTAATATTATTTACAAGATATTATGCAATAGGCCCCTGCTCGATAGTGTAGCCAGTGAAGCCGAGGAAGATATAATAGCGTAGTATATTATTATACCGTCCAACTCAGCTCTACTTCGTATAATGTCCTCACTAAACACTCACTAATCAAATACTTGTTGTTGGACGGTGTTACAATGTTAGGGTGGGTTGAACCAGATATCTGTAATCGTAAGCGTTGTTGGTAAAAATTTAAGTTCGTCTATGGGGAGACAGTTGCCGGCGCCAAATTTAAAGTTGATCGGTCTGTAATCATAGGTTGGTAGAACCGGCCTTTAATCTTGAGCCGGGTCTTAAGAGGGCGCAGTACGATTGGTGTGGATCGGTTCTCCATACAAACGTATTTATGCTCTCATTTTAAAACGCCATGCTAGAATAACATGAAAATTTGTATACACGATGGGATCCGGCATATCTAGGTCGAATCATAGTTTCTGTTGCTAGAAATTGTAAAAGAAAAAAAATACAGCGGCTTTTTGAGTTTTTTACGGCTTGTATGAAAACCTTAATAATCGCTGTATTTTTTCTCCATTATAATTTCAAGCAACAGAAACTATGATCCGACCTAGATATGCCGGATCCCATTGTGTATACAAAGTTTCATGTTATTCTAGCCTGTCGTTTAAAAATGAGAGCATAAATACGTTTGTATGGAGAACCGATCCACACCAATCGTACTGCGCCCTCTTAAATTTATTGAATACAATTATGCGGTAACGATTACTGATTGATACAAGTTCAATGCTAGTTCGTCAATCGTCGGCCTTCTTGTCGACGAGATGAAAGTTCCTCTCGAGCTGGTGCGCGCGTTTCACACGGTACTCCATCAGCTCAATGGTGGTGTAGCCGGTGAAGCCTAGCAGCAGGAAACCCAGGAGAACGTATAACCTGGAAAAGAAGAATCGGTAATACCAGCCTTGTTTGATAATGCGTCTTCCTTCGTCTTAGCCATCCTTTGTCTCCTCACGACCAAGTCTGTTGTGACACATTTGAAACATAACTTCAAAAGGCGAATATTTAATTACTAGCTTTTGCCCGCGACTTCGTCCGCGTATAATTCGTTCTCGCCTTAGAATGATTTGTTTTCCCATACAATCTTTCTCAAGCTCAGGTGGACACCAGGAACTTAGGGGTGACATGTTGGAGAAGGAAAGCCACGAATAGATCGGACTGGAGATATTTGCTTGACCAGGCTAGCCTAGGGCCCACCCGCGGCTATAACGCCTCAGATGATGATGATAATGATGATACAATCTTTCACCCTTCTTTACACCCCCTTAAGAAATGATTACAGTCAATATGACATTCCCTAGAAATCCTATTGTCAAAACGAATGATTAAGTGCTTATTTCGGTATATCAAAAGTACCGATTCTAGACGAATGAATCTAGTCAAAAACATTACATGTACATTGTACAATGATAAAAGTCTCGCTACGCAGTTCTGCCGTAAAACGTTATCCCAATAGAGCGAGTTCTTCATTTATTTTATTTATTTATTATTAAGTATGATGACCGAAGGCCGGAAGCAGAGTGGCAAGGCATGCGAGAATAATCACACAGAGCGGGCTTCTCATGTAAGGCTGAGTGTCGAAGGCCTGAAGCGGAGAGGCGAGACACGCGAGGCTGAAGGCCGAGCCTCCCAACAGAGTAGATTCTTCATGTAAGGTTGATAACTGAAAAGCCGAAGGAGAGTTGCAAGGCATGCGAGGCCGAAGGCCGAGCTTTGTCGTCACCGAAGATCCAGTTGCCATTTTAATGAGCGTAAATTATACTCCATTCGTTCGTTTGCCTAGACATATAAACAGACAGACAAACAGACACAAATTCTTAAAACTGTTGAAACGATTTCTGTTATCGATTCTAAGTATCCCCAACCAACTTCTTTTCGAATATCTTCCATGTACAGACTTTCGACCCTCTTCTAGGTGTAAGTACATCTAAAATGCTCCAACTGGTCTATGCTGACGATTGGGCTGCCCAGCTCAAGTAATCTCTTATATCAAACAGTTTTTATGGTGTGAAGGGTCAACAATTACGTAAAAAATAACGCACGACAAAATTAAATGGTACACCGACGATACAAAGTGTGCATTGAAACAGCTGTTTTTGTATTTAAGCATATGAATAAAAACAATGCCAAAGTACCGCAAATGCATTTTGATGTACACGCAAAGTAGAACTTATATAAATCAGAAGGAATTATGATACTTCGGTTTTGACATAATGAATCGTAAACTTGTTTACAATTCTGCTATACTTTAAGTTAAATTTCTCGACACGCTGTTATACTCCCAATTGGCTGAAACTTAAATCGTAGAATGTCGTTTGAGGATTAAACCACCCCGTTTCATAGACCTTACTTGCATCCCCGATTTAATATCCCTTTGATGGAAGATCATCGGGACAAAAAGTACACTTATAATATATATAAGTGAATCTAGATTATATACTATTAGCATACAAATCATCTTAATCTGTTCAGCCGTTTTTGCGTGATTCAATGACAAACATCCAAACATCTACACTTTCGCATTTATAATATTAAGTAGGATTACAAAGTTATATATATATAGTTTTTGAACGGGAACTGAAATTTGGGTTTAGAGTCACAGTTATTGAATGGACTAAATCATAATAGTGTACAAAATTTGAAGAGACCGTGGTGGCTGGCGCGCACACTGGGCAGCGCCGCGGCGCAGCGCTTGCGTATACTTTTTTTTCAGTTTCTATCTTAAGATTTCACAAATTTTGAATGAGGATGTTTTTCCTTTGTCGTCAAGTATATGCTTACCAATTTTTATACCTGTAACTCATTGGATTATAGTAGTTCCCATACAAAATTCAACCCCTCTTTTTACCCCCTTTTAACCCAAATCTGCACAATTTTTATAGCCTAAAACCTGACCGGGTATTTACTCGACAGATTAGTAAAGTTTTCATCAAAATCCGTTAAGCATACGGCATACACATGATACGCGTTCATATAAACAGACAAACAGACAAAAATTCTAAAAACTGTTGGAACGTGTTCTGTTATCGATTCTAAGTATCCCCAGCCAACTTTTTTTCGAATATCTTCCATGTACAGACTTTCGACCCTCTTCAGCTTTATTATATGTATAGATAATACGTTTCAGGTTCCGCTTACTAACAATAATAGGTAAAATACTAATTCACTCAGGGTACAACTTAACATAGGCCAATAGAATATTTTACAACACTAAAATATTTTTATTCACGTCACCAATAAACAAATCATTCGAAAATACTCGGAAAAATCCAAAATTCAGCTTATTTATGCAATTTAGCTAACCGATCATTTTTTGACATTTCATAAAAAGTTGCTGATTTGACTATCAGTACCGTGAGATACCCACGTATTATGGGCTAAATTATTAGACTTATGGACATAGCAGGATTAATAAACCGATTTTCAAAAACATGCAACGTTGGCAGGTAAGCAACCTTAGTTAAATAGGTTTACACTATTTGTGCAATTATATTCAAACAAATCGCGGAAGACAAAACCAGCACGAAAGAAGTGCTTAAATATTCTTACAAACATTTTAGCTCCGTTCTTCCTATAATTACTTCAAAGGCAATGATTCTCGAAAGCTGTTGCTATGCTAAATTGAATAGGAGTAATTATCACATTTTGCAATACAACACCTAATTATTTCAGTTCGCGGACTTTAAAACCGAAGATAGGTTAAGGGGTTAGTGAATAAGTTGAATGAAATATTTTTTGTTTTATTTGGGCGTACGGAAGATCAGCGCCGGCTGTAAAACCTGCATATGTTGAGTAGGTTCCTTTTCGCAACTTAGCCTTTATTTGTTGTGTATGTTTTTGTTTACTTTTGTTATTGTGCATGTTGTGAGTAAATGTTTGAATCTTGAATCTTTTTAATTTAGTTACCTCGTCCTAACGCACAGGTATGGGGCGGTAGCGTACGACAACACACTACCGGTTGCCTCCCACAGTCTGAAGTTGGAATAGGCGGCTTCTTCATTGCCGGGGAACAGTATTCCGGATAGAGCTGTGGATTGTAGTAAACACAGTATAGTTAGTTTCAGTTTTATGTACATTTGTACGATGTATGTACTTTTTGTGACATTATAATTTCCCTAAAATTTTGTAGTCTCCTACGAGATAAAATATTCACGTCTCATCTAAATGTACCTATGTTTTATCACCACGGAAAATAAGAGAGTTTTAAAAGAATTTTGGATAAACATAATACATACTGTATACTCGTATATGTAGGTATATCTGTGGCTATAGTTACTTACCATTGACCTGCACTAGCCACACAGCATCTGCAGTGCCCCATATGGCCGCCAGGAGGTAAAATACCAGCCAATTTTCAGGGTCCGGGCGCCAGAGAAGCAGAGCAGTTAGCAGAACGAGATTTAACAACTAGAACATTGAAACATATTTATTTATAAGATGTACGATGACCTGCTGCAACTCATTCAAAAACTGCAAGAAGTTGTAAGCAGTTAACTATTTACAGTTGTAAAATCTTGCATGTGAGTTCTATTATATTGCGAATCTGCGGGCTACCAATGTACGAGTTTGTGTGATGAAAATCGCATGCAAAATGCGATTTAGTCCGCTTTGCGATGCACTTGCAGGGCTCATATTTTTAATACATATTTTAACAAATTGTCCTCTATGTCACATTAGATATAAAGCTTACAGTACCTCAACTAGAGTCTCTTAAAACCTTTTTGGAACTGCGCTCCATTGGAGCAATAGGGTAGGGTTTGCATGGCACTCGTGACCAAAAAAATCCGAGATACCCTTAAGTTTACTGTAATGACATATCTGTGTGGGTGCATGAAATCGGACGTTTGCTTGGATTTGTTTTACTGGTATAAGCTATATTTCTACTGTGTCTATGTACTGTAACAGCATAAATGCAATAACAAGCTTAAACTTAAGAATATTTTTTGCTGTACCCATAGTCGGCGACGAGCGGGACTAAAACGTTGAACACGCAGAAGATCATCACGTACTCGATGTTACTGATGCAGTACTGTTTATTACATCAGGACGTGCCAGGACACAGGTTAATGATGAGGATAATGATGACGATGGTGATTGCGATGATGAGGCTATATCTACTATGGCCACGTACACATATAGGCTACATGGTACGCTCAACGGCGTGCTACCAACCTTTAGACAATCTTTAGCAACCAGTTTACACTACCAACCAGACGACTATGACTCGTGGGGGGCAAAGGTGGGAAATGTCATAGTCGCCTGGTTGGTAGTGCATCTTGGTTGCTAAAGATTATCACGTAACCGATGTTGCTGACAATGATGCGAATGATTTAAACCTGTGTGTATACTGACCAAAGCAGTGACCATGACGGGGTAGCGGCCCGTCAGCTTAACGATGGCGCCGGCGACCGGCGCGGCTAGAGCGTTGAAAACGCCGAAGCAGATCATCACATAACCAATGTTGCTGATGCCGTAAGCGCAACCCACGAACGCCTGCAGTCACATAAAAATAACAGTCAGTTATTGTTTTAGAAACAATAAAGAACATATCTAACAGTTCGTAGATCAAACGCTAGATCCATCCCCACACCCACACACTTTACCAGATTAAAAAACAAACAATCAACACCACTGGTGACCTGAGGGCTGACCAACGCATAGGCACTGCGGTGCAATGAGGTAACGCAGCCAGCCTTCTGGGAACCATTCCCAGGAGCGGCGATCTAGGAGACATAGGTTACACTCTTATTTAGCTCTTTAATATTAAGTTTATTTTTAAGTTATATTTTAAGCTTAATTGTAGTGTTTTTCTATATTTTTCGTAGGGAAATAAAAAATTACTACAGCAATAAAACAATAAGATTCTGATTCCAATAGCTGATTTTAAAATCTATACATATAATAAAGGTGAAGAGGGTCGAAAGTCTGTACATGGAAGATATTCGAAAAAAAGTTGGCTGGGGATACTTAGAATTGATAACAGAACACGTTCCAACAGTTTTTAGAATTTTTGTCTGTTTGTCTGTTTATCTGTTTGTCTGTTTATATGAACGCGCATCACGTGAAAACGGCTGAACGGATTTTGATGAAAACTTTACTAATCTGTCGAGTAAATACCCGGTCAGGTTTTAGGCTATAAAAATTGTGCAAATTTGGGTTTAAAAGGGGTAAAAAGAGGGGTTGAATTTTGTATGGGAACGCCTATAATCCATGAGTTACAGGAATGAAAATTGGAAAGCATATACTTGACGACAAAGGAAAAACATCCTCATTCAAAATTTGTGAAATCTTAAGATAAAAACTGAAAAAATAAATAAACGCAAGCGCTGCGCCGCGGTGCTGCCCAGTGTGCGCGCCAGCCACCACGGTCTCTTCAAATTTTGAAAACTATTATGATTTATTCCATTAATTAACTGTGACTCTAAACCCCAATTTCATTACCGTTTTCTAGATTCAAAAACTGCATCCCACTTTGTAATCCCACTAATATATTAAATGCGAAAGTTTAGATGTTTGGATATTTGTTACTCAATCACGCAAAAACTAAAGCAAATTGCATAATTTGTGTAAAACATTTGCATTAGTCATTTCCTATGTCTGTACCTGCCCTTAGTTCGACCTTATCCACCACTAGCCTACCTGCGTGAAGTCTGCCGCCATGAAGGCCTGCTCAGCGCCTATGTACCCGATGACAGGTAGAAGCAGCAGCTGGTACCGATGCCGTAGTTGTCGTAGGGTCACCGCCAGCAGTTTTAATCCGGACTTGCCCTCACATGTCCGCTTACTGCTATACCTGTTTTTAATTGCTCAATATCACTACAAGGCAAAATCCAACCATCACAAACTTGGATGACATTACTATAAGATAATTCTAAGTGTATATTTAATTATGGCGAGAATGATTAAACTATAATACTCTGTGGCTGAACTGATGAGATTGTCAAAAAGCTTGGCATTTCATGTTCATGGTAGGTGGGTACGGCCCAGCGGAATATCATCTTTTTCATATTTTTAGCATGCTACTGGTGTGAAGTACCTCCACCTTATGGATACTGCAGACATAATACCAATACGACTTGCTTTGTGGGTATATGATGGATAAAGTGTTCCTGGTGGTGAATATGGTCGCCAGAACTCGCCAGGGTGATTTGGGTGAATACTGGACCTACATTTATTTCCAGCTGTCTACACAACGATGTCCCCAAATCAATAATGAGCCGGCAAAGCGCCTGTGACTCTGGAGTCACAATCATTGAGGCTACGCTATTTGCTTACCATCAAGCTAGCCATGATGGTATTAGAAAAAAAGATACCAGGAGCTTGTCTAACCTTTTAAGAGAATCCACGCCAACGGCAACCAGGATGACGGCGAACGCCATGCACGCCAGGTACGTGCCAGATATCACCTGGATCTTTAAAGGCGATGGCGGCTGCAGGTTTGCGTTACCCTGAAAACGTAAATTGCTATGGCTGAGTTTCATGCGGGGTGGTGGGTGGGTACCCTAATGATGATGCTGCCGGGTTTTAGCGTGGTTGCCTTGCGTATGTATATGGCGTAGAAGGAAATAAAACCTTTCAAAATGGACAGGTGCAAAAATTTATACATTTGTCGTACAGGTGCTATCTGTACTATAATATTATAAATGCGAAAGTGTGTCTGTCTATCTGTTACCTCTTCACGCTTAAACCGCCGAACCGATTCAGATGAAATTTGGTATAGAGGTACGAGTAGTTTGATACCCGGGTTAGGACATAGGATAGTTTTTATTCCGGAAATAATTCCTTAGGGGGTGGAAGTTTCTATGGGAGAGCGACAATTAAGCCTACGCCTGCAATAATTTAATAGCAATTATTTCTTTAAGGCGATAACGAGTTCCACGGGCAAAAGCTAGTAAAATATAAATGTGAACGCAGTAGGTCGGACACCACAGATAATGAGTTCGATTCCCAGTAAGTGCCTATACTGTGCGCGTTTAAATCATCTTTGGCTTACGAGCTAGATTTTTCTTTAAAGTTACTGTAATTAGACCTCGCAACCCAAAGAGAAAACTATAGCTTGATGGGATTGGATCGGTTGCCTCAGGATGTTTTCCTTCAATGAAAAACTATACTAATAAATATCATACGAAATGTCGTACATTTTTTTAAAGCCAGTGTTCCGAGTCGGTGCGCGAACCCACGACCTCCAAATTGAACTGTTGCCTTTCCGCTCAGCTACAGTGACTTCTTAACATATAAAATTGATTCAAAAAATACATACGTGTCCAGCACTCCCGCTGCAAAAGTTGACTCCGCAGCTGGACCCGAAGTCGACCTTGGTGACGTTTACCAGCGCTGATGCAGTCGGTGCCACGGTCTCGTTCACATACGAAATCGTGTCACCCAGCGATGACGACAGTACTGTGGAGAAATACCGGTGTCAATTAGTAAGTAGGTACCAAAGCATTACAATATTGTGAGTTTAATCATATGCTATAATATAGGACTGCAAAGACATGTCACTTTTTAGAGCCAACATGTCAAATATAACAAAGATTGATATCACACACTTATGTCCTGTCAGCTACGTATCGTTGAAAGAGTACCAACGGGTGCTTGGTGTGTCTTTGGACTGGCATTAAATACGACTCTCAATGGAGTTGATGTACTGCTTGGCCTAAGTAGACAGAGTGCGGGATCAAATACTCGACTCCCTACTAGTATATACAATTCCTTGTGATGAAGCTTTCATATTTCAGCAAGAAATTGTTGTAAGCGTGTTGAAGCAGTGAAGAACACGCGAAATTGCGCTCTGTTGCTAGTAGGATTTCTTGCGATAAAACAATTTTCTTTAATAATGAGATATGATAAGTAGGTATGTACATTTAGAGCTTCTCTTCTACTGATATGGTAGATAGTCATGGGCTATAAAGTCTATCGCACATTTGGACTAGCTAGAGCAGAATCAAACAATATAATACCACAACCGTCATATACATTACCCACAAAATATTATGTCTGTTCGCAACATTCGTAATCGACCGGCATAGAGTATTAAGCCTCTTTAGCAGTAGGTATTTTGGCACCTTGGAAAGCAAAAAAATGTCATAAACACACTTCTGTCAAAGTGCCTAATAGTATAAGTTATTTATAAATGGCACATTGCGGACATGACAATGAATTCTATCTAAATCGTCAAGGTCGTGAATTAAACAACACTTTCCCTAGCAGTTCCGTGAAGGCAGATTAAAATAAATCCGTCACGACAAAAAAAGGATACTTAATGCATTTTAAGCCTTAATGTTACTATCGTAGAATAACGAACTTTGTGTGTATACGCATAAGTCACTCTTAAATGTGTAATAACCTATACTACTCGGAGAGTGGAAATTATTATCATGACATTGACATTTTAAATGACAGAAAATTTGGGAAATCCCCTCTGATATAAATATTACAATCTATTTACCTACGTGACTCAGTACAAATATATATGGACACAGGTACATACAAAATAAGAAGTTTACCTAACAAATGTTGATGAACGCTTAGACAATAGATTGAATTAAATTTAAAATAACCATAATAATACGTAGCATGGAGATGGAATTAAATTGCTATGGCTGAGTTTCATGCGGGTACTGCGGGTAAACTTTGATATTGCCAACAAAAACATAACAAGTTAACCTACTGTATTCTAAGGTGTAAACAATGTTAAATGCTACTCAATAAAACCTAACCGCAACTGGAATGGCGTTATTCAATGATATAGTCCACTTAAGATTATTTAATGAATACCAGTTTAATTACATTACACCGATCAATGTATAATAAACTCAGAGTCATCGACCCCAATCTCCATCTTAAGGTCGAGGTTAAAATTACGGTTCGCAATTGTGGTAGCTACGTAGGCTTGCTGAATTAGACGCTACCTATACAATATCGTATCGATTCGAACCGTGTGTTACTAAATGCACTTTGTTTTTGATTTCATTTCATTGTGTTTTGCGCGTTTGCACGCCGAGCTAATATTATAGGACTCAAGCCCACGCAACAACTTGCATTTAAATCTTCTGAACCAAATTGGAATGCGTATTGTGTGTTTCGATTCGGTAATCATTCTGCTGATTGCCTTATGTATAATTATTATACAGGATTGTAATACCCTGACCCGGGTATGTCCTAAAACTACGACCAAGACCACCGGGGGATGGGCAGCAGCATCCCTGGAGTGCGGTGGAGATACTGCGATCGCCAACCCGCATGCCAAGCGTGGCGATGGTGGCATATCCCCCCCGTGAATATGGGGGAGGCCTATGTCCAGCAGTGGACGTTCTTTGGCTGATATGGTGGTGTTGGTGGTAATACCCTTCGTTGTTGTTCACCTAAAACATTTTTTTAACAGGCATAATAAATATATAATAATGAAATAGATCATTTTATATGCCTTAAAACAAATCAATCAATTAAATTGTTTATTTGCTGGAATACACTGTAGGTAAAAAGCGCGACGGGTCCAATTTTCTCCCTTCTCCCTATTAAATGAGCGGAGGCTCTTTATGGTAACCGCTCTGAATCCACTCAAAACCACCTAAATACCAACTGTGCCGAGTTTCAGCACATAGTCAAAAAGTCAAAGTGCAAGGTATCGTTCAATAGCACGGCAACTATAACTTACTAGCAGAAGAGATGAGGTTCCCCCAGATCTGCGCCATCTGGTAGAACATGAAGAAAAGTCCAAAGAATCGCACCACCAGCACATCTACCGGCACCCCGGAGAGCTTCGAATAGGGCTCTGCCACCTGTGTAACAAAGTGGATAAATAAATAATAATAAATATTATAGGACAAAATCGATAATTCATTGCTTCAATCTGGATTCGAACCAGCGAACTTTCGGCAAAATGGACCGATCGATGCTCTATCTATCTTCATCCATCATCATCATAATATCAGCCGATGGACGTCCACTGACTCCCCTAAATAGGCCTTCTATCTATCTTATTGGTATCTAAATCTTAGCTATAGAAGTCATTGCTCGAGTCAATCAATGGATTACCCTTTAGTTAAAATTTTATCATAATTTAATTAGCAGATGGTTCTTAATTTATAACAATATATAAGTATATACTCGTTACAAGGTTACAAAATATTATACTACAAGGAAGTACTAAGTATGTTGAAATTGTCTAGGTCACAGTAACTCGATATTCTACCTATACAAGTCTAAGGCAATTGTTTATTTGGAAGAATGGTCATTCACAGATGAATAAACAAAAGACGGCTCACCTGTTACTGTATGGGTTATGGCACGGTATGGTACGGTATTGCCCCGCCAAGAACGCGGCAATAAAGCGGGGCACCTACCTTTTCTCAAACGTTTCGTCTCATTTTCAAACCTCATAACACCAGAGATCCCAAATTTACAGGATAAGATGTGGTTAGAGAACATATGGAATACACTAAGTTTCATTGATCTAGCTTTTATACTTTAAATTTTATTAGCACCTAAAATACGACTATTTGGACACTCACTCATCAAGTCCGCCTTTTTTACTCATGTGATTTGTGCAATAAAGTTTAAATAAATAAATAAAACCTCTAAGGTACTTTTTGATATCCTAGAACGCTGAAATTTGCCATGGAGCTTAGGATTTACATACAATGAACAGAAAAAAAAATGTAACTCACCCGGATGTGCAAATATGGATACAGAACTAGTAAAACTAAGATATTCCCGATGTCCTAGAGATCTGATATTTGGTATGGAGCTTAGGATTTACATACAAAGAACAGAAATTTTAAGAAATCTGCAGCCTTTACCTTCTCTCCCCTGTAAAGAGGGCGGGAGGATCATATAGGTAAAATAGTAATACTGGGTTACTTCCCGAGAATTCCCAGTAGTATCAAGAAGTAGTATAATTACATTAATTACCCTCAACCCTCAACCCCCGTAAGGGTGGGGGACGGATCTCTATATAAAAATAGTAGAACTAGGTTACTTCCCGAGAAGATACATCGAAAATTGTCAAGTAGCCAAGTCTTAAGAGACAAATGCACTCACCACAGACAGATATGTGCACTTAGCACACCACAGCGGACCGCCTCCGAATCCGACCATCATCCCAGCCGGGACGAGGGTGTACAGACGTGGATAGAACTGAGCAGCTATGAACGGCATGTACGCTAGAAAGGACAGCGTCACTGTCCACTTGCAGCCCAGCCATCTGAAAGGTAATGTTTTTTTCTATAATTAAGCACTTAAAGAAATACTGTTATGCACGCGTTAGTTGCGCTTATATTGCTTTAAGACACTTTTTTTATATGCGGCGCCATATCTAACGCTCAAATTACAAACTCAAAATTAAATTAAATGAGTCAGATTAAGTATAAATTGTTACTAGTAATCACACTTTTTTAAACATGAAGCAACTCAGTCAGAATATATTTTCCTACCTAACTAGAATTCATAAGTAATTGCAAATTAATGAACGTCTTCCGAATTTGCCTAAATAGGATAAATAGGATATAATACGAGAGTATTGCTCAAAAATGACAGTGATTTCAAACAAATTACTACTCTACCTAAGGATAGGCAAATTAGTACCTTCACTAGATTATTTTGGCTGTAATAATACACAAAAATCATTAATTTTCCGACGGAACCATCGCCAGCCGTTTTTGTCCATTAACATTTTCTTTACATTTTGGTAATAACCTTAAACTCCTGAAATTATTTGCTTGATGTACTTTCTTCTTGAGCCTGTCGTTCCTACATTGTTCGCTTTTATAAAACGAAAAGATCGTGTCTAAGTAGATCTTAGACCCCATCATTCCTAATCTCCTGACAATAAAGCCTACCCAAATCCACAGCAAATCTACAGTGAATTATGAATGCTCTTAAACAGCCGCTAAACCTTTGTTATACCTTGACGTTTCGAATACACCATAAGTACTGATAACTGATTATATCTGCTATGTCATAATAACAACATGCATTTCCCGTATAATCTAAACGTTGCGTGTTGCCAAAACTACAGTTACCAAAACAATACATCGCCGGCCGGAATCGGCCTTGCGATCTTAGATACTGATAGAATGTTCAAATACACTCTAGGCCTTGCTATTAAAATGCTCTAATTAGCTTTAAACGTGTCCAATTATGATTCCATAACAGTCCACCTGTCAATGGCTGGAATTTTATTTTATTCCACTTTACTTTGACGTTAATAGAATGATTGAAAAAAATTGCTCAGCCCGATGAACATTTGGCATCGACTCCGTCAATATTAAATCATAGCAATATTGATATAGGTAAAAAATCTAAGAAAAGGACCTGTTGTATGTAGTTGTGACGTGTTCGAATGGGCTTGTTTTGTTTGTGTTGCACATTTTAAATATGTAATTTCTATTCGAACACGCTACAACTACATACAACAGGTGCTTTTCTTAAGTTTTTTACCTATACCGCTATAGGAAAACATATTTACATCAAAAAGTCCCTAAATTGTCATGATATCAAATGGATTTCTGATATGTCAATGGAATATCAATATATTGAAAAATGATACTAGTACTACCATGTTTCTCTCTACTATAGCGAAGTTTAACCTTCATCATACTATAAAGGAACTAACTCGAATAACTGTTCAGTCTAATACATGCATCGATAATATTTTGACAAATAGTTCTCAATATTAATTTGGGCATCTCTGATCATACTAGTAAAAAACTGACTATTCCAACAAATTTTAGTTTCAGTCAAGGGTATTAGTATAAAAATATTCGTAGAATAGACTTCCATCTGGATATATTTAAGAAATATCTGGCCCAACTTAATTTTACTGATGTCTCTAAAGAATCTGACCCAAATACAGCGTATCATGTATTTACAAGTATAGACAAAAACCTGATATTTAACTTATGTGTGCCACTCGAGAGAGTTAAAGTTACTTACAAAAAGAAGCCTAACTGGACATCAAAAGGTATTTTGAAATCAAGTAAAACTCAACGAAATATGCATTTAGGACTTCAAAAACACAAACGCTATATTGCAAAAAAACAAAAATACAAAACATATTGTAAAATTTTAAAAAAGGTTATACGATTATCTAATATTATTTCCAATGACAAAAAAATAATAAACAGCGTGAGTAAACCTAAAGCTACATGGAAATTAATCAAGGAGAGTACAAGTTTCACAAATATGATACCAAACCTGATTTCTCGAATAGATGTGAAAGAAAAAACTCACTTTTCAATTTGGATTCCAAAAAGGAAAATCCACGTCATTAGCTATATTTAAGATATATAAACAAATCTGGAACAGTATAAATAAATAAAAAAACTTGCGTTTCTCTTTTGCTTGACATGTCAAAAGCTTTTGACTGTGTGGTACATGACATCCTTTTTCAACAACTGGAAAACATTGGGGTAAGGGGGAACGCACTCCAGCTGTTAAAAAGGTCTTTGTCCAACAGAGAACAAGCAGTACTCGTAGAACACTATGACAGCCGTAATAAATCTATTGAGTACAAACAATCTAGTTTCGAAAAAGTCATATTGGGAGTCCCGCAAGGAAGTGTGCTTGGCCCTCTTCTTTTTCTTATTTTCTTAAATGAATTTCCAAATTTAATACCTGAACCATGTGTGATGTTTGCTGATGATGTTACCGTGCTATTCTCCATTGAAAGGCGAAATACTGATTTAAGCAACCACATTGAGTGTACCCTTACTAATATAATAAAATGGCTTCAGACCTTAAATCTAAAAGTGAATCTGAGTAAAACAAAACTAATACAGTTTCGAAATTATAAAACCGTTCCTATGGCAATAACAGTACAAGAAGCTGATACTCTCATAGAAGAAGTAACGAGCGTAAACTTTCTTGGCGTCAGGATAGATTCTCACTTAAATTGGAAATTTCATATTGACCAAATTAACAAAAGAATTTCATCAAACTGTTATGCTCTTTCAATATCGTCTGAAACATGTTCTGAAACTGTAGTTGTAAATGCCTACTACGGAAACGTGTATCCCTTACTTACTTATGTTGTTATCTATTGGGGAAATTCAGTAGATGTACAAAAAACATTTACACTACAAAAAAGATGCTTTAGGACCGTGTATCGCATCCGCGCTGACGTTTCTCTACGAGACGTGTTCCGGAAGAAACGTTTTCTCACTTTAACCGGTATTTATATCTTAGAGCTATATTTATTTCTGAAAGGTCAATCATCATACTTTACTAAAAAATCTTCGATAAAATCAAATCTACGGGATCAATATAAATACAATTTACACCTTCCAAAAGTAAACAACTCTATGTATAAAAAATCTACTTTTATAATGGTCATTCGTGTTTTTAACCATTTACCTGCTGAGATTAAAGTCCTTGAAGGGATTTTATTTAAACTAAAGCTTAAAAACTGGCTAATTCATAAGGTTTTCTATTATTTGAATGAATTCTATTTAAATAAATCCTGAGTTTCTTGAGTTGCCTGTTGCATAACATAAGAAAAAATATGAGTATATATTTATGTAGTTAGTTTTAAGATACAATTATTGTACGCCCGTAAAGGGTAACTGTTGAGCCATGTAATTTAAAGTCCATCTTTGTATTTTACACAGTTAAACAATAAAAATATATTCTATTCTATTCCATTCTATTCTGTTGGAATTAATCTGTCAAACTTCAACTAATCTATTGCCATGTATGAATCTAATAAATCGTCCGTCATCCATACATATTCGTATTTCATCGGCCATTGTGTTGGCTTATGGTGGTCGTATTTACCGCCTTGGACAAAGCGCCCATCACTTTCTATCAAATATGTATTTGCAAGAATGTTAAAGCTTAAAGTTGTCGCTTACAAGCCTTGGTAACTCGTGTACAGATTTAGACAAAAATAGTCGCGTAGGGCCCTTTACTCCGCTCCTTCATATGATCGTACGTGGAGTGGCAGTAACTCTAGTACAGCAGTAGTCTATGGGTCCTGCTTGATGACAATGTTGGACAGTATGAACGAGAGGTGTATGGTGGTGTTCACAGAGCTACCGCCAGTACCACATGAGCACATGACTGACGTAACAATTTGAGCTAACTGGAGCTTGCAATGCTTCCGTTTGCTGATAACCCTTGCGTAAAGTATTTAGATGGAAGAAAATCATGTTAGTCGGAATAGGGCACCCCTTCATAGCGCAAGCGTAGCGCATTCCATACATCTGCCCGCAGCCGTCCTTACTGTATAGTCAGCGTCATATAGTACGTAGAAGCCAAAGTGGGTTGACTTTGGGTTGGCTGGTGACTTACGAAGACGGAGGTCCCGGGTTCGAATCCCTGTCAGGGCAGTATTTGTGCAATTAGCACGAATATATGTTTCCGAGTCTTGGATGGTTCCTATGTATTTAAGTATGTATTTATCCATATACGGGGTGTGGCCTATAACAGGAGCAAAAAATTTAAAGAACGCTTCCTTAGAGCATTTTCAGTAAACTTTGTGTCCAAAACGAAATTATCTTTTTTTACTTGGGAGAAATTTTGATCTAAAGTTATGACCTCCAAGTAACTTAATTGGCACCACGAGATTATAGCGCGGCAGTCACTGCTGATTTTGAGGTAGCATCTAGTTATGACTCATAATCGCTGTTGTATTTTTGGTTAAAAAAGTTATTTTTGGGACTCTTTCATTTTTTTTTATCAATTTTTAGTGTTTTTAAATAATATATCGCTCCAGTGGAGGAAAAAGTACACATAAGCTATATTGCATAAAAAATAGAATAAAACCTTTTTTTTTCAATTGAAACCAATAATAGATGCTCAATCATGCTTTGCTGGAGAGCTCAATAGTGTACTGTTTAATTTTTTGCTCCTATTACAGGCCACAACCTGTATATGTATATCTAGCTTTGCTTAGTTTGGGACTAGGTCGATTTGTGTAAGATTGTCCCCCACTATTTATTTATTTGGCCAATTTGGCTGCTACGTACTATATGACGCTGACTACACGTACATCTTTATGATTAATACAACATTTGCCACCATCGTGGCCAAGATCTTACTTGATGACGACAGCCGGCAGCAGTATGTTGGACAGTATGAGCGAGAAGTAGATGGCCGCCAGTGTGAATGCGCCGGCGCCGGCGTCGCTGTTCACAGAGCTCTGCAGGTTCGCCGCGCCGTGGAATGCCGTGAATTGCACCATGAACGCGAAGCCGAGGACGAAGATGTTGCGGTTAATTCGCCATTTTTCGTTCACGCCGAACACCACATCCGTCGGCATTTTGACCTAAAAAAAATCTATTAAAAAACTGTATACATATATGTAAGCCTAAAGGAGGAGGAGAGCTCTAGCTCTCAGCGGGCTTAGCTAGCGCGCTGAGGATGCGTTGAGGCGGGGCCGAAGAAAAAAAGGAGTACCGGTATTACGGTGCGCCGTTCTGCCTATCTTCTGTGGCCGACGCGGAGAGGGAGCGGGGCGTGCTGGTATTACGGTGCGCCACTCACCCTACCCCCTACGAACTTGGCGGTGCCGTTCCGCGGCAACGGCGTTGGTGGGACCGCAGAGAATGAGGAATGCCGGTATTACGGTGTGTCGCATTCCCTATCCTCTGCGGCCGACGTGTGGTTCGTGGCGGAACCACTGTCCTGCTCCATCACTGGGTGCTGGAAGTTTTTCGTCACCCATGACCTCATGGTCTCGACTCAGGAGGGTCCGCTACTATACAAGATGGAGGTCGACGAGGAAGGCGCGCCAAAATATCTGGCGTACCTGTCGTGGAGCTGGAGGGCCTCCGGGCATCAGTGAAGGAACCGCTTGGGAGCAGCCGGCCAGGTCGCGGATATGACCTCATTAGAAGGCGGCGAGGCGGCAGATGGGGGGTTTTTAGTGGGTACACCGTGGGTCTCATAAGCCTATATGGGAGTCCCACATAACCAGGGTCACCCCCTGCGCCGGAGTGGTATGCGACATGCGTAATACCCCCCTAAACAAAAAAGTACTCGTAATTACACAACTTTTTCGAGCGTGCGTAACATCTAAATGTTATTCTAGTACTTATCGTACGTTTGAAACTTTACGTAATGACTAGCAGGCCATAAATATATAGGCTAGGTAGTTCTGTCATTTTCTCATGCAAAAAATATATAATTGTAAAATTCAAAACGTTACGACAACACCTCTATTATAATTTAATGGTATTTAGTAAGTACCTAATTATTTTTCCCAAGCAGGCCTTTTTATACAGTACTTTTAAAAAGTCAATACGCACATAAATCAACAACATAAAACAAATCATTTCATAATCCCCAACATGTCCCCAACCCGCACTGAACCTGCGTGGGGAGTACTTACTGCCTAATCCATGCCCAATCCCTCTTATCGATGAAAGGAGACTTGTGCCCAGCTGTGGGGCGTATATAACTGGGCTGGTGATGATGATGATAAAATAATCCAAAAAGAAAACTTTTAGCTACAGGAAAGATCAATTCGAATACAAATTAGTGTAGGACACAATTATTTCCATTCAAGATATTTTTTTTCACTAGCTACTCGAAATCCATGATTCAAGTACTTAGACGTAATTCTACGAACGTAATTTTAGTCGCTGAATATGACTGCAGATAAAATAACATTACAATAGCCAATGCAACGTGGTCGTGCCATTCTCTTCCTTCAAGGATAACATTACACGATCTGTCTAGGACCAGTTCACCAGATCAATTCCTATCAAAGAATGCGTCTACAAATAAACTATATATAATGTTCACTCATACAAGCGATTGTTGCCTTTAAATATAACGAAATTCGCCACTATTTCTTGTGCTTAGAAGCCACCTGTGACGTAATTCTTATAAAACTCGTGACTCCAGCGTAATGACCACACGTAGGCATAAACTCAAATATAACAGTTTCTCAATAGACATAAAAGAATTGTCCTACACTTTACACAGAATCTTTTCTTCCTAGTCGCAATTTCCACACACGTGAATCTGTAAGGTACTACGGCATTCTGAAGCACGGCATTCATTTTCTTACAGTCATCCTTATTACGTCTGCAGTAAATATCGAATGTCCATAATTTGTTTAGAAGGTTACAGATTAATAACTAATGTTTCTGCGTCTTGGAACAAAGTCTTTTGTGTAAAGCCTAGTAGGTAGGTATATAATTCTTCGAGATCTAATCCCAAACAATTGTATGTAATATATAAGATTGTATACGCCAATTCAAGTCTCGTGCTTCGAATTCGAATGTATTTTATGGCGCGTGAGACGCGTTTAGACTTTGCATTGATAATTTACAATTAAAGTAACCCATCATGCCATTCAAATGAAAAACAAAGCTTTAAGCAAACTATGGTTAATCGTTATGGACACCTTATTGGTAATTTGGTAAACTAGCCATGTTCTCGTAGATAGTACTTAGATGACGAGTTGGTATTCCAATGTAAAATTTACACTCTTCGATGTTATTGTACGCATAATAATTGCCCTATTAAGCAATGTTAATTTTGGCGACGAGCTTTATCGATTGTTCCTGATGAGGTTACATAACACATAATGATGATATGATGAATCACCATAAAGCGTGCCGAGTCCGGTACGACCGCCGGCTGATGCTGTGATACCAAGTTTGCCATTCACTCGGCCGTACCGCGTCGGTGCGTTGGTGAAACCCATCAAAATCTCATCGGAAACCGCATCTCAAATAGGGAATCAAAAGACAAAATGTCTCAAATAGGGAATCAAAAGACAAAATGTCTCAAATAGGGAATCAAAAGAAAAAAGAATTAAAAGGCAAAATGTCACTATGATGACAACGTTTTTTATACTGTTTTTCACGTAAGAAGAAGCTGTCAACCCAGTACAAATTATGTCATTATACGTCAAAAATGACATAATTTGTACTGGGTTGACAGCTGTCACCGGACTCTTCTAACGTGAAAAACAGTATAGTGAGATTGTATAGGGTGTGGCCTGTAATAGGAGTTAAATAATTAAACGGTACACTATTGAGTTCTACAGCAATTATTTCCAAATGGTTTAAATAAAATAAAACAATGTAATTTTTAATGCAAATGTAGCATACGTGTATTGTTTTACTGGGGTAATATTAATAACTCTTTATTTTATGAAACACTATAAATTTAATTAAAATTTTAAAAAATATTTTACGAAACCAATTTTTTTTTATATATATATATTTTTTTTATTTATTAATATAAAAAAACTGCAAGTACCGAACAACAAAGTTTCGCCAAGCTGCGAAGCAGTTTGTTGGCGTTGAATATGCAACAACTATTATGAGTCTTAAGTGTAAGTCTTAGTTAACTGCCGCGCTATAATCTCGTGGTGTCAAGATGTATACATTACTTGGAGGTCATTACTTTAGATCAAAATTTCTCCGAATTTAAAAATTAAATTAAATATTTGGACACAAGAGATTACTGCAGATGCGCTAAGGAATTTAAGCGTCCTTCTAATTTTTTGCTCCTATTATACAGGCCACAGTCTGTATGTTCCGGTGTCGGTTCGGGTACGATTCGGGCATACCCGTGGGATCATTACATAATGTTTTCCAGCTTGTGTAAGGTTTTTCATTTCATTTCATTTCATTTATTTATTTGCCATAAATTGTATGTTACATTATATGCGATCTAAATGTCATTTCCCATACTAATAATGACAATTAGATCTACAGAACGTAAGTTTGACACATAACATAATACTCGTAACCAAGGTCTCTGGGGGCCAATTCTCGGTCCGATCGAGATGCATGTCTATCGTGACATTGTATAGAATGGTAGAGTCACTTGTATGGAATCTCGAATAGAGATCATCTCGATCGAACCCGAGAATTGGCCCCCTGGGCTTGTCTCGGTGTATTGTATGGACGATTCACACCGAACGGCTGGAGTCGGCGCGCACCCCACTATAGTCAAAAGAATTCGAACCCTCCATACAGAAGTTAGATTTCATATTTGAATGGGTTGCGGGCAGCCGGTCGGCTGTCGCCGCCTCTGCCGCTGCCGTTTGGATACGAAGTCTAGCTTCTGTATGGAGGGTTCGAATTCCTTTGACTCTGGTGGCGTGCGTGCCGACTCCGGCCGTTTGGTGTGCATCGTCCATTAGTCGTCCTTTATTGGCATTATATTGAATTATCATTTAACCTCTGCTAGTACAGTGTGGGGGGACTTGCGTTACCTTTAGCTTATGCAGAATAGGCACGACTATAATTTGCTAATTGTTATCAAGTATAAATATCACCTACCTACGTAAATCGTGTTTAACGTGGAACTTTATGCAAAATTCAGTAGGTACAAAAGCAATCAGAGTCAGACAGACGTTATAAAATGCTTTATAATCATACTTCGTTTATTAAGATTACTTAGTTGCTTAGTGAGCGTTCGTGGCCCAGCGGCACCCGCTTACCGCGTGCGGTATGCGAGGTTAAGCAATGTCGGGCGAGGTCAGTCCTTGGATGGGTGACCGCTTTGAGTGCGCTCTGCTCTGTAAGGCGTGTCACTTGACAAGCCTTATCCCAATAAGGTCTAGTTTCCCCCTCGGGTTCGAAGGTCAGATGGCAGTCGCTTCCGTAAAAACTAGTGCCTACGCCAATTCTTGGGGTTAGGTAGCGGACCCCAGGCATCCTTCAGGATGCAACTGTACTGGTAATAACGCTAGGAGGATTATGATGATGACTTAGTTGCTTAGTGAAGTGTAGGTAACACAATCTATTCAATTATTATGTATTATTGACATAATTAATAGGTACTATTTATAATCTCAACAAACACTAAGAATAGGTAGAATATGGACGACCAAAAACAGGAAAAATTGGGAAAATTTACACAAAACTAACATACTGTACTTACGTTCGAAAAGCCACTCATTAGCGAACTGTAACCGAACGAGTTTAAGTGTGTACGTAACTGAGAGAATATACCATTCATCTGCTCATTGCGAGCCGTTCGCGAATTCGACTTGTACCTAATCTGTCAATTAAATAATTGAAAGCAGTATAAATAGTAAATTGTATTACGAAATGAAGGACGCCAGAATAGAATCCCGAGCGTAACGAGGGATTCTAACGCGGACCCTGAGCAATAATGTTGATACCGTGTAATACACTCTTCTTTTCACTTCTCCTAGAGAAAAAATATTCAATCAACAAGTAAATAAAAGACCACATAGTGCCAAACTAAAAATGTATTCATATATACCTACACATATTATGTGTAGGTACATATCTATATTGTACACATACAGGCTGATTCAGGAGACGTGACCAGGACCAACACTACATACATAGTAAATGGCAATGAATCGTTCACCATTGTATTTAAGTGAAACACCCATACCTTTTTCCTGTATTTTAATTTTTGTTAAGTTAAAGTTTAATTCTCTACAATCATGGTCACCCTACAACAACTGTTTATAAAGATTAAAACTCTAACTGTTCTGACAGCACTTTGATTACGAAGAAAGTAAATTGTCACATTGAGTGAGATACAATATTTCAAAAGTAATCGGACTCAGATGTCATTCAATTTGATACGTATCACTTGGCTGAAGTATTCTGAGTGTAGAGTGACCATGAATTTCGTAAATAATTTATACATTTTGTTTTCAACATCAAAGATAAATGAACGTTAATTTCACTAATAGTAGCACGAAGCAGTAGCTTATGATCTACTGAATTGTAGTGTTGATCTTGCTCACGTCTCCCGAATCACCCTGTATATATCTATATATAAGTAGATATAGGTATTACACATATTAGAAAGGGACACAAGTTTTCTTTGTAGAATGTGTCTCTTTATTTTGTGGTGTTTTGTTCCTGGTCCTTACTCGCCGTAAGTTCGCCGGCCAGAACTCCCGAGGATACGTTGTGTTGACAGTGAGGGACCAGAGGGAGAGGGGAAGTTCGATTTTCGAACTTCGGAGTAAACCCTCTGCTTCTCTAGTGGTCAACACAACGAATCCTCAAGTCAATATATTACATTTATTACAATAAAGCTTTAAATAAATAAATAATTTTATTGTAAGTACTTAAACTATACGTATGGCATAACGATGGTCCAAAAATTTGATCCTCGCCTGACCATCGTGAGTAGGAAGTAGCCACCGAATATAATATATCGAACGACGTGAATGTGACATTGCCTTTACTTTGGGACTAACTACGATTTGCATAGTATTACGAATATTTCCTACTCACGATGTAGCTGCGAGGACCAAATTTTTCTGGACTATTGTTAAGGCATTTAAATCGACTACAATTTAATTGTTTCCGCTGTGACACGAAATTTTTAATACAATTTATATGGTTAATTATATATAACAGGGTGATTTTGGGGTCGTGATCCCGAATGATTGTACATGGTCAAGAATCCACATTAGACAACATTACAGTCGGTATTAAAGTTTATAACCCAAACAATTCTCTTTTTTTTAATTTTAATGGGAAATAAATGTTTTCATATAACTTGGTCACCCTAACCCACTGTCCATACTATCCGTCATAGAATCCGTCGTAATAGTTTTAGAAATAAATACTTAATACTAACATAATCTTAAGTCAAACACTACTTGTACTAACAACATATTTATTTATTTATTTCAAAAGGCATAGTTACAAGCTATAAACTTAAACATGAGGATAGAATTCAATGTTTAGCTCAATTACAACTATGCACAACATCAGAGAGTATCTGTAAAGTACATGGCAACCACTTATGAACTAACATGCGTGAACTAAATGAAATGCAAAATTAGTTAGAAAATGTAGGTAAGTAACGGTAACACAATAAAATATAACATCAGATTTACAACATTAGAGAGAAAAGAGTGATGCTACATTATTTTAAGACTTAAGATTAATTATGTATACAGGTAGTACGAGTACCGTCAAGTGTGAAATGTCTTATTGGCGGTGCCAAGTAGATCTCCCATCTTATCAGTAAAAATGTCCAAATTAGGGTTGCTCCTGAGCAGATCATCATAGAACCGTTGCATGCGTGTAATAGGGTTGTTATAGAAAACATTATTTGTAGCCCTTTCAACGGAGAATAGTTGCCGATTGCGACTGTTTCTGCTAGTGGCACGGAGTGAGAAGTGACGCAACAGGTCAGGCGAGTCCATTTTGTTGTTCAATAATTTATAAATTGTCATAAAATCAGCTATCTTTCGACGACATTCTATTTTTTGAATATTGAAATACTTAAGTCTCATTTCGTAAGTTACTAGAGATTTTCTTAGGCCGAACTTCGAACTCAATTGACGAATGAATCGCTTTTGAATATTTTCAATACGTTCTATATGCGTTTTATACAAGGGAGACCATATTATGGCGCAGTATTCCAGTATGCTTGTTACTAACGTGGTGTATATGAGAGTAATCGTTTTAATTTTTTTAAATGGTTTGCTAATCCTGAAAATATATGGATGTAACTGATCCGAAATAAAGATTAATAAATAAAATAAATAGAGAGGAGAGTAACCATGTTTTTTGTGATTTTGTATTTTTGTCATCAAAATAAATTAAAAATGAAATGCGTTTGTTTCTTCTCACTACATTTTTTTAGAAATGGCTTACAGATACCAAGTCTGAAAACTGATTCTTGATCCACGACCCTGAAATCAACCTGTATATAACAACAAATGGACTGATAGCTTGTTTAATTAATCATGAAAATTACTGTCACAAATAGCGATCTTTCTCGTTCAATGGTAAACCCATGATTTTGATTTAAGGAAGATTAAAAAACTGTTGCCTTGCTAAAAGTGTAATTGACCGAGAGAAACGAGGGTCTCAGTCTCAGCTTCGGCAAAAATGTTTTTGTACAAATAAATTTACTATACTCGCATCATCTATAACTTGCTCATAACTGCAAAGTTATAAATAATTCATAGGTTTACATACTTTATTAATTACAACGAATAAATTAACACAACATGGTGTTATCTAGAGTTCCTGTTAATATTCATTGCCTAACACACGATTACTTACGAATGTGTTCCCTTCACCTACACAGTGCACAGCGAACAAGTTGCTGGACCGTTTTGCTAATGGGCGATAAAAATATCGGTTCGCGTCTATCCTGTGGACTTCTAAAGTCTCGAAAAGAGAATGAAGGAAAAGTGCGAAGAAAAAGGGGATTTTCTAGCCCTTAGGCTAGAAAGCCTAATTGTGGTTGGACTTAGAATCTGCATAAAACGTATTCGTTTCTATAAATTTATATCGGAAAAGCATAACTCTTACGCGCACGTAAACAGATATAAATATTGACGACAGACCACAGGAGACAACTTTGGGTATTTCAATTGTAATTTATAGTTGGATCATAACCTATAAATTGCACAATTTAAGAACGAGTACTTAACATAAATCTTGTTTGCTATTTCTCTACTTACTAGATTTTATTTCGTACCGGATTGATAAGCATAAGTACTAAATCTGAGATGACTTCACTTTATCTTAGTTAGTAGGATGGAATTAAGTATAGTATATACTTTTAAAAATCACGATTTCCACTCGAAGCTTTCAAGTGGAAATCGTGATTTTAAAAAGTTTTAACCATACAGGTTACCTGCAATACTGTCTAACGTGGTTTGCTCTCAAGTTCTAAACTATCTGGATATAAAACTACGTATATAATTCTTAAAAACCTTCCATAACCTGTACCTACAAGCAAATAAATGTCGTTTATTCAACTCTCATTACGTTCACAATCTGCATAATTTAGAACAAACTATGAGTAGATCCCGGGGGACCCGGGTATGTCCTAAAACTACGACCAAGACCACCGGGGAATGGGCAGCAGCATTCCTTGAGTACGGTGGAGATACTGCGATCGCCAACCCGCATGCCAAGCGTGGCGATTATGGCATTTACCCCCCATGAAATTGGGGGAGGCCTATGTCCAGCAGTGGACGTCCTAGGGCTGATATGGTGGATGGTGGATGAGTAGATATTCATATTTTCTATGAACTAAATATTTTTTTCCAATGTGTTCATAAAGAGCCGATAGTAATAGTATTGAAGCGCCCGCATATGCTAATGTAAATTAAGGTAAGTTGAGGTAAGATGAACAAGGCTTTAGGTGGGGATAAGAGAAGAAATATTCCTAAGTCACTGTAGCCAAACGGTAAGCTAACTTCAATCTGGAGGTCGTAGATTCGAACCCCGGCTCGTATCACTGAGTTATAAAACATATGTATGAAATATCATTTGATACTTAACAGTAACTTTACGATGAAGAATAACATCGTGAGGAAAAAATGTGTGATCCCAAAAGGGTAACCTTTCCAACTGCGTTGGAAGGTCTTATCTAATCTTATATAAAGTCAGATGGATGTCGCTTTCGCAGAACTAGTGCCGACGCCAAATTTTAGGATTAAATGCCAAAGCGGGGCCCGAACTCATGGTTGACAATCGAGAGAAAAAGTATCCCTATAGTCCACTATCCCTTAAGTTCAATATCGCTTCAGTTTTCGCCTTTCCCCCGTCTTCATCTTAGCCCAGCTGACTGACCTTACGCAAAGTGAACGTGAAAGGCGTAAATTTTTCCGAGTAATTAACGCTTACATTGAACTTCTGTTAACAGGTATATTGTGTAAATGACGTAAATTCGTTAGCCGTAAAGATCATTAGTTTTTCCCATGGCGCCTAAATAGGTGAGTAAGTATAATTATGTGGTAATGTGACTCATTGATTGTTGTTTATTTACTAGCTAGTCAATCAACAAATCGTTAGACACTTCATCAACTAGGCGATATTCACTATACGATAATCCACTGTTCTTTTGGTTACGTACCCGAAGGGTACAAACGGAGCCATATCTTGCTTTCCCTCACGTGTTCGTCTGTCCGTCCGACATCTATCACACAGGTTTAACAGCCGGTTGAAGCTAATAGTTTAAAAAAAATCACAGTATAAGCATCTGGTTGACCCTAAGCCATACAAACTCGTGAAAAATATTTTCAAACTTTTTTAAGGAGAATCCCATACAGCTAAAGGGGGGCGAGAAAAAAAAGTTGACCTACCTCATAGTGCTGTATCGTTGTGTACATAGAGCTCGTTAATAAAGAGAGTATTTTTTGTTCAAAAAAATATTGGATATCAAAGGAATGAGAATAAGCCACCGACGCGAACAGTTCATAGTATGTATTGATTCGCAGAATTATTCATTTCATAGAAAACTTTTATTCCGAAACCGTTTACTTTTTAGGTCATTGTGTAGAACTCGTTTAGATCTACCAGAAAAGTACCTAAGTTAGGTTAGAACTGAGACCGTTTGTGAAAAAAATGCTTTTTAGAAATGAAAATTATGGGAAACATACATTCTATGAAACTTCTGTCTGCGAAACAAGGTGTACACAACATGAATTCATAAAAAAGAATCTTCTTTTAAAATAAAACTTATTGACTGTCACCTAACTTGATTCTACGAACCACTTAGTATTCTATGCATATCGAATTATACATATTTACATAGGCTTCATAAATATAATGCTTAATATCAATACACTTTAAAATGATTAATATCAATACACTTTAAAACGAGGCTATATATTATTTACAAAAATGTGTTTACAATTTTGAGGGCTAAAAACTTGCGTAACGCAGCACTGGCAAAATGGATTCAATTGCTGGTATGTTGTTAAACCAAATGTCAAATGAAATCTTTTCTATTCTTACTACAATAGGGCAAAATAGTGCTAAAGTACACGATATATATGATATGATTCATATGATACAGAAAGATTTAATGTCAATTAACCTGTATCTTTAAAAGATAATGTAGCAGGCTCACACTAAGACCGTGAACTTCAAAGAACTCTAACAGTCAAGTTGCCTCTCTTGACAAGAGGGGTCGAAGTTGCACCATGTCCGCAGGGAGTACCCACCGTTACCCTACACGTAACCCCTAGGTGGTGCTAAAGTGCAACAAACTGGCAACCGTACTGTGTCCTCGAAGATCTCGCGGTTCGAAAATAAAATGCCAACGATAAATAAATAACTAAGACCGTGTGCTAGAAGTTTGGACAATTTCTAGAAGCAACGGGTATTAAGCAAAAAACATTACAGGGCTACCACAATAGATCACTCTCTGGTCAAGGTGGCATAGTACTGCTGTACTATAAGCTAATATTAATAATAAAAGACTGTGTAGGACCGGCGACGCGTAAGGCGGCGCGATACACGAGTCAATAATTAACGGTTTATGAGCATCTAAAGCTCGAAACGCACAGAGCGGGCGCGGCGCGGTGCGGGGCGGAGGCGGTTTTGCATTCTTGATGTGTCCGACACTGTCGACTGTCGATTACTGCTTGATATGTCACATACGCCGCCTCCGCTCTACCGCGCTACCGAATACCGCGCGGGTTTTTGGTTCGACGTGCCCCGGACGGACCGCATTCGCCCTCCGCCCCGCAACTACACTGCACCGCGCTCTGTACGTTTCAAGCTTTAGTTATGTTTTTATTAGTTACATAGGTTTATAGAAACTGAGATATTATATATATAAGTAGTTAGCCTTTATCTTTTGATATGTCTACAGGAAAAACGCAACCTTATGTTTGTGTATGACCATAATAAAATGAGTCAGATATTTCTGGGAGTTTTTGTCGTCTCAAATGTTAATATCATCATCATCATCATTTTCAGCCCATTGCCTCTCTTCGAGTACGCCACGCTAATTTATAACAGTATTTACAGTACGTATGGTGCTACTTTACAGCACGAGTGCGGTAATCAGCAGATTACGTGTAGCCATATGTACTGTAAAACGTTGTACGATACACGTGCGAACAGGCAATTCGCAATTCGTGTCGATTTAAAACACTCCCTTCGGTCGTGTTTTAATTTATCACCACTCGTTGCCAATTTCCTGTTTTCTGCACTTGTATCGTAATGTACTATAAATAAATACCATTGTACTGTATTTTTATACAATATTTATATTAAGTATTTATTTATAATATTAAATATCATTTTACATTTATTGTGTTATCAATACATACAAATTATGAATGCAAAAAAAAAAACATGTAATATAATGAAATAAATATATATATATATATATATGATTAAATACTTTTACACTTACCAAATCAATATAATCAAGCACTTGTTTCTCTTAATTTGTATCACGCTAGTTCTCACATTCACAATTTCAATTTTTTTAATAATTAAAATCTAGGACTGTATAAAATCGAAACCGGTTCACAAGTTATTTTTACACTTCAGTGTAATCTCATCACATGAAAACCGATCTTTTTGTTTAGATAGGTACTTATATTTGTATTTTTTTAGTTACTTATATACTTGCACAATTTTAGTCCGCACAATAGTAATGTCCATTGTCCGTCCAGTGTGACCGATCTATGAGATTGGCCTAAGTCTGCGTCCGCGCAGACTCGGTGGAATTGTGCGCGTGTGCGTTATACGTTGCGATTCAGTGATCTACTGGTGAATGGACTAGTATATTTTCCTTGGTACTAGTGTTCGGAATATGCAGTGCTAATGGGTGAAGTTATCGCTATCATGAATGGGTGGGGTACGTAAACAATCTTTTTAAGATTTTTATTGAAAGCTTCGTGGTCTGTTTTTCCGTGTATCTGAAATTTCGTTTAGATAAAGCTAGAGGTCCCGGGTTCGAATCCCGGCCAGGGCATTTATTTGTGCATTCTTCACGGATATTTGTTCTTGGGTCTTGGATGTTTTCTATGTATTTAAGTATGTATTTATCTATATAAGTATTTATATCGTCGTCTAGTACCCATAGTACAAGCTTTGCTTAGTTTGGGACTAGGTCGATTTGTGTAAGATTGTCCCCCAATATTTATTTTTATTTTTATTTTATAAAGGCTGTATCTTTAGATCCTTAATTACCTTTTTGTAAACATTGCAGAGTGTATATTCCTGAGGCCAACCGTTTATTTCAGGCGTACCTGTACGGCGCGCGGCATACAGTATGCCATATCTATCTTATTAGATGTACGATACGATACGATACGAATACTCTTTATTGCACACCTCACACAAATGAAACGTTACAAACAGAAAAAAAGAAAACACAGTAGTATGTAGGTAGAGGTAGACAACAGGCGGTCTTATCGCTAAAGAGCGATTTCTTCCAGACAACCTTTGGGTAGCGGAAAAAAAGAAAATAATATATGCAGTAGGTGGTGCAGAGATAATATGAAATAAGTTAAACATATTTATAATATACCTACTTATATACTGTTATATATAAACACACGTATTAACACACGTTATTTTTACTGAGAAGTAAAGGATTGAAAACTCCTAAAAGTGGTGTAGCACGAGTAGTAGGAGGGCCTAGGCCGAGTTTTATGGAACTGGGATCTTGGTGACGGGCACATTCGTAGTCATTAATACCTGCACTGCCAGTGCAATCTGCGAGTAGCAAGATCCTCCCATGACTTATATGCCGGTGGAAGACAAGTGGCGTTTTATGACATCCTTGTAACGTAAATATACTGTCCACCAGCTTTCTGTCCCAGGGCCCAGGGTTCCAGTAATAAATAGCTTTAGGGAGTCTTGATGGTAGCATTCGTATAAGGTGACCATTCACGAGCTACTTAACATTCATTCCAGCCACATTTTTCCGACGTAAAATCTCAAAGTTCGGAACACGATCCTGCTGAGGACTCGCTCGAAGACATTTTAGGAAGGAGTCAAGACGTTTAATGTCCTTTATACAGGTACCATGACCTTAGATATTAATTTTGTCAGACTGTCACCGTTGACGGACACGTCTGGGAGAACATCATCATCATAGGAGCGTTCGTGACCCAGCGGCGCCCGCGTACCGCGTGCGGTATGCGAGGTTAAGCAACGTGGGCGCAGGTCAGGTCTTGGATGAGTGACTGCTTTGAGTGGTTACTAACTGAGCGCTCCCGTGCTTTGGAAGGCACGCCAAGCCGTTGATCCCGGTTGCTGTCTACGACAGCAGTCGTTAAGCCAAGTTAGAGGCCTTCGGGCGGCTTGAGAGCTTCTAACAGTCAAGTTGCCCACCCACTTGACAAGGGGGCTCGAAGTTGCACCACGTCCGTATGGAGTACCCACCGTTACCCTACACGTGACCCCTGGGTGGTGCTAAAAGTGCAACAAACTGGCAACCGTACTTGTCTTCTCGAAGATCACACGGTTCGAAAATAAATGCCATACGATTATTATCATTATTGAAAGAGAGTTCCAAAGTGGCAAACATTCAATGCCTGGACTGTATATCTAAATAATGCAATATAGTCATTTATACAATATGTAAGTGGACACAGACTACATCGGTTATTATTATGATCCTTAACAGGTATTTTAAAAACGGTATGCCATTAAATGTCTATTACCACTACCGATCGTACCGATAATTATTCACATATACCTATAATGTAAGGAAACTATAACTTTTGTTCACATAGTTGTAGAAGGGACGTCCCCCGTCCATTTTATTGGGAAATTAACTGATCGCTTAAATAATTAGCTAATTAATAGCCACATTAGAGTTTCGAATGTGTGTTATGAACAATTACTCGTAATAGGTAACTTTTATTTATACCACATCGGTGACAAACAAGCGTACGGCCTGCCTGATGGTAAGCGGTCACCGCAGCTTATGGACGCCTGCAACTCCAGCCGACCCTTAATTATTTTTTTCATGAAGAACACCAGACTGTAGAACTTAAGTATTACTGGCGAATTTTAAATACATATGTAAGTACGAACGAACCTGACCACTGAGTGGCTATCATTATTTTTATTGTAATATGACAATTTTACTGCAAGTAACAAACTTTACCAGTAATCATCTAGAGATATCTGGTAAATAGGTATTTAGTACTATGTACAACCAGCATCAAAAGTAGCTACGCATTTAAAATTTCAAAAGTCTTTATTACAAGGGAATAAGTGCTTTTGTGGATAGAGGAGCTTTAGTCGAGCTTTTCCTATTTTACGTACCGGAAGGCCTAGCGTGGGCAGGCTCCCCACACGGTGGGCTGATGACCTGGTAAGGGTCGCGGGTGTCCGCTGGATGCGGGTGGCGCAGGACCGGTCATTGTGGAAGTCTTTGGGGGAGGCCTATGTCCAGCAGTGGACGTCATTCGGCTGAACTGATGATGATGATGATGAAGAGCTATTGACCCCTTCATATGCTTAGCTACTTTTGACGCTGACTGTACATGGAAAATATCCTTATGATCCATCTCAACGGAAATCAGCAAAGTAAATAGTAAATTACATTGGGTATTTTCCATAGCCAATGAATCATTTTCCATTTGTGACAAGTTTATGGTACAATAAAATCACTAACCGCAAAGAATTCTGGAGAGAACCAGTCAACCGTAACGTGTACCACTAGGTAGATACTTTGATTGAATTACCTAGTCAGAAAAATAATCAGATAAATGTATATTGTTGTGGCATTATGTCACGATGGCCTAGTGGATCAAGTAAGCTGCTATCAAAAGGCGGTTGTCAGTTCAAATTTCGAATCCGTCGAGCTATTCGTAAATTATTTACTTATCGGAATAATTATTTGCTATTTACTATTAGGGTCACTTTATCATAAAAGAGTGCCGAAAGCGGTATGAAACCTCCGTAAACGTTACCGCAGATCGCACTGGCTGTGTATGACGGGAATGATATTATTCTGGTAGTATATATTATTCTGGTGAATTTATGATATTAAATAACTTTATTTTAAAGTGAAAGACTTTGTGGTTTTATTTATCGCTGTTCCAAGAAAAACACCTTTAAACACCTTTTAAACACCTAATAGTACATTACGATACAAGTGCAGCGAACAGGAAATTCGCAACGAGTGGTGATAAATTAAAACACGAGCGAAGGGAGTGTTTTAAATCGACACGAGTTGCGAATTACCTATTCGCTCGTGTATCGTACAACGTTTTGCAGTATATATAGCTCTTTAAAGTTTCGACATATGCACGTAATCTGCCGATTACCGCACTCGTGCGGTAAAGTAGCACCATATTACTGTAAAGTATTAAACACCTTTTTTCCGCAACATAACTAATGAAACAATTTAATTAGCATACCTATTTATTTTTAAATTGTTAGACAATGTTGTAAGTAGGTACGAAAAGAAACACGTAGGCAGTAAAAAAATCGGTTTTTTTTTTCAAAATAGTGTATTATCCTGAATTAACGTATCACCGTTGCACTTTTATGGTAACTTATTTACTTGTATGGTAAACCCACAGTACAACCGAGCCTGCCCACACTCAGTCACTGAGGTCCCCAATTCCCCATACGGCCCGTGCAACAACAAACGGTGACACCCGTCAAAGTGACTGTTACCTGTGACAAAAACCTTGTACGTAGCTAGTAGCTGTTTGGTGTGGTGTACTGCGAGTCTTCCTAAAATACTTGCTTAGGTATTCAACAACATAAACATGAAATAAATTCGTATATTCTATAATTCTTATAAAAGATCACAGGCTAAAATATATATACATATTACATCTCTACACTTCGTCAGTTTTCAAAGTAGGGTCACTGGACCGGTTGTGCGACCAACGTCAGTTGGCGACGACCTGAAGGATGAGGTTTCTTCATTTAAAGATATTATTAAATATATTTACAGACCCTTCAGAAACAGTGAGTTGTATGCATTTTATATGACAGTTCTTGAATGGGAATCCATTAAAAAAACGAGAAAATATCCTTTCAGTTATCAACCGATTCACGTGGCCGCAAACCGGCATACTAAATCAGCTGGTCGCTAACCGACCTATCGACCCTACAGACATCTCCAATATCCCGAAATTGATAACAAACTTACTTTATTTCTAAAATGGCTTATAAATATTAACACAGCGAATCTTATTTTAAAATACTTTGTACTTTTAATACTAAAACAGATACGATCACATCACGGTCAAATCCTTCATTTTATTTTACTTCTACGCAATCGATCTCCACAACTACATGAATACATTTTAGTATAGCCTGGGGTGCATGGAAGGAGCCTCCCCGCAAGACGCATTCTGAGCAAAGGATATCCGAGCGTCTGGCGCACCCTGGGCAACGGTCAGCACCTGTGCTGACCGGCTAATCCTTCCACCACGATGGTTTCTCCTGCGAAAAATTCATGCTATCAAAAACGGCACTTTTCAGCGCCAGCCCTGACCGTCATCTCTATCAACAAAGCACAACTTCTTTCCGAAATGTGCCGCGAGACGCATTGCGACGTATTATGCGTCCAGGAAACCCACCGTGACAAAGGCCACCAACGGCCGCAAATACCCGGACTTCCACTCGTTGCCGAAATTCCCCACGCAAAGCACGGCAGCGCAATCTTCACAAGACCTGAAATCCATGTGACTTCCTCTTCTTGTGTTTCGCGGGAAACCATGGAGCGGATGGTGAAAAAGTTGAGGCATGGGCGGAAGCTAATAATCTATCGCTCCTGCACAACCCTAAACTACCGCCCTCTTTCAACAGCGGACGCTGGAAGCGTGGTTACAACCCTGATCTAATCTTTGCGTCCGAAACAATAAGCTCGCAATGTGTTAAGACCGTCTGTAAACCTATACCTAGAACACAGCATAGACCACTCATGTGCCGGATCCAGGCGGTAATCCAACCCGTCAAAACCCCTTTTCGACGCCGTTTTAACTTCCAAAAGGCTGACTGGACTAAGTACACAAACGACATCGATAGGAACCTAGATGGACTGCTGCCACAGGCATAGGAATACGAAAAATTCATTGAGATCGTACGGACGGCGTCGTGCCGGTGCATACCGCGAGGATGTCGTAGTAGCTACATTTCTGGACTCAATACGATCACCACAGAGCTCCTAAAAACCTACGAGTTACAGTATTGTAACGACCCCTTCTCCAAGGAAACTATACAGACTGGAGAGCAGTTGATGAGGGAAATTGCGGCAACCCGACGGGAAAAATGGTGCGAAACTGTGTCCAATACCGACATGACCCATAATAGCAAGAAAGCATGGTCCAACTTACGCAAACTTACAGGCGACCCACCCCTACCTACAAACCAAGCACAGATATCTGCAAATCAGGTAGCAACCCAGCTCCTACTTAAAGGAAACCCTACGAGCCGCATGTCTAATATGTCACCGAGGCCCACCTACCAACAAGATTCTACCAACCTCAGCAAGCCTTTCACTCACTACGAACTCGAGACTGCCATTACGTCCTTGAAAAATGGCAAGGCCGCCGGTGTAGACGACCTGACTGTGGAGCAGATCAAACACCTTGGACCGAAAGCCAAAAACTGGCTCCTGCAGCTATACAACAACTGCCTATCGTCTCTCAAAATACCCAAACTATGGCGAAAGTCCAAGGTAATCGCCCTCCTCAAGCCTGGCAAAGACCGCTCAAATGCGAAAAGCTATCGTCCAATATCCTTGTTGTGCCACACATACAAGTTACTAGAGCGACTACTCCTAAATCGCCTTGCTCCCATAGCTGAACCATATCTAATCCCAGAACAAGCGGGATTCCGACCAGGAAAGTCATGCACGAGCCAAACCCTGAAGCTAACGCAGTACAAAGAGACGGCTACGAACTGGGCATGGTAACAGGAATAGTATTCGTAGACCTAACAGCAGCGTATGACACGGTGAACATACAGTGACTGATCTCAAAAGTTGGTAGGATGACCGGGGACACAGGGTTCATAAATATTCTCCGTAAGCTACTCCATAACCGCAGATTTCAAGTCCATATGCAATCCCGAAAAAGTCGCTGGCGCTCACAGAAGAATGGACTTCCGCAGGTCAGTGTGCTTGCACCTATCCTATTTAATATCTACACCAACGACCAGCCAATCATGCCCAAAACCCAGAGGTTCTTATATGCCGACGATCTAGCACTTGCAGCACAAAGTGATAACTTTGAGGAAACGGAGAGGACACTATCGACAGCTTTAGATGTCCTCACAAAATACTATGAGGGGAACTGTCTGAAACCGAATCCCTCAAAAACCCAGTCATGTGCATTCCACCTGCGAAACCGGGACGCCAACAGCCAACAGGCAGCTTAACGTCTCTTGGAATGGCGCTGCCATAGAACACTGCTCAAGCCCGAAGTACCTAGGAATTACCCTCGACAGGACGTTATCCTTCAAAAGGCACTGCGTTAAGACACGCCAAAAAGTTAACTCACGCAACAGCCCGCTCCGAAGACTCACCTCAACTCACTGGGGTGCTTCTGCACACACCCTTCGAGTCACTGGTCTGGCGCTGTGCTACTCGGCGGGTGAATATGCGTGCCCGGTGTGGCACCGGTCCACCCACGCAGGACAAGTAAACACAGCACTCAATGACACCTGCCGTATAATCACTGGATGCCTCAAGCCCACTCCGCTCAACAGGCTGTATCCGCTAGCAGGGATTGCACCCCCGGAGACCCGCAGAGAGGTAGCTTGTAGCGTCGAGAAACAAAAGCAGGAAGAAGACACCAGACACCCCCTTTTCGGGCATGCGTTGCCACCGCCCCGTCTCAAGAGCCGTAAGTGTTTCATGAGGTTTACTACCGCCGCCAAGGTTCCCCCCTCGAGGAACAGACTCACGAAGTGGCAAAACACACGCGCTCCTCCTGATAACTTTGTCCGTCCTGCTGGAGAGCTTCCCGCTGGGCACAAACAACCGTGGCCTACCTGGAGATCCTTTAACAGACTGAGCTCCCAGGTCGGCCGCAGTAAGGAGAACCTTTTTAAATGGGGCATCCTAAGCGGGTCGGGCGCTCGGTGTGTGTGCGGGACGGCTCCACAAACTATGAGGCATATGTTGTCTTGCCCGGCATGCCCGTGCTCCTGCTCCGAGCAAGACCTTCGTGACGTGACAGACAGGGCTTTGGCTATCGCCAGCTTCTGGTCCCATTCGATCTGAACAAGTAGTAGAAACCTTCGACACGAGAAGAAGAAGAAGTATAGCCTACCTATAACCATCCGTCTCTATGATGAGACCTCAAAAGTAGAAAGGTACGCCTAATGTGAGGTGGGGTATGATGAACACTGGGGAAAAACTAAAACTTAACGAATGTTGGACCTAACCCATTCAAAACTCATTACAGCATTGATGACACATGCGTCATGCAGATAAATATCGAAAATCGCACGTATCTACGTGAGCATACACTGGTGATACTACAGATACAAGTAGGCACGTGCGATTTTCGCTACAGGGCGGAAAAGTAGTGTTACGCGCTACGACGTAGCACATGTAGCTTTGATGTGCCTCGAAAGGGGGGATAGTAGACTTAAACTTAAGGGATACTTTTTATCTTATACCCAACGAACCCCAACCTTAAACCCTGTTCATCTTATCCCACCTAATCTTAAGCCTTTTCATCTTTTCTCGGTCACTATACATAGTGAGCCAAATGGTTGATTCAAATTATGTTAGTTTACATACCATTTCGTCAGGAAAATAATTTTCAAACACCCAGGTTTTTGAAATTCGATGTATGTCAGAAAATCAAAAGGCCCAACTTAAAGAGAACATCTTAAAGCCAATTAACTTGGGCAGATTCCAACAGTTGCCCATAATCTTATTTTTCGAACGTAGAGTTCAAACAAATTGGATCGACTACATAGTCAGATTGGGCGTCAAATGCGTATCTTCTAGAACTTATAATTACTCATTTACAAGATCTCGATCTAAATACTGATATACTCATCAATATTACCAGCAATCAAAACCTCTCTATACTCTGAAACCCAATATTATCACAACCTTTTTCAAAACCCAGTTCATTCTCTTTCTCCATCAACTTCTTCTGATCTCTGCGCTCCTTGTACTCGACAGTAAAGTACCCGGCTACTCCTAGAACCATCATGATTAGAAGGAGGATAGTCTTAGCGCTGGTGCGGAGGTAGGGAGAGATGATGTAGGCGATGATGTACCCAACGGACTCCCAGAGTCTGAAGTTGGAGAAGGCGGCTTCTTCGCGCCCGGGGAAGAGGATGCCGTAGTACGCTGAAAAGGGATAGGTTTTATTATTTTGATGATAGCAATGGTGTCATACAAATCTGGCAAGGAGTTCAGAATTTCCTACAGTTATAAAGTGCTAACAAATTAGGTATCGACACTTTTAGAGCTGATAGTAGGTATTCGTCTTTAGGAGTAGACTTAAGTATAAAACAAGTTTATAGGCTATGTTACAGTTAGTTACTATAGAAAATCAGGGAAACAACTTTTCCACGAAAAGTCACTTAGTTTGATTAGTTAACTGGCCACTTCACTCGGGTAAACGAAATACTAAAACAAATGTCAAACAAGGACGTTCACTTAACAAAAATTGTTAAAAATGATTTATTTGGACAGAATGTTTATATATTTATTTCTTTCGGGAAATTAAAACAAAAATATCATTTCAATACCTAGTGACCTTAATTTCTATTTAAAGTTAATTGTTTTGATGTAATATAACATCCTTAAAATTATTCGGTACCTAATTTTTTTATATATAGAGCTCCTGATCTCGAAAGTAGGTGTTAAGGAATTACTTGCAGTAAACTGTATTTAACTCTGGACAGTGCCCAGTAGTGCCATGCCAAAGTTGCTGACTTTGTTTCCTACGCATTTGTGACGGGTGTTACCTAACGGGTGTACTTATGGGGAACTCGTTAACCGAGCGCTGGCCGGCACTCGAGCCGGATTCGGTACATTATACATGAGTCATCCTTACCCATCTATCACAATTCCTATATCTCAATTGTGGGTATGTGTTTCCATTACCTCTCTAAATCGGCTGAAAGACAAATTAGCTAATACACAAACGTTGACATCTCACCATTGATCTGCACCATCCACACGGAGTCAGCCAAGCCCCATAGTACGGCAATAGCGTACATGACATATCCAGAGCCTGCTTGTACCTTCCACGCTAGCAGCGTTGCCAGCAATGCTGTTTGCACTATGGTGGCTGCAATGATTAGTGGCATACGACCTGAAATCTATAAGCAAGCATCATTACTTCAAGGACGCTGTTCTGATATACTTAAAATAATGTTGCGCCTGTTCAAAAGCTAGCTGCAACACCTACCTCTATATAAGTCACATGATGGACATCAAGGCAATTGTCCCCAAAACTCCTTTAGTAGCGGTTATTCACTGGTAAGTGGTTACCCACTAGCTAGTTAGTTGCTAGTTTGGGTCCTATTTTCTTTAAAAAAAATGTTGACTGGGTTTTGTGCCTTTCTAAAATTTCTTTCCATTCGATTTCTATCGATTAGAGTCCCCTGTATTTTAAATAAGTGTTGGATTTTTTTAATTATTTACCTTAGCCAAGTATCCAGTGATAACACAGCCGATGGCGTCAGACAATCCAAACACCATCATGACGAATCCCACTGTGCCGGTTCCGATAGCGCATGACACAAATGACTGGAAAAATTAGACAGAATCCAAGTTAAGTATACCTCTTCTAGCTTCATATTCCAAGATTACCTGGCGAGCTGTTTCATCAAACTAAAGACATAGCGTTCGTACTAACATAGTGTTCGTAAGATTAATTGTTACTAACCATCTTTATGTCATTTATATGGAACCATGTTTCTGAAATAAATTATTTGATTTGATTTGATTTGATAGCGAGCTCTGTGTAGGTAGATATAGATGCCTCTGTTCATACATGCAAGTGCAAGCCGCCTGCATCCATAATGAAGATGTTGATGATGATGACAGCAACTGGTTCGGCTTCACACAATAGCAACTGGTCACCGCCAGTAAGGACAAGCACAAACCAATGCTCGGCAGCATTGGTTTGTGCATGTGCATGCTGCCTTCTATCGTCAGATAGACGCCAATCGCTGCACTGGTGAGGACAACATCTTTACCAGTAACAAGTGATACAACTCCACTCCGTAGTAAAGTGAGCACCGAAGAACGCCTGCTAAATTCCTATGAATATATTGATGACGATAAGCAGCAAATGATTCGCCTCCATTGCTACTGTTCAGCGCCAGAAAAGACAAACCGATCCTTCTATGGTCAGATAGACAACAATCGCAGCACTGGTGAAGATGACATCGGTACCAGTAACAAGTAATACAACTCCACTCACCGCCGTGAAGTCGGCGCCGAAGAACGCCTGCTGCATCCCTATGAAAATGTTGATGACGATGAGCAGCAGCTGGTTTGGCTCCACCAGTAGCCGCAGCGTTACTGCCAGCAGTTCTAGGCCTGACTTGCCTGCGCCTGACCCGTTGCGGCCTGCGTCGTACCTGGAAGGTAGATATTAAGCCAAAACTATAGAACTTCATGATTGACTAGGTGTGGACATGGAATAAAAGGCTAGTTGAGTTAACGTTAAATCGTAAGCCATGGTATCTGGTTACAATCAGGCAGACCGTACGATACTGTCGCGGCGGTATAAAAAATATAAAATATTCTTAAGTAACTATAGCTATCTTCTGCTAACCAGGCACAGTCAAAAAATATCCCAGAGTCATTGCCCAAATATCAATTTTAATTATCAGTGCTCGAATTAAGATTAAACTCAATAATTTCAAACTTAAGTACTAATCTTAATTATCAAAGATTTTCGAGTTAAGGAGCCTAAGATGACAGCCTATTAAGATGACAGATTAGACAGACATACCTCTTCATGGAATCCACACCAACAGCAACAATCAACGCCGCACCGGCCATGCAGGCGAGATAAATCCCTGAAAAAGCCAACGATAACATGAGTTTCAAGATCCTACTCACAATATAATAATAAATTATTTAATTAATAAGAAACACATGGTTTGTGGAACCGCCCAGTAAGCAAAAATTGCCTGTATTGGGTTCAAAATTCAAAATTGTTCAAAATTGTTAACCTTGTCCACTATTAAAAACTATCTGGTGAGATGAGATGAGACAACGGAAATTGTTTTGTTCTCCTTGCAAAGAAAGGGCGGAGCCAGGACTTTGTTCAGAGAGTTGTAGGTAAAAAAGAAACTCTTATGTGCAAAGAAGACACTTGTTCTTAGTTTGGTGGCAAGAAGGTGCTACGTTCTACCCGTATCACCAGTAAGCCGCCAAATCTTCAAAATATCTTAAATTAAAATAAAAAAATAAATAAATATTTAGGGACAATCTTACACAAATCGACCTAGTTCCAAACTAAGCAAAGCTTGTACTAATGGGTACTAGACGACGATATACGTACTTATATAGATAAGTACATACTTAAATACATAGAAAACATCCAAGACCCAAGAACAAATATCCGTGATAAATGCACAAATAAATGCCCTGGCCGGGATTCGAACCCGGGACCTCTAGTTTCGGAGGCAGAGTCACTACCAACTAGGCTAAACAGGCCGTCAAAATTATATCGATATTTAGTTTCCTGAAACTCACCAGCAATGGTCTGAATCTTAGCCTGTGGCTGTGCTTGTAAGGCCTCTCCAGCATCGGCGCTCGGCAGGAAGTTGGCACCGCACAGCACCGGGATCATCGTCTCGTTTACCGCTGTTACCGCTGCCGCGTTGTCCGACGACGACAGCACTGAGAACAAAAGATTCTTTAATCTGTCATCTACTGATCCCCAAGAACTCCGTCCACTTTTACCCTTTTGACTGCCACGACTATTTTATAACGCGCAGTCATAGACCTCTTTAGCAATTCATGAAGATTAATTTTAAACTGTATCTGTTGTCATACAAGTACTGTGGCGGCCAGTTTAAAGTTAGATGAAGGTTTACAACGTTCAGGTCCACTTCGTCCACATTCCTCACTCGTCCACATACAAATCCCAACTCGTCCACATTTCCAACTCGTCCACATTTCCAACTCGTCCACATTCCCAACTTGTCCACATTTACAACTCGTCCACATTCCCAACTCGTCCACATTTCCAACTCGTCCACATTCCCTACTCGTTCACATTCCCATTTCGTCCACATTCCCTACTCGTTCACATTCTCAACAATCTCAACTCAGCCACATTGCCAATTCGTCCACATTATCGTAATCCGCGTTCACAGAGCTTTATCCGTTATGATGCTCCCATTTAACAAGTGCACGCGAACTCTCTCAAGCGCGAGATATAGACTTGTCTGTCTCTGACCGACTTACCGATAACATTAAATTTCTAACCCACGCGAACATACAGACATCATCATCTTCCTCGCATTATCTCGGCATTTGCCACGGCTCATGAGAGCCTAGGATCTGCTTGACAACTAATCTCAAGAATTGCCATACGCACTAGGTTTAAGAAAGCGAATGCAATCTGACCTTCCAACCCAGAGGGTATACTAGGCCTTATCGAGATTAGTCAGGTTTTTTTATGCCATAAAGTGGACCAGATGAGAGTGGGGACGATTTGGGAATGATATGTGGATGAGGTGGGAATTTGATCGAGTTGGGAATGTGAACGAAATGAGAATGTGGACAAGATGCGATTGTGGACGAAATGGAACTGTGGACGAGTTAGGAATGTGGACGAGATGAGAATCTGGACGAGATGAGATTGTGGACGAAATGGAACTGTGGACGAGTTAGGAATGTGGACGAAATGGGAATGTGGACGAAGTGGACCTGAACGGTTTACAAGTTTCGCAGTGAGTGAAGGTGTACAAGTCAGACCCAAAGTGGATGGAAGCAAAACTTCGCTTTTATTATTCAAAGTTTGAATTTAGAACTTCGTCGCATCGTCCAGATACCTAACAACATTTCCTAATAGGCGGCACGTACGTAAATACGCTGATGTACATATCAAAGTCCAAACATACATATACTCACAATTTTTTTCAGGCGGGCTGTCCCGTGCTTTGCTGTGTGCTTATTGAGGTGCCATTTCATAATCATAATCAACCTTTTATTTGCCATAAAACACATAAATGCATGCAAATACAGTTATAACATAACATAATATTACAGAATAAAAAACAATACATTATTTAAAATACAAAAAAAACCTTACTAACGAAATTAGAAATCGTCCGTCCTCATGGTGGTATCCGTAACGGATTCATCCCGAAAAAATGGTGTTACTGCCGTATAATTCAGAATGGCGTCCAAAAGGTTAACATACGTAATCATTTTCTGTAGTTTACGGCAATGACTTACCTAGTGACGATATGAGGTTGCCCCACACCTGGTTCATCTGGAAGATCATGAAGAACAGCCCCAAGAATCGCACCAGCAGCGCCTCGGCTGGGATGTTGGATATCTTGCTGTGTACCTCGGACACCTGAAATTAATAGAAACTTTCTTTTATGGCAAGATATAACCAAACATAATACGAGTTAACCAACTCAATGTCATCATCATTATCATGTCAGCCGAAAGACGTCCACTGCTGGACATAGGCCTTCCCTAAAGACTTCCACAATGACCGGTCCTGCGCCACCCGCATCCAGCGGACACCCGCTACCCTTACCAGGTCATCAGTCCACCGTGTAGAGGGCCTGCCCACGCTACGCCTTCCGGTACGTGGTCGCCACTCGAGAACCTTCCCGCCCCAACGGCCATCGGTTCTACGTATTATGTGTACTGCCCACTGCCACTTAAGTTTAGCGATTCGGAGGGCTATATCGGTCACCTTGGTTCTGCTGCGGATAACTTCATTCCTGATGCGATCACGCAGAGATACTCCTAGCATAGCCCTCTCCATTGCTCTTTGGGTGACTTTGAGCAACTCAATGTACCAATCGCATTTCAGTGTGTTTCGTGCGCTCAGTTTAATGTGCACCAAGCAATGTGTCAGAACAAGCTGATGAAACATATTGGAATCCAAATGGAACATATTAAGTAGGTACTCGTTGTATGATTTGGTTTATAGGCTTTGCAGCTAATGCGATCTGGTTCATTGTTTATATTTTTTGAGTAGTTACTTATATCTTAAATAATTAATAAAACATAGTCGAGTTAATTATACCATTTAGAACTCAAACAGCTGGGCCGACCGATCTCTTATTTGTTGGATTCATCTCCACTCCGAGTAGCATAATAACTAATAAAAAAATACCTACAAAAACTCATGTAACAAAAAAATGCAGAAAAATTCGTTTTAAATAAAATAGGTTTCCAACTCCGCCATCTTCCGCAATTGATGATGGTAATGCTGGCTTAGTTTTTTGGATACCCCCGGTAGAACTGGGAAGACAATCCTCATGTTATCCATTCTAACAAGCTATTCAACTTTATTCATCATCATCAAATTTTCATCATCGTTCATTTCATTTTTTGTAAGTATTCATTTTATTACGTTAATGAAATCCTAAGTAAACTAAAAATTACCACGATATTCATTGGCTGTTACGCGGTACGAAGTTCGCCGGGTCAGTTAGCATTATAATGTAAGTACAACAGTTTAAAAAATAACCGGCCAAGTGCGAGTCGGACTCGCGCACGAAGGGTTCCGTGCCGCATGATCTATAAAAAAGAGTCCGACTCGCACTTGGCAGGTTTTTAATATTTGTTGTTATAGCGGCAACAGAAATACATAATCTGTGCAAATCTCAACTGTCTAGCTATTACGGTTCTTGAGATCTAGCACGGCGAGTGGTAGCCATGAAACAGGGCTAAAATATCACGTTTTTTGTATGGGAGCCCCACTTAATTATTATTATTATTTTGTTTTAGTATTTGTTGTTATAGCGGCAACAGAAATACACAATCTGTGAGAATTTCAACTGCTAGCTATTACGGTTCTTGAGATACAGCCTGGTGACAGACGGACGGACGGACGGACAGCGAAGTCTTAGTAATAGTGTCCCGTGTCAAGGGTAAAAACCCTTTGGGTACGGAACCCTAAAAAAACGTTAGAGTAACATCAATCTTAAACTGGATGCCCCTCCAATTCTAAGGTAAGCTTACAGCCGCAATACGAGTACAAACAGAAACTCACAAATTGTATTAACTCGAAATAATTACGTACTGTGGTAAGGCAATTAGTATCAATCACTCTATTGAAAAGCAGTAGTTAACTATTGATAAGACTAGAATACTCGTATGTTCGTAACGCAATAAATAGGTTGACACTAAGATCAACACATTCAATGTGTAAAAGTATACATGGTTCATGTTGTATTTTAAATAAATAGGACACTGCAAGTAACTTGTTTTTATCCTACGTATTTTCACTAAGCAAAAATTCTACACTTAGACAAGTCGTCACAAAGATGTCGTGTAGAATCCGACTCTGCCAACTCCCTGGTCCTGATCATGTTGTACCGTCCTGTATACTACGTGGATGTACTTTATGAAGAACATCACTCACCATATGCATGTAGGTGCATTTGGTGCTCCAGAGCGGGCTGCCGCTGAACTCCACCATGAGTACTGCAAGTAGACCACAACTTATGAAGGACACTCACCACAGAGATGTAAGTGCATTTGGCGCATCACAACGGCCCGCCGCGAATGCCGCGATCTCCACCTTGTGTCCTGCGGGTGTCATAGTGTAGAACCGCATGTACCTTACGAAGGACACACACCACAGGGATGTAAGTACGTTTAGTGCATCACAGCGGCCCACCGCGATCCCCACCTTGTGTGCTGTGGGTGTCATAGTGTCGAACCGCATATACCTTACGAAGGACACACACCACAGGGATGTAAGTACGTTTAGTGCATCACAGCGGCCCACCGCGATCCCCACCTTGTGTGCTGCGGGTGTCATAGTGTCGAACCGCATATACCTTACGAAGGACACACACCACAGGGATGTAAGTACGGTTAGTGCATCACAGTGGCCCACCGCGATCCCCACCTTGTGTGCTGCGGGTGTCATAGTGTCGAACCGCATATACCTTACGAAGGACACACACCACAGGGATGTAAGTACGTTTAGTGCATCACAGCGGCCAACCGCGATCCCCACCTTGTGTGCTGCGGGTGTCATAGTGTCGAACCGCATGTACCTTATGAAGGACACTCACCACAAAGATGTAAGTGCAGTAAAGTTGGCCACAGATTAATATAATCGTTCTTACTTTGCGCATCACAGCCGCCCGCCGCCGAGCCCCACCTTGTGTGCTGTGGGTGTCATAGTGTCGAACCGCATATACCTTACGAAGGACACACACCACAGGGATGTAAGTACGTTTAGTGCATCACAGCGGCCCACCGCGATCCCCACCTTGTGTGCTGTGGGTGTCATAGTGTCGAACCGCATATACCTTACGAAGGACACACACCACAGGGATGTAAGTACGTTTAGTGCATCACAGTGGCCCACCGCGATCCCCACCTTGTGTGCTGCGGGTGTCATAGTGTCGAACCGCATGTACCTTACGAAGGACACACACCACAGGGATGTAAGTACGTTTAGTGCATCACAGTGGCCCACCGCGATCCCCACCTTGTGTGCTGCGGGTGTCATAGTGTAGAACCGCATATACCTTACGAAGGACACACACCACAGGGATGTAAGTACGTTTAGTGCATCACAGCGGCCCACCGCGATCCCCACCTTGTGTGCTGCGGGTGTCATAGTGTCGAACCGCATGTACCTTATGAAGGACACTCACCACAGAGATGTAAGTACACTTCGCGCACCACAACGGACCACCCCCGAGTCCCACCATGAGTCCTGCTGGTATCATGGTGTAGAACCGTGGCCACAGCTGCGCCGCCATGTAGGGCATATACGTTATAAAGGACAGCGACATCGCCCACTTTGTGCCCATCCATCTGTAACAAAAAGAATAACACTTTTAAACTAGGAACAATACAAAATACAATAGAATCAAGCAGTAGCGTTTTAGTCGCGTTGAATTTTTAGGCGGAGCGTACTAAAAGCACCGTCACATTTGTATTTATTTATTTATTTAATTAATTATTTTTTTACATTTATTTTATTTTTTTATTCACTTAAGTCTCGCCGGTAGATCAGCGTCAGCTTCCTGAGTCAACAGTATGGTGAGGCGAGACCTTTTCGTGGCGATAAATATGTTTTAATTTATCGCGAATAAACGTTTGCTTGCTTTCTTTCTTTTTTAGTACCTAGAGTAAGGGCGGTTTGCACCCAACTTACAATTGCAGTTCAATTAATCAACGTTAAATTGTGTGCTCGCTCCTATAGTTACTTGTCAAACTTCCCATACAGATTTTAACGAACACCGTTACGATTGCAGAAAGTTTGGTGTAACTCTCCCATAAACCGATATTAAACTGAATGCCCCTCCAGTCTTTTCGCTCACATCAGATCTGACGTAAACAAATAGGCGCAATACACAGAAACTCACACATGAGAATATATACTAGAAGAGGGGCGTTCTAAATTGTTTTTACTCTAGCGATTTTATTTCAGTTCCACAAAAACTTAATGTATTACAAGCACGCACGATCGCAATTGGAATAATAGCTTTTTTGGTGTTACAGATAACCGCAACCTTGTCATCGTTGACTATAAGTAAGATCGTAATTTAGGCAGTCTTGTAAATATAACCGAATAAAATATATACTCGTTCCATTTTTCAAGGTCCTGCTGGTTTTTTGTCATAGTCCTTGGATTTATTTATTGATTTACAGTCCCGAAGACACAAAGGGGGAGGACCAAATTTGCATTTACAATGTTCGACTACTGCCTAGCAGTGTCTGTGCGACTCAGGGATGTTAGTCGCAAACCGACTCGTCCTCACCAGCTTACACCTCACCCGTTTTCATAATGTAAAAATTTGACAAATTATATTAGTCGGTTTGTGAATAATAAGGCTGAACGATTCACCCCATCCTCGGCGAACCAATGTGTTGTTATCACGAGTCCCGGCGTCAAGATAATACTAAGGGTGAGCGGTTAAGAGAACATTAAATAGCATAGCTGCTAAATGTGGAATTCTAAAACATCATCGTACGTACTTGATGACTGGCACTGGCAGGAATATATTGGAGAAGATGAGGCCGGCATACACGGCCGCTAGCGACGCGGTGCCCAGACCTGCTTCGGCGTTGATCGAGCTCTGGAGGTTGGCTGCCCCCTGCAATCATAATGTGGCCATTACAGTACAGGTAAATTACTTTAGAATGACACTGACATATGCTCATATTCCATTAGATATTCTACTTTAACACTACATGTCTATTTAATTGTAAAACTCCTTTTATGTATTGCTGTTTTCTGTGCAATATATGTCCGCTCAGAAGACAATGGTGACCCGGACCTTTGGTAGGCGTGCGCGGAGCCGAAGTACCGAGATACCGAAGTACTAAACCGAGTACTATATAGCCAACACGTAGTGGCCCTTTTGACAATTTAATGAAATGCAAGTTGTTATTATTATTACTAATGTAATACTCTTTCTATTACATAGACACTGTGTTAAAATCATATGTTTGTTATAGAAACTATATTAATTAAAAGGTGACAAAATACATTATCCAATTGAATAATAGCATATGACAGTGTCAAACTCAAAGTAATCGTACGTTGTTTGCCGAATGCACCATGCGACGACCGCAACAGTGTAAACAATATGGTGGTCGACCGCATGCGCTGAACGACAGCTGCAGTTGCCGAGCAGGCGGACGAACTATTAGTGAAGACGTTCCTAGGTCGGTCGATTTTCGGCGATCACATTAGGTAAACGGCGTAGTGTAAAAGTGTAATTGCCTCATAACACGTGATACGTTTTATTGACAGTGAGGGACCAACATATGTTTCTAGCTGTCAACACAACACAATCCTCAAATCAAAAAACGGACAGTAACGCGCTTGTGATTCTTCTGGAGTCAAAAACACATGATTAAAGAAACCACAAGCATACATAGACGTAGCCTACCATCAGGCATAAAAAACGTAATTATGTAACTTATTTTAAGTACCTATTAGGGTCTACATATTTGGCGGGCTGTGATATCGTATTGGCATGACATTTGTTGCGTCCACCTCGACCAATTCTTTTAAGGTTCGATAACCAAAACCGAAAAAACGGCACCCTTGTGACCTAACCATCTGACCTTTGTCACCGGCAATTTTACTCAGAGATTTACATAAATTGAAGGGACCAGCAGTTCATACATTTATATATTTCAATAATACATAAATACCTACATCAAATATGTAGCATCATATTGTTAGTGGCAGCTAAAATAGTCAAAATTCACGTCTTAATTACTACTGAAGCTATTCGCTAGCTGTCGAATCGGCGGTACCTTGGTGTTCTGAAGTCAAACATTTTATACAGGCCTTGGGAAAGCGTTTGCAGGATAGGGGTTGCGATCCAAGATCCGGTCCGTACCTCTGCCTCGGCCTGATAGATCGTCGCTGCCCATCTTGGTAAGCAAAATAAGGAAGTTAGGGTACAGGTTAGGTAAAAGTTAGAGTACTCACGCTGTATGCCGTGAAGTGCAACATGAACGCCACACTAATAATGACGACATTCTTCACGATTCTCCACGTCTCTCCCGGCTTCGGCAGTGGCTTCTTCTCTTCCTTCTCAGCCGTCGCCATGCTGCCACATTTCACTTCACACATCGCAGTGCGGTCGCAAATCCGTATTCCGTCAGAGTTATGATGGTTTCATTCTGAAAAGACACAACTGTGATACAGAACTATGGTCGACGTGGTAAATGGCGATTTAGGTATTTAGGGAAACCATGCATTTGCTCTCAAAAGCCACAAATTTGGTGATAACATATGGAACTCCTAACTGATGTAGGTATTTCACAGAATCCGATGTGATTTCGTTGACGTAGCACCTAATGCTCATCAGAATACATATTTTGAAGTGAAACTGATGATGAGGTACTGAAGGTAAGGATTTTGATATTTCTTTTTTTTTCAAAGTAGGTACCCCGACATTGGTCCCATATAAATTTGGTGAAGTCTAATGATGGGATCTAGGAGGAATCGAGGGAACTCCTCGAATTTGATAGGCACGCATATGCCGATTTCGGTATTTTCTGTAGGTAATCAAGCATTGACTCACGGAAACCACAAATTGTGACATAGCAAGTACAAAATTGGAGTCGGTTTTTTATGGTATAAATTATGCACTCTATCAGGATGGCCTAAAACCGACCTCATGTAGTCACGACCCTCAGCACAGTTTAACAACATACAGTTGGGCAACGAATGTACTTGCGCAGAGCAACTGAGGGGGCTAGCCCGGGTGAGCGGGCGGCGCGGGCCGCCGACGCAAACTCATTCAGTCTGCGTTCTCTAACATTCAAGGCAGGCGCGTACATGTTTTTGAGTTGAGTGATTGTGATTTTATTATTAAACCTCAACAACATTATTAAATAAAGATTTCATAGATTTCCCCGTGATAAAAGGTAAGTTTGTATACTTAATTTCGTTAATTACGTAGGTACCTAACTAAGCGGTAAGCGATGGAATAGCGTTGAATTGCCGTGCAAACCATATTTGTTTTAATAGTTTGGATCGCGCTCCGGTGCCTTTGTTTTTTTTTTAACTTGCTGCGTAAAGAGTTATTAATATTATACCGAGTTACGTATGTTCTGTTCACAAAAATTGATTTATTAATCAGTGGCTATTGAATTTTTATATGAAACAGCATCTTAAGCGCGATCTCGGAACTTTAGTGTTATTTGTTCATACGGGCCTAAGTTCTAAGCCACTTGTTGCTATCGTTATTTTAAATAGACGTCAACAATTCAAAATTGTCACAAACAATTGGGGTGTAGTCGCGGAATGATAAGGTTCGTCACTTTTCGACCTTAACGACATTGAAATAGAGTTTAAAGTAATTAACCTTTTCATTCCGCGACTGTAAATATAATTTCTGTGTTTATACATTGTCACGTTTCAAGATAGCTGTGTGACGTCACATCCCTTAAATGTAAACAGAAGTGCCGTGCGAGATGAATAAAGCAGTTTGTAGTTTCAAGTTCAAGTGTTACCTAACGCCGCGTGAGCTTGTAGGTAGGCATTAAACCTACCGCTTCCCACAAACATTTATGCTCAAATTATTCATACGCATGCGAATAAATTACATAGTTAAATTTAATAATAGAAAACTTAAAACATCTAAAAACAAAATCTCACGTAAATATCTGGCTGTGCAACACATGTAGGTAAATAAAGCATTGCATAATAATAACGTTTGTTTTATTTTCCATTTTGTAACAACCCTGGCACATCCGCGCGTGACAGCGTAAGTACTTACACGAGCGGCGGCGTCGCCCGACATCAAAGGCGTTTCACTACTGTAGGGAATATATTGTAATACTGTGCCCTCAGTCATGAGGATGCGACGAAGAAGAAGAATGTAGTACCAACTCATCTGTTATAGGAAAGGAGATCATGTGGTGAAGTGGAAAGGAAAGTGTGAAAATAGGTACACATTTCAGTGACATAATAGATAGATAGTGACAAAATAGATTATGTCGGTATTATTAAGTTTTTTGTTTACATACTTATTTACAAAAAAATAATACCTACGACACTAAATAAAGATGTGACAAATGTGACGTTTACAATTCATGTATGGAACTACCCATAAAAAGTATTAATTTTTATGGCATACCCTACTTTGTAATAATATGGCTTGTAGTATTGAAAGAAGTCACGTATTTGACATAATTAAATTAATTATCCTATGCCCGTGTGTTCATCCACGTAGAACTCATTTTTAGGGTTCCGTAGTCAACTAGGAACCCTTATAGTTTCGCCATATCCGTCTGTCTGTCTGTCCGAGGCTTTGCTCTGTGATTGTTAGTACTAGAAAGCTGCGATTTGGTATGGAGCTAGAAAACAATAAAAGTAAGAATATCGTAAAATAAAATGTACAAAAAAAATTAAGGGTACCTCCTCTACACGTAAGGCGACTGCCTGACTTGGCGGGGCGGGGTCGATATGTCATAAGTATTTTGTTGTTTGACGTAAGCTTACTGATGTGAAATTTCCTCACTTGACGAATTACTGTCAGTATTATGTTTGCGCAGTACTAATACGATGCGCAGAAGTGGGGCAGTACTGCACGGCTAGCACAAGACGTCGCGCGAGCTATATCGGGCGCGAGATAGACTATCCGTCTCTATCTAATGGGTACAAACGGAAAGATACGGATAGTCTATCTCGCGCGCGATATAGCTCGCGCGCCGTCTTGGGCTAGCCGTGTAGCATTGATATCGGTTGACACTGACAGCTGACAGTTTTCTCATATCGTACCGCCTCCGCATCGATAAATCAGGAAGGTGTCTAAAGTGGGGATGCAAATTTTTTTTTGCTTCAACCCTATGGTGTGGAGTGTTGTTGGATAGGTCTTTCAAAATAAATAGTCATCAAATATTTTTTGATAAAGTGAATATTTTCGGAAATATTCAGTCCAAAAGAAAAAAAAATGTGTCCGCCCCTCTAACTTTTGAACTAAAAATATGAAAAAATTATATATATTAAAAATTACATACATAAAAAAATATGAAAATAAAGCCTAATAAAGACTTTCAACGAAAACTATAGCGGACATGATCAGTTGAGCTGTTTTTGATTTATCGTAAAAAGTTCCCTTCTTAGTAAAAAACGTATGAAACTCTGCGAAGGTATTCCCCTTTTGCTTGTTTTTTTTTTTTTTTTATAAGTTCATTGGGCAATTACGGGACCATACTTCACGGGGAGCTAATTTCGTTGCTTTTAGACTAGATAATTGTAACATATGTGTACATATACATAGATGGGCACAGCTGATCGTGCGGTCAGTACTTAGTGCACGGATAGTTTAGATTATAATAATTATTTTTATGTCATATCTGTGTGGTAGTTGTAAACTGTCTCTGGAAATATATCTTTGAATACGTGCTCTTGCTTTATTTGATCAAATCTCAGTTTTCCCCTGGTTGAAGTTAGGAAATACTTCAGTATACGTCAAATAATAAAATAATAATACAGTAATTAGCGTGGGTTCTGCGTAATTGCATTGTACACACTAAATCAAGGCTGTGGTTATAAAGATCAAGCATATCCGTGTAATTATCCAGAATTAGTCCCTAGCATGATGATGTGGTTTCTTATTCCAAGCAACGCCACTGATCGACATGTTACATTACAACGATACGAGACGAGTGTTTAAATAGGGCTGAAGTGTGTAGTGGACAATGCGCTAGCAACCTATGACTAAAAACCACATGTTCTCCATCTTGGATCCTACAATTACTAATAAAGGCGCTGACATTATGTGCACTGACTATTTTCTCACTGGAAGTCTTTTTTTTATTATTATAAAAAAGAATTCAGGACAATCTTACACATGTCGACCTAGTCCCAAAGTAAGCAAAGCTAAGCTATTATTATTTTACGTGACATCGATATTTGTATGCTAACAGGCAAATCATAGTGGTACACGTTTTTTTTACACCTGTATTTCTCTACCTATGTTTTACAAATAGATAGTTCTGATTCTGAAAATTATACTTCATATGCTCTGTAGTAGGTAGCTATGTTATATATATATAAATTTATATAAATTTTGATAATAATCGAGCAAGCTACATTTAGATGTCACGAATTGATGGGAAAGTAGTTAATCGCCAGTTGTATGGAACCATAGTTTACTAGCTAAACTAAGCTACACTTAAGGATGATTCACAGTAGGCCGTTCCGTGTCCGGGCCGGCCCGTTTTCTTCTATAGAAATAGGCCGGCCGGTTTTCTTCTAGGTAAAACGGAGTCCTGAGTGCAGCGAGGGATTCAAGCTCGCCCAAGACGAAAACAGCTAGCTGTTTTACAAATTGAATAAGACAGTAGCTAGAATAGAATATTAGTTTATTTCATCTCAGGAATGTGCCCTCGTAATTAACGGAATTCAATAAAAACACGAGAAACTATTCTTATTAAGATTCTCCTATGTTTTCAAAGCGCTATTGACGTGAAAATATGACTGTACATAATTTACCCAAATTGCTGTTATTGTTCCTCAACAACTATGTTTTGTATAAACCTAACCGCGAGAATAAATTACGACGAAACCTAAAAAATAAAGTATTATGTTATGAATGTCTACGAATGAATATTATGACGCAGTAGGTATTATTATAGCACCGCTGCTCAATGGTCAACTATCCCATTCTATTGAATTTTGGTTTAATTTAATAGTTTGAAAGGAAGAGACAGACCCCAGAAAAGGTGGGATGATGACATCTGTGAAGAAAGAAGTGGAGAACGCTGGAGGAGGCCTTTTCCAACTGGCAAACAGATTTACAAAAAATAAAAAACGTGTCATAATAGACATTAACTAACGACTCTATGCACTGCATTTCTGAAAAAAGGCTATATAAATAAAAAAAGGATAATTGCTATTTTTTTCAGGCGTATACAGGCTGTGATCTGTACCTATAATAGGAGCAAAAAATTTAACGGTACACTATTGAGCTCTCCAGCAATTAGTTCCAAATGGTTTCAATTAAAATAAAAACTTTTTTTTATGCAAATATGGCTTTCTACTGGAGTGATATGAATAAATATTAATTTTCAAAAAACTTGATAAAAAAATTTAAAAGCCCAAAAATATCCTCTTAAACCAAAAATGCAACAACGATGAGCCATGACTAGATGCTACCTCAAAATCAGCATTGACTGCCGCGCTATAATCTCGTGGTGCCAAGATCTATTACTTGGAGGTCGTAACTTTAGGTCAAAATTTCTACCAATTGAAAAAAGCTATTTTTTTGGACACAAGAGGTTACTGCAGATTCACTAAGGAAGCGTCCTTAAATTTTTTTGCTAATATTACAGGCCACAGCCTGTATATAATTATCGCTCTCCCATGCAACCTTCCACCACCTTTTTATTAAGGGTTATCGTATGTTCCTTCCCAGCGGCCTTAATATAACCATATCTAATTTTATTTACTCTAAGGTACATAAATGGTTTCAGTGGTTCAAACAAGGAAAGGTAAGAGACAGAGAGAGAGACGAGTTACTTTCGCGTTTACAATCGACCGGGCGAGCAGAGCGAGTGAAGTCTCCATTTCAGGACTGGCCGATTTTGCTTTTGTCCAACGTTGACGAAACTTGGCATACGTATTCTTTGATTTAATTGATTTTTTTGGTCAAGAGCATGATCGATTGGGGGGAAAATGGGGATAGAATTCTTTAGCGTTACTTATGAACGGATTTCAATCAAAAGTGTTGGATTTCAATGAAATTCGGAGGAAATATCAAGTACCCGATTCTTCTCTTCACAGGTTGTTGTGATTTTTTTCTATTACGCGGAAAATGAGGGGAAAAAGGGGTAACTTTAGTGTAGCGTTGTTTATGAACGGATTTCAGTTTTCGAAGGAAACGTCAAGTACCTGACACAGGTTGTTGGGAATAAAAAGTGTTTGAAAGGGGGGAAGGGGGAAGTTTACACAAAATAAAATAAGTAAAAGTATTGTTCTCCTCTACAGGTACATTTCTCCACCGATAATGTGGCTTGCATGAGATGGTTCGTATGATTTGCAAACTACAATAAAAACAACAATAGGTGTTAAACTTATTTACTAATAATCTGTCTATTTGACATCGGCTTAAGGATTTATAATATTATTTAGTAATAAGTTAAGCACATCCTTCTTTTACGGAGCTAAATTGAGATTAGTAAATCTTATTAACAATTAACTATACGTGTATTGATATTGAATAAAGGTCAAATCGTGACCCAGGCGTGAACATTATAATGTGTTAATGCTTAACATGTGTGCTACTATAAATTTAATAACACATTTGCTACGCTGCAGCCTCGCACCACATGATGTAGATAGTTTTATGGCCTGTCGCCAAGAAAATATAGGAAATGTCTCAGTAGATATACTTATAGCTTAAAGCAGTAAAACAAATCCATACAAATATCCGATTTAACGTACTCACACAGACACGGCGGTGCGTCGGGTAGTGGCTTTGTGAGCTGTAGTGTAGACCAACCGTAACCTCTTAGCATCGCATATGTTCCTATAGTACCTGTAGATGAAAAACTTAAGAAAATGACTTGTTATGTGTAGTTGTGACGTGTTCCAATAGACATTACATATTTAAAATGTGTAACACGAACAAAACAAAATATGTCTATTCAAACACGTCACAACTACATATTATACAACAGCTCATTTTATTAAGTTTCTTACCTAAGATAGCACAGTCTAAAATTGCTAGCGACATCTAGCGTAAGTAACGCATGAATACATCTGCGTTCTTTGTAATGCATGAATTCGAAAATTACCACAAAACAGTGGTGAGTAGTAGTAGTAATAATGTGTAAAAATCGCGAAACTTGCTACTTGATTTCATGCACTTGTGAAAACAGTTTCGTCGCGGACTGTATCTCATTATTTTTTTCTATAACACGTTCGTAACGTTCTGACTTCTGACAACGTTGAAATAATTGATGGTGATATATGCAAACACGTTTTTCCATTGTATAGGTGGAACTAATGAAGAAAATCTAAATTTGAGGTGTAAAAAATGCTTATAATTTAGTCAGACCCTTTGAAACCGGAGCATAGTGACAGCTTTATGACGACACATACCAACTTAGTACCGCTAAATATACGTTTATGTCTATAGATAGATAGATAATGTACAATGTCGTAGTGTATCTATTATATAAAGAATAATCAATAAAGATTTTCTATTATATTCTATTCTATTCTATAATATTTATAATTGACAACATTTCATTTTATTAAGCGGCCTTTTTTCCGATGATATCAAATAGAGGGTAATAAAATAAAATTAAAAATTTTGAAAAGCCCACGACGGTTTTCCCTATTTGCAAAATAATAAAATAAAATAATGAAAATCCCCCGACCATATACGAAGTGAGTAAATAAATATATAAGTAGATTTCAAAAACGGTTGTATGATTGCGAGGTATAGTTACAAACCCAGAAAAAACCACCTAACGCTATATATTCCGGCGAAAGGGACATAGTAGACCAAAAGTCGAGCTCAGCGTAGAGCCAAAGTTCCGAAATGTTCCATCGGAGAGCACTCTCTAAGTGAGCCCGAGGGCCGGAGGTCCTAAAGGCGAGCCCACGTGTAAAGGATGATTCGAATTAGACCGTTCCGTTTCCGGGCTAGGCCCAGACCGAGCTGCTTCTGAGGGCCTACTCCGAACTTCGTATCGTACCGTCCCTTTCCGTCATATACTGTATAAAACGAGAGTGAAAGGAATGGCACGACACGAAGTTCGATTTTCGAAGTTCGGAGTAGGCCCTCTGAGCCTCGGCCGTAGCTGGGTCGGCCGTCAAACGCTTGGGTTGAGCAAAGACGGCCGGGTCGGACCGCTTCCGAGCATCACCGGGCCCGGCCGCGCAACGGCCGTCGTTTTGTTGTCATATAAAACGGGCCGGCCCGGACACGGAGCGGCCTACTGTGAATCATCCTTAATCTTCCTACCCCCGAGTGACTTACAAAGAGAACCTGGGGCCGAAGGCTCAAAGCTTCCTTTGAGAGAGTTCACTACGCGAGCCCGAGGGCCGAAGGTCAAAAAGGCGAGCCCACACGGACACTCACTATCTATGAGTTCTTACAAATAGAATTTGAGAGCCGAAAGGTAAGTGGCGAGGCACGTCAAACCAAAGGCAGAACCTGACCAAAGGCAGAGGTCAGAAGCTTTTCCCTTCAGACCAATAAATTTTAGGTATATTAGTTAATTGGACCATTCATTTTAAACTTCAACTAGTGACAAAGCGGAAATAATTAAGTATGCCGTACATGTAAATTAGTAAAACCGTTTTGATCCTGAAATTATTTTATACAGCATAACACGATGGTTTACTGGTGCCCCGTGGCATATTTACGTCATGTATCGCCGATAAATCACAAACCCTATAATAATACTGAAACCAAAACCATAATATGATTATATATTTAAATCGGCAGATGTGTTTGGGGGACATGATACAGCTTACACGTAACCTTCCGTTGCGGGTATAAAGAGTATAAATTCTACTTTTAGCAGTCGTTGTAAAGAAGCTACTCACTAATCACCTTAAAAAGAGCCGCATTACGGTATTCTATATAGGAGCCTTCACAAAGTTCCTTACTACCTACACATATGTGTATTCGCAAAGTTCCCTAGGGTGCTGTTCTGCTCCATCACCAGGCCTTCAGAATTTCAGGAGAACAGGCTGCTTAATAAATACTATCAAAAGAGTCAAAACACGGTTAACTAAAGAATTACCTGAACAATATTCCCTGCAATATTGTTCTGATCCATCATCAGACGCTCAGCAGATCATGTACAGAAGCTACTCAGCAAACACGATGAAATGAGCCCAAACACGGTCAAGTAGCTATATGCCTTCGAAAGGTTCTGTGTGATGTTGTTCTACTCCATCATCAGACCCTCAGAAGTTCGTTTACAACGGCTGCTAAGCAATCATAAGCAAAAGCGCCCAAAAACAGACATGAAGATATCTAACCCCTTAACAGTTCCCTATCATGTTTTTCTGCTCCATCATGATCCTCAAAGTTCAATTACATGTACTCCTCACCAAGCACTATCGAAATCTTCTATGCTGGTCAAGCAGAGTTCCGGAGTAAATTCGTTCAAACGTGCTTTCAAGAGGAAAATGTTAACAGCAGCGCCCCCTGGCGAGTTATTGTCGTACATTTTTTGGGGGTTCGTCCCGAATAAACCACAAACCCATTGCAGAAAACCGTATTCAAATCGGTCAAGCCGTTTTGGAGATATTGAGGTGCACACACAAACAAACAACCTCTCACCCTAAACGCATATACCTTCTCCGTTCCGTCGTGGGTAACAAATTAAATATAACCACAATTTTTGACTTCTCGAAAATATTCCAATTTCAAATACAAACATCAATTTCAAAAGTTCCTCATTCTAAAAGAGAGTAGGTGGCAAGTAACGCGTCACTGCGTATAAAATCATACAGAAGTGCTTCTGTATGATTTTATACTATAATTATATAATAATATAATGTATATTTATACTATAATTTTTAAGAAAAAAAAACCGACTTCAATGTGGGAGGCCGGTGAAAGATTATTATACTTAGATGGTGCACTCTTAGATTCCATACAATAAAATAAAAATGGCTATAAGTATGTTTATAATGGTAGAAGACTAAGTACCCTCAATTCATCGTGGGATCATGGAAAAAACCTTGCTTGCTTGACAAAACGAAGAGAACAAATCGCCAAACGTGAACTACGCGTCGTTGAAGAGTTTCGTTCTGATCATCATCAGCAGTTCCACTTCATCAAATGTCACTTTTATGAATGAAAATGCTTGATTAGTACATGAAAATACTAAAATCACTATTTGTGTGCCTTTCACATTTGAGGAGTTCCCTCGATTCCTAATGGATCACAGCATCAGAACTCGAGCATGACAAAAATCAATCGTGAAAATAGAACTTGCTTAACAAACACAGCTAGAAGGACAAATCGCCAAACGTGAACTTTTCGTCGTTGAAGAGTTTTGTTCTGATCATCATCAGCAGCTCCACTTCATCAAATGTCACATTTTTGTATGATAATGCTCGATTTGTTGATAAAAACACAAAAATCACTATATGTTTGCCTTTAAGATTTGAGGAGTTCCCTCAATTCCTCATGGATCCCATCATCAGAAATCAAGCATGACAAAAATTAATCGTGAAAATAGAACTTGCTTAACAAACACAGCTAGGAGGACAAATCGCCAAACGTGAACTTTTCGTCGTTGAAGAGTTTTGTTCTGATCATCATCAGCAGCTCCACTTCATCAAATGTCACATTTTTGTATGATAATGCTCGATTTGTTGATAAAAACACAAAAATCACTATATGTTTGCCTTTAAGATTTGAGGAGTTCCCTCAATTCCTCATGGATCCCATCATCAGAAATCAAGCATGACAAAAATTAATCGTGAAAATAGAACTTGCTTAACAAACACAGCTAGGAGGACAAATCGCCAAACGTGAACTTTTCGTCGTTGAAGAGTTCTGTTCTGATCATCATCAGCAGTTCCACTTCATCCAATGTCACATTTTTGGATGCAAATGCTTGACTTGTTGATAAAAACACAAAAATCACTATATGTTTGCCTTAAAGATTTGAGGAGTTCCCTCAATTCCTCATAGCTCCCATCAACAGAACTGCGTTTTGACAAAAACGGGACCAACTTGGATATATATACTTACAATCAAAAAAAGAATTTTCCAAATCGGTTAGGAAATGACGGAGTTATGGAGTAACAAACATAAAAAAAAAAAACATACAACCGAATTGATAACCTCCTCTTTTGAAATCTTGAAGTCGGTTAAAAAGCGGATTTACTAATGAAAGTGTTCTTTTTGTACGTTGTGACTGTCACAATTCAGCCTTTTGACGGCATATAGACGATGGTAAGCTTTTTTCGCATTTTCGTGAATATCTTAAAAATATTTCTTTTGGTTTCTTGTTAAATTTGAAATTTTGTCAATTGAAAATAGCAAATCTTCATGGAAAAATTCCTTCAGTCTCGGCTCTTTACTACTATAAAACTAACGTACCTTTCTGCACTTTTAAAATCACATAATATTTTGTTTAAGTAAATAAATAAATATTGGCGGATAATCTTACATAAACCGACCTAGTCCCAAACTAACAAAACTGTGGCTTGTACTATGGGTACTTGGCGATAATATAATGGATAGATATACCTAATACAAAATAAATATAATACAAAATATCCAAGACTCAGGAACAAATATTTGTGCTCATCACGCAAGTATGTGCTCTGAACGGGATTCGAACCCTCCGGCTTCGTAGGCAGGGTCACTGCCAACTGAGCCAAAGTGGTCGTCTCGTTCAAAACGTTAATAGACACAGGTAGTGATGTTAACTCGATCAATTATTCACTTTTTGCTTATAAACAGCACTAATATGTAAAAAAACAACCTTGACTTATAACTTATTAGACCTGATAATCTGCCGAAAAGAAGGATTTGGCTTTTGGCTAGTGGACCAACAATAAAAAACCATTCTGAATGTCACGCATAATAACAGCTGTTGTGGAAAATTTTGCTCAGTAAGTGAGACTCTCCTTCCTCTCCTTTGTGGTTTTCAATTACCTTGCAGCAATTAATATTTGTTCGTGACCTTGTCTACGAAGCTGGCAGGCATTGACAGGGTTTGTGCTCGAATCTCGGTAGTTATGTTTAATAGATTAAGGTCGCTTTTTTTCTTTGCACCTTTCATAAAACTCTGTTTAGCCCAATGATTGGCTGGTAGGGATTGCCATTTGACATTAAGCCCGCCATTTTTACAATTACATTTTCTGCAATTAAGTTTAAATAAATAAATAAAACTGGCTCTAATACGGTATCCATCCACGGTTCAAAAGAAACAGCGCGGCTATCATGTCATGTAACTTAGTCAAACTAATTTAGATTAAAATAGAGAAATGTTCTGCATCTCCAACAACGCCCGTAAAAACTGCAGGCATTATAAAAACGCCCCAATGTTCGACTGTATTCCAATACTTTGACACTTTCAATCTACTTTCAAGGCATGGCGCGGTACGGAGCGGAGGTGGTTATGATCTTTCCGAAACTGTCGGCTGTCGATAGTGTCGATTACTGCTCCATGTGTCACACGCTGCTTCCGCTCCGCTATCCCGCGCGGGTTTTGGTGCGACGTCCCCCGGACCGCGTTCGCTTTACCGCAAAACCGCCTCCGTTCCGCAATGACGCTACAACGCGCTCTGTACGTTTCAAACTTCAGTTATAATAACAGAGCGAACAGAAGGTGTCAACTAATAAGGTATTAAGGCGATGTCATTCACCAAATTTTCACATAAACGCGATAAAACTCAGGCAGTAATAAAAGTAAAACGTGTCGTCACCGCGCAATAGCAATCATAAGATAAGTGGATAGTATTGTGTTAAGGTTTAGGAAAATGTTGTTTTAAGTGATAAACCGCAGTAAAATGTAATCTGCAGTTAGCTCGAGGGTATTATCTCACCGAAATCTAGGCAGGTGACACGCGTTAGTTGTAGCTATGGCGACATAAATGTGCAATATCTATATTTATAGTGTGTAAATTTTATACGGGCGTATATTGTAATGGAAATGATTGGACCTAGGGAACCTATTTACATTAATTTCTTCAGGAAATTAGGATTCTTTTTTTTCATACATAATAATTAAGCAGACAATGTATTGCATCCATAATAATTAACGTACCGATGCGTCATGTCAGTATTTAAATTAGTTTGCTTTATTAATTAAGTCAAGTTGCTAAGTACTGATTGTTCCTATCAAACGAAAAACATCATGGGAAAAGGACAGTTTCTAAAAGTTATAACAAATAAAGTAAACAAACTTGTTATGTCAAAAAAGTCAAAATAAGTTGCACTGCGTACATTGCTGCACGGTCGGATTTTAATAAATCGTTACACCTAATTAATAACACTATGTAACAAAATTATGATCCTATATGAGTCGTATTAATTGATACTATAGGTGAGAAAAGTATACGCCCGTATAAAATTTACACGCTGTATATGAAACAAAGACGCGTTAGATACACCATTTATTTATAACTCAAGAGCGGGTGGTATCGATATTTATGATCTTTAGTTTAATGGGTTTATCTTCGCTCCGAATAGCAAAATAACTATCAACACATCGGAAATTCATCATTAAAAGCAAATCATTCATTTTAAAGCAATATCATTTTATCAGTGCGTACCTATCAAAATCTAAGTTTTTTTTCATATTCTTATGCCCTGGCTGGTTTTAAATAACCAATGACATATCAACAGACTTTCAGAGCAAGAAAAAAAAACCTTTAATGGACCTAAGGTCCATCAAGTCCCCAAGTATAATGTAACGCTTGGGAGCGACGTACGGACGTAGCAGCATGTTTCATTGCCTTCATTGGTCAGTAGGAACTGTGCAATTTTCCCATCATGAGGCATTAGGGGTCTCGGGCAATGAGCGCTATTTATAGCACAAGTACTGTAAATGGTTTCTGGGTGAATTAAAGACATGGGTGGACCATTCAGTGAATCATATGTTGTCAAAACATCCTAGATCTTTGGAGCGCTCATGGTCCAGCGGCGCCCGCATACCGCGTGCGGTATGCGAGATTAAGCAACGTGGGCCTAGGCAATGATATTTTAAATACTTAAAATATCATTGGGCCTAGGTCAGTTCTTGGATGGGTTGCGTGGTTACTAATTGCGAGCTCCTGTGCTTTGGAAGGCACGATAAGCCGTTGATCCCGGCTGCTGTCTACGATAAGTTAGAGGCCTTCGGGCAGCTTGAGAACTTCTAACAGTTAAGGTGCCCACTCACTTGACAACGGGGGTCGAAGTTGCAGTTGTCGGTTTGTGAATAACACCTATGAAGAGGGGCGTTCATTTTAAAAATACTTTTCCCGCGCTATGGATTTTTAAGTAGCTATTTTGTCACCGACTTTGCCATGGAATTCAAAAAGATATAAATTTCAGATTCCCGGCATTTTCTATAAAGAAGGGCTGTATGAACACATAAAATGTACTGTAGATACCGATTATTGCCTATTTTTGCTATATTAACTATTGTAGTTTTTATCCATTTCTTAACAACCTCATAGAAGCGTTAAAAGACGAGTAACTAAGTCATCATCATCATATCAGCCGGAAGACGTCAACTGCTGGACAACGGCCTGGCCCAAGGATCTCCATCTCCACAATGACTGGATCTGCGCCGCCCTCATCCAAACGGCAGTAACTAAGTTAATATTGACTAATTACGTTGACACTAATTACTTGTGAGTGCCTCATCCTCCTTATCAATTATACCAGATGCATCTTGAAGAAGCCCCTATTCGCAATTCGGTTAATTAACGGTGTGCAGAAGTCCTTGAAATTGATAAGAAGGTCAAAACCGAGTAGAATATGTATAACTTTTTTTAAAACATTTTAATTTTTTTTAAAGTCGGATGCGAGCGGTAACATACTAGTTCATTTTATAAATCGATTACACGATTTAGCCTTCACATCACACTCAGTTTCTTTTTCTTTTCATTGTATCTTGTTACGGTAGTTACATAAATGTAGAAATTGTCTTTCTTTTCAAACCGGCAACCAAAATTCAAGTACCTGCTTATAGTTTTGGTAAATAAATCTTTTTACTATTTCATACTAGGTACGCTTTTTATACTTTGAATTGAATGTGAAATCGTGTCACGTATTGCCAAGCTCGACGCCTTGAAAATTATCGTTATCGCGTCTTTGCCGCAATTGAAATTATTTTTCTTCCAATGTTTTTCCTTCGTCGGTGCATGGCGCAAACGAAATGAACAAGTTGAGTAATTCTGGCTTTTCAATACAAGTGACACTGTAGGTAGAGGGACTTGTGAAACTTTTAGCAACACCTAGGTTTCCTTAGCTCAATGAATTATTACCGGTTTCATGGCAAGGTACAGTCGAGGAGTTCGAATATTTTTGGATTCTTTTCTATTCAAATCTCATCTAAGAGTTCGATCCTCCCAAAGCTATAAAAAAAGGAATCCGTGGATACATATTTTTAACCGACTTCAAAAAAGGAGGATGTTCTCAATTCGACTGTATTTTGTTTTTTTTTTTATGTTTGTTGGGTGAACTGATGTTGATGATTCTTTTTTTATTTTTTGAAATCTGATGCTTCCCGTGTGGTCCCATATTAATTTGGTCTAGTTCTGACAATGGCATCCATGAGAAAACCATATGAGTATTAAATTTGCATTAAGTATGTGCACGATAAATGGACGAATAACTCGTTTGAAGTCGGTTTTTTTTTGTTAAAATTATTATTGGGTGGATGTGGATCGATCGAATTGTAGTGTATACATATACAATAACTGCTTTTACAGTACATATGGTGCTAGATTACCGCACTCGTGCGGTAATCAGCAGATTACGTGCATATGTCGAAACTTTAAAGGGCCATATGTACTGTAAAACGTTGTACGATACACGTGCGAACAGGTAATTCGCAATTCGTGTCGAATTAAAACACTCCCTTCGGTCGTGTTTCAATTTATCACCACTTGTTGCGAATTTCCTGTTCTCTGCACTTGTATCGTAATGTACTATTCTAAAACCCGCACCAATTAACGTGTCAAAATGTGTACTCGTAATAGACACGTTCATCCCGAAAACAGTTGTTTGATATTATCTCTTCTTCCTCTAAGTAGGTACATTTCTATGGTATATATAGATATCCCCGCATACCAAGCGTGGTGGTTATGGCATATACCCTGTGTGGACGTCCTTTGGCTGATATTGTGGTGGTTGATATACTTATAGATATCAGTGCTATTTTTTTACAACTTTTATTAAGATAAAGTTCAACAATAAACTTAGCGAGAACCTCTTTATTGATTAGAACTTTACTTACTAATTAGGACGCCATGTTTAGGTATTTTAAAACCTTTTCCATGAACTAACAAACTTTATGTTGGTGACGTTAAGTTCAGCAAGTACCTAGATTAGATGATTTATTTTAGAAACTCGGTCGGTAGAGATAGAAAGCAAATGAAATATGTATAAATTAAAACTATTATAGTATTTTTATAATGTGTTAAAAATTCCGTTGTTCTCGCTCTCGTGGCTCTCGCTTCGATCATAAAGGAATTAGGTACAGTCGAGTTCGAAAATATGTGCGGAAACAAAGTATCCGATATTTTTTAATCTCTGGTAACGTTATTTATGAACTAAACTGTACCTACGTATATCTCTATTTTATACACTTGTCCTGTATTTAACATGGGCTTTGGTTGCCGCGATTATGACTCATTAAAAATGAACTTGGCAGAGAGAATTTTATGTTTTTCTCGTTCTACCTTGCTCTACGAGTAAAATATAAAAATTGATCAGGAGCGCTGCAAAGGGCTCCAAAAAGGGCTACATTGTACACGTTCATCTATGCCTTCAGAGCTCCCTTCTTCATGAAAAAAAAATACCGAGGAAATTGATACTATAATGCGTACAGACTCAGACAGACGTCATATTATAATTTCCCTTCAACTCATACTTTCAAAAGCTAATCGTGAGTCCTCCCTCACACACATAATACCCCATTTTTTCATCATTTTATACCTAGGTATATCATGTGTACAGTCAGCATCAAAAGCAGCTACACATTTGAATGGGTCAAAAGCTCTTATTTCTTTATAATAAAGACTTTTGAACTTTTCAAATGCGTAGTTTTTTTTGACGCTGACTGTACCTATATTTGATTACGAAGATAACTTAGATAACTTTATTTTGAAAGCCGTCATGTCGCTGAACTATCGCGCTTCTTCGACTGACCTACGCTGCCGTATTTATGTAAAAATACATAGAGTACGTTGTTATTTTAATGTAAATCATCAGACAGACATTAAAAATGACCAGTAAAGTACCAAAGACATGTTTTATTTTAGTTTGAACCATTATTGTGACAGTTATTGTAACTTAATAGTGTCCCACACAAGTCCCACACAGGTTTTTCTGAAAATATTTAGCATAGCTCACTTTTTCCGATTTCTAAATTCATTCATTCATTTAGGTTGCTCATCCCCATATACCCTCATATTCATATTCATTTAGGTGGCTCACCCTCTATATGGAGTTTTCGGGATCAGCGCCTTTCTAAGCCAGGTAACTTGTATTCCACTTGACAGGAAATGTTCCTTAACATTTACTTAATTTATTATCATACTTTTAAAAGTCAAACCCGTTAAACAGATACCAGAAAACAATTCTTGGCTAAAAATGCATCTCACTAATTTGATTAAAACTTCAAAAATCGTCTATGGCCAAAATTGGAAATTTTAGCGCGCGATAATGGCGCGAAACGTCAAGCGCGCGCACTCAAGCGACCGTCTTTGCCGACTGATCGTTCTTTCCCTCGTATATGGCTGTGAGATCAAAAGATTATCCGCACTGATAACGCCTTTTTTAATTACAAACAAATAACATTTAAATAGTTTTTTATTCCAGTTTAAACAATGGCTTGAAGTTCATCCGTGTAGATGAATCCGCCAGGATTTTCCGCTCAAGGACTGCGTTCCCACGAATCTGAGCGGTTAACAAGAACTTTGGGAGATTCCATTCGGCGATTGAGAACTATTCCCACTACGTATAGAAAACGAATTAAACAATTTTGAATGAAAAAGATGTAATTAGTTTGGTTTCCGGAACAAACCAATTGAGATTTAGCATGTAATTTCAATAGTCATACCCTAACTATGTAAATAATCGTAAGGGAAATCTAAATTATTTAAAATGTTTTTCTCACTCACGTCATCACGGGACAATGGTGTCCTGGAAGGAAAGAAGGAAGGCGTGGCGTGCGTATAGCCGAAGTATCGGAATACTTAAGTACCAAACGAGTATACCTCATGGCCAACACTTACTTACAGACCCTTTCGACAATTTAATGAAATGGTAGGGGCGATAGGTCGGTTAGCGACCCGCTAATTTAGTGTTTGCTAATTTAGTGTTTGGATGAGTTGATTAACTGAAAGGATATATTTTCTCGTCTTATTAACGGCGTCACGTTCAAGAATTATCAAATAAAATGCATACGGGGTTTACTGTTTCTTTAGCGTCTCTAAAAACTTCGTTCTTCAGGTGGTCGGAAACTAACGCTGGTTTCGCAACCGCCCTAGCGATCCTACACCGAGCGTATGGTGTCCCTGCTAGCTGTGTCGTGGATTGCACACAGACACAGCACCCGCCAGCGTGTACAGGGACAGGGGAATTCAAATTCAAGACAAGTGGGGTGTCATGTGAAAGGGCTCGAATTGCACGTGCTAAAACGGTTTTTTTACGGTGGATAAATTTTGATTGATAGATGGCGTTCAATTTCTACAAGATTTTCGGGACGGGTACACGATCTTTGGAAGGAACCCTCGGTGCGCGATTCGAACTCTCACTTGACCGGTTTTTTTAGTTTTACGGTAAAGGAGTATTTTTCATTTTAATTCTTACCTACTGGACCCCGTTTGACGACGGTATTTGTAACTTACTTAAAATCTTTTAACTGACGTAGTTGTGTCAAATTAGTCCGTTCTAAAACCGACATTAAAATCCAAGCAAGAAGAATCAAAATCTAACAGCAGTGTTTATTTTTAAATCAGACAGCTTCAATAATTTCAACTATATCATAGCGTAAAACTGGCACTGGCATCACTGATCAAATGGCCAGTTATTGGCCAAGAGTAGCCTTTATTATTAAAACTGTAGCGTCGACTAGACTTAATAACTAGCTTGATTTCATGATCTTTTTTGAAAATACAGTATTGATTTAAAAGATTTGAAGAACTGCGTACATACTTCCAACCCGCGTAGGTATTTACAAAGTACTTAAGTTATCAATCAAGTCTTTTTACATATAAATTAAAGTTCTCACTTATGTAAGTAACACGATTAATAAGTTAGACCGGTCATTCGATTTTAAAAACAAAATTCAGACTGGTTTTTGAGCGAAGTCTTCGCCGGGTGACCTCGACTAACATGAACAAAAAATACTATTGTCTCGAGAACATAGCCAATAAAGTTCGTTGAACGAAAGATAAAATTATAATCTTCTGTATAATAACAAACACGAAGTAAATATTTTTTAAGAAAAAAAAACCGACTTCTATGGGGGAGGCCGGTGAAAGATTATTATACTTAGACGGTGCACTCTTAAGATTCCATGAAATCAAAATGGCTATAAGTATGTTTGTAATGATAGAAGACTAAGTATCCTCAATACCTCATGGAATCCTCCATCAGAACTCAAGCTTGACAAAAATATGTCTTGAAAACCTAGCTTGCTTGACAAACAAAACGAAGAGAACAAATCGCCAAACTCCAACTATGCGTCATTGAAGAGTTACGTTTTGATCATCATCAGCAGTTCCATTTCATCAAATGTCACTTTTTTGAATGAAAATGCTTGATTAGTTCATGAAAGCACTAAAAGCACTATATGTGTGCCTTACACATTTGAGGAGTTCCCTCGATTCCTCATGGATCCCATCATCAGAACTCGAGCATGACAAAAATTAATCGTGAAAATAGGTCCTAGGTGTGCTTAACAAACACAGCTAGGAGGAATAATCGCCAAACGTGAACTTTTCTTCGTTGAAGAGTTCTGTTCTGATCATCATCAGCTGTTACACTTCATAAATGTCACATTTTTGTATGAAAATGCTTGATTTGTTGGTAACAACACAAAAATCACTATATGTTTGCCTTTAAGATTTGAGGAGTTTCCTCAATTCCTCATAGATCCTATCATCAAAACTGCGTTTTGACAAAAACGGGACCAACTTGGATATATGTACTTACAATCAAAACACGAATTTTCAAAATCGGTTCAGAAATGACGGAGTTCTGGAGTAACAAACATTTAAAAAAAGCAACATACAGCCGAATTGATGACTTTTGAAATCTTGAAGTCGGTTAAAAACGGGTTTAGGCGCTTTAGATAGGTACCTGCTGACCAAATTATTTTAGTCCTTAATCTGGTCGGTGATTATAGTTCTTCTCGTTCACGAAACTGTCACGGCTGTAGGCATAATAAATACAGGATGTCTGATTATTGAATACATTCCTTTTAAGGGATGCTACGCACATAAAAACGTCAGTCTTTATTGAAAGGGAATAAGAGCGTTTGATCTGTTCATATGCGTAGCTACTTTTGATGCTGACTGTACCTATAGTACAACTAATTTGCAGCATAAAAGGTCGCGTGATACCCTATCCGAAAATTATTCGTTTCTGAGATATTGATGATTTAAGATTTTTCCCAAAATTGCCGAATTCCGTTGGAAAATTTGCATATTTTTGTCTGATACTTTGAATGTCAATAATTGTATTTTATCTATGTGTACTCTTCGGGGTGCTCAATAATAATTGATTCGGTGTATTATCGTGATTATTTTTAAGCTCTTTCGTTGTATTATAGTTAGGCATATTTGTAAATAAAATTATTCATTCAATATTCTACGGTTAACAACTTAGTTTAATTCAAGAACCTACAAGGCTCTCTGCATTAAACCTCTGCTCCAGTCCTACCAGAAGCTCTGCCAAAGTCCTGCTGTAGTCATATTGCTAAAAGTTCTCTCTCTTAAACTCAGCACACCATCGCGCAACCGTAGAACAAGGAGGAGCATGAATCCCTAGTGCTTATTGCAACTCTAATCTTCTACTTCATATGTCACACACGCGGCCGACGCTCTACCGCCCTACCGAATACCGCTTGGTTTTATTGGCGCGACGTGCCCCAGACCGCGTTTGTTTTACCGCAAAACCGCTTCCGCCCCGCAACGACCCTGCCCCGCGCTCTGGGTGTTTCAAGCTTCATAGGGGCTCCGCGAATTCGTTGACTAATTCGTTGTCCGCATAAGCTCGGTTCTCTATACAAACGTAGTTACGCTCTCATTTTATAACGCCATGCTAGAATAACATGAAACTTTGTATATATCTAGGTCGGAAATTAGTTTCTGTTGCTTGAAAATATAATGGAGAAAAAATACAGCGATTATTAAGGTTTTCATACAAGACGTTAAAAAGTCGAAAAACTCGCTGTATTTTTTTCTATTACAATTTCTAGCAACATAAACTAATTTCCGACCTAGATATGGCGGCTAGGGATACCATTGTGTATACAAAGTTTCATGTTATTTCAGCAAGGCGTTCTAAAATGAGAACGAAACTACGTTTGTATGGAAAATCGAGTTCTGCCGAGCGTACTGGGGACTCTTAAAACCGCTATAATTCAGTTATTAATTTATGTTGCGCTTTGAATTAGTAACTATAAAAACAAAAACTGGAGTGATTAATGAATGAAATATCTTTACGTCAAGTTTTGTGGTGACAAAGGGAGGGATTTTGTGAAGATTCCAAAATGGGTAAGGTCAAGTGCTCAGAACTGCGTACGAAGGATAAGAAGGAGCTCTTCAAGCAACTGGATGAGCTGAAAACTGAGTTGACAAATCTCAGAGTAGCCAAAGTAACTGGGGGTGCTGCTTCCAAGCTGTCCAAAATCCGGGTGGTGAGGACAGCTATCGCCCGTGTATACATCGTGTATCACCAGAAGATGAAGGTTAATCTGCGTAACCATTACAAGAACAAGAAGTACAAGCCCTTGGACCTGAGGCCCAAGAAGACCCGTGCTATGCGCAAGGCCCTCACAAAGCATGAAGCCAAGATCAAGACAAGGAAAGAGATTAGAAAGAAGTCTCTCTTCCCACCAAGGGTGTATGCTGTTAAGGCTTAATAAAATCACTTAAATCGATTAGTAAAAACACAATACCTACATACTTTTAAAACAATGGACTATCTATGATATAAGTAGTGTGTTTTAATTACATGTTTATATTACCTATCGGATTTCCAGTCCTAACATTTATCGCACTTAGGCGACTTCCTGACTTGGCGGGGCGGGAGCGATATGTCATAGGTATTTTGCTCTTTGACGTAAGCTTACTGATGTGAGATTTCCTCACTTGACGAAATACTGTCAGTATTACGTTTGCGCAGTAGTAAAACCATGCGCAGAAGTGTGGCAGTACTGCATTAGTGTCGGTTGGCACTGACAGCTGACAGTTTTCTCATATCGTACCGCCTCCGCATCGACAAATCAGGAAGGCGCCTTAGTAGAAATTCACCTCTACCTCTTACACATAGTAATAATCGCATTTCATTACCTACGCTCACACATGCGTTAAGGAAGTTTGTACAACGAGACTTCCGAGGCTGCTGCCCTGGCCCAGTTACGGTTGCCGTACTTGTCGTGTATGTTTCCTTTACATAAGTGTTATTTTAGCACATTATCATTTAAATTACTTGATACATACGTAAGCCGCATGCTCTGCCGCCGATTTATCTTAAAGAGCTAAATAAAGAAATGAGTCAGAAAGGTACTCACTATTAATCTACAACATTTAAAAAAAAAGTTGTTACCGCAAACAGCTAATTTATAAAAAATAAAGATAAACACACTCCGAAATACACAGTAAATTTGTAGAATTGTAGATTGTAGTTTTTTTGTTACTCTCGTTCTTCAAATCTAAGATTGTTTAGTTCACCGATAATCCGTGACTATGTCATGTACATAAGGTCAATGTCAAAGATATATACTGTCAATGTCCCAGTGTTCGACAGTGACCCAACCCAATACTTCAACCACCCACCCACCACTTTCAATCTTATTTCATAATGACAGAGGTGATCAATAAATGTCATCTATGGCATCTCTATTGGGCATTAGCGTGTCGAGTATCGGGACGGTTACCTTATCTAATAGTGAAAGAAGATCTTCGTCTTACAGACGTTGTAGACTTAGCAAAACAATTAGGTAAGATTTTTTTTATGAGGAAAATAAAAACTACTTCGCAAGTGACCATGCAGCTTGCCATCATGAGACCCTCATTTAGTAAGTGGTATCTATAGGAAATGCTACTAAAATGGAACATATAGGTAACCAAGATTTAGAATTCTTAGCTTTAATAATGGCTGAGATACCGTCACTAGATAGTTCCAATGGAGTTCTTGGAGACAACTAGGTGCTTTCCACCAAACATAGCTAGGAAACATCGCCGCAAACATCACTTTTGTTTTAAAAAAACGCACTCGAATCGGTTCCTCACTTTGGTAGCTAGGATGCCACAGACACACTAATTCATATGTTATACTTCCCATTAACACCCCTAGCTCTTTTGTGACGGCGGCTAAACTGTTGGTATTCATGAGACCACTGCGAAATGAAAGAACTAGGTATAAAATTCTTGTGGGTCAAAGGTGGCTTAGTCATCATTAAAAGAATTTAAATGTTAATGAATTAGTCTAGTTCCGCTATCACAACTTATCAAAAAAACTGAAACAAAGAAGCCTAATGAAGGTAACTTAAGATAAAAACGCTGCCGTCTGCTTTGCGATTCATAAATTCCGCTCACCTCAATACTAGCTACTAGCATAACATGATCTGGATATTCGAAACAACTAATAGGGCTGCCACATAGGTATTACTGGCTGGATTCCGCAACAGCATGGAATCGCCCTAAACAGAAACATAGCTTTGGAATGTTTATTGTACGGACGTTCGTTTACGTTCTCGCCTGACAGCCCGCAACTTGCATCGCTAGTCCATTGACTCTACATATGCGTAACCAATTAAAGGGAGATGAAATAGAGTGCAGATTATTAGAATGTCAAGGTCAGCAATATGTAAGCACTCGCACACCCTGGTTGCTTATAGGTAGATATTATCGACGTTGACTGTACATAGTAAAGCGAATATCTACTTATAAGTAGGTACCAAAGATAAAATGGTCACATGACCCGTAGACTCGTAATACTACACAGTTTGCTGGAATGTAGACCGTATCGTATTATGGGAAGAATTGGCGACATAAGAAACTTGTTGGCATGCCCAAGGTGCGATGGAAAGACAACAAACATCCAATAGGCAGAGGACAGTAATTGGACACCTATTGAATTAAAAAGTTGAACGCGTTACACTAAGAAAGATGATCGAATCGGGCATACCCTATATGCGGTTGAAACTGGAAAGACATCCAAATGGCAGCGGACAAGAATTTGATACTTACTGAATTAAAAAGTTTGAAGTAGTTCTACGAGAACTCCTGGATTGATTATCTAAAACAATCAGACTTACACTGGTTATCCTCAGGCGATTTGTCTATTCGTGAATACCACTGTTCCGTCCTAGCTATGGGCGATGCGTCGACCCTGACCTATTGTTTTTATAATCAGCCAATGCTTGAGTGCAAACTCAAATCGTCGTTACATCATGGCGCGGCGGGGAGCTGGGAACAACTGATTGTTATCTGGGCATTTTGATTGAGCCGCGCCTGGGACTCCACCATGTTTGAAAACATAAATTAATTATTATATAGGTAGGTGTTGTGAAAAAAAAACAATGACAATAGCGAAATGATATACCTACTCGTACTAAGTTTCCCCAAATTGTCTACGTAGGTCGAACAAATTTTGAAATTACCCGCTATATGAAAGAAGATCGTCATTGTATCATTTTCACTTGAGAGTTCTATATTTGGAAAACTCTCACCTTCGTCTTATACATTTTTCTGGCAGTTGATGAAGTTTTTGGTTGGCTCATGTTTGGTACCCCATTAGATTTTCATGGCGTCGTAATGGAAGGCAGGGAGCATAACTCGTGAGTGGGTAGTTCTAGGTTTAGGTAATAATTGAGTAAGTACATATGCCAAAATTCAGCTGATTATTAAAGTTCCGATCATCTGAATCTCGAGCTAGTAGCCTTCGATCTTCATGTAAGTATGTACAGTGAACCAATTTGATTTCTGGGCCACTTCGTACCTTGTCACAGTGACTAATATGAGATCTCTAGCAACTTTCATATTGATTTTCACTGTGATAAGTTACGAAGTGGCTTAGAAATAAATACCTAGGTTGACTGTACATACATGAAGATGGAAGGCTACTAATTTACGAGTATATTTTTCATTAAGACTGCGCAGTACGTTCGGTTCTCCATACAAACGTATTTATGCTCTCATTTTAAAACGCCAGGCTAGAATAACATGAAACTTTGTATACACAATGGGATCCGGCATATCTAGGTCGGATCATAGTTTCTGTTGCTTGAAATTATAATGGAGAAAAAATACAGCGATTATTAAGGTTTTCATACAAGTCATAAAAAACTCAAAAAGCCGTTGTATTTCTTTTTCTTTTACAATTTCTAGCAACAGAAACTATGATCCGACCTAGATATGCCGGATCCCATTGTGTATACAAATTTTCATGTTATTCTAGCATGGCGTTTTAAAATGAGAGCATAAATACGTTTGTATGGAGAACCGATCCACACCAATCGTACTGCGCCCTCTTAAATGGAATTCGACCAAGCAAGAATAGTGTATACCAAGATATTACCATAGATTAATTATATGTATACTAGTAGTACTGTCAAAATAGGATTGGAATTTGGAAGTAAATCTCAATAAAAACATTAGGCCAACAGCGGGTACATGCGTAGCGATAGTGGCCAGTGCTCCCGCTTGTCTTTGAGAAACGATAGTTGTCTCCAGCATAAAGGTCCCAAGTAGACATCAATTAACACAGTACAGTCGACTACAAAGAGATGTATACACATTTTTGAACCTTAACCCTAAAGGCAGAGGGCGACCACATAGAATTTCAATCTTAATCCTGCGATTTAAGGTTCAAATTAGATTGCAATTTCGTAAAAAGTGACTAGTCTTTAAATGAATCACCAAAACGTAAATATTCTGTACATAAATTTTGTTTTTTCAAAAACCTTGTAGATAGGGTTAAAGCAATACGATAAGGTGAAAAAGTGGTACTTATTATCAAGTCGACTGTACTTGATAAGTATTAAGTACCTAGGCTTAAGGAATTAAACAACTGCATAAGGTCCATGTCAACGTTTATTCATATATGATTGAGAGAACAGCTGTGAGTAGGGAGTCCACACACATGCCATTATCTTGTATGACCCGTAGTGTGTGGATACCCTTAACATTGTCACTAACCATCTCTAAGGCATCTGTATGGGTCACTTAGGGCTTCGAAACTAAAACTCTTATTTGCTAACACACCCAAGAGCAATGAAAGTGGGTCAATTTGCATAACCCATATGCACTGCATCCATTTTCATTGATCTGTAGTATATAGATTTAATGTTGGCCAATACATGTTAATATGACAGTCTAATTATAGGAATATTGTTGAAATTGGCTTCTATGTGTCACAATTTCAGATTATCACGTCATTATCAAGGTATACCAAGGTATTTGGTACGAGAACATAATTAAATACATTATCTAGTACATACGATCTTCAGATTAGAAATAATAAATAAATATTATAGTTACAATCGTCAGCAACATTTAGATATATAAAATACCTATTCTAAAATGCTGTTGTTGAAGCTTTCACATTGAATCTTTTAGTGGTAACAGGATAAAGAGTTTGTGTATACAAGATATGAAAAACAAGTCATCATTGTGTTAGGTACATTTCTCAATAATGGCGTCGTCTTTCGAAACTTTATAGAGTAGGAGGAAATCATCTCATTTTTACACATAATTGTTTATTAGCTATAAATGTTTAACATCTCATTCGTAATCATACAAATTCGTTGACTTTCCTCTCTATCACAAGGGAACAAATTACTTATTACTGGTTACTTGAAACATTTTCACTGCGCGGCTCTTTATCCTAGTAAAGAAAACTTGCATTATTAACCTCTTCACCGCCACAGCAGATTCTGTAAGTTGTCCCACACGCCAGTCTTTGTAGCTAAATACTGAAAATGAACCTTACTTCATAGCAGGTAGATTGCTTTTACATCGACTTGATGTGAAGTCATGCCGTGTGAGGCACTAAATATACTGACTTTAATAATCAAGTCAATGGCGGTGTAAGGTCAATGTAACACCAACAAGGATGTTGTGACACATTCTAAACGTCGGGTAAACAAAATATATTTTACAGGACATATGGTGCTATATTACCGCACGAGTGCGGTAATCAGCAGATTACGTGCATATGCCGAAACTTTAAAGAGCCATATGTACTGTAAAATGTTGTACGATACACGTGCGAACAGGTAATTCGCAACTCGTGTCGATTTAAAACACTCCCTTCGGTCGTGTTTCAATTTATCACCACTCGTTGCGAATTTCCTATTTTTTGCACTTGTATCGTAATGTACTATAACTGTACGCGATGAAGTCCCATTTACTATTAATAATGAGTGAAGTGCATTTTGAATTAATATAAAGTTGCATTTCCGCGATATCGCAGTGAAATGGTTAACTGGCCAAAAAAGCAACGGTTCCCTTGCAAACATCCCAGCACGGGGCCTCGCGAACATCCGCGGTACAAAAATAAAAATACATCCTTACATTAACAGTCTTCGCCTAGTTCTCATCGTAAAGGGGCGTCGCGTCGCCGAGCGACATGGATCGCGGGGAAGTGTTAGTTTGCGGGGTCGAACGGACCGATTGCGCGCGGGATTGCCTACCAGAGTGTGATCGAGGAGTGCTCCTAGAGTCGTGACGGGGAGTTCGAGCATCGTGGCGGGGGGTAGACCGGGAGTCGCGTGGAGTCCGACTGGATTGTCTCGGCGTCGACATGCCTTCGCTACTGCGCGGTGTCGCTGGCGTATCTCGAACAGACCTATGTCGCACCCAGTCCTCTGCCGCTTTCTGCCAGTCCGACGGCTCAGAATATACTGCGACTGGCGCCGGTTTGTGCCGCGGAATCGCCGCGGGCGTTAAGAAATCTGGCTGTCTAGGTGTAGTCGCGAACGGTGTCATGTACGGCGTCTGCGCTGAGGGAGTGTACGGCGTGTTGATGTAGGCGGGCCCTGGCGTGTGCGCGGGAGTGTGGAACGCCGGCGTGTGAGCGGCCGGCGTGTGGTACATACTCGACATGCCGTGCGGCGTGCGAAGTGCCGGCGTTCTAGCCACCGGCGTTCCGTGTGGCGGGGGATCCCTGAAGTGCTCTTTGAACCATTTTAGGAAACCGCCTAGAGAATCAAACATACGTTGCCTAAATTTGTAACCGTCTGGGGTGACTGAGACGTATTCGTGCGTGCAGCGGGCTCGTGGCAAATAAGACAGAAGAAATCTTCCTGGATGATTCTTCGCGGCTGATATAACATAGTGTATTTTATTAGGGTTCTTGGTTTTTTCTTCCTTGAGTATCTCTTCGGCCTTGTCACGCATGCCGCCTAGTGGTTTATAGTATTTGTACGAGATGAGGTCGCGAGCGTGTCCGGCCATGGGTGTGACGTAGCGGGCGATGATTTCGTCCAGGTCTTCGAATTCGGAGCCCTGGATCCAGAGGCTTCGACCTGGAAATACAGTTACAGTTTTATTACACATTTACGAAAATAGTCAGTAATGCTGATAATAATTAATTCTTCAGTGAGTAAACCACATTTCTAAACAAATTTCGTAAGCGGTAACAACTGCTAACAAAAATTCTAAATTTCAAACTAAAAGGAAAAAGCCCTCACTAAAGGTGTAATATGGGAACTAGTTGAGGGTTTTGATGACGCTATTACTCCGATAGCTTATTTAGCTAGAGCGATGGGCCGCGTATGTCAGGATGTCGCAGGTTCGAAGCCTGCTCGGAGCACCCAATTTTTCAATATTTCCCTTTATGTTGTAATTTAGAACTACATTTCTAGATAAACAAATTTTTTACGCAGTTTTCGTGTTGTTGCGATGAAAACGCTAACAGATTTCTGAAATGGGGCTATTATAAATATACCTATACCTTTCTTGCTATGATGCCGCGACTTACCTAACGAGAAAGCGTTTTCTTTCCCCTCCTCCCGCACATCAATGTGTTGACATATTCCATCGGCTACCTTCCACGTAACCGTGAGATGATCAGACCCCTACAAAAAACAAATCATTGCTTTACATGTATAAGGTTTTCTTTCTAGTTTATTGAAAATCAACTCTATGTTCAAACTGACATGACAACGATACAAGATGTAATAACTTACTAAGTTACCCTCAATTTTTTTTTGGTCACCAAACTTACACAGGTATGGCAAAATTCAGTCTGTTAAGGATAACTGCTCAAAATACCAAATGCAAGACTTGACCCGGACAAAAAAAAACTTATAAAATGCCCAATATTATGTAAATTTGTTCGGTATTCTATACTTCGGACAATTTATAAATGACCGACTGGACACATTAAGTAGATAATTAATCAGCCAGTGTGACAGATACCAAGTTATAGTGGTTCTGTTGTGCTGTCCCAACCATAAAATAAGAGTATGTAATGCCATGTAGTCTGGCCAGATCGCTTAGGATTAATTAAAGCTAGCTAGCGCTCGCTAGTGCTGTTAGCTAGTGCTCGTTTATTGCATAAATCATCTAGCCGCCCAAAGGCCTATTAAAAGGTATCATCGTCTTCTTTGAATTGTAAAATTGGAAGAAAGTTGTTTTCGTTTCGTTTTGTTCAATTTCAAAACAAACTCTACTCTATTGCCTACTACAGTAGATTTTTCTTGTATGGTGATATTCTAATGCAGGTGTGTAGTACCCAGGCACTGTATGTCCTCACCTTACTGCTCGGTCGTACAATGACCTCTCCCTGCGCCATATTCTCCATAAGTTTCTCAGCCTCTGCGAACGAGATGTTGTGGAAGGCGGGATGAACTATGACGCGCTTCACGTATTGCATTCGTTCCTTCGTCTGCTTCGTCTCTTTGTCTTTGCGTACGTCCTTGTCTTCCGCTTCTTGGTCGTAGTACGGGTCTTTTGATGGTCTAGAATATAAATGAATTCATAACACATTCATTCATTGTCAACGATTTTGTAACGCTATATATTTGTTATTTTGTTTGTTAGGCCCTAGAGGCCTCTGTACACACAAAACGCATACGAGACTCGCAGGAGAGATTAGTTACATTGCCGGTTTACGTGGTATAATGAGTTCAATCGATCTGTCAAACTGCGCAATGTACTTAACACGCATACTAGTCTCATACGTGTTTTCAATCTGGCTTTACACTACTCACCTCCACTCATTATTCTTGTCCAACAGATCCGAAGATTTACTGGAGCAGTCTACGGAGAAGCGCTCCACATCTATCTTCAAAACCCTACAGTGGACGGTTTGTCCGATCCGTACTCGTTCAGTCGGATCCGCCACGTGTCGGTCCGACAGGTTCTTGATATGGATGTAGCCGGAGAGACCGTTGTCGAGACGGATTCGAACACCGGTTGCCTGACCCGGGCAAGCGCCTGCGTCGAAATGATTCCACACCTAAAAGGATATCAAGATGTCGATTCATTTTATCTCTTTCATATGCTACCAGTATCTGCACCAAGAAAGGGATAAGTGTATGTTTTCAATTAACGATTGGATGCCTTATTAGGCGAGTGGAGAAATATATCAGTGAATGCCAAATCAATATAGTAAGTTAAAAAAAACAAAATTCACGAATTATACTAAGCTGTGTGAACCTGTGATAAGTGAACTGTGATTTAGACCTATCAGCGTCAGCTGCCTGTCTATACATAAAATAATAATTTCTTGCGTCACTTCTCGAAAAGAAGCTAAAAGAGTGCCAGCAATTTTCTTATTAAATATATATTGTTCGACGTTTGCAACTAACGAATTCTAGTACGAGTAATGTATAATGACAGTGTACTGGCATGATTTAAAATAAATGATTCCCATTCTAGTAGTTGAAAAGTTTTTCTACACTCACCTCTGACAATTCGGGGAAATCATTTTTATGGCAGAATGGACACTCCCAGAGTCCAGTCTCATCATTTCTCACAGGGTTAGCCTGGTCCAACATTTCTCTCTGAGGTTTCCTGTGCGAAATCCCCACTACTGACGCAAGCACCATTTTCCCCACGAACAACGTTTCGGGAGACTCTTTAGTCAAGATGTCGAATAGTTCCTCGGGCGTCGGCGAGCGATAAGGCACCCTAAGATCTTTGTATCTAGAGTTCAGTTCTGCTCGTATGTCGTATAGGGTTATGCTCTTATTGCCGAAGCCTTGCCGCTCTAATTCTTCAGCAAACGCGTCCAAATCTAGATCCTTCAGTCTCTCAGGGGCTTCTAAGATTTCTTCCAAAGCACCGGCTGGATTGGCATCTTCGTCCTCGTATTCTAAAGCGTCTACTGCCATTTTTCTCGCCCATTCGTATGTTTCTGGATGGACTCTGGAACCGTCTAGAACTTCTATGTACGCTTCCGTACTGTCGCCAAGGCTACTCGTGTCTATTTTTATGAAACCGGAGCAGTTGATGAACACCTTAGGTCCCATATGGCAGAATGTGACCAGTTGCGTCCTGTTTTCCAGCTTCTGGTTGGTTTGTTTGAAGAGTTTGATAAGCGCTTGGGCTTTTCTCGGTCCCAGGCCGCATACGAACTGGAGTAATTCTGTACCTCTACCAGTTAAGATCGCCTCGTTCACATCAACACCGACTTCATTCACCCTGTAAGAAGATAACAATATTTTAGTCTGTTTATGAACCTTATAAATCTTATATAATCTTCCTCTTGGTCGTATTAGGATACATTAGGATGTCTGAGAGACGTGACGGCTACAGTTGACTCTCTCGACCACTGCTCTCCAGGCTTAGGTCTTGAGCCTTTTGCATAGTTGCTTGTAGTGAGGACCCGGTAACTTCTTAGACAGCATATGTCAATATAATTTAGGGTAACCCAGAGCATGCAGCTTCCAAACTTAGGCGATGAGTTTGAAACCAGGCTCGTTCCAAGTCATTTGGTAACATCGTGAGGTAAACTTACCTACACTTGCGAGAAAATTCAGAGGTTTATGTGCAGTCCCCAACCCGCAGATAGCCACCATCGGGACTACATACCATTCGCTCTCATCCACCAGTATTGGCCTGTGCAGGCTGATGACGATCAACAACTATGTTACCTGTTAACGAATTCCAGCTCTATTCCTTCAAGCAAGTCTTCCTTGGCTATCTGGTCCTGTAGAGGGTGGTATCTAAAGCACAGTATTTCCTCATCATGGCCGCATAGCTGGGATATCTCCATCAGCGGATCTTGAAGCAGGCGCGCCTGGCATATGGCTTCACGAAGTATGTCGGGGTATTCTCTGAAGTCATTCTGCGAACAAATTCTAGTTGTAAGTATGTTTAGAAGTTGGCGTATTTGTCGCTAGAAAAATTGGGAATATATAGCTACGAACCTCGAATAACTGTTTCTCCAATTGAGACGCTTGGTAAAATTTCTTTGTCGATTTTTTTGAAACAATAATATCTTTGGACGAAGGAGAAGACGAATGGCTCATCCGGGAAAGCGTAAAAATTAGCAACATTGAAATGTTCTCCTTATGGTGGGTATACAAAAGACCTCATAAGCCTATTTGGTAGTTCCGCATAGCCACACGGACCAATGACTAGGACCTGAGAGACCACGCGGTGTAACGTTAAGATGAGTGGTTGTGCGTCAAACGCATCACTCAGCAAAGACTATTACTAGCGCAATATAGCACGCGGGTAAATTTACAGCTCGGAGCAGCATAAAAGCCGAGTTTTCTCTGAGTAGCAAGTGGTACAGCCCTGGCGCTGACTTCTACTCTGAAAGGCTAGCGCAATTCTCTGCTAAGTCGCAGGCGTCTCCTGTCTCACCCGCGCTGCGTAAATTAGAATGAGGGTAGATTTCTCTTGTATCGCGTCTCGTCACGGCGCGAGTCCCGCTGTGTATTGCTTATGTAATTGTATAGTTACCCGTCCCCGCAGACTGTTGCTGTAGATCTTGCTGATGTGGTTGTCCGCGATCTCGACGGGAATGCGCGGGAACTGCTCGTCCTCCACCAGCTGTGCCACCACTTCCACAACGTCGGCTTTCACGTTCAGAGCTTCGCGGGATTCACCGCCGATTACGATCACGTGGGGCTTCTTGCGGAGGATGAACCTGTGTAGATATTGTAAGGTAGAAAATCAATGAACATCCGAAGGTATTTCCGCGTATCCGTAGGTTTTTTTTTTCTCTGTTAATCTATAATACGGCAATTTACACAGCCAAACATCGGATTACAGAGCAATTGCACAAGCCATGAGTTAAGATCTTAGTTCATTATAAAAAAGAGTGGTTGTTCAGCGGCCGTATGATGGTCGCAATTTTATCACTTATTGTCGTGAATAAGACGCCCGTCACTCTCGCACTCGCATACTTGTCAGAACGTTACGAATGTCCGCAGGTCTTTTATTTAGGCCGGGATCGCGTTACAAATTTTAGGACAGAAAATGTGGTTGCTGTATTTATGTCTTTTTATGATGCACGGTAATCGTAAGTCTCGTTGTAAAGTTTTTGCAAAGCTATAATCAGGGTTGTAAAAGAGCTCTTGAAGTATATTTGCAGAATATTTGATAGTATTTTTATTGACTAAAGCCCTATGAGCCTAATCTTATGAAGTCTCATAAGAAGGCTCAAAGTCACCAAACGAACAATGAAGTAGGCTATGCTGGGGGTTTTCTATGTGATCTCATCAGGAATGATGCCATTCGCAGCTTAACCAAAGCCCTCCGAATCGTTAAACTTAAGTAGCAGAGGGCGGGGCACATATTTTCACACGTTTCGTTTGTATTTATTTTCTTGTTTATTTCAGTAAAATTTGCAGCAACTGGTCTTTCTCGCTTGCTAAAATAAACAAGATATCCATGTGTCATTATTTGACATCTCTGAGTATGACATTGTCCCGGGACCCATGATGTTTGACGTTTCTGACGTGCACACAGCCAATAGCAAGATTGGAGTACCTGCGCAGCGCGGTCATGTCGGCCTCCTTGTTGGTGCGCTCGAGCGCGTCCCAGGCGTTGCGGCGGTACAGCAGGTGCGGCAGGCGCAGGTGGTCGGCCACCTCGCCGCCGCCCGCGCACAGGCACGCGAACGCCGAGTGCTGCCGGTCCGGCACGTACGCGATCGACAGCACGCGCAGACCTGGCCGGAAACAAGGCAACAAATTCATACTCAAGGGAGCAAAATAATATCTATTTACGACACAAGGGTTGTAAAATAACGAAAGGCCGACATCGCAGATGTTTGAGGCCCGAGCCGCAGGCGAGGGTCATAAATATGCAAGAGAGGGCTTTCTGTTTTACGACCCGTGTTTTGTACACAATTTTACGTCACCACTTGGCCAAAAAGTGAGTTTTTCCAGACGCGCAGCGTGTGGAAAAACGCGCTTTTTGGCAAGGTGTGGTTTAAAGTATATTGAATCCTGAGTGAAACGAAATGTCGCTACGCTCTATGGTACAGCGTATAATGTATGTCTTGAGCGTAGTTCAAGTGTTTACGCCCAAGACGGATATAATTTTGCTACAGTGTGACGCATACTTTTTTTCACACCGCCTATGAAGCCCGCTGCTAAACACATGAAATGTCTTGGACGTCATAAATTTAGATCAAAATTTATCCCAATTGCAAAAACATGTATTTATTGGGTACAAGAGGTTACTGCAAATGCTCCGAGGAATTGTCCTTTAAATTATTCGCTCGTGTTTAAAAAACGAGCATAAAGGCTGTGTAGAATTATATACGACCATTATGGATTCCAAATGGGTGAGCAGTTATCAATAGCGTCAAAATGGTTTTTAGTACAGTGAAGATTTTTGCGGATTCATTATTATATTTCACCATAAAATCGTAAACTAACCAAATATTATAAACTAACTGTTGTTACAATTTTGCGGTGACATATATATTAATTCGTTCAAAACGGTTACCATTTGTGGTGTCCCATTCTTCATCGTCATCATCCGAAACTCTCGATTCATACGGCGCCACTTTCAACCAATCGTACAATTTGCGGCGGCAACACCTATGGGAAAATACAACAATTTAGACATATTTCCTTTCAGTACAGTCAGAAGTAACTGCGCACATGAAATTGAGACCTCGAATTCCCTTGCAATAAAGACTTCTGAACTCTTCGTATGAAGTAACTTACACTTCTGACGCTGACTGTACAACAAATGTTTTAAAAATTAATGATATACGACCACTAGTCATTGTAACACAGACGTCAGATTCCTAAAAGACCAATAAAAGTTGCATATATTACTAATGGTTCTCCTCATGCTCGTTTATCATCGTATTGCATCGTGCAACTAACAAGACAATAGTTCCTGTCGGAAATTTAATTTTTGGTACAAGCTTCTATTGCCGTACCTTTTTTCCACATGCATCAATTCTCGCACCGAATTTACATAAATATGCCAAATTTCAGCTCAATCGGATACCGGCAAGTGTCTACAAATTTTGAAGACAACTTACTTACATACATACGAACAGTGAAAGCTAAATAAACGCTTGTACAAAGCACTTGACATAGCCCTCCAAGTCGCTAAACTTTAGCGGCAGTGGGCGGGGCACATTGCACGTAGAGCCGATGGGCAGAAAGGTTCTCGAGTGGCGATCACGTACCGGAAGGCGCAGTATGCTGGGCAGGACCCCCCTCCCCCACCCACAAGATGGACTAATGACCTGGTAAAGGTCGCGGGAGTCCGCTGGATGCGGGTGGCGCAGGACCGGTCATTGTGGCACTCTGAGGGAAGGCCTATGTGCAGCAGTGGACGTCCTTCGGCTGATATGACGATGAAAAAGCACTCACTTGAGCACGTATTCCTTAGACTCCTGCAATAGTAAGGCGTTCAGCTCGCGCCGCATCTCGGGCATCACGATCTTGGAGAACGCTATGGTGACCGCTTCAGCGCGTAGCTCGTTCCAAGCCTGCACTGTGGCCGCGAATTCGTCCTGAGGGAAGCGACAACGTAAAAACTAAGTAAACCAAGGCATATTGGCGGTGGCATATGAGCTTGGACCCGGGTATGTCCTAAAACTACGACCAAGACCACCGGGGGATGGGCAGCAGCATCCCTGGAGTACGGTGGAGATACTGCGATCGCCAAGCCGCATGCCAAGGGTGGCGATTATGGCAAATACCCCCCGTGAATTTGGGGGAGGCCTATGTCCAGCAGTGGACGTCCTTTGGCTGATGTGGTGGTGGTGGTGGATATGAGCTTACTGACCATTTATAGGTACAGCACTGCTAGCACAAGACGGCGCGCGAGATAAACTATCCGTCTCTATCTAATGGGTACACACGGAAAAAGACGGATAGTCTATCTCGCGCGCTGTCTTGTGCTAGCCATGCAGATGTAGTGAATAATGCTATCTCATCGGTTAAACTCGGAATACGACTAGACCCGAAGTGACTTTCAATTATCGTATGAAGTGATTGACAAGTTCATGTCTGTTAATGTGAAACTATATTAGTCAATGTCAAATGTCAGAATGAAAACTGGTAGTACTTTACCATTTTTATTCATTTATTAATCTTTATTTCGGATCAGTTACATCCATATATGTTGTTAGTACAAGCATAGAGAAAATAAGTAAGAATAGAGAGCTAACTCCATATGACTCATCATCATTTTTTACTTATTATTTCGTAGTCCACATCTAGCGTCAAATAGCAGAATTATCATTATCAGTACTGCTACTCGACAATAGACGCCGTGACGAACGAACAATCCAATGCTCAACCATTTTTAGCTAATATTATAACCGGATTAGCCGAAACTCTGTTTTGAACTCATTCTGCTTTAAATATTAGTAGTAAATTGTTGAGAAATGCACTTTTCGTCAGTAGCGATATACGTGACATCTAGTATCTTCATAGCAGTACTGATAATTCCGCTATTAGACGCTAGATGTCGACTACGAAATAATAAGTAAAAAATGATGTATGGAGTTAGCTCTCTATTCTTACTTATTTTCTCTATGGTACAAGTAGCGTTTGACTTAAGATTATGTTAGTATTAAGTTTTTATTTCCAAAACTATTATTAAATTAAAAATAATTCGGTAATTTATTTGAACACTGAACACATGCTGATGTGCATTCGTGTCTAGTGTTCAAAAAAGGATCCATCCACCCTTCCAGCTACAATATATAGCCAGCAAACTATTGGTGTTTGTAAGACGGCGCATCAGGGATGCTGTTCTTTTCCGCATTATAGCCTGGTACGAGTCTATATTCCCCTCGACAAGCATTCCTGATGCGCTGCAATGCCGTGGCAGTCCCATCAGTGCCCTATATCGATTATGGTACTGGACTCATAGCGCACTGTATGCTTTTTAGGTATAGTTGACCCATAGACTGCATGTATAGAATGACTGGCAGAAGGCTCGTTTTGCAAACCTACGGTTTGTAATGTAAAAAAATGTGTCCGTCCCCATCCCCCCTTCTAACTTTTGAACTCTGGGTCCAAAAATATGAAAGTAAAGCTTAATAAAGACTTGCAACGAAAACTATAGCGGACTTGATCAGTTAAGCTGTTTTTGAGTTGTCGTAGTCTTCCCTTCTTAGTAAAAGACGTATGAAACTCTACGAAGGCATTCCCTTTTTTTTAATTAAGTTTATTGGGCAACTACTACGCTGAGCATGGCGCGAAATGCTCTTGGCCGATTTTTCTGACATTAACAGCTTGAATTCAAAACTATACCTTTTGATACAAATTCTTCAGCTCCTCCAGATAGTTAGAGCTTGTGTTGCCCTCGATGTTCTCACTGATAGTGAGCTCTAACAGTTTGTCTTCGGCCGCCATCGTGAGTCGCAGGAACTGATCGCCAGTCAGGTCACGGACCGGCTTCTTCTTCAGGTATTTCATACTGTTGAAGATATTTAGGTATGACATTTTCGCTTCCAATCCCTAAAGGAGTTTATGTATATAGATTGGGAAATGTGACACTGAAATAGTTAACAATGAATCATTCATTAGAACCATTAGTTGTGATAAAAAAAGCAGTTTGGTGCAGAACCCCAAGAGATTATTTTTCACTTTAGGTTTTTAACTTTTAGGTCAGGTAAAATACACTACTTTTAGGTCACGTAATGTCCCTCGTAGTTGTGGCTCGCGTGCTAGCTGTACCCCGCACATGTCATAACCGACCCTATGTGCTTAGTGACAAGGTGTATTATCTAATAGACGTTATATTTACGAAAAGCAGGGGTGGCCTTCGTCGATCTCCTTAAGCCCTCGGGCCGTCGGCTTCGCTGAGACGGTCGCTCGTTCACGGAGGGCGTCACGTAATGTCCCTCGCAGTTGTGGCTCGCGCGCTAGCTGTACCCCGCACATGTACACAGCCCGCCGAAGGACTTCCTGCGCTGAGCCTACGGCACCCATCTACCGGAATTAAGACAATGTTGAAGCAAAGCGATTGATATTATCTTTTGTTGTAAACAGCAAATAAGTTATTCGTTAGTTGTTGCATGCTTTGAAACATTGAATATTATCATGTTATTATTTTTATCGTAGACTAGCTTTTGCCCGTGACTTCATCCGCGTCTTCGCTCCTATTGGTCGCAGCGTGATGTTATATAGCCTAAAGCCTTCCTTGATAAATGGGCTATCCAACACAAAAATAATTTTTCAATTCGAACCAGTAAGTTCCTGAGATTAGCGCGTTCAAACAAACAAACAAACTAACTCTTCAGCTTTATAACATTAGTATAGATAACGGTGTACAGTCGACTACAACTAGGGCTGTGTTCCGAATCACGCTCACAGCGCTGTGAGCGCGCTCACGGTCGGACCGATTCACGCTCACAGCGTTTACACGAGATGTCGTGACGTCATTGATGACGTCATGGACGGCGCTCACGGTGCTCACACTCCCAGCCGTAAGCACCGTGAGCGCAAACGTCAAGTTGACGTTTGACATTTCATTTTAGGCGCGAAAAATAAACTTTACAGTTATATTAGTTTATTTATTAGTTTTTTTGTACTTTGTCGGTAGCAAACAAGCGTACGGCCCGCCTGATCGTAAGTGGTCATCGCAGCCTATGGACGCCTGCAACTCCAGGGGTGTCACATGTGCATAACCAACTCTTTAAAATTTTATATACTCCTTTCTTGAAGAACCCGATACTGTAGTCCTTCGGGAAAACCTCGGCAGGGAGTTCATTCCACAGTCAGAGCGTCCAATGGAGAAAATTCCTCTGAAACCGTACCGTACGCGACCATTCAGGTTCTAAGGTGTGAAGATGAACTATTCCCTATGCTCTACAATTTGGTCCTGGAACATGTCGTCAGTTTTATATTAGTTCGTTGCAGATTGCGATTAATTTAAATTTTTTACAGATCAAAAACCCAGCCCAGAATTTCATACTACGATTAATTGACGAACTCAAAATTCAAATTGAGTTGACGTTGACAGTAAACACGCTCATGACCGGTCCGAAACAAAACACCGCTCACGCGGCCTTGAGCGCGCTAACTGATTCGGACCGGCCGCCAGCACTGTAAGCGTTGTGAGCGCTGTGAGCGTGATTCGGAACATAGCCTAGATCGATCCACCCAAAGCAACAAAAAATGTATCCACGACCTTAATGTTAATCTATACTGATATTATAAAGCTGAAGAGTTTGTTTGAACGCGCTAATCTCAGGAACTACTGGTTCGAATTGAAAAGTTCTTTTTGTGTCGGATAGTCCATTTATTGAGGAAGGCTTTAGGCTATATAACATCACGCTGCGACCAATAGGAGCGAAGACGCGGACGAAGTCGCGGGCAACAGCTAGTTATACATATTTGTAGTCGACTGTAATCGAAAAAACTGACAACCGTACTTGTCTTCTCGAAGATCTCACGGTTCTTAAATAAATGCCATACGATTAAATAAATAAATGGTCAACTGTACATATAGATAGAGGTCAGGTGAAATTCAATTTTACGTCGATATACGATTTCAAGCTAACATGACCATGGCCATTAACATTAGAATTACTATTAATAACTACATCAGAAAAGTTGAAAAACCCCCGACATTCAAAGCTCAATATCTCAAAACGGCTGAACAGATTTTCATGAAACATGGCTGAGAACACTCGGGATAAAATTATCTATGACACAAAAAAAACTAAACAAAAATCGATTCATCCGTTTGGGAGCTACGGTACCACAGATAGATACACAGACAGACACGTTAAACTTATAACACCCCTCTCTTTTTGCGTCGGGGGTTAAAAACGGGGTATGACATGTATTTGTGAGTTTCCGTTTTTGTGGGTGTGCCGAAATATCGAGAACTCGTAAAAACTAACACCCTTATTCATAAACGTCCATCAAGCCTCTATTAGTTAACAAGCCGCTAAAGTTGGTTTGTCCTTATGTGTCACTTTGACATTTATGTTTGTGAGAAAGGGACAAAATAACTTTTAGTTAACAGAGGTTTGTTAAGTTTTATGAATAAGGGGGTAATATACTGGTGTCGGTCCTTTCCTCATTTTACCTGTAAGTAGAGTGGGCAAACAATGTATTTATAAAGCTAACTTACAAAAGGTACTGCAGCCTCGAGCGGCGGTATCGGCTGCTGTTCGACTTCGTGCCGCTGGTAGTTGTCTCGAACGTTCTCTGCGAACTGTTCAGGCGTCAGCCCGAACATCTTCACCAGCCCGTCTGGTAACAAAGGTTTAGTTGATCAGGAAAAGGCATTTGTACACAAACCATGTTTGTATACAATGTAGAATAAACCACTCATTTTGACACATTAGGCCGGTCAAGGGTCTAAGGGAGGTATTCCCCTCATCCAATATCTTTGTCCAATATACATTTAATCAAAGAAATTGGATGATTTCATCCAACTTGGATGGTATCCCGACATTTGAATAAAACTTGGGCAAAGATATTGGATGAGTGGAATGGGCCTCCGTCAAAGAACTTTGATCAAAGATTTGACAAAGAAATTGGACAAAGATTTTGAATGAGTAAAATACCACCCCGTATTAAACTTATCCAATATTTCTGTCCAATATCTTTGATCAAAGAAATTGGATGATTTCATCAAACTTGGATGGGACCCCGACATTTGATCAAAGATTCCGATGACAGTTAAATCAATATGGCTACGCTTGAAAAAAAAAAAAACTTGGACAAAGATATTGGATGAGTGGAATGGGCCTACGTCAAAGAACTTTGATCAAAGATTTGAACAAGAAATTGGACAAAGATATTGGACGAGTGGAATACCACCCTAAATGTGTACAGGATAGTGTCTGTCCAAGAATACATATAAAACTAGTGGCTCTGTGAGCTGCAGACCTCGCAAAAAAATACTTTTTTTTATTTCAAAATTTCCAAAATCTGACAGGACAAAAAAACTATATAATTATCGAACCTAGTTACAAAATTTCACGAGAATCGGTTGATAAATGCAACCTGTATAGGAGAACATCCGGACAGACATACGAAAGATCTTTTGTCGAAAGCTGAAATGGAGACGCTTCCTCGCTTCGCTCGCTCGGTCAACAAGGCTGCTTTGATTGTACGATGACTTCAGTTAAGGTTACAACGACGAGCGAAGCTAATAGCAGTTTCATAGACAAGGGAAAGTGTATAGAGGAATAAAATCTAGTTCTAGCCAGTAAATTGGGGGTGTTTGAAACCCGGTTATCCTCCGTTTTCCTGCCATAAGTTTCAAAAAGAGTACCGATATAGTTTGCTAACCCAAACGTGGACTGCATTCCAAACATTCTACATATACCACAATAAAAAATGAATTGTCACCTATGCCTGCGCGGCGACAAAGCTCGCAAGGTCCGGAGCGCGCGGCGCACTGGACCTCAACAGGGTCTTCATCTGGCATGAATTGAACACCCGCTGCTTCGCATGGCCATAACTTCAAAATATTGAGCATGGAACACATTCTTGTTTAAATTGTCCTAGTGATATGCTTACCGATGCCTGCGCGGCGACACAGCTCGTAAGGTCCGGAGCGCGCGGCGTACTTGACCTCAACGGGGTCCTCCTCATCAGGCATGGCTTCGACACTCGCTGCTGCTTCTTCCGGATCCTCGCCATTTCGTTCGGCCTCCGCTCTCGCTGCACGCCTGCACCGTAAACGATCGAATATAATTTCGATGCTCATACAAATTATCAATTTATTTGACAAAATATGTAAATGTCCCCACTTCAAGTCCAAACAATGTCAGTCAGGAAAAAACAGAAGGATGGTCAAATAGTTTGTATATCCTGCCATACATAGCCAAGTAAAGGGAAGGGTGTTAAAGTACTTTATGTGAACATACATATTTAGTCTCAAATGTTGCATCTGTGACTCATAATATAGAGAGCTAGAGCTATTTGAACTGCTCAGCTCACAATTTTCTAGAACATTTTCTGAAGAATTAGTGAAATCAGACTTGAAAAACTGACATTTGTCTGAGATGAAGTCGAATTTAATTTAAAACATACATACATATAAACACGCCTGTTTCCCAGAGGGGTAGGCAGAGATCACGGATTTCCATTCACTACGATCCTGACATAAAACTTTCATTTCATAAACTCTCATAACATTCTTCATGCACGCGCGCCGATTTAGGGTACTCTTGACCTGGCCTTTCTGCTGAATGTCTCCGATTTGGTCGGACTACGTTCCCGTTCCAACTTTTCCATCCACTTTTCCTTCATACACTCGTTTTGTCAATCTTCTTACATCCATGTCTAAACCATCTTAATGTACCTTTCTCAATTTTCGTCACTATATCTTCATTCACTCCACACGACGATGTTTCTCGCATGAATTTAAAACAGCTATTGGTAGTAGTGCACATTGAAACCTCAAACAAAGTTTATTGGGCAGTCATGTGAAAAAGATACTCACTTTTTCTCTTCAATCTCTCGTTTTTTCTCTTTCACCCGCTGCACCTTCTGCATCTCTGGCAGGTCGCCAGAGTAGTACAGCAGGAAATGCGTGTGTACGTCCCGGAGTTCTTCCGGAGTTTGGACGCTCTTCAACCTGCCAGCAAGAGGAACGATAAGTGTCTTTTCAATGACAGTGCCACTATAAAACGCACTTTCTCATGGTGAAGGAAATCATTGTGACGAAACCTGCATACATCTGCGAAGAAATTCTAAGGTGTATAAGTCTCCAATCCGCTCTGCGCCAGCGTCACTAATTCCCGTTCCCTCTCATCTATGACAGGAGGCCGATGCCCAACAATGGGACGTATGAAGGCTGATAAAAGAGAGAGCTTTGCTTGGTAAGACATAAGATTTAAATTCGATGAATAGTTATGGAATAATTTACAAATTACATTTTACAGTTTCCATATAAAAACGGGTGAGGTGTGAGGTGACAGGTGAGGACGAGTCGGCTTGTGAATAAGAGGACAGGTCACATGAACTTATGACACACAAAATGACATGTAATTTGAAATATTCACCTGTCAATGTCTTCGTCTTTGATGAGTCTCATGTTTTCAGGAATGGGCGCGTCGGGATTCAACATGACTTTGTCCAGTTGAAACTCTCTCATGTTCTCCAGCAGTTTGAGAAGATTCTCCTTGCGTTGTTTCAGTTGGCACCACTGGGAACAAGAAATGTCTTTTTCCCTTAAAATCGCAATGTAAATAATTAGAAATGCGCCGTTCGCCCAGGCACCACTACAGTAACCTTTTGACCGCCAAAACCGGCCGGTGGCGAAGTTATACGCCGTGCCCCTGACGCCAAAGCCATAAAATAAAGATTAGCTAAGTAATAATGCCAAAATATAAAGGTTCTAGGAGTGGTATTTCATAGTTTCTTGATCGTACGTCCGAGCACGTATTACTACCGATGGCGTGTTGTGCTGTCTTTGGCGGATGAACAGCAGTGTTCGCTCGGAGTCGTTTGTATAATGGGATTGTGCTCCGAAGAACTGTTCGACATGATGCCCACGGCCGCTTTCTACCATCGCATAGCTCGCCGTCGGCAAGGCATTCATCCTCACACCTTAGAACCTAAATGGTCGCGTACGGCACGGTTTCAAAGGAATTTCCTCCCTCGGACGCTCCGGTTGTGGAATGGGCTCCCTGCCGAGGTTTTCCCCAGATACTACAGCATGGGGTTCTTCAAGGAGTGCATAATTTTTTAAAGGGTCGGCAACGCGCATGTGACTCATCTGGAGTTGCAGGCGTCCATAGGCTGCGGTGACCGTTTACCATCAGGCGGGCCGTATGCTTGTTTGGCACCGACGTGGTATAAAAATAGAAACCTTTCTAACATAGATAAGAATTCATTTATTCAAATGGGAGTCTTTGGACCGCTTTTGCATCGTCATCAGCTACAACAATCTTAAATAGGTACATTCGGGTCTGTAAAATCTAAAACTATAATGAATGACATTATATGATACATACCTTGGCATCATACTTGTAGACCTTCCAAAGATCGTTTATGCTGAGCTCTGGTTGCACGTACTCCTTGCGGTAGAACGCTATGAAGGGCACCTCCAGCGTCTGATTCCGCATGAAGTCCAGCGCCTGACGGATCTTCACCACTGTGCTCGGGCCACTGAATCGAATAACAGACAAAAGCTGGTCAAATACCAATATACATCATCATCAATTGATAGATAGATAAAAACTTGATTTGCGTATATGACTTGACAAACAATACTTGCGATTAAAAAAAGAGTGCTTTAACGTAGATAAATCTTGCAAACTAAAACTATACTAATGTTACAACAATTTAATTTATTGACACGACATAGCCGCGAAAAGGCGCCGACTTAGCATGTGCTGTGACATTGCTGTCGCAGCGCTGGCATTCTGCCGGAACCAGGCAGTATGCGAACCGGGTTTTCAGCTTGAGCGTTACATTTTCGTACTACATAGTGATGGACGTGGTAATTGACCAATGCCGGAAAATACATAAATGATTACGAATAACTTAGCTTAGATTTACAATAGACATAAGTAACAAATAACTCCATGAAATTGATATGGCATCTACGCCGGGGTAAATCAATTCCCATGATGCTGAACCTGTCCTTTTCTCACTTTTGTTGTTATTACTTCTCACCTTTAACACTTCATAGTCTAGTTTATTCTTTTTGTGGAAATAAATTTATTATATTTTATAAGATTTTAATGTAAAATTTCCCAAACCGTGGGAGGACCCATAAAAAATAAGGCGTAGCAAAAATCTACACTTTTTGACTCAATTATTTGTTGAATGCTCAAAAGTGGTAGACCACTATCTTGGCTGACTTTGCATAATAAACAGTATTTTGATAAAGTATTCAATGAGCACAATGAGAGAGTAAAGCAGATCTTCTCATTTAAGTCGAACGATTTCTGTACATCTGATCTATTCTCACTAATTCACAAATCAGAAAGTTTGAGAGAGACAGACAAGTGACATCTGACAGGTCTTCACCTGTCAGATGTCACCAGTGTCTCCGTCTTCATAACCGAAAATTGTACTGAACTGACGTTGTGGTGTGTTAAGGTTTTTTTTTTTATTAAAAATGGGATTGCTCTTGGCCAGCATCTAGCCAGGGGGCAAAGATGAGGCCGACGATGAAGCGAGCTCACCCAGAAGATGCCTATTCACTCGTGCCTTAAAAAGGTCCAGGTTATATGAACTCGGAAATACAGACGCCGGCAGTTTATATGGGATTTAACATCCTGGTGTGCTTTCAAATGGAGGCAATTCATTAACAGCCAAAAATGACTCATTTTGGTGCACTATAAGGATTTAACGAGACAACTATATGAAAAATCATCTGGCTTAATACTGTGAGTCTGCTTTTCTCTAATGTCTGTGAATGAGCATAAATATGGTGCAAAGTTTTTGCTGCTACAATCGAACAACGCTATTGTAGGAATACAAAGCCATTGTTTAACAGTAAGTTGTGTTTAGTAAGTTGTCAAGGCATTAGGCTGCAAGTTCAGATATTTTAACATTTCTATTGCCGGCTAGCGCTACGCGCTACGCCGTAGCCACGTATTTCTCGTATGTAGCCCGTAGCAGCTACGAACAGAGTTCCCGAAAAAGTCGAGTTCTCGGCGCTGAATGTGTTAACACTGAAGTATACGGATGTATTTGTTGGCGATTGTATCTCGCGGACTTGATTGGGCTTCGATATAAAAACCAACTATCCCTGTTTTCGCAACTCGTGGAGTTTCGAGTTGCGTTGTTGCCAAGTTGTAAGTTCGGGTTGCTTCATTTACCATCCAGCATGCGATGAGTGCCGACTGCCGAGCCATCTTGTTATTGAACATGTGGTATGCTTCATACATACAGGTAAATTACTTTCGAGACGTTTTGGCATCTGTAGTAGTATTTGTATATTTACACACGTACACCTTTACGTATACAGACACACGTCAACGTGTGTGTGCATACATACAGGTAAATTACTTTGGAGACGTTTTGGCATCTGTAGTAGTATTTGTATATTTACACACGTACACCTTTACGTATACAGACACACGTCAACGTGTGTGTGCATACATACAGGTAAATTACTTTCGAGACGTTTTGGCATCTGTAGTAGTATTTGTATATTTACAGGGACACACGTACACCTTTACGTATACAGACACACGTCAACGTGTGTGTGAGGCTGGCTACAGAGGTCACAACTACAAATGCAAAACGTCTCGAAAGTAATGTACTTGTACCTACGGTTCTTTTTGCCGCTAGCCCGCTAGCGCTTATGAAGGGCGTCTCTATGCTTCGTGCTTCGTACATACCTATAGTTTTCTTGCCCGCTGACGCTTATGAACAATGTCTCTACAATTAGTACAACTACTCACCGTCTGGTCCTCTCACGGGACTCCTGCGAGTCTGCCTTGGACACGGGCGGCTTGAGGAAGGCCTGCTTGTATATCCACTCGGCCTCGTCTTCAAGCTCGGAGCTGCCCTCGGCCACGGGAGTGATCGGGACTTCGCGGATTTGCATGCGCTCCGGTATGTCGGTTTTGCGGATCTATGTAAAGTGAGTATTGATGAAACCTGTTTTTTTTTTTTATAAATGGGATTGCTCTTGGCCAGCATCTAGCCAGGATTTCAGGGTTTCTGATCCAAAAGCCACCCACCCGGAAGGTGGGGACGGTCGTTTTTAAATGTGGTGGTGGGCGAATCTCAGAAATTTTGAAACACTCGCTCGTTTCATTGTTGGCTCACACAAAAGGTGAGAACTTTGATGAAATAAGACTCCGAATCGATATTGGTTCACGGTAAGTTTTTAATAAAAGGTAACTAGAGTTATCTCTTTTAACCTTTTAGACGTCAACGACCCATATAACCGCACTATCGGTTCAACGCCAACGACGGATATATCGATCACGGTGTATAGAGCGATTTATACCTACATATGCATTTCTATAGGGTTCAAATTTGTGTTGAAATTTCAATTTCATGGCGTGTGAGTGCTAGCTTTTGTATTTGACAGAGCGTTGAAACGGTTAACAATATTTAATGAGACTACAATGACGGTAAAAACTCCGTAAAAACGGTGTATATTTGCCCGAGCCACTATTTCACAAAGAAGAAAACATAATTTCTTTATAAATATGTGAGTTTAGGTTAGAAGTGTATGTATGGATGTTTAGGCTATAAAATGTACATTGACAATACTAACCTCATTATCCAAGTCGGTGAAGTGGCTGCGCTTAAGTTCACTTGGCTCGTATATTTCGAAGATGGACTTCTTGCTTGGCCGTTTGGCTTTGCCTTTCTTTGTCCGTTTTCTTTCACCTAAGACAACAATTTGGTAATGATTTTGCGTGTGTAATTACAAACACACATAAATTTCCAAATGTTGCTAAAAAAATTCAATAGGCAGATGAGAATATTGAATTTTTTTAGCAACATTTGTAATTTTATGTTTGTTTGTAATTAACATTTTGATGAGGTTTACAATATAAGGGTGTCCGGTACGGAAAAAACATTTCCGGGGAAACACAAGAAAAACTCGGTCACCCAGGTACTGAGAACAAGTACCCAGAGCAACATTAGGAGCGGAGTAAAATCAGTAATTACACTAATTTTAATGTTCCAAATAAAAATAGGTAGCTTTTTAACTGACTTCGATAAAATAGTATTAGGAAGGAGGTTCCCGATGCAGCATATAATGTATGAGGATTAAAGTATGAAAATGTAATGACAAAAGAAAATAGAATTTTAAAAAAAGTAAGTATACTCTTGGCAATGGAAACTTCGCCACGACTAGGACTACGACTTAGGACTCGGCCAAAACTCTGAGCGGCATCTCGCGTAAGTATAGTATATTGGGGAATCTTACACAAATCGACCTAGTCCCAAACTAAGCAAAGATTGTACTATGGGTACTAGACAACGATATACTACATACTTAAATAGATAAATATATACTTAAATACATAGAGAACATCCAAGACCCATGAACAAATTAAGTTATACGTATACTGTTGCGGAAAGCAATCCTCTCTCCCCGTGGTGTAGATCCATATTTCTTTTGTATAAGCATATTTGGGAAAACTATAATTATAATAATTCATTTGATGTTGTATGACACAATATTCAAATAATATTTATTTTGAGTTATCAGTTTATAGATAATCATTATCGACATGGCTACAGCATTTGAGTAGCAACTCGGGAGAAAAATTTGACGTTCTGGATAGCGAAATAACACACATGATTATGAAGTTTAATCTCAGAGGAATAGAATAGATATCTGCTTAATTACAAACGCAAATTTTGTCTTCGAAATTAATATTGTAATTATTTCTCTTATACTCTAAAATAATATTTACGGATGATAGGAAATCCGTCCATGGGACATATTTTTTCTATTACTGTTGTTTCTACAGCTTTTCACGGCACAGTAAGGCATTTTATAAATTAAAATAGATTTATTTTACTTATTTCCTCACGTCAAACGCCGCTTGCGGTTGCCAAGTGACTGATAATAATCTGTGCAACAAGTAAGTTTTATATTCCGTGTAGAAAAGGGACATATCTAAATCAAAATGCCTATAGATCTTATTGCTATTACCTTAAGGTCGTCATTCTCACCTTCCTCCTCATCATCAGAGATGTACTGATCCAAGTCCTCATCGTCGTCGTCTTCAGAGTCCTCATCTCCAAATTTTTCAAATTCGTCATAGTCGAAGTCTACGCCGAAAATGTCCTGACCTTCTTGCAAGGACCTGCCAAAATTTAATAAAGGTGAAATTTAATAGTCTTTTGATTGATTTACTTGAGGATCCAATGTGTTGACAGCAAGAGAAATATGGCAGATTCCTCACTTTTAACACAGTGGGGATCCACGTACAACCAAGAAGACAACAGTAACCTAAAGAGTAACTAGTGGTGTTATTATTATTATTATTATATAATTTTAGACAGGCAGCTCGCGCTGATAAGTCTAAATCATAGCTCACTAAGCACTAATTCACTGCTTTAGATAGTTTGTCAAGTCTATTTTTAAACTGATTAACGCTGTTGGAGTTCACAACTTGGGAGGGTAATTTGTTTCAAGTATTAACAATGCGGTTCGCAATCAAGTTTTTGCCGATATTTGTATTGTGCCTTGTTGTTGTTAGTTTATAATTGTGTCCTCTTGTGCGCATGCTTAGATGTCGAGTGAACAATTCGGTCAGTTCTGGACAGTCGTAATAGCCGTTTAGGATTTTAAAAGTCTTAATCATGTCTCCATGTTGGCGCCTCGTTTGCAGTGTTGTTAGGCCTAGCTTTTTTAGGCTGCTGTCTTCTATAAGATGGAGGTAATTACCCAGCTGGGCTGTCCATAAGTGCAAATAACTAATTGTGGTCTTATAATACTACTCCACCATATTTGCCAAAGGACGTCCACTGCTGGACACAGGCTTCTTCCACTATCATGGGGGGTAAATGCCATAATCGCCACGCTTGGCATGCGGCCAATCCGCAGTACTCCACCGCACTCCAGGGATGTTGCTGCCCATCCCCCGGTGGTCTTGGTCGTAGTTTTAGGACATATCCGGGTCCAATAATAACTAGTACTACTCACGCGTCAGTAAATATGGGTTTCCGCTTCTTCTTAGCGATGGGTTTCCCGTCGTCGTCTACAATAAAGTCGTCGGCGTCCGATTCGCCCTCCTCGCCTTCTTCGTCGTATTCTACTTCACGGGGCGCGGCCGACTCGGAGCGATTCTCGTCCTCCTAATAACACAATAGACATTGGGGCTTAAGTTTAAATACAGTGACTGTTGTAGGGTGGTAAATATTCACACGATGGGGCTATAAAAAATTTTTTTATCTTTTGTGTGTAATGTGATAACAATGATACTACCTAATGCTTATATTATTTTCTTTTTTCCCCGCTAACCCACAGTTGTCTAGAAGAGATCGGCCTTTTGCGATAAGACCGCCTGTTGTCTCCCTCCACCTACATGTTGCTTTTTTGGTTCTATTTATAACCGTTTCATTTGTGTAAGGACTGTAAGGGTTACAATCTCAGTTTCAATAGAGATTCAATACGCATGGTGGACCAAGAGAGACGGAAATGCTCTTTCGCAGCTAAACTGAGAGCTTATCATAAACGGCTGACGGCGTACCATAAACAACCTCTTTAATTTGGGCGAGCAACGGTTTTTGCCTTAATGTTATATCAAATAGTTTGAGGCAAATAAAAAAAGTGGAACTGACAAGGACAACAAAAGATATATAGAGGTACGCTCTTATTAAATTTATTATATGACCATCTCGCTCAGTAGTCGTATAATTATTATTTGAAGTCTTCTCTAGGGTACTCCGAGTGTGCAATAAAGAGTGCTGAAAAAATTTGAATTTTCGTTTCTGTCATAGATTTAATTTTAGATGGCACTGATCCTTATAATGTGCTTGATAAGTAAGGTTAAGTCGGCCCCTCGCACGCGCTTGCCGGCTCTCACTTTAGAGATACCTGTATTAATTTATGTAGCCTACAATAGGGGCTTCTACATTGTTATAATTTTGTATTATGCTCGCGAGATGTATAGCGCCATTCAGGGACAAGCGTGGAATATGGCAAATAGAAATAACCAATATGTTGTTGCGAGAGATCGCCTGGTGTAGATGATTTTAAATGCGCATAGGGAATGATCCAGGCTATTCCATTTAACAACAGTGATACAAGCTTTAGAACAAATATACTATCTGGGCATTACGATCTCAAAGATTTCCACAAAATATTTGAACAGAACAACAACACAAGACTCAGAGGCCATCACTTAAAGCTAGTCGCTCGCAGGTCACACAGCAACCCCCACAGACACTTTCTGAGTAACAGGGTGGTGAAGGCCTGGAATAGACTACCAGATGATCTGGTTTCGGCTCACAATGTCAACCAGTTCAAAAACAAATTGGATAAGCACTATTCAAATTTAGCTCAACACTGAAGTTGTACTTAAAGATAATTGGATACAGGTTTCATCAGTTGTTTCAACTGCCTACCTGATAAACAAATAATAATAAAAAATTAAAAAATATTCATAGTCATCACACAAACTGTCAGTAATCAGTGGAGTTGGTTAAAAACTGATTGTGTCAGAAGTTTGACAGGCAGCTGCCCGCATTGACCAGTCTGCAATTTTAAAAGTTAGCAACCTGGCCTTATTGTTTCACTCCGTAAACCTCAAAGAAAAGGATGTTAGACTAGCATTTTCATTTTCACTATACCTCATCAGAGCCAGCAACAAATAGCTTCTCGGCAATGACTTCTCTCTCCAACTCTGGATCATCAGCTCCCTCGTTGTCACTGTCATCATCTTCCAAACGGCGCAGACGTTTGAATTTATTCTATCAACAAACACAAATTATTATAACCATATATAGCTCAACAGTGAGAGACCAAGAATTCATGGTGATTCATTTTACCATGAAAATACACATAGTACATAGTTGTCTCAGTAACAGAATCCTTGCTTCTTCAATGTACAGAATGTTAAATACCCGTAACAAACAAGATGGGGTTACAACAATGTGCTTTATTTTTTAAGATAAATTAGTATGAAACAACCAGTAATCCAAGCTTAAAACCTGTGATTCATGTTTGATGAGACATTTAAATCAAAATCCTTATTTTTTTTAAGCCAGCAATATTTGCTGTTATTTCACAATGTTAACATAGGAAATTGACTCATTTTTCACCTAAAAAAACATTTTTTGTCACACCTAACTTCACTCAAATTTAGATGTTTAGCTATGGTGCCATGTCATAATTTATAACCTGACAATTAAAACGTCAAAACATGCAGTCAAATAATAATCTACTACATAAATAATAATAATAATAAATATTGGGGGACAATCTTACAAAAATCGACCTAGTCCCAAACTAAGCAAAGCTTGTACTATGGGTACTAGACGACGATATACATACTTATATAGATAAATACATACTTAAATACATAGAAAACATCCAAGACCCAAGAACAAATATCCGTGAAAAATGCTTTGTCATCTTACCTCATACTACACAAATATTATCCGCACAAGCATCATCAAATTGTATTCTATTATTTAACATCTAACATCTTTAGCTACTAACTTACCCTAGCAACTTTAACACCAAGATTCTCCTCAATGAGATCATAATCTTCATCTTCAAGTCTGTCATCCAGTTCATCATCACTTTTTTTTCTTTTTTTCGGGCCTGCACTAGCATCCGAGTCTTCCCCATCGCTTCCTGATTCATCTATAGGTGCATCATCAATCAAGTCCTTTAATTCTTCTCTAAGTCTGTCTTCATCATCTGTAATACATGGTTGTATTTATACATCAATAACTTCACTCTAAACATTTGTTACTTTGGCCACAGTAGTAACCATGCGGGCTCCAAAGGAAATAGCTTAAGGGGGTTCCAGCATAGCATTAGTTCCGGTTGGATACTAAATAATGAGTGATTTTTAAGAACTGAACTATAATTTCTTGTAGGATGTATTTCATTCTGTTGTTCCCGTATATATAGCACTTTTTCTAAAATATTTTGCTTGTTTTAGCTAGAACAGCTTAGTCCAGGCTATATGTCATATCTTCTTAGAAATTGGATAATGTCAGATCCCTATATCTATGAAAGCAAGTTTTATAGCTGAATGAGAATGAACTAGCTAACCTAAAAAATATCCTATAAGTAGGAATCAGACAAATACAGACGTTAACGGTACCAAAATACGCACGGATACTTAGAAAGTGTGTCATTAGAAATAACCCTATTTTATGTGGAATTTTAACAAATGTAGCATATTTTAAGATTTTATGTTGCACAATGCTGTGATAGTCTGTAAATTGAACGCTAATAATAAACGTGGCTCGTTTATTGACCTTCCTCGTCTTCTTCTTCATCATCACTCTGAACAGCAGCTTTGCGTTTCGGCTTCTTGCGTTCTGCAGCAACCCCGTCATCGGAATCAACCTAAAATAACAAAGAACTCATAAGTAAGCGACAAATATAAGCAGAACAATAAGAAACACCGCTGAGAAATGCATTCGTAATCACAAGCGCAAAACAACCAAGATCAAGACACTAACCTCGCTCTCCTCAGCCTCCGATTCGAGGAAGTCAGCCATTTTAAACTATTTGCCCAGCTCCTTCCGCGTCCAGACACAGTCTTTAAATGAATTTATGAAAAAATATAAGCCAATATGAATTTAAAATGCACGAATTACGAATGGACAGAATGGAATTTAATGAGTTTTCTTAGACTTCACTGACTTCACTCATCCATCATCCATCAAATCTGGCGTTGGTTGGTGTTGTTGGTAGTAACTTTTTATTCATGTTAATGTTGCCACAGTTGCAAATAATCGATTCCATTATAATATCGATCTTCATCACAAAATACTAAACACGGCATTTGGTCCGCCTTGTGTATCCCTTAATAGGGCACACATAGGGCAGAGGGTAATCCGATTTTTCATTGGTTTTCCATCTTATCTTACAGCAATAATGTTCATAATCAGGTGGTAACTATTTTACCAATGCCCTATTAAGGGGTATTCATATGTGTGCAATAAAGTTTAAATAAATAAATAGTAAAGTGCATTGAAAATTATCTGACGTGTTTCGAGTTGAGACGGTCATTAACAATTATAATAGGTTCAAATGTGGCGGATGAATTATTTGTAAGCACTTTCTAAACACGAGCGGATACTTTTCCATAGGTGGGCATTAACTCGTTAATCGTTAATTAACGAAGTTAACAAAATGCTTAACGGATTCTTCAACTTAACTCCAAAATTGTTAACGGTTACATTAATTTCCGTTAAATTTCCATTAGTCCGTTAATCGTTAATGCAATACCTACTATTCACCAAAATAATTTATTTATTTATTCACCATTGTCAGCACTAACAGCTAAACCCTACGTGCTAATTGGTTTTAGGTACTTACATTCTAGAATGACCTACCTCGTAACAGCAAACAAAGGGTTTTTTTTATTGAAAATTTTTATACTAAATTTATATTGTTTTTAATATATTTTTATATAATGTTATTTTTTGTTATTTATTCGTTTTGTTTGCTGTTTATCTTTTCGCTGCGCAATTAAGGTCGACTGCGAGTAAAGATATCTCGAGTTGTGGGATCAAAGCTATTTACGACCTTATAGGAGGCATTAGGTTCAATTTTACATTCTGTCGGCTGACTTACGTCGTCGCACGCGTCCTTAAACTAGTCGTCCGCATCAGCTGATGCTGGCTCGCGCGAGCTCGAGGATGCTGGCGGAGCAGTGGGGCTGATTTCACACTTGATTAAATGGCGCCGATTACGCCTAAGTCTACCACCTGATTTACTTAGTATTATGTAAAAACGAGGAGTATCGGCATTTCCCACAATGGTCGCTCGAGTTCTTATCTTTACATCAACACACACGACTTCGCCAGCTTTTAGTGAAGGTTATGTTTTACTATGCTTATCATATAGCTCCTTAGTTCGCATTTGATTGCGTAACATTATTGTGTGTTCTGATATATCGACCGGTCGCGGGGTCAATAAGTCGGAATGCACCGGTAACTTACATCTGAGCTGCCGGCTCATTATCAACTGCGCAGGAGAACTCAAGCCTACTCACTCAACTAGGAGTATTACGATAGTTAAGCAAAGCTAGGTGAAAATCTTCGTTACTGCTTATTGATTTCTTAAGAAATGATTTCACTGCCTGCACTGCTCGTTCACTTTTCCCATTTGCATAGTTCGGTGATGAGGTTACGTGATTAAATCCCCACTCTCTAGCAAATGTTTTAAATTTCGACTGCTGTATTGAGTCCCATTGTCACTCAAAAGGGCTTCAGGAATGCCATGGCGTGAGAATATTTCTTTCATATTTAATATTGCTTCGTTGTCGTAATCCACGATTATCAGAAAATATTTCTTTCTAATCTCAAATATATCAGAACCAACTTTTTGCCATGTCAGCCTGGGGATCTCAATTAGCATTAGAGGTTCTCTGGCGGGTGCATTTGAGTTCTCCTGACAGGTGCGACATCGCCTTACAAGAGTCTCAATATCCTGCGTGATGCCTGGCCAGAATATCACCTGCCTCGCGCGTCGCTTACACCGATCCATGCCCATGTGACTCTCATGAATAAGGTTGAGCATCTCTGCCCGTAAGGCGCGAGGAATCAAAACTAAATTGTTTTTAAATATTACTCTGTCTACTATAAAGAGATCTTCTCTAAACGACCAATACAATCTTAACTCGCTCACTACTTCTGATTTGTGGTTTGGCCAACCCTGATTTATGTACTCACTTGGGTTTTGGTATTCAGGGTCACGTGTAGATTCTTTTTTGATGAGTGAAAGTTTGTTATTTTACATTGGCAAACTATTCACGACCATTTGTACCTGATACATGTTGTTTTTGTGAACATCGTCGCTAAAAGGTCGGGCAATGACGCACGAGACAAGGCATCTGGTATATACATGTATTTTCCCGGTTTGTAGATGACCTTCAAGTCATAATGCTGCAAACGCAACATCACTCGCTGCAGGCGTGCTGGAACTGACATCAAAGGTTTTTTTTTAAATACTTTCCATATATGTATTGGTGAAAACGCTCACATGCAAAGACTATTGCCAATAGCTCTTTTTCCACTTGCGTGTACCGGCGCTGCGCATCAGTGAGTGTGCGCAAGGCGAACTCCACGGGTCGCCCGCTCTGCAGCAGCACGGAGCCCAGCGCGTCGCGCGACGCGTCTACCGAGAGCAGTACCGGCGCGTTCACATCGTATAAAGCGAGTACGCCACCGCCTCATACGATCTCTTTTAATTCTTCAAAGGCGTTTTGCTCACTTTGCTCCCACTGCCAATCGTTATCTTTCTTTAGAAGATTTGTCAATGGTGCCGCACGTTGTGAATGGTTAATTTAGAGAATAAATTTAGAGAGGTCTAAAAACTGCCCCTAAAAACCTTTCTAGGCTTTTCCTGTCGTGTGGTGCTGGCATTTCTTTTATTGCCCTAACTTTGTTATCATCTGGCCGCATGTATGTCCTAAATATGTTACCAATTTTACTTTTCTCCTTATTAAACTTGAGATTAATCTCCCTAGCCCTGTTAAGAAGCGCACCTAACTTGTCATCGTGCTCGCGTTTAATCTTCCCCCATACGATTATGTCGCCGACTAAGTTATCAACCCCTTCTAAGTCTTCAAGAAGCTGACGCATTATACCATGGAATACTTCGGAAGCACAATTAATAACGAAAGGCAAACCTAAGAACTGATACCTTCCAAAAGGAGGCGAGAAGGTACATAAGTCAGCGCTCTCATCATCGAGCTGTATAACCCAAAAGCTCAAATTAGCATCCAGTAGAAGAAGTAGGTGGCACCGTGCAAGCGTGTGGCGAGCTCGGTCAGCGAGGGGAGCTGGTAGTGCGCGCTTCGCACCGCCAAGTTCAGCTCACGCGGGTCTAGGCAAGTACGGATTCCGCCGTTCTTTTTAGCTACCAACACTAAGGGATGAACCCATTAAGTAGGATGTGTCACTTTCCTTATCACTCCTAGCTGCTCCATGTTCTTAAGCTCATCCGACAAACGATCCCTCAAGCCTAACGGAATTTTCCTAGTAGCACTGATGACTGCGCCGGGCCGTCCCGGCCGGGAGCTGAGCGGGCGCCGCCTCCGCACCCGCGATTTGCGCCGCTCGCGCCGCCACCGCCGCACCGGCCGGCCCGCGCGCCGCCTCGCGCACGGCGCTCCACCGCGTGCACCTGTACACCACTCGAACACTCACCCCCGATACCCAATTGTTTGCCACTTTCCTTTGACGCTTCTTCGGCTTGGCACAACTTAATTGCCTTGTCCAGGTCAAGATCGTCACATCGCAGCAACCTATCCCGTACTGTGACGTTCCGAACGCCACATACTATGAAATGTTTAACTAAGTCATCGCCTAAATTACAGAATTCAGAATTTTTACTTAACAGCCTCAGCGCTGTTACGTAAGCCTGGACCGACTCGCCTTCATCCTGATTACGCGTAAAGAATTTGTATCTTAATAATGTCGTATTCACTTTGCACCGAAATATTCATATATAATGACGTTCACATCATCTTTTTCTGGTCTCCGCATCAAAGGAAAACGTCTGATATATATCGAACCCCTCTGGCCCGATTAGGTTAACGACCAGGCTAGCCTGTACTCCCGCCGACTCGCTGCTCACTCCGGACGCTTTCACAAACAGCAGGAATTGTTGTTTCCACCGCTTCCACGCATCCCAAGTAACCACCCTCCATATTTAACTCCGGCAGTGATCTAGCGTGTTTCATCACACCTAAGTACTTCTGCTTCACTCACAATATGAAACTAGGTTGAACCTCTTTAATTCTGTTGCGTACTAATATTCGATTATATAAATTGTAACTTATTTCACTTCAGAGCTTGTAATAACTTAGCACCGCTGCCACCATGAAGTGAAACACGCGTAGATAAAACAACAACTGATTTATTCAATACCAAGGCGGGTACAACGTGCTATCCCTATCTACCCACAACAGGAGGTCTAATAATAAAGATACTTGTTATTAGATACTTTTTTTTAAATAGTATCTATGGCAAATTGCCAATAGTGAGAATTAGGTGGCGTGTGTGTGTGTGTGTGTGTGTGTGTGTGTGTGTGTGTGTGTGTGTGTGTGTGTGTTTGTGATGACGAAGGCTTATAGATGAATATAATATTATTGTTATAGACATTCCTACCATAACCTATATTATTATACTCGCGCCTCGTCCTCTTAGATATATAATAAACACATGTAGTAACACATAAGTGGCACCACTCTTCACTGTAGTTGAGATTTTTTTTTTTTTTTTTGTGAGGGTAGTTTTTAACCCTACCAGGTATATTAACAGGTCATGGAGCGCCCGCACCTCATTCACATTTTAGTGCTCAACCACTCAAGACGTGTAGTGTTCTTCAGTTATTCTAGACTAAAAAAGTGTGTTTTTTCCGTCGTGAAAAATGCCGAAAAGAAAGCATGAAGGTGATTATAAGCACCTGTTAAGTAAAATTAAAAAATTAGAACGGAAAGTCGTTCGAAAGCGTATTATTTCGTCTTCGTCATCGTCAGAGGAAGAGGATTCAGTGCATACTCTGCCTGAAAGTGAAACGACAAACTCAGGTAATTCTTTATGGATAATTATTCTTTGCATTACGTACCACCGAATCGTTACGTACCTATAATGATTCGGAACCGGTGATTAGACCGTGATTGAACCGAGTGCGGGTTTTTTATTGTAATGATTTACCTTAAAGCTAAGTAATTCTGATTTTCATTGCATTAAGTGATTTTCATTTAAAGTATTTCGTGCTACCAGCATACCCGCACTTGCCAAAAATAAAATCACTTCAAAGTGTAAAGATAGTTTAAAAATCAATTGTGCAAAACGTATTTACGTTTGATATCATAGCGTGTAACCTGAGCTGTCAATGGGGCTGTCTCGACACACACTATGGAATTATGCACAATACTTAAGCGTAAAAACAGTTTAAAAATCAATTGTGCAAAACGTATTTACGTTTGATAGCATAGCGTGTAACCTGAGCTGTCAATGGGGCTGTCTCGACACACACTATGGAATTATGCACAGTTACCTAAGGGCCTTGTATTTACATGTTTGCCCCCTTTGATAAAAATGCACTAAAGTTATTAATGCAATATATTTAATTGTGGTAAACTAGGTATTGACCTACCCTATGCACAATTTATAAAACTTAAAGAAAAAATTCCTCATTGTAACATTTGCTTTTCTTCTCGATTACAGTTTTGGCGGCTTTAGGCCCACAAGACTGGCTAACAACACACGATACCGTGGAGTTTGAAAATAACGGCAATTTTATATCCGAAACGGTTCCCGATGAGGTTCCAGAACCAGCTCTCGAGGTACTTCCAGAAACGGTTCCCGAAATAGCCCCGGAACCGACTCCTGAAGCTATAACAAATGCTGTCGTAGAACACAACCTACCAAGTACTTCTTCAGCTGCGGAGGTTCAGGATGAAAGTGTAGCAATTTCACTAGAGAGTGATGTGCTTGAAATCTTGGGTGAAGACCCATCTGCTGCTAAAAAGTATGCCCCAGGTGTACATACGGAAATCGCAACACGCTTTCAGCACATTGCTACTAATGGGCTTAGTAAGGAAACGCGTAAGGAATTAATGGGCAAATATTTAGTGCCAGAGAATTGCTCTCACACTGCTGCACCCGGATTAAACCCGGAAATAAAGGCGGCACTCCCCGAATCATTTGTAAAAAGAGACAAAGGCATTGAAACTAAACAGACTCAATTGGCAAGCGCTATCTCTTGTTTATCCGAAGTTTTATCATCTCAGCTAAACAGCAAGACTAAGAACAACGGGATGCTCGCTAAACTGATGGATATGGGGCGTCTACTTTGTGACATCCAGCATGGGGATTCCATTACCCGACGTAATTTCATCTTCTATAATTTGAAAAAAGAAATGAAAGACCATTTGTCCAATACGAAAATAGATACATTTTTATTCAGTGAAAGTTTATCAGAAACACTGAAATCTGCAAAAGCAGTATCGAAGTCGGGCACTGAGCTGAAGCCCGGGCAAAAGAAGGCTCCTAAAGCTGCAACAACGAAGCCTTTAAACCGCCGAGCTCCTGCCCCCGCGCGCAGGCCGCAGGGGCCGCCGCCGAGGAGCCGCGAGCCTGCCGCGCCGCGGGCGCCGTTTGCCCCGCCGCCGCCGCCAAACTACTCCAGGACGTCGTCGTATCATCACCCGCCGCCGAACCGCAATTGGCGTCGCTAAATACAGTTAAGTACGCGGGTAGGCTGTCCGATTTTTATGAACAATGGGCGCTCATTTCTAATGACCGCACAATTTTGTCATGGATTAATGGGTATAAAATTCCGCTTGCGTACGAGGTCACACAAACCTCAGTACCGATGCCACCTAACTACACTGAATCGGAAAAGTCACAATTTCAAGACGCAATTGATAAACTTACAGAAATCGGTGCAGTCTCAGAATGCGAACCATGCGATAACCAATTTATATCCAGTATTTTTCTTGTGCCTAAACCAAATGGGTCCATGCGATTTATCCTAAATTTAAAAAAATTAAATTACTTCATTCATACAGAGCATTTCAAACTTGAAGATCTAAGAACTGCTACTAAATTAATTACTCGCAATAGTTACATGGCCACATTGGACCTAAAGGATGCTTACTTTTTACTTAAAATCCACAAGGATTCAAGAAAATACTTGAGATTTATTTTCAATGAAAAACTGTACGAATTTAACGTACTCCCTTTCGGTTTAAGCACAGCTCCATTGACTTTTACAAAATTAATGAAACCGGTAGTCACATTATTGCGTACCGCTGGTTTTATTTCGACTCTGTATTTAGATGACTGGTTTCTAATAGGACAAACATATGAACAATGTTTACATAACATTGAAACAACTAAAAAACTTTTAATTGCCTTAGGCTTCATTATAAACGAAGAGAAAAGCATGTTACAGCCCTCATTATCGTGTAAGTTTCTGGGTGTCTTATTAGATTCCAAGCATCTTCAAATTAGCTTACCTATAGAAAAACGACTGCGAATCAGGGAGCAAGTAATAAAATTTATGGGACTTAAGCGTTGCAAGATAAGAGCTTTTGCACAGTTGGTGGGCTTATTAGTGTCCGCATGTCCAGCCGTAGAATACGGATGGCTATATACCAAGGAACTTGAACGCTGCAAATTCTTATGTCTTAACGGCGATAATAATTATGACAAATTTATGACCTTGCCAGATTCGTTACTCCCTGATTTGCAATGGTGGTTAAGTAACATTGAACATTCTGTCCAACCCATAAGGAAAGATGAATTCTACAGGGAAATATTTACAGATGCTTCGACAACAGGATGGGGCACGGCTTGTATTAACGAAACGGCTAGTTGCCAATGGTCAGAGAGCGAAAAACAAATGCATATTAATTATTTGGAACTTTTAGCCGCGTTTATAGCTTTGAAGATTTTTGCAAAAGATCTGTATAACTGTCAAATACTTCTTCGTGTTGATAATTCGACAGCGATATCTTATATTAATCGCATGGGAGGCATACAATACCCCCACCTAACCAAGATCGCCAAAGATATCTGGCAGTGGTGCGAGAGTCGCCGAATTTTTGTATACGCATCGTATATCAAATCATGCGAAAATTCTATAGCGGATGCAGAATCTCGACGGTCTCATCCGGATATAGAATTTGAACTCAAGGACTGGGCTTTTCACTCTCTGACACGTGCCTTCGGAAAGCCGGATATAGATTTGTTTGCCAGCAGGATAAATAAGAAATGCTCTAAATACATATCTTGGCAAAGAGACCCGGACGCATTTGCCATAAATGCATTTACTGTATGTTGGTCACAGGACTTCTTTTATGCATTCCCACCTTTTTCTATCATCTTAAAAGCTCTCAGAAAAATTATCTGTGATAAAGCTCGAGGAATTATGATTGTCCCCCTGTGGCCCAGCCAGCCATGGTTTCCCGTATTTAGATCACTACTTATTTCAGACACAATCACATTCCAACCAGAGAAGAATGTACTAATTTCTCATTCCAGTACCAGGCGAATCCGCACGAAGCTTACCCTGGTGGCAGGCATCTTATCCGGGAGTCGTTTCTACGCAGAGGTTTTCCACCATCAGCGTTAGACATTGCTTGCGCATCGCTATCTGAAAACTCTCTTAAGCAGTACGACAGTGCCATTAAAAAGTGGTGGTTCTTTTGTAAAGAAAAATCTATCGATGTTACTGGGGCCTCTGTACCAATTGTAATAGATTTTTTCACACAGATGTTCCATAATGGTGCCCAATACGGAACACTGAACTCGTACAAATCTGCCTTATGCCTTATCATAGGAAATGATTTATCAAAAGATAATAGAATTACTAGATTTTTTAAAGGCGTATTTCGACTACGGCCACCCTTGCCAAAATATAACACCACTTGGAACCCTAACTGCGTTCTGGATTTCCTAGGTACCCGCTATCCAAACGACAATCTGCCTTTGGAAGAACTTTCAAAAAAGTGTATCACGTTATTGGCTCTTACAACAGCACACAGAGTGCAAACCTTTTCTAAAATAAATATAAAAAACATAGAAAATCTTAACGATAAGATATTAATTAAGATACCCGACATTATAAAAACCTCCCGTTTGGGTTCCAAGCAACCAATTTTGGTGCTACCATACTTTAGGCAAAAGGTCGAAATATGCCCGGCAAAAACATTAATGTCTTATCTTGAAAAGTCTGCTGCGGTACGTAAATCGGACTCCTTATTTATCGGTTCTAAGAAACCCCATAAACCAGTATCCACGCAGACCCTCAGTCGATGGATTAAATCCACGTTGAGCGAGAGTGGCGTGGACGTGTCGGTGTTCACCGCCCATAGCACGCGCCACGCCAGCACGTCGCGTGCGCACGCCACGGGGGTGAACATCGACCTCATACGGAATACCGCAGGTTGGAGCGGTAATTCCAACACATTTGCGAGATTTTACAACAGAGTTATTGTCGATAATAACGATTGTTCCTTGGCTAGATCTATAATTAATAGTGATGATTAGTGACTTATATGTATTATGTCAACTGTTACAGTTATTAATAAATTTATATTATACTGGTAATATAGAATAATTGTATTCAGTAGCATTATATTAGTGGAATATATGTACATTTACATGTATGATTATGCTGCACTTTTGGCTAAAAATCATCTGATAATGTATAATACACGATTAAAAATACATAGAAGACTATTTCATTGATAAGTAACCCGTAATAACTCTCAAGATCTACATGTGTTTATTATATATCTAAGAGGACGAGGCGCGAGTATAATTGATGATTAAACGAACTTACCTGTAAGTGAAGTTCTATCATAATTATACGAAGCGCCTCGTCCGAATAGATAAGCAACCCGCCCACCCAAAACCCTCTCAGATAAATATTTCGAGACACATCAATAAAATAATCTAAGATACTCTAAACTAAATGAGGTGCGGGCGCTCCATGACCTGTTAATATACCTGGTAGGGTTAAAAACTACCCTAAAAAAAAAAAAAAAAATTCTCAACTACAGTGAAGAGTGGTGCCACTTATGTGTTACTACATGTGTTTATTATATATCTATTCGGACGAGGCGCTTCGTATAATTATGATAGAACTTCACTTACAGGTAAGTTCGTTTAATCATCAAATATTTATCATAAGTAAATTAATATCCCAAAGTGATATTGAAGGTGGGCAAATATAGTTGTCTCGGCGCCCAATATGAGTTTATACCATTTGGCGTCGAGACACTCGGCCCGTGGGGCCGGAGCGCACTTGGGCTCCACAAGGCGCTGAGCAAGCGCCTGCGGAAATGTACAGGTGACCCGAGGGCAGGCAGCTGTCTCGCGCAAAGGGTATCAATCGCTATCCAGCGCGGGAATGCTGCCTGCATTATGGGTACCCTGCCAAGGGGTCCCGATTTTACGCAGCTTTTTTTAAATTAGGTTTTAGTATAGGTTTTTGTTTTTATTAGGTGTTTGTGTTCTTGTATTTGACTATTTGTATGTATATATTTAATTTTATCAATAAATATATATTTAATTCCAAAAGTCGTAAGTAAGTAAGTATTTATTTGTGATACACAGGTTACAATAATAGATGACAATAGAATAAAATATACAATACGCTGTGATCTACCTTCAAGGCGTACAAATATTAAATCTTAAATTAACGACATAGTTCTAGTTATTATGAACATGCACTAGTTATGCTTAAGCATGACAAAGAAATAAGGTACATTTTTACTACATATTTCTGAAACTTCTGTCAAATAAAAATTCATCAATACTATAATAAGCTCTCTCTGAAAGTTTTAGTTTTAATTTATTTTTAAACATTGGCATATTCAGTTCCTTTAGGCTCTCCGGTATAAAATTATATATTTTTGAGGCCATGCCCAATATAATCCTTCTTAACTGAACTGTCTTGCCAGTAACGGTTGGTATTGCATGCTTGTATCGAACGTATAAAATACAATTTAAATAGTACAAGTAGAGGATTAAAATTTTAGCTTCCTCGCCCAACGCATTGGCTTAGCCATCCAGCGTGGAACCGCTGCCAGCATTTTGGGCACAATGCCGCACCCCGGCCCTTTCTAGATTTTAATTAGGTTTTTTTTAAATTAGTTAATTTAATTTTAGTGATAACGTTTAGCTTTAAATTTCTGTTATTTTTATTGTTAGAGGAATAATTTTATTCCATTTTAATAACGAGTTAACGATTCATGTTAACTTCCGTTAAATCTTTCAAAATGTAACGCTTTAACGTTTAATGAAGTAAGCTTTTTATTTAATGGATAAGCGATTAACGATGTTAAGTATTTGACTAACGATGCCCAGCTCTGTGTATTCCTCAATATATTATGACGATCTAACTCTCATCATACCTGACTAACTTGGCTGATCAAGGTCATTGTGTGGCATTAAGCTGTAGGAGATACAAACGTATTTCGGTTAATTTTATCCACTGTGAGATGTTCGGCGTGTCGGATCTATCCAGTTTACAATGTCTTTAGAAGTGTCCAAAGAAAAAGTTGTTACGTAAGTAGCTAAATCTACTTGAAGCTTTAAATTTTTTGCCCCTTCTTGTCCTCCTCTCCCACCGATGTAAGAAAAAAAAATACTTTGATAAACTCCTGCCAAATTCAACATAACACGAATAAAGTGTATCTATTAAATTTGCACCATTTGAAAAGGTTTTGATATTATAACTAGAGCTTTCTTTTCTGTTCTTACGTAAGAATAATCTAGCCCTCACCAACTATATTTTGAGGAAAAATAAACTTGTGCTGGTTCGAACCCCCTCCCCAACCCATCTCACGTACGTAGGCGATAAGTGACTAGCCTGTAACCGATTTGTTATGAGGCCAGTCGGTCTATCATTACATGAGTATAGGCACGAGTGCTTGCATTGCAGTACTGGGATATTGGGATTGTTAGTATTTATCAAGATTTTATAGAATGCAGGACTGTAATGCTCGTATGTCAGGACACGTCTTAAGGCTGGCCTAGGAAGTACGGCCGGCAAATGAGTTATCAGTCGTAAGACGTGTCCTGCGTGACATATAACCAGAGCTGGGCACCGTTAATCAACAGTTAACTTCGTTAATCGCTAATCCGTTAAATAAAAAGTTATCTTTGTTAAACGTTAAAGCATTACATTTATAATATACGAGTATCATGAATGTTTAGGACGTGAAAGAATTGAAGCCCTATTGCTGTCACTTGCGTGTCCGTCTGTCACACATTTTGTTCCGAAGAATTTTCAACTTTCCATTGACCTATCAACTTGAAATTTTATGTTTATGACTACGTATATTTTACCAGACAATACCAATATATTGATAAATCAGACTTGTTTTTTAGTTGTACGGAACACTCGGTACGCAAATCTGACTCGCACTTGGCTTTTTTTTCTTTATTTTACTTAGACACGCATTTTTATCTATCTATTCAAACGAATAACGAACGAACGAATAATATAAAGAAAGACGTTTTGTACAACCCTGCGTCCGAACAACTACTTATTACCGATGACGTCACAACTGCTCCTAACGGCCGCACTTTCCCTACCCGGTGTACCCTGGGACAGCAGCCCAGCTGTGTGTTATTTTACACGAACCGTTTGGAGCCACTTTTGACCCCTCAATAACTCCAAATCTATTTAACATAAATTAAATTTGGTACTTCGATAAAGAAGTCAGGAGGCAGATTCAGATAGGATGGACAGCGTTTGGGAAACTGCGTTCCACCCGGCCCCGGCCTGACGCCACCACGGCCAGAAATAACCCTTCCCCTTCCCACAGACCTGCGAGGTTCCACAGGAAATGGAAGAGCCCTGACACTCGTGGAGGTTACCCGACTCGCTAGTAATTAAAAACCTAACCCACTTCCAGGTGACCTAGAAAGATGAATTTGGCATCCAGTTTGACAATTGTGTGTGTACGCCAAAAAAAATTGAAAACAGTGTTTTTTTTTCATTTTTATTATTATTATTTATCCTTGTTACCTCAGAACTCCGTCATTTATTAACCGATTCGGAATATTATTTTTTTGTTTTAAACGGTAAAATTATTCACATTTATGTTTTTGATGTGTTTTTGTCACCCGAAAGACGCCCAGTTAAAAAGTTTTTGGCCGCACAGTATAATTATCAGTATTCTTTTGGCGAATAGTAAGCACTTCATTAACGATTAACGGACTTGTCGGAAGTTAACAGAAATTAATGAGTCCGTTAATAATTTCCGGAGATAACTTAAAAGTTATTCAGTAAGCATTTCGTTAACTTCGTTTATTAACATTAACGGATTAACGAGTTAATGCTTCCCTATGCTTACAATACGGGCTTTCTTTGCTTATCAGAAACTTTTTATGAAACTTTAAAAAAGGCGTTGTTTGGAGTTTGTAGGAATTTAAAAAAATACTGAATAGTGTTTGAATTTTACAATTTTCTCCAGTCGAGCCTGGTCTAGCAGTATCCATTTTAACCAAAAATAAGTTAATGCTTGATTTTTATCAAGTTATCTGTACGTATTTTGTAGAAAATTAAATCCTGACTATTTTTGGTTTGAGTATCAATAGTATCATTATAAAAAAGTTTATAAAAGTAAGCGATCATAGCACAACTCAAGAGCACAATCGAGCGTTACAAATGTTGCCAGCTTAACTTTCTTTCGGTCAGAGGGCCTACTCTGAACTTCGTATCGTGCCGTCCCTTTCCTTCATATAGTGTATAACACGAGAGTGAAAGGGACGGCACGACACGAAAATCGATTCTCGATGTTCGGAGTAGGCCCTCAGAATGATTCGATTTTTTTGTGATTCGATATTTATTAGAAATTATTCTGTTTTTGTTGTCTATTAATTGTAAGAAAATGACACGAAAATGAAGAAGCAAACATCATTAATAAACAATTTGCAGTAATGATTTCTTAGTTAGTATGTATAAAACGCCTTTCAAATGTCAAATTCTTTTCATATCTTATCTTATCTTTGTTGTTTTGATAGAGGAATTCTTTCTTTAAGGTTGAGGAGAAATTTAAATACGTAGTATCTCTTATTGGATTGTTAAATTAAATATAATACAGTAATATTTGATCACAGTGGTTAATAATCGTGCTTTAAAACTGTGATAAAAGCCAAATATAAAACACCCATTAAAAGTTAAAAGTTAAAGTTGTACTTTCTGCATTTTTTTGTCCCTTAATCTGCGAGGCCAAGATATTTGTGTATAAAATGGTTGATTCACCACCTATTGTCAAAAATGTTATACACGCTGGACAGAAGTACAAACCTATATCTCATGGAAGCAAGGTACCTAAATATTATTTTCCGTTCATATTTGTCTTTATCAGACAAGTATGTCTCTAGCTGTCATAACTACGAATCGTCAAGTCAATAAAGGGTTGGCAATGCGCTTGTGATTCTTCAGGAGTCTCAAGCTTCCATGGATTATGGTGTTTGCTTGCCATCAGATCAGGCTTGTTTGCCACCATTGTTGTTTAAGAAAAAGTTTAAAAGTATCAAAGAGGTTTGAGGTTTGGACTTAATTCATCCAGAATATGTGCTGTTGTTCCTGCTCTGTTTTTGAACAGAGCACTCCAATTATTACAACCCCTCTGGTGTTGCGAGTGTCCATGGGCGAAGCTAATCGCTTACCATCAGGCGATTCGTGTGCTCGTTTGCCACCTAGGTCATAAAAAAAAAACAGTTAGATACTAGTACAGTCAGATTCTTTCATTACCTACTTTAGTTCAGTGCTGTTCTTCACTTGTTCCATCTCACTCACACTTTCATTGAATCCTAGTGACCGAATACTGATTTATATTGTTTAAAACAATCTAGTTTCTTTATCTATTTATCTGTTCTTAGTTTCTGACCTACTCAAGTCTCTTTCTGATTTCAGCCAGGGTACAAAAGAGATAGGGGTTCAGGACAGATGTAGTTTGAGCCGAAAGTCTGTTTTACATTTGAAAGAACTTGCATACAAGGCTTAGGCTCAACTAAATCTGTCTGTATGTTAGGCTCAACACATCCAGAGAGGAAATGTGTTAAAGGACATATTCACAGACATGGTCGCTAAATCATTCAAATCATCCTTTTATCTTCCATCTTTTGTTTAATTTGGTCTATGACATGCATTGTGCAGTTATGCTAATATTTGTTTCCGAATCTTCCATGTTCTTGTATTAATAGTTATATTTAGTAAATGTATTGATGTCTTTATGATCTGTAATATCTGTATCTAAAAGACAAACTTATGAACTTATAGTCATAGTGATTTATTTGTAAACATAGGTGCCATACATTGGTGGATAAATAATGGATTGTGTAACCTGTTTTGCCTGTAGGCGTACAAAATCAGTAGCATGATTAACACAAAACTTTTTAAAATACTTATACTTACTATGGGGCTGATAGTTATGTGAAGAATTGTCTCCTGATATTTTTTATATATTTTTGTTACCGGAGTCCGCTGGATGCGGGTGGCGCAGGACAGGTCATTGTGATACTCTTTCGGCCTGTGACATTCTTCGACCGATGTGATGATTTTTGTTAACTGTCCATGAACATGTAATCATTGACGACCTAAGTTCTTCACCATTTTAACTTCACATTCTCAGGTTCATTTCCATTTTCAAACATGGAAATGTGGGAAAGAGAGAGTCCTCATAGATGACAGCAGGAAGATTGCTCAGAAGGAGCCAATGATGTTGGTGATTGGCCACAAGTTCAAGCTGGAAGTGTGGGAGACCATAGTCAAAATGATGGCGGTTGGAGAAGTGGCTAGCTTCACTGTTAAGAAAGAGGTATGAAACTTGTTTTTTGTTTTTCATAAAATCAAGGTTTGAAAGGAGACTCGAAAGGTGCCACAGCCACCACTTGTTAGCTACAAAAAAAGTTGATACAATACCACCCATCCTAAAAGGTTTTAACAGAACAGAACAGAAATAGAAGAATATTTATTTCCTCAAACCTTAAGACAAACACTATAGACAAAACATAAAATAAAAAATATATATTAATAAATATTTTCCTTTAGCCCTAGTGTCTGTCTGTCTATAATAAAATTTTCCAAGTTTTTTTTTACAATTTTTTTTTTACGGTCAGGTTGACATTTTGTGTGTATACATCTGATGAAATTGCAATACTGTTGTGTCATATAGGTAGCTGGTTTGATGATGGAATCGAAAATTAGCTATTTATTTATTTATTGTATGGCAATTACACTGTATACTTTTGTCAGTTTTAGCCTGACTAAATGCCTTCTATCTTCTAGCTCTATTAACATTGTTATAAATGTTATAATACAAATCCAACCCCATTGATATTGAGTTTGGGCTGGTTAGAATATTCACTGATATAATATAATATAACCTTTACGAATAAACTGATCATCATCACCATGATTATCCACCTTGCAGCCAGGCCTGTGACTAACCAGGAATAATTTTATTATTTAGACTGATCTTAAACATCATAATGAACATGAACTATACTTATATCATAATATACCTTATTCTTGTTTGGTCATTAACTGAAATGGTTTATTTACTAATTGATTATTTTTCCAGCTGGTGTTCAGCTATCCATTTGTCTCAAAGACGTTGCGGGAGCTTGGACAAGATACTTCTAAGAGAAAACATGCGTGTACCATGACACTGCACACGGAAGGGATAGGTTATCCCGACTTGGACATTTTGATGAAAGAGCCGTGTGATTTGGAGTTCATTATAGGTAAGCAACTGAGATTTGGATGTTTTGCCGGCACCACACTTCGCTGTGCGCTATTCATTCGTCTGCATTCGACGGAGTAGGGACGGTTTAGACCCTATTATACGTGCGCACGCAGCAGTGTAGCCCGGCAATTATTCGTATATGTTTGCTTTATTGGAAGTATTGGAACACATCAAAGGACACGGATATGTAGAATAGGCATAACGGCACGAAGTGTGGAAGGGCATGTTTGTTGTTCGCGCATATAACAAATATTTTCACAAATATGACGCAGTCTCATTAAGAATAGCGCATAGCGAAGTGTGGTGCCGGTATTGCATAGCGTATATCGAAGTGTGGTGCCGGCATTGCATAGCGTATATGTATATTTATGCCAAAACAGGCAAAAAAGTGGCTTTTACTGCACGCTACGCGTACGAAAACAGCCGCTTTCTGGCCAAGTGTAGTCTTAAAATGATGTACACAACACGGGAGGTAATAAATAAAGCCCTCGATCGCATACCGGTGCTCACGAGGAACCCAAAAGATTTTAACCACGCATTGCTGAAGCTAAAAGTAGCAAAAAATATAATATCACTTTAGGTCAATAACATATATATATATATATTTTGGTTTTTTGAATGCTATTAAACATTTAAAGTAAATTTTATTTGGTGAAACCATGATTTAAATTCGATCAGTAACGTTTTTTTTGTTAGAACCTGGTTTGCGAAGACATGAGAAGGTCACTTTGAAGTCTGTCAATTAGTATGTCTAGATTCAACCACATAATAACAACATCGTGCGCAAAAACGCACTCGGCGCTGAGTTACGAATAAAAAATGTTTTTTGAAAAAATGATAATACCTCTGAAACTAGCCTGAATTCAGTGAACTTCACATGACGTTTTAGTCTCTAAATATGATTAGGAATACGCTGGTAAAGTTATGTAGGTTCCTCAGGAGCACGTGTATATATGTATACGTCCCTCGCCTACAGCTCGGGCCGCAAACTCTGCAATCTCAGCCTTTCTTTGCTTTACTACCCTAGTTGTACTAATATTCGATATGCAATGCAGGTGTCCGTTCCAGCTTCGGCAAAAATGCTTTCGTATGTCTGGCCGGCGGATGGCGGATTATACAACCTGACAAGAGCGCACACATGCAAACGCGGCCGTAGATAAAAAAAAAAACTGTTTTCTGAGAGTGGCAGAAGCCAGGATAGGGCTTTAAATGAAGTTCTGAAAAATAAAGTACTTGTACCTAACAAAACCTCTCATTTTATCGATCGATCTTAAAACATTTATCTTTTCAAGATCAGCCCATATGATTTTGAAGTACAAGCGAACAGCTAAGGAGTGGAATTTGCCGCCGTCGTCTGTATTTCCTGATACCTACAATCCGGGTCTCTTCACGCCTTTATTCCCAAAAGGGGTACACAGAGCACACGAAAATGAATTTCAGTGCCACTTTTAGCAATTGTAGGTTTGTAGATGGAGAAAATGTGATATTGCAGTGACAGGCTTCTAGCCTATCGCCCACAACACACTTTAACCTGGTTACCATAGTCGACTCTTACACCACTCAAGGGAAGAAAGGGGGTAGTGCTATTCTAACCCGGCACCAAGTTTATTTTCTTTATAAATTCAAAACTATTTATCTCACAATTATAAAAGATATATTTGAGAGGCTGACAACAAGACCTTTTACCACCGGGCTGTGACAGACGAACGGACAGACAGACAGACGCACGAGTGATTCTGTAAGGGTTCCGTTTTATCCTTTTGAGATACGGAAGCCTAAAAAAGGAGTTTATCCTTAGAAAACTTTGAATAAATCCTTATACGACATTCTACTGGACTGCAAGCAGGTAGAAGTATACAGGAAAAAGCACATAGAAACGCCGAACACACTGCACGAAGCAGTAAACAATATCAAAGCATTGGTAAATTTCATACAGGAGCTAGGGTGGTTAGAGTAGCGCTACCCTTTTCACGCAAAATAGGCACGATAGATGTCGACTTGCGGAAAATGCCCAGTAAAACTAACTAACTACTTATATACCACTTTGGTACAATAATAATAAATATCGTATGCCATTTATTTTCGAACCGTGAGTTCTTTGAGAAGACAGTACGGTTGCCAATTTGTTGCACTATTAGCACCACCCAGGGGTCACTGTTTGGTATAAACCTCAGTAGAACTCTTAAATTTTGCAGAACTTCTAAGAGTAGACAGATCCGATGAGTACGAGAAAGAAGTGTGGCAGCTATCCTCACAGGAGCGGCTGGAGCTGGTGCCAAGTCTCCGGGAGAAGGGAAACCAGCTCTACGGACAGAAGAAATATGATGAAGCGGAGGAGGTGTATGCCAAGGCGATTGCTATCTGTGAACAGCTGATGATAAGGTATACATAAATCAAAACAGCATAGTGCAGGGAGTGGTAATTATAAAACGTATAAACCAGGGCTCGGAAACCTGTATTCTGTCCATACGAAAATACCGGTATTTTTTTAGTTCTTATCGTTCTTTCGTCTACTATTTCATGTTTAATCAGGCAATCTAACAAAATGAAGTAATAACCCAAATACATTATTAAGTCCTACATAAAGAGCATAAACTAATGTAAAATATTTGGCTATTGCAGGATTTTGAGATTAACCGGTTCCGAGCCCTGGTATAAACTGTATTCTTAAATTGTACAGGCTATCTTCACTCGACTTTATTATTGAACTGACTTGCTTATACGATTCGTGAGCACGCACGGAGCGTTCGTGGCCTAGTGGCGCCCGCGTACCGCGTGCGGTATGCGAGGTTAAGCAATGTCGGGTGGGGTCAGTCCTTGGATGGGTGACCGCTTTGAGTGGTTACTAACTGAGCGCTCTCGTCCTTTGGATGGCACCTTACGCCGTTGATCCCGGTTGCTGTTTATGATAGCAGTTGTTAAGCCAAGTTAGAGGCCTTTGGGCGGCTGGAAAACTTCTAACAGTCAAGTTGCCCACTCACTTGACAAGCCTAATCCCAATAAGGTCTAGGTTTTCCCTTGGGTTTGAAGGTCAGATGGCAGTCGCTTCCGTAAAAACTAAGTGCCTACGCCAATTCGTGGGATAAGGCAGCGGACCCCAGGCATCCTTCAGGATGCAACTGTACTGGGAATAATGCTATTAGGATGATGATGACTTGCTTATACGATATGTTCTAAATGTTAGCGTCAGAAAGACTCCTCTTTGCGCGGCATTTTCTTGTTTCAACGCCGTTGGTCTTAAGATTTCCCACATAATTATGTCCAGTCCAAATTCAATGATTGCAAGCATCCTGTGTATTAATCCTGGCTGTTTGGCTGCAATATTCTAGATACTTGCGACCTTATCTGGTTACAATAGATGCCATATTGTTAATGCATTTTATTATTAAACAGAGAAAGAAAATGCGACGAGGAATGGGTGAATCTGAATACAATAAAGCTGCCCATACTACTCAACTACGCTCAATGCAAACTCATCAAAGGAGATTATTATGCCATCATCGAACATTGCACCACTGTATTGGAACATGACAAAGGTATGTACTAAAATCGACCATTCATTAAAAAAAAACTTAAATGTAGTTGAAATTATTTATGTCTGACTTCAAAAAAAAAACTGCCATTCGATTTTGAACCTTCTTGCTTGCATTGTAAAGTCGCTTTTCGAACGGACTTATTTGATAAAATTCGGCCAATGCAGATAATTTTAAGTATGCAACACTGGTGCCTAGATATTTATTTATTTATTCCTTAGGCTAACACTTACAGTCTAGCTAAACGTATCAGCAGGAGTGACATTTATTATAAGGTAAGTTACAAGGTACAACAACTAAAAACTAAAATGAAGGGAGCGATTCCAAGCTACATCCATGCGTGAAAGATTGGTCTTTAAACTTCTTGGATGGAGCTTGGAGTGGTAATAGACTCCAGGTACCGGGTGCTGAGCGTCAGGAAACTGGATTCAGTACTGTGAAATATATCCAGTTTGCTATCGCTGTTTAGGATTTCGTTCAAAAGAGCCAACCCACGATGTAGCGGTGAATAGGATAGAGCGTGGGTCCGCGCCGCCGGAACAGCGAATAGTAAAGGTCGGCGAGGACGCAGTTGAATGACGGGAACAGATATAGCGTGATAGCGTTTAAGTGATGAGTTAGAGCGTTTATGTTAAAAGCAGCTGCTACCTCGTGTTACCTGAGATGAGATCGGTGCCACCCAACACTAGCAAGCCGCTGCAACTAAACTAAAATATGTAAATAGATTCCATCAAAGCTACCACTGTGTTGCCATTAGAATAAAACGTTCAATAAATAGAAAAAAAAAAATAGCGAAATAATGGACGTCTATACAACATTTATTGGTAATTTTAATTATTGTGTATAAATACTCAGTTTAAATAACCAGACTTCATAAAAAAGCTGTCGCACAAATTAATATTTAATAAAAACTATTTTGTGGTACAAATGTTTGTTTAGGAATGGTAAAACTCAGGTGTAAACCACCTTTGGTAATCAATTTTAATATAATTACCATTATTGTCTTAACATTGAGTGCATATCTTTTCACCTCAAAAAGGAAATTCATATATGGGGTTGTTTATGTGTTGTGTAGTACGCCCTTTATGGGGAACGTATGGCGGCCATGACACTTGTCACTTCATTCGGCATCTGACGTCTGTCTTGAGCGCTCGAATGTTTTCTTTCCTCGTTGTGGTATTTTTCATTGTTGAGTTTTTGTTTACTGTTAAGTTTGTTTTGTGTATTTACGTTGACTCTTTGTTAAGTTTGTACCGTGAACGTGAGTTTTCGTTTTACGTAAGTAAAATGGAACCCGTGGCAGGTCCCTCCCAGGACATGAAAGAGAATATTTCTCTTTCCCCACCAAGGAAAAGACCGGCATCTCATATGAGTGTTTCCGAAAAATGTATGGTGATGAACTGCTACAAATATACGTACAATACGTGGCCCCAGGACAAGTATTGGACACAAGTTGAATGTGCTAAAAAAGTGGCGGAAATATTGGGAATATCCGAAAGAACCGTCAGAAATATACTAAAAGAACATAATACGACCAACGAATTCGCTTCGCCCAAGAAACCTGGCCCGAAATTGGCAGTAATTGACAAGTTGGACGAGTTTACGTTTGCAGCCATTAGACGGATAGTGCATCAATTTTTCCATCGCAATGAGCCGCCTACTATTCAAAAGGTATTTTTTTAATTGTAATCATGACCATTTATTACTGTTATAATGTAATGCTGTATGATGGCAATATTACCATCTTTTAAAAAGCAGAAAATGTTCTAATTAATGATAACAACCTCCGTAGCCTAGTTGGTAGTGACCCTGCCTACGAAGCCAGAGGCCCCGGGTTTGCATAGGGATTTATTTGTGTTTATCACGAATATTTGTTTCTCAGTCTTGGATGTTTTCTATGTATACAAGCATGTATTTAAAAAAAAAACACAAAGCATGAATACTTACTTGACAATGTACTAAAATTTGTATTATGTTCTTAGGTGTTGCAGGTTGTTAATGATGACCCGGACCTACCAAATTTGTCTGCATTTACCTTGCGACTGGTACTTAAGCACCTAAATTTCAAATATGCAAGTCGGAAACGCCATAGCTGCCTCATTGACCGGGCTGATATAATATTGTGGAGAAAACGATATTTGGTAAAAATAAAACAATATCGCAGAGAGGGAAGACCAATATATTACCAAGATGAGACTTGGGTTAATGAAGGTATATATATTATAATTTACATAATTTGTTTGGGCTCATTAGAATTGTCTTAATAAGTAATTGAAAAAAATTCTGGAAAAATAGTTGCAATAAAACATTGTACAATTGACATTAAAAATATGTTTACACTTTTGATCCTTACTCCTGTAAAAATTTGTAAAAGTGTAACAACTAAATATCTTTGATGTTGCCTGTACCAAAAGTATTCATTAAGTGATTGTAAACATTTATTCATCACTATGTTACGAGATTTACGAGTAATTGTAGTAATATTTATTTTAATCTGATTCTTTCTTGTTAAAGGGCACACGGTAAACAAAGTGTGGCAAGACCCAAAAGTTTTGTCATCTCGACAAGCATTTTTAGAGGGTCTTACAACCGGAGCCGGACTGAAGGCTCCATCAGGAAAAGGAAGGCGGCTCATTATAAGCCACATTGGCAGCGATGAAGGATTTTTAGAAAATGGACTACTATTATTTGAATCGAAGAAAAATACTGATGACTACCATAAAGAAATGAATGCTCAGCATTTCGAAGAGTGGCTGACTGGTATATTGCCAAGGCTTAAGCCCAATTCTGTACTAGTCATAGACAATGCTCCATACCATTCTAGAAAAATGGAAAGTGGCCCTGTAAAGAGGTGGAACAAGGGCCAAATTATTCAATGGCTGCATGAAAGGAATATACCCTGTGACATGTCCATGATAAAAACGGAGTTATGGGCTCTGGTAGAAAGCCAACCCAAGATCAGCAAAATGGCAGTTGATGAATTAGCGGCTGCTCACAATGTAACCATTTTAAGACTCCCCCCATACCATTGTGAACTAAACCCTATTGAATTAGTGTGGGCACAGGTAAAAGGACATGTCGCCAAAAATAATAAAAGTTTTAAAATGGCCGAGGTCAAAACATTATTCCAGGAAGGTTTGGAGCTTGTTACACCAGAACGCTGGAGATCGTGCATAGATCATGTTATTAAAGTAGAGGATGAAATGTGTCAATTAGATCATTTAATTGATGATGTTGTAGAGCCGTTTATTATAAACACAGGTGAAGATGAATTGAGTGGATCGGAACTTGAAGAATAAATAAACTTATTAAAAATATTGTTGTTTTCATTTGACACAATACACTGTTAGGCCACCCTTTTTAGGCCAGCTGTTAAAAAATAGGGATAATTTTCTACCATGGCAAGTCTTTAATTTTATTACAGATTTGGACTTTCATAGACACATAAAAATTACATAAATTATATGATTTGACAGTCTTTAACAGACAGATCAACCTCACTTAATGCCAAGCTGAGCAAGTTATGTACGTAGTGCCTAGTGACGATATCTTTAATAGTAAGTATACTACACCACTAGGGAGATAAAACAGAAAGCCCGAGATCGCGGATGTTTGCGGCCCCAGCTGCAAGCGAGGGCCTCAAATATGCGATCAAGGGCTTTTTCTTTATCTCCCGTGTTGTGTACATCATTTCATGCCTACACGTTTTCGTACGCGTAGCGAGCGTAAAAAGCTACTTTATGGCCAGGTGTGACATAAAATATTTTTCTTTGTATCTTCTACACATAGTATAGAGAAGTCCAGAAAGTTTGTTTGGGCCGCTACTAAAAACATATTTGTTTCATAATGTGTAGGTAGTAGGAGTAGGTATCGCATTATGTAGGCAATTGCAGCATTTCATTAAAGGTATGTATAATAAATTACGTATTTTGATGCAGCAAGTAACTTCCGTATTCCATACATAGACAGGGATTTCAATATATTATTCACCTAGTTAGATAATTGTATTTTTTATTATTAAGAAAGGGTTGGCGACATCTGGTCCCACATATTGAAGTTGACAGATGTCATTGTGACAATGACATTTCTTGGTAGATTTGATGGAATCTAATTACATATTAGAGTTTAAAATAAAAGCCGGACCTGTCCGACATGTTGACGACCTGTTTAGCCTAGTTGGTAGTGACTCTGCCTCCGAAGCTAGAGGTCCCGGGTTCGAATCCCGGCCAGGGCATTTATTTGTGCATTTTTCACGGATATTTGTTCTTGGGTCTTGGATGTTTTCTATGTATTTAAGTATGTATTTATCTATATAAGTATGTATATCGTCGCCTAGTACCCATAGTACAAGCTTTGCTTAGTTTGGGACTAGGTCGATTTGTGTAAGATTGTCCCCCAATATTTATTATTATTTATTATGTAAAAATTTGGCCGGACAGGACCGTGAAAAGCCGGACATTTCGGAATGACTTATATATCCTGAACTATCATCATCATCAGCCTACATGCGCCCCACTGCTGGGCACAGGGCTCTGTGACGAGAGGGGACGGGCATCTCGACATTGACAGTCGCTTGTTTACATTTTTTTAAATCTCTAACTCCAACTCCGACCTAAGAAAGTTTAAAAGATTGAAATAAGACGGTATTGCGATTCGGCTTCGACGGTCGACGTTGCAGTTTTGCACCTTATCCCTTTGCAATACGGTTGGTTGGTGAAAATATGTGTCTTTGACTTGAAGACGCTATGATGTCTACTGTAACTAGTTAAGTTAGCCAAAAAATTATCCACCACTGTTGAACCTTATCACGTTCCCACGTAATGAAATCCCTACTCAGTGTATTCAATTGTGTACCAAAACTGTGTAACCCTGGAGTTCATGTATCCAATAGCATGCATAAATACGTACATTGATACATATAAAACAAACACAAAAAATGTAGTTGTTGTAATGAATTGCTAAAATAAACCCAATAATAAAAAAAATAAAACACAATAAATGTTCACGTGGACTTGAGCAGCAAATTTCGTCCTTTGTACGGGGGGACAGGGAACGTGTTAATGTACAAACAATACTCGTAAAGTCGCAAGTTGTCAGACAAATTTTATGGTTGAATTTACATCTGGGGTTCCGTACCTTCTGTTGTTTGTATAAAGGTCCGGCCAGACCGGTGCTCAAAATACGGTGACGGTATGGAATCGCATTGAAAGAGAGGGAATTAAAAACGTCACGCATGAGGCACGTCACTGCGTTTACGGTGCGTCAGTGCGTTCTAAGCAGCGGTGTGGCCGGACCGTAAACAGATAAGAAAGTATCTTAATTTGGCAGCCATTATTTTTATCGTATACATAGTATTTACAAGGTTGTTGAAATATTGGCGCTGATTCTTTGTTTACAAATAACATTTAAAAAAATCAACCCTCGCGTGAATTTTGGGACACTTATTAATGACGATCAAGCAACGGGTTATCTTACTTCCACCCGTTACTGCGTGTGCCGGATCCGGCCGCTTGAGGTGAGTGTGCTTATCTTATATTAGAGTGATAAAGACATTCAAATTTGGAATTAAAACTTCGCGATACCGCGTCTGCGCCTCACTTACACATTGAGCTGTGAACCGACTAGTCGTGTTCACTTATAAAAAAGCACTTTTCGTGTCCGCCATGTGTATGTCAGTGTACATTGTATAATTGCCATTTTGTACTTCTAATATCTCCAAATGGATATCTTAACGTATAAATATTGGGGCATTACGGTGTCAATTCTAGTTATTGTTCTTGCCCGGACAGGGTAAGTACCTATTATTTTCGTACTTAGAAATGTAGTAATTATGTATGTTTTATTGATTCTGTTCCTCACGACTAACTACAGATGTTATACCGTATTATTTATTACTGTATTGTATAGGAGAAGATACAATATATTTATCATACAGTAGAGCATCGGTAATTCAGATACCCACTCATCCGGCTATCCCTGTAATCCAGACAGCGAGTAGCGGATTACATATACCGCCCGTAGGCTATCCAAATTTTACCTCTACAAGTCGATACCACAAATTTATGTTATTAAAAAAAAAAAAAAACCTTCATATTTGCCGCCCCTAATATCTACCGCCTAAGGGTTCAGCCTATTAAACGTCAGGGTAATACCGGTACCGCCGCACTGCGTACAGCGGGTGTTTTCGTAGGGTAGTCTGGGACACTTGTCTTCGGCTACCCCTTTAAGTACTACTCGCGCAGTCTTTTGTCTGTTGTCTTTTCGACCCCTGTTAACCTTTTAAATGTAATTGGGTTTTTCATGTAAAAATGTATAACATGAAGTAACTCAATAAATTGTATATTACATAATTATACCAAAATAATTTTCTGTCCAAAAGTTCATTTTTTACTGCCCTCAATCCTCCTCTTTAAGAGGTCTTGTCCTCATTAAGAGGGTTCCAATGACCCCAAATACGACGGATTTATCTTGTGTTGTTTAGGAGTTGCCATGGCCACCTTCTGTCTCAGATCAGCTTGGTGGTACTATAATATTGCATTGTCCCCGAACTTACATACCTAAGTATGCCAAATTTCAGCTAAATCAGATACCGGCGAGTGGCTGAAAGTTGGATTATTTATTATTTATTTATTTATTTATAAGTTCACAATCAACATTTACAGCAAATTGCAAATTTTAATGAAGAACCAGGGTTAACTTTTGTTTATCGGTTCTGAGTCTTAGTTGATCAAATCTTGTGTTGTTTAGGAGTTGCCATGGCCACCTTCTGTCTCAGATCATCTTGGTGGTACTATAATATTGCATTGTCCCCGAACTTACATACCTAAGTATGCCAAATTTCAGTTAAATCAGATACCGGCAAGTGGCTGAAAGTTGGATTATTTATTATTATTTATTTATTTATAAGTTCACAATCAACATTTACAGCAAATTGCAAATTTTAATGAAGAACCAGGGTTAACTTTTGTTTATCGGTTCTGAGTCTTAGTTGATCAAATCTTGTGTTGTTTAGGAGTTGCCATGGCCACCTTCTGTCTCAGATCATCTTGGTGGTACTATAATATTGCATTGTCCCCGAACTTACATACCTAAGTATGCCAAATTTCAGTTAAATCAGATACCGGCAAGTGGCTGAAAGTTGGATTATTTATTATTATTTATTTATTTATAAGTTCACAATCAACATTTACAGCAAATTGCAAATTTTAATGAAGAACCAGGGTTAACTTTTGTTTATCGGTTCTGAGTCTTAGTTGATCAAAATTCTCGCGGTTTGTTCTACCCGTTGTACATATAATCGTGTACTCGGCAATGAAATTTGAAACTAGCATTTCAAAACGCCGGAAATTCGCCTAGGTACCTTCTACCGTGACTTTAAGTGAGGTAGGGCACAAGGCATATTGATATTGATTTATGTATAATAATTAATATTACATGTCAATAGTCAATATTTGTAGCAGCCCAACTGGGTACATATAGCTATAATAACACATAACACCATTACTTGTCTGTGGGTATGTAGTATTGTGTTCTTGGTGGTGACTTAAGGTCGCCAGAGCACGCGCCGTCACCAGTGCGCTGTGGTGACAGTGAACCTCTTACGGTCAATATAATTGAATCCACATACCAAAAAAGGGTCGGCAGCGCGCTTGTGATTGTTCTACAGTTGCAAACGTCCATAGGCTACGGTGTCTGCTTAGCATTAGGCAGGCCGTATGCTTATATCGTATGCATCGTCGTAGTAGAAAAAACAAATGCAGAAAGTCTTGACTAAAGCCTGAAGTAAGTTTGAACTCTCATAGGTGCCATTTAAAAAAAAAAGTATTAATATTGACTAAAAGCTCTGTATAGTAAGATTTTACCGAAAATTCGGAGATTATGAGGAACGATGTAGAAATCGAGGTCGGAAATTTTTCTAAAGAAATTTTGTTATAATCTGCGGATTAATAATAATCGTATGGCATTTATTTTTCGAACCGTGAGATCTTCGAGGGGACAGTACGGTTGCCAGTTTTGTTGTACTTCTAGCATCACCCAGGGGTGGGCCACGTATAGGGTAACGGTGGGTACTCCCCACGGAAGTCGTGCAACTTCGAGCCCCCTTGTCAAGTGAGTTAACTTAACTGTTAGAAGTTCTCAAGCCGCCCGAAAGCCTCTAACTTGGCTTATCGACTGCTGTCATAGACAATCATATACAGACAGAACTTATGATTCTACTAAGTACTCGTACAGACACCATCAGAAGATACGCATATAAATAGATCAAAAGTCTATCACGTAGGGAATATTGAGCTTTTGAGCACCTTCAGCCGCGTAGCTGTCTACTTTTATGCTGAGTGTATAAACCATTGTAATAATCAGTGATAGGGACAAAAATCCTTGAAAAATGGCTCTAACTGAAACCAATTCAAAGGCAATTGTTGTAACGTATAAATGCAAATATATTGACAATACTAAACCACTTGACACGCACGCGTCCCTGTCATTATTAAATTAAATTCACCTGTGTCAATAAGAAGGTCATCGCTATATGTATATTATATAAGGTGTTAATTCATTAGGCACCAATACTTTTAAAGCTGTTAGTTCTCGCCTCCAAGAGTAGACAAGTATTAAGCAAACTTAAAGAATTTTTAATTGGGGAAACAACTTTGCAACGTAAAGAGATCATGTTAATGAGATAATAAATAGCCAGTGATATAACTTCTTTGTTTCTCTTATGGAACCTCATAACTGTCACTTAACTGACCACTTATGTAAATGAAATAGTTACTAAAATAAATGTCAAACAAGGAAGTTCCATTGACAGAAAGTGTTAAACACCTTGTCAGTTAAATGCACAGGATGATTACATAATAATCCTACCCAAAAAAAAACAAACATTTGGGCAATATTTTATTATGTTTATTATGTTCAGGAAAATCAAACAAGAATACAAAATAAAACGTGCCTTTTTTTATTTTTATTTAACTGTTTTGTTGTAAAATAAAATCCCTAAAAGTATTAGTAGCTAGTTTTTTAGCACCTATAAATGAATAAAAGCCTCCAAAGCATTCGTCATCTCGTATTTATATGCTTAATTCTCTAACTGCCCTCCATACAAGACAAAATGGCAATGAAAAATGAAGCTATCGTAATAAAAAAAAATGATTTGAAACGATTTCACTCTGCCGCGGTGATTGGCTGGACTACGACCTCCTAAGTAAGGTTCCTTAGATTTAATGCACAACGCTTACACATACATAGATTATGAACTTATTACAAATAGGGATCAAGCTATTTTAGGTACGGAATGGGAGTTAAGACGAGGTGAAGTGAATCGCATAACAGGCCATTTTCGGTGACAGCGACCGATTTATTTTCGCTGTTTTTACATTCAAATGCTTATTAAATAAAAGATTAGATTAAATTCTATTATTTATTTTATGATAAGAAATTACAGAATTAGATCTAGATGATGTATAGTAAATTGATAGATTGATATGAGATAGATTATCTCCCAGCCGGTTGAAGTCATTCGGTAGACTTGTGCAAATGACTTGTACTCATATTTATCGTTATCTATTCATAACTAGAGTATTTTTAGTTTTTGAAGTGCCGACAGGTTTTCCCATCACGATACCCTGCAAAATGGCCCCACGGAATCCAACGTGCCCGTCCTACACTGGCGCGTAATGTCTGCGGCCCTCTAACCTGTGGGCTGCCCGCTGGGACGCACGCGGTAGAATGCTGATAGCGATCCCGCGGCGTCCTCGACAAGGCGGAGCCGGCACTCGTTGGGGTTTTAGACGGTAGTCCAAGGCGTTCTGCTGCGGTTAGTCCGTCATACCCGTCCTGGTCCCCCCAACCGGGTGGGATGCATAAAAGCATTTCCCCAACGTTAAAAAAAAAAGGCATTCCCATCACTCTTTGCTAATCCTTGATGTAGAAATACCTACTTACAGTGGAGCGCGATCGTAAATATTCTCTATGAAGGAAATCATCGATTTAAAGTATTGCTTTCCTCTTTCCACCACCACCACCATATCAGCCCTAGGACGTCCACTGCTGGACATAGGCCTCCCCCAATTTCATGGGGGGTAAATGCCATAATTCCTCTTTCCACAAATGTTTTAATAAAACTAAACACTAACTACAGTGGCTTTACGATCAAAAATAAGTCTTGGCCGTCGACAAGAGTGGTCATCATCGCCACTTAACCTTTTCAGCGCTCTGTCAAATACAAACGCTGTCACTCACACGCCATACCATGAGAATGTCAGACGAAGTTGAACCCTATAGAAATGCATTCGACGTCATGACGGATATATGCGTCGTTGGCGTCAAAAAGGTTAAGGGCGTCAATTAAACACCGTCTTGACCAGACGAAATAGAAGTAAGAATAAGGATAGATTTTCAAATATATGATTTTTGACTAAGTATATGATTGTTTATCTGACAACAGTCGAAATATGATTGCTGAAAAAAATTTTGAGTCTTTGTTTTACCTTTTTTCGTCAGCCTACAAAAATAATAATTCATAATTTATTTCATTATAATTATAATCATGTGTTAAGCACTTATAAAAAGCATGGGTTAATACATTATTAAACCACATAATAAATTTAAAATGATGATATTTTACCTCATCTAAACTGTCAAGAGGAAATATGAATAAAATAAGTGAGAGTCTGCAATTGGCTGTGTAATTCTATTGTGGTTTATAGCATATGTGTTACGCAGTTGGTTTTTCCCTTTATGTATTAAAAAAAACACAAAGTCTGATATTTATCGAGATTTATCAAAAAATCCATTCCCTAGAAGTGTTGCATCTAGTTTTCTTGTGCGCGGAAGGCATAAGCGCGTCTCTTACACGAGGGAGCGTGGTTTGCAGAATAGCATCCCCTTAACCCGATCATGCCCTATCTCCCACTAGTTCACGACTTGAAGATCGCGCAGGTTTGATTCGACGTCGCTCCACTGATAACTATAGGACTTCCGACGGGTCGCCTCCCTACTGGATGGGCCAAAGTCATCAAATATATATATATAATATTAATTATTTCAGCACTGGTGATGTCGATAGTCGCCCTAAACTAATTATAGACCATGATGGAGGAGCAGACGACGCTATGGCTATATTCATGGCTCTTCTTTATGAAAAGTATTTTGATGGGTAAGATAATATTTTTCTTATACTTATAATACCCTGGAATGGACAATCGGCATCAAATAGTGTAAAACCAGTTTTAAAAAGGACGCCCCTCCTAGTAGAAGAAACCGGTGGGTGATATTTCACGATTATAACTATTATAAATTAGTTAGTACCTATTAAAAATACTATTATATATACTCTTGGAACTTGGTTAAAAATGAAGTAAACAAAAAGTAACTTCATATTTTTAAAATTGCTTTCTCGATGTTTGATATAAAATTGATAAATCTTGGATCTTCTACCTGCAAGAGCCCGAACTTGGTAGTTTCGAAAATTATTTTCTGTTTCTTTTTTTTCAATCCTGTAGTCGAAATATAGTAGTTTAATATATATTTGGAATCAGCGCATAAATCCTTTTTATTCGATACCCCACACGATAGGTATCAAAATATAAAAAACAAAATTCCATACAAAAAATGATGAAGTCATACTCATCCCCTGCACCAAAAGTCAAGATGGCTCACCTTAAAATGTTCCTATGGGTTCATAACTTTCATAAGAATCACCTTGCCCTTGATCATCATATTAGACTTTTATGCTTTGTATATGCACAACTAATAAGGCTTATTATATTGTATTGTTGCTAACATTAACACATATTGCTTTGTTTCATCGCCTGAATGGCTTAAATAGTACTTGCACTTTGCAGTAATGATACTCTTTTATTTTCAGGCCAAACGTCATAGCACTAACCACTGCCCACGGCAATGTGGATGAAGATCAGACGTTCATCAATAGTCAAAGGATATTAGACGTAGCCGACAGGCGTGATGTAACTATTACATGTTTTTTAAACATTATCTTAAGCTATACCTACCGTTTAAGATAAGATATAGATCGCCTACAGTGTGAGATTGGAATAGCTGTCATATAAAATTTGATGTAAATACGTGGCATAACTGTAAAAATGCGTTACCTGGATTAACGCACGATTTTTATAATCTAGGATTGAGTTCGTAGAGTGTTAAGAACGGGGTATTATCATGTATATTACGTTTTTTGAGTTCCCGGTATTTAGGCACTGTAGCAATCATCATATTCAAGGATTAACTGACGTGCTGTGAGTTGAGGTTGTGGTCTACCCACTCCTCTTGCAAAGCTTGAACTATGGGAACTAGGCGACGACATATGTACACAATAACAGGTTAAAGCATATACATGTCACATAAGGTCAAAGGCGAACGTATTACTATCAGGGATCTCTCGTTCGTGTTTCCACTTGAACACAAAAAATACGGGTAATAAATGAAACACTCATATAATAAGCCATAAAGATTTAAAGGAACAATGGTGTTTAACATGTTTTTACAAAGAACTATTGATTTTTTTTACAAAGAATCCACCCGCCACGACTTAAACCTAATGAAGGTTGAACCAAATTATTATTATTAATTACCAGATTATTTTAAATCCACTATATCAATTAGGATGAAGTGGTTGTCAATGAAAATCGTATACAAATTCTAGCACCAAGTAAATGATCCTTTAGTTATTCTAACTCCTTAACTCTTCGTCATTCATCAGGTACCCATATACCGAGGCAGTAACTTCTCCCTAGTGCTCTCAGTCGCGTCCGACCACTTTTTCGGCGTCGACGGGTTAGGTGACAACGAATATGAGCCCATAGCGGCCATCGAGGCCAGACCAGAGCACGCAGCAATAGGGATCATTGAGTTGACCAAGATATACCCTGGTAAGTGTAAGACTTGAATTCGCAAGGTGAACACGATTTAAACGTCGTCACTCACGACGGGCCTAAAGCGAGCTACACACGCAGATACGATACAAATATGTATCTAAAATTCCACGACCTTAGTATGAAGTCAATAACACAAACGAATACACATTTATAAGACACGGATACACATTTTTATCGACCTCTGTGTAGTCGACTGTACAAGCTTTAATTAATTTAGGATAAGTACCATTTGTGTCCACAAATATTTGTTTTTAAAATTGTTATTCACTTTATTTATTTTTAAACGTTTATAAAAGTAAAATATAAATATGCAGTAGTCCTGTCCGTGATGACTGATCAAGTTGATTATGAAAGGGCAAGTTTCTGGTGAATAATCTGGCTACCAAGGTATTCCTGTGTAATTGTGTATCTACTCGCCGTTAGAAAGATGAACGCAACCGGAAATGATATGCCTGAGCCTGAGTGACTCCAAGACGGCGGCATGCCCGACAAATGTCGATCATACAGCCCTTCAGGATATATTTCCGGGAGTTGTTCGTCATGACAGCCTTATTATTATTATTATTAAAAAGCGGTCTCGAGGAACAAATTACTGCTTAATACAAAATTAGCTGGGTATGAGATTTTTTTATGTAGTTTGAGACGTTCGTGCCCTTAAAAGAAGCCTGAAGGTAGAGGCGATGTAACAGGGAAAGAAGGGGAGTGAGTGGAGGAATTACGTGCCTGAGCTGGATTGTCTCGCTAGCTCAGTTGACTAGAATGAATGGCCGCGTACCCAAAATGATGCGTATAGTTCGAATCCTGCTCGAAGCCATTTTTTTTAAACTTCCCTTTAATTTGTAATTTAGAGTCTTCTTATATCTCAAGCTCGAAACGCACAGAGCGGGTGCGGCGCGGCGCGGTGCGGGGATGAAGCGGTTTCGCGTTTTTGATACTTCCGAAACTGTTGACTATCGATTACTGCTTCAGATGTCACACACGAGGCCTCTGCTCTACCGAACACCGCCATCCCCAGGACTGCCTCCGCCCCGCAATGGCGCTGCGTCGCGCTCTGTGCTTTTCAAGGTTTAGAATACAACCCGGAAAACGCTAGAAAGACAATTAATTAAATATGATAAATGACCTTGCAGGTGAAATAACGCTAGTTGCTCTGGGAGCTCTCACTAACGTGGCACTGGCGGTGAGCCTAGACCCGACAGTAATTGGCCGTCTTTCTCACCTATACGTAGGCGCAGGAAATGTTTACAGTAAGTATTTTGTCCGCAGTGGCCCTCCGAATCGCTAAACTTAAATGACAGTGGGCGGGGCACATTGCACGTAGAACCGATGGCCCTTGGGGCGGAAAGGTTCTCGAGTTGCGACCACGTACTGGAAGGCGCAGCTCGGTAGGTCACCCACAAGGTGGATTGATGACAGTGATCATCTGGTAAAGGTCGCAGGAGTCTACTGGATGCGGGTGGCGCGGGACCGGTCATTGTGGCAATCTTTAGGATAGGCGTTATGTCCAGCAGTGGACGTCCATCTGGTGATATGATGATGATGATGAAGTATTTTGTACACAACGACAATAACAAACAAGCTTACGACCTGCCTGATGGTAAGCAGACACCGAATCCTATGGACGCTTTTGACTCCAGAAGAATCACAAGTGCGTTGCCGACTCTTTTGTCAGTTGAGGGTTCGTTGTGTTGACAGCTAACATGTGCGGGTCCCTCACTATTAACAAAGTGCATCCTCGGGTACTCTTACGACCTTGCTAACCACCGGCAACACGACACCACATAGACCCATAATGTGTGTGGTGTGCTGGTGTGTGTGTGGTGTGCTGGTGTGTGTGTGGTGTGCTGGTGTGTGTGTGGTGTGCGGGTGTGTGTGTGGTATTGGTTGACCGTTCAACCAATTTGATTTCCGGGCAACTTTGTACCTTGTCACAGTGAAAATTAGTATGAAAGCTGCTAGAAATCTCATATTATTGTCACTGTGACTGGTACGAAGTGGCCCAGATATCATAATGGTTGACTGTACATATATAGGTAGAGCAAGAAGTGGTGTTATTATGGCTGCACGGCAGTCTCCTGTTTGGCTTCCCTATTAAGGCCGAGCCACACCGAATGCGTGCTTGTAGTCTACAGGCAAAAAAGTCGTCTCCTTCACGATTTTCGTGGACATCTCTTCCCTATACCTGCAACTGGCATGGATATTATGTTCCTCGTTGTGTCCAGAACATGTATCTACCGGTTTTAGTAAATGGGGGCGGGGACACACATACCTGTGACGTCATAGTAAAGATGGCGACTGACCGTCGTCGTTTTTTGTCTAAATCTCGGGTTCTGTTTTAGCAATCGATTCGTGTGAGGCGTCATTTGAAAAGTCATCTTCAGCCATAATAACATTACAAGGCAAACTGCATATTTTTTTTTATTTTGGAGTATCTTAGAAAAGACGCTTAAATTGAATGGCACTGTGCTCCTCGCTCTGCTCATCGTTCTGACCTTCGCACTACCGTCACTGCCCACACGCTGCTCTACACGCACAATTAATCGCGACGTTCGGCACTGGGTCCTTTGATTCGCGCCCAAAACCAACAAAACAGGGAGCGGTGGGCATGACGAGAAATGTTGCCACACTACGTCTCTGCCTCCTTTCCTCCCTGCTTCCCCCCATGCCATGCCTCGAAAGGTGTGTGGCGGGGGGAACATCAGAGAGTGTTAGAGAAAAGTATGAATGGTAATTAATAAGTAATCGTTAAGGCAGGAATCGTTGTAACGCTATGACAGTATATTACAAAATTTTATGATTCAATAAATTATTCTTATAATACTACATGTTCTCTAGTTATATGATTCTTGTTTCTGGCGGTGAGTAAGGTCGTCAGAGATGGCCATAGGCTACGGTGTCTGCTTACTATCAGTAAATGCCATGAACGCCACGCTTGGCATGCGAATTGGCGATCGCAGGGTCTCCACCGCACTCCAGGGTTGCTGCTGCCCTTCCCCTAGTGGTCTTGGTCGTACTTTTAGGACATACGTATGGGTCCACCACCAACCAACATAAATTACTACAACTCTTCTAATTATTGTCTTCCTTTAATTTGCAAGATAAATAGATATAGAAACATGGTTTTAAAATATTAAGTTGTAGTTTTACACCAGACTGGATCTTGTGAAAAATATTATTTTTACAGGTGCTCTTGCACCGGAAGCAGAGTATAACGCAGATCAAGACGTGGAAGCATATTATGCAGTAATGCAAAACGTAAACCCAGAAAAAGTAACGATTGTACCTTTCTCACAAGCTAAACCTAATGTGACTCGGGTAAGCTATGTTTATTATTTACTCTACATATAAAATAACATGTCACAAGGACGTTCGTGGCCCAGCGGCGCCCGCGCACCGCGGGCAGTATGCGAGTTTAAGCAACGTCGGTCGTTTTTAACTCTTTTTTAGGGTTCCGTAGCCACAATGGCGAAAACGGAACCCTTATAGATTCGTCATGTCTGTCCGTCCGTCCGTCCGTATGTGACAGCCGATTTACTCGGAGACTATTAGCACTACAATTATCACAGAACAAATAAATACTATAGAATTGGTAATGGGCGGGGCACGCGTAGCCGCGTGTATGATCGGATTTACATGCACCTGTCAAACGCAGTCAAAAGGCAGTTCAGTTGTCAACGGACTGCGAATGAGGAATTATACCCTTTTAAAAATATAAAAATGCCTTGTTGTGCAATTTTGTCGTACCGACAACGAAGCTACAACCTAGAGGATCAGCCGGGAGTGATTTCTTTTCACTGATAAGCACTAAAATAATTGTTTTTTGGAAAACATTGCGATGGATTATGACATTCGCCATTACTCCGTTAATATGAGAGAATCGGTATGGATGCTTGACATTGCTACAATACCTACATATCGTACTGTAATAGAAAAAGAAACGTATTTATTGCAAATCAAAATTACACCACATTACTATACATTCATTCTGTTTCATTATTGGTACGTTCAAATTCAATACATTTTAACTAATCACATTAAGCTTTGTAGACTCAACTTAAAACCAAGTTTTAAATGTACGTGCATGTATTTAATAAATGTGAAACAGGCAAGTTCGTAAATGATCATTAGCGATAATAAAATCCCATCAAAAACATAAATGTGAAAGTGGCAGCCAAGTTCAATATGCGATGCGTGGTTGTCGTCTTCACCGACAAAATAATTGAGAGCTCAAAATGCATTAAGCCGCAATAAATTAGTTTTACTGTAAAAAATCTAGTGCCAGACTTGGAAAATTTTCAGATAATCTGCGAACTTGGCACCCATTTAGATTTCAATTCTTTTGTCGGTGAAGACGACAACCACGCATCGCATATTGAACTTGGTTGCCATTTTCACATTTATGTTTTTGATGGGATATCATTACTTTTTGTCAAACTTCCCCAAATGGTGCTTTTCAAGAGCGAATGCACGAGTTACTATACAAAATACCCAAATCGCTATAGGTGTACCTAAATTATTAGAAGAGGTCCCTCGATTTATCCAGGACCCTTTAATCAAATTCGGACCTTATACAAATGGGCAATGGGACCACTCCTAAAGTATACCGATTCAAACATAACAAGAATTTTCCAAATCGGTTAATAAATGACGGAGTGCTGAGGTAACAAACATAAATAATAATAATAATAAGACAGGAGAGGAGATCGAGCCCATGACAGAACAAGAGACGTATAAATACTTAGGCTTTCACCAGTCCAGACAAATACAGTTAAAACAGACTAAAGATGAACTTACCCGTAAATTTAGACATAGGCTCAACGTCATTCTCAGATCGCATCTTAATTCGCGCAATACCATCAAAGCCATTAACACCTTTGCAATACCCATTCTGACGTATTCGTTTGGTATAATAAACTGGTCGCAGTCAGACTTAAAGAGTCTTCAACGCATTATAAACACGAATCTAACAAAACACAGAAAGCACCACCCAAAATCCTGTACACAAAGACTTACTTTGCCGCGACAAGAAGGAGGGAGAGGTTTAATAGACGTACAAAACTTACACAACAAACAAATAACCACGCTCAGGCACTACTTCCAGGTAAAATCCGAAGATTCATCACTACACAAATACGCTGTTGAACTGGATAACCGCTACACTCCACTTAACGTAAAAGATAAAACTACGCAGCCCAATGAACGAATTGTAAGCACGCAACAAAAAATAACTGAATGGACACAGAAATCGTTGCATGGAAGACACCGCGCCGACCTTAGCCAGTCGTTTGTTGACAAAGAGTTATCAAACGCATGGCTTAAGCGAGGAGATCTCTTCCCGGAGACGGAAGCTTTTATGTTAGCAGTACAGGATCAGGTCATCGCAACCCGAAACTACAGAAAACATATTACTAAAGACTTAGACCGACCGACTGACTCATGTAGACATTGCAATAGTGCACCAGAGACCATCCAACATATAACCGGAGCTTGTAAAACCATCGTACAAACTGACTATAAGCACCGCCATGATCAGGTTGCCTCTGTTATCCATCAGTACTTAGCACACAAACACAAGTTCACCCCCAAACTATTGCCTTATTACAAATACGCCCCATCTGTAGTTCATGAAAATAACCAACACAAACTTTACTGGGACCGGACAATTATAACTGACAGAATCATACATTTCAACAGGCCCGACATCACATTTTTTGATAAAACCACAGAAACCATTTACATCATTGATATAGCTATTCCAAATACGCACAATATCCAATCTACAGTAACTGAAAAATTTTCGAAATACAAAGATCTAGCCATCGAACTTAGACGCCAATGGAAAGCCAAGACAGTACACATAGTTCCCATAGTCATATCCACAACAGGAGTAGTCCCTAAAACACTATGCAGCAGTCTACAAACACTGCAAATTCCAGCTTACATGATAGAAACCCTACAAAAAGCTACAATCTTGAATACCTGCCGTTTAACTAGGAAATTCTTATCGTCATCTACTATATCTGCAAACACTACATATACACAGTAAGTACATATTGAACCATGAATGTTTCATTACGCTTGGCTCCGGCCCGCATAATGAACATATTACCCTTGTAAAAAGGAGAAAAATTAAAGAAACACACATAATAATAATAAAACTAATAAAAAATCACTGTTTATCTGATTTGTTTGTGTACCAAGCTGTATGCCAAATTTCACCCTTCTAGGTCACCTGGAAATAAGTTAGGTTTTTGAGTCAGTCAGTCAGTCAGTCAGTAAAGTGGTAAAAAACCGGCCAAGTGCGAGTCGGATACGCGCACGAAGGGTTCCGTACCAGAAAAAAGGCTAATAGCTGGTGCCATTATTTTAAGTATTTGTTATTATTGTGGCAATAAAAATACAACATCTGTAAAAAAAATACCTCTTTGCTATTACGGTTCATGAGATACAGCAAAAAACGCCAACAACTACTCTGTTGTATGGGAGCCCCCCTTTATTTTTTATTATTATTATTTTGATTTTACTATTTGTTGTTATAGCGGCAACAGAAATACACAATCTGTGAAAATTTCAACTGTCTAGCTATTACGGTTCTTGAGATACAGCCTGGTGACAGACGGATGGACGGACGGACTGCGAAGTCTTAGTAATAGGGTCCCGTTTTTACCCTTTGGGTATGGAACCCTAAAAATGCCGTTTTTTGGACTTTTATCTCTCAATAACAGTTTCACCTATATTTATGAAATTAGGGGTCCTAGTTGTTCTAAAGGACCTTAATACATGTACCAAATTTCATTTTTTATGTTAAGTACATTGGGAGTTATTGGGGTTCAAATGTGGCTCCAAACGGTTCGTGTAAAATACCACACGGCCGCTGTCCGCCAGTTCCTAGTGTGAACTTGGCTGGACATGCTGCAGCGTGTCTAGATAAGCTTGAACTAACTGGAAATCACGTGCTTTCAAAGCTCCTTAGATTACAGCACCTGTCATGCATAACTTTCTTTTTGCTTAAATTGCTTAAAAGGATTTGTTATGTTATTTGTTACTCAATAGTGCTAATTTTAAAGTTTCCTCTTTTTCATTTTCTGCTTCTCGATTGATCTTAACCTAAAGTGAATAGCTTCCTTAAATTATCATACCTTAACTTCGAGACACTTATTCGAATATTTAACTAGATCGTTGCCAACGACATACCTACTCTGCATTATACTCAAACTCAAAAATTAAAGTTGATGAATAAAAACATGCAGTTACATTTTAAAATAGGTAGCCAATAACATAACAAGTCATTAATTCATTAAAAGCACTGGAAAACGTTATGCATGACGGAAACTGCGATCTTACAATGTCAAAATTCGTTAAAAATTACGAAAACCTATTGGACGCGCTTTCCGTTTTAGACAAGTTCTACTCAACGTATTTATATCGATAAATAACGATTATACCCTCACCCCTATTTCTTTCCAAATTCTAACTCTCACTTCCAAATAGGTGTGCCACCACAGACTTTCATAGTAACATAAGACCTTTGGCTTCGAACGCAATCAAATGTCAAGAGTATTTGACCGCGATCTCCATTTTGCAAACAAGGATTCCATACCAATTTCTGTCCAAAGTGCATCTCGCTCACACACGCTTGGCTATGTAATAATGCAAGAGGCAAAGCATATATCAATACTAATAGAATATAGTTTGTATGCCTTAAATGCCTTCCGATTTTTAGCCCCTATTTTGACAAAACAAAGACTTACCTGTCATTTTTTAGCCATTGGAATTAAGGCCCTAAATTGATCTAGTTTGAGGTCATTTTCTTTCTAAAAATGACAACCGTTAAAATCGTAATGGAATTATAAGCGTTATCCATTCAAAAGCGTTTTGCGTTAGTGTTGGCGTGTATGTATTTAGTTATGATTTAGTTAGAACGGCTACGGTGGTTCTCTAAGTAGATAGCTGTCACGCCGCTTCCATCTTTTTATATATTCCGTGACAATTATGAAAATTGGTAGGAAGGTGAATTCTATGAACCGCTATAGAAATATGATGTTAAATTACGAAAAAAATATTAAACCGGGGGGAGCACCCCGTACATGTAAAGGGGGTCAAAAATTGTTTTTCACTGCGCATTGGCCCGTATCTGTGAAAATAGGCCTTCAAAAATAACGTAGAGGTTTCTAAAAAACTTCCATTTAAGTCAACCGTTGGTGAGATAGTAGCTGTCAAAGACGTAAAATGTGTCCCCCTTAATTTCCAAACTATGAAGTTTAAACTTCTGAAAATAATCAAGATGATGTACATTAATAAATACTTTCAACGATTTCTAATTTAAACAAGATGGGTCTAACGGTTTTTGAGTTATTGCTGAAAAACTGTCTTGCCCAAACAAAGTGCGAGCCCTTCTTTGTGCGTGATCCGACACGCACTTCGCCGGTTCTCTTTATGATTGACTGACCAGCGAATGGCCTTACTCTCACCTAATGGAAAGCGATGACGAGGCCTAAGATGTTGCTCACCGGTTCAGTAATAGCCAATTCACTCTGGTCTTGAAGAGACCCAGATTGTTTGTATCAGGCCATACAGACGGCGACAGCAAATTCCTGTCCTTAGCTTATTTAGCACATCGCTTCGTGCGAATAAATTATAGACTGACAAAGTAAGGATGTAACCGCTCACCACGTCTGGACGTCCGGTGATGGAACGGAAAAGGCGGAACTAAGTCATGTAATTCCTGTGTGGGAACTAAACTTTTGGGTGGGAGACCGCTTTGATTGGTTACTAACTGAGCGCTGCTGAACTTTGGAAAGCACGGTAAGCCGTTGATCTCAGCTGCTGTCTATGACAGCATTCATTAAGCCTTGCTAGAGGCCTTCGGGTGGCTAGAGAACTTCTAACAGGCAAGCTGCACACACGCTTGACAAACCTAATCTCAATAAAGTATAGTTTTTCCCTAAGGTCGGATGGTAGTCGCTTCCGTAAAAACTAATGCCTACGAAAATTCTTGGGGTTAGGTAGCGGACCCCGGGCATCCTCCAGGATACAACTGTACTGGGATACCGCTCAGTTCGAAGCGTATTGAAGCGCCCTCTTGAAAGGGTATCCAAGGAAGACCAGCGTCAAGGGTACCTGGACATAAAGCTGAGTGAAGGCTATTTCCAGTACGCTTTTAAATACTCCCATACCCTCTTACCCTCTTTACAAGCTTTTATTTAACTTGCACTCCTCGTATGTAAATATGAAAATAGGTATGTAAGTTGTCATCAACATTTGCAATCCTTTTTTTAGCCATTTGCCGCTATCCGATCGAGCTGAAATTTGGCAAACTTATGTAGTTAAGTTCGGTAACAATACAATATTATGGTACCACCAAGCTGATCTAATGATGGAGAAAGAAGGTGGCCATACCAGCACCACCATGTCAGCCCAAGAACGTCCACTGCTGGACATAGGCCATAATCGCCACGCTTGGCAGTATATATCCACCGCACTCCAGGGATGCTGCTGCCCATCCCGCGGTGGTATTGGTCGTAGTTTTAGGATATACCCGGGTCCATATTAACATAGCAACTGCTAAACTACACAAGATATAAGGTGGACAAGGATCCCTCGCCAAGGATCTCCACAATGCCAGATTTGTGTTACCCTCACCCAACGGTTACCCGCATTTTATATCAGATCGTCGGTCCACCTTGTTGGAAGCGTTCTCACGTTGCGTCTTTCAGTGTGTGGTCGCCACTCGAGTACAAAATAAGAACAAAATATGTTGGTGTTGTTGGAAGAACGTATTATCGATCTCACATGATGTTTTGTTTCAGGAATGGCGTCAACAAGAACTAGGAGACATTGCGACTAAAATTATGGAAGCCCAAAATGCCTTCGAAAGAGTTTCTATTGAAAAATCCGTTAACTGGTCACTGTTGGACCCCACTGTTATGGGTGCTGTACTAAACGACACGATCATTGGAGAAATCGCGTATTCCCAGAATAGTATAATACTATGCGGTTAGTTGACAGCATTTTACTATAACTATTCGAAGTATATTCATAGTTCTGAACAAGATAGATTTTCTCTTCGTAGGTAACTACCTACGAAGAGAAAATCAAAACACTGACATGTGTTTATTATAAATAATAATAATAATGTTTTTTTTATTCATGACAAACACAATACAATTTACAAACAACCACATTACATTATCACATTTTGCCACGAAATGGTCTCAGCGTAATGCTGGCAGAGCCAGCGCTGGCCTTCCGCTGTGACCATTTGGTGAAATAGCCTAAATAGATGTTTTTTTTTAACTGTTAACTACTCCTCAATGTTTTCCTAATACATTGCGAGTGATCCCAACTAATCGCAGTGCATTGCGCGTTTCGACCGTGTAATGAACAGATAAAACGCTTTCCGCGCCGCATTTGACAACATCTCAAATTTCCAAGTAGTTTGAAATCTTACCTCATTTTGTTAATTTGTTAACAAGAATCCCAACATATTTTTTATGTATATTTATAGCCATTAGTTTTCATGATATTCACGAAAATGGAAATCGGAAAAAGCCCGCTTAAAAAAATACAATGTTGTCAATTCGCACAGTCATGGCCAAGCTGTTACAGTTCGTATTTAATTCATGGCGTTGCTAGCAGTGAAGTGCTTTTTCGTGGATTCATCGATCTAAAGCTATAAGTTGTATCTACTCGTATTAATATAATTGCTTTACATTTTCAGGGGATCAAAGAGGCATCAACACGAACGATTTCACTACAGTGGAGGAAGCGAATGTGAAAGTCATCAATTCGATTCTTGTCGAAGAATACAAGAATTTACTTTATAGCATTTTTTCTGCGGAACTTAATTAACATATATATGTACATAAAATATTTTGAACACTTTACGTTTTTCAATACTTCTTATTATCTTCACCACCATCTTGTTTCAATTTGGGTCTTTCAGAATGGCCATGTCACTAGATGGCAGCACTGTGACGAAATGTCTAGGTGGGGATTTGCCACCAATCAAATCAATAATATAATAATTAATTACTTGATTTCGGATAAAAAAAATGGTAATATATTGCTTTACCAAAAAAACCGGCGTAAGGGTACACAATTACAGTTGCCACAATTAATTTGGGAGTGTGCAAAGTGGGCAACTGGTGACTAATTATTAATAAATTCGAAGTTATTTTAACCTTTAGTCCGCAGGAAGCTCTTTTCGCCACACAAACGTAGATTCGCTCTCATTTTAAAATGCTATGCTAGAATAACATGAAACTTTGTATACGTAATGGGATCCAGCATATCTAGGCTGGGAATTATTTACTGTTGCTTGAAATAATTATGGAGAAAACTACAGCGATTATTAAGGTTTTCATACAATACAAAAAAAACCTCAAAAACTCCCTGTATTTTTTTCTATTTCAATTTCTAGCAACAGAAACTAATTTACGGTCTAGATATGGCGAATCCCATTTTGTCCACAAAGTTTCATGTTATTTCAGCACGCGGTTTTAAAATGAGACTACGACGAAACTACGTTTGTATGGAGAATCGAGTTTGGTCCCAGCGTGCGGGGGACCCTTAAGGTCTGGCCACAGCGCTGCCTAATTCGCACTGAAGCACCGCAAACGCAGTGACGTGACTCATGCGTGACGTTTTTAACTCATAAGTTTCTGCCTCTTGTTCTCTGCGATTCCGTACCGTCACCGTATTTTGAGCACAGGTGTGGCCGGAACCTTATGTCAGCAGAGGCGATTCAGTGATCACATACGTGTCAATAGAATTTCAATCTTAGTTCTCCGATTTAAGTTTCAAATTAGTATGCATTTTCGTAAAAAGTGACTTGTCTTGAAATGAATCAGCAAGACCTATTTTGTACTTACATTTTTTTTAAAGTTTTCTAGATTGCTGGTGCCTGGTTGCTGATTAATGTTATTTGATTCAATGCTGTATCAAATTAATCCGTTCAAAAAGCGACGTTATTTTCCAGGCAAGAAGGTTCAAATTGTAATAATTGCATGGCCATCATTTCTATTGCACCTATTAATGTTAATTACGCAGTCGGTGGAAGTCTTTGGGGGAGGCCTATGTCCAGCAGTGGACGTCATTCGGCTGAATGTTGATGATGACGATGATGATGAACGCAGTCGGTGTGAAAGCCACGTTATGACAACTTTATTACACTGTTTTTCCTAATGTGTCTCAATAACACTTAATAAATTGTGCAAATAACATACTTACATACATAAACTCACGCCTATATTTGCCAAAGGGGTAGGCAGAGCACACCAAAATTAATTTGTAGTTGCACTTTTAGCTATTAATAAGTTTATAAATGGTGAAAATGTGATATTGCAGTGACAGGTTGCTAGCCCATCGCCCACAACTCACTTCAACCCGGTTCCCATAGTCGACTGTTACGACACCCGAGGGAAGAAAGGGGGTGGCGCTATTCTAACCCGGTACCACATGGTGCAAATACACCCAATAATGCACACATAAATAGTATTCCATGTTTCAGATAACGAAAAAGCCCTATACAGACGAGCGAAGGCCCACGTAGGGGCCTGGAACCCCGACCTCGCCGAAGAAGACTTCCTACGACTGAAGACCCTCAATCCCACCATGGGCCCAGCGGTGGACAAAGAGCTAGCCCACATAAAGAAACTGCAGAAGGATAAGCAGAGTAAAGACAAAGACGCGTTGAAAAAGATGTTCGGGACGGACAATGGGACGTAGCAATGATTATGTAATTTAAGTATTCTAATGCCGTATTTACAACAGTCTATTATCGCACATGAGTTTGTTAAAATGGCTCATGGGCAACTTTGTATGGAGTCTGATCCTAAAACCAATAAAGCTGAGAGTAAGGTCATGTGATACGTCTTTAAATCTACTTCATTTCGTTCGATGGGCACCAAGTTGGATTCCATTGCAGAACGGAGATATTCATATTTTAGTCTGAGTGAATACGAGCTAAAAGTATATTTCCACTTCTCATGCTCTAAAAGCTCCTTTACGCTCTGCATAGGCGACATAAAGTAGCTTTTTATGCTCTAGAGCATAAAGCAAAACACGTACTCTGCGCCGCCGCCCGAGGTCGACGAGTAAGTATAAATTTGATGACATAACTTTAATCATGTTAATTATTTGTTTAATATTCTCGTAATCGAAGTGAAAAGCAGAGTGTATAACTCGTGTAAAAAACCCGTTTAATTCTCTATATCGAGCCTGCGGCTTGGATCCATAAATTGTCTTGAATAGAATGGCTTGTTTTATGAACTTGTTGTACAATCTACTATTTAAGACCAACTCTCAGCTTTGTTGGTTGCAGGTAGGGTTGCCAGGTGGAAAAATACAAAAGCCGGACTCGGCACTTAACTAAGCCGGACATTTTACCCTAAACGCCGGACGGACCTCACCGCACCGCCTTGTCAACCGCTGCACTAGTCACACAACACACGCACGGCACGGCACGGCACGGCACAGTCTTACTTGCGCTTAGCGCTCAAGTTTTAACTCGCGCGGGTTACGCGGCCGATAGACAAAATGCCTAACAAAAGCCGGACAGGCCGGACGAGCGAATATTTGGCCGGACACGGCCCTAAAAAGCCAAACATGTCCGGCTAAAGCCGGACACTTGGCAACCCTATTTGCAGGACCATTTTGACGCATAGTCCTTTATATTAACGTGAATAACGTGAGACGTATTAACACTTAAAAACACACAATAGTGACTTTACAAGTCAAGTTTCATGTGGACCAATGAATATGATTGGTGGATACAAACACGCCCACAACGTAGCATGGCATATGTCTTGTGAAAACGCACCCTAATGCTGGTGTTGCGACGCGCTCATTAGTCATTACATATCCGTTTTATATGTTTAGCTATAAGTTTTAATAGGTGCTAATTCCTTGTTGATGCCCCACTGCCGGCCTAGTCAGTCTGCACGCATTCGTTAACAGAACCAGGCGTTGCCGGGTCAACCAAATATAAATAAGCACCCGTAATTCTATTATTGTTGTCTGTGTCAGTACTAATTAACCGTGTTCTTGTTCATTAAATACTGTGTTAAAACTCCTTGCGTTACCTTTTTTTATCAAGACGACACCCTGCCATCCTCAGTTGCTTTAGGGTCTGTAGTTTTTTCATTAGCTTTCATTGAAAAAAACTTCTCTTTTCAGAAGGCCGCAAACGCAAACTGACGCTGATCGCGTACCCTAATACCTAGCCACCCTATATATAGAGGTATTATCACAAATGCCTTCGTGACATTATGTCCATCTCCTGGTCATACCTCGGAAAGTTTCAGAAATACGCAAGTTCTTCATCAATGTCAATGACATTGATGCTAACCTAAGCCCTGCTTCGTAACGGATTTGCCAATTTCATTCTCTTTTTTCTTCATTATTTTACTATAACTTACCATAGAAATTTCCCAGAGTCACAAAAGTAATAAAAGAAGAAACTGACTGACTGACTGACTGACTGACATATCAACGCACAGCCCAAACCGCTGGTCCTAGAAATACCAAATTTGGCATGTAGGTTCCTTATAAGGTCTAGGGGTGCACTAAGAAAGGATTTTTCAAAATTCAACCCCTAAGGGGGTGAAATGGGGGTCCAAAGTTTGTATGGGGAAACAAGATTAGTTGGACTATTTTATTCGAAACTTCACAGGAGTATTTCTAACGATAAATGAGTAAACACGTGTTTTAGTTTTTTTGAAAAATCAACCCCTAAAAAGGGGAAAATTGGTGACAAATTCTGAAAATCGACATGGGTGTTGTTTTTTAGGTTTATCGGGTCGCTAATAACGAACACAACAATGAATCTTAAATCCTACGTGGAGGACGTGAAATACCATCCCCCCTGTTGGGGTGCGAGGGGGATGAAATGTCTAAATATTAATATGGGTGTCGTTTTTATGGTTTTTTGGGACGTTAATTACGAAAATGGCATCAATTTTGAAGTTTAATATTGTGGCCATGATAACTTTTGAAAGTTTGTGCCAAATTGCAAGAAATAACTGACTGACTGAGTGAGTGACATATCAACGCACAGCCCAAACTGCTGGTTCTAGAGATTCAGAATTGAGTATGTAGGTTCCATATAAGGTTTAGGTGCATTAAGAAAGGATTTTTCAAAATTCAACCCCTGGGGGCGGGGATGAAATGGGGGTCCGAAGTTTGTATGGGGAATCAAGATTAGTTGGACTATTTTATTCGAAACTTCACAGGAGTATTTCTAACGATAAATGAGTAAATATTTGTTTCAGGTTTTTTGAGAAATCAACCCCTAACAGGGGGAAAAGTGGTGACAATTCTGAAAATCGATATGGGTATTGTTTCTATGGTTTATCGGGTCGCTGATTACGAAAACAAAAATGATTTTAAAATCCCACGTAGAGGACGTAAAATACCATCCCCTCTGTTGGGGTGCGAGGGGGTTGGAATGTCTAAATATTAATATAGGTGTCGTTTTTATGGTTTTTTGGGTCGTTAATTTCGAAAATGGCATTGAATTTGAAAGTTAATACTGCAGACATGAAAACTTTTAAGATTTTGTGCGAAATTGCAAGTAGAAACTGACTGACTGAGTGAGTGACATCAACGCACAGCCCAAACTGCTGATTCGAGAGATATCAAATTTGGCATGTAGGTTCCTTATAAGGTCTAAAGGCGCATGAAGTGCCGTGAATTCCCTATGAATATACGACCTTTCTTGAATCAGTGTATTGTACGTGGTTTTATTAATCAGTGCCGTCCGATACGATTTCGACAAAAATCGATATTTAGGCGTCCGAGAGGACTCTTAATACGACTCCTAGGTAAATATTGGAGAAACTGGCGGCCATATTGCTTTTCTTCATTTTCGTCCCGATTTCGTTCAAAATAGAAATCTGAGCGTCCGAGATGTCTCTTAATACGAATCCGAGGCAAAATATGGAAAAAGTCGCAGCCATATTGATTTTCTTCATTTTCTTCCCAATTTCGTTCAAAATCGATATCTGAGCGTCCGAGAGGTCCCCGAATACGAAACCGAGGTAAAATTTGGAAAAAGTGGCGGCCATATTGATTTTCTTCAATTCCGTCTCGATTTCGTTCAAAATCGATATCTGAGCGTCCGAGAGAATTCTTAATACGAATCCGAGGTAAAATTTGGATAAACTGGCGGCCATATTGCTTTTCGTCATTTTCGTCCCGATTTCGTTCAAAATCGATATCTGAGCGTTCAAGAGGTCCCCCTAATACGACACCGAGGTAAAATTTGAAAAAAAGTGGCGGCCATATTGACTTTCTTCATTTCCGTCCCGATTTCGTTTAAAATAGAAATCTGAGCGTCCGATATGTCTCTTAATACGAATCCGAGATAAAATTTGGAAAAAGTCGCAGCCATATTGATTTTCTTCACCTTCTTCCCAATTTCGTTCAAAATCGATATCTGAGCGTCCGAGAGGTCCCCAAATACGAATCCGAGGTAAAATTTGGAAAAAGTGGCGGCCATATTGATTTTCTTCAATGCCGTCTCGATTTCGTTCAAAATCGATATCTGAGCATCCGAGAGAATTCTTAATACGAATCCGAGGTAAAATTTGGAAAAAGTGGCGGCCACGTAGATTTTCTTTTTTCCGCCCCGATTTCGTTCAAAATCGATATCTGAGCTTCCGAGAGGTCTCTTAATACGAATCCGAGGTAAAATTAGGCACTCTATACATGCCAGGGATTGTTAAAAAAGGATTGACTTTTAAAAGCGACAGAGCGGTTTCTATATTTTTTTCCATTTAAATCAACCTTTAGATTAGTATTACATACTTGCAACCCGGCCCATACAAATAATTAACAAATATTTATTCTAAAATTAGGCACTCCATACATGCCAGGGATTGTAAAAAAAGGATTGGCTTTTAAAAACGACATAGAGGTTTCTATATTTTTTCCATTTAAATAAACCTTTAGATTAGTTATACATACTAGCACCCCGGCCCATACAAATAATTAACAAATATTTATTCTATCATCAATAGTTTTGTTAGCGCACGCGATGTAAAGAATATTTTAGTTACTTTTTTTTACAACACTACGAGTACATTATTGGAGTTTTAGTAAGAATCCTTATTTTTTGAAAATATAATATAGCCCATGTCAATGTCACCCAAGAATAGTGTAGCTATTCAATGCAAACTTACAATCAAATCTTTCCTTTTTATAATATTAGTATAGATTAGCTGTCTAAGTCGTAAAAATTGTGTCCCCTCACTGTATATAATTTCCAAACTTTGAAGTTTAAGATTCTGAAAAACATTGAGATGGTGCATATTAAGTAAATAAGTAAATACTTTCAGCGACTTTTGGTTTCAACAAGAGATGTTTACCATTTTTTGAGATATTGTTGAAAAACAGTCTTGCCCAAACAAAAGGACTCAAGTGCCGTGAGTTTCCTAGAGTGGTTTAAATGTGGACTAGCAGGTGTTGGCACGGAACCCTTCTTTGTGCGTAATCCGACACTTGGCCGGTTTTAATTTAATATTATGGACATGACAATTTTTGATAATTTGTGCCAAATTGCAATTCTATCGGTCCAGTAGTTTTAAAGCAAATCGGTTGTAACAGACGGACTGACGGACAGCCACACGTGAATAAGGGTCTCTTTTTGCTTTTGAGGTACGGAACGAGCCCCGCGTATCCTAATAGAGTTTTGGGTATGATTTAATAGCTTTAGAGGGGTTAGTCAGGACTAACTATGATTCATTAACAGATGAACAAAAGTCAGTATAAGTACGAGCAAATAGTAAGGAGTGCGAAAGGAAGTGAGTCCAAATTTTCTTTTTGGATGCTCAAACGGAAACTGGCATAATCTACCAATTTAAGAGTCCGTATCGGCCCGGAAAAAGTTCGATTCTAGGTATTATTACCCGTCTCCTAGAGCGCCAGCGCAGGTGTTTTAGTGGGGGTCGAGCGAGGCGGCTAGGTCGGCGTAGAGTAGTGTTGATACTTTAACCGTTTTATCAGACTTTTTCCTTTCTTAATATTTGTATGTTTATGTTGTTATTTAAATAAAATGTCAGTTAACTTAGAACTGTATCGTTCATTATAATGTATTTATGTAATTACTACAAATTCAGAATTCATTTAAGGCGAAGGGTAGGGCAAGGCCTTCTCGATACAAACGTTGTGCAAGTTCTATTCGTTAGTTTCGGCAGTACATCATTTTATTTTATTTTTTGCTTGTACATATTGGATATACGCAGAACCTGATGTTGAAACTTTGCTTTATTTCAAAAACAATATAATAATAATAATAATAAAAAAAAACCCGCTGACAACATCAACACGTCATTTTTTCATATTTATTTAGAAAATTCGTTTTTTATGTTTTCTACGCCTGAATTGCACTTTTACACCGTTATATATGTACGTTATTGTCTCCCATCATGTGTTTTTTACCCAAAATACGGCACGGACTTTACTATGGAGCCAACTTGGATTTTACATGGGAATTGACAAGCTGTCAAAGTTACATATCGGCGAGAACTAAATAACGAATGATACAAAATAAATAATGATAACGAGGACGCGTTCACGAGCGGCACAACGCGCACGCCCACCATCTCCGCCCGCGCCATCCAGCTCTTCGCCATCATCGTCGGGTGACGAATTCGCTACAGCGCCCGACACCAGCGAGTCGAGCTGTGACGAGCGCGGGCCGCCGTCCCCTCCGCCACGACCACCTGCGCGAAGAGGACGACCACCGCTGCCGGCACGCTTGGGGCCTGTGGGGCACTCCGCCCTGCCCACGGCTCCCGCTGCCGGTGGTGTAGTGCGCCGCATGCGATGGACTCAAGAAATGAACGAAAATTGCATGCGAGCGTACTTTGGGGCGACAGAGGGGGAAACCAACCTGTCCGCGTATCGTGTCCGGATGCTTCCTCTATTCCAGGCCCTTGAACCAACCATCACCGTGACTGCGCAACGCCTATCGGATCAGGTGCGCGTCATTCAACGGCTCAAGCGGTTGGATGACGCGACGCTTGATCGGCTACGCCTGGAGGCACTTTCTGCTCGCACAGCTTCCGCTTTGGCGCGGGACCCGCCCGCCACGTCGCCGGCTCCGGTGCCCACACCCGACATGGCACCGGGGGTGCCGCGGGTGGATCCCAGTGTCGACGAGGACTGTGCGAATCAGACTGTGAGTACCCAGGCCAATGAGCAACTGAGGAGGGCTTTGGAAGAGGCGATTACGCGATATCGCTCCACACCCAACTCTAGGCCACGATTACCGCGCTTGCCCGTGAATAGACGTAATTTAGCGCTAATGGGAGCCCTAAACGATCTCCTAGACCCGTATTTACGGGCTAGCGAAGATCTTATTGACACACACTCAATTCTGTACTGCGGGGCCATCGCGGCGTGCCGTGTTGCTCGCGTCAAGTTTCCGGACGCTGACCGTGCACCTAGGACCGCCGGGGGTGTCCCTGCCTGGCAAGTACGAATTGAGCGGCGTATCAATACGTTTAGGACTCTCATTGCAAAGCTGATCTGCTTCAGGGGGGGCAATGACCGCCCCCGAGTTATGCGCTTCGTGAACCAAGCCTTTGCGGGGACTGGTGTCAGGCCCCGCGACTATGTGACTTGTGTCACGGAACGCATTGACTTTCTGAAGCAGAAAGTCTATGCATGGGCAAGCCGTATTCGCCGCTACAGAGAGCGTGTGGACCGATACCAGCAGAATCGCCTTTTCCAGAGTGACCAAAGGAAGGTATACCGGAAGTGGGAGGGAACCGACCACCGTGTGTGCGACGGTCAGCGACCGGATGCTACTGCCATGGGTAACTTTTGGCGTAGTATCTGGTCGGTCCCTGTCGAACACACTGAAGGTGCCTGGATCGGTGTTGTCGAACGTGAGTGTGAGTCCATCGAACCCATGGGGTCTGTTACCATCAGCCCCGAAGACATAAGTTGTGCCATCCGTACTGCCCCGAACTGGAAAAGTCCGGGACCGGATGGATTGCACAACTTCTGGCTGAAGTGGTTTCGATGCTCACATGAACGTTTGGCAACACAGTTCCAGCAAGCCCTCGAGCTCGGTTCCCTGCCACATCTCTTAACAACTGGTGTTACCTCCCTGCTCTACAAGTCCGGTAGTACCACGGAAGCGAAGAACTACAGACCCATCACGTGCTTACCTACGCTGTACAAGCTCCTTACATCCATTTTAAGAGCAAAAATTAACACGCACATTGTTGCGAACAACATTTTGGCCCCTGCTCAAAATGGATGTAGGGTTGGGTCGCGTGGTACTAAAGAGCTCCTCCTCATAGACATGACCATCTGCCAACGAGTCCGGCGGAGTAGAGGGGCCCTCTCGGCCGCTTGGATTGACTATAAGAAGGCCTATGATTCGGTGCCTCATACATGGCTGAGGAGGATCTTAGAGCTGTATAAAGTTGATGCAGCTTTAAGATCCTTCTTAAGTGCTTGCATGGGGCAGTGGACCACAGTCCTTCGTCAACCGGGAGGGGGAGACGGCTCCTCTGGTCCGCAAGACTCTATCAGGATTGAGCGAGGTATTTTCCAGGGTGACAGTCTGAGTCCCTTGTGGTTCTGCCTAGCGCTGAATCCGCTCAGCACTCTGCTGAAGGATTCGGGGCTAGGTTGCCAGCTGCGGAGAGGGGGTGAGGTCATTTCTCATCTGCTCTACATGGATGACCTCAAGTTATTTGCACCAAATAGACAGGACCTGTTGGAGCTACTGAAAACAACAGAAGTTTTCAGTAGCGCCATCAAAATGGAATTTGGTGTAGATAAGTGTGCGGTCATGCATGTACAGCGGGGGAAAGTTGTAAATTCAACAAATTTACAGCTTTCTGAGACAATGTCACTCAGATCTCTCTCCGAAGCAGAAACCTACAAATATCTTGGTATGTCACAGTCTTTGGGTATTGAGGGTGAGGGCATAAAGCAGGCGGTGAAGGAGCGCTTCTTCTGTCGCCTGACAAAAGTACTTAATAGTTTTTTGTCGGGTGGCAATAGGGTGCGCGCATTCAACGCCTGGGTTATGCCCTTGCTCACATACTCCTTTGGCATACTAAGGTGGACTCAGACTGAGCTGGATGCCCTGGATCGAAGGGTGCGTGTACTGCTCACTGCTCACCGCATGTTGCACCCACGCTCGTCTGTTATGAGACTGTACATCCCGCGGAAGTGTGGAGGTCGCGGCTTTTTAAATGCCAAAGACCTCCACCACCGCGAGGTGTGCAGTCTCAGGGATTATTTCCTAAACAGCGAGTGTGGGATGCATCGTGACGTAGTGGCAGTAGACGCATCTTTCACCCCGCTCTCCATGGCAAACGAGAACTGGCGCAGATTTAAAGTACTGAGCACCGAGGACCGCAAGGCGGAATGGAAGAGTAGGGAGCTACACGGGCGGTTCTACAAGGCCCTTACGGGGCCCGACGTAGACCTGCTCGCGTCGGTGAACTGGCTACGTTTCGGGGATCTCTTCGGGGAAACCGAAGGTTTTGTCTGTGCAATTGCGGACGAAGTTATCATGACGAACAACTACCGGAAGTATATCCTGAAGGACGGTACGGTCGACATTTGTCGGGCATGCCGCCGTCCCGGAGAGTCACTCAGGCATATCATTTCCGGTTGTGGTCATCTTGCTAACGGCGAGTACTTGCACAGGCATAACTTGGTAGCCAGAATTATTCACCAGCAACTTGCTCTTTCATACGGTCTTGTGAACCTCGAAGTGCCGTACTATAAATACTTACCTGCGCCAGTTCTCGAAAATGGTCGTGCTACGCTCTATTGGGATCGATCTATCATCACGGACAGTACTATTGTAGCCAATAAGCCCGACATCGTGCTGATAGATCGATCGAAGCGCCAGGCAGTGCTCGTCGACATCACCATCCCCCATGACGAGAACCTCGTGAAGGCCGAGAAGGACAAAGTGAGCAAGTACCTAGACTTGGCACACGAGGTAACCGCCATGTGGGATGTTGATTCGACGATCATTGTCCCGATAGTCGTTTCTGCGAACGGTTTAATAGCGAAGAGTCTCGACCAACACCTCAAGAGAATCTCGCTAGATGGCTGGGTCAAGGGTCAGATACAGAAGGCGGTACTCCTGGACACGGCGCGGATAGTCCGGAGGTTCCTCTCTCTGTCGCCCTAACCACCGGTAGCTTAGGCCCTGCCTCGCTGCCGGCGGCACCCTAGGTTAGGTTTTTATAATGATTTTATGTTTAGTATTTATAGTTATATATTTTACTTTTATAGAAATATTGTAAAAACCAACCTAAGACGAGAAATAAATAAAGTGAATAATAATTAAATAAAACTAATAAACATCAAGTCGTAGCTAACAAAAAAATAAACATATTGACCAAAAATAATAACTATAGCGCAAACATAAACGAAGAAAAACTTGCACAAAGTGTGTATGGAAAGAGCTTGCCTACCCCTTCGCCTTAAGTACTTACTTACTTGTTTGACGACCGCTTTAGCCTAGTTGGTATTGGCCCTGCCTACGAAGTTTGAGGTTTGAATCCCGGTATGGGCATTTATTTCTTCCTGAGTCATGGATATTCGTTTTCTATGTATTTAAGTATTTATTTATCTATATAAGTATAAGTATGTATATCGTCGTTTAGTACCCATTAGTATTTAGTAGTCATTTAGTAGCTTTACTTAGTTTGGCACTAGGTCGATTTGTTAAGATTTTCCCCAATATTTACTATTATTTATATGTATAATAACCGATGTTATCCTGGCAGCCGATTTTAGCTTTAGCCTTTAAAAAGAAAGCTGATACCCATAAAATCAGACTCCCGTTGGAGTAATTTTTCAAATATGACCAATTGTTGCTGACGGATATGTGTTGGGACCTGTCATCGAAGCAGATGTTCGGTAAAATTGCATAAATATGGTTAAAACCAGAAATGACTAAAAAAGCCAGAAAAGTAGCATCAGGACAGCAGGAAGCAATTTATATCACACAGATAAAGGCAATGGGAATAAGATTCTGTAAATAGGAAATATTACAAACGGCTGTCAAAATTAAGAAACAGCAAAATAACAACCTGAACAGTCCAACTAATTCATGAGAGGACGTATCTGCCCAGCAGTGGGACGTATATATAGACTGATGATGATGAAAATTCGATGACGTACTTTTAGAATTATTGCTTACTGTATATACAGTGTGTAAATTTTATTCGGGCGTATATTGTAATGGAGATTAAGATTGGACCTAGGGAACCTATTTACATTAATTTCTTTCTTTTTCATACATAATGAATAATAATTAAGCACGCATTGTATTGCACCCATAATAATTAACGTACCGATGCGTCTTGTCAGTATTTAAATTAGTTTGCTTAATTAATGAAGTCAAGTTCAAGGGAATAAGACAGTTTCTAAAAGTTATAACAGATAAAGTAAACAAACTTGATATGTCAAAATAAGTTAACTGCGTACATTGCAGCTCAGTCAGATTTAAAATGAATATTAAAAAAGTCGTTACACCTAATTAATAACAGTATTTAACAAAATTATTATTATTCTATATGATTCGTATTAATTGATACTATAGGTGAAAAAATTATACGCCCTTATAGATAAAACCTGAAGACTAATTAAGAACCTCCTTCTATGGAACAGAGGTCAAAAATGTTAATAGTACAATGAAAATATTTCCATCAATTAGTACAAATGCATAATGCAATTTCATATAAAAACTCAAATGTAACAAAAAGCATTACTTACCCAATGATCAAGACTGCCTCATCGCGTTATAATTCCCGCTAGCCCATGCGCCAGTAGCTATGTGACCTTGAAATCGACGAGCGACGTGACCGTTCCCTCGAACCGCTTGGCGGCGACTGTCGAATCGAGCGCCGTGCACGGTGTTTTATTACGAATTTTAGGGTGATTTGAAATATTTTTTATGCCGAAATTTACTTCTACATATACATATATTTTTATATGAACGAATAGCGCTTGAACTGGAGTTTCTATTTTTGAAATAATGTGCTAAATGGCCAAAAATACTGGCGATTCTTCGTGTGTTTACTAAAAAGTTGTTGCATAAAAATACGGTTTTACTCAAAAATTTAATATGTAACTTATAAAATGTGTTCCACTTATTCCTAAGAAGACTATCAATCCAATATAGATTTAATAGTTAAATGTCGGTTTGAAATCAAATAGTTCTTCAAATCTAACTCGTTTTACACGTCTCCGAGCGAAAATTGAGAAAACAGCTGTTGGACTGAGCCAAAATATAGTAAATTGAGAGCTAAATGTAAACAACTTTTCCACTTATTCAACTTGAATTGAAATGATCTTTCATATTATACAATAAAATCTTTAGGAAAACGAATATTGAATGAGATATGACCTCAAAAAGTTTAGCGAATTCAGCAAACGGCTATATACGGACTCTTAATTTAAATTTAGGAAAAATAAGGGTTACACTAGATATTGAATTAGCCGTATTTCTGTACTTCAGAGGACCAGAGTTTATGACTGCTGCTTGGTCGTTACCAGACCTTCTATTGGTGTTTACCTCGGCCTCTCGAAAATGTATGATAATAGTTTTCGATCCTTATTATTGCCAAAATCAAATGAAATTCTAGAGTTTGCCGGTTCTCAGAATGTACACTGACTTTTCATCTGTTCATCTGTTTATGAATCACAATCACCAAACTTCGTATACCGAAACCCCCAAAATGTAACAACTACTTTTCTGGAAACTGCATCTAAATCGGTTCAGAAAAACGCGAGATAATCGTGGACAAACAAACATACATACCTACATACGTACATACATACATACGGGTCAAACAGAGAACCTCTTTTTTGAAGACGGTTAAAAATTATGCTTGGAGTACGCGGGCGAAGCCGCGGGCAAACGCTAGTACTTAATATGAGGGCTGCTTTTTAAGTTGTGTCGTTTGGAAAAACTAAAGACAATTTAAGTGTTAAATGGTATTGTTTTACAAAGTAATCACCGTGATATTTAATATACTGTTTCATTCGATCGAACCAATTTTCGAAACACTTATTCCAGTCCGAAGTCGGGGTCTCCAAAATGGCCGTTTTGTATGCCTCAACCGCTTCTTCAGGCGTCTGGTACCGTTGTCCACGAAGTCGCTGATTGATTTTTGGAAAAGTAATAAAAATCGTTAGGGCTTAAGTCTGGACTGTACGGCGGCTGTTCCAGAATTTCGACGTTTTGCTCTTTTAAAAACGCAATTGTTGGCCGGGCGGTGTGCGAGCTCACATTATCGTGGTGCAGTCTTATACGACGTCTTGGGTTATTTTTCGAAACTCGCCGATGACTTCTGGTAAACAGACAGTGGTATACCAGTCAGCATTAACCGTTTTACGATCCTCGAGCACGATGGTGGCAACGTGGCCACTTTTCGCCACAAACGTGGCGACCATTTTTTTCGAAGTGCTCCTTGAGCGTATTACTTTGGTCGGTTTTGGCTCATCTTGGAACACCCAAACAGTCGACTGCTGTTTAGAATCGGGATCGTAGGCATATATCCAAGATTCGTCACCACTGATAATGTCGTAAACATATTTCGAGTTTCCTCGGTTGAATTGCCGCAGAGTTATGCGACACCATCGAACGCGAGCCGTTTTTTGGTCTTCACTGAGTAAATGTGGTATCCAGCGTGAGATCAACTTTTTACGCCTAAGTGATCATGCAAAATACTGTGAACACTGGTCCCTGAAATACTTAAGGAAGCTTCTATCTCACGGTATGTCGCATGGCGATCTTCGACGATCAGTTGCCGTACAGCATCAATGTTCTCCTGGGTTACGGCTGTTTTTGGTCGACCTTCACGATGTCTATCACCAAGACTAGAGTGACCACGTTGAAATTCTAAATACCAGCGTTCCACAGTCCGGAGGCATGGTGCTTTATCATTGAAAACCGTAGTCAACTCTTCGAAGCACTGAAGTCGCGTTAAGCCCCTTTTGAAGTGGTAAAAAATTATCGCACGTAAATTTTCCTTCGAAATTTCCATTTTCACAACTGACTTGTCAACTTTGAACGAACGCTGTACTAAAACGGTTGGGCCGATTTCGAGTCATTCTTTTGTTTTCGAATTCTAAATTCAAATATTTTAAGATGACACTAGTTCTTTTTTATGCAATCACAGGAGGTTTGCAAACGACAGAACTTAAAAGGCAGCTCTCGTATTATACTAGTAAAATATTTACGCTTGATTTTCACATAATCGCAAAATGAACTGATATTCTACAAATTACAAGAAGTCTTAATTTCGATTTAATTGGCTTTAGAACCATAAACCTGGTATTAAATTTAGAAAATCCGTTGCGAAGCAAGCCATAATCTCGAATCGCACAGAGCGGGCGCGGCGCAATGCGGGGCGGAGGCGGTTTTGAATTTTTGATCTTTCAAAAACTGTCGACTGTCGATAGTGTCGGTTACTGCTTCATATGTCACATACGCTGCCTCCGCTTCGCTATCCCGCGCGGTTTTTTGGTGCGACGTCCCCCCGGACCGCGTTCGCTTTACCGAAAAACCGCCTCCGCCACGCAACGACGCTGCGCCGCGCTCTGTGCGTTTCAAGCTTTAATACGCACTAACGCAGACGATTGCGGTAGCATATGCAATTTTACCCCAGTACTTTCACAATGGGGTTAGCCTTGTTTACAAGTACTCTAAATTTCAAATCGATAGCATTTAGTAGTTTCTGAGATATTAGAAATCTGAAAGACTGCCTGAATCGCACCTTGATGATTCCTTGTTTGCCTATTTGCTACTGAACCCTAAAAATAAAGAACATTATAAAACCGTAAGATATTAAATTCCAAACTAGTTTCACGATCGATGCTAAAATAATATCTATGAAATGAAATCCCATCAAAAACATAAATGTGAAAATGGGATATAAATGTGAATATTGAACAGTCAATTATTTAATTGAGATCTAAATCGGTGCCAAGATTCGTAGATTATATAAAAAGGAGCCAAGTCTGGCACTAGATTGTTTACAGTAAAAAGTAAAACTAATTTATTGCGGCTTAATGCATTTTGAGCCCTAAATTGGCAGTTTTCTTAAACATCCAAAAGTTTTCATGGTATTATAACATAGCGAGGATACCGTTATAAAAAAAAACTAAATCGGTTAATAAATTATGGAGTTCTGAGGTAACTATTAGGGCTCCAAACTATTCGTGACACACGGCTGCTGCTCGCCAGTTCCCGGGGTGAACTTGGCTGTACACGCTGCCGCGTCTCTAGAAGAATTAGCTATAAGTACTTTATCGTCTCTATCCGCAACACGCGCGAGATAGAGATCGGCGCGCCTATGCAGGTGAGATTTGAATATAAGATTAATCTTAAATTTGAGTGATAAGACTGATAAAGATATTCAAATTTGGAATTTAAACTTCGCGGTACCGCGTTTGAGCCTCACTTTGTGCTGTGAACCGACTAGTCGTGTTCACTTATAAAGAAGGACTTTTCGTGTCCACCGTATAATTGCCATATTGTACTATTAACATCTCCAAATGGATATATTAAACTGTAAATATTGGGGCATTACAGTGTCAATTCTGATTATTGTTCTTGCCCGGACAAGGTAAGTTCCTATTTTTTTTATTTCTAGCCTACTAAGAAATGTAGTAATTATGTGTGTTTTATTGATTTTCTTTCTAAGAATGCACAAGTATGTTACTGTATTGTATTATATATTACTGTATTGTATAGTAGATTATTATATCCTTAATCATCTGGCTGTCAGCGAGTGGCGGATTTAGAACCTCCGCTAAAACATCGCGCGGGCGCACGCTTATACTAATCTGCCTACTGCGGGCGCCCTCGTGTCTAAATAATATGCTGTTTATTTAAGTGCTATACGGAAGCACCCGCGTGAGTTTTACAAGAGGCCCTTACGCATCTACCGGCTTTAAGTAGCCTATCCAAATGTTGCCTCTACAAGTTACCAAGATACGACTAAGTATTAAAATCAAATTTAATATTAACTGCACTCTGACTTAATTCACAGATGTCGCATGTAAGCATTTAAGTTTTTCGTTAACATTGTTTTGTAGTTTGTATGTATTTTGTTTGTTTGTTGTTGTGTTTGTTCGTGTTATTTTTGTAAATATTTTTGTTTTTTGTAATAATATATATCACATTTTGGTATATCTGTAAGTGATATATAAATTATGTAAATAAAAAAAAACCGGCCAAGAGCGTGTCGGGCCACGCTCAGTGTAGGGTTCCGTAGTTTTCCGTCCGTCACATTTTTTTTTTTGAAAAAATTACAAAAACTATTCAACCTATCAAGTTCAAAATAATTTTCCTACAAAGTTTTTATAAAGTTCTACTTTTGAGATTTTTTTCATATTTTTAAAACTTATGGTTCAAAAGTTAGAGGGGGGGGGACACATTTTTTTTTACTTCTGGAGCGATTATTTCCGAAAATATTAACATTATCAAAAAATGATTTTAGTAAACCCCTATTTATTTTTAAATACCTATCTAACAATATATCACACGTTAGGGTTAAAATGAAAAAAAAAAAATCACTCCCCACTTTACGTATAGGGGAGGTACCCTAATAAAATATTTAATTCCACTTTTTATTTTACCACTTTGTCGGCGTAATTGATATACATATTAGTACCAAATTTCAGCTTTCTAGTGCTAACGGTCACTGAGATTAGCCGCGGACGGACGGACAGACGGACGGTCAGACATGGCGAAACTATAAGGGTTCCTAGTTGACTACGGAACCCTAAAAATGAACCTATCTACCGCCTTAGAGTTGGGGGGCCTATTGGTACGAGTTATACCGACTAACAGCCACTGGGGACAGCGAGGGCATTTCTCAGGGTAGTGTGGGATATTTCACTTGGCATTTTTTAATTTATCTATACTAGTGGCTCTGTGAGCTGTAGACCTGGAAAAAATATTTCAAAATTTCCAAAAACTGACCTAACCAAAAAAAAACTATATTATTATCGAACCAGCTCACAAAATTTCTCGAGAATCGGTTGAGAAATGCGACCTGTAGAGGAGAATATCCGGACAGACAGACATACGAAAGAATTTTTGTCGAAAGCAGAAACGGAGACGTTTCGCTCGCTCGGTCAAATATACCGATAAAATTAGGCCAAATTGTTAAAACCACCAATCAATCCTGTTATCCATGCGAAATAAAACTAAGATTTACATTGTAAGCCCGACGAAAATATACTTTTTTCTCACACATCAATGCTTAGCATAAGTAAATAGGGCTGTTTTACTCGTATAGGAAATCTCGCAGTGGTACAATTAAACCGGCGGTACGATATCGCCGACTCTCCCCTATAGGTACTATATTGTAGGTACTACATCAAAGACTAACTTTAAATAAAAAACCTGGTTTAAATCGTACTATAGATTTCTTCAAAGTATTTTTCGATTGTCCTTGGATAGCTCCCGAGGATACGCTGTTTTGAGAGTTAGGGAACTGCATGTATATATCTAGCTGGCAACAAAACGAATCCTCAAGTCAATAAAGGATCGGCAACGCGCTTGTAATTCTTATGGAGTCGTAAACGTACATAGGCAACGGTGTCTGCTTACGATCGGGCAAGTCGTAAGCTTGTTTGCCACTTTGTATAAAAAATAAATAAATGTCTAGCAATAAATATTTTGTATATAATCTAAATTAAACAGTATAGTTTAGGGTGAGGCCACACGAGCGTAATTTTGTGAGTTGCGAGCGGCGTAATTTCGGTCGTCGCCATACTTGTGACATGTACTGAAAAGTTCGGTGATAGTCACATGTACCGAAATGCTCTATGCCGTTTGGATACGAAGTCTAGCTTCTTTATGGAGGGTTCGAATTCCTTTGACTCTGCTGGCGTGCGCGCCCGGCGCCGACACCGGCCGTTTGGTGTGAATCGTCCATAATAGGGACGGAATGGGAGTTCAGACGAGGTAGCTTTTTGAATCGCATCACTGGACGTTTTCAGCCACATACGAGTAGCGACCGATTTATCTTCGCTGATTTTACATCTAAATGCTCTAGATTAAAAATAAATTAGATTGAATTCAATTATGTAATTCATGATAAGAAATTGCAGCCTAAGCTAATCTAGATGATCTAAAGTTAAGTGATAGATTGATATGAGATAGATTATCAGGAGATACCGGCCAGGAGGCCGGTTGAATGGCCTACCTAATGGTAGGCATAAATGAGTAGTATTTATGGTTATCTATACATAACTGTATTCTAAATTAAACATTTTAGGGTGAGGCCACACGAGCGTAATTTTGAGAGTTGTGAGCGGCGTAATTTCGGTCGTCGTCATACTTGTGACATGTACCGAATAGTTCCGTGATAGTCACATGTACCGAAAAGTTCACTGCTGCCTTTAGGATATGAAGTCTCGCTTCTTTTTGGAGGGTTCGAATTTCTTTGCCTCTGCTGGCGTGCGTGCCGACTCCGGCCGTTAATGTGAATCGTCCATAATAGGGACGGAATGGGACTTAAGACGAGGTAGCTTTTTGAATCGCATCACTGGCCGTTTTCAGCCACAAAGCGACCGATTTAAGGATGATTCACAGTAGACCGTTCCGTGTCCGGGCCGGCCCGTTTTCTATGACAGCAAACGCAACGGCCGGCGTATTTCTCTAGAAGAAAACGGGCCGGCCCGGACACGGAACGTCCTACTGTGAATCATCCTTTATCTTCGCTGATTTTACATCTAAATGCTCTAGATTAAAAATAAATTAGGTAGATCGAATTCGATTATATAATTCATGATAAGAAATTGCAGCCTAAGCTAATCTAGATGATCTAAAGTTAAGTGATAGATTGATATGAGATAGATTATTAGGAGATACCGGCCAGGAGGCCGGTTGAATGGCCTTCCAAATGGTAGGCATAAATGAGTAAAAAAATCTTATGTATAGATAGCGATAAATACTACCATTTGTCTTTATCTATACATAAGATTTTTTTTCTGAATACTAAAGAACATCCCCATTACTCTTTGTTGATTTAAAAGTAAGTACGTATTTACAGTGGAGCGATCATAAATATTTTCTATGACGGAAATCATCGATTTAAGGAATTTGGAACGATTGCTTTCCTCTTTCTACATCATCATCATCATCCTAGTGCATTGCATCCTAGACCCAGTACAGTTGCATTCACTTCGCTATTTAATCACAAGAACTAGCGACTGCCATCTAACTTTCCAACCAAAGAGAGAAACTATACCTTATTAGATTCAGGCTGTCCAAGTGAGTGGAGATTGACTGTTACAAGTTCTCAAGCCGCCCAAAGGCCTCTAACTTGGCTTAACGACTGTTCTCGTAAACGGCTGTCGGTATCAACGAGTTGACGTGTCTTACAAAGCACGGGCGCTGAGATAGTAATTAACCACCCAAACAGTTGACCTGGGTTGACGTTGCTCCATGTCGCATACCTCATGCGGTACGCGGGCACCGCTGGGTCACGAACGCTTCTTCCACTTTCCATAAATGTTAAAGTTAACTTTAAACTAACTACAATGGCTCACCGATGCAAAGTGAGTCTTTGCCTTCGATAAGGGTTATCGCCACTGATACTTAACCAGATCACACACCATCTCCCATCAGTTCACTACTTGGAGATCGCGAGTCTTATATGTCTGGGACATCCGAGGGGTCGCCTTCTTACTGGATGTCCCAGATAGTCATTAAAATATATGTTTCTGATACAGCATTGTAATCTTTCAATTAAATTACTGACAGCGGTATTAAAACAATTAAACATTTCGTATTAAACAAACATAGACAATTCATTACCTATATGACTGGTGGGACAATCATAATTTTGCATACATTATTATTTATTATACAACGGTGTTTTTTTTAAAGAGGCATGCGTCCATTCCCGTATTTTGCCACCATTTCGATTTTTAATTTAAATCAAATACTTTGCTGTCATACAAAAAGCATTGTATGCAACGTTACATAATTAGGTCTTGTCTTAAAACACTTTTTTTTTTTATTAAAAATGGGATTGCTCTTGGCCAGCATCTAGCCAGGGGGCAAAGATGAGGCCGACGATGAAGCGAGCTCACCCAGAAGATGCCTATTCACTCGTGCCTTAAAAAGGTCCACTTCATTCCTTAATAACAAAACGAGCGAGCGTAGCGGGTCTCGAATTCTAAAAACCCTTGTTATGTAACTGCTGCAAAATACTATTATGTTATAATTATATCTACCTATTATTTGTTTCAGCACTGTTGATGCTGACAGTTGCTCTAAACTAATAATAGACCACGATGGAGGAGCAGACGACGCTATGGCTATATTCATGGCTCTTCTTTATGAAGATTATTTTGATGGGTAAGATATGATTTTCATATACTGATAATACAATAGAATGTACAATCAGCATTAAATAAATAGTGTGAAACCAGTTTTACAATAAACGCCCCTCATAGTAGGTGTTGCGATTCGTGAAATTCTGTGGATTCCGCCTATATGGTTACCAAATAGGGCTTACCAAATCTAATCTCAATCGGTTCCGCGGTTTAAGCGTGAAGCATTAACCGACAGACAGAGTTACCTTCGCTCCTGGCTTCGCATATATAACACTGCTTGGAAATATCGTATCTCCAAACAAACTTTTAATGATATTTCTTAATTTTCAGGCCAAACGTCATAGCACTCACGACTGCCCACGGCAATGTGGACGAAGACCAGACATTCATCAATACTCAAAGGATATTAGACATAGCCGACAGGCGTGATGTAACTATTACATTTTTTCTAAACGTATTATCTTAAGCTATACCTCACTCCATTTAAGATTAGATATTATCATCGAAATGACTGAACAGTTTAGCTTGAAACGCACAGAGCGCGGCACAGCGTCGTTGCGTGGCGGAGGCGGTTTTTTTGTGAAGCGAACGCGGTCCGGGGGACGTCCTACCAAAAAATCCGCGCAGTATTCGGTAGCGCGGTAGAGCGGAGGCGGCGTGTATGACATATGAAACAGTAATGACAGTCGATAGTTTCGGAAAGATCAAAAATGCAAAACCGCTTCCGCCTCCGCGCCGTGCCCGCTCTGTGCGTTTCGACCTTTCGTGGCATTTTGAACATAGAAAGGAGTAGAGTCGCTGTTAACTTTTTTTTTGATCGAATGAGTAATGATTGAATGACTTTTTCTGTTGGTATATTTTCATCGGTAGTTTTTTTATTCGTCCTTCACTATCATGTATGCTAGATGACGAATGTATTATATAGGACGTAAACAAGATCATGCTGTCAGTGCAGGTCGTTCCAGTCTGAGCCTTTAATACCCATATTGAATCTCGTAACCATCACTAGGTATCTGTTAGTCTGCTATTAAATAGTTCTTGGAATACTAGGCTCCTCACGCTATCATCGAAGTTAAAACTCATTCATTATGCTGTATTAATTTCAACCTCATCAAGAAAGATGAAGAATTTTTAAGTGTTAATGAAATATAAAACTATTGATTCAGTTCCACAAGGCCTGATTACCCAAACTGAATTAAGGATGATTCACAGTAGGCCGTTCCGTGTCCGGGCCGGCCCGTTTTCTTCTAGAGAAATACGCCGGCCGTTGCGTTTGCTGTCATAGAAAACGGGCCGGCCCGGACACGGAACGGTCTACTGTGAATCATCCTTAACTAAGAAATTACTAGGATCATTGTAATTTTTTTTTATCCTTTTTGTATATCCATGACAGAACGGAAAAGGTATACTCGTATGCTTTTGGAGAAAGTTTTCGTGTGTGTGATTACCGCAAAATTCTAAATACCGTTAGATTATAAACAATTATAATCTATCTAGATGGGACAGGCAAAATGTATGGTTCAGATAGTTCCGAAGAATAGATGTCATCATAAAATCATATATTATAAAAAATATAATCTACCTACCAATCGAGATTGTAAACTGTCAAAAATTATAATCTACCGAAAAATAAAATTGCAATTATCGATAGATTATAATTTATCTAGCGAGATCGTAAAATGTTCAAAAATTGAAAACTACCGAAAAACTAAGATTGCAAATATCGTTACATTATAATTTATCTAGCGAGATTGAAAAGTGTCGAAAGATTTATATCTACCGAAAAATAAATTGCAATTATCGTGAGATTATAATTTACTTAGCGAGATTGTATACTGTCGAAAGATTGTAATTCACCGAAAACTAAAGTTGCATATATCGTTAGATTATAATTTATCTAGCGAGATTGTAAACTGTCGGAAGATTTGTAATCTACCGGTAAATAATTGCAATTATCGTTAAATTATAATCTATCTGGCGTGATTGTACACTGTCAAAAGGCTAATACCCGAAAAATCAAATTACAAAAATATCGTTATTTTATTTTTATTTTATAGGTTATTTTTAACCGACTTCAAAATTTCAAAAGAGGAGGTTATCAATTCGGTTGTATGTTTTTTTTTTGTTTTTTTTTTAATGTTTGTTACTCCATAACTCCGTCATTTCTTAACCGATTTGAAAAATTCTTTTTTTGATTGTATGTATATATATCCAAGTTGGTCCCGTTTTTGTCAAAGGGCAGTGCTGATGATGGGATCCATGAGGAATCGAGGGAACTCCTCAAATCTTTAACGCAAACATATAGTGATTTTTGTGTTTTTATCAACAAGTCAAGCATTTGCATCCAAAAATGTGACATTGGATGAAGTGGAACTGCTGATGATGATCAGAACAGAACTCTTCAACGACGAAAAGTTCACGTTTGGCGATTTGTCCTCCTAGCTGTGTTTGTTAAGAAAGTTCTATTTTCACGATTAATTTTTGTCATGCTCGAGTTCTGATGATGGGATCCATGAGGAATTGAGGGAACTCCTCAAATCTTAAAGGCAAACATATAGTGATTTTTGTGTTTTTATCAACAAATCGAGCATTATCATACAAAAATGTGACATTTGATGAAGTGGAACTGCTGATGATGATCAGAACAGAACTCTTCAACGACGAAAAGTTCACGTATGGCGATTTGTCCTTCTAGCTGTGTTTGTTAAGCAAGTTCTATTTTCACGATTGATTTTTGTCATGCTCGAGTTCTGATGATGGGATCTATTAGGAATCGAGGGAACTCCTCAAATGTGAAAGGCACACAAATAGTGATTTTAGTATTTTCATGAACTAATCAAGCATTTTCATTCATAAAAGTGACATTTGATGAAGTGGAACTGCTGATGATGATCAGAACAGAACTCTTCAACGACGCGTAGTTCACGTTTGGCGATTTGTTCTCTTCGTTTTGTTTGTCAAGCAAGCAAGGTTTCTCCATGATTCCATGAGGAATTGAGGGTACTTAGTCTTCTACCACTATAAACATACTTATAGCCATTTTTATTTTATTGTATGAAATCTAAGAGTGCACCATCTAAGTATAATAATCTTTCACCGGCTTCCCCCATTGAAGACGGTTTTTTTTTCTTAAAAATTATATTATGTCTGATTATATTGAATAAATCCTATTATTAGCATAACATATAAAAAAAAATCGTTAGACTATAATAAATGTAGCGAGATTGTATTACACCGAAGAATACATTTGCAAATATCGTTAGATTTATAATCTATCTAGCGAGATTGTAAAACGTAATAAAATGGGGCTTTAGTTTTACGCTCCATTTATCATTTCTTCAGATACCGATATACCGAGGCAGCAACTTCTCCCTAGTGTTCTCAGTCGCGTCTGACTACTTTTTCGGTACCGACGGGCTTGGTGACAACGAATATGACCCCATAGACGCCATCGAGGCTGAATCAGACCACGCAGCAATAGGGATCATTGATTTGACCAATTTATACCCTGGTAAGTTTTAGTAAGACTTGATTTCGTAAGGTGAAAAACTTAAGAAGATAACCTGTTGTATGAAGTTGTGACGTGTTCGAATAGGCGTTTGTTTTGTTTGATTTGCACATTTTAAATATGTAATGTCTATTCGAACACGCAACAACTACATACAACAGGTCATCTTCTTAAGTTTTTCATCTGTAATTGTAATGTTGTCAAAAATAAAAAAATAATTACTTTTACATTACCAATGAACAAAATTCACGAATATTCTCCGAACATACGATGCTTCTACTGATTTTTGCTAATTTAAACATTTTTAATAACACGAAATAAAAAATGGACGCTGGTTGACCATAGAAAAGGCAAGACGTCACTTGGTGCTATTTCCTTTGAAAATGTATACTAACAGAGTGTTATTGGAGTTTTACTAAAAGTTGTTGATTTGATCATTCATCATTCATCACTAGTCAACATCCCTATTGAAAGCGGTGTTTTTTTTAATTGTATGTACATTTGACTAGTTTCTATGGGATGGCACTGCCAGCGTCTTATTTAAAGTTGATCGGCCTGTAATCTTGGAAAGCGGCTAAGTGGGACTGGGCTGGTCACTTATGCCCAGTGATCGGTGATCGGCACGGACGGTGCAAAACTTGAATAATGCTTGTAAAGCTGCTATAAAGGAGAACTTACAACTTAATTATGACCGCGAGGAATGGAAAAAGAAGGGGGATGATTTTGCTTATCAGTGAAAACTCTTTCTTCTATCGCTACCACTTGCGTACAAAGAATATTTAGTTCTCTATCGCAGCTAGTTGCGAAATATGGTTGTGATGGCGGGTTGATGGGATTCATAGCAATAATAATAATATGGTTTCAGGTGAAATAACGCTAGTTGCCGTGGGAGCTCTCACTAACGTCGCGTTGGCGTTGCGCCTGGACCCCACACTGATGGACCGTCTTTGTCACCTGTACGTGGGCGCAGGAAATGTTTACAGTAAGTGTTTTTATATACAACGACTATAACAAACAAGCTTATAGCCTGCCTGACAGTAAGCAGGCATTGTAGCCTAAGGACGCTTGCGACTCCAGAAGAATCACAAGCGCTATTGACTTGAGGGTTCGTTGAGTTGACAGGTGACATGTCCAACTTCCTCACTCTCAACACAGCGCATCCTCAGGGGCTCAGCGGACTTACTCACCACCAGGAGAGGAGCACCACATAGAGTATCTTAGAGCAAGTACTACTACTCCAAATATGAGCGAGAGGACGTTTCGCTGTGGCCTACCTCTCACAAACTACGAACGAACATACGAGCGTTTGTGGTGCGTCAGCGATTCGCAGACCCAAATATCAGTTTCATCGGCAACCTTCGTCCATACGACGGGATAAATTACTGTAAATCTTTTCTTATATATTTTCTCTACCTTTACTTTACAGCGGGCGTTTTGTTAAATTTCGCTGTGGTGTGGGTAGAGCAGACCACAACTAAAACTCGCTGCACGTCAGTTAAGGGGAGGTCGTCAAGCGAGTTAGCGTTTTCGAGTTTTCTAAAAACAACCCGAAACGTAGAAAAAGGGTTTTAAAAATTTGAAAAAATTCTATGTTTTACTTAAGGATCTAGTCTAGTCAAAGTTGCACTCAGATACACGATCTAATGAACTTCGCTCGATAGAAAGAGACCCCAAAGTTACTCCTTTTTGTAAAGCATTTACAATCTGACGACTAAACTATTGATGTTTTAAATAAAGTTTTTGAACTAAACTAAAGCCATTCAGTATTTCTAGACATTTTTGCAGAATTTAAAAAGATATAATGATTGTATGAATTAATATGTTTAAATACCTACGAAATGCGCGAGCGCGGAGGCTCGGCAGGCCCGATCAGTCGCGCGCTGGCGCTTACAGACAACGGACCTGTGTCAGTTTTATCCGCGACAGTTTCGTGCACCAAACAAGCAGTTTTTGACGAATTTATATAATGGTTGCAAATTATTTAAGAAGGGCAATAAAAACCCGAATGAAAAAAGGCGTAATTATTAACAAATAAATTATGGTCATAGTGCCACAGTATAAAAATGACAGTATAACAACTGAACTGAACCCCTCCAGAAATGTAACCAAAGTTGGTAAAATTATAAATGAAATGTTTATTACCAGAAATTGTAGATATAGTAAGAGATCTACGAGTACTGCTTTGCACTTGAATATTTTTTTAAGCTGTGAGCTTCAACACATTAATTCCGGCCGTCTTTTTTTTAATACCACGTCAGTGGCAAACAAGCCTACGGCCCGCCTGATGGTAAGCGGTCACCGCAGCCTATGGACGCCTACAACTCCAGAGGTGTCACATGCGCGTTGCCGACCCTTTTAAAATGTATACACTTTCTATCTTTCTAGCTAATCTTCTTTTATAAGGTCTACCCATTTCCAGGTAGCTACCGTGGCAAGTTTGGTATCATTTTATATAACATATTGATTCTTTTGTCATCTTTATGTAAAAATCATTTCTGGTATTTATTTTTTAAAAATACGGTAACCTTTCGCATAAATAGTAAAAAAGTAAAAACTTCGCAATGTTTTTTATGCTTTGAGAGCTAATAACTTTTGATGAATAAATTAAACCACCAAAAAATATTCTGTCTGTATTTTATGTGGCACTCTTTAGGGGAGGCCTATGTCCAGCAGTGGTCGTCCATCAGCTGATATGATGATGATGACGATGACACGCACACGACAAATAAATATAACACCCTGTATAAATACAACACAAATAGATAAAAAATTGCATGACCTATTAAACAAATCGAGTAGAGAGGTATAAGACATATTTCTTAGGTTCTTAGGTTTCATAGATTAAATAACGAATTTCAGGGTTGTACTATGAATTCTGTTTTTTTTCATTATAATGGATCCTACCGTAAGTTCGACTTTCAATTATTTATTTACTACCTATTTATAAAAAAATGATATCAATGACATACTAAAGTTTAATCATAATTAATGCATTTCTTAAGTCAAAATACAGTTATATTTCTATACTGTGACCAGTATGAAGCTAGCGGGGTCATCCGAGTTCACAGTCGCTTCGTCCGCGCGGGCTTGTTCACGCACCGCCAGGACAGCGCTAAATACCTACTCTCGCAGGACTAGAGGGCCTTAATACTTGGAAATGGTGCTTGCAACAGTGCGTAAAACGAATGTACAGTCAGCCGCAGAGAAAGGTGACCCCCTCTGCATACAAACTTCTATGCAGAGGGGGTCACCTTTCTCTACAGTTGACTGTAGGTACAATGAGCATGTTAGTTTTTAATTTAATTATTATTATTTTTATAGGTGATCTTTCAACGGCAGCAGAGTTTAATGCAGCACAAGACGTGGAAGCATATCATGCGGTGCTCCAAAACGCAACTCCAGAAAAAGTAACCGTTGTGCCTTTCTCGCAAGCTATAACTAATGTTTCTCTGGTAAGCTGTGTTTTTTTTTTATAAATTATTGGAGGACAATCAAATCGACCTAGTCCCAAACTAAGCAAAGCTTGTACTATGGGTACTAGACGACGATATACTTATATAGATATACATACTTAAATACATAAAGAACATTCAAGACCCAAGAACAAAATCCGTGCTAAATGCACAAATAATGCCTTGGCCGGGATTCGAACCCTCTAGCTTCGGAGGCAGTGTCACTACCAACTAGACTAAACAGACCGTGTTTATTGTTCAAGTCTTATTTACACGTACGAGACTCGTATGAGAGTTTCATTACATTGCGTGGTTTGGCAGATCGATTCAACTTATTATACCCCGTTAACCAGCAATGTTATGAAATTCGCATTCGAGTTGCGTATGTGTACGTTGAATCCGACTTCTGTCTGTGCTGCATACTAGTATTTTATGCAACAGTTACATTAAATTGATTGTCAAAGGTCGAGAGTCGCTGTAACAAAACGAGCGTAGCGAGTTTTGTTGTTAAAGAATCAAGAATTGTACGACCTAATTAATTATGTAACGTTGCGTGCATATTTTTTCCACGACAGCAAAATAATTTGATTTAAATTTATAACCGATATCGTGGCGGAATACGGGCATTGAAGTATGCCTTTTTTTTTAGAAAAAAGTTATATAATAAAATTATGTATGGAAACTCAGTTTGATTCTCCCGCCAGTCATATAATGACTTGTCTTGTCTTGGTGGTTGGCGGTAAGGACTTGCATTTGAATAAAAAGTTTACGGTTTTAATTCTGTTGTAAATCATTTAATTGACAGATTATAATGCTGCAGTAGCAAAATAATATTTAATTAAGCTCAATTTGAGCACCAGGCCCACGTAGTTACTTGCTTGCTTCCTGCTGACTGTACCAATGAGTTTTTCGGAGTTATGTACGGATAGTATTAATATTTTATTTATTTGGTAAATAATCAATCGATAAAGTTTTCGGTAAAAAGTAAATAAAGGATCTCGACCAGATCGTCGGCCCACCTTGTTAAGGCTATTCCCACGCTGCATCTTCCGGTGCATAGTCGCCACTCAATAGCCCAAAAATGAAACAACAAAGAATGCGTTGTTGGAAAAATGTATTGACCTCTAAATGTACTATTTTGTTCTTTTCCAGGAATGGCGTAAAGAAGAATTAGGAGGCATTGCAACTGCAATTATGGAAGCCCAAAATTCCTTCGAAAGAGTTTCTATAGAAAAAGTCCCTATCTGGACACTGTTGGACCCCACTGTTATGGGTGCAGTACTGAACGACACGATCATTGGAGAAATCGCGTATTCCCAGAATAGTATTATACTATGCGGTTAGTTGGCAGCATTTTACTATAATCATTCTTAGTAATATCGTACAGTATTTGGTCGCAATCTAAATTTCTGCAGTAGTAGGGCACAGGGGTTGTAGGCCGTCCACAAAAGTTCCAAAGCAGCAAGCAGCAGCATCCTGCGATCGACGTGGCGCCGAGAGAATTAAACGATAGGCTTTATGGCAGCCGTGGCTCACTCCGTGACTTCATCGCGCTGCTGCAAGTACATGTCGACCAGCCCGCAATGACCGCCCGCATTGCATGCTTATAGGCTGGTCTGGCGCTAAGGCTCCACCCCCGAAAAAGCACGTTGGGTGCGACAGAAAGAGATGACCACGCTTAGGCACGTTTGGCATACCTAAACGTGGGATTTGTTAATGGTGGTCCTTCTGTACGTAATACTATTACTTATTCTGTGCTTATGGCCCGGTACGTGCGGCGGCGGCAGCGGTTATTCCTAATACATTGCGTGTCATCCCAACCGTAGTGAGCTGCGCGTCTCGGCCGTGCAATGAACAGATTAATTGGCTACTTTTCAAGTTTCCAAGTTGTATGGAATCTAATTTCATTTTGTTAATTGGGTAACAAGAAACCCAGAAAGATTTTTATTTTAAAGCTATTCGTTTTCAACCTGTATTCGATTTCATCGGAATAAAGTCGCTTTAAAAATGAAATGTCAATTCGCGCAAAGCGTGGCCTGGCTTAATTAATTTAATTAGCGTTGCAAAAAGCACTAATTGCTAGCAATTAGTACTTTTTCGTGGATTTATCGATGTAAAGCTATACATTGTATAGTAGCTATTAATAAATACTTGAATATTTTTCTATATATTTTAGTATATATCTATTAAATGTATCGTTCTCTAGTACCCATAACATAAGTAGGTATATTCCCATGTTAAGCTCAATAAGGCGAACTTACTATGGGACTAGTTCGATTTGTGTAAAAATTGTTCCCTTATATTTATTTATAATATCTTATGAATTGTACAAAAATGCTTTCTATTTTCAGGGGATCAAAGAGGCATCAACACCAACAATTTCACTACAGTGGAGGAAGCGAATGTGAAAGTCATCAATTCGATTCTTGTCGACGAATACAAGGATTTACTATATAGCATTTTTTCTGCGGAACTTAACTAACATGTATAGATAAAATATATCGAACACTTTACGTTTTTGAATGCCTTTTATTATTTTCACCACCACCTTATTTCAATTTGGGTGTTTCAGAATGCCCAAGCACTAGATGGCAGCACTGTGTCAAATCCACAAATCAATTCAATAATTACAATGATTAATCACCTGATTTCAGATATAGAAAATGTAAAACATTGTTTTAAAAATCAAAACCATTGTTAGTTAGCTACAATTGCCACAAGCAAATTGGCAGTGTGTAAACTGGGCAATTGTTTGCAAAAGCAAGTAAGCGGTTATTTATATTTGGCCATATACGAAAAAAATATATTTTTTTCATACATTTTGTACGGAATGGCCGGAACGAAGATCACTGGGACAGCTAGTTGAAGCTATAAGCAAAAAAAAAATATATAAAAAAAAATACATACCGACGAACATAGAACCTCCTCCTTTTTTGAAGTCGGTAAAAAATCATGTGGGGGCTCATAGATAGAATCAATTACAGAAAACACTTCAACAGTTTATAGAATTTGTATCTGTTTCTCTGTCTGTTTATTTGTATCGGCATAATCACGTGAAAACCAGCGAATGGATTACAACCTTTAATAACACTGTTAACTGGATCTTCGGTGAGGACATATGCTGCAGAAATTAAGGTTAGGGTTGGAAGGAGGTAACCCCTCTTGGTTGTCATTTTGTATGGGAAATCCTTAAATCCATGAGTTTAGGCTTTAGAGTCAATATATACTTGAAGACAAAGTAAAAACATCCTTATTACAAACTTTATTAAGACGGCTTGTATGTGTCCACTAGCGCCTCTCGTAAATAATATTGATTATTTAATACTATGTAATGTATTTTACACCACACCTTGCCAATAAGCGCGTTTTTGCGCACGCTGCGCGTCCGGAAAAATCCACTTTTTGGCCAAGTGGTGATGTAAAATTGTGTACAAAACACGGGTCGTAAAACAGAAAGCCCCTTCCCGAATATTTATGACCCTTGCCTGCGGCTCGGGCCTCAAACATCTGCGATATCGGCCTTTCTTTGTTTTACAATCCTTGTATCGTAAATAGCTATTACAGTACATATGATGCTACTTTACCGCACGAGTGCGGTAATCAGCAGATTACGTGCATATGTCGAAACTTTAAAGAGCCATATGTAAGTACTGTAAAACGATGTACGATACACGTGCGAACAGGCAATTCGCAACTCGTGTCGATTTAAAACACTCCCTTCGGTCGTGTTTTAATTTATCACCACTCTGCTGTTCTCTGCACTTGTATCCTAATGTACTTAAGTACTTTTGCAATATATCAAACTACCTAGTTTTTATGTTGCTGGATTTGTCGATCTAAGAGTTAAAAATAAAACGGACGTTTTTACTTTTACTAATAGAAGCAAACAATTAAACCACACATAAGGCATGGTTGTGTAATCATTAATTTATACCAAGTACGATACAATCTTAGCTGCCAAAAAGAATCCTTCGTAAATGGTGTACTTACAAATTTTTAAGTTTGATTTGCACAAAGAATAGGTAGGGCATAGCGAAACGTCACCTCGCTCAAATTTGAAGCAGCCCAACTGAGGAAGTACCTCCGCCTTACAGAAGACCGCAGCCACAATAACATCGCTACTTGCCCCTTAGGTACCCAACAAGCAAAATTATCCTGGAACGCGTACCGTATAAGGCTATTGGGACTTTTAAAGCTCCGACTATAGCATCAATATTTGCTACTGCGCTTTTAACAGCATAATTAAATGCTGTTTTAACTTAAGAACATTTACTACTATAACTTCGCCTTATAACCGTTTACAAGAACATATTTGCTGGCCATTATAGGCATATTTCATCTTATAAAAGCACACCCCAAGAGTGATTGCACTTAGGAGTAAAAATTTTGCTCCTGGTGGTGAGTAAGGTCGCCAGAGCTCCCGAGGATGCACTGAGTTGGGAGTGAGGGACCTGCATGTGTCGCTAGCTTGACAGCTGGAGACATCTAGGGGTCCCTCACTCTCAAGTACTCTCAACACAGCGCATCCCCAAGCCAATAAAGGGCCGGCAACGCACTTGTGATTCCTCTGGAGTCCCAAGTGTCCATAGGCTACGGTGTCTGCTTACCATCAGGCAGGTCGTAAGCTTGTTTGCCACCGTCGTAGTATAAAAAAAAGAAGTCACACACACAAATTGTTAGAGTTATTTTACTGTTAAACCAATAGATGTTTCACAGATATTGAATGTTAATAAGGTACGCCAACAGAGTTGAGGTCACACAGATCATAAGAATATACTATTTACCTAAATCAAAATAGGGGCCTACAGACCGTTCAAGATCATGTCACAAACAGTGAGTTAGGGTGGGATAGCAAAGCCCACCTGCATATACTTATAGATTATTTGAATGGCTGAGTTCTATTAAATTGGAGCATTCAAAAAGCGACTCTATCTCCCTAGTAAGAAAATCCATAATCGAATGGCAATTTTATGAATTATCGGACATTTTAAATAATTTTGACTAAGAAGACTACAATAAATTATAGACTGGATGTGATGGAATACTCCAACTAGTTCCAGAGTGAAGTGGAGAACGAAGTTTGTTTTTGTATCGCCCGAATATGCCAGAGCGGCAGAGAGGGACAATGGACATTGTACGGTCTGTCTTGTACGTAAATTGTCTTCTGATGTCGCCCGTGTCTACGGCGGTCGCGACGTGGTCGGTGGTCTCGTCTTGTCCGCTGTCTGAGTCGTACTGTCGAAGTCTTCAGTTTTGTCAAGTCATGTCAGGTCTTTGAATTTAGAATTAGTCGTTCGAAATGGGCTGTCAGTAAGTCTGCCAGTCGTAGTCTTGTCAGTCGGCCAGCGAAGAGGTTAGACGCCCCGACAGACATACACGAACGAACTTTGTTCGGTTTGTGGTCTCACTCTGTCGCACTTGCACATTTGAGCGACAGAGAGGGAAATACTTCGTTTTCGGTTCGCGGTAGGCCCTCTGGCCTGCCGTCAAGATTAACCTATCTTCTGAGTAGTCTTATAAAATGCAAATTTCAATTATATATAGAGTGCCTATCGCTAATTACAATTGCGTTCCGAGCGACAGTGATGGAGATAATTGAATTTCGATCTTCGAACTTCGCGGTACTGCCCAAGTGCTACTGCGAATCGAAAACGAAATATTTGTATATACCTCTCTGTTGCACTTGCATATTCAAGCGAGAAAGAGGGAAATACCTACATCGTTTCATTTCGCGGTAAGCAGGCCCTCTGCGCCTCGCTAACCTCATTAAGACATTGACGTGTGTACCGACTTGTCGTGGATGTGTGTGACATCACATTAGGAGGAAGAACTTTTTATAAGTCCACCGTGTTTAATTATAAATACCATATTGAACGTAAAAATAATGCCGATGGATTTATCAAAATTTACTTTTTGTGGCATTACAGTGTCGATTTTAATTATTGTTCTGGCTCTGATAAGGTAAGGACTAATTATAGTAATTATATTAAGTAGACTAACTTAAATATTTACAACTAGCTATCCTGGTGCACTTTCTGCACTCGACTCAATCCGAAAAAAATTAATCTGAAATATTTTTTATTTTATTTTACCGATATTTTTATAATTATTCTACTATTCGGAGCGATGACGAATCCAAAAAATCAAAGGTCATAAAAATTGACCCCGGCGTTTTAGAGTTATAAATGGTGTAACTAACACGACTTTGTTTTACATATGTAGATTTATTTACATAGAATTACACTAATATGCGTGTTTTATTGTTATAGTTTATTCACATGTCAGTAGTTCGGTACATAGATTGTTATATATTATTCATTAGGTATTGTTTTAGTCGGAAAATTATACAATGTAGGATCCCTAAACACGCCAACCAGCATAAAAACGAAGTTGTTACAATTAAAAATACTAATATAATTTAAAATAACATTTTGACCGTCCCTAAAGAAACAGTGAGTACTTATGCATTTTATTTCGTAATTAATTAGTGAATGGGAATCTAATAAAAAAACGCGGGAACAGACAAGACAGGATAAATGTGACCATTTCCCACTAGAGCTTACACATAAAAATTCATCAACTCGTCATAGTGATCGCAAACTGGCTCACTAAATTCGTTCGAATATTGCCCTCTCTGTTGCACTTGCATATTCGAGCGACACAGAGAGAGATATTCGAACTTCGTTCGTTTTCATTTCGCGGTACCAGCTCTGCTGTACTACCGCGAACTTTGAAAATCGAACTTCGTGTCGTGCCGTCCTTTTCACTCTCGTGTTATACACTATATGACGGAAAGGGACGGTACGATACGAAGTTCGATTTTCGAAGTTCGCGGTAGCACAGCTGGTCGCTAACCGACGTATCGACTATTTTAAATATTAATCTTAGGTGACATTATATTTATTTTTACACAAATCGAACTACTCGTGGTCCTATAGTAAGCTCAATAAGGCTTATGTTATGGGTATTAGACGACGGTATATTTAATAGATGTATACTGAAATACATAGAAAACACCCAAGTCTCAACAAATGCTTTTGCTCACCACATAAACAAATGCCCTTACCGGGATTCGAACCCGGGACCTCCAGCTTTCTTATGCAGTATGTCACTACCAACTAGGCTAAACAGGCCGACAAATGTGTTATCTCAAGCAAAAGTCCTTCTTTGTCTTATGTTAATAAGGGCAATTTATAATTGCGTCAGTTAGGAAATAGCGCCTTATTGACGCCATCTAAAGGTACAGTCGACACAATCAGATATATACCTTATTACATAGTAATAAGATCCAAATTGTAAACATACTTTGTAGTTGACTATACCCATATTTACAAGCGTGGTGATTAAAACAAGACAAGGGTTAAGACAAAACTAATTACACCAAGATAATGCAAGATTCATTCTGATTTGGCTCATATTATGTAGGTGTAAACACAATGTGGACAAAGGAAATACGAAGTAGTAGAAATGTACACTCATTTTCCTTATGAAGACAGACAAAAATAAACAATGCAGTTATAGTTGTAGGTATTTGTTGCACTTGCACTGAAGTGTGTTTTAGGGTTCCGTAGTCAACTAGGAACCGTTATAGTTTCGCCATGTCCGTCTGTCTGTCTGAGGCTTTGCTCTGTGATTGTTAGTGCTAGAAAGCTTTTGGTATGGATATATAAATCAATAACGCTGGAGAAGTGGTAAAATAAAATTGTTTTCAAGGGTACCCCTACACGTAAAGTGGGGATGACCTTTTTTCCTTCAACCGTATGGTGTGGGGTATTGTTGGATAGAACTCTTACAAAATGAATAGAGGTCTTCATCAAACATTTTTGATAAAGTGAATATTTTCGGAAATATAATTCACTTTAAAAGAAAAATAAATTGTATATAGCCGCATGCTGGTATAGCCGCATTAAGACTTAGGCCTCCTTAAATCTTTTGTCCAAAAGCGAATTTAGCAGGTTAAGACTTGAACTTGCCCTACAGGGTTTCATAGCTGACCAAATATTATAATGTATCACCTGTATTACCTATGAAAGCAATAGATATACTTATTACGTTTTAGTGTAAAAGCGACTTTAGCAGGTTGAGACTTGAACTAATTACGTTTTTGTATAAAAGCGAATTAAGCAAGTTGAAACTTGAACTTATTACGTTTTTGTCTAAAAGCGAATCTGGCACGCGAGTACCTACTGTCTGAACTGTCATGAATATTGTTATAGTTCTTGACTTCAATGGATATCTTAGTATGTATGTACCTACTTCATATTTAAATATATTTGTGTAGAGCCATTAGTGATGAGAACCCAGACCAACTTGCAAGAGTGCTCAGTAATCATTGCTGCTTGATTGGCGAATGCTCAAACCTACCTCTTCTAGCCGTAACCGATTTTCACAAAACAATGCTTTTGTGTAAACATAATAATTTATATCAGGGTGTCTGTCATTTTGAATGATTAAGAATACTTCAGTTTCTAGTGGCCAGTCCAGTCCAAGAGGTAAATGATAGGAGTTTGTATGGAGAAAAATATAAATTGTGATTTAGGCGTAAGGTGTTTTAGCGTAATTGCTAATTAGGCGTAACGCAAAATGAACAAACAGCTACTTAGGCTTACTGCGTTTGAGTCATCTTGTTGAATAGAAAATTTCATATGAAGTTTTGTCATAACGCGAATTAGACTACGTTTTAGGCATAGGTACCCTGACAAAAGGATTCGATTACTGTTACATACTTATATCTAGGTAGTCCTACATATATGACATAACATTTAATACCCTTTAGTCATAAGTACATCTCTAAACAAATAAATCTCATCTCCGTTCGTTTCTGTGCAACGTCACCCGATTTTCATTTTTTATTATAGAAGTCAACCGTTTTAAGTATTCTTCGCTTTTATCACAAATAAGTATTACTATAATGTAATTACAGGGTGAGCGCAAAAACCTTCACAGATAAGAAATTAAGTCTTATGTCAATGTCACAAAAATATTGTCACTTTTTACACTAGTAGTATTTTTTTTAGATTAGTAGTTCCGTTGATTATACAAACATACAACAAACTCGCAAATGAACTTAACTCTTTGAACGCCACGAACCTATAAAGTGGTCGTGTGTCGTCGTGCCCACCATGCCAACAATCACTAAAAAGGTCGGAGTAAAGGTGTACTTTGATCATGAATAAAATCTATTCAGAATTGTTTTTTTTATTTTTATTGGTATAAACCTTACATCAATTTTTGATAACGCAACATATTATATTATATATAAATGTATGAGTATAATATATTGTTGTATATTTATTTATTTATTTCGGGGATCTCGGAAAAAGCTATAACGATTAACCGATCTAGCTAGGTCTCATCTCATATTATAGAATAACATGTATTGTAAGTTTTTTAATGTTTTTTTATTAATAGTCAATCCACATAAAAGGTACACACACACACACATACACGCGCGCGCACGCAAGCACGCACACACACACACACACACTCACACCAGCAAAGCTTGCAAACGTGGCCGACCTGTATACATGTTTAGTTTTAGTTTAGTTTTTACTTTAGTGTATTCAGGGTTCAGTCTGAAAATCAGCGCTGGATGGACTCTGTTCAGCAAAAGCTGAGACTGATTGTTTTTTGTTTGTTAAGTTCGAGGCAATAAACAATTTTTTTTATTTTTATGTAACCGGTAATAAGCTCCACGTGTTGTTCAGCAAAAGCTGAGACTGATTGTTTTTTGTTTGTTAAGTTCGAGGCAATAAACAATTTTTTTTATTTTTATGTAACCGGTAATAAGCTCCACGTGTTTCAAGATACAGGCTCAGCCTAGTTTGCAACTCACCGGATATTAATTCTTTATTATATCATGCTATTTGTTAAAATAAAGTTATTCTTATTCTTATCTTCGGGAAAACTCGTATTTTCCGGGAAAACACGAAAGATAGCAAAACTCGGTCTCCGAGGTACTTATGAGATATTATATGAATTATTGCAGCACTGGTAATGGTCATAACGGCCCTAAACTAATAATAGACCACGATGGAGGAGCAGACGACGCCATGGCCATATTCATGGCTCTTCTTTATGAAAAGTATTTTAATGGGTAAGTTCTGCATGTAATTATCTATCTGATACGCAGAGTAAGGATTTCTATAGAGATCCTATACGAGCTTCACCAAGGGGGACAGAAAGCTTTTATGCAGCTAAATTGAGAACTAGTCTTAAACGTCTGGCGGCTTACAATAAACAACCTCTTTAATTTGGCCGGGTAATCGTTTATTTGCCTCAAACTATTTGACTTGACGTTTAGATGACATTGAGGCAAATAAAGAAAAGCGGAACTATGACAAGGACAACCAATGATATATCCCTCTCTGTCGATCTTATTCAATTTAGTATATGATCTTCTCGCTCTTAGTGGTATTATTATTTGACGTCTACTCTGGGTACTCTGAGATCTGATATGTATTATAATATAAGAGTATTATATTATATAATATTATAATATAATATAATACTCTTTTGATATTGTCTCGGGACCTTTGACGTTTGACGTTTCAGACGTGCACATAGCCAATCAAAGATAAATAAATTTTATCTTTGTAGCCAATAGGTTCCTTCGCAGATGTAGGTGCGGTTGACCAATTTGATTTCTGTGCCACTTCGTACCTTGTCCCAGTGAAAATCAGAATGAAAGTTGCTAGTTATCTCATATTATTGTCACTGTGACAAGGTACGAAGTGGCCCAAAAATGAAATCGGTTGATTGTACATCTGCGAAGAAATTCAAAGGTGTATGTGAAGTCCCCAAACCGCAGGCCAGCGTGGGGATTACTAGTCAGATGCTAGTTAATTCTTGGGATTAGGTAGTTGACCTCTGCGCCCTGTAGCCGGGGTGTAAGATACGGCTTCGGCCTGGCTACAGTATCCCTGTCTGTCGTACAAGGCGACTAACAGGGGGTCCTTGGGGTCGAAGACGGTCGCAGTTAGAGGCTGACCTTCCATGGAAACATATGGAGGGACCCACAGAGGTGTGAACCTAGGGCGGCACTGGTGCGTTTTGAAGGAGATCCCACAATTCCCACATCTGTCTGAAATAAGTTGAGGAGGATCATCGGGGGTTTTACTCGGTGCAAGTCTGATATAGCCTCCGCACTGTCCTCGTGGTGCGGTGGTATCCATAACGGATTTCTCCCCCGGAAAAAGGTGGGTCAGGATAACGCTAGGATAATCAGCAACTCTTTAGTGTAGTTATTAACATTGACAATTTACTTTAAATTGTACATACATACTTACAGTAAAGATTTTTGTTTCTTTTCAGACCTAGTGTCATAGCATTGACCACTACTTATGGAAATGTCCACGAAGGTCAAACATTCATCAATAGTCAAAGAATATTGGACATAGCGGGGAGACGTGATGTAATTATCTGATTTTATACTATGTATTCAAAATCCTGCTTGCTCTGAGCAAAGAGAATATAAACACTGAGACGACGTTTATGAACTGGCGAGTTGGCGACTAGTAGCGACATCTGCGCAGCATACCGCGCGCGCTTTTCAAGCGCATAGGATTTCCATACATTCTGATTTGCGCACTACTTAGCAGCGTTTAAGCTTATAACGCACAGAGCGCGACGCAGCGTCGTTGCTAGGCATGTGCGGAAATGGGGCCAAATAGCGCCATAAGTGTAAGCGAGAGGTCATATCTCAACATCTCGCTCCCACCTATTGTGAACCGCTACCGCTGCCGCCGCTCATAATCATGGCCGAGCCTTAACAGTTCCTTACTGCTGGGGCGCAACGATCCGAAATACCGCCAGGCTTCACTGTGCATAATTGTTTCCGTTGCGTCGACGATGGCTTTGTCGCCCCATCAGTAGCCTTAAGAGTCATCAATGTCATCATCATCATATCATACGAAGGACGTTCACTGTTGGTCATAGGCCTCTATCAACGAGTCATTAAAGCTTCTAATAGACTCACGTTTGTAATATGTACCTCTCTTACCGCCCTTAATCGGCCTGCGGCCTGCGGCTTAAGTCGGCCTGTTTAGCCTAGCTGGTAGTGACACTGCCTTCGAAGCTAGAGGTTTCGGGTTCGAATCCCAGTCAGGGCATTATTTGTGCATTTAGCACGGATTTTTATTCCTGGGTCTTGGATGTTTTCTATCTATTTAAGTATGTATTTATCTATATAAGTATGTATATCGTCGTCTAATACCCAATAGTACAAGCTTTGCTTAGTTTAGGACTAGTTCGATTTGTGTTAGATTGTCCCCCAATATTTATTTATTTATTTTAATATTTATTTATTAATGCACAATGTACTATTTTTAAACACTGCGTCATTCATCAGGTACGAATATATCGAGGCAGCAACTCCTCCCTAGTGCTCTCAGCAACGTCTGACTACTTTTTCGGCGCCGATGGCCTCGGTGACAACGTTCATGAGCCTATAGTCCCAATCGAGGCCCAGCCGCAACATGCAGCGATGGGAATCATTGAACTGGCTAATAAGTACCCGGGTAAGAACACTTGTTATTGTTTTTTTTTATACAACGTAAAGTGGCAAACAAGCGTACGGCCCGCCTGATGGTAAGCGGTCACCGCATGCTATGGACGCCTGCCGGCCCTTTAAAAAATTATACACTCCTTTCTTAACACACCATACCAGACTGTAGTCCCTCGGGAAAACCTCGGCAGGAAGCTCATACCACAACCAAGGAAGGAAATCAGAACCAGAAAACTGTACCGTACGCGACCATTTGGGTTCTATAGTTGTTTTAGATTAAATAAAACATACATTTTTTGTCAGCAAGAGCGGGATTTGATCGTACGACCTTCGCATTCCTTGTTGTTACGTGAGAACGAAAGGACGTTGGTGCTGAGTAAGCAGTTGTACAATTTTCTCAGTAGATGTCGCTACAAACCATCCTTCATATCTCTGTTAAAATACTTATGAATGTATTGTTTCAGGTGAAATAAAGTTAATCACGCTTGGGTCTCTTACTAACGTGGCGTTGGCGGTGCGCCTGGACCCCACACTAGTTGGGCGACTCTCTCATTTATACGTGGGCGCGGGAAATGTTTACAGTAAGTTCTTAGAAATAGCACACACGAGCGTTTCTGGTGCGGCAGCGTTGCGGAAACGAAGGGTGGGCTCTCGCTTCCACGTATTCATCGTTGCTGCTGCTGTCATCATTCAAAGTCGCAATTTGACAACTTTCTACAGGATGTTCCTAAAACCAACGCGCAACGCCAAGACAAAGTTGACTCATACTATGACAACATACACATAGAACAACTTATTAGCTATCAGATTATTAAGTAAAGACGTCGTTGAAAATTTTATAGGTTTCAAGTTACTGGCTATCATTAAAGTCAAACTTGTTCATGGATGTTAATAAAAGTTCCAATAGCTCGTAAATTATAGACTTTTTAATTCGGTCATTTTCAGTAATATTTGCTTAATCTCATAGCTTATGTGCTGTATTATTTATAAGTCATCTTAGTCTTGCCGTTGGTTTTAGAAACAGCCCTTCCAAAAAATGGTCAAAATGAGTACTACTTTTGTGAAAAATATTAAGTACTTTCTTTACAGGTGAACATGAGCCGAATGCAGAGTTTAACGCAGAACAAGATGTCGAATCATATCACATGGTTATGCAAACGCAATTCCAGAAAAAGTAACGATTCTGCCTTTCTCACAAGTTAAAACTATAAATGTGACTCGGGTGAGCAACGTTTACACTTTTTTTCTATATTTTTTATATTTTTATTAACGTGTATTATTGATAGTCACAAATTGTTACCAGACGTAGGTTTTAGTGCTACGAAGCCATATTGCAAAAAAAGAAAATTACTATTAACTTCGAGAGCGTAAATCAATATTGTTTTTTACACATATAGCATGCAAATAAACGTATTTTTTAGCGACTTCAATAGAAGGAAGGAGGTTCTCAGTTCGTCTTTTTTAGGGTTCCGTAGTCAACTAGGAACCCTTATAGTTTCGGCATGTCTGTCCGTCCGTCTGTCCGTCCGTCCGTCCGCGGATAATCTCAGTGACCGTTAGGACTAGAAAGCTGAAATTTGGTACTAATATGTATATCAATTACGCCGACAAAGTGGTAAAATAAAAAGTGGAAAAAAAAAATTATTAGGGTACCTCCCCTATATGTAAAGTGGGGAGTGATTTTTTTTTCATTTTAACCCTAACGTGTGATATATTGTTAGATAGGTATTTAAAAATAAATAGGGGTTTACTAAAATCATTTTTTGATAATGTTAATATTTTCGGAAATAATCGCTCCAGAAGTAAAAAAAAATGTGTCCCCCCCCCTCTAACTTTTGAACCATAAGTTTTAAAAATATGAAAAAAATCTCAAAAGTAGAACTTTATAAAAACTTTGTAGGAAAATTATTTTGAACTTGATAGGTTGAATAGTTTTTGAAAAAATTACATAAATAATTTCTGAACTAAGTTTGTAATTTAACCGTATAAACAGGTGTTTATTGTACCTGTCATTTCTACAAAATCACAATGAAATGACGTGCTTTCAAAGGTTTTGTGTTTCTGTACTTAATATGTCAACTTAATGTGACGGACGGAAAACTACGGAACCCTACACTGAGCGTGGCCCGACACGCTCTTGGCCGGTTTTTTATGTATGTATGTTCCCCGATAACTCTTGACCACGTTGGCCTATTTTGATAAACTCTTTTTTTTATTGTATAGCAGGTACCCCGACGTTGGTCCCATATGAATTTGGTGACGGTCTGATGATGGGATCTAGGAGGAATCGAGGGAACTCCTCGAATTTAATAGGCACGCATATGCCGATTTCGGTATTTTCTGTAGGTAACCAAGCATTGGCTCACGGAAACCACAAATTGTAGCATAGCAAGTACAAAATTGGAGTCGGTTTTTTTATATAAATTATTAAGGCGCAAGGTAGGGCAAGCCTTTCTCCATACAAAGGTTGTGCAAGTTTTTTGCGTTAGTTTTGGCATTACAGCATTTCATTTTATTTTTTGTTGCTACATAATGGATATACGCAAAACTTGATGTTGAAATTTTGCATTATTTAAAAAAAAATACGAAACATAAATAAAATTAAAAAAGAAAAACATCAAGACATAGCTTACAAAAAAATAAGCATATGGACCAAAAATAGTAATTGGAATGCAAACACAAACGAAGAAAAACTTGCACAAAGTTTGTATGGAAAGAGCTTGCCCACCCCTTCGCCTTAATATAACGTATGACAATATGTTCATTAAGGCCTATACTGACTACCTATATAGATATACGGTTGTATACAAAATTCACGCTATACACCACGACGCTACGACCCGCCTGATGGTAAGTGGTGACTCTAGCCTACGGTTGCCTCTACAAGGAACACGCATGCGCGTTGTAGGCCCTTTAAAAACTTGCACAGTCGCCACGAGATATGTTCGGACTTTAGCGTGTTCATAAATATCTAAATTGCACTTTAACGTCTTCATAATAGAATCGAGTTCAGAGGTTGTGAGCACTTTGTTTGCTCCGATGGATCAAAAGGCTTGGTAGGGAGGATTGGTAGTGATATTTTACAATGGAGCGCTCGTGGCCCAGCGGCGCCCGCGTACCGCGTGCAGTATGCGAGGTTAAGCGATTTCGGGCGAGGTCAGTCCTTGGATGGGTGACCGATTTGAGTTGTTACTAACTGAGCGTTCCCGTGCTTTGGAAGGCACGTTAAGCCATGTTAGAGGCCTCTGGGCGGCTGAGAACTACTAACAGTCAAGTTGCCCACTCACTTGACAAGCCTAATCCTAAATATCCCTGCGACATATCCATATCAGCCGAAGGACGTCCACTGCTGGACACATGCCTCCCCCATAGATGCCATAATCGCCACGCTTGGCATGCGGGTTGGCGATCGCAGTAGCTCCACCGCATTCCAGGGATTTTTCACTATGACCCGGTAGTCTGCTGCGACATATATGTACATAATACGCATTGCTGTGTGTAAAATATTCTTGTACTGACATTACAACTATTGTTTTTATTTCAGCAATGGCGTGAAGAAGTACTAGGAGCCATACCAACTAAAATAATGAGGGCCCAAAATGCCTTCGAAAGATGTTCTATAGACTACCGCGATACCTGGTCAATGTTGGACCCCATTGCTATGGGCGCAGTTCTAAACGACACGATCATTGGAGATGTCAAGTATTCCCTGAATAACATAATTTTATGCGGTAGGTTTTTATACAAACGAACGTGGCAAACAATCTTGGAGTCTGCCTGATGGTAAACATACACCGTAGCCATGGACGCTTGCGACGCCAAAATAATTACAAGCGCGTTACCGACCCTTTATAGACTTGAGGATTCGTTGTGTTGACAGCTCCCTCACTCTCAACACAGTGCATCCTCGGGAGCTCTGACGACCTTACCCATCACCAGGAACACAAAATGAACATATCTAAATACTTCGATTATGGTATGTATTTAACTGTAAACTTGTACGTGATATGATCTCCTAACTAGGTACTCATCAATCTCATCATATATGGTCGTAGTTATATATGGCTTGCGCGCAAGAGGAGGGCGGGTATGCTGGACATAGGCCTCCACCAATTTTATGGGGGTAAATGCTATAATCGCCACGCTTTGTATGCGGGTTGGCGATCGCAATATCTCCACCGCACTCCAGGGATGCTGCTGCCCATCCCACGGTGGTTTTGGTCGTAGTTTTCAGACATATCCGGGTTCCAATATCAATCATAACGATCTAATTTCGTTAATTTTTAAAGTCGTTTCGATTAAAATTGGTATCCCGCATTAGCGTAACAAAAAATAACTTTAATGTTATTTAACCCTTTGACCGTTATTTTTTTTAAGGCAACTATATATTTAATCGATTGCAAGCACGTACAATCTACGTGATTTTTTATTAATTTTAAGCGAGGATTTCAAAGTTATTAGACGGCAATTTGTTTGCCACTATCGGCCAATCAATGACATAATTTACCCATTTTCATAGTGCCACTGAAAGTTTGTAGGCAGATTTTCTTTTTCTAAAATAAGTTATTATAATGTTTAAAAGCATTAGTTTGAAATATGAGAATTAATATTATCAACAAAATAAGGCGTTACAATTTATTTAAGTAGATATTTTTGTTCAAATGTACCTAATATAAAAAAATCTTAGATCTAGCCAAAGAATTATCATTTTACTAGAGATGGAACAACTTTTAAGGGTCAGATTTTTTTATTGATTAGTACGAGTATATTCTCTAATATTAACTACAATTTATATTAACTAACAACGCGTTCACTGAGAAAATAATTAAAATGTATTGAAGAAAGAAAGAAGAAAGAAAATAGTTTTATTTAGCATTTTAAAAACAATGAAAGAGTACATATAATAAAAAACAACTGGATACAATGCTAAAATGGTCGCCACTCAGCTTGGTGCCACGAAATAAGCCATTAGGTGTTATTTCGTGGCGCTGATTTTCAGTGGCGCCAGGTAACCGAAGCAGGTAGCTGCCGCCGCTTATCAAATAAATCACAAACTTAAAATAACATGCACAAATCTCCAAACCATTCATAAAAAGTGTGTGTGTGTGTGTGTGTGTGTGTGTGAGAGAGGGAGAGTATGTTTGATTGTCAGTGTAGCGTGTGTGTGCTGCCTAATGTTTCTGCTTGCTCAATAGAAATTTCTTGAGATTTTTTTAAATGACACTATGTTATTTGAGTTTCTTATTGGTGGAGGTAAATCATTCCAACATTTTATGGCAGCAAAACGAAAACTGCCACGGAAGGCAGCCGTATGGTGGAAAGGGCGTAGAAGTCTTGATGCTTGTCTTAAGTGGCGTTGAGAGAACTTGAGTTTTTCGTATAGGTATGATGGTTGTTTATTTTCAATCACTCCAAATAATAATGAAGCAAAGTGTAGAGTGCGCCGAGCGTTCATGTTCATCATATCATATTCGTTCAAGAAAGGTGTGATATGGGCTCGACGTGGGACAGGGAAACAAAATCGTGCACATGCGTTTTGTATTCTTTGTATTATTTTCCTTGTCCGCATTAATAAGCACACGCCAAAAACTGTATCGGGGCATAATTTAGTTTTGACAGTATTAGGGCTTCACACAATTTTATGCGTATGCCTACAGTGAGACATTCGCGAATACGGTACAGAACTTTGAGCTTGTAAAAACAGTTTCGCATCAACTCAAGCACATAGCCCTCGAAGTGTAACGTTTCGTCCATTATGAGCCCTAGGTTGCGCGCTTCATATACCTTTTCCAGATGGTCTCCTGCTATAGATACTTCAAAATGATGAGATTATTTTTTTGTATTTGATTACGTGTACCGAATATTAAATTTTTTGATTTACTTGGATTTATTAATAAGTTATTTTTATTACACCATGTCGATATACTAGTCAAATCAGCATTTAAATTTCTAACAGCAGTATCGGTAGAGTCAGGGTTAAATGATATGTAGAGCTGTATATCATCTGCATAAATATGGTAATTGCAAAAATGTATGTTTTGTATGATATCTGCAGTATAAAGAATAAAAAGAATGGGTCCCAAAATAGATCCCTGGGGGACTCCTCTTACGACAGGCCGTGAAGAAGACAATATTTCTGAGCCATCTTGATCTGAGATCTTTACATATTGCGAACGCCCAGTAAGGTAACTATTGAACCATTTCAGTGATAATTCATCAAAACCATAGAAAGCCAATTTGGAGAGGAGTAGGGAAGAGTCTATGGTGTCAAAGGCACGGGAGAAATCTAGTAAAACTAGTATGTTTCCCTCTCCAGAATCCTGGGCAGCCAAAAGATCATCCACTACATCTATCAGTGCTGTAGATGTGCTCCTTCCCCTTCTAAATCCAGATTGTTTCGAGGGAAGTATGTTATTGGTTTCAAGATATTCTGTCATCTGATCAGTAACTACTTTTCCAGGATTTTGGATAAGAAAGGCAGGATACTTTTTTTTTTTTTTTTTTATGACATAGGTAGCAAACGAGCAGACGAATCGCCTGATGGTAAGCGATTAGCGCTGCCCATGGACACTCGCAACACCAGAGGGGTTGTAAGTGCGTTGCCGGCCTTTAAGATGGGAGTACGCTTTTTTCTTGAAGGTTTGAAGGTCGAATCGGTCCGGAAATACCGCAGGCGACAGTTCATTCCACAGTTTAGCTGTGCGAGGCAAGAAATTTCTGGAGAAACGCACAGTTGAGGACTGCCAACCATCTAAGTGGCGAGGATGGAAATTTTGTCGCGTTGGGCGATGGCGGAAGGAAGCGGCAGGGATTAATCCGAACAATTCCTCGGAGCACTCCCCGTAATACATGCGGTAGAAAATGCAGAGCGAGGCTACATTTCTACGCAGCGCCAAGGAGTCAAGCCGTTCCGAAACCCGCTGGCAGCCGACAATTCGAGTCGCTCTCCGTTGGATGCGGTCCAGAGGGAGAAGCTGGTACTGTGGTGCCCCTGCCCAAAGATGAGAACAGTATTCCATATGTGGGCGGACCTGTGCCTTATAAAGCTGTAGGCGATGGGCCGGCGTGAAATACTGTCTCGATCTGTTTAGCACACCGAGCTTTTTCGAGGCTAATTTGGCCTTACCCTCTAAATGACCGCGGAACTGGACTTCACTCGAGATGTCGACGCCAAGGATCTCGATATTGGCTGTGGCAGTTAGGGGAGTGCTCTCAAAACGAGGTGATGCGACAAACGCAAGCTTTTTCGCAGTAAACGCGCAAACCTGCGTCATTGTAGGGTTAAAGCGGACCAGATTAAGTCGACCCCATTCTGAGACTTCATCCAGGGAAGTCTCAATCTGAGACACGAGTTTGTTTCGGCTCACAGTGACGTTTTCCCGAGAAATATTGGCGCGACCGGTGTAAGAGGCATCGCGCGTACTATCATCCGCATAACAGTGAATGCCGCTGATTTGCAGCATGTCATTGATATGCAGAAGGAATAGCGTGGGTGATAGCACACAGCCTTGAGGGACACCAGCATTCACAGACATGGCGTCAGAGCATACACCGTCAACTACGACCTTTATGCTTCTGTCTGCTAGAAAGCTGCTGACCCATTCACATAATTTCTCGGGAAGCCCATAGGATGGAAGCTTCGAGAGAAGTGCTTTGTGCCAAACGCGATCAAAGGCCTTCGCTACATCCAAACTAACAGCCAATGCTTCACCCTTTGTCTCGATCGCCTGTGCCCAACGATGTGTCAGGTAAACTAGTAGATCACCAGCCGAGCGGCCCCTACGGAAACCGTATTGTCGGTCACTAAGTAACTGGTGGTCATCCAGGTACCGAAGGAGCTGGCAGTTGATAATGGACTCCATTATCTTCGAGAAAAGGGAAGTTATAGCTATTGGCCTGTAGTTGGACGGATTTGAGCGATCGCCTTTTTTAGGGATGGGGTGCACCAAAGCTGACTTCCATGAGGTCGGGACTATGTAAGAGAGCCGAAAAAGACGCGTTAAAACTGGTGCCAACTCAGGAGCACACATCTTCAGCACAATGGCAGAGATTCCATCGGGCCCACTAGACTTATGAGCGTCGAGGGAAAGAAGAGCTTTACGCACTGAGTTCTGGTGGAAGCGAACATCCGGCATACAGCTCCCGTACCGCGGAATGGTCGGCGGCGCGTGTCCCCCGTCATCCAAAGTCGAGTTGGACGCAAAGAGTTTACCCAGAAGATCAGCTTTGTCTTTTGCGTCGTGGGCTAATGAATCATTTCCCATGTGCAGAGGTGGAAAAGACGGCGTGCAGAAATTACCTTGGATAGCTTTGGCTAGAGACCAGAACGCACGAGTTCCCGAAGGGAGGCGCTCTAGTTTCTCGCCAATCCTACCAATGTGCAACGACTTTGCTTTGGCAATAACTCTTTTGAAGGACCTGGAGGCAAAGTTAAACTCCCTTCTTAATGCGCTGGATTTTCCATCCCGTACCGCCGCTGCATTGACCCAGGCTTGGTAACACTCTTGCTTTCGGCGAGAAGCCTTCTTGCAAGATTGACCAAACCAAGGTTGCGATTTGCCACCAACGGGAACTACAGAGGATGGAATGAAAAGCTCTATTCCCTGCAGCACCACATCAGCAACAGAATCAGCAGCGACATTGGGATCATCCGGCGTGAAGCAGATTTGCCCCCAAGGGTAGGATGCAAAAAACGACCGCATTCCGTCCCAATCTGCTGACTTATAGTGCCACACACGGCGGCTACATGCAACTCGCCGACGCGGCGGGCACGTGAGAGGCATCGTACTCCGGATCAGGCAGTGATCCGAGGAGCCGAGAGGGGCTTCAACGGATACATGGTAGCCAACCGGATGGGAAGTCAACAAAAGGTCCAACAGGGAAGGTGCTTGGCTCTCCACATCAGGGATTCGCGTAGGCGCCGTAACCAATTGTGTTAAGCCATATGCCAGAGCAAAGTCGTAAACAGATCTCCCCGCATGATCGGTCTTGCTAGAGCCGAGCCAATCGGCGTTATGGGCGTTAAAATCACCAAGAATTATGATTTCAGCGGATGGGATCTGCTGCTGCACGGAATCTGCAGCCGTTTGGATCTGCTCCAAGAGACGGTCAGTTTCAGCATCGCCGCTATGGGATCTATATAGGCATGCGTAGATGCGAGGATGGTCATCGCTGTCAATTCGCAGCCATAAGGTGGAGAGATCCCTACCTTCAAGATTGCTGAGGCGGCGAGAACTGATATCATCTCTAACGTACACACATACCCCAGCTCTAGGTAGAAAGGAATGTTCCAGTTCGTACCCAGGATAGGAGAGATAAGATGTGTCCGCTGGAGATGATATCTGCGTCTCGGTCAGAAAGAACAAGGCCGGCTTTGCTGTCTCGAGGTGTTGGTGGACAGCATTGAGGTTTGAATGTAAGCCCCTGATGTTGCAGAAGTCCACGGCCAGCGAGGCAGGGGATGTTGTAGCTTGTTCTTGCCTCGGGCAGATGGCAGATGACAGAGCGCGGTTTGCCCCCCCCCCCCCCCCCCCAGAGTACGACACGGGGCAGTCTCGGCGTCCACGCTCAGGCATATTGTTACCTGAGCATGGAAGCCCAGAGAGGGACTCTCCAGCGCTAGCGCAGCCCTCCTGGGGTAGCCAATTTAACTGCGCGAACATCATCATTAAGGGGAGGCTGGGGGTTTGGAGCTCTGGGAACCTTACTCACCATCAGGAACACAACACTACATACCTACAGAGTAAGTAGCAGTGCTATTATGGCTGTGATCTTCTGTAAGGTGGAGGTACTTCACCAGTTGGGCTGCTCCGGATTCAAGCGAGATGATATTCGCTGTGCCCTACCTCTCTTACTTATTGGGCGAAGATCCCTATAACTGCCAGGACTCTGAATTTTTGGGATGGGTTTAATTACAGCCTTTTTCCACTGCTCAGGAAAGCACCAGTTTCAACAGATTTGTTAACAATACTAGTAATTATACTTAAGGTTCTAGGCAACGTCAATAAAAACATGTTTAAATTTAGACCATCATCTCCTTGTGCATTAGTTGAAATGGATTTTATGATCTTAGACACAGTCAGTTCATTCACAGGCCTGAGAATGAAAACATTTTGACTATATTTATTGAATTCGAAGCTTGTCAGAATGGATATATCGATTTTAGTCGTTATGGGTAAATTTAGAAATTGTTCATTGATTTTATCCGGGGTGCATAAGTGGAAAGGCAATTCTATGTCCTTTTTTTAAGTTTATGACGTTTGACTTGATATTATGCCATAGTTTCCGGGATTTGTTATATTGTTGATTTGTTTATTAAAGAATGCACATTTTTCACTGTTCATTGCAGCATTAACAATACCTTTTAGTTCTTTGTAGTATTTTTTGTGCGCATCAATATTGCTCTGTTTACATCTGGCGTGTGCTTCATCACGCAGTTGCATCATTTTTTTCAGAGTAGGCGTTATCCATGGGTACGAGTGATCCCTGGTATATGATGTCTTAAGTGGAGCATGCACGTCAAACAATAACAATAAACAGGAGGTAAATGAATTGACCATGTCATTTACGTCCCCAACAACAATGTCTTCCCAGGGAGTACTGTTAATGTGTTCATTGAAAAGATCAAAGTCTGTATCTTTTAGGGGTCTAAATATGAATCGTTTTGGTAGCTGTTTAATTTTTTTAATATTCAACTCGCAAGTAATGAATGAATGACTACTTAGATGGGGTAAATAGTTAACAGATAATTTGGATATACGTGTATTGCAACAAACTACGTCAATCAATGTTTCACTGTGTTCGGTGTAATGCGTGGGCTTGTCAACATACTGTGTTAAATTCATACAATCTAAGAAATCCAATAGTTTTTTCGTGTGCGACTGGTTGTTAATTAACAAGTTTATATTGAAATCACCAACAAGTAATATATGATCATAATTTCCCAGCGAACAGATAGTTTCAGTAAGTGAATCAATAAAAGTGTCGACTTTAAACCAATGGGTACTTTTTCGCTGTTTATATTAAGGCCGAGCCACATTTGCCCAAGTTGTTGTTCAGGAGGATGTGTAATTAGACGCGCGCTTACTCCGCGTTTGATGTAAAAGCCTACACCGCCACCGCGGTTGCGTATGTGAGCAGGGCGAGGGATGTGGCGCAGGCGGTAGCCGGGCGGCGCGGGTGCGCTTGCCTCCTGCCCTTCTCGCAACCATGTCTCATTTATGGCCATGACGTCAACGTCGAATCTCGACATCGCTACTAAGAACTCTTCATGCCGAGTGCCTAGTGATCCAGCATTCAAGAACCCAACCGATAATTTTTTGTTCTTAACGAATTGTATGATGAATGAGTATATCTCGAGCATAATTTTGCAATGCATTATGTATTTACATGAAACTGTCACATGTCGCCAAGTGCATCCTAGGAAAAATGTGAATAATGTATATATGATTGGTTCGGTTTTTAAAGAAAAGTTAAATGTGAATGTTGTGTGTGTATGGTTATGTGCACGATTTAAGGAAATCATTTGTATTATGTATAATTTGAACTCACGTAAACCCCTTGCTGCTCTGACAATTATAATTATGCTTAAATACTTAATAACTTTATTGAGATCTAACATTAAGACATTCCAAAAACTTTATTAAAATCTTCCTCCGTGCGTAGTCGCAAGCGCGGCGCACCATGTTCTTTACGGACAAATATTTTCCCATCGCGCGTCCATACATATTTCCAATTTTTTTGAGAAGCTTCTCGACGTGCTCTATAAAATAATTGCCGATTAAAGCGAGTTAGTCTCTCATTAACATATAACGGTTGCGGGCTGGAGTTGAGACCCAGGCTCGCAGTGTCTACGCCCCGACGGACGCGCGCCGCCGCCAGGAGCTTGTCACGATGTACGCGGCGCGCGAGGCGCACGACAATGGGTCGCGGGCGCGGCTCCGCGGCGGCGGCGCCCGGCTCAGCGCGCCGCACCCCGCCCTCGCGCTCTGCACTCACTAGATCATGCTCCTCCAACGTAACTCCCAACTTGCTTGCAACACTTAGTACCAAATGTACGGACCGTTCTGCCAGTTCCTCAGGTATGCCGGCGATTTCAATATCGTTAGACAACATGTCTTGATCGCGATCATTGAGCTCTGCCTTGAGATCCGCGATTGTGATGAGACATGGGGAGTGTTATCATGTTTACTCTGCTCTACGGCCTCCACTCGAGCTGTCAGACTATCTATTCTCCGGTCGCAGTTGTTGATCGCATCAGTAAGGCTTGCGACGATGCCTCTAAACTCTTTTATCTCAGCTCTTACCGCGCCCATCTCCTCTCGCAGCAAGCGAAGCTCCGTCACAAGTTCACTGGTTTGCCCAGCTGGCTGCGGCAAGGGTGCTACTCGTGCACCCGTACTTTGTGTAGGTGTTTTATTTCCTTTAGCATCTAATGTTATGTTGGACAAGTCCACTTCGTCGCACGACATGTTGGTCTCATTATGCTGTTCCGTTATATTTCGGTTGAATCCTGCTGGGGAAGCCGGCGTGTCATCGTTTCTGCGCCGGTGCATACTGTTTTCGCACTGAGGGCATGTCCAATGTCTATTCAATTCATTATACTTCTCTCTATAAAAAGCTGAAGTCATATTTAAACATTGATAGTGAAAGCATTCTTTACACTTGCTACAGTAGAGGGCATCTCCCCTTTCAATCTTTTTATTACATGCCAGGCAATTCATCACGAATAGTTATTTTGCGCAAACTTTTTTAGTAGGCGTCTCAGATTTGAGTACAAGCGCTCGGTAGTAATCACTTGAATGTGTGCGTGTAAGTTGTGCCCGGCGCTCTGCCGGCCGGTGTTTGACTTTGTGGGTATTCGTTGGTGCTATAAAATTATTTTTGTGTTAATTACGTACGTATTCGAAGTCCGATTTGAAATGTTTTTTCACCAACACACAGGACACTTTTCTAGACACTCAAAATTATGCTATTTTGACGCCATGGTTTAGAATTTACACGTTATTAGATTCAAACTGTCGGCCTCTTTAGCCTAGTTGGTAGTGTCATTGCCTCCGAAGCTAGAGGTCCCGGGTTCGATTCCCGGTAAGGGCATTTGTTTCTGTGGTGAGCAGAGACATTTGTTCCTGAGACTTGGATGTTTTCCATGTATTTAAGTATATATCTATTAAATATATCGTCGTCTAGTACCCATAACACAAGCCTTATTGAGCTTACTGTGGGACTAGTTCGATTTGTGTAAAATGTCCCCTAATATTTATTTATTTATTCATTTATTTATTTAAACTGACAGAGCAAAGCGGCGGAGATGTTTACAGATCGGCCGTTCAGCGTATATATGTATATTGACGCCTATGACGGCAAATATCTGGCCGTTACCCACTAAAAGGTTAATAAAAAGTACGAAATAGCATTATAATATCATTTTTTATCATGACGTCATGAAAATGTAGCTTAATCTTTTATTGAATTGAGAGAATTGTGTTTGTTTCATAACGATTATTAGATACGCGCATCTATTATCGTTTTGAGTAAAACGTTTTAATTGACAACTACGAGTAAAGCCGGATAACGTAATCAGTGCCAAAAGGAAGCTGTCAGTTTCTAGCAGTGTAAAATGTGGTATTATAATTATAACCTACTAAAACACATCCTGGTCACGGCACCACTTTGTAACACTTCAGTATGCAGTACGAAATACTTTACTCCTATAACCTCCTCTCTACGACTGACATGCCCCGTACTATCTAACCTGATAATCAAACCCCTAATGTTAAGTACAATAGCGATACATCTTTGTCTTTTAAAATGCAGAATGTCAGGGACATGAAACCTTGTTTAGGTATATGCAAAACGGGAACAGGTACTTATCACATTTTGTAAGTCTAAGTGATGAATCACGTCCGTAATTCTTTCTGTGCCGTGACTGGGTTTTATCGGGTAAGGTGCACCTTTGTGAATTGATCGATCTAAAGGTTTAATGGCTATTACATTTACAGGGGAACAAAGAGGCATTAACACCAACAATTTCACTACAATGGAGGAAGCGAATGTGAAAGTCATCAATAAGATTCTGGACGAAGAATATAAAGAATTACTTCTTTACATTTTTTCTGCGGAACTTAATAAACGCGTATAGTTGGTGTATTAGATTTTATTTTGTATTTTATTAACTCGTTATCTTCACATCCCGCATCTTATTTATTTCTTTTCACTTCACCTAAGGAATGATATCCAGGATAAAATTAACCTATAGACCCTTTCGCATTTAAAATATTAGTAGATACAATATTTTCGGCGTCGCCTGATGCTCCTCCACGTTGATCGAATGGAGTCTTAGTTATACCTACTAAAATCTCTAAAATATTAAATACAGCCTGCAATACAGTGCAATAATAATAAAAATAAATAAATAATAAATATTGGGGGACAATTTTACACAAATCGACCTAGTCCCAAACTAAGCAAAGCTTGTACTATGAGTACTAGACGACGATATACATACTTATATAGATAAATACATACTTAAATACATTGAGAACATCCAAGACCCAAGAACAAAATCCGTGCTAAATGCACAAATAATGCCCTGGCCGGGATTAGAACCCGGGACCTCTAGCTTCGGAGGCATCGTCACTACCAACTAGGCTAAACAGGTCGTCAAGATATGCAATAGCCGTCTAATAAAATTATTCAATGAGTTTAATGGTTTAATGCACAGTTTATTATTTATTTTGTTAATGGTTAATGCTTTTATTGCGCAATAAAGTACCATAGCCACAATATTACAAGACAGGAACTCTGCATTAAAGGTCCGGTCCCACTGCTGCTTATAACGCATTGACGCACCGTAAACGAAGTGACGTGCCTCATACGTGACGTTTTTAACTCATAAGTTTTACCCTCTCGTTTATTGTGATTGCATACCGCCACCATATTTTGAGCACCTGTGTGTCCGAGGCTTAGGTATAGGTACAGTCTGCAACAGAAGAGAATAAGAGAAATTTCTATTTTAAGACGAGGCATTCGAATTTTTGGTAGTGTTCTTTTCGATATTGTAAGCAAACCAGTTAATCTACGCATATGAAATTTTGGTATGTTAAATTTCATTATATAATCTAACAAACTGGGATCGGAGAACACGCAAAGCGAAAATTTTCTCGATAGTTTTTCGTTCCAAACTATGGTCCATTTTTTTATTCTTTTGCTAATTATTCCGGAACTATAAGCATCCAACCTTTGAAATTTTTAGAAACGACGGGAATACTATCTATCTAGCAAACTGGGATATATCATTTTATTTACTTGTGTAGTTTATTTTAGGGAGTTATGCCGCATACGCCTTTGTGTTCATGAGCGCCATCACTGTCTTTTGTCTCTTTTTTTACGCGCGAAAGCAATTGACGCTATCTCATCAAGACTCCGCCTTCAGACGCCTGTGGCTTTTGCCGACGACGGATGTGTGCCAAAATTGCGCTGATTTCGTAAATGAAAGCGGACGGAGCACAGCAGAGCAAAAAACCAATGGAGTCATCATCATTGACAGTTTTAAATTTGGATAACTATTCTGTCGATACAAGTCGGTCAGTAGTCAAAAGCTATTTATGCGTGTATATATATATAGATTATGTAAAGCATAAACTCATATCAAAAGCATATTAAAAAAAAGCATCATGTCAATACACGTGTCTAATAATAGTAATGAATAGATATGGCGATTTTTACACATGCATTCGACTTTTTAACCGACTTCAAGATTTCAAAAGAGGAGGTTATCAATTCGGTTGTTTTTTTTTAATGTTTGTTACTCCATAACTCCGTCATTTCTTAACCGATTTTAAAAATTGTTTTTTTGATTGTAAGTATGTATATCCAAGTTGGTCCCATTTTTGTCAAAACGCAGTTCTGTTGATGGGATCAATGAGGAATTGAGAGAACTCCTCAAATCTTAAAGGCAAACATATAGTGATTTTTGTGTTTTTATCAACAAATCAAGCATTTTCATATAAAAATGTGACTTTGATGAAGTGGAACTGCTGATGATGATCAGAACAGAAGTCTTCAACGATGAAAAGTTCACGTTTGACGATTTGTCCTCCTAGCTGTGTTTGTTAAGCAAATTCTATTTTCACGATAATTTTTTGTCATGCTCGATTTCTGATGATGGGTTCCATGAGGAATTGAGGGAACTCCTCAAATCTTGAAGGCAAATATATAGTGATTTTTGTGTTTTTATCAACAAATCGAGCATTATCATACAAAAATGTGACATGTGATGAAGTGGAACTGCTGATGATGATCAGAACAGAACTCTTCAACGATGAAAAGTTCACGTTTGGCGATTTGTCCTCCTAGCTGTGTTTGTTAAGCAAATTCTATTTTCACGATAATTTTTTGTCATGCTCGATTTTTGATGATGGGTTCCATGAGGAATTGAGGGAACTCCTCAAATCTTGAAGGCAAATATATAGTGATTTTTGTGTTTTTATCAACAAATCGAGCATTATCATACAAAAATGTGACATGTGATGAAGTGGAACTGCTGATGATGATCAGAACAGAACTCTTCAACGACGAAAAGTTCACGTTTGGCGATTTGTCCTCCTAGCTGTGTTTGTTAAGCAAGTTCTATATTCATGATTAATTTTTGTCATGCTCGAGTTCTGATGATGGGATCCATTAGGAATCGAGGGAACTCCTCAAATGTGAAAGGCACACAAATAGTGATTTTAGTATTTTCAGTTCATGAGCATTTTCATTAATAAAAGTGTCATTTGATAAAGTGGAACTGCTGATGATGATCAGAACGGAACTCTTCAACGACGCGTAGTTCACGTTTGGCGATTTGTTCTCTTCGTTATGTTTGTCAAGCAAACTAGGTTTTTCAAGACACATTTTTGTCAAGCTTAAGTTGTGATGGAGGATTCCATGAGGAATTGAGGGTACTTAGTCTTCTACCATTATAAACATACTTATAGCCATTTTTATTTTATTGTATGGAATCTAAGAGTGCACCATCTAAGTATCATAATCTTTCACCGGCCTCCCCCACTGAAGTCGGTTTTTTTTTCTTAAAAATTATTTTGGGTCGGCTCGTGACCACGGATGTTGTAATACATTCGAAACGTCGGCCAAACCTCCAAAAAATTGATTCTGAGGGCTTATTGTCCAACGCGCTTGAAATCGCCACGTGCTCGTTTTGTCAGGTTTTGTATGGGCTGACAATTAGTATCGAAAATAGTCACACTGCACAGTCATACACAAACCCTGCTGTTTTAGACAATATTTGTGGTGATGATTGAGGAATGACTTATATTATCATTATCATTGCAGCCGGAAAACGTCCACCTACTATTTATTTCTAGAAAAAATAATTATGATTAAATACTTTATACTTTTTTTCAACTGAATGTATGACATCTTATTAAAATACATTCATGTGTTCAATACATAGGTACCAATATATAGGTACCAATACAATCCTTTTCTTAAATATTAATTGTATCACAACTATGTATCTTAACGCAGAATTTCACGACTGACACAGCAATATCTAGCTATCAAGCATAATATGTAATGCTTAATTATAGGGGGAGACATGGCATCTTACTGGCTAAACTCAGGTGGTGGAGAGTGTGGTGTATGCATCCCAGCCCTATTCGGTAAACACCCCATCACTAGCGATGCTCTGTCTCGCTCTCTCTCAATATGGCGTCTGGGTAAAATAAGCGTGTAATTGGTGGCTCTCGTAAATAAATAGGATTAATTAATTTCCTCGTTTTATTGAGATACGACACTGTCGTATCTCAATAAAACGAGGAAATTAATTAATCCTATTAATTTACGAGAGCCACCAATTACACGCTTATTTTACCCAGACGCCATATTGAGAGAGAGCGAGACAGAGCATCGCTAGTGATGGGGTGTTTACCGAATAGGGCTGGGATGCATACACCACACTCTCCACCACCTGAGTTTAGCCAGTAAGATGCCATGTCTCCCCCTATAATTAAGCATTACATATTATACTTGATAGCGCTAAACTTAAACTTAAATGAGAACCAACAAAGGTACAATACAATAGGTACACAAGTAAAATGTGACTAGCTCTTGGCATCATACTATTAGTAAATATAACAGTACACATTCAATGAATGGCCTACGAGCGATTATATTCTTACAACGAGGTACTTATTCTAACAGGCTATCACTACAACTCATCATTTGGTTAACGTGCCTCTTCCACTTACTGCCATCTACATCAATTATATAAGTTGTGTCTGGTATTGACACCTCAATAATGGTTCCCAAAGTCCAAGGTTTATGGTCTTTCCTATAATCTCTCAACATTACCTTCTCTCCCACCCTGAAATTAACTTGTCTAATGCCGGAAGATGCCATAGCCTGTTTTTCTAGCATTTCCACTGATTTTTCGGCTATCGGTTGTGGTCTTAACAAAGTAAAACGTGACCGAAGTTCTCTTTTATACATAAGTTTGGCCGGAGTGACTCCTGTAGTACTATGAGGCATAGTTCGATAGTCAAAAAGGAATAAGTTGATAGCGGACGCGATTTTATGGCCGCTTTCTTTGATTTTGGTCACATGACTTTTAAATACTTCTACAAATCGTTCGGCTGCCCCGTTTGTTGCCGGGAAGTATGGTGGAGAAAAGGTATGTTTAATTTGTTTTGAATCACAAAATCTTGCAAACTCTTGAGACGCAAATGAAGGGCCGTTGTCTGTAACCAAATGAACAGGGTAGCCATGCCTTGAAAATAGTGTATCTAACACTTCAATAGTTCTGGCTGCACTAATCGTGTTCATCTCAACCACCTCTGGCCACTTCGAGTAACTGTCAACGATTAATAAATACATCTTATTATAAAAGGGTCCACAGTAGTCGGCATGAAGACGATGCCAGACTGTTGGTGCTACAGGCCATGATTTTTGAATGCCCCTTGTGGGGTTATTGCGAGTGGTGAGACAAGTCAAGCAGTTATTTGTTATATTTTCTATGTCAGAGTCGATTGCGGGCCACCAGACAAATGAGCGTGCCACTTGTTTCATACGCACAGTGCCAAAATGGCTCCTATGCAATTCTGATAAGACTGGTCTCCTCAAGGCTTTCGGAATGATTATTCTATAACCCCAGAAAAGGCAATCTCTATCACAACTGATTTCTTGTTTTTTATAAAAATATGGCAATAAGGCTTTATCAATATTTTTTTTGTCAGGCCAACCATCAGTGTTGTACCTAATGATTTGTGTCAATGTTAAATCTTTTTTTGTTTCAAACTGTATAGTTTTCCAATTTAATATATCAATATCTGAATTTTCAATATGATATATACTACTTTGCTCTGCTTCTTGACAAATGGGGTGAAGGTCCAGTTTAACATTATTTACCTCTGTTGATGTTCTTGACAAAAAATCTGCTGGGTTATTGTTGGATTTAATATATTTAATTTTGTAGTTAAATGCTGATAGAAATATAGCATAATGTTGAAGTCTTTTTGCCGCCATTTTGGGAATTCCCTTTTGGGGCCCAAAAATTCGAACTAAAGCAGCATTATCCGTTTCTAGTTCGAACTGCCTACCATATGTATAATTATAAAATTTCGTTATTCCGTAAATTATTGCCATCGCTTCTTTATCAATAGCTGAGTATCTTTTCTCCGTGGGATTTAATTTTTTGCTAGCATATGCTATTGGTTTTACTATACCGTCATAGTCCCTATTAGACAACACGCATCCTAGCCCCGTGTCAGATGCGTCACATGACAAAATTAAAGGTAAGTTTGGGTTATAATGTCTTAAATTATGAACTGACGCTAATTTCTCTTTGATTGATACAAAAGCGTTTTGACAATCTCTAGACCACACAAATTTGTTTTTTTGTGTGCATTCATACAGGGGTGTTAGAATAGAAGCCATATCTTTCAAAAATCGGGCATAATAGTTTACCTTCCCTAAAAATGACCTCAGCATGGTTATGTTTGTTGGAGCCTTTGCTTGTAGTAAAGGGTCAATGTTTGACTGTATGATACTGATGTCATTTTTAGTGATTCTGAAACCAAATACATCTATGTGTTTTTGGAATAATTTACATTTATCAATTTTTAATTTAAATTGACTTGCTTTCAATCTATCTAACACTTGGCATAGTGTGTTTGTTATATCAGGAATGTCCTTTCCCACTATATAAATATTGTCAATAAATACTATTGTATTAGGGATGTTTGCCAATTTATTATGCATAATACGCTGAAAGGAGCCTGGCCCTGTGGATACCCCATAAGGTAAGTATTTATATTTATAAGTTCCCATTTCTGTTACAATAGTTGTCAACTCCTGTGATTTTTCATCCAGGGGGGCCTGGAGATAAGCCTCCTTTAAATCAAGTTCGCAGAAGTATTCACCTTCTTTTAAAGTGTCTAAGATTTCCTCGATATGGGGCAATGGAAAATGGTCTATTTCCAAGTATGGGTTTAATGTGACCTTGTAATCGCCACATAACCGTACTGAACCATCAGATTTTATTACTGGGACGACTGGTGTGCCCCACTGGCAGTGTTCCACTGGTTCAATACGCTTATTCTCTAGTAATCTAATGATTTCTACTTTTACCTTATCTTTAAGTGCAAAAGGTACTCGTCTGACTGGCAGGCACTTGGGTAGAGCCCCTTCTTTTAATTTTAATGTTATTGCCTCGCCATTGCTGTTGCCCCAATCTGCAGCGAATACTTCTGCGTACTTCCTTTTTACAAAACATTCTGCCTCTGAAACAGTGTTAAAATTATAATTAATGTTTAATACATTAGTGTTACTTTCTAGTTTTGGGGGCCATAAGCCAAGGCTATGCAGCCAGTCACGACCAATTATCCGTGGTACATTATCATAGGCTACAAAGATGCTAAGCTCTGTAGTCATTTCCTTATATTGAACATTTAATTTTTCCATTACACCTACAGGTTGTGAGACGGTTTGGTCAAAATTTCTAAATTTCACTTTACAAGGGCTAATTGGTTTCAGTGGGAATAACTTATTTTTGTCATGCAAGGATAATACTGTTACATCTGAGCCCGTATCCAACTGAAAGTCTAAGTGTATCCCTTCAACTTTTAACTGGATATAACAGGGGGGTATTTTACTTACATTTACAGTGTAAACTTCACATTCATTGAATAGTTCCTTAACTGATTCCTCAGCACTGCCTTCACCAATGTGTGGGTTCTTGGAATTTTCCGGGTCTTCATTTTGTACTACATAGGTACGATTGTACCTGTGGTTTTGAGGACACATTTTGAAGATATGTCCCTGTTTGCCACATTCTGAACAATACTTTTTGATTAGTCTACACTCTGCTTTAATGTGATTGCTATTACCGCAACAATAGCACTTCCCTTTAACACTTGAATCTTTCCTAGTATTGGTCTTCATTTCTTCCTTCTTAGGTCTACTGTTGGCCTGTCCGTAGTAGAACAATGCAGTTGTGGAGTCACCTTCCTTGGGACTTCCTAAGGTTTGTTGCCAAGCCACCTCCACTGATCTGGCCAGCTTAACTATGTCATCAAGTTTTTTAAAGTCATTTTTTAAAAGCTCAAATTTAATTAGTTTTGAACTCACTCCATCGATAAGCTTCTCTTTAATTTGGTCATCTTGATCCACAAATTGACATTTACTTGAGAGCTTTTTTAATTCGAGAACGTAATCTTCAATATTTTCGTTGGGTAGTTGATTTCGGCTTCGAAACGCTGCGCGTTCTAACGAGATTGACTGTTGTGTTACATACTTTTTCCGTAAAATAGTTATTAGCTCCTCGTACGATAGATCAATTGGTTTCTTGGGTGCACATAAACATGAAACAGTTTCAAACACCTGCGTTGTTAATTTTGTAAGCAATAATAACGTCTTTTTCTCTTCGGCTACGTCATTTAGTTGTATATAGCACTCCATTTGTTGTTGGAAACACTCGTATTTATTTCCATCGAAGGGCTGTAAGTTTAAATTGGCCATGATGGTTGGTTTTGCAGTCTTATTAGCTCTGTGTTGTTTTATACTTTTACAATACGTGACCAAGCGCTGGCGTAAACCATCTACAGTTTCTCTGCTGTCGAAGTCAATATTCCATTTGGTTAGCGTTTCCTGTAACTCGGTTTTAGACAATTTGTAAATCCATGATGTTTTCTCGAACTGTACGTCGATTACACTTTTGTTGCTATCCGTTGATGTATTCGTTTCGGTATCTGATGCTAATTCTTGTTGTAAATCGGTGTCCGACATAACCTCAATTATCAATCGACAAACGAAAAGTCATCAACGTTATGGTTATGGCCGCCGCTTCTTAGAAAAGTGATGCTGCCGGCTACTGATATAATTGATCACTTTTTAACACAAATTTGGAGTTTTCACTCGTTTTTTTACAGTTAATTTTTGCACTCGTGGTTGCTGTATCCTCGTCGCCAGTGTCGTATCTCAATAAAACGAGGAAATTAATTAATCCTATTAATTTACGAGAGCCACCAATTACACGCTTATTTTACCCAGACGCCATATTGAGAGAGAGCGAGACAGAGCATCGCTAGTGATGGGGTGTTTACCGAATAGGGCTGGGATGCATACACACACGCGGCAGCGTGTCCAGCCAAGTTCACCTCGGGAACTGACGGACAGCATCCGTGTGTTATTTTACACGAACCGTTTGGAGCCACTTTTGACCGCTCAATAACTCCAAGTCTATTTAACATAAAATAATGAAATTTGGTACATGTATTAGGATCCTTTAGAACAACTAGAACCTCAAATTTCATAAATATAGGTGAAATAATTATTGAGATATTAAAGTCCAAAAAACGGCATTTTTACCACTGACTGACTGACTAGTAATCAAAAACATAACCCACTTTCAGGTGACCTAGAAAAGTGAAATTTGGCATCCAGCTTGGTAATTGTGTACATACACATAAAAAAAATTTCTTATTATTATTAGTTGTTACCTACATCATTTATTAACCGATTTGGAAAATTCTTTTTATGTTTGATTTGGTATACTTTCGGGGTGGTCCCATTGTCATCAGGTCAGAGTGTAAGATTTGAGATCTAAATGGGTGCCAAGTTCCGTAGATTCTCTGAAATGGTGGCAAGTCCGGCACTATATTGTTTACAGTAAAATTAATTTACTGCGGCTTAATGCATTTTGAGCTTTAACTTGGCAGTTTTCTTAAATATCCTACAGCTTTTATGGTATTATAACATACTGCATAGAAAACTGCCAAGTTAAGGCTCAAAATGCATTAAGCCGCAGTAAATTAATATTAATGTAAACAATGTAGTGCCGTACTTGCCGCCATTTCAGAGAATCTACGGAACTTGGCACCCGTTTGGATCTCAAATCTTTTGTCGGCGAAGAAGACAACCAAACATCGCATTTTCTTAATATTGAACTTGGCTCCCATTTTCACTTTTATGTTTTTTTGTCAATCTTCGCCAAATGGTGCTTTTTAAGAGCGAATGCACGAGTTACTTTACAAAATACCCAAATCGCTATAGGTGCACCTCAAATATTTGAAGAGTTCCCTCGATTTCTCCTGGACCCTATGATCAGATTCTTACCTGATATCTATGGGCCTACCCCTGAACTATACCGTTTCAAACAAAAAAAGAATTTTCCAAATCGGTTAATAAATGACGGAGTTCTGAGGTAATTAGCATAAATAATAATAATAAAAAAACTAATAAACAAATCACTGCTTTCAGATTTTTTCTAGTGTACACACACAATTATCAAGCTGCATGTTAAATTTTAGCTTTCTAGGTCACCTAGAAGTGGGTTAGGTTTTTGATTACTAGTTAGTCAGTCAGTCAGTCAGTGGTAAAAATGCCGTTTTTTGGAATTTAATATCTCAATAACTATTAAAACTATATTTATGAAATTTGGGTTTCTTGTTTTTCTAAAGGATCTTAATACGTGTATCAATTTTTTTTTATGTTAGATAGATTTGGAGTTATTGGGGGACAAAAGTGGCTCCAAACGGTTCGTGTAATAATAACACACAACTGCTGTCTGCCAGTTCCTGGGGTGAACTTGGCTGGACACGCTGCCGCGTGTCTAGATTGACACTAGAGCATTCGCTCGTGAAAAGTACCATATGGTGAAGTTTGACAAAAAGGAATGATATCCCATCAAAAAGATAAATGTGAAAATGAGAGCCAAGTTCAATATTAGGAATATGCGACTCATGGTTGTCGTCTTCAACGACAAAAGAATTGAGATCTAAATAGGTGCCAAGTTTCATAGATTAACTAAAAAGGTGCCAAGTCTGGCACTAGATTGTTTACAGTAAAACTAATTTATTGCGGCTTAATGCATTTTGAGCTTAAACTTGGCAGTTTTCTTAAATACCCAACAGCTTTCATGGTATTATAACATACTGTCACGCGTCGCATATTCTTAATATTGAAATTGGCTCTCATTTTCACGTTTATGTTTTTGATGGGTACTTATTTTCCCATACAACTGTTGGTTTGATAAGTGGCACGTGACATCATATTGTAGGAGCCTTTTCGGAGGCCACTAGCATCGAGCTAGGTTTGTCCTTTGTTTGTTGACCAACTACAATAATGACATTTGATTGTCATCATAAACTGGTTCAAATGACACCATGAAAAAAAATAGTTAACGTATTTCAATAAAAAAAATCTCTATTCATTCTATGTTCTTGCTCCAATTTTCGCACGAGCATGGCGAACGAGTGTATCTAGCGGGTGGCGGGTTGGCGCGGGTGATGGGCGGAGCAAGCGTGGGAATAATTTTAGGTTGCCTCGTCTTAACACATTTTTACAAAGTTGCGATTACTGAGCATATAATCAATAGACACGTTCTAAAAACTGTTTTTTTTTTGGTCTAATGTTGCCAAAGTTTGATGCCATACCTAAATTTCGAATACAGTTAGTTTTGAAGAAAATATGGGATACTATTTCGGTAAACCTTATTGTTGTTAATGCGATAAGCCATAAAAAATATTTGAAACCGGAAAATTGCTAGGAGGCCCTTAATATAATCTTGCATTTTGAATTCCATTTCTAACCTAGTAGGACCAGCCTGACCAGCCTACTTAAGTCATGAAGTTAAGAATCCCCAGTACGCTCGACCGAACTCGATTCTCCATACAAACGTTATTTCGTTCTTATTTTTAAACGCCATGCTGAAATAACATGAAGCTTTGTATACACAATGGGATCCGCCATATCTAGGTCGGAAATTAGTTTCTGTTGCTAGAAATAGGAATGGAAAAAAATACAGCGAGTATTTGATTTTTTTATGTCTTGTATGAAAACCTTAATATTCGCTGTATTTTTTCTCCATTATAATTTCAAGCAACAGAAACTAATTTCCGACCTAGATATATCGGATCCCCCTGTGTATACAAAGTTTCAAATGATTCCAGCATGCCATTTTAAAATGATAGCGAAACTATGTTTGTATGGAGAACCGAGCTTACTGCGGACTCTTAACTATTCGTTTAGGTACATTGTTTACAATCTAAGAAATAAAAACACTTTCGTTTTTTAGCTTTATTCGTAAAAACACAAGGATATTATTATATTCAAATCTGGGTTATCTACCCTTTCAATAGCGGTTTTCAGTTGGTAAACTTTGTTTACTTAGGACCCGCATTTCAAAACGATCTCAAAGGTTAGCTTAACTAGTAGTTACTAACCACAATATTACAGACAAAAGGGAGCATGGCCTTGAGATTTTGTACGTAACGTAATATTAACTACATACTACAAATATATCAATATACTGACTATTAACAATTATTGGAATAAGAAAATGTAGAACTTAGTACGAGTAGGTACAATCCGTGTTACTTACAGACAAATGAACAGACACAATAATTTCTTGAAAAAATAAATTAAAAGAAAGCTTCTGAGTTCATTTTATCTCAATCCTCAAGTGACTTAATTATCTTTCTGTTTACCGAATTAGAGGTCCAGGGCTGCTGTTTTATCCGTGACAGAACACAGGAGGGACATAGCCCCATTGTCATTCAGATTTAGAAAGTCAGAGACTTGAGATTCCCTTTGAGTTAAATCATATCGCGAATATAATATAGCCTCTAGCCGTTCACCAAACAAATTAACTTTTTTATTTTGAAATTAAACGAAACAAAACAAGCTCATCTCTGTTCCAATTAAGAGAGGTCCATTGAAAAGGAGGATACTTTTTAATAGACCTTTGGGCGGCTAGAGGCTATGGATCAAAATGGCATGTTAGAAATAGGGATATCCCCACTTTGACGTCTAAATTTTACAAAACCAGGATGAGACATGCAACAAATTCGGTATCCTAAAGACGTCCCTATCTACACATAGACATTTTCCATCCTAATTGTTTTAATATAGCTATAGTTCTATAATTTACGAGTTAAATTATATTTCGCCACGCCCCAACTAACTCTAGAACAATGGAGAATTGTGGAGATACTCCTAACTTAGTACTTACATTCATCTAATTAAGTAGCTAACGTTCCAAACCGAAGGCATTGGCTCATACACAGTTGAAAAAACAATTTTCCTCATTTATGCGAATTATGAGTCCAGCCAAAAATACCGTAAAATCCACAGGAAATTCGCGAACATAAATCTGGGTATAGCCTTACTTACCTTAGTCAATAATAGTACATTGTTCAACGAGGGGCGTAAGCGGAAAATTGCGAACGAGAGTCTATCAGAAGCCCGACGCCAAAGGTGATGGGCTTTTGATGACTCGCGGTTGCAATTTTCTTACGCCCGAATTAATCACAATGTTTTACATCACATTTGCGAGGAAATAAATCTAAAATCTTCTTGCAGCACCAACCCAAATTGACGAAATCTACAAATTCACCTCCAGTATCAGTGCATGGTCGCTGGGGCGTCCTTTCGAGAGGAGCGCGCAGCTTTAATATTTGAATCAATCACAAAGCAGTATTCTTGTGGAGCGCGGCTAACTAGATTTTTCAGCTTCAATATGTCAACCAATCAACCAAAGATTTTTTAAACCAATCAGATCACACACACAATCAAATTTCCCGCGGGAGTTAAATCGGCTGCTCTATGCGCCTGCGTGCAATAAGACCCTTTACGAGCAATTGTGATGAAAACAGCTATTATTCTCGTGTCAAACCGGCGTGGAAAAAATATATAGAAAATAATCTGATTGGGTACACGTAAATGTAAACTGGTTTTTAAAGGAAGTAAAATTAAAGTTCATCCCTGATGTTGAGATTGTATCTTTCGTTCTCGATAAAGCCGAGGCTGTCCCAGAAGGAGCGCTGTCCGAAATCCGAGCTGCTCTTCATTTCGATCCTGCTGGGTGATGCTATTTCCAGGTAGTTCAGCTCTTGGGAGCCAGGGGTGACTGGCGTCCAGGCCGGCGCGGTGTTGGACACCTTAGGAACGCTGAAAACGGGAGGTTTAATATTCAGAAATGACAAATTCGACGGACTGATGACTGGTAGTCGCGGGAGTTCGCTGGCTGCGGGTGGCGCAGGAACGGTCATTGTGGCACTCTTTGGGGGAAAGCCCATGTCCAGTAGTGAACGTCTTTCCACTAATATGATGATGATGGTCATATCCATATAGATGGCACAGTAGAATATAAGTGGCATTTTGAGCTGTCATTAAATACTTCTCTTTTATCGACTTCGTAATGTGGACATAGGTAGGTACATGTAATAAATTGTTATAATTCCGTTATCGCCTGCGGTATTTCCGGACCGATTCGACCTTCAAACCTTCAAGAAAAGAGCGTACTCCCATCTTAAAGGCCGGCAACGCACTTGCAACCCCTCTGGTGTTGAGAGTGTCCATGGGCGGCGCTAATCGCTTACCATCAGGCGATTCGTCTGCTCGTTTGCCACCTATGTCATAAAAAAAAAACCTCCTGATAAGGAAGAATGAGACGGATCTATAACACTCAGTTCACAATATACAACGTGACTTCTGTCGTCCACATGGCGCCGGTTTAGCTGTGCGTCCGTAGTATGAGTAATTTCATATTGAGGGCTCGTTCTCACTAGAGGTTAGCGGCCGCGTCTAGAATGCAGCTAGCTCGCCTTATCGTATTTGAAAATAAGATACCCGGAGCTCGTATTCTGGCAAAGCGAAATCCCTTTGATACGTTATACGTATTCTCAGATGACATTAGTCACGTTGGTGAAATAGAGGCCCGGTGTCACGCAGCAAATGTACCTTAGTGAAAAGGTCACTACCGATTGCCGTGAAGCGTATCATTTTTATTAGGGTTCCGTTCGTAGTCAACTAGCAACCCTTATAGTTTCGCCATGTCCGACTGTCTGTTTGACCGTCTTTCTGTCCGACGCTTTGCTCTGTGATTGTTAGTTCTAGGAAGCTGCAATTTGGCGTGGATAATTATTTATATATATATATAAATCAATAAATCTGACAAAGTGGTAAAATAAAATCTAAAAAATATATTTTTAAGGTACCTCGCCTACACGTAAAGTGGGTATGATTTTTTTTAACACTTTGGTGTGGGGTGTTGTTGGATAGGTCCTTCAAAATGAATAGAGGTCTTGATCAAACACTTTTGTGTTAAAGTGAATATTTTCGGAAATATTCACTTCAAAAGAAAAAAAAGTCCCCCCCCTCTAACTTTTGAACTATGGGTCCAAAATAAGAAAAAGATCATGAAAGTAAAGCTTAACAAAGACTTTCAACGAAAACTACAGCGCACATAATCAGTTGAGCTATTTTTGAGTTATCACAAAAGTCTTCCCTTCTTAGCAAAAGACGTATGAAACACTGCAAAGGTATTCCCTTGTGCTTGTTATTGATTTTCATTGGGCAACTACGGAACCGTACACTGAGCATGGCCCGACATGCTTTTGGCCCAGTTTGTTAAAAATAGAGCATCGTTAAGGGCGTGTCAAACCTTTTCCTCATGGACGACACAAATGGTTTTAATTTGGCAAATGATGTGAATGGGTGACACACTTAAAAGATGGAAGGGCATATTTTTTATAAATGTTCATCCTATTTTTAGGATTTTTTATGTTTCTTATGGCGTACATAGAAAAGGGATTGCATTTATAAGTCATTTTATAATAATTTATAAATGCCTCAATATTTTGGGTTTGTGGCCACAAAGACACTTAAAAATTTAATTATTTCATTAAAACCTCAGCATAAATATTAAACTCGGGGTATTTCTACGAAAAATATGAGTTTAAGTAATTTATACAAAAGAAAAAAACCGACTTCAACTTTGTACTTACTTCGCTATGCCATACAAATGATGTTTTGTACTGCTTTTCGTTATAAGTGCCCTTTTTTTCATATTCGAGAAATCGTGTGTTACCCGTCATGCGATTTCAAGGAAGACAATCTTGAAACGGGAACAGGCGGTGTGTTATCTTTGAAACGTAATAAGAATAAGTTACCGAAATAAGTGAAATTAGAACAATATTATCCTCTGATATCCTAGGGAAACGAAGTAACGTGGGCAAAACGGGCCGTTTAAATTCCAGTCTTTAAAAAACGGAGTAATAGCAAATGAGGTGGTTACTACAGATCACAACCAAGTCACTTTACCTATATGGGCCGATGATATAAGTTCCACTTCAAATTGTGTACCTATGTTTACGAGCAATAGTTGCTAAATCAAGTTTTTTTTTTATGATAGACTGACCAGTGATTGGCCTTAGTCTCACCTGATGGAAAGCGATGACAAGGCGATGATATGTTGCTCGCTGGTTCAGTAATAGCCTATTCACTCTTGTCTTGAAGAGACCCAGATTGTATGTAACAGGAAATACAGAAGGCGGCAGCAAATTCCAGTCCTTAGCAGTTTCCATTAGGAAAGAAGAAGCAAATCGCTTCGTGCGAATAAATGGTAGACTGACAACGTAAGGATGCAACCGCTCACCACCAGGCGGAACTAAGTCATGTAATTCCTGTGCACACACACTGTTCAAAATGTATCCGATATAACACAGACAAGTGCCTACATCATTGAGGGGTTCCATATGACAACTGTGATCATCCTCACCAGATCCGCTTCACCATATTTGTGGTTTCTGTGAGTGCTCGGGTACCTACAGAAAATACCGAAATCGGCATATGCGTACCTAGCAAACTCGAGGAGTTCCCTCGATTCCTCCTAGATGCCATCATCATACTTTCACCAAATTTATATGAAACCAACTTGGGGGTACCTGCTTTGAAAAAAAAAAAGAATTATCTATATCGACCAACGTGGTCAACAGTTATCAGGGAACATACATACATAAAAAAACAAACATGCAGACGACCTGAGACCATAGGAAATGAGAGAATAAGAAAACACTTTGAAGTATACACGCCAAAAACAGATGATAAAAGAAATAATAGATATCTTAATAAACTTAAATTACCCTTCTCAAAAATGAAAATGGTAACGTCTAGCCCTCATCACATGATGATTAAGATATACAATAAACTACCTAACTCATTAAAAAATCACAAAAAGATAGCAACATTCAGTAAAGAATTAAAAATATTTCTCATAAATAAATGTTTTAACACCCTCAGCGAATTTTTTGAAGAGAAGTATTATGATTAAGTTCACGCTTAAACTAGTTAGTAGTTAGACTATAAGTTATAGAATCAGAATATTTAAATATAATACATTAAATAGTCATAGTTTAAATAGTAGTCCTCTCTACATATTGCTGTGCCCTTGCAGGGCGTCACATATAACTTATATCCTCTGTATCATCTAATGTAAAAAATGTGATATGCAATAAATGTTTGACTTTGACTTTGACTTTGACCTTCCTTCCTTCTAATGAAGTTGGTTAAAAAGGAAAGAATTTCGTCGAGGACTAATTACTGTTTGATTATTTAAGGCGCAGGTGTTGAAGCGCCGCAAATACTCGTCTTTAATTAAATACTACGAGTTCGTGGCGCTTGCGGTGGTAACATTGGGTCCCTGATCAGCTGACATGAAATCATTTATAAAGGCAATGTCTAAACGTCTCGTCGACGCTTCAGGGGACCAATAGGACTGGCACGTACCTCTCTCAATGTATTTCTTTAGCAATACAGACAGGTAACGTCGCGAACTGCTGGACGGGGTCTTCTTTTTATGAGTGGGCAATAGTTTTTAACTAATTTTTAATTATTTGCTTGATTGTTGTTTTCTTAATAAATTGTTATTTTATTAAAGTTTTCAGAAGTATATAACAATAAAAGTTATAACGAAATAACGAGTACGACTTAATAATTTGGCTGAAAAATTTCAAAAAATACCTCTGCTATCATGATATCGCCCCCTCAACGTTTTGAACGTACGAGCAAACACATATAAAACCGATTACAAGGAAGCCTATTGGTACATTTATTACGTTTTACAATTCAACGCTTTGAGTTATTTGCTTATTCGTGATCAGAGGTTTGGGTCATGTGGGTTTGACTTTTGTTTGATGTCGGACCGGATCCGACTTGGATTATACGTAAATAATAAATATGACGATTGTAAACGGTTTTGTGGTCATAATTTAGCCAGTTGAAATGTAGTTTATATATATCGATACCTATAGCTAAGAATAGATTTCGAATTATGTAGGTATTGGCTCACTTATGCTCATTTTGGTCCATGTATCGTATTTTGGTGTACGATCCTTATCCTTATACAGGCCTGACATGAACACCATGTAGGTACATATCATTGATTACGCAAATTTTTTTCATCTGCTCAGGAATACCATTGTAACTAAAGTATTTGGGGTTTCCAGGTACAGTTAAAAACTTCTTTAAACTTTCTTAGGGACTTCCTTAAGTTGTATAGAAACTCATAGAAAGGTTTTGCGAAATGGGTCTCAACTCTCAAATTAATAAGTTTTTGGAGAAAAAATTCATTTTTGGTACAAACTTTTATTGCCGACTGTATTTTTTTCCACAATCATAAACTACTTGTTGAGTCGGTTCGAATGAGCCCAAACACCATGAGTTTATCTTGTGTAGTTTAGGAATTGCTATGACCACCTTCTGTCTCCATCATCAGATCAGCTCTATGTCATAATAATATTGCATTGTTATCCGATTTATACATGCATGCAAAATTTCAGCTCAATCGGAAACCGGGAAGTGGATCAAATTTAACTTGCAAGATTTGATTACAGACAGACAGGTGAAACTAAAATAACAGATTGTAAAATAAGACCGACCGTACCCACGAGTATGTGTGCGTCTTACAGTGTGTATTTTCTACGGACGACAAGAAGTAAATAAATAAATATGGGGGACAATCTTACACAAATCGACCCAGTCCCAAACTAAGCAAAACTTGTACTATGGGTACTAGACGACGATATACATACTTAAATAGATACTCGTAAATACATACTTAAATACATAGAAAACATCCAAGACCCAAGAACAAATATCCGTGATTAATGCACAAATAAATGCCCTGGCCGGGATTCGAACCCGGGACCTCTAGCTTCGGAGGCAGAAGGCGAAGGCGAAGTAGTAAGTAAGGCGATGCTAGAAATTTTATACTGCATGTTCTGTACGTGATGAAATAATAATTTAATTTGTTTTATCGCCGGCAGAGTGTGGTTTTCTGGATTTATATTTTATGGCGTCAATACGAAGATAAGTGATGATTACAGTATATTTGTGTACCGAAACAAGCAGCTGAAACATACGTTCAGGAAGTGTAGCAAGATGAGAATGACGAGTTAAAACATACCCAGTGGTGGAGTAGCTGTAGATCATGTCAATCAAGCCTTCTGTCATTTTCCTGTCATCGACCGAGCTTGAGGACAGCATTGGGAACTTGAAGATGTGGAATACATCGTCCGCATGGCTGACACCTGTAAAAAGGTTTCATTTTTGTAAAAGGTAAAGGGGACTACAGTATGACGTTCTTGAGTGTTTAATTTTTTAAAGGGTTGGCAACGTGTATGTGACACCCCTAAAGTTGCAGGCGTCCAAAGGCTGCAGTGACCGCTTATCATCATGCAGACCATAGGTACGCTCTGTTTGCCACCGAGGTGGTATAAAAAAAAATCCTACTTGGGATGGGACGCGTCAAGCGACGTGTCAGAACTGCGCACAACAAACACATACATAAATATGTACAAACAGAAACTCACGCTTGTATTCCCAAATGGGGCAGGCAGAGACCTAGAAATTTAATTTCAGTGCCATGTTTAGCTATTGTAGGGTCAAAGCACATCACCAAAACACCCTTCAACTCGGATTCCCATAATAAATTTTAACTACGCCCATGAAACACAAGCAATGTTATATCAATACTATGCATCAATGCGTTGAGTGGAATCCACCCGTAGATTTTGTTATTTGGCAGATTAAGATAGTTACGTCACCGTTTGGCACAAGATTAAGCATTAGATTCAATCCCTGTAATTTTATAGAAAACATCCAAATATCGAACTAATTTCAATTCCAGATTCATTACGAAATTAGCACTCAGATTTTCACTTTGGCACTAATTCAACGGCTGAATCTAACATTAGGAACAGTAAACTAAGAACTCATCAGGGTCCTCAAAAATAACTAAACATGCGTCATGCACTCTAAAGCCTTTATTTTTTTTTAAGTCTGCACAATAAATCATGTTTTTTATAAAAAGAAGAAGATAAAAAAAGGATTTACTGTCGCCATATATAGAGTTAGATAAATTTTCACAAAATCAAAAATGTAGAACAAAAAAAAAGTAAATAGATATACAAAAACTAAACAAAAACTAGTGTGACAATAGGCTCGAATAAGATAGTAAGCGTTAATGTTTTCCATTTTACTGTCCGATGAGTACAGGTTGGAATGTGGAGTGAGACAGGGGGGGGGTTGAGCTCACCTACCCTTTTCAACCTGTACGTAAATGAACTGATCGAGGCGCTTAGTAGCTTCCATGTCACGTGGATATGCTGACGATATGGTGCTGCTGAGCGCGTCGGTCTGTGGTATCCGTAGGCTGCTCAATGTGTGTGAAACCTATGCCTTGAATCACGGCCTTAAATATAATGAAAAAAAGAGCCAGTACAATGGTATTTGAGAGCGACCGCAAGAAGGTATCGTAGCTTCCGGCAATATACCTTAATGGCAGTACCATGGACCGAGTCAACCATTTTAAATATTTAGGTCATGTAATTGCGGCCGATCTCAAGAACGGAGGGCCTTGTCGGTGCGGGCGAATATAATAGCTCGGAGGTTTGCAGGTTGCTCCAGGGAGGTCAAAATTACCCTGTTTAGAGCTTTCTGTACATCCCTATATACCTGCAGCCTCTGGGTGCAGTATTCGCAACGGGCCTATAGGGCCCTCCGTGTTCAATATAATAACGCTTTCCGGGTGATAGTGGGACTGCCTCGTTTCTGTAGCGCATCAGGTATGTTTGCGGAGGCGCGCGTTGCCTGATTTTATACGACCATGCGCGGACGCGCTGCATCCCTGGTGCGCCGGGTGCGGGACAGTCCCAATACCATTCTGAGAATGATAGCGGATAAGCCTGACTGTCCTATCATGTTACACTGCGCGGGGCTGCATACTTCCACCAGTGTGATTAAATGGTAGGACTGTATATGCACTGGTTGTTCAATTTTTTCAATTAATGTATTGTATGCGTATCCGTTACACGAAATAAATGATTTTAATTCCGTGAGATATGAAAATATAACGAGTTGTTCGGCGTATATTTCAGATAAAATCAGTCAGGAAGAGCCCAAAATTAGAGTTTTTAAGAAACTGATGTGCACAAACTGAAATGTAATGGTGTGGTATATTTTTGTAATCAGCTCATAGAGCAATTCTTTTTGATAATCCACTCGATAGATTTTCTATGAAAAAAATAATGATAACGTCAGCAGGAAAACTTACCAGGCGATGGATGTCATTGTCAACCCAAGTTCAACCCCTACTAAACTTTCCCGAAAAAAAATGTCCATATGCGAACTTCTCTACAGGACTGTAGTCAGTAGCCAGGCCCAATACGTTAAATATTATCCTGGAGATTGAGTTTTCAGTGAAAGTCTTACCGTAATTTTTATCGCTGCGTGCCATCATATTCGAGAGACTCTTCTCTCCGCGGAAGGAATAACGATATAAGTAGGTGGGCTGGCCAGACTTCTGCGCGTGGATTTGCGCCAATTTGCCCACGTCAACCGAGAATAGACGGTCACCTAAAGCCTGAAAAATACACAATATATTCATTAGTTCTCAGTTTTATTTTCGTATTTTAGTAGGTGTAATAGGTTTTGTATAACACCGACACGATGGACAGATGTAATCCGCGGTGCGGGTGTCAAGTTGACAACATACAGGGAGCAATACGCCTAGCCCAAAATAGAGGGCTTAGGAGAGCGGTGGTGAAGAACTGTTCCTCTAGTGGTCATGATAGTCAGCCTTGAAGAATCGGCGAAGGAAAAGATAAATAATTTTTGGGGCGGCAGTATGATTATTAGAAGGACTCATGCCGCCTGACGGCCTTTGACTGCTGTTGTCATTGACAAACACCGAGATCAACGATTTAACACGAAGCCTCTATTACATAAAGGGCTGGCAATGCTCTTGTGATTCTTCTGGAGTCGCAAGCATCCATAGGCTATTATGGTGCCTGTTTAATATCAAGCAGGCAAACAGCAGCATCGTCGTAGTATAAAAAAACCACTTAGTTGAAAATGGATTCGTGCTGTTTTTTTAGAGAAATCGATGTGATTGTGTGAGTGGGCCCGTTGAAAACTTCCGAACAGAGATCCTTCTTTACTTTAGTTCTGGTCTGGCATAAAATAATTAATGTAAAATAATTACGTACAAAAAATGTCGCTCGCCGCATAGCAAGAGCTCTTTCGTTCCTAGCGCCGTCGTCTATATTGACACCTTGGCAGCGTACGTGAGGCGACATTTGCCGAAGTTACACGAGAAACAGTCCTGGTACTGGTCTACTGGGTGCTAAAGTGGAGTTATTACCTGAACCAATTGGGCATACGTCTCCTGGCTAACGGGTTTGCCACCTAGGTATCGTTGCTTGATCTTGGCAGCCACACTGGGCCGTAAGTTCATGGGCAGCGTGTCATTGTACTCGAAGATATTGCTGGCGAGTTGGTCCCAGTTAACTTCCAGTTTGCGGAGAATGTCGGGAGACGTTTGGTAAACTGTGAAATGTAATCCCAAGAATTGGATTTACTCTTGGACTTTAAAAAAAAAACAATATATTTTTTAATCTTTGGACTCTCGTATCTTTTTATGATTTTGATTATTTTATCTAATTTAATTTTTTACAGTAATAATTTGATAGTTTATTATCCATATACTATGTTAGAAATTGTAAAATGAGTCATCTATTCTATTACAGGCCACTCCGATTATAGTTCTCCACACGAGTTCCGATAACGCATTTCTTCTTTTGTGATCTCTATTATGTCTCGCTACGCCTGATCTTAAATACCTTATGGCATTCCTGACAGTAAAAGTTGCCCTGCTGACTTGTATGTGTATGAGGGCTTAGGTCTCTCGTTGCGTTTTCGACAGAGTTCCACCCAATTGTAATTAGGATTGGAAGCGAGGGATAGAAATATAACTCCTGGTGTATTAAATTGCTTCCATCCATGTTATCGCGTGCCAAAAATTTTAAGAGACGGCACAATGGACTTGGCTGCACTGCACTACAATTTGTTGTCAAGTATTGATATATCGCGGTTAATAAAAGCCTATATAGCGATGACACTCACAAAAGGTCGAACAGAAAATATTGTTTTTAAATTTTTGGCGGACAATAGGGTAAATGATGGCTTTAATATAAAGGGATAAAGAGCAACGCTGTACCTATGCCCACTTCACGTGACCTGGATGTGATAGGTCTGATGTTGAAGACGGGAGCTTTTGCAAAAGTCGCCTGCTTGTGCGATGGTGTAGAAAGTGTATTGAATAAGGAAATCATCCTGTTGTTTTCTGTCTTCACAGACAGTCATACAACAGGAATATAAACCGTTTTAAGACTTTGGAGTGTCCGCTAATAAGGAATATGTTATTGAAAGGGTATATGGTTAGAAAGTATCCTTTTTATTCTTGGTTCTTTATAAACGTCTGAAACCAGTCAGATGGAATATACTTTTAATTTTTTCTCGGTATTTGGAAATTCTTATACTTTCTAGAGTTTCCAGCTCAGAATCATATTTAGGATGGAAAAATATTATGGGCCCTGGAAGGGAACTACCTTAAAAAGTTGAGATAGCTCAATTTGCTGAAAGGAAACATTATTTTATTTCTCCATAAACTGCATTTACAGATAAAAAAAAGCTTTTTGTACACTAAAGGTCGGTTGCACCAACCTACGATCACAGACCGGTCAACGTTAAATATGGCGCCGGCAGCTATCATCCCATAGAAACTTGTCAAACTTTCCATACATTCAAATTTTAACGAACACAGCTTACGATTACAGACGGTTTGGTGCAACTCAGCCTAAGGCGACTTCCTCACTTGGCGGGGCGTGATCAATATGTCATAAGTATTTTGTTGTTTGACGTAAGCTTACTGATGTGAAATTTCCTTACTTAGCGAATTACTGTCAGTATTACGTTTGCGCAGTACTAATACGATGCGCAGAAGTGGGGTAATACTGCATTGATATCGGTTGACACTGACAGCTGACAGTTTTCTCACATCGTACTGCCTCCGCATCGATAAATCAGGAAGGCGCCTTATTCTACAAAATTTAATATTTTTTTTAGTTGTTGCCTTTCCTGTAGCTTAGACTACTTATATAAGTCGACCTCTAAGAAGTTTATTGTTCCTTGATAGAAATAGGATCAATTGGCATCAAACATTTTTTGACAAGAAATGGTTTCGCTATCTGTACATTTAAAAAAAAAACTGAATGCAGTTTTATTGCATAGGACAAATAAAAAAATGTTACCTTTCAGCAAATCGAGCTATCTCATCTCAACGTTTTAAGGTTGTTCCCCTCCAGGGCCCATAAATAATTTCCACCATGTTGTATACGGCTGATTCTGACATGGAAATGAAATGTCCCCAGTTTTCCACACTTTTGGAAAGATCTCCACTATGTGAAGATGGGATAATGTCAAAAATATGCTCAGATTATTTAAACTTTTGTAAACGTCCACATGGACCCAAACTATACATTTTTGGGTGTAAACGCCCTTAGACATAACAAAATTGATTTCTGGAATTTTGTGTAGTGCTCGCTTGTGGGGTGTATTTCTGTCATAGTACTGCTGGCTAACACCGGACACACTAAACCAGTCACACTTACCAGCAGCTGGGTACAGGCCTTCTTCAGAAGTCACAGACGTGATGAGGGGAATCTTGTGCATGGCGCCAGCTTGTGCGACGTGGAAGGGGTACTGTACGAGGAACGGGTCCCTGGTACCAGCTGGTTCCACGGTAGGGGAGAATGGTGTGAACATTTGTTGAAATGGGAATTCCTGTTACACAAAATAGTCAGGTGAATGGAAACGGCCAAATATTTGAAATGAAATTAATGTGTACAGCTTACAAACGTTACCTCTTAACCAATTCAAAGCCCATGACGACACCTATGCGTCATGGCTCTACGTGCGATTTCCGCTACAAGCCAAAAAAACGCGCTACGTAGGAAACGTAGCGTTCGTGGGTCTCAAGTGGATTAGTAAAATAATAATAATAATGGTGGTGGGGTAGCCAACGATGCTCGCGAAACTCTTTGCTGTGAGTGAAGAAGTAACGCTGTAGGTGCTACGGTAGTAGTGACAGAAGAACCAAGACAAGAGAGACCCACTCATGTGGTTGTCTATCAGGGACTGCCTACACTGTATTAGACCGCCTATGGCAGTTGCAAGGCTTTTGGAGTAATGAGGCTTCTCAGAGCCATGTGCAACTTTTTTAAATACTTGCAAAAATATTAGTCTACGCTGCGACCACGTCCATATACGCACGGCAGTTCACTATCTCTCGGTTAGCGGCGGTGGAGCAATAGCCAGAAGACCTGTTACTTTTCGAAGAGTTTCTACAGGGTTCAATATACGTAACACGAGTACTTACAAACATTTCAGTCTGCGCTGCGACTACAACTTCAGCTGGTCTGTACTTCAGGCAATCCACCATCTCCCTGTTAGTGGTTGTAGGGCAGCCCACGATAGCTGCGAGACTCTTGGCCTTCTGCAGAGGCTTTACAGAGTGCGTCCAGGATGCGAATGCAGAGCCGCTGTAGGCTATTCCTCGAGCAAAAGTCCCTGGAAAATAACGAATTTCTGAACAAGCGGCAAGTGGAAGAGAATTAAGTTCGCTAGACTGCTTGATAGGTTCCGATAATGTGCGACATAATATTTTTTCATATAAAATTGTGACATTTTAATCGGTACATGGAATCACTTACATATTATAAGGAACATTCTACTTTTTCATGACCATGAAATAGGTCGTGTCCACCTTTTGAAATGATATACCGTGACTGAATGATATAATTTTGGGATATATTTTACTTTTATCGGACGTTTGATGTCAGCACACTCGAATCAATGATTTGCTTGAAAATATAAGGTATTAGTTGATAAAATATGGTTATTCTGTATGGTGAGGTGGGAGATGGTAACGTAGTGGTAATTTGGACACGAATTAAGAGGGCGCAGTACGATTGGTGTGGATCGGTTCTCCATACAAACGTATTTATGCTCTCATTTTAAAACGCCAGGCTAGAATAACATGAAACTTTGTATACACAATGGGATCCGGCATATCTAGGTCGGATCATAGTTTCTGTTGCTTGAAATTATAATGGAGAAAAAATACAGCGATTATTAAGGTTTTCATACAAGCCGTAAAAAACTCAAAAAGCCGCTGTATTTTTTTTTCTTTTACAATTTCTAGCAACAGAAACTATGATCCGACCTAGATATGCCGGATCCCATCGTGTATACAAATTTTCATGTTATTCTAGCATGGCGTTTTAAAATGAGAGCATAAATACGTTTGTATGGAGAACCGATCCACACCAATCGTACTGCGCCCTCTTAAGATTTTTTCGTCATTAAACCCGCTTCATTTTTGCTGATTCGTAATCAGAAACAAAACCTGTAATTCATCTTTATTTAGGTACGTAATTTTTTGTGAGTAAAACATCGGGAGATTAGATTATTCTTCTTGTGTAAAGGAAAACTGTCAATTTACTCGTGCTTATATTCTATCCCTTTTTGGGAATTTGCTAGGAATTGGTCTATATAAATCCTCTGTCTACGATTTAAACAAATCTGTGATACAAATGAAGGCAACCCAAGGCAACCACATATGTCAACAGCGATCACGTCAGCCATCATTGTCAGGGTTGTCGTTTTCGGGTTTTATCTTTGAGCCACGTAAATCACAATAATGATTAAAAAATCTACAATTCGAAAGACCTATCCCACGAAAGAGTAAGCAGTGAATTGACGCAAAGAAATTTTCACGTTAAGTTAGAAAAATAACTTTAAAATGAACTGTGAGTGAGTGAGTTTGAGTATTGCGCGTATATGCTTAAATTTTTACATCAGATGTGAGCATGAAACTACTATGGATACATGTACGAGTATGTGAGCTAAATCGCGCTGAAGCTTGGACGAACGACCAGTTTAAGATTGGATATATCATACCGACCTATATATTAAAACAGGTAAACTCAAACACTATGCCTTAGTTTTGGTCTCTTTTGCAGTAAAATGAAATGAGTCTCCCTTTTCCATCATCTTCCTCCAAAAAAAGGACCCACTAACGGCTCAGGATAGAAGCACTGCACATTGCATCGTTTCTCGTTTCTAATGATGCCGCTCGCATGTCCGTTAGATGAAGGTAGGTGCCAAGGTCTTGGTCTAATAGAAGATTCCAAGAGTTCCGATTTGAATATATTTGAGGTTATTTATTCAAACAGAACTGGTGAAACTCAGAGTAAGGATTTCTATAGAGATCCTATACGAGTTACACCAAGGGGGACAGAAAAGCTCTTTTGCAGTTAAATTGAGAACGTATCTTAAACGTCTGGCGGGTTACCATAAGCAGCCTCTTTAATTTGGGCGGGTAATCGTTTATTTGCCTCAAACTATTTGACATGACGTTTAGATGACATTGAGGCAAACAAAGAAATGCGGAACTATGACAAGGACAACAAATCATATATCCCTCTCTGTTGCTCTTATTGAATTTAGTATATGATTTTCTCGCTCTACCGGTATTATTATTTGACGTCTAGTATGGGTACTATGAGTGGTGAAATAAAGCATCTCTTTGAATTTAGGTTTCATTGCCAGTAAGAAAAAAAGCAAAACATACAAGGAAAACAACCAAGAGGAAGGCGAGCTTATCCTTATAAGGGCTTCCAGCAAACCTTTTTTTGTGACTCTCATTGCACTGAAATAAATAGGCAGCAATTTTCGCTATTTGAACAAATAGCCGCAAAAATCCTCGAAATGTGTTTTACCCTTTTTGGTTGTCTCATATCCATCTTATCTCAAACATACACTATTATTCAAATATTCACCCTTCTTACACTAACCTTCGTATAAACATGTACATATCAAACACTTACGTACCTTACGTAAGGTAGATATGTAGTTATACTTATAGCATATGAATGCGTTACGTCTGTTATAATTGAAAAGCTGCGGAATATCTAGTCAACCTGTCAAAGATACCTCTTTGAGATGGGTCGGAAAGCTCTTTCAAAGGTATATTTATCGATAAGTATATTTTTTACTCATGTATATATGGTTAATGGCCGTTGGGGCGGAAAGGTTCTCGAGTGGCGACCACGTACCGGAAGGCGTAGCGTGGGCAGGCCCCCCACACGGTGGACTGATGACCTGGTGAAGGTCGCGGGTGTCCGCTGGATGCGGGTGGCGCAGGACCGGTCATTATGGAAGTCTTTGGGGGAGGCTTATGTCCAGCAGTGGACGTCTTTCGGCTGACATGATGATGATGATGATATGGTTAATTGGGTTTATTGCAATAGGTCTGTGAAAAGCCCCAATATACCTACCAACCAAGAATCTATTCATAATATATTTTCGGTAAACATATAACTGACGGTAACGCCAGAGTGTATGGATAGATAAATAAATAAGTAAATAAATATTAGCAAATATTATTAGGAGATATAACATTTTTTTTTATATTTCCAATAAATAACTTATATCATTAGGAGACAAGTTTATACAAATGGAACTAGTCCCATAGTAAGCTCAATAAATAAATATTGGGGGGCAGTCTTCCACAAATCGACCTAGTCCCAAACTAAGCAAAGCTTGTACTATGGGTACAAGACGACGATAAACATACGTATTTATGTAAATAGAAAACATACAAGACTCAGGAACCATATTCGTGTTAAATACACAAATAATGCCTTGACCGTGGGATTCGAATCCGGGACCTCCGGCTTCATTTGCGAGGTATTGCATCTTACTCTACATTATTGCTGCGTCTTACTCGTTAGCCGACTTAAATTATGATTATTAGTACACAATACACTGTAATGAACATTTATTTCATATGTCTATGGCGTCTACCCGGCGAGACGCACTAAGCATTTGAATACGTATTATTATAATTTTTACGGTCGACCTGGCCCTGAACTGTCTTCGTAGGCATTCCTATTACCTGTTGCCATGATTAATATGGTTACGGTGAGCACTCGTGGCCCAGCGGAGCCTGCGTACCGCGTGCAGTATGCGAGGTTAAGCAACGTTGGCCCAGGTCAAATCTTGGATGGGTAACCGTTTTGATTGGTTACTAACTGAGCATTTTCGTGCTTTGGACGCTAAGCCGTTGATCCCAGCTGCTCTTCATGACAGCGGTCGTTAAGCTAAGTTACAGGCCGTCGGTCGGCTTGAGAACTTCTAACAGACAAGTTGCTCACTCACTTGACTAGCCTGATAAGGTCTAGTTTCTGTTTGGGTTCAGAGGGCAGATGGTATGCTTCCGTAAAAACGAGTGCCTACGCCAATTCTTGGGATTAGGTAGCGGACCTCGGACCCCAGGGATAATGCTAGGATGATGATGAACCTAAATATTTTTTATATTAAGAAGCTTTTGCCCGCGACTTCGTCTGCTTCTAACTCGCTTTTATCGTAACTCCACCTCCATACTTCCCTTCATTTCACCCCACCTAGGAGATGATTCCCGGGATATAGGATACTTCTTAAATATCCTATGTCCTTCCTAGGATCTCAAACCATCTTCATGCCAAATTTCATCTTAATCCGATTAGCGGTTTAAGCGTGAAAAGGAAAAAAACAAGATTTACTTTTACAACGTCGGTGGCAAACAAGTGTACGGTCCGCCTGATGGTAAGCGGTCACCGCTGCCTAGGCCGCCTGCAACTCCAGGGGTGCCACATGCGCATTGCCGACCCTTTAAAAAAATATACACTCCTTGAAGAACCCCATACTGTAGTCCCTCGGGAAAACCTCGGCATGGGAGCTCATTCCACAACCGGATCGTCCGAGAGAGGAAATTCCTCTGAAACCATACCGTATATAATTATAATTTATAATTAATACAGTAATTATAGTAAAGATACATTTTGTGTTCCATTGTGATCTATGAAATATACTTAATTGGAGCCTTATATTGCTAATTACTCTGAATATACTCGTAATTAAAATAGCATGGATGGGTAGACTTATTACATTGTAGAACCGCGCTTGTACTGCGGAGGTATTACGTAATAGGGAAATTTGAGGGGTAATAGCTAAAAGGAAGTATTTCACGCGAATAACATGAATGTACCTATTTCACACTTACTAAATAGGCCTTGTTCACTGACAAGATAATGTAAGAAGTGTAGAATGTAATTTAAGGAGGTGGAACGACAAATTGTACACCAAAATATCGATAGATGTTTCGGCTACTGCACAGAATGTACCGCAATCTGATCACTTTGAGAGGTTCACGATGTGGTCAGGTATTACCTTCGGGTATTACGTATGAGCATACGGTAGCCTTTTCCTTCAGTTTCGACCACTAGATGCTCAAATTTAACCATAAAATTATCCATTTACCAGTCGGACAGTTGGTATCTCGTGTCAAAGTTTATTTGGCATGAATTTTTGTCAAAATAACTGGTATTTTGACAAGATTTTAAAGAACGCCAACACAAAATTAAAATTCGTACGAAACCTGATATAAAGGAAAAAAATACGAGGTGCAGTCCAAACGTTTCTGGCTGGAAAAACATGGCGGTTTAAAAATGAAAAACAAATGGCATTGTGATTGTCAAAGGTTGTCTGGAAGAGATCGCTCTATAGCGATAAGACCGCCTGTTGTTACCTATTAGTTTTTAAGGATTATCTTGTAAGAATTTCTGTTTGTGGTGCAATAAAGAATATATTATTATTATTATTCCTTTCGTCTTAGGTTAGGTTTGTACAATGGATTTACAAAAGGTAAAATATAAAAATACACTTACAAAATATAAAAACATTATAAAAACCTAACCTAGGGTGCCGCCGGCAGCGAGGCAGGGCCTAAGCCACCGGTGGTTAGGGCGACAGAGAGAGGAACCTCCGGACTATCCGCGCCGTGTCCAGGAGTACCGCCTTCTGTATTTGACCCTTGACCCAGCCATCTAGCGAGAGTCTCTTGAGATGTTGGTCGAGACTCTTCGCTATTAGACCGTTCGCAGAAACGACTATCGGGACAATGATCGTCGAATCAACATCCCACATGGCGGTTACCTCGTGTGCCAAGTCTAGGTACTTGCTGACTTTGTCCTTCTCGGCCTTCACGAGGTTGTCGTCATGGGGGATGGTGATGTCGACGAGCACTGCCTGGCGCTTCGATCGATCTATCAGCACGATGTCGGGCTTATTGGCTACAATAGTCCGATCCGTGATGATAGATCGATCCCAATAGAGCGTAGCACGACCATTTTCGAGAACTGGCGCAGGTAAGTATTTATAGTACGGCACTTCGAAGTCCACAAGACCGTATGAAAGAGCAAGTTGCTGGTGAATAATTCTGGCTACCAAGTTATGCCTGTGCAAGTACTCGCCGTTAGCAAGATGACCACAACCGGAAATGATATGCCTGAGTGACTCTCCGGGACGGCGGCATGCCCGACAAATGTCGACCGTACCGTCCTTCAGGATATATTTCCGGTAGTTGTTCGTCATGATAACTTCGTCCGCAATTGCACAGACAAAACCTTCGGTTTCCCCGAAGAGATCCCCGAAACGTAGCCAGTTCACCGACGCGAGCAGGTCTACGTCGGGCCCCGTAAGGGCCCTGTAGAACCGCCCGTGTAGCTCCTTACTCTTCCATTCCGCCTTGCGGTCCTCGGTGCTCAGTACTTTAAATCTGCGCCAGTTCTCGTTTGCCATGGAGAGCGGGGTGAAAGATGCGTCTACTGCCACTACGTCTCGATGCATCCCACATTCGCTGTTTAGGAAATAATCCCTGAGACTGCACACCTCGCGGTTGTGGAGGCCTTTGGCATTTAAAAAGCCACGACCTCCACACTTCCGCGGGATGTACAGTCTCATAACAGACGAACGTGGGTGCAACATGCGGTGTGCAGTGAGCAGTACACGCACCCTTCGATCCAGGGCATCCAGCTCAGTCTGAGTCCACCTTAGTATGCCAAAGGAGTATGTGAGCAAGGGCATAACCCAGGCGTTGAAGGCGCGCGCCTTATTGCCACCCGACAAAAAACTATTAAGTACTTTTGTCAGGCGACAGAAAAAGCGCTCCTTCACCGCCTGCTTTATGCCCTCACCCTCAATACCCAAAGCCTGTGACATACCAAGATATTTATAGGTTTCTGCTTCGGAGAGAGATCTGAGCGACATTGTCTCAGAAAGTTGTAAATTTGTTGAATTTACAAATTTCCCCCGCTGTACATGCATGACCGCACACTTATCTACACCAAATTCCATTTTGATGGCGCTACTGAAAACTTCTGTCGTTTTCAGTAGCTCCAACAGGTCCTGTCTATTTGGTGCAAATAGCTTAAGGTCATCCATGTATAGCAGATGAGAAATGACCTCACCCCCTCTCCGAAGCTGGCAACCTAGCCCCGAATCCTGCAGCAGAGTGCTGAGCGGATTCAGCGCTAGGCAGAACCACAAGGGACTCAGACTGTCACCCTGGAAAATGCCTCGCTCAATCCTGATGGAGTCCTGCGGGCCAGAAGGGCCATCTCCTCCACCCGGTTGACGAAGGACTGTGGTCCACTGCCCCATGCAAGCACTTAAGAAGGATCTTAAAGCTGCATCAACTTTATACAGCTCTAAGATCCTCCTCAGCCATGAATGAGGCACCGAATCATAGGCCTTCTTATAGTCAATCCAGGAGGCCGAGAGGGTCCCTCTGTTCCGCCGTACTCGTTGGCAAATGGTCATGTCTATGAGGAGGAGCTCTTTAGTACCACGCGACCCAACCCTACATCCATTTTGAGCAGGGGCCAAAATGTTGTTCGTAACAATGTGTGTGTTAATTTTTGCCCTCAAAATGGATGTAAGGAGCTTGTACAGCGTAGGCAAGCACGTGATGGGTCTGTAGTTCTTCGCTTCCGTGGTACTACCGGACTTGTAGAGCAGGGAGGTAACACCAGTTGTTAAGGGAGGAGGTAGGGAACCGAGCTCGAGGGCTTGCTGGAACTGTGTTGCCAAACGTTCGTGTGAACATCGAAACCACTTCAGCCAGAAGTTGTGCAATCCATCCGGTCCCGGACTTTTCCAGTTCGGAGCCGTACGGATGGCACAACTTACGTCTTCGGGGCTGATGGTAACAGACCCCATGGGTTCGATGGATTCACAGTCACGTTCGACAACACCGATCCAGGCACCCTCAGTGTGTTCGACAGGCACCGACCAGATACTACGCCAAAAGTTAACCATGGCAGTAGCATCCGGTCGCTGACCGTCGCACACACGATGGTCGGTTCCCTCCCACTTCCGGTATACCTTCCTTTGGTCACTCTGGAAAAGGCGATTCTGCTGGTATCGGTCCACACGCTCTCTGTAGCGGCGAATACGGCTTGCCCATGCATAGACTTTCTGCTTCAGAAAGTCAATGCGTTCCGTGACACAGGCCATGTAGTCACGGGGTCTGACACCAGTCCCCGCGAAGGCCCGGTTCACGAAACGCATGACTCGGGGGCGGTTATTGCCCCCCCTGAAGCAGATCAGCTTTGCGATGAGAGTCCTAAACGTTTGATACGCCGCTCAATTCGTACTTGCCAGGCAGGGACACCCCCGGCGGTCCTAGTTGCACGGTCAGCGTCCGGAAACTTGACGCGAGCAACACGGCACGCCGCGATGGCCCCGCAGTACATAATTGAGTGTGTATCAATCAAATCATCGCTAGCCCGCAAATACGGGTCTAGGAGATCGTTTAGGGCTCCCATTAGCGCTAGATTGCGTCTATTTACGGGCAAGCGTGGTAGTCGCGGCCTAGAATTGGGTGTGGAGCGATACCGCGTAATCGCCTCATCCAGAGCCCTCCTCAGTTGCTCATGGGCCTGGGTACTCACACTCTGATCCGCGCAGTCCCCGTCGGCACTGGGATCGACCCGCGGCGCCCTCGGTGCCGTGTTGGGAGCGGGCACCGGAGCCGGCGACGTGGCGGGTAGGTCCCGCGCCGAAGTGGGGGCTGCACGAGCAGAGAGTGCTTCCAGGCGGAGCCGATCAAGCGTCAAGTCATCCAACCGCTTATTTCGTTGAATGACTCGCACCTGATCCGATAGGCGTTGTGCAGACACGGTGATGGTCGGTTCAAGAGCCTGGAACAGAGGAAGCATCCGGACACGATACGCGGATAGGTTAGTTTCCCCCTCTGTCGCCCCAAAGTACGCTCGCATGCAGTTCTCGTTCATTTCTTGAGTCCATCGCATGCGGCGCACTACACCACCGGCAGCGGGAGCCGTGGGTGGAGCGGAATGCCCCGAAGGCCCCAAGCGTGCCGGCAGCGGTCGCCTTCCTCGTCGCGCTGATTATTATTATTATTATTGTCATTTATTCTGCTTATTCGTGTATAAGTTTGAGGCTTCTGTTGGTTGTGGTTTTGATTTGATGGCGTTTAGAACAATAGGAAGCCTGAAAATTTTCAAAATGTTTTAGTTGGAATATCGTTCCGTGATAGCCTGACCGATGTAAAAAAAGGTTAGATGTTGTGTACGGGGATACTTCTCCGTCATTTTCCACCATTAAAGAATGGAGTAAGCAGTTTCGTTTAAGTCGGAAGTCCATTGATGACGTGGACGTGGACGCACTCACCGTGGACTGCGTCAAATTAGTGGAGGACGAAGTTCAGAGTGATCGAAGACTGAAGACTAAAGAAATAGCGGCAAGGACGAGGTTATCGAAAACTTCAGTTCTTAGGATTCTTCATGAACATCTTCACATGAATAAAGTTAGTACGAGGTGGGTGCCCAAACTTCTTTTGATTTGCTGCAGCGAAGTGAGCGAAAGCGTGCTCTCAAGAAGTTTTAGACGCGTACAGACAACACGGAGAGAGTTTTTTGGAGTCAATTGTTTGTTAGAGAGTTTTTTGGAGTCAAGTGTACGGGGGACGAAACCATGGCTTTGTACTATGATCCTCTCTCCAAAAGGGAATCGATGGAGTGGCGTCGTCCTGGTGAATAGCCACCTGGGAAGGCCAAGGTAACACAATTCACCAAAAAGATAATGGCTACAGTATTCTGGGATTGTCACGGAATACTGAGGATTGACATAAAATAATGGATTACCATGGTAAATGGTAGCTACTACGCCACCCTTTTTGAGCAGTTACGAGGGGCGATCAAGCAGAAGCGTCTTGGAAAACTTAGAAGAGGTGTTGGTCTTCTGAACGATAATGCACTCGTTCACACTGCTTCAATTGCCAAGGCTGCTGTTGCAAAATGTGGCTTCGAGAAAATTCGCCACACACCTTATAGTTCCGACCTGGCTCCGAGTGACTATTATTTGTTCTCAAAACTTAAGGCAGACTTAAGGGGAAAAAGATTTTCTTCAGATGATGAAGTGACTCGTGCGGTTTACGCCCATTTTGAGGACAAAACTTCTGAGTACTTTTATAATAATAATAATAATAATAATAATACATTTATTTCGGAGTAAGGGTACATCCATATCTGTTAGTAGCATAATTAACTTAAAGGCTATGTTAGTGTTGGTAATTTAGTATAAGTACATACAAGCAAAACAATCACTTTTCGCAGCTTATTTGTGGCCTATGGTACTGCATCCAGTGACAGAATATTGGACTGTCATAAGCTTCCGCAACTGCGCTCAGGAGGCCATTGGTGCTGCCGCGAACACGTCGCATCAGGGACGCGACTCGCTTACGCATAATAGCATGAAAGTCGTCCGTGCGAGCCTCCGCGAACATCCCCGACGCACTACAGTAGCGCGGCAACCCCATCAGCCTCCTAAATGCATTGTTATAGAGGACGCGCAGGGCGCTATAAGCTGTCTTCGTATAGTTGACCCACAGGCTACATGTATAAAAAGACTGGCAGTAAGCTCTAAACAATGTTAGTTTAACATTTGCTGTGCATTTTGCAAACCTGCGGATCAACATATTGCTTCTCACTGACAGCGCCCTGCGCTCCCTTTCCAAGTCCGAATCGTCCTTTAGTGACGCGGTGACCCAATGACCTAGGTACTTAAATTTGGATACTATTTTTAGCGAAACCCCACCCAGCTCGAATGGTGGTACAACACTGTAGGTTTTTGTGCCTGCTTTAAAAATGAGTAGTTCGCTCTTACTAGCATTGTACCTGAGGCCGTGAGCCGCCGCATACCGCTCACAAATAGCAAGCAGCTTCCGAAGCGCGCAGACCGATGGGCTCAGCAACACCATATCATCAGCGTAGCTGATGTTATTAAAACACTGACCGCCAACTGAACAACCGGCCCGGGTGCTGCTGAGCTCGTCGATCAGCTCATCAATATAAAAACAAAATAGTCTAGGTGAGGTCCGTCCTCCCTGTCTAACCCCACACTGCATCCTAAATGAGTCTGACAAGGAGCCCGCCCATCTAATCCTGTTATTCTGGTTGCCATACCAATATTTAAATAGCTCCACTAGTTCTCCAGGTACAGTAGCATCATATAGAAAAAAAACAGAGCGTGAGCATCGTTGTGAGCGGACGTGTTTCAAGATTTTATATCAATAATTAATTGAGTGCAATAGCAAACAAGACTCTTATACAGTTGTGACTAAAGTGCAAAATAAAAAAAAAAAAAACTGAGTACTGTAAACGCCCATTCAATCATTAAAAGTGCGGTATCGCAAAGCATTTCTATATATAGTGAGACTTGCTGTGAACTCTGTTGACATCTGAACAAATAACCTACAAGAAGAAAATTGCTCAATATGAGTGTTAAAAGATCCCCTGTTAAGTATACCAGCAGTGGCGCATCGCAACCGAGCTTATCTAAGCCGAGCCAGCCGAGGGAAGGATCCGCAGGCGAAGTAATACCAACACAGCGTAAGCGTAAACAACCGCCAGAGACGGATTGTAACTGTGCATACGAATTATCGCTCTTTAGATCCGAAATAACACTAATGTTTCAAAATTTTACAACAGCACAACAAGATTTCATGTCTTCTATGCACGCTGACATATCACAAATTAAAAACCAGATCGGCAGTATCCAGACAGCTACTGAACATCTTACGTTGGAGAACCAAAAAATTGCATCGGAAATATCGGCACTGAAGCAGCACACCTCCAATACGGATGAAAAAATAAAAAGCATGCAGAGTGATATAAACATTCTCAAAGGCGAATTATCCACTGAAACTCCAAATGTGCACTCTGTAGACAACGAAACGCTGATTAAGGAGATTAATGACCGCGCCAATAGACGGAATAACATAATGATTTATGGAATAGCAGAGCCGGCTGAAGGAAATGCAGAGGAAAGGCAGGCTCACGACTTCAACGAAGTACTCATCGTGACTCGAACTATTATGGAGAACCCACCAGCTCCTCAGAAAGTCGTACGTGTTGGGAAATATAATTCAGCAAAAAGTAGACCAATTAAAGTCTACTATGATTGTGCAAAAATATCTATACAATTACTGCGCAACAGGAACAAATTAAAAAATACGGAAATAAAAATGTATGCGGATCTGACACCTTTCCAACAAAGCTACCTCAAGTCACTTCGTGAAGAACTTCGTACCAGACAGCAAAATGGCGAAAGTGACCTAACTATAAAATACGTTAAAGGCTTGCCCAAAATAGTTTCAACCCACCTTACAAAAAACTTCTAACTATTCACGTCGATCAAACTCGTACTGATGATGATACTAAGATATCGGATCAACTTCCTCTTACATACCAACACCTAAAGATGAAAGAGACTTCACTTAATACTCTCTATACCAATGTGCGTAGTATTGTTAAGCCAGGGAAACTGGATGAACTAAAATGTATAATTAATTCTGTCCAGAATAAGATACACTTAATAATACTCACGGAGACATGGATAAAATCAGAACAAGAAATTGTCAACTTGCAAATAACTAATTACACTCACTACTCTAACTTCAGAACTGATGCCAGAGGGTGTGGAGTCTCCATTTTTGTCCATAATGATCTAAACCATAGTGTTTTACATGAATCGTACGTGAATGGTAACAATTATTTATGGATACACATCAACAAGCTTCAATTGGATATCGGCGCAGTATATAAACCAGGTGACACAAACATCAACAGGTTCCTCGAAGACTTTGAGTTGCAACTGCAAAAAAGTAAGCGGGCCCTGGTTTTCGGAGACTTCAATTTGAATTTATTATCATCTGATAGAAATACAATCAAATACAGAGAAGTGTTGCAAGAGTGTGGATACTCCATTCTAAACAGGATTGACAATGACCATCCGACTCGAAGGTCCCTTACAACTAATAGTATTATAGATCATGTTCTTACCAACCTGACAGATAGTAAATCTGATATCTCTCTAATAGACTCTGCATTATCTGATCATGTGCAAATATTTGTGAGTATTAACAAACTGAAAACAGAAAAAAAACAAAGTATACATTATAAAGCAATTAACTATAAAACCATGAATGACTTAGCCCAAGTTTATAATTTCGATTCTGAAAACAATGACTACAGAGACTTAGAATCTTCGATCAAAAGCTGCATTTCAAAAAGCACTATTACAAAAACTAAAATATTAAACTTACCTCGTAGTGATTGGATTAATAAAAACATAATTAATGAAATAAACAATAGGAACCAAATATGGCAATCATTAAAAAAGGATCCAAATAATATAAACCTCCAAGAAAACTTCACAAGAAAAAGAAATCTGACAACACAACTAATTGCTAATACAAAAAAGAAATACTACTCCGAAAAATTTTCTTTAGTTATTAATGATCCAAAAAAACATGGGCACTGATTAACGAGTTATCGTGCAATAAAGTTCGACATGACTGTACCCCACCTAAACTTATAAAAGATTCTCAAACTTTTACCGAGGGTGTAAAAGTATGTGAAATCTTCAATAATTTCTTTGTAAATATAGGACCTGAACTAGCAAATGAAATACCTACAAAATATCATAATAACTTAACGTGCACTGTAAGTTATACAACACCAACAACGCATGAACTTTCGGACTTTTCATCGTGTTCTGAAGAGGAAATATCAAAAATAATAGTTTCTTTAGATTGTAATTCTAGCACAGGGGTTGATGGTATTAGCACAAAGTGCATAAAATGTCTAAATACTCATATCATCAAAGAACTTACCAAATGCATCAATAACTGCTTGGTTACAGGTGTTTTTCCTGATGAACTAAAACTTGCAAAAGTCAGCCCTATTTACAAGTCAGGCTCAAAGACCGACCCTAGTAATTACCGACCAATATCTGTGTTACCGGTAATTTCCAAAGTCTTTGAAAGGGTCTTGTACAACCGCCTAAACAGTTATTTGGATAAAATTAATTTCCTTTTCGAACGCCAATAAGGTTTCCGTGCTAAGTCCAATACACTATCCGCAACTATAGATTTGATAACTAAAATTAGATCAAATATTGATGCAAAAAACATAGTCTTGGGTGTTTTTATTGACCTAAAGAAGGCATTTGATACAGTGAGCCACTCAATACTTCTAAAAAAACTTACTAGCATTGGTGTAACTGGCAATGCAATTAAAATGTTTTCGTCGTATCTATCTAGCCGGTACCAGGTAGTTAGAATAGGAGAATATCAAAGTGCAGCACAGCCTGTAACATGTGGGGTTCCTCAGGGATCCATATTGGGGCCCCTCCTGTTTTTAATTTATATAAATAACATAAGCACACTTAACCTACATGGCGAATTATCGCTCTACGCTGACGACACATGTATATTTTACTATGGGAGCTCAATAACTAATATTGTTCAAGTAGCACAAGATGATCTAGACATTTTAAATAAATGGTTTCAATATAATCTCCTTACTATTAACACATCTAAAACCTCATACATAATTTTCAAACCTAAAAATAAAAAAATACATAACCACACTCCATTATCCATCAATAATATTATCATCAACCAATCATCACACGAGAAGTATTTAGGTCTGATCATTGATAGCGGTCTGACGTGGAAGGAGCACATAAACAAAATTAAATCAAAATTATCTTCTATTCTGGGTTCCTTGCGGAGCGTCGTTAAGTGCTTTCCAATGCATGTTCGTTATAATATATACAATTCATTAGTCAAATCTCACCTAAACTATCTAATTGAAATATGGGGTAACGCCCCAAAAACTAACCTAAAAGCCCTACAAATTACCCAAAATAAAATAGTCAAATTACTTTTTAATTTCGATTACTTAACACCCACCAGGACAATATATACTAAAACCAAACTAATGAGCTTAAATCAACTTTATACTTACAACACGAACATACTAATAAGAAAAATCGTTTACAATTCCATACACTGTCGAACCACATTTAAAACAAACAAAGAGACGGGCAAAAGAAATCTTCGAAATGCAAATAAATTATTTTTGCCATTTCCGCGAACCAAGAATTTTGGAAATAAAAATATTACATACCAGGGAGCGCGCATATATAACGACCTACCTTTAAATATTAGAGACGCGCCGTCTTTGTCGTCATTCAAAAATAAATTGAAAGCGCACATATTAAATAAAACCCCCGTCATCTAAATGCAGCCCTGGCCACTGCAACGAGTTATCGCTGTACGTCCCGATAATACAGCGAAACTACCCGCCGCATATTTTTTAGTATTGCACATTTAGTTTAAGTGATTGATTACCGATTTATATTATCTGTTTGGTTACAAATTGGTTTAGCTGTTAACTTGTTTGTGAATTGTTTTTGTTGTTGCTAGTTGATTTAACTCTTGTACCTACCTACTTGTTAACGCTCAAAAAACATGTTTTTAAATATTTTATCTCATCAAGTGAAATGTAATATTTCTTTTGAGGAATAAATGTCTTTAACCCGATATAGTTACCTCCATAGGACATCGTAAGACACCAGGTCGAATGCCTTGGACAAGTCCAAGAAACACGCGTACACTGGTGTCCTGCGTTTCGTGTAGTGTTGGACAGTATGCTTGAGGCACAGGACTGCTGCCTCTGTCGACAGACCGGGCCTAAAACCAAATTGCGCGTCGTGAAGCGGCACAAACTTGTCAAGTTGCTTGTCAAGCACACCATCCATCACTTTACATACTATGTTAGTCAGTGAGATTGGCCTATAGTTATTTATATCAGACGAATCGCCCGTATGATTTTTAGGAACAGGGACTACAATTGTCTTTATCATTTCGTCTGGCAAATAACTATGACCCATGCATAAAGTGAAGAGCATGGCAAGTACTCTGGGCAGATGGACCCCAGCATGCTGAAGATGTTCTATGCTAAGTGAATCATGCCCAGGTGACTTTCCTCGTGTCATGCCCTTCACTACCGCTTTTATGTCACTGGCTGTGAACCTCATCATCGAGTTAGTGCCCAGGTCAACGGGTTTGGGTGGATCTCTTGACGACCCGAGTGGTGATTCTACTTTAAAATGAGCTTTGAACAATTCAGCTATTTTTAAGGGATCATTTTCACCCATTATATTTACTGGGAGGCTCGACTTAGGGCACATCTTACTCGTCTGCTTCCAAAAACTGCTAAATTTTTTATTTAAGTGATGGTTTGCCATAATGTCTAGCTTAATCTTATGTGCATTGTCTTGACACCATTTTAATTTTAATTTGAATGCATTTTTAGATTTTACCATGACATTATAGCAAGGACCTGTCCTGGGTTTACCACATAGAACCCAGTTCTGAAAAGCTAGCCTAGCCTCCGTATGAAGTGGTTTCACATGTTTGTTCCACCCAACCACTTGCCTGCGCCTATAGCCACTCGCTTTTGTACTCTCATAGGTCATAGACGCGACTTGTTTCAAGGCTGTTATTACACTGGCATATAGGTTGTCAATAATGCGCCTATGTTCTATGTTAGCACAAGGTCGGTCACCGCATTCTTTTAGCTCATGGGGAAAGTCAATACATCTTAACAATCTGTTACAATGATCCTGATACGAAGATGCTTGACACTGATCTCTTTCACCCCATATAACCCTGTTCGCCTCCCTAGTCACAACTACACATTTATTTCTTAATACATTTAGGTCACATATCACTTCAAGAGGGAAATGATCCGACCAGAACACATTATATTGTATCTTAACGTCCACTATTAACTTCCACGCGGCTTCAGATACAACACAATGGTCCAGCCAGCTAGTAGTACTATGTGCATCACTCACATATGTATATGATGTCGAGTCTGGGCCCAACACCTCTATGTCCGCACAACGCCACGCCTGGTCATGACAGAAGTCTTTCAGCTCGTTGCCCAGTCTCTTACCAGGTTGCGCGTTAAAATCTCCCAGCACTAACACAGCGTCTACTTTTGACTCCTCCACCACAGCGGCAATTTCGCCCAAGCACTCAGTAAATTCCGCTACATTTTCCACACAGTCGGTAGGCATATAGACAGAGAATAGCAGTAACGAGCGCCCAGCCGACCGCGCATTTATTGCCGTTATACGTACACTGTTACACTGCACAACAGAGACCGAATCAAACAAATTCTTCCTCCACAGTATACCGACGCCTCCATAAGGTCTCCCCCGTAAAAGGCCAGCTGCAGTGTCTATTGCAGATTTTCCCGTAAATTCAAAGTTTTGATCGATAGTGCCCAAAAATGGTAGATCAATCGTCTGTAACCACGTCTCCTGAACCATAACAATATACGGATTGGTCTTATTTTTGTAACTTTTACTTTTGTTTTCTGGAGCGTCATTATTTATGTTACGCACAATATTCGATGCGGCCTGTGCCTCAATAGCAGCCATAGTTTTCTTTTTTTTCGGAATGGACTGCTTTATCTTTTCCGAACAGTTCGCAGCATTGTTTTCTAGCACGTCATTAGTTTGTGGCTTGGACCATACGTCCACATTTAAACCGCGCTCGATATTCGGCGTCTCTGTCGCTCGCGCCTGTGCCTGTGATTGTGATGCGCCTGCGCAAGCTATCCGCTCGGGAGTTTCCGATTGCACTTGATGCGCAGGTGACGTTGATTCCTCAGGTACCCGTGCGTGCGACAGAGACAGGTCGATAATTGTCGGGACGAAGTTATCTTGCGCGCGCTGGTCAGCTGTTGAGATGCGCATTTGTTTTGAAAGACCGTTATCATCATTTTTTGCGTTCTCGAAAATGTGAGGTAGACCCGATGGCCCACTATCATAACAACAGCTGTCTAATCTGACTCCACCGCCTATTTTGTTATTCATAGTCGGGTTAAAGCGGTTATAATCTATAACTGATCCGTTTTTCAAATCCTCTAGCTCATTTTTAATCTCTCGTAGCTGGTTTTCTGTGGCATAGGTATTTTTTACGATCTCGAGCTCATATCTAACCATTACTAATTCTTTTAACGTCCTTGTTACATCCACATAATCGAACGTTACCGGTGGAAGCCTATGCAAGTCTTTAGCAACAAAGATAGGTATCAATTCACTTTGTGTCTGTTTGAATATTGAAATAATATCTTGGAGGTCGCGCTGTTCTCTTCCTATATTCTTTCTTGTTATTTTACGAATATTCGTAGAGGTTGAAGCAAACAATAGATTTTTTGCATTTTCTATTTCTTTGACAGCAAATGCGGTTGAACACAGACGCACTAAACTTTCCTCGTCCATTACACCTATCTTATTTTGCACAAAAGCAAGCAGTTCACAAATCACGATATTGCATGTCGCGCACTTTATCACGTTATCAGCCATTTTGGCAAACAGCGTCACTACATACTGATATACTACATAAGGGGATAGAAATTTAATGCTTATTAAGAGATCTGAAAAGTGCATTTGAAATGGAGGGGACTATCGAAAAAAAAAATGGAAATATATATACTTCTTTTCTTTGATAGGCCGGAAACTTTTTTACCACACCTTGTATCGCTTTTATCAGTTCAAAGTAGTAGTTTTCTTAAACCGAGCCTAAGTACTCCTGATTACTCTATAAGCCCAACATTAAAAATGATTTCGCATAAATGATCCATTAGAAGCGAAGCATGAGCACTCTTGATGAAAGTTACGTGTCCCATTGTGTCATTATCTAGGCATAATCATCTAGCCATTATTCCCAGTACAGTTGCATCTTGAAGGATGCCTGGGGTTCGCTACCTAACTAATCCCAAGAATTGGCATCAGGCCCTAGTTTTTACGGAAGCGACTGCCATCTGACCTTCTAACGCAATGGGGAAACTAGACCTTATTGGGATTAGCTTGTCAAGCGCTTGTAATATCTAGGCGTAACCGACACAATAAATGGCATATATCATAATGTATTGGAATACAGTTTAAATCAAAATACCTCTATTTGTTTATAAAACTAACTGTTCTCGAATAAAATTAACAAAATAATTATAAGTAAGCAAATATAAAAAAAAACTTCAACAATTAATATGTATTCATATATTTTGTAGTCTCAAAACTTATGAACACCACATTTCGTTCCAGTATGCGCGTACTCTTGTAAGTTTGACATACATGTACGATATATTGTAATTTTAGCTCGAAATAAATAGATCTAAATCTATGAACGAGTTCTGCAGGTAGTAAATAAGGACGTTAAAGTTCTCAAAACAGTCGAAAACGCAAACAGCAGTATTTGGGCAATTTCAAAGCATAAATAAATAAATAAATATTATGGGGCATTTTTTAACACAAATCGAACTAGTCCCATAGTAAGCTCAATAAGGCTTGTGTTATGGGTACTAGACGACGATATATTTAATAGATAAAATATGTATATATACTTAAATAAATAGAAAGCAGATAGTAAATACCTAAGGACGTTGAGGTTCTCAAAACAGTCGAAAACAGAAACTGTAGTATTTGGGCAATATCAAAGAAGATATATATACAATGCTTGAGAAAAATTAACCCCTGCCAGCTCATTATTCAAGGAAAAATGATAGGAAAAAACATCCGGAAGAAGGCGCCACTCGTCGGCTAACGAATGTACGCACTTGGTTCAAACTGAGCACAAGTAATTTATTCCGCCGGGCTGAGTCAGAGTCAGAAGTCCGTACAGCCCTTATGCCAGCCAACCTCCGATCGGAAATGGTACTTGAACAAGAGAAAGATCCGTAACAAACAATTATGGCGTACACTGCTTTGTATATGAATGGGATTAACAACCATGTGCAATAAATCCCTGGAAGAGATCCCTTGAAGGGATAAGCTCGCCTTTGTACGTCTACTTTTTGTTTGTTTATCGTTTTGTCGTGTTTTATGTACAATAAAGTAATACATACATACATACATAAATGTGCATAGGTATGTCGAGCAGGCAAGCAGTATTTTTTTTCTTTTTTGTTTGAAATTTATAACGACCATTATGTGACTAAATAATTACTCCAGCACTGAATCCCATATTGTGGCATTGGATTGAGCGGGTTAGAACTACATTGACATATGTAAAGTAGGACCATAATTATTTTTGATACTTCTAATGTTGTTTTTAAGTTTTATTGTTGTAACTACTAATAATATATGGAATCTTTGGTCTGAAAGAAATGTTTTTGATTTGAACTAATTTTGTATTAAGCAGTAACGAAATTTTGCGAATTTGAGACGTTGGTACCGTGAAAAGAAGCTTAAGTCTTCTAACGTAGCGCGTAGATGACGCTGTTGATTGGTTCCGATAGCTCAATGGCTAGAGTGATTGATTGGCCACGTATGCCAGATGTCGCGGCTTCAAATCCTTCTCGGAGCACTAAATTATTTAAAAAAAACCCCTTTAATTTGAAATTAAGAATATTTGATTTGATTTCATAGAGCAAACGAGTATAGATAAGATAAAAATCATTTGAATAGACCTTTGGAAAGCCAAGACTGGAGGGATTCTACTTTTATAATAAATGCACGTAGATACATAGGCCGGGGTGAAATAGTTAGGTCGTACTTGTAATAGCACACAATACTATTTGGTATGCGCAGGAGATTTTCTAGTCAACAGCAAAAGTAGATTATACCTTGTCACTTTCACTACTTTGACGCATCCCAACTGTCGCAGTATTTATACTTTAGTGCGACAAAGTACTAAAATGATCATCTACATTCGCTGTTGACTGTACTTACCTTCAGTCGATGACTTGATTTGTTTACACTAATCAATCGATTGTCCAAAAACGTAAACATATTTTTAAACATGATATGAGCTGGATTCATTAAGTAAAAATAAACAGGCTGAAAAGTGGCAAAGGAATCCACACTAATATTATAGGTAAAAGCGAAAGTATGTCTGTCTGTTTGTTTATTGCCTCTTCACGCTTAAACAGCTAAACCGATTTAAATGAAATTTAGAATGGAGATAGTTTGAAACCCCAGGAAGGACATAAGATAGTTTTTATTCAGAAAATCACGATTTAAAATTATAAAATGGAGTGAGAGATGATTGATGCTGCACCTGTGGCAAATCTAAGCATATTGGTTCTAACAGAATATTTGCCATTCGATTTTATATAGGGGATTTATTAATCCGTCAAGGTGATTACAAAATCTATGCAAGCGAAGTTGCGGGAAGAAACTAGTTTTAATATAAGTTCAATTATATTTTGAAATGTATAGAAGTTTTTATCAATGTAGATAGATTAGCTACTATTGACGGACCAAGTTAATTGACCTGGTCAAATATAGTAGGTAAACACGTTCGATAACGACATTTATCTAATCAAATATTTACCCTCTGACCTGATTTACTGGACATTTTGTCGCCAAAAATTCAATTTAAAAAATGTGCTGTTGAATCCCTTTTTAGGGTACCGTAAGTAAAAAAGAAAAATCCGGCAAATTGCGTGTCGGGCCACGCGCAATAACGGGTACCGTAGTTGCCCACCCCACACGGTACATAATGAGGACTTAAAAACTCAAAAACATATATATTTCTCTGCTTAGTCATAGTACAAGCTCTGCTTAGTTTGGGACAAGGTCGGTTTGTGTAAGATTGTCCCCCAATATTTATTTTTTATTTATTTATAACTAACAACGTTATACATTTTTCAGATACCCAGTAGTATACAACTATACCTGACACGACGGCATTAGCAAAAAAAAAATGCATCTTTACTTTACGTGTAGGGGAAATACCTAACAATTTTTTTAATAATGTTATTCTATCGTTTTGTCGGCGTGATTCATATATGCATATCCATGCCAAATTACAACTTGCTTGATTGAATTGACGGACGGACGGACGGACAATACGAAACTTCTTATAAGGGTAAAGTTCCGTATTAATAAACAAGGATGTTTATTACTACGAAAGGTTAGGATCGCGAGGAGGTAATCATCATCATCATCATCATCATTCAGCTGAATGACGTCCACTGCTGGACATAGGCCTCCCCCAAAGACTTCCACAATGACCGGTCCTGCGCCACCCGCATTTAGCGGACACCCGCGACCCTTACCAGGTTTCTCTGCAGCTGACTGTACATTGAAACAATATTCAGTAGGGTTTCGTAGTCAACTATAATTTCACTATGTCCTTCTGTCTGTCCGAGGCTTTGTTCTGTGATTGTTAGTGCTAGAAAGCTGCAATTTGGCATGGATATATAAATCAATAAAATAACTGAAACAGGAAAAAATCAAAAAAATGATTTTTAAGGTACCTCCACTACACGTAAAGTGGGTATACATTGTTTTTCTTCAACCCGATGGCGTGGGGTATTATTGGATAGGTCTTTGAAAATGAATAGAGGTCTTCATCAAACATTTATTTAATAAAGTGAATATTTTCCGAAATAATTACTCCATAAGAAAAAAAAATGTGTCCCCCCTAACTCACTTATTTTGTACTATGGATCCAAAAATTATGAAAAAAATCATGAAAGTAAATCTTAATGTAGACTTTCAACCAAAACTATAGCGGACATGATATTCAGTTAAGGCGAAGGGGTGGGCAAGCTCTTTCCATACAAACCTTGTACAAGTTTTTCTTCGTTTGTGTTTGCACTCCAGTTACTATTTTTGGTGCATATATGCTTATATTTTTGTTAGCTATATCTTGATGTTTTTCTTTTTTAATTTTAATTATTTTTTGTATAATTTTTTTTTTGGAAATATGCAAAATTTCAACATCAAGTTCTGCGTATATCCAATATGTAGCAACAAAAAATAAAATTAAATGCTCTAGTGCCAAAACTAACGCAAAAAACTTGCACAACCTTTGTATGGAGAATGGCTTGCCCTACCCTGCGCCTTAAGCTGTTTTTGAATTATCGTAAAAAGTCTTCCCTTCTTAGTGAAAGACGTATGAAACGCTGCGAAGGTATTCCGTTTTTTAAAATTAAGTTTATTGGGCAACTACGGAACCCTACACTGAGCATGGCTCGACATGCTCTAGGCATATTTTTTGACGATACATTTATTGACGACCTGTTTAGCGTAGTTGGTCTACTCTACCTCCGAAGCTAGAAATCCCGGGTTCGAATCCCGGCCAGGGCATTTATTTGTGCATTTTTCACGGATATTTGTTCTTGGGTCTTGGATGTTTTCTATGTATTTAAGTATGTATTTATCTATATAAGTATGTATATCGTCGTCTAGTACCCATAGTACAAGCTTTGCTTAGTTTGGGACTAGGTCGATTTGTTGTAGATTGTCCCCCAATATTACTATTATTTATTATTATTTTCATAAAATTTAAGTGTGTTATGAGGCAGGGGTGATCAATCTGTTATGTACCTCTGCAATATAATATTTTCTCCATCTATAAACCGACAAGAACCTAACTCTATATCAAACCACCACCACCACCGCCATATCAGCCGTAGGACGTCCACTGCTGGACATAGGCCTCCCCCAATTTCATGGGGGGTAAATGCCATAATCGCCGCAAACTAGCAAATCGGCTATATCAAACAAAATGTATCAATTAGTACATACTTTTTTATTTGTTTATATTTTTTATTACATTTATTTATTATTATTAATTAAGAAAACTGGTCAGTGTTCACATTGCACGAAACAATATCGGTCACATTTCGATACATTTGTCGGAGCCGACACCTTTATCAAATCGGATAATGTGAACAGGGTCTTAAGTTAGGAAATGAATGGGGCCCTTCACACGATTAATATAATGACAAAACTGGAATGTCAATATTATCGCGGTTTTCCAAATAGTTCGTATTTTGATTCAATATCCATCAATATTCACGTAAATCATATGGGTGTATCACGGGAAAATAATCACCGTGTAAAACGCTGCCATGAAATTAACGGATCACTAAGATCACTATAATTAGTATTGCCTTTATAGACCACAATAATATTGATACCTCAGTATTGTGATAATATTAATCGTGTAAAGGGCTACAATAAAAAATAAGTTAAATGTTGACACCGTCTTTCTACGGTTGACACAATACGTCTGGCATTCATGTCAACTGTAAATATTATGTATTGTCTTGTGAACAAATTAGTAATTTTACTTTCGTTATATAGTTCATAATATTGAGTATTTCTCGACTCAAAAGTTTTATTTTGTAATGCTGTACCAGATATTTCTTACAGGAACATTTTAATTCATATTGAATTTTATGTCACCCGGAATCATACCATAGCTAGTTCCCAAGTCACATGTTAACCAAGCTAAATTTTGACACCTCGTACAATTCTACCAAGGTAAGCTGACCCCTCGCTTGTATGCGGCGTTATCGAACACTATTTTGGGGCTTATATTTGTCGGGGCATCCAGGATTTTTCGTAGATATCATTTTATTAATTTTTCAGGATAAAAATCAAAAAACCAAGACCTTATTACACATCTGCAGCATGGAGCGAATCCTATGGTATATAATTTATCAAAATCGGTCCATAACTGTAGATCTGATGGGCATTACAAAGATCGGCTTCGCGTAATATACCTCTATATATAGATAGATAGATTACCAATAACTATTGAATTAATAAATACGAGTTCTGATATTCTTAATCTCTCGTGTTTTGCCACCACAATGTCACCAGAAGTATACCTAGCTAATTGATAAGACAGAGATGGAATAATGTATAAATATTTAATGGAAGTATTTTAATAATTACACATATATACACTCAGGCCGCGCCATTTTCATAAGCGGTATGCAGATCACGGGAAATTATACATTCTGTTCAGTGTCACTTGATCACTTCTCGTTTGCAGATCGGGTCGCAAGGCCAGTTACACGACCAGCGTCTGTTTGACTCAAATATTTAAATTAAAAATATTATTATTATTACCAACGTTAAAAGTAAGTCGTACATATTTGGCAGCACAGACCACTTAACCTATAGACCCCGCTTACAAGGGCGCCCGCGTAAGCCAAGCCTAAGCTCAAAAAACGTCAAGTGGTCACCCACCACGCCCCCAAATATGCTCTTAGTATGCGGCCGATCGTTGACGAAGTAACGTGCAATATTCGACGCATTACTTGGCTTATAAAGTGCTCTAAATATGCCTTTTTGTATGGTTAAATTGTGTGGAAAGTGTAGCAAGACATCTAGTCTTCAAAAAGATGGGATTTCATTCCACAGGTAAGCTATTTTTTACTTTTTTATCACGATAAAACAATAATAATTAAAAAGTCAAGGTTATCAAGTAAAGGTTGTAAACCTGGCAATGCGTTGATGTCTTTCAATGTCTGTCTCTTTCTTTCTCTTACTAATTTTTGTAATTCTGTCTTTGTCTAACCATTGCAATCTCAAGTAGTGATGTGACTGATTGATTATTTAAACTTGTTTAAACTTACGTACTTAACTGATACTCGTGAAACAATATTAAATTATGGTGAATATACGTAGGATACAGAACAAACTTATATTTTTGAATTAAATAATGGAAATTTATGTTACATGCATATGTACAATTATAAATACATAAAAGTGTGTTCAAATCAAATTTATATCCTAACTATAATACTACAAATATGAAAGTAACTCTGTCTGTATATCTGTCTCTGCGCGACTAAACTACTAAACCGCAGATGAACAGATAGTTGTAATCTTACAGAAAAATCATCGCTACTTATTAAAGATATTAATCCTGAAAAAAAAAACGATACATAAGTTAATAATAATGAGAAACATGACTCTTTAATATCTATAATCTCTGCTATTAGACGCATATTGGCTATGTGCGAAGTAGGTGGTGGGGGTAAGCTAGGCGATCGTAGCGCACACTATGGCAGAAATGTGTACTTACCGGGGACCACTGTCAAATTTACTTTCACGTTTTCTATTGGTTTCTTAACGGTTTCCTACGATTCGTTTCGTTTGTATGTATTTATTTATTCTCTTATTTATTTCAGTAAAATTTTCAATACGGGGTCTTTCTCGTTTACTAAAGTAAATAAAATATTCATGTGTCATTATTTGACATCTCTGAGTTTTGACATTGTCTCGGGACCTTTGACGTTTGACGTTTCAGACGTGCACATAGCCAATACACGAAACTAATACACTTTAAGAGTCAATAGCATATAATATTTTCCTTGTATTTCTGTTTAGCCTAGTTGGTAGTGTCTTTGCCTCCGAAGCTAATGGTCCCGGGTTCGATTCCCGGTAAGGGAATTTGTTTCTGTGGTGAGCAGAGACATTTGTTCCTGAGACTTGGACGTTTTCTATGTATTTAAGTATATATCTATTAAATATATCGTCGTCCAGTACCCATAACACAAGCCTTATTGAGCTTACTGTGGGACTAGTTCGATTTGTGTAAAAAAAATGCCCTAATATTTATTTATTTGTTTGTATTTGCATACATTTTATATGTGTTAATGATTATGATTATTGTTCCTATACTTTTATTCCTATTACCATACCATAGGATAGATAGGAATAACATATGAACTGTCTCAAGTCACCTTACTGTATACTCTACCGACTGTACAGGCGAGGAATTTGATTTCTGGACCACTTCGTACTTTGTCACAGTGAAAATCAATGTGAAAGCTGCTAGAAATCTCATATGACTTGACACTGTGACAAGGTACGAAGTGGCCCCGAAATCAAATTCCTCCACTGTACATTAAACAATATGCATTTATATTTAGTTAGTATCTTTGAATTAAAAACAATTTAAATTGCTTTTCGTATTTTTATTGATTCCAATTAAAAACTTAAATTTACACTTATATTCTGTAGTATATTTTTTGAGTGTGTCCCATCACTACAAAAAATGGCGCGCGTCACGCACCGTACACGTGATTGCTCGTTGACCTTGTACTAGCCAATTACAGTACACTTGTCGCCCCCCGCGCCCCGCCAATTTGGCAGTTTGAGATTCAAGACAAAATTCTATGAAGCGGTGTCTATAGGGTTAAGTGGTCAGTGTTTGGCAGTTATAGAATGGGAACCCATTGAAGAAAATATCATTTCATTTCATCAAGTCATCCAAGTGGTCACAAACTGGCTCACTAAATTGGCTGTTCGCTAACTGACATGTCGACCTTATTTATTTATAAGAGTAACAACAGAAATAATAGGTACGGTACTTTACTGATAGTCAAAACAGCAACTTTTTTCGAAACCTCAATAAGGCTTGGTAAGTATGAAGTTTGTAGGGAAATGTATCTAATGACGGCACAATTTTTCATGTTTATGTATATAAAAACCTTTGAAATTGTGTGAATAATCTGAAGTTTGATTTTTTCCCAGTATTTTCGTAAAATATGTTTATTGGTAACGTAAAAAAAAATGTGTTGTTAAATACCGTAATGTCTGGTATTGTATTGTATAAGAGCGGGTTGTTCATTGTACATTGTACAACACGCATTCAACTTTACATATGGCATAACTATACAATTTAATACCAACCACACCAATGTAACCATATACCATATACAATTGTTGGTTGAGTGCAAGAAGGTAATTGAAAGTGAGATGCCTGAAAGTAGCATACCTCTAGAATAAGACTGTCCCTATACAGTTTTTAATTATGTTTTTTATGTTGTATTATACGTGTTTCTTTAGTTTACCCTATAATTTGTGCCGTGTTGGCTATAGCTGTAAGGTACAAATTTCATGTTAAATAAATAAATAAATAAATAAATTTCAAGTAAATAAATGTTTTTGTCTTTGTCTTCTCAACAGATCCGTAGTGTTAAGCAAGACGATTTTTCATATAGTTGTCTCTTTGAATCCTTATGTTTAAGCAAGATGAGTTATATCGGGACAGATAGTACGATCATTTTTGGCTGCTAACGAATTGTCTCCACTTAAAAGCACACCAAAATTTCAAATCCCATATAAGTAATCGAAAACGTCACAAACGTCAGTTCAGTACAATTTGCATATTTGAAAGCGGAGGCACTGACAGGTGAACACCTGTCAGATATCACTTATTTGTCTCTCTGAAACTTACTGATTTGTGCATTAGAGAGAATAGATCAGATGTTCAGCAATTGTTCAACTTAAATGAGCGGATCTGATATCTGTGGCAGTTTTCCATACATATAGGGATAAGCTAGCCTTTTTACTTCCACCTTATTGTTTCTTTGTCATTTTGCCGTGTTTTATGTACAATAAAGCAATACATACATTCATACATACATACATACATAACCGTGTCGGCTTCAATGCCGATATCGAATCGGATAATGTGAACAGGGCCTAACAGTAAGCTTTTTAAGGTTCAGTATTGTCGAAGAAAGCAGAAAAAAAATTTAAGCAGCGATCTACAGAATTCTACGGATTCCTTAATACACTCATATCACGATATGTATTACATGGATAGTTATAAATATTGAAGCAAAATCCAAACAATTTTGAAATCTTTGATAATATTGAAATCTCAGTACTGTGATGATGATCACCGTGTAAAATGCGTCAAAAGAAGACGTTCGATTATGGAATTGTGAGCTTCGGCCGCGAAACGAAAACTATCGAAGTTCGTTTATTCTCCCTCTCTGCCACACTTACTTATTCAAGTGACAGAGAGGGAGATACACGAACTTTAGTCGGGGAAAGAAAAATTTTTACTCACATTAAATCCTACAGTTTTGGAAGCTTTTTATATTCATTAAAAAAGGTCTTCAGATTATCATCGTGCGTTTATCCCCAGTGCAGCAATTGAGCATTTCAGTAAATTGAAGATATTAATGTCAATCACTGGCGCAATGTGTTCACTAATTCCTACACTCGGGATTATTTATCAATTATATATGTTCAAATAAGTTATGACTAATGATAAAATTATCCCCTGTTTGTCCATCGAGCTTATCAAAATAAACTCAGTTTCCTGATTTTTTTTCTATAATTGCTATAAATGTATCTTACAAATTCATACAGAATTCGAAAATTTGGTAATTGGCTACAAATATGAATCTAAACATATTAGTAATTTTTCACCAAGGTGACTTAGTTGGATCTATTTATTACGATGAATTTTGGTTTTTATTTGCTTATACTATATTTGCATTAAAACCTACATTCGAGATTAAAATATTTCTTCAATTGTCTGTTTATTTAACATGCGTACTCAAAAAATCTCCGAAAAATATCAAGTGCTTCAAGAGTAATCGAAATAAACAGCGAATTATTTGCGGCTCACTTTTTAAAAACACCGCTTTCGCGCGAATTTGCCTACTATTATGTCTAGCCTATGCCGTCTATATTGGTGCGACGCGTTCCAATGATGTGAGTGAAAAGGAGAGGTATAGGTACTTTCGTTATACCGCGCGCGCGCGGCGCGTCCCGCCGACGTCGGACGACAGTGTTGGTGTAATAATTACGTATCATAGTCGTTGCATTTGTTTTACATTTATAAACAGTGCGGAAATAGTACATTACGATACAAGTAACAGGAAATTCACAACGAGTGGTGATAAATTGAAACACGACCGAAGGGAGTGTTTTAAATCGACACGAGTTGCGAATTACCTGTTCGCACGTGTATCGTACAACGTTTTACAGCACATATGGCTCTTTAAAGTTTCGACGTATGCACGCAATCTGCTGATTATCGCACTCGTGCCGTAAAGTAGCACCATATGTACTGTAAATAATGTACCATGATTTTGAGCGTAATTATAATTAAGTATTTATAAAAGCAACAATAGGCGTTAATGTTAACAGTGTCACATAAATTAAAACACATGGTATATGTTTTATAAAACCGGCCAAGTGTGAGTCGAACTCGCGCACGAAGGGTTCCGTACTATTATCTATACAACATTGGACACTATATTATAACCTTTTTTAATTAAATTTAAATAATAATATAGTTTATCAGTACTAAATAATATCGAGTAGAATTTTGGTCAAGTGCGAGTCGGATTTTAGTTTTCCCATGCATTTTGAGACCCAGCGCCTGATGAATACAATGAGCAACTTTTTGTTTTTTTTTTGTATGGGAGCTCTCTTAAATATTTATTTTATTTTGGTTTTAGTATTTGTTGTTGTAGCGGCAACAGAAATACATCATCTGTGAAAATTTCAACTGTCCTAACTATCACGGTTCATGAGATACAGCCTGGTGACAGACGGACAGACATACAGACAACCGGACGGACAGCGGAGTCTAAGTAATAAGGTCCCGTTTTACCCTTTGGGTACGGAACCCTAAAAAAATACATAAGTAACAAAATGCAAAGTAGCAAAATTCCAAAGGGAGGTACCTATATTCATATGTACCAGAACATATCGTAATTGTTAAAAATCCTGTATTATTATGTGTCAATGATATTCGTAAGTATACCTTTATTTAAATTAAGTTTAAATCGGTTTATCTTCAACATCATCAAACTTAAAGTATTTTTTAAGTGTGATGATGATAAACCAATGTGATGGCGCGTTTACGTTACCTTTATGGTCAGTTCTTTATGTAAGAGTGTGTTACATAAAAAAAACTGACCAGAAGTGTTACATACGTTTCATAAACGTTCATAAAAGCGTTACATAGCTACATAAAAATAACGAAAACAATTCCCAAAGGGAATACAAACTCATAACTTGAGAGTTGAGACATCCCAATGACTATATACTTTTATTATTTCATACGATTCATGCATGAGACCTAAATCATACACCAGACATAACATTTTCAAGATATATATAATTTGTATACATTATAAAACAAACCTGCAATTGCTAAAAAGGGCACAGAAAAATAATTTTCATGTGCTCTCTCTGCCTATCCCTTTTGGGAATATAGGCGTGAGTTTATGTATGTATAAAACAAATGAATGCAAAGTTACTTTTAAAATGACCAAATAAGACTGTGTTACATAAACAGGATACAATCATGAACGTTCACTTCAAATGTTGGTATACAAGTTATTATGGTCAACAGCAGGTGGGGTAATATTGACAATAATAAGAAAACATTGTTGCCAATTGGATAAAAACAATGTTTAAAAAATGGCGTATATTAATGAAAAATATTTGAGTTTATGTAACGAAATTCGGCACGAAAACTCTTCTCGAGCGTTGAAGAGGGCGCGTATATTAAACATAGTGATTTGTAGAACGATATTATAGTTAATGTTTAATAAATGATCAATCAATCACATTTGGTTTTTATTTCTATGTTACATCCGCAATTATTGGGTTGTAAAGGCATGTAGTAATGCTTTTAACCACACTAAACACACCATTTTCACATGTTTACCTTAGATAGGAGTGTACAAAGTTGAACTTTATCCGAATCCAACTAAAGTAATTAATTATGTTTCGAAATAACTATTGAAAAGCTTTCATTTGATGAGGTGTAAGTTTGTTTGCTTCTCGGGTCTTACTATAAGCATGAGTGGTAAAAATAACTTCTTTCTATGTTGCAGCAATCGCAGCATGAACCAATATGAATTACCTGTATTTTTCTAATATACCTGCCATTCAGGTTCCGTTGATGTGTGGGCAAGGCCCAAAAATTAGACTTCGTTACATACAAAATGTGCTCTGATGTTTTATAAAAACTATTCATACTAGTATCATGTCTGTCCTTGTATGTCATAAAATAGTATTTTAAGCAATTTGGGACCTTGACGTTGGCGGAATCATCGACAATATCGATGGGGCCATAAAACACAAAGATTGATTGATTGACTCCTCAACTATCAACAAAAGGAAGATTTACAATTATTATTTTTGTATTTTATAATTTATGGTGATGACGCTTTTCCATACTAATTGTAAATATGCTTTCGTGCATTTTTTTTAATTTCATCAGTTTAGAGCATATTCGATGTACTTTACAGTATTTTACTTAGACTTAAAAAATAGTTTTATTACGCTCTCAGCTTAATTAAGCGTTGAAAAACTCCCAATTTTATCAAAAAACTTTGTGTGCCTGAATCCACGGTTTTATGGAACAAAACTTTTGCTACCATATTTTTTCATTAAATACTACCAATTATTTGGTAGAAATAGATTAAGTACATTGGAAACGCAGTCTATTATCTACCGCATGAACATAGCTTTTCTTATTGGCCATATTTAGTCGTTTAGGGGCGGTCAAAGCGAGTGGACACTGCTTCGTCATCGTTTATGATGAATGTAAAATTAAATTTGCATTATACATTTAATCTATGCTATAAAGCTGTGTGTGTGGTTTTCTTTTCGTTGTAATGTCATAAAATTTCAATTTTTGTATTGATTTGGAGTGTGTGAGGGTCGGGATTATATGACGTATGTAACGTTTTTTGCCGATTTCTCGATGTAGCGTTACTTATTAGTGGTATAAGGTCAATTCCACATTGGTCAACTAAAATTAAAACCTTTTTCAAGGGTTCCGTACTTTCGTAGTCAAGTTTATATAGTTTCGGCATGGCCGTATGTCTATTTGTCTGTTCGAGGCCTTGCCCTGTGATTGTTAGTGCTAGAAAGCTGCAATTTAGCATCGATATATAAAACTGACAACGAGGTAAAATAAAATCTAAAAAATATATATTTTTAAAGGGTTCCCTACACGTAAAGTGGGGATGATTTTTTTTTGCTTTCTAGCCTATAGTGTGGTGTTGTTGGATAGGTATTTCAAAATGAATAGAGGTCTTCATCAAACAGTTTTTGATAAAGTAAATATTTTCGGAAATAATCACTCCAAAAGACAAAAAAAATCGCCCAAAATCTTCTAGTGTGACCATCTTAGCTCGGAAACTTGAATCAAATATATGTATTAGCTTTTACCTTAAGTACTTATATGATACTCTTATGTAACTGTTACATAAAAGTTATAATGCTGCTTTTATGTGAATTGGGCCGATTTTTAGGATTTGCCCTTGCAGTTGATCGTCTTAAGCCGACATTGTTAAGTGTAAGAGGTAAGACATTGATGATTAGTTATAAACAATAAAACAATTTGAGCTAATTAAATCCCGTACTGCGTTGCGTATATTCTGTGAAATGTCACAGAATAACCGCGATTTAATTAGTTTAAATTGTTATATTTGGACCACCGGGGAATGGGCAGCAGCATTCCTAGAGTGCGGTGGAGATACTGCGATCGCCAACCCGCATGCCAAGCGTGGCGATTATGGCATTTACCCCCCATGAAATTGGGGGAGGCCTATTTCCAGCAGTGGACGTCCTAGGGCTTATGTGGTGGTGTGGTGGTGGTTATATTTGGGTCGTTATTAATAGAAATTTACATAGTTCAGGGCTTTAATTAAAACCAAACTTAACTGATTACTTCGTTGGGTTACCCATATATTTTGTAGGTATGATCCACTTTCGTTACAAAAAGTACGCAATCATAATTTTGTTTTCTCTAAGCCTTTAAATATTTTTAAACGCTTAACCATTAATGAGCATCAGTCGCAGAAATAGTAGACAACATTACAATAAAAGGTGAAATAAAAAACCGCATCCGTAACTCCGTAACACTACTAAATTAAAATGAATATATATTTTTTTCTACCCTGTATACTTTAGGTTTGTAGATAACAACACTTATTGACACTCCCCGGTACTGACTAAAATAATCGACTTGGTTTAACATTACATCTCAAAACTTTTTTGTAGTAAATAGGTATAAGAATCTTTCTCCATCTTTTTAAATGTACTTAGGTAAATAATGTTTTTGATTTGATGTGTACCAATACACCAAACGGGCTGAGCACTCTAGTTACATCTCATATGTTATACATTACAATCATTTGTAATTGTATCAAACCGATTTGTTACATAATTAATAAAATTATTTAATATTATTCACACCGCTTCCGATCGGATGGCGCCATTCAAATATGAGACGTATCTACTGGGCAAACGCTTGAAAACCCTTGTGAAGTTAGGTTAGAATCGTATCGTACCTAGAGGCTCGCCTTGCTAGCGTTGTTGATTCGCGCCCTACGCCGATCACGTTTATTTCGACAATCAATAATTTGGCAATTGTAGTAAATGCTCAGTGTGTTAACGAGGGATTATTTGATATTATGGTAGGTTTAATTTATAGCCATAAGGTGTACTAAAAAACACTACTGTAGAATTAATGCGTCTGTACTAAAATCAGTTAAAATTGTTGAAAAAATAGTAATAATAAAGTCCCCGGTGGTTTTCTTTTTGAAGAATGGGTAAAATCATTTTCCTGACAGTATAGTCAAAAATCACCAACTGTTGAATTAATGTATAGCTGTTATTAATTTATTTCAATATTTTTATTATTATTTATATATGCTCTACGATATAAATGGTGATTTTTTAAAATACTGTTTTTAATAATATTTTAGTCCCTTTAGATCAAAAATCACTAGTGTAGGATTTAATGTTTATATTTAATGAAGAATATAAACTTTAATTTTTTTTTTTGGGAAAAGCTCAATATATTTTTTGGGGAAAACCTTTGACTTATTATCCCAAAATAATGTTCTATCGGATTGCAAAAACAAATACAGTGTAGGATTTAATGTGTAATTCTCGAACAACTGAAAGTTTCTTTCCCGGACTACTTCGTTTCTTTTCGTTTCGCGGTAGCTGCTCTGCAATAGAACCTCAGTTCCAAATTTTATTTTTATTTCTTCATTCAAAAAAGAATGATGTGTCATCTTATTCATGTTTTTAAATCGACTTTGTAATCGACCTTTTGAATAGATAGGCTATATTCTATCGAGCGGTTTCGCTTGCATTCTTCGCAGTACGTCGACGCGGCGGAGCCGCGCGGGTTTCTAGTTATATATAAATATTTGATATCAAATGTAAATATTTGTTTCAAATATTGATTGAGAGAGTATATATTTAGCATTAATACACTACTTACTTATATGCAGTTTGTTTACATAAAGTAAAATAACAAACTTAATACTACGACTCAATATTGTGAGTTTTCTATTTTAGTATTAGTCGTAGTCTCTTTATTGTACGCCATTGGGTAGCTCTTTTAAAAGTAATATGGGTTTACTATAGTCGCAACAGAGGCTAATTTCCGACCTAGATATGCCGGATCCCATTGTGTATACAAAGTTTCATGTTATTCTGGCATGGCGTTTTAAAATGAGAGCGTAAATACGTTTGTATGGAGAACCGAGCATACTGCGCCCTCTTAACATAAAATTAAATTAATATTTATTCGTTAATTGTGGGTTTACAGGAAGGTCTTACAAATTTACTGCCATACGTTCACATACGTTATTAAACATTTAACTATCAAAGAACTCCAACTATTGTTTTGAAACAGGAATTCGTTTGCGTGATATTAAATTTTAATGTGCAAATTTTTGTTGGAGTCAAATGTCTCCTCGCCCTGTGCCAGCTAAAAAGTAGTAGTATTTACAATGAATTTCAAAAGAAAATAATCACAGCTAACTAGACTTCACTAGTTAACGAGTAATAACCGAACTTAAGAAATATACTTGGAGAAGCGAACTTTCGTACAGTTTCCATTAATTACTTAGATAACGTTGCTAGCCGTGTCAAGTAAAATAAATTTGTGAGCTTTATGCGTGGCCTGACACGTACTTGGCCGGATTTTAATTTTTTATACCATGTTCGGTGGCAAACATGCGCACTGCCCGCCTTATGGAAAGCGGTACATTTAATTTAATTTCAATATTAATTCATAACAATAGAAGTAAACAACGGGTGGTGTTTTTGTAACAAAATACATGTTCAGTCCTAAATAAATACAACACGCAATAACCAAGGTAACATATGGCCGGCGGCTGGGAGTTTGCCCTACTCTTCAGGGCCTGTTCACTAATTGTAGTCATATTAGGATTGAATTTGTAGAGCTCCACTCGCCACCTGTCAAGTTTAGAATTACCAGCTCATTGTCAGATCAGCCGAAGGACGTTCATTGCTGGATATAGGCCATCCCCAAAGACTTCCACAATGACCGGTCCTGCGCCACCCGCATCCAGCGGACACCCGCGACCCTTACCAGGCCATCAGTCCACCGTGTGGGGGGCCTGCCCACACCTTCCAGTACGTGGTCGCCACTCGAGAACCTTTCCGCCCTAATAACGGCCATCAGTTATACGACTATACGTGCTATGTGTGTGTGTCCCGCCCACTGCCACTTAAGTTTAGCGATTCGGAGGGCTATATCGGTTACTTTGGTTCTGCTGCAGATAACCTCATTTTTGATGCGATCACGCAGAGATACTCTAAGCATAGCCCTCTCCATTGCTCTTTGGGTGACTTTGATGCTTCTTATGAGGCCCATAGTAAACGACCACGTTTCAGTGCCATATACTCTCATTTCGAGACACTGCGGAATATTGGACGAAAAGATGTGCCGTAGCTTCTCTAACGCTGCCCAGCCGAGTCGGATTCGACGATTACCTTTTTCTCAAAGCTGGACCTACCTAACTAGACAGTCTATCCTAGGTATACATAATGAATGGTTGTACTTTGAGCGTAAACTGTCCGATTGTTACGGGAGTTGGTGCTACATGAGCATTTGACATGATCTTCGTCTTTTCCATGCTCATCCTTAGACCAGCTCGCTCGGTGGCTTTACTGAGGTCATTGAGCATTGTACTTAAATCCTCCATGGTCTCAGATAAGTACTAAATCAGCAAATCGAAGGTTATTATTTAATCGTATGGCATTTATTTACGAACCGTGAGATCTTCGAGAAGACAAGTACGGTTGCCAGTTTCTGTTGCATTTTTAGCACCACCCAGGGGTCACGTGTAGGGTAACGGTGGGTACTCCCTACGAACGTGGTGCAACTTCGACCCCCCTTTGTCAATTGAGTGGGCAACTTGACTGTTAGAAGTTCTCAAGCCGCCCGAAGGCCTCTAACTTGGCTTAACGACTGCTGTCGTAGACAGCAGCCGGGATCAACGGCTTAACGTGCCTTCTAAAGGACGAGAGCGCTCAGTTAGTAACCACTCAAAGCGGTCACCCATCCAAGAACTGACCTGCACCCACATTGCTTAACCTCGCATACCGCACGCGGTACGCGGGCGCCGCTGGGCCACGAGCGCTCTAAAGCAAATCGAAGGTGAGTGAGTGATGTACTCGCCGATTATTTTGATGCCTAGCCTTCTTCAGTCCAGAGTCTTAAAAACATCCTTCAATTACCAGCTACTAGTGAAATATTTCTGACTATTTTATATATTATATATAAATAAGAGTCGGTTTGTGAATAAGAGGGCACTTGAGGTCCTTTGCTTAAGCTTTTTTACCTTATACAGTCAGTAGTAGAAGTAGCTACGCGAGCCAGGTGCTCAAAATTAGCTACACAAAGACTCTAATGTCAATTTAAAAGGCTCTCTGTTTAGATTATTGTGGACGCGTTATACTACTTCGCTGCTTCTGCTGTTGACTGTACTTCATTAGTTTCGTGAAATATCAAATTAAATTTACCTCCATGGATTCAGTCAAAGTCAAACAAAGTTTATGCCAAAACATAAAATTTACGAAATAGAGGACACGGTTGGACAATATTTCGTTTCATAGGACACTTTATTTTCAACGTCTCTTTAATTGTTTTCCTTTGATCTGTTGTGAGACTGGCATCAATGACAATAGACTCTATCAATCGTGATTAGACTGATTAGAGTTAATCGATGCCAGTTAATTAGTTAGCTAGTAGGCTTAGTTGATTGAATGAGGCTCATTTTAAGTCCGGTGATAAATACTGTGACGGAGTCTATATGTCTATTATAATGGATCGCTCATGGCGTAGGCGTTGGTGGTACATTTGAGTGGTTAGTCGGTTACTAACTGAAGTCCCATGCTCTGGAAAGCACACTAAACCGTTTATCCTGGCTGTATATGTAAGCATCCTTTAGCCGAGTTAGAGACTTTCTCAGATGAATCTGATTTTGATTGTATATTACTTGCATTGCATACTTGATATTACTAGTGGCACTATGATCTGTAGAACTAGCAAAAAAAATATCAAAATTTCCAAAATGTGACTCGACAAAAAAATCTATATTATTATCGAACCTGCTCACAAAATTTCACGAGAATCGGCTGAGAAATGCGACCTGTAGAGGAGAACATCCAACAGCAGCTCGCTATCTGGAGTCGATTTCTACACCCTCATATCAATAATGTATAGGTCGATTCACAAGAGCTGGCGCGGAAAATGTATGTCATTAATTTCATAGACATTCCGCGCTAGCTCTTGTGAATCGACCTATATAGGTTAGCGTAAGAATATAAGTAGGTATATAGATTAGTTGAATTCTTTCTCAATATTTAATATCTAGTAATAAGTTTGACATGTACCTAACCTATAACTTACATGTATGGTGTAACTGACAAAAAAGTCTTTATTATTATCGAACCTGCTCACAAAATTTCACGAGAATTGGTTGAGAAATGCGACCTGTAGAGGAGAACATCCGGACAGACATACGAAAGAATTTTCGTCGAAAGCTGAAACGGAGACGCTTCGCTCGCTTCAATTATAGCAGTGATATATTATAGTGAACCAAATAATTATAGAAAAGAAGATTTTTGTATCATTATGTCACTGTATAAATATATTTTTTTTGAGAAAGACAGAAATAATTTTTTTTGAAAGCTGAAATGGAGACACTTCGATCGCTTCGCAATAACATTTCTGATGAGAAATGCGACCGTAGAGGAGAACATCCGGACAGACATACGAAAACTTTTTTTTTTCAAATTTCAAAATTTCCAAAAACTGACTCGACAAAAAAAAACTATATAATTATCTAACCTGCTCACAAGATTTCAATAGAATCGGTTGAGAAATGCGACCTGTAGAGGAGAACATCCGGAGAGACATACGAAAAAATTAATAATTATTTTTTTTTAATTTCAAAATTTCCAAAAACTATCTTGCCAAAATTTTCTTAATAATTATCGAATCTGCTCACAAAATTTCACGAGAATCGGTTGAGAAACGCGACCTGTAGAGGAGAACATCCGGACAGACATACCTACGAAATAATTTTTGTCGAAAGCTGAAACGTAGATGCTTCGCTCGCTCGGCCGAATATGACGCATTGATTAATGTCATATTCAATCTAGATTTGCTTTAAGCAGTAGGTACGAAGATACAGTTCTTCATTGAAAATCGCATGTCAGTTGTGCCCTGGGGACGGGAAGTTCGATGTAGTCCGATTTGTCCTACGATTTTGTTCACATCGTAGGACAAACCGGACAAAAAAATCCGTTTTGTTCTACGATATGAACAAATCGGACATGAAAATCCGTTTTGTCCTACGATGTGAACAAAACGGACGGAAATAATAAGAAGTTCGTTTTGTCCTACGATTTGTTCAACGAGTAGAACAAAACGAACTGCTAATAGGTATTCTGGTTATGGAATGAGCTCCTTTTCCCGAGGGGCTAGATTATGGGGTTCTTCTAGATAGGATTGATATATTTTTTTAGGGTCGGCAACGCGCATGTGATACACCTGGAACTCCATGTGTCCATAGGCTGTGGTGACCGCTTACCATTAGGCGGGCCATACGCTTGTTTGCCACCAACGTGGTAGTAAAAAAAAATAGAACTAGACGAAAAAAAAGAACTGCTATTAAAATGTGATATGTAATTGTAGAAAGGAACTTTGGCCCCGACGGGAATAATTCTATTCTGAGTAAATTGTTACATCAATGCATGTAGTTTCTCAAAATCAGATGCTAACATTTAGGCTGTGCAAACTATGTAGCTGAGTTGGATATGAGGTGCAGCACCTCTGTCGATGGCCCTGAGGGCCTGAGGGCCCTGTGGGTGAGGGCGGTATAGGTTGCATCAGCCGTGTCTATAATCTAATGTTATCTTTAAACGAGTAATTATTATATATACATTTTAGGGGTCTTGGAAACGGCTACTCTAACGATTTTAATGAATGCTATGTGGGGGCTTTGAAAGCCGCACGATCCCACCATAGCAAAGCATCCACTCCTTGGAATATGACCTAACTAGATGATACGCCGAGCAAAGCGCGGTCTCCCATGTACTTTTGTATTCATTGCTCAACGTTTTTCTATTCGACACTAGATTTCGCTACGTTGACAATAAGAGTTGTTAAGTTAACGTTATGAAACATAAAATATTTAAGTTGAATTACGTGCACAATCGGTTTGCTACTCCACACTAGATGTCGCTGTGGTAATATTCTCATTGCAGTTTGAAACGACGGTGTTACTCTTGCATGAACGAGTCCTTCATCATTGTCCGACAAAGGCGTCGGTGCACTGATTTTTAAAGAAAAAAATACTTACGTCGTAAACTATTGACAAGCTGTCATAATTACAAATTCATGAAAAAATATTTGTTGTGTCAGTGTTGTGTACGTTTTATTTCAGGAATTCCACTAATTGCAAAGATGTAAGTTATCAACTAGATGCAGTGATGACTACAGCTAAGAGCTCAATGTGAGTAGTTGTCCCTGAAAAGTACCCAATAAGTAAGGTAGCACGACCAAGACAGTAAGCTTATACGGCTGGAGGAGAAATTAGTGGTTTCGAATTAGAAGTCGGTAGAGGAAGTACGAGTAAACTACTTTGGATAGCAAATATGTAAATTCGTCACTGTTCAATAAACATGAGACCAACCAGTTTCATCATCATCATTTTATCAGCCGAAGGACGTCCACTGCTGGACAAAGGCCTATCGAAAAGAGTGCCAGTGACCGGTGGACTCCCATGACGTTTATCAGGTCATCATTACACCTTGGGTTGGGGGGCCGGTCTACTACACGCTGCGCCTTCCGGTAAGTGGTCGCCACTCAAGAACCTTTCGGTCAGCGCTGCCATTTATGAACAAGTAAATAAACAATACCTCATAATGTTGGAGCTATTATTTTTACAAAACATTTTTCATTGAATATATTTAAGGTAATGCCTCTATTTGGTAAACTGCGTCCCCCTTGTAAGAGACGGTTACGTCTTCTGTGCACGAAAAAATGACCAGATACGCCACTCTTCGGGATTGTCTTTTTTGGACATATTTCGTGGAGTTTTATTCATATTTCTGTATTATTTGAAGATAAACGCTTTAAAATTCAGTTGCTAGATTTGCCCGTAAACAACGTTGCAAATTAATAAAAATCCAAATGTAAAAATTCAGTTTTTAGATTTATCCCTTTGTATACACACAACTACCTAGTTGGATGCCAGATTTAACCATTCTAGGTCACCCGGAAGTCACCATCATGTCAGCCGAAGGAAGTCCACTTCTGGACATAGGCCTCCCCCAAAGATTTGCACAATGACCGGTCCTGCGCCACTCTCATCCAGCGGACTTCCGCGACCCTTACCAGGTCATCAGTTCATCGTGTGGGGGAAGTAGTCAAACATTTCAATGTGACAGAGTGAGTCAGTCAATCAGCCATTCGGTATAAATATAGTAATTTTTGGAAGTCATAATCTCCTGGACGGTAAGAGTTTTTACTGAAATTCAGGATTTGGTAATAGGAAGAAGGTCTTATAAGTATAAGTCGTGGGAAGTTGTGTGTAGGTCAAGTAGCATTTTAAATTATAGAGAGGTCAAAAAGTGGCCCGATATGGTCCGTGTGATGTGGTCACACTAACGGCTACCCTGTCTGGCTTTGCAAACTTGAAGTACTTAGTCTGTTTTCTTTTTGTGACCTGCGGCACATAATAGTATTACATCCTGCGGCCTCAATTATTAGTATGCTTTATTGTATCGAATTAAATTTGTAAATAGCTCTTATTTACGGAAACCTTATTAACAACAACAGGATTTTTAGGGTTCCAACGCCAAAATGACAAAAGCTGAATCCTTATACTTTCGTCAAGCCCGTCTATCTGTCTATCTGTTCTGTCTGTCTTTATAAGGTGTATTTAAATACAATTTGTAATGTAGGTGTATTATATATTATATCGGCCACTACATTGTTATATATTGAAATTACTAAAAAAAAATCTTGAACCGCCAATGCAACGCAAAAGAGGGGTGTTATAAGTTTAACATGTGTATCTGTACTATCTGTGTATATGTGTCTGTCTGTGGCACCATAGCTCTTTAACAGATGATCCGATTCGAGTGCGGTTTTTAGGGTTCCATACGGTACATCAAAAGGAAAAAACGGAACCTTTATAAGATCACTTGTGCGTCTGTCTCTCTGTCTGTCCATTCGTCTGTCACAGCCAATTTGCTCCGAAACAACTAGACCGATTGTATTGAATTTGGTACGATATCTTGTTGGTGACAATGGTTGTGGTCGAATTTAATGTTTCAAGTAAATGTTTCTAGACCAACGTATAATCTAAATCACACAATTTTTTCTATGGAACTCAAAACTACTCGTAAGAAAACACTTTAGTGACCTATAATGAAAATTGACCAATCACGTGACGCCGTTAGTCAACTTCAATAAAACTGTCTAATCACGTGTCGCAGTCGTAGTCGTACGCGGCACGGTGGGCTGAAAAATGGTTTTGAAGTTATTTAAGAAAATAGACCCTTCTCCCATTGAAAAAACACATGAAATCGTTCTATGTATACATATAGATTACAGGAAAACTCTATAAGTCTAACGGTTTTTGAATTATCGCTGAAAAACTGCCTTGCCCCAACAAAAGGCCTTAACTGCCGTAAATTTCTAATGAAGATATGACCTTTTTTAATACGAAGTGCAGGATAGTGGTTTTAAAATATAGAGCAGTAGTACTAGCTATGGAACCCTTCATTGCGTGTGGCCTGACACGCACTTGGCCAGTTTTTATTTATATTTGAAAACAGGTTTTCTAGCGATAGGTCTTAGGCGATATTTTAAATATAAGACGATATTTTAAAGCCGCATAATGTCACGGGTGGACATTTACAGAACCCTACATTACGCGTACTTTTAATTCACAGTATATAATAGTGGTTTTAAATTAGGACTAGTAGGTACGGAACCCTTTATTGTGCATGAATTATTAATAGCATCCATGGCTTGATGGCCTGTTTAGCATAGTTGGTAGTGACACTGGCTCCGAAGCTAGAGGTCCCGGGTTCGAATCCCGGCCAGGGCATTATTTGTGCATTTAGCATGGATGCTGTACTTGGTTCTTGGATGTTTTCTATGTATTTAAGTATCATCATCATCATCATATCAGCCAAAGGACGTCCTCTGCTGGACATAGGCCTCCCCCAATTTCATGGGGGGTAAATGCCATAAGCTCCATGTATTTAAGTATGTATTTACCTATATAAGTAAGTATATCATCGTCTAGTACCCATAGTACAAGCTTTGCTTAGCTTTGCTTACTTGTCATTAGCTGTCAAATTTACTATTGACTGCTACCGCAGGCCGCGCCAGTGTCATTCAGGCCTTATACGCCTGGCGGCTAACCATAAACAATCTCTTTAATTTGGGCGGGTAGTCGTTTATCTACTATTTGACATGACGTGAATATGACATTGAAGCAAATAATGAAGCAAATATATGACAAGGACAACAACTCTATATCCCGCTCTGTCGCCCTTATTTCATTTAGTATCTGACCATCTCGCTCGGTAGCGGTATTATTATTTGACGTCTTCTCTGGGGTACTTTGAGTTTGAACCTAAAATAGCACTTTCAAAACGTCTTTGCAAGAAGGTTAGTGTTAAACTTACACTAATGACAATTTTGTATATATTTTTTTGTTTGTTTTTGCTGTTTGGCGTGCAACAGCCACACAGAATGATCGGATTGACTCCAAATCGAACGGAGTCGGTGGTCATCATTTTGGTGGCGAGGGTGCCGGTTGATGTCGCAGCATGTAAAACGCGCCTGAAGAGTTATATGTTGTTTATTCGTCACGTAACTAGATACAACTTAAATATTAAATCTACACAAATCTTCGGACAGAATATCATGTGCTTTTTTTTGTTACATAAATTAACAGCCAAAGACTCAACCATTAAGAAGGCAGCAGTCGGACTTTTTGAATGTTCTAAAAATAAAAACTTGACGGCAGCTAATGACATTCTTTTTCAGGTAAAATCGGCGATGAAAGCTTGCGTCGAAAATATGTAATAAGTAAAAATGTAATGTAAGGTTTTACAAGAATCACAAATAAATAGCGTTGACGCTGATGCCGATGAAGGTACATAATCTCGATGTAGACTAGATTTATTTCCAAAAGGTAAGTACTGAATTACAAGTTAAGTTTGTTTAAAAATATTTTGGTAGAAATAGTTCTATGCGAGAACAAAGAAACAATTACAACTATTACAATTTGGAATTGACGTATCAGCCCTCATACGTCCCACTGCTGGGGACAGGCCTCCTCTCATAGACGAGAAGGAATGGTTAGTAGTTCCCACACGGCCCCACTGCAGGTTCGGGATTTCACTCACGGTGTTCTTCCACATAAGTATCATCAACTCAAATAACGGTGAATATCAAATGTGATATAAGCAACGGTAGCCCAGGTGTTTGAGCATGCAGCTGTCAAGCGGCGCTCGTGGTAAGAAATGTTCGAATCTCGCCTCGTGCCAATTGGAGTTTTACGAACTTATATTTGGTGAAATGAATGCAATAGGGTCCTTAGGAGGTGTTCAATAGCAGATTTGCTTGTTAATAACGTTAAGGATATACTTTCTTCAAAATAAAAATACATTTGCTATAGTAAACTGATACCATTGGTAGTAGCTACGAACTAAGAATAAAGAAACTATTTGAACAGGAACTTTAATTGTTAATTTATTCTTTCAGGAACTCTGTAAATATAAATGATTAAGATTGACCAGGTGCTAAGTGCCATAATACAAATGCGGCCTCCGCTCAAAAACTCGTCTTTCCCCGCTGTTAAGAGTACATGATCACTAATTGTAGAAGATTTTTTTCATGAGCTGACATCATTACTAAGGTAAGGTAGTCTATTTGCAAGTAACGAAATTAGGCTCAGATAATTTTAGAAGAATTGATCACAAATATATTAGGTAGGTATATGTTACGGGCAACTTCATTACTGTATAATTATTACCAGTCTGTATAGGTACGTTACGACCGTATAAAATGGGCAGGGCTAGTAAAACAGTATGTATGTGTGTGTGGGACAAATCTTGCATCTGAATTCTAGAGCTAGAGTTATCTTCAATAGATTCAGCTGAAATTTGGCAAACTCAAGGAAGCATGGAGACAGAAGTTGGCTATCATCATCATCATCATGTCAGCCGAAAGACGTCCACTGCTGGACATAGGCCTCCCCCAAAGACTTCCACAATGACCGGTCCTGCGCCACCCGCATCCAGCGGACACCGGCGACCTTTACCAGGTCATCGGTCCACCGTGTGGGGGGCCTGCCCACGCTACGCCTTCCGGTACGTGGTCGCCACTCGAGAACCTTTCCGCCCCAACGGCCATCGGTTCTACGTGCTATGTGCCCCGCCCACTGCCACTTAAGTTTAGCGATTCGGAGGGCTATATCGGTCACTTTGGTTCTGCTGCGGATGGCCTCATTCCTGATGCGATCACGCAGAGAAACTCCTAACACCAGAGAATATCCATTGCTCTTTGGGTGACTTTGAGCCTTCTTATGAGGCCCATAGTAAGCGACCACGTTTCAGTGCCATATGTCATCACTGACAACACACACTGGTCAAAGACTTTTGTCTTGAGACACTGCGGAATATTGGACGAAAAGATGTGCCGTAGCTTCCCGAACTCTGCCCAGCCGAGTCGGATTCGACGATTAACCTCTTTCTCGAAGTTGGACTTACCTAACTGTAGACGATTACAAGTTGGCTATATTGACATCTAAAATTCAGAAGATAAACCCTTCGTGTTTGAACTCTCCGCAAGTGATAGGGTTCACTTTTTGACACCAAGAAACAAATGCATACACCCCTCACGATCAACAAAGCGCATCCTCGGGCCTGCCTGATGGTAAGCAGACTGAAGGACGCTTGCGACTTCAAAGTTTACGTTGCTTTCCTTTTATACATTTTAGGATTCGTTGTGTTGACTGCTAGGTATTGACATAGGACTCTTACTCTCAGCACATCGCGTCCTCGAGAGCTCTGGCCGCCTTGCTTACCAACAGGAACACAACACCACATACCCATTTACAGAGCAATAAGTGTGTACGAGTAGTAGGCTAATATATGAAGATGTAGCAAAGGCGATGAACTATCACAGTTCTCTACTATATCTACTGTTTTCATATAGTTCGATAATTATTATAGGGAATAAATACTTAAGAAATCTAAGGAACTCTCAGATATTATAGGCAAGTCGATGGCAATTTCGGTGTTTTCTGCAGTCAATAAATACTCAGCTCTCGGAGAGCCTTGGCGTAAAACTAAATTGAAGGCGTTTTTTTAGGGTTCCGTAGTCAACTAGGCACCCTTATAATTTCGCCATGTCCGTCTGTCTGTCTGTCTGTCCGTCTGTCTGTCCGAGGCTTTGCTCTGTGATTGTTAGTGCTAGGATGCTGCAATTTGGCACAGATATATAAATCAATAAAACTGACAAAGTGGTAAAATTAAATCTAAAATAAAATGTTTTAAGGGTATAACTCGCCTACACATGCAGTAGAGAAGATTTTTTTGCTTCAATCCTATGGTGTGGTTTGTTGTTGGTTAATTTTATATATGAACTGTTAAGTTATTTTTGACCCCCCGATAGCCATTTACCAAACCGCTTTGAGCTGAAAGCGATACCCATAAAAGAGGTAAGTGTCTCGAAAGCACGTTTGGGTAATCTGCTTTTAGAAGCTACCAACAACACGAAGATAAATATTATGATATTTGTTTGAACAAAGTTGTTATCATCATCACCCTATTATGTCCCACTGTTGGACAAATGGGACCGTGGGACGGGCAGCAGCATCCCTGGAGTGCGGTGGAGACACTGCGATCGCCAACCCGCATGCCAAACGTGGTGATTATGGCATTTACCCCCCATGAAATTGGGGAAGGCCTATGTCCAGCAGTGGACGTCCTTGGGCTGATATGGTGGTGGGGATGGTGGTTGGACAAATGCCTGCTTTCACAGTTGAGCAGGAATGAGCAGTAGTCCCTACGCTGACTCGGGTTGCTTGGGATGGGACTTTACATACACCTTTGAATTTCTTCGCTGACTTTTGTAGGTTTCAAAGTACAAATGCCAAAGTAAGTATTGGCACTAAGAATATAAGTAAATGATCAAAAAGTAGTATACGTACAGTTAGCGTCATATAGTACATGTCAGCCAAAGTGGCCAAATAGTTCGATAAACCATATATTTTGTATGGTGTTCCGAAGTATTTGGCCCCTTTGGCTGCTACGTACTATATCACGCTGACTGTACCACGCCATGACTGCCCAACAGCATGCCCTGATCATGCAAATAGGAACTTTTACTTGAACATTGCCACACGCAACACATGGAGCTGACCTGGACTACTGTGAGTAGAATATAAGCAATTATATTACGGATTCGGGTGAGATTATCGTGCTTGACGATATGTACTAAGGCCAATTACTTTATTTATTTATTTATTCGGGATGGCGGCTCTGAACAGCAGCTCATAATGGTGAATTCGACACTTTCAATCTATATAATTATTTAAATTGGCCAGTGAAATGACATGCGGTAAAGTCGCAAGGCCGGTTATGCGACCCCAGAGGCGGCTTGCGACCACCTGGAAGACGTGGTTTTATCAAAGATATTAATATTTTTACAGGCCCCCATAGAAACAGTGACTTGGTTAATTTTTATATAGAGTAGCTGTCGTCGGAATCTTTTCCGTCCCGTAAATTCCGTCACGGATTTCCACTCCGTCATAATATATGAAAGTTTAACTAATATTTTTGTTACTCAATCAAACAAAAACGGCTAAACGAATTTGCACACAGATAGGGCTGTAACCTGAGATAAATACCGATACTGGTTAGTTGATGAGCCGGACGGAAACTAGTCTTTAAATAATAAATAATTTTATATACCATTAGGCTTCTTTCTGCTGCTGCTGCTTGGACAGACGTCCAGGGCTCGGAAACCGGCATTTATTTTTAAACCCGGGTCATATGTTCGTGTTTTTGTCGTAAGTTTCGTGTTTTAGGAAAAATTCTGGAATTATGTACAATCAAACAAATAAATATACAAATATCAATCATTTAATGGCATAAAATTGAGAACATGTTGGTTTACTTTTTTTTATTAAAAATGGGATTGCTCTTGGCCAGCATCTAGCCAGGGGCAAATATGAGGCCGACGATGAAGCGAGCTCACCCAGAAGATGCCTATTCACTCGTGCCTTAAAAAGGTCCAGGTTATATGAACTCGGAAATACAGACGCCGGCAGAGAATTCCAAACCTTAGAAGTGCGCATGCGCTTTACGACAGATAAATACATAATTATTTCGTTTTATTTGTTGTAACGTGTAATTTTGTGATATATGTAGTTGCAATAGCTTTTCTCAATATTATCGTGATACTAAAAATATTCACGCATGTGCCTAAGGTAAGCAATTTTAAAATACTTCTAGTATATTGTAATCTCTATTTGCTAGTAAGCTTCGTGCAGTTTAACACCAGACCTAGCCATTAGTTTAGCTGTGTTTAACCGACTAAAATTTCATTTCGTCTTTGTCTTTAAATAATTTTATTTTATTTATTATAAATTATGTACAAACTCCCCCTTGACTTGGCCCAGCAGTAGGGCTGCCTGACTGACAACCTTAGAAAAAAAGTAAATATGTTCAGCGATGATTCTTTGCTATATTGTTCGGTTTATAACCGACTTCAAAAAAGGAGGAAGCCCTATGTTTCACTCACTGTATGTATTTTTAACCACGACGGAACGGCTAAGATATATATGCGTTCAGGGTCAGAGGTTGTATGTTTGTTTGTTTGTGCAATATCTCCAAAACGGCTTGACCGCTTTGGATACAGTTTTATGCAATGAATTACTGGTTCATTCGGGACGAACTTCAAATAATAAATGTTACAACGATAACAAATAAATATTACAAAGATAACTCACTAGGGGCTCTGAAGTTAAATTTTCGCTTGAAAGTTCGTTTGAGCGCATTTTCTCTGGAACTGCCTGACCAGTGTGGGAAATTTTGATAGGGCTTAGTGAAGATTACAAGATCTGATGATAGAGCACAAAAAAATAGTTGAGAATGTACAGATGTAAGGTATATTTTTGTCTGTTTTTGGGCCCTTTTGTTTATGTTTGGTTAGGAACCGTTCTTAATGAACTTCTGAAAGTCTGATGATGAAGTAGAACAACATCACAAAATACCGTTCGAAGAAACATAGCTACTTAACCGCTTTTGGGCTCTTTACATTGTGTTTGCTGAGTAGCTTCTGTACAATGGTCTGCTGAAGTTCTGATGATGGATCAGAATAATATTAAAGGGAATCTTGTTAAGGGGTAATTATTTAGTGAACCATGTTTAAACTTTAGGACTAGTACGATTTGTGTATAAAAATTCCACAATATAAAAAAAAAACTGTTTTGTTAGTATTTATTAAGAAGCCTCTTCATATGAACTGCTGAAGGCCTAAAGAGCAGAACAGCATCATAGGGATTTTTGTGAAGGCAGTGTTGGGATTCTTTTTTTGCTAGCTTTTACGGAAACGACTGCCATCTGAATTCCCAACACAAGAGGGAAACTATACATTATTGGGATTAGGCTTCTAAAGAGATTCGGCAACTTGACTGTTAGAAGTTCTCAAGCCACCCGAAGGCCTCTAACTTAGCTTAACGACTGCTATCATTAGTTCAATGGCTTAACGTGCCTTCTAAAGCAAGCTTAGTTAAACACTCAAAGCGGTCGTTTATCCAAGAGTTGACCTGTGCCGACGTAACCTCGCATACTGCACGCGGTATGCAGGCGATAAATGTGACACTGTATTTCTGTTAACTTTTCAGACTTAAGTCATTGGAGCGGGCAAAATGAAAGTTGGCATCAGTTATTTTGGGTTCATAACTCAAAGTGCCGGCCACCGAATCAAAACACTTCCAAACTGTTGTGTGAACCATTCGAAGCATTTCATACAGTGGAAACGATACGACTGAATAGTATAGTACGATACTGCTACGATGTGCTAAGAATATATAAAATTTCAGCTGAAGGACTAGTTATGTATGTATGTACGGATGTAAAATTATTTATTGTTCATGAGTGAAACGTAACAATAAAACAATAATTACAAGGATAGTTGACATATGTACAAAGGCGAGCATAAGCATAAGCTTAAGCAATTAAGAGTTTTTGAGTTACAATGGCTATGAACTTATTTAAAGAAAAGTTGCTTTAGTTACCCGCCCAAACTTGATTTAATTTTTAGCTTATCAGTCAGTTATCCATGTGACTTATACTTATCCCACTAGATTACGAAGGGATAGGTACATTTAGTTTTGCATTCATAATAAGCACGAAGCGGATATTGGGATTTTATGAGAAGTAAAGAACAGTGGACTGCCATCTCGCTCATATTTGGAGCACCTCAGCTAGGGAAGCAGCTCCACCTAACAGTAGACCGCAGCCATAATGTTATAACTCCTTGTTTTTAACCAACTAAAAAGAGGTTTTAATTTTCGCGTATGTTTTTTATGTATGATGTTCGCCGGTTTCTTTGCATCTGATGATTAGATCATAGGAAAATCGAGGGCAACTCTCAAACTTTATAGGCATTTACTATCTGTTTCATATGTTTTACTATCTGTTTCATATGTTAATGGGCATTTACTATCTGTTTTATTTGTTTTCTAAAGCTATTCAAGTATTTGCATCTGGTAATCGCCATCTGATGTTCATGAGCTGGTGAAGATACAACTCCTTTACGGTTAGGAGTTGGAGGATAATTCTCGAGTTAAATATTAAAGGTATTACGTATAAATCGATACCTTTATTCTTTCAGGTTATTCAGGAGAGCTGATCATTATGATCATCATCATCCTAGCGTTATCCCAGTACAGTTGCATCCTGAACGATGCCCGCTGTCCGCTACCTAATCCCAAGAATTAGTCTAGGCACTAGGTTTTACGAAAGCGACTGCCATCGGACCTTTCAACCCAAGGGGGAGACTAGACCTTATTGGGATGAGGCTCGTCAAGTGAGTGGGCAACTTGACTGTTGGAAGTTGGCATCTAACTTGGCTTACAAAGAAGGGAGCGCTCAGTTAGTAACCACTCAAAGCGGGCACCTATCCAAGAACTGACCCCAGCCAACCTTAACCTCCGGCATACCGCACGCGGTACGCGGCCGCTGCTGCGGGCGACGAGCGCTCCTCATGTTATTCAGGTGAGCTGATGATGGACGGTAAAACTCCTTAACGGTTAGGAGTAAGAGGATGATTCTTTAAATATCATAAATATGCACATAATAATAGGCCATTAGCCGTATTCGTTCAAGTCATTCAGGTTAGCTGATGATGGAAGGTAACTCTAAAACAGGAGTTAGATGATGCGGAGTTAGATGATGATGACCTATAAATAAGTTAGAATTCGGTGCCTAGGCTTGCGTGTAGATGTATTTTATTTTTTACCGACTTCAATAGAAGGAAGGAGGAGGTACTCAGTTCGTATGCATGTTTGCTTGTTTTTTATGTATGTATGTATGTTCCCCGATTACTCTTGACCACGTTGGCCGATTTTGATAATTCTTTTTTTCTTTCATAGCAGGTACCCTGGCATTGAACCTCAGATCATAGAAAGAAATAGATGTGAAATGGGGGCGAGGCGCATGTCGCCGTGACATGGTCAAGAAGAAGTTTAAGTGATAAAATATGAAAAAGCGTGATATTTTCTGCGAGCTGTACATTGAAAGATTTGTACAATAATCACCCCGTACCGCGCTAAGCCACGGCGCAATGTATCATGCCGCTGTAGCTTTGGTCGCTGCGTAAATTATTTAGTGGTGCGCAGTCGCCGGCCCACTGTTAGGCTCCGCCCGACTAGAGTGGTGCCGGTCAAAATTGCAATTCATGCGTCATCGATAAAATAGGAATAGAATGTCGAACTAGTCATTTAATATCAACGGTAAATTCACAAATCAATATTTAATAAACATAACTTTGTTCCAAAAGACTGCAGACCAACTTCCAAATTGATCTTATTACCCAACTTTGATAGAAGAAAGAAGGTTCTCACTGTTCTCAGTTCGTATTAATGTTTTTTTTTATGTATGTACCGCTATAATGCTTTACTATGTAATACAACTTTGGTGATTATATGAACACCATCTAAACTTGTTTTAATGATTTTTTTTATGTATGTACCGCTATAATGCTTTACTATGTTATACAACTTTGGTGATTATATGAACACCATAAAATTTCAATAGTCATCAATATCTTAACATAATAATTTAGAGATCGATGTCGATAAAACATCATTTAACGTTTGTCTCCCTCTAGTGTTCATTGCCTTTTTTTGAGGGGTGCGTAAAGCCAAGCGCAGCGCTTGTTTGCATGATGTCGTAAACTCGGCGGCACCGCCCGAGGTTTTGTTTTTACACGGTTCAATGTGGGTGTGTGTGGACTTGGTGGGAGAAAACTGGGGACATTGGTTTTCGTTGAAAGGAAGCAGTAGGGCACTTCTCTCTTTTTTATGTTCTGAGCATTGAACCCATATAAATTTGGTGAAGGTCTAATGATGGGATCTAGGAGGAATCGTGGGAAATCCTCGAGTTTGATAGGCACGCATATGCCGATTTCGGTATTTTCTGTAGGTAACCAAGCATGTGATTATTACCAAACTTGTGATTATTTTGGAGTCACAAGTATCCATCCATCCCTCCATAGGTTTCGGCGACCACGTCTTTTTTTTTCAAGATTCAAAGAGTTTATTTGTCCATCATAGGTAATAACAAGGTGTTAACAATTTTTCGTATCATACAAATATAATTGTCAAAATCATACACGTCTTGGAGTTTGAATTTATGGATCAATGTCTGTTGCACTAATGCGAGACGGATAGACTTCAAAGTATGCCAACCCAACGCCAACAGAGATGTACGTCAGTTTGTTTTAGGTCTACCGATTAATTCCGTTTAGGCGGACAGGGACCTGCCGCGTTCCACGTCTGAATTGAACGATAGAGTTCCGTTGTCCCGTCCTTCTTCCGTTAAAATCAAGACTCTTCAAGATGGCACCTTATTTCTAGAACCTACTGTTGGCTATCGTATTGTAGTTTTGTCCTATCAATAATTGGTCCTGCCATTAGTTAATAATCGACTAGTAATGTATTAATGATACTTTTAACATATTCTTAGTACAAATAAAGATTATGATTATAACCCGTAACTTTTTTATATCACTGAATTGTTTAATAATGGTACGCATTATAATTTGTTTAATAAAGTTTTCTGGGAGATTATTCTATATTATAAACGTTTTATTGTAGTAAAGGCTTGTTTCTATACTTTCTGTTATGCGGAGTTAAATATGGTGGCGATAACGCGATTATCATTCCCTTTGTTATTACAGATAGTAAACGCGCTGCACACGACTTGCGATTGTTGGCACCCGAAAACCCAATTTAATTGAAATCTTTTGAGCAGTTTCCAAAATCCCGATATAAAGAATTGCCCGTTTAAACGTACAAGATACGTTTTGTCTACCACGGAACGTTGTTATATACGGGTATACCTATGTTACTATCCTTGTAACTAGGATACCACCTGGTATTCACGGGCGAGAAAATGCTTTTCTGTTAATACATTACATAATGGTAAAATGTCTACATTTCGCGTATTCCCAGTAGTCCCGTCGAAGAAGTTCCGTTGTGGAACTAATAGAGATTTTTTCCCAATAGTTCTGTAAACGGTAGAAAGGGGTAGTTAGGTATTCTGTATGACGACGAGCGAAGCGGAGTGTTAGTAGAACTGCGACCCTACAACGCGTGAGCCGAGCGAGCGAAGCGACCGTGCCGCTGTAGCGGCCCGCGAAGCGCCACAACCGAACATTGGAACGGAACTATCGGGAAAAGTCTCTCTAGTTCCGCCACGTAACTACTTCGATTGGACCAATGAGAATAAATGCGTATAACAACCTCTGTGGCACGGGCAAAATAATAAGTGGAAATCACCTTTGTGAAATAGAAATATGAAATTCCAAACTCCATCATCCCTACCGCACTTACTTTAACTCGAGCGACAGGGATGAATCCATCAAATTGCAATTTTTGCGATAAAACCGCTGACATGTGATTTCCCTGGATTATATTTAGCTTCCTCATGCTTGCCGATGTTAGACCAACATATAAACCCCGCATTATAGGTTTAGGAAACTACTAGGTCTAAATAAAAATATTGAACCCTTTGAACGCCAAGAGCAACTAAAGAACGAAGATGTTGCATGTTGTCGTGCCTTCGGCTACGCTACCAGTCGCCGTCCTTTACACTAGGGTTCAAATTAAATCTTATGGACAGTTAGTTGGCGTTTAACGCATTCACAGCCAGCAACTACTTTCATCTAGTGCTCTGAACGCGTCTGTGAGTTCATATAATTTAGCTTGATTCGCCCAGTGCCTTCAACGCATATGCAAGTTGTATTCATTTTGCAATGTTACACATGTCTTATCTTATCCTGAACTCATATGTGTGTTTAAGGCACTGGGTATATACTTGATTAAACTCTCATGTGCATTTGAAGAACATTGAAAAGTGCGTATATGCCGCACTAAATGTAAAAATATAACCAGAGGTCCAGAAAAAAGGACTGTCAGCGAATGCGTTAAGTAACACTGCCGTTCATGAAGAATGGTATTCAAAGGGTTACTACAGTACATCCTTAAACCACCGCAGTAGATTCCGTAAGTAGTGTCTCACACGCCAAACACTTTATAGCAAAAGACAGAAAATGAACCTTACTTGAGAGTATGTAGGTTGCCTTTACAATATTTAACATCGAATGATATGAGGTCATGGCGTGTGGGTCGCTTTTACCGACTTGAAATTCAATGGTGGCGAAAAGGTTAAGTTTACCGTTCAAAGCGCAAAAATTATCAAACCCGCGAAGGAGAGCCCAATGTGCATAGACTAGGACATCTAACGGCAAAATGGAGTAGAAAGTGCGCTGTACAGTAATGTCAGTCTAAAGGTGTTCCTACACTGACAATTTTTTGAACAATAATTCTTCTCAATTTAATCTGTAACTGAATGTAAGAAAACTCAATTGTTCAAGGCCAACTATTGCTCAAAATGTTGCCAGTGTAAACGCACCTTAAGCGCTCTCTTTGCCTTGACACTCCAAACCATTGATAGGTATTGGATTTAATTACTAATACTGGAATTTAATTTAATTACTAATACTGGAATTTAATATTTTGACGCTATTTTATGTAAAATAGGATAGATAGGCAAGTTTTATTTTTTAAATATATACCTTTTATAAAATTTAAGCGTCTAAAACGATTGTGTGGAGTCGGCATTATTACTAAAATATAATACGATTACTCCAAGTGGCAAATAGCCGAACTATTTAGCTACTTGCTTCCTAGAGTGTCTAATAACTTATTCTACTACACCCAAGATGTCACTTTAACAATAATTTGATTTTTGTTTAAAGTCTTATAATTATAGTTATTACGCTTTGGTAATTATTAGATACAATCGACGCATTTTAGGTATATTTTATGTTGGGAACATAAATTACATTGCGGATTAATGCAAACTACGAGGCACTCGACAGCTGCAGATGAAATCATCACATCAGCCAAAAGACGTCCACTGCTGGACCAGACCTTCTCCCAAGTATCTCATGGCCGCCCACTGCCACTTGAGTCCTGCACCACTCTGAACTATGTCAACGGCCCATAGCTCTCCTACGGATCTTCAATTTCTGTTTCGATCTCGTAGGGAAACTCCGAGTTCCATTGCTCCCTGACTGACATTGAGCTTTCTCATTCGGCCCACTGTTAAATACATTATATGTTTTATTAGTCATTATTCGCACTTATGCGGTACTGTGTTTCACCTCCTCACCACGTTTAAAAATGTACCGTTTAAAAAATCTTCTGGTTAAAGTCGTATCGAGTCGATTAATTCAGGCAATAAACCATCTATGTGCACTAACTTCCGTTTAACCGTTTCTGTTTGATTAAATTTTAAATTCCCAAGAATCTAAACATACAAACTTTCACATTTATACTATGAGTAGGTATGATTACTTTATCCTCCCGAGCACGCCTGTATACGGGAATGCGTTTTAGAGATATAATGAAATAGATTGAGAAAATATATAATTTAATCTTACTTTCACAATTGAATTAATTCGACTAGGACGTTTTAACAACAAAAATATTCCACGTCCGTGGCAAACAAGCATACGGCCGCCTGATGGTAAGCAGACACCGCAGCCTATGGACACCTGCAACTCCATGGGGTTGTCGACCCTTTAGTCTTTCGGGAAAACCTCGGCAGGGAGCTCATTCCACAACCGGAGAGGAAATTCCTCCCTTCCTATTGCTTTCATTTAATTATTTCACATCGTAGGACAAACCGGACAAAAACATCCGTTTTGTCCTACGAAAATTGACATATAATATCGTAGGACAAAACGGATTTTTTTGTCCGGTTTGTCCTACGATGTGAACAAAATCGTAGGACAAATCGGACTACATCGGAAGTTCAGCGTAAGTTGGTAAGAATTTAAATTTATGTAACATACTTTGACAACAAAATTTCTCAGAGCGATATACGTAAGACCTGTATTTATTTATGTAGATTCATCCCCATTGCTACAAACGTGGATATTGTCTGTGTCAGTCCTAACCTTTGAGTCTCGTTTCACAAAGCTATAATTTACAATAAAGTCTAACCCCCTTATTCAAGCCTCGATTAGTTAACAAGCCGCTAAAGTTAGATTGTCCTTATCTGTCACGTAAAGCTTCAACGGAGCGCAGCGCAGAGTTGTTGCGAGTCGGAGGCTGTTTTGCGGTAAAGCGAACGCGGTCCGATTACGGCATTTACCCCCCATGAAATTGGGGGAGGCCTATGTCCAGCAGTGGACGTCCTACGGCTGATATGGTGGTGGTGGTGGAACGCGGTCCGGGGCACGTCGTACCAGAAAACCGCGCGGTATTCGGTAGCGCGGTAGAGCGGAGGCGGCGTGTGTGACATGTGAAGCAGTAATCGACAGTCGACAGTTTCAGAAAGATCAAAAATACAAAACCGCCTCCGTTCCGCACCGCTCTGTATGTTTCGAGCTTACTGGCAATACTGAGGCGCTTGACATGTGGTTGGCCAATATTGACTGCCTATTTGACCAGTGTTGCCGGTGTCATCATCATCTTAGCGTAATTTCGATACAGCTGCATTCTAAGCTCGGGGTCCGCTACCTAATACCAAGAATTGGCGTAAGCACTGGTTTTTTACGAAAACGATTGCCATCTGGCCTTTCAACCCATCCTTGAACCTAATTTTTAGACACATTAACTTCAGATTCAGATTCGTTTATTAAATCGATATAAATTACAATATATTTTTGGTCTCATGTCAAAGTAAGTATAAGAATTTAAATCATGATCGTCAATTAAATGTAAATATGTAACAGTAATAATTTAATTAAATCAATAGATATATCCCAATAAGGATCGAAATAAGGATTTATTGGATGATCGAATAGAATAATATGTCACGAATGAAGGACAAAAACCTCCGCGCTCTATCATGCTTTAGAAGCAAAGCAATCTAAACCTTAAGTTCCGGAATCTTAAGATAATCTTTATATATTTTTTTTATGACACACCGTATATAAATCATAATATTGCATATTGCATTGTGTTTTGTTTTAATTTTTAACCGACTTCAAAATTTCAAAAGAGGAGGTTATCAATTCGGTTGTATGTTTTTTTTTTTTAATGTTTGTTAGTCCATAACTCCGTCATTTCTTAACCGATTTGGAAAATTCTTTTTTTGATTGTAAGTATATATATCCAAGTTGGTCCCGTTTTTCTCAAAACGCAGTTCTGATGATGGAATCCATGAGGAATTGAGGGAACTCTTGAAATCTTTAAGGCAAACATATAGTGATTTTTGTGTTTTTATCAACAAGTCAAGCATTTTCATCCAAAAATGTGACATTGGAAGAAGTGGAACTGCTCATGATGATCAGAACAGAACTCTTCAACGACGAAAAGTTCACGTTTGGCGATTTGTCCTCCTAGCTGTGTTTGTTAAGCAAGTTCTATTTTCACGATTAATTTTTGTCATGCTTGATTTCTGATGATGGGATCCATGAGGAATTGAGGGAACTCCTCAAATCTTAAAGGCAAACATATTGTGATTTTTGTGTTTTTATCAACAAATCGAGCATTATCATACAAAAATGTGACATTTGATGAAGTAGAACTGCTGATGATGATCAGAACAGAACTCTTCAACGACGAAAAGTTCACGTTTGGCGATTTGTCCTTCTAGCTGTGTTTGTTAAGCAAGTTCTATTTTCACGATTGATTTTTGTCATGCTCAAGTTCTGATGACGGGATCCATTAGGAATCGAGGGAACTCCTCAAATGTGAAAGGCACACAAATAGTGATTTTAGTATTTTCATGAACTAATCAAGCATTTTCATTCATAAAAGTGACATTTGATGAAGTGGAACTGCTGATGATGATCAGAACGGAACTCTTCAACGACGCGTAGTTCACGTTTGGCGATTTGTTCTCTTCGTTTTGTTTGTCAAGCAAGCAAGGTTTTTTCATGATTCCATGAGGAATTGAGGGTACTTAGTCTTCTACCATTATAAACACACATTATAGCCATTTTTATTTTATTGTATATCTATCTAAGAGTGCACCATCTAAGTAATAATAATCTTTTACCGGCCTCCACCATAGTAGTCGGTTTTTTTTTCTTAAAAATTATTCTTTTAAAAAAGGCTCAGTATAAGGCTAAACTTTTTTTGTGGCCAGGCTAGGACTGCTCAGTTTCAAGATAATCGCGAAAATAACAAAATCTTATTTATTTTTTGTGTAAGTTAGTATTCGCAGTTTATTTTTGCTTTAAAACGCAGCTCCAGTTATGGACTACTTGTACAAAAAAATATGATTGCAAATATCGTGCACTTCTGTAGATATTTTTTTTTAATCCCTTTCTCCGAGATGAATACTCCTGTCTCATTGTAGCGTGAATGATGAGTGGTGAGTCCCCTACGCAGTCGTTGTGTAACTTTATTAGCAGTGTTATTGTTCATCCATAAACCTGGATATTGTCAGCATTAGTACTAGCTTTCGAAAATCGGAAAGCGGTACTGGATGGATTACCTTTGGACATCGGAGAGAGGTAGTGATAGTGCACACTCGCTCCACCCGCGGAGCAGCCAGTCAGAGTGACGCTGTCTGGGTTCCCGCCGAACATCATGATGTTGTTCTTGATCCACTGCAGCGCGAACGATTGGTCCTTCAAGCCGGAGTTGCCGGGCGCTTGCTCGTCGCCCGTGCTTAGGAAACCTGGAGATATGTTCAAATTTAAGAGTGCGCAGTACGTTTGGTTCTCCATACAAATGTATTTACGCTCTCATTTCAAAACGCCGTGCTAGAATAACATGAAACTTTGTATACACTATGGGATCCGGCATATCCAGGTCAGAAATTAGTTTCTGTTGCTTGAAATTATAATGGAGAAAAAATACAACGATTATTACGGTTTTCATACAATTTTTTCTTATATATTTTCTAGCATTGTACTTATTCTGTGGCAACAGAAACTAATTTCCGACCTAGATATGCCGGATCTCATTGTGTATACAAAGTTTCATGTTATTCTAGCATGGCGTTTTAAAATGAGAGCATAAATACGTTTGTATGGAGAACCGAGCGTACTGCCACGTACTGCGCCCTCTTAAGAAACAGGAATGGACGTGCCGTTCATCGCGTCTATACAAGAAAAACATATCTATGTTGAGATATAGTCCTATTTCTTAGGGCCCACCTTGTATAAAGAGGCGGAGACCGGGGTTTCCCTTGGCACAAAATCCCAAGATTTGGCGTAGGCACTAGTATTACGAAAACGATTGCCATCTGACCTTCCAGTCCAGAAGGAAAACGACCTTTTTATGAAAAACTCACTGGTACGAGCCAGGGTTCGAACTCACGACCTCTAGACTGATAGTCACGTGCCTTAGAATAAAATATAAATTTACTATCACACAACATAGTGTACAAATGGTAAACCACGCACATTAATGTGACAATAGGAGTGAAATCAGCATTTGCTGCGATACAGACTAGATGCACACAACGCTGAGGTTTTCAGTTCACCCTTAATGATAACTGGTTTAACAAATTGGGGCCTTAACAGTTACCACTCGGCTACAGTGGCTTAATATAGATACTATTTCATTAAACTCATTACTCGAATCCTCGTACTCACCTAGTGGTCCCAGCCGGTAGTTAAGAGTCACAACTACCATATCCCAGTCCATGACGTGGCTGGGATCATACAGCGAGCCGGAGCCATACATAAAGGCGCCTCCGTGGATGAAAACCACCACGGGAAGGTTCGCTCCGGCATTCAGCTTTGGCGTGTGAACGTTTACGTATAGACAATTCTCGGATCCTGGAGAAAATAAGAAAAACAAGTCTAGGTGAGAGGCGTCCCAAAACAATACCATGATACTTGAACACCTAGCACACTGTATTAATTCTAAGCAGAGAATAGCACTTTTATAAATTTCTACTGTCCAGAAGTCATTATCGCGAGAAAAACCTTAATAGCGCGATTGACGCAGACGGTACAGCGCCATCTTGAGACAAATTCAAACCACATTAAATAGCGTTTAGAGCGGTTAAAATAGCGCTTATCTGGCTGTTCGGTAAAAGCTTACAACTAAAAATGATTACAACAAGTTACAACTGAAATTAAGAAATAGAAAATAGAAATAGAAATAGAAAAGCTTTATTCATGGCAAACAGATTAAATGTTAAAAATGTTTAACAATTTTTAAAGTTTACCATGAAATGGTCCCGCCTCAGCATGGTGCTGACTCAGGAGTCAGAGCTGGTCTTCCGGCAGGACCATTGATGTGTCACGATCTGTGCGGCACAGCCAAGTTCACACACATGTACCCATTTCATAAACAATAAATAATAATAATAATAAGGTACAAATGCGTGTACGTGTAAGTGAACCCGACTGTACCACACGGCCTTATACAAAAATTTAACGCATCCAGGCGTCTGGCTCGAAGCTAGTCTGTGGCTTAAAGTACGATTTTTTGCAAAGGATGCTAGTTTAACTTGTTTGTATCAGATGTCACTGGGTGCTATTTCTGTCGCACTTACATATTGGAGTGACACCACATACATATGGAGTGTATGCAGCGGTCGTGCGGTTAGTTCTTACTATATACCACAGTAGCGCTACGATCTATGTGGAGTATTTCACTGACATCTCTATGTCTGTTTCTTTTCTATGTAATCTCTGTGTATATATTATACTTTGTGCTATTCTCTTCGAACATAATAAAATTAATAAAACATACACAAGAATTTCACAGTTTTTAGGACAAGAAGAATATAATCACTACGTTTTAGGGACAGGAAACACAGGTAAGTAACACTTATAAAACAGATACATGATAAAATATTGCGTCACTTATCTATCGCCAACCTCTAACTTTAAACTTCTGAATTATTTAGGTTCCCCGCAAGGCAACAAATGTAATTTGATGAAGAATAGAGACAATCACAAGACAGAAGTGACAATTTAATACATGCAAATAAACCACATGTATAGGTAATAATCGAGATGGTTACCAATGAATGATAAATAAGCATTTATATATATATAATATTATATATATATATATATTGTACACATATAATTTTCTCCAATGTAGGATAATTTTCAATTTTGAGTATGTTGTAACACCAAGGTGTATCTACACAATTCTACATATATACAATTGACAAGAGACAAGAAAAACGTCGCACATTTAGGGTTCCGTACCAAATTATCAATACCTATAATATACGTATTGCCATTTGTTAGTAAAATATACGTATTAATAGACATTACCACAAAGCTTGAAGATCTTCAAGTCTAAGTCTATGGGAGTCTTCTCTTCTATGGAAATCTTCAATGTATGGGAATCTGAGATTCCCATAAATTGAAGACATCCGATTATATTTGAAAAAATCACTAGATTGGCTCATAATTTGGCCCTTTTTATATAAAATTTGGTGTTAAGGGGATGCACCCAGTAACGGCGATATATTTTCTTTTTCTTAGCAAGATACAGCAACAATGCAATCGCAATCAGAAAATCGTCTTCCATATTCGCTGATGTCTGAACTCAATAGCTGTCGTCTCTCAACTGAGCCTTGTTATTCCGTATGGAAATAAACGTATGTGTGTGATGTGATGTATTTACGGAATCCTGAATCGATATTCCAAAACGGAATTACGAATCGGAAGTCCGACCGTATGTGGCTGCCCTTAGTTGCACATGGGAACCACTCCTAAAGACACTTAAAAATATTTTTGAGTACTTGTATGACTTTGGGTCCTGTGTAACAAACAACAGAGGGACAGACGGAAATGTAGGTGACAGCAATAAGGCTCCGATGGCATCTTAAAAACGTCAATAAAGAGATCTCTCTGGGACCAAAGTCAAATAAGAGTTGTTTAGAAGTTGTATGTATGCAACTGATTTTAGAAACTTCGATAGTGCGATGCAGAACACGTCAGATTTGACAGTTGACAGTGACGTCATAATATTAGGACGGCCAGCGTCTTACCTACAACTTTCTTCTCGAAGGGATCGTACTGCATGCAGTGGGACAGCGACCGCGATGCATCCCACGTACCGGTCCATGGTTTCATGTGTTGAGGCTCCTGTAACAATCAAATAACAATAATAATAATAATATCATCATTATCATAATACGTCCCACAGCTGGGTTTAGGCCTCCACTCATAAATGCGGGTGTCTCCAGTGCGAATTGGGGATTTTATATACACCTTTGGATTTCTTCGCATAGGGTAAAGTCGCCGATAGTCAGCCTTTTAATGAAATTTTAGAGTTCAAACTCCTTTAATATTTATATTTAAGGACCAATTGACAAAATAGCCATAATATCTCAGATCATAAAAAGAAGGAGATATGACACGGGGGCGTGGCGCGTGTCGCTTCGATAAGGTCAGTAAACCATATAGGCGCGCACCGCTCTTAGCGCTGACTCATTTGAACGGCGATCGTTGTTCACGCTATGGCTCTGGATTTTTTCGAAATGACGGTCTGTAGCGTGTTTATTTGTAGAAATCGGAAAACTTAACAAAAATACAAAATAAGTAGATCACATACCACTGGCAAATGCTTTTTTAGATTAGCATTTCTATTATTAATGTATTTGTAAAGTTCTCTAATTTACTTCGTAAAATTCACCCTAAAAGCTTCGACCTACCAGCGCAAATGCCTTACGCAGCTTCGAGTGCGCGGCATAGGGCAGTGGCAGCATCTGTATGCATGCAATAGTATCGATAATTGATCGATGCTATTGCGAACGGTTTTCATTACATTTTCTTTTTAAATATAGTTATTTGCATAACTGAATATCACATTAAATTAAAAAAAAAGTCTACCTATAGATCGACTATTTAAGATGTTGCCATGAAATATTCAAAATAAAGTGATTAACGGTCACTGAACTATTATTTAGGATGTTTCTTTGTCACACATAGGTATATTACACATTACAGGTTTGTCTAATATCAAAATAGATAAACCCTCAATACAATAAATCCAACCATAGGTTCGTTGGCCTCGTAATATTTATTAAAGGTTGTCTGGTAGAGATCGCTTAAAGCGATAAGACCGCCTGTTGTTACCATTTTTTTTTAGTAAGTCAGCTACTGTACAACTTATCACTAAGTGGTGCAATAAAGAATATTTATTATTATTATTGTTATTATTATTTAATAAAATTATAGTTTGTTTTATTTAAAGTAACAATTTGTATTTCTGTAATAAACAGTATGTTGATTCACCCTTAAACGAAGTTTATCGTTTTAAAGGTAAAATTCTCATCTCATGAACTTATCAATCAATGCAAAAATGTATGCATGTATCCATCCCTAACGAGTTCACCGACGCTGTTGTTTACGTGTACGAGTGTATTCCTACAGTCGGTTTTCGTAGTGAGAGCACCAATTAGAGGATTAGAACGCTAGTAGACAACTGGACGGATGTGTGCGTGAACCCAATATTTACAATATTGTGCAAGTAGTGGAAACGCACACATCTTCAAAAGTGGCGACAGCAGTACCGGACTAATTTCGCCGTTAGGGCATATCTCCTTCTCTCTATGATCTGAGCATAATATTGATTAATCATTTATCAAACTAGAATCGTCTATAACAAAAACACTGAATAATCTCTTAAACTCTGAATATATAAGAAAAAACAAAAAAGGGCACTTTTCCCTAGTAGCCAGCCCCATACGACCTTAAGTCAGTCTTTGGGTTTCCAGTAGTCAGCCGTTAATCTGGCTTCAAATCAACAAGTTAAAATGTCACAAATACGAGGTAATTGTGTGACTTTTTTGTACTTACATATATACGTAAGATTTTCAGAGATTCAGAGAATTTTTCCTGGCTTATTATCTTTGAAGAGATTTTCTCGTCCATCATCAAGCATAATGGATGGAGTTCCGTTTTTATGAGACTACTACCTTTTAGAAGAAAACCGCATTTGGTGAGTTTTTTGCACTATTCAACAATTTCCTCCTCTTCTTGTTTAGGGCCATTTTTTGAGGGCCCTCAGGTTCCCATAGACGTAATGTATCCTGTAAAGTACCTCTAGGGTAGGGATCCCAAAAGCCCGACTTTCTTTGATCCCCATCCAATGCCTTATAGCTTCCATAGCAAGTGTTGATTTTTCGGGCGGATAATTAAGTAAGGGCCTTTGGGACATGGTTGACTGAAAAAAATGCAGATCGTTACTACGTGTCACAATTTACCCATACCTATCACTGCTAAAACCGGGTGGCTCAGCTCTAGAACCTAAAAACCCAATAGTCAGCCACAAGTTTAATCCAGTAGCCAGCGTCATCCTATCCGGGTGTCTTATTGCTGGGTAACTTCGACCCTTGATAACCACGACTCGTGGATTTGTTTTCACTAACAGCCGTTCCCTATATTTAATCTATCTTTATTTTCGGCAAACTGACTTGTCAGTAAGCCTGCCAGTAAGCAAGTATTGTAGCCGAGCGATAAGGCACGTGACTTTCAGTCTAGAGGTCGGTTTTCGAATTCCAGGTCATCCCCGGTTTTCAAAAGAACGTACGAAATATTATTTGATATTTAACAGTAGTTTTTCGGTGAAGTAGAACGTGAGCAAACTGGCCTAATCCGCACAAGGTTGTTTTCCCTATGGGCTAGAAATATGTAAAACACGTACATCGCAAAAAAAGCGGATCCCGGGGCTCTTTTGGGATGCAACCGAGGAATCGCTAGGAGAATGATGACTGTCTGTAGTCAGTTTATCGATAGGTAACCGTAACTATTTACGACCACTTTAGCCTAGTAGGTTAGTGACCCTGCCGGCGAAGCTGGTGGTCCCAGGTTCGAGTTCCGGTCAGGGTAATTATCACGAATCCTCCTGTGTCTTGGGTGATTGTTCCTGATTCTTGGATGTTTCTAGATCTATAAGTATGAATGACGATGGTCGCCTTAATGGCCCAATGCACATCGCGTTTTTTTAAAGGGTCGTCCACGCAAGTTCCCCTACTAGTCATACTTGTTATGAACAAAATGCTGCATTTCATGATGAAAGCAAGCCGCTTTGCACAGTGATAATAAGGACCAAACTCAGTGATTTGACTCGCAGCAACGCAAGTTTCACCCCTTAGGAACAGAGATGGCGCCACTTCTTTAAAAAATATTTCAAAAAATTATACTAGAAAAACTAATGGACCGATTTCATTGCTTAATATCTCACATGAAAGCTTTTTTGTATACATTATTTATAAAAAAATACTCAAAAAGCATATACTGAATACTTTTGGCAAAAAACGGCATCTCAAGTTTTTTTTACTTACTCGATTGGTAGTTTTTACTTGTTTTCATAAAAAAAATGTATGGAACATGAACAGTTTAATGCATGTATTGGCTATGTGCGAAGTAGGTGGTGGGGGTAAGCTAGGCGATCGTAGCGCACACCATGGCAGAAATGTGTACTTACTGGGGACCACTGTCAAATTTACTTTCACGTTTTCTATTGGTTTCTTAACGGTTTCCTACGATTCGTTTCGTTTGTATGTATTTATTTATTCTCTTATTTATTTCAGTAAAATTTCCAATACGGGGTCTTTCTCGTTTACTAAAGTAAATATAATATTCATGTGTCATTATTTGACATCTCTGAGTTTTGACCAGTATATAATAATTTGACGTTGTCTCGGGACCTTTGACGTTTGACGTTTCTGACGTGCACATAGCCAATATATTACTGAATAAATAATATGTACTCTAAAATAACTGTGACACCGATACCTCTCATACTTCACGAAATATGAAAGTTTGAATGTGAGTGTAAATTTCTTCAAAATATATTTCAAAAAAATCTACATGATAAACTATTTGATCGATTTCAATGTGTAATATCTCAAATGAAAGCTCATTATATACATTACTTATAAAAAATACGTTAAAAATACATACTGAATACTTTTGAAAAAAAAACGGCAATTTAAGTTTTTTTTCTTACTAAACTGATAGTTTTTACGTGATTTCTTAAAAAAAAGTATGGAACATGAATAGTTTAATGTATATATATATATATATATATATATATATATATATATTACTGAGTTTATAACAAGTATAACTAAAAAACCTGACACCGATACCTTTCATACTTCACAAAATATTCAAGTTTAATCATGTACTCTCTTCTTAAAAATAATATTAAAAGAAATCCTCAACCGCAATAAGTGCACTGATTTTAATATGAAATGTGTCATATGAAAAGAAATTATTCAATATATTTTAATAAATTAAAAAATAATAAAAAGAAATAGAAAAAAAGTTCCAGTTGCTTAATTATAAGATAATATAATAAATCTAAAATTAGTAATTTTTTTATTTAGTGACTGCATTTGTAAACTAAAAATTAAAACTAAGTCGTTGCCGGCACAGTAGACGGCGAATTTTTGAAAAACTTTAGCTTTAAGTCTGATAGATAGGACTACTACTCACGTTGAAACAATATATTAACTTAGATATGTCACTACTAGTACGATGGCCCAGCGGCCCAAAGTGGATCTTGGTCTCCGACACTAAGACACGCCACTGTGTCGCTGCGGGTCAAATCACTGAGTTTGGTCCCTACTATCACTGTGCAAAGCGGCTTGCTTTCATCATGAAGTGCAGGATCCAGCCAAAAAATGGCCATAACAAGTATGACTATACTACTGTAAACATGGCAGTAGAAGAAAGCGCGCCTTTAGATTGTCCTATTATATTTATATTTATTTATTTATAAGTTCTTCGACCCAGTAAACGCACGACAACGTTTCGAATTTCCAAGTAGTATGAAATCTTAACTCATTTCGTTAATAAAAATATTTGATTACATTGGAAAAACCCGCTTAAGATAATGAAATGTTGTCAATTGGCAATATAAACAGTAAGTACATAGGTACCCTAGCACTCACATAGGGAACGGTTATAAGTAAACATTCCATATCTGCTTGAGTCAAACATAAATTTAAGTTCATGTCTTGACTAAGGGCTGTATAAGCCTAATTTATGGCTGGGCTCTTAATCCGCAAATAACGGCGTCTTCTTTTATATATTTTTTTCTCAAGTTACGTTATTATATTATTGTATTTTACTATAAAAAAAGATAATGAAACTCATATTAATAACAATAGATAAACAACTTAAACTAGAACTAAAATAAAACTAAATTGAAACTAAAAACTAATACTAAATAAAATTAAAATAAATTTAAAAAATTTGGCCCCTTTGGCATGGTGCCAAGGATGCTGGCAGCATTTCCCCTCTGTATTGCGATGCTAATACGTTGTGCGAGAAAGCTGCCAGCTCTTTGGTCACCAGTGAAGTCAACTAGTCGTTTAGAAAGTTCTTTAAAAAATTTTAGAGCATTTGGACCCCACGGGCCAAGGGTCCCGACCCCGAATGGCATAAAAATATACTCGGGGCCGAGACCCCTGTACTTCTGGACTTTAAGCTTTTCAGCCCCTTTAGTCGCCGCACCTGCTTGGTTACTGGTTCCGGTGACGTGGGAAGGAGCCAGTGTGTCTACACAGGTAGCGTCCACACTAGCACCCTCCCAAACTCCAAGGAACCAGGGACACACCGTCCGGTCTCTTGCCGTCGTCTCTGGCTATGCCAGTTGGCTCTAGTAGAGCTGGCATATTGACGAATGCAAGTGACCAGCGGATAATGTCATTCAGTGCGGCGTGTCTAGAAAAATGTCTTTACTATAAAATAGTTTATACAATATAAAAACGCGACGTAAAATCTACTCTACTTCTTCATAATTCAATGCCACGAACCGCCCTGCTGATCTGCTTCTCTGTCAGAAATACCGGCATAAGAATCTCGGCGAGGTGTCATATTTTCTTACATATAAATCGTATTGTTTAACATAAAATTACAGTGTCAGGTACTACAAAATTACAATGCTACAGTAGAAAACCTATTTTTGCGATACATTACCCGTGCAAGACGCTATCATTGCCAAACATCCCTATCCATGATGTTATCGTTTACTTTATAATATGATTTTGAAATAAGTGTTTGTTTTACAACAATTTTGAATTTAAAATAAGTATGTTAAGTACTTAATGTGATTAGGAATTTTATAGCAGATTTTAATTCAATTTTCCAAGAACGACTTTTTTGCCTTTAAAACGTTTTTACGCCTTTTTCGCCTTTATTTTAAGTTTTTTACGTTTTTTTTGTTGTGTTGACAGCTAGAGACATAATTTAATCCCTCACTCTTAACACAATGCATCCTCGGGATAGCTTATAGTATTAGCCTTTACCTACCGTCACATTTTATGGCCGAAAAGTACTAAAACGTCACGTAAAACGTGATTTTGGGTGTACATTACTGTTTATCTGGAAGAATCTCCTTGCTTTGTTTTCATTACGTAACCACGAATGCTTACTTTACCAATAATTCTCAAATTTCTAACAATATTCTTTGGTATTCCAACTAAAAGCGTTTCGTAGGCAGATTATTCAAGGTTATTTTTTTAGAAACTTATAATGAAATTTCGCAAAGTAACGCATGATTACATTATTGTTTGAATACTTCGCAGATTACTTTTTTACAGCAGAAGCAGATATCGTATCAACCGAAAGACGTCCACTGTTGGACAAAGGCCTCCCCCAGGGATTCCTGCGCCGCCCTCGTCCTACGGCTTCCCGCGATCTTGACCAGATCGTCAGTCCACCGGCCTTCCCACGCTGTGTTTTCTGGTGCGTGATCGCCACTCAAGAACCTTTTTGCCTCAGCGGCCATCGGTGCTACGAGCAATGTGCCTCGCCCACTGCCACTTGAGTTTTGCAACTCGCTGAGCTATGTCGGAGACCCTGGGTCTCCTACGAATCTCCTCATTTTGGATTAACCTGGGTGACCTTGAGCCTTTTTATTAGGCCCATTGTGAGCGACTACGTTTCAGTACCGTATGTCATCACTGGCAACACACAGTAAAAACCTTCGTATAAACAGCCTACATAATGCCCACATGGAGTATTGCTGTCACCTCTGGGCGGGAGCACCTGGATACCAGCTTTGGCCTTTTGTCTCGCTTCAGAGGCGTGCTGTGCGAATCGTGGACGATCCCAAACTCTCGAGCGATATTAAACCGTTAAGTTTAAGGAGAAACTTTGCCTCCTTGTGCGTGTTCTATTGCTTGTATAATGGATTGTACTCCGAAGAACTGTTCGACCTGATGCCCACGGCCGCTTTCCACACCGCACCGCTCGCCGTTGGCAGGGCATTCATCCTCACACCTTAGAACCTAAATGGTCGCGTACGGTACGGTTTCAGAGGAATTTCCTCCCTCGGACGCTCCGGATGTGGAATGAGCTCCCTGCCGAGGTTTTCCCGAAAGACTACAGTATGGGGTTCTTCAAGAAAGGAGTGTATACATTTTTAAAGGGTCGGCAACGCGCTTGTGACACCCCTCGTGTTGCAGGCATCCATAGGCTGCGGTGACCGCTTACCATCAGGCGGGCCGTACGCTTGTTTGCCACCGTCGTGGTATATAAAAAAAAAACAACCAAAATAACGTATCTATTTGTAAGGACCTTCCAGAACTCGTTCTGTAATTATAAGTTCCCTTTTTTGGAAAAACAGAGATCAATTATTCTGTTTTTAACCGTTCCTTCTTTTTAATTAACAAGCATGTTAATAAGCACAGTTTGATTGACAAACTTTTCGTCGGGGTTTTTGAATTTGCTAATCCCTAAACTGAACAGAAGGCATTAATTAAAATACAAGTTTTAAAGGAATATGTACTGTATGTACACGAGGTAAGACTTAAATTGCAATGCTAGCCACATATGTTAGTTAGTTGGTGCCTCTTCACCCGGTACAGCAGCCGGGTACAGTTACAGTTGGTAAATCTGGCATTTTGGTCCTTTTCCAGGGCGTTAAATATTTTTTTCTCTACTTCAGCATCAATAAACTTTATACAGGGTGTTTTTACTTCGAAATGGTACGAATTAGGATACTAGTGTCTTAGAGAAGATTACTTTATTTCATCTCAGGATTGTACAGTCGAGTTCATAAATATATGAGCAAATCCAAGCCTTCAAAAATAAATGTACATACTAACTTACAAATACATCTAAACAGATTTATCATTCGAAAATATATACAAGTCTCATCCGTCATATTAATCTGAGCCAGCCTCTCAATAACATTTAAGCAACTGAAACATAAGAAATATCTGTGCTATTATTTTTACAAAATTATTTAAACGAGTGAAAGCACATGACGATTGAAAGGGTTATTTTCAAATATTTATAAATAGGTAGTGGCACATGTAGTAACGTTTTCCAATTTTTTGTGAAAAATAGGAGCTCATAAATATCTGCACGGATAATACATTTCACTTAAATATATTATCCGTGTATCCAATAAAGTTTGCCAAAATTATGTGGACAAGTAGAAACTCATAAACAACTGAACAAAACTGAGAGAAAAAAGAAAAATATTAAGTAGCCAGTAATGTTGATATCAAACCTCCTTAAAACAGAATATAAATCACAAAATAGTAAAAGAAGCAGCACGCAGATTAATGACAGGTTCTACGACGTGCCACTCAAACTGAAAGAGACAAATGTATCATATGACAGTATGGTACTCTTTTCGGTATTTCTCATTTGTGAAAATTCAAAATGTTTTATTTGTACAGATATTTATGAGCTTCCTACTTGTTCACAACAAATTGGAAAACGTGAGTACATATATTTATTTACGTGTATGTACCACTATTTGTTTACAAATATTTGAAAATAACCCTTGTGTCAAATTGTCAATAGTTATGTGCTTCCACTAACTGGTGTAAATAATTTTGTCAAAATCATAGTACAGATATTTATTATTTATCAGTTGCTTAAATATTATTGAGAGGCTTGAATTCAATTAAAACATCCTGTATACCAATGCAAGTCTATTCCTAGAGAGTTCACTATATGACTGGGTAGGAGAATCGTAATGGATTTCCATATATTATTATGAAATTATGTCGTCAATGCCCGTATATTGTTCCACCATTTTGATTTTTAATTTAATCACATTACTCGTATTTAGCTATCGTAGAGATAATTATTGTATACAACGTTACATACTTTACATAATTAGGTCGTTACATAATTTCTCGTCTTCTCGTCAAAAAATCAGCGACTCACGAATTTTAAGAACTCTTATTGTGTAATTGTTACATAAAATACTATTGCAATACTCAAATAGATCAAATATACAGAAATCGTTCAACTTAAATGAGCGGATCTCCTTTACTCTGATGTCTGTGGTATGTGTGAATGACGGACTGTCCCTGTACGGCGGTGACGGCCGCGTTCAGGTGAATCTGCACCTTGGAGGTGTGCGAGTTTAAGCGAAGCGAAGTGGTAAGAGACCCAGTAAGGTGTCCATAATAACTAATACTAAGCGCGAAAGTATCTATCCATCTATCTGTCTGTTGCCTTTTCACGCTGAAACCGCCAAACGGATGAAATATGTCATGGAGATAATTTGATACCCTGATAAAAATAGTTTTTTTATCATTTAATTCATTATTAAAAAGGTGAAAATACGGTTGGAGGTTTGTATGCCAGTGCAATAACTAAGCCTGCGCCTTAAATAATTTAATAGCAATAAGTTATGTAAAGGCAATAACGTTTTATATTGATCCTATCGACTGCGCCATGTTATGTATGCATACTACAAGTATGTATAGGGAAGTGTCCATTGAAACCACCTGCTGATTTTAGACTGATTGATTATTTAGTTGCATACGTCTTCCCACGGATCTATACCTAAACCGGATTGAGTACAAACTTTTATGAGCCAGTCAAACTTGAACCTTATTCTCGCGTAATACAGTTAATATCCTGTTATGACAGACAAACTAGAGAAAGCGGTCCGAGCGAGAGCAACCAACCGGAGGGCGGTGTCCCACTCGCACAACTTGCCAGTGTAAAAAAAAATATGTTGTGGTATTTTAGAATACTGAAAACAATTACTTGCTTGTACTAACTAGTACTGCATATTTATCAGGCATAATTTACATTTGACCTCATTCGTAATTGTATAAAATATCAACATTATTAACTGACTAAAACCTAGTATTGCAATAAATATAGTAATATTTTTCAAATATTAATTGGCATCCCCAACCTTAATGGTGTCAAATTTGAAATTATGAAAATAAGCGGCTGATGAAATTAGTTGAAAATAGTGAAAACATGTTGTGTAAAAAAGGGTTGTAAAAGTGAAAGTTTTATTAATTGTGGAATATCATTTCACAGGCAAGGAACAATTTGTTATATTTTACGATAAAACGACAAGACAAATGTCAAACTGATTAGGGTGACTATGACTTGGGCTGGTTTTGCAGAAATATTCGTTATTAAGTGTTTAGTGAGAAAACCTTTTCTAAAGATCAGTTGAAATTCAATCTTTTAACAATTTTGTTATCATTATGAGCTTTTGTTTAACTTGGACTGTATGTGATTCAACTGTGCAAGTACTTAAGTTGTCGTTCCAATTTTTTAACCATTTTACAGCTACTTTCCTGTATCCAATGTATTCAGACAAACCTCAAAAACAGGTGCACAAATTTCACTGTTATAAATAACACTTTTAGGGAATAAAAATGAGGTTTCGATACAGCTAGCCAAGAATGTGATCTAACTTAATGAACAAATAGACAAACCTTATTTAATCACATTAATAACAAATAACTAATAAAATTAAATAAAAATTAAACATACCTACCTACCTATAACTATAATCCAAAATCTAAGTTAGGTCCCCCAAGTCTGTTCCCTGCGGAAGGGTGCCCATAAGGCTTGCTGCATTCCCCCGTTGAATGGCGATGCCTATTCTTTGTCCGAGGAATGAGCCAGCCCTAGGGTCATGTGTTGTTTCCAAAAGTCGTTTTTTTAAATTCTGAAAAAGTGTATGGGCACCCTGACTCCACGGTCCTAAAGTCTCGACTGCGAAAGCCGCAAATATGTAATTATGTGTTAGATTGGCATATTTGCGGCGCTTAAGGGCCTCAGCCGCCGCCGCCGCTCCGCCAGCCCTCATCGATGTGGAGGCTAAATGAGACGGCGCTAGGGTGTCCACACAAGTGGCATCCCAAATGAGCGGCCGTCCCATTTGCCAGGGAATGAGCGTCATTCCATCGGGCCTCTTGCCGTCGTCGCGTCCCAGACCGGGTGGTTCCAACGCGGCGGGCACGCCCGCGCTGACAAAGGCCCGACGGATGACGTCGTTCAGACTGGCGTGGCGGGACAGGCGACCGGCGCTCCTTTGGCAGGAGAGACCGTGGCAGCCTAGGCTGTCTACTTCAGATCCGCAGGGACAGCGGTGGGGGACAACTAAATTAGCTCCTAAACGAAGGCCGACAGCCAGCCTTAGGGAATTATTATCTAGGAGGGTTGCGCAAGTTCTAGAAGGGAATGCGTGGAGCCAGAAACCGGATTCATGTTGGGACGAGGCTAGGAGTCGGGCTTTTTCGGAGTTGGAGGAAGCTGAATCTAGGAGCCAATTTTGAACCTGGTGGCAGAGCGGTTCGTCCCACAAACGCTGAATGTGTTTTTTCGAGGGGATTTCTTTACCAGGACATGCCGATCGCCATGCATTTTCTGTTTCCGACAGGTATGCTACTTCGAAGTCACGTAGTGACGGGTCAAGTATGCTAATGTACAGTATGCTAATTTTCACGCATACTGTACATAAGTATGCTACATTTCAGCTCAATTGGATACCGGCAAGTTCGGTAACAGTTGTATTGTACTTATATTGTTACCTACCGAACTCGTGTATCATGGCACCACCGTGAAATTGATGGTGAATTAAAACTCGTCCTCGTCTTTTTTTAATTTACGCATGGCCCATCACGGGAGAACACATTTGTTAAGAGATTTGGAAAATAAAGTAGGGCTTAGGCAAAAATTACACAAGACTATATTGTTTATCAATGTATGGATAATTGGATACACAAACTTGTGATTAGCGAAAATAAATATTTATTTGAAAAATATTCTTATTTTATTTACTACCTAATTTAGTTTAAATTTCATTGTACATAGAACCTATATTAGAAATAATCCTCATATCCACAGATGTACTTGGTCACCCTAATTAAAACGAGATGCAATCCTCGAGTTTGGCTTCTCTGTCGGTCACACTTTTTCGTCACAGTGCTCAATCCGGTTTAGGTATAGATCCGTGCGTCTTCCCAATCTACCCTACATCTCAATCTACCCACATTATACATATATACTGACACGGGCATAAATAATGAATGCACATTGATGATATGCTAGAATCTAGGATAGGTATATGAAAACGAAATACGCAACCGTTTTCAGAATTCAACTAACCGGGCTGTTACACAAGAATATCGGTATTACAGTGTTCAATTGTTCAGGTATGAGTACTCGCTTGGGAATAATTAAATTGCTAATTAATCAGCCACAACAGCCAGTATGGTTCTCGTTCTCAAATAACATGGTTATCGAAACTAATTAGTGGTTTTATTGTGTTTCATTTTACTTAGTACCTACATTAAATTTGAACATGATATTCGTAATATTTAGGTAAGGAGGCAACAGCCAGATTTTTTATACTACGTCGGTGGCAAATAAGCGTACGGCCCGCCTGATGGTAAGCGGTCACCGCAGCCTATGGACGCCTGCAACTCCTAGGGGTGTCACATGTGCGTTGCCGACCCTTTAAGAATTTATACACTCCTTTCTTGAAGAACCCCATACTGTAGTCCGACGGGAAAACCTCGGCAGGGAGCTCGTTCCACAATCGGAGCGTCCGAGGGAGGAAATTCCTCTGAAACCGTACCGTACGCGACACGATTTCGTTACGAATACGAAGTAAGCGTATTTAATATCACCTAATACTTGAGCCTAATACGATACCGTATTACTAATAGTCGAATCAGCAACTTTTTACGAAACGTCAAAAAGCTCGGTTCGTATGGAATGAAGTTTGTAGGGAAGTGTGCTCAATGACGTCACAATTTTCTATGGTCAATCTGCGTCCTTTTTTTAAATGTTTATGTGAATACAGATCTTTAAAATATATAAATTAGCTGAAGTTGGATTTTTTCTGTGTATTTTCGTATGATTTATATGTTGGTAACGTAAAAAAATATTTAGTAGTGTTGTGAAATTTAACACCCTATTACATATTGTATAGAGCACGTACAACTATCGAGTGTGCATGTGGGATGTTGACTCAGAAATTCGCCTTTTGTCTCCAATTCATTGTATGTCGTTCCTTTAATTTTGAACGAGAAGTGATTCCCATCAATTAAAGATAGACTCCGGTACGAAAATATTTGACTAACTAGGTACTTTGTTTTGCCACGAGCAGCGTTTCGTTTAATTTAAAACAAATACTTACCCAATATTTCTGTTTTATTTACGATTTCCGCCCACGCTCGCTTCAAGTCTTTTCATGAGGATTCTGGTAACGAATAATTATAAAAATAAAAGAGACTTCCCATTTTCAACCCGTTAAATTAGCAAGAAAAATACCGCTCATAACATATTATTACAAGTCATTATGCAATAAGCACCGGATGTTAGGCTAATCATCATCATCAGCCTATACAGCATGGAAAACTGAACCATCAGGGAACTGGTTCCTCCAGGGCCCATATTTTTTTTGACACACCAATTTTTTTTAATTTGTTTTCTATCTGTATATTTTAAAACAAAAATCTATTAATGCAGTTTTATTGCTTAGGAGAAATAAATAATGTTATCTTTTAGCAAAGTGAACCATCTCAGCGTTTTATGGTAGTTCCCCTCCAGGACCCATGACTTTTTTCCACCCTGTATACCTCCCACTGCTGGGCACAGGCCTCCTCTCATAGATGAGAGGGAACGGATACTAGTACCTTGAAAAAAGTCAATATAATTGTGAATATGATATTTATGAGGCCAGTTCAACCGTTTTAACTATATTTATAGACTGCTCGACCACCTTTAAAACCGGTTTCAGGTTGAATATTATACTCTAGAAAATGGAACGCATAAGGGCCTCGAGCAGAAATGTGATTGCGCAAGTTTTCGAACAAGCGTCAGGCCCAATCAAACTACACTTCGATCTACCTAAGTTACTTACGAAACAACGCATTCGACCTGCATGATCGCATTTAAATATACTGGGTGATTTCGGGGTCGTGATCACGAATGAGAAATTGTGATGTATTCAGATAGGTTCAGATGATTTATTTGCCTTAGGTACAAGTACATACAAATACATTAAAAAATAAAATCAAATACACTCAGTGTCAGCTTACCTTATTGATAGTTACCTACATTGTTGTTCTAATTATTAATTATTAAGGAATTACTCAATCCAGTGCATTGGCGAAAAATCTTTTATTTTATAAAATGGTATATTAATAAAATAAACCTTACCTTTTTATCAAAAAATCTGATATCATTACATTGTTTTATGTCATCACTTAATTGGTTAAATATTTTAATTGCAATATTATTAAAACTATTATTGAAATGGACAAAGTTAGACTTACTTAGTAAGTGCCAATTTAATTTCTTAGATTAAAATTATGTATTTCTGTAGCAGTACGATACTCATTTTTATGCTAGTATACCTAATACATAGACACAAATGCGATAGAGATACTCGTACATCGAAGTGATTGTCCGGATTTTGTGATCTACGAACATATTTCTATGCGTAATCGGTATTCCTTTAGTTCTTGTTATAAGTCGTATAGCCTTTTTTATAGGAGCAGTACAGAATTAATGTTTGACCCGTTATCCCATACTTCGATGCAGTATCTAATAATACTCTCGAAATAAGTATGGGTAGTATGGGATCATCAGGGAACTTATTTTTCTCGATTTCACATTGGTCCCAAGGGAAAAGTTGTTCAGTATGACCATCCACATCACAATTTCTCATTCAGGACCATGAACGAAATCACCCAGTATTTCACTCGCTCATGGAAGCGTGCACTATATTAAAATGATATTGGGGATGGGAAGCTACGAATAAAATAGACCTCAAGGCGCTATTTTGAACCCATCTAAGTTTCATCAGCAGTCTAAATTAGGTGAAACTTTTCTAATCCAGTTCAAAGTTGGCAAACTATGTTGTTGTAACTTTACTTCTGAGTACCTTTCCTATAGATAGGCGATACGAAAATAGGTATATACAATATGGTGCGGTGAGAAATAAGTAAAGACATATTTTCGCTTTATTTTCACTCGATTTGGTCACGTTCTGGGCCTAATCACGTATTATAAATATTTATGTATTTACGTCGTTGGACGTCGGGGTATGATCAATGGTTTCCAATATACTGCCCAACCGACCGATATTGGGGAGACTAAATCCATCCTCTACTTATATAACATCAAGTAGCATAAAATGCGGCTGAAATAAACGCAATGTAAATAAAGACTCATTTACATGGTACGAGCACTTGAATTCGCTGTCATTGTCATTATACAAAAAAAAATTATACCACGTCGGTGGCAATCAAACGTACGGACCGCCTGATGGTATAGTCTATAGGCAAATTTGCAAAAAGTCGTCTCCTTCACGATTTTCGTCGACATCTCTTCTATATACCTAAAACAGGTATGGATGTGTTCCTTGTTGTCTCTAGAACACGAATCTACCTGTTTTAGTTCATGGAGGGGGGAACACACATAGCTGTGACGTCATAAAGATGGCGGCCGACCGTCGTCGATTTATGTCCAAATCTCGGGTTCTATTTTACCAATTGGTTCGTGTGAGGCGTCGTTTGAAAGCTTATTAAACTTACTAGAATTGCTTCTTTGACATTTATACCATAACTAAAGTCATTTTTAAAATATTTTATAAAATGTGTTTTTTTTACCCTGCATGATTGCATAAGTACTGATAAAAAATGCTTATTACTCAATAAATAATAACTTTAGAGCAATGTTTGTTATTACAAAATAAGTAGATCATTTTATAAGCTTTCCAAAAATATAAGTTTTATTGGTGTACAATAATAAGTAATCAAGTCTTGACCAATTTTTTTCAACATGGGTCATTACGCGTCGACTGACAATCACGACGCTCGACTGCGCTGCGAGCGCTGGCGTCGCGCCTTGGTGTAAATATTAGTAGAAAGTCTGTATGTTTTTTCAGTAAATATATTGCAGACGGTCATTATTTAGTTTGCTTTATGCATATAAGGTGGTAAAATAGAAACCATCACAGATCGCGGGCATTTGCAGCCCAAGCCTCTAGGACCCTAAGGCGAGGATTTTAAACATGGGATCTGAGGCTCTTCTATCACCGACCGAGCTGCGGACAAAATTTTACGTCTTGCCTGGGCTGTCCCTCTTAATTGTGTTTAAGCTGTGATGCCCTCAAGTACCCATATAGATCGATTAGGAAGTGTTAATAAACGTTTGTTCAGGTAGTTGAATCGTTATGATCTGATTATACATCGAATTTAATTTTTCTTTAATTTTTTTGTTGGTAAAATTTATTTGAACGCCTGCAAGTTAAATATCAAGATCGATTAGGTAGTGTTATAGGTGTTTGTGTAGGAAGTTAAATCGTTAGGAGGGTCCTATTCCAATTCTGCTTTTGACCCCTGTGACTTAAAACTCCAGTTAACTAGTAAAATTATTGTTAAAAAAATTATTGGTCAAACTTATTTGAACACCTGCAAGTTACTTATTTAGATTGATAAGGTGTTAATTAGTGTTTGCGCAGGCAATTAAAATGTTAGGATTCAACTCCAACTCTACTTTTGAACCCTCTGACTTATATACTCCACTTGAATAATTTATATTTATGGTTTATGGTTTATGATACTTTATTCTCAAAAGATTTATAAAAATCACTTACAGAGAAAACATAGTTATTAACTGAAGTCTAGGTTAGAGAGGGTAGCATGCAAAAACGGCCAACGACTACAATAAGCGGGTATTTAATCGCAAGCAACAAGTGCAATGGCTGATATTTGCACCTAACCAGAGGCCAGTTATACCAAACTATATAGAGTTTTTTACTTGTTAAACGTATTTGAACACCCGCAAGTTGCCTATCTAGATCGATTAGGTAGTGTTAATCAATATTTGTTCAGGTAGTTAAATTGTTAGGATCCGATTCCAACTCGACTTTTGACCCCTCCGACTTAGATACTCCACTTGAATAATTTATTTTTTATTTAGGCTTTTCACTTGTCAAACTTATTTGAATACCTGCAAGTTGCCTATCTAGATCGATTAGGTAGTATTGATAGACGTTTGTTCAGGTAGTCAAATCGTTAGGATCCGATTCCAACTCGACTTTTGACCCCTCTGACTTAGATACTCCACTTGAATAATTTATTATTCCTTTATATTTTTTTACTTGTCAAATTTATTTGAACACCCGCAAGTTGCCTATCTAGATCGATTAGGTAGTGTTAACAGACATTAGTCCTGGTAGTTAAATTGTTAGGATCCGATCCCAACTCGACTTTTGACCCCTCCGACTTAGATACTCCACTTGAATAATTTATTTTTTCTTTAGATTTTTTTACTTGTCAAACTTATTTCAACACCAGCAAGTTGCCTATATAGATCGATTAGGTAGTGTTAACTGACATTAGTCCAGGTAGTTAAATTGTTAGAATCCGATTCCAACTCGACTTTTGACCCCTCCGACTTAGATACTCCACTTGAATAACTGTTATTTTCTTTAGTTTTTTTTTTACTTCTCAATCTTATTTAAATACACATAAGTTACCTATCTAGATCGATTAGGTAGTGTTGATAGATGTTTGTTCAGATAGTCAAATCGTTAGGATCCGAATGAAACTCGAATTTCCCCCCCTTCAACTTAGATACTCCACTTGAATAATTATTTATTTCTTCAGATTTTTTTAACTTGTCAAAATTATTTGATCGCCCGCAAGTTACCTATCTAGGTCATTTAGGTTGTGTTGATAGACATTTGTTCAGCTAGTTTAATCGTTAAGATCTAATTCCAACTCGACTTTTGACCCCTGCGACTTAGATATTCCTTTTGAGTAATTTATTTTTTCTTTAGTATTTTTTTACTTGTCTAACTTATATGTACGTCCGCCAGTTACGTATCTAGGTCGATTAGGTAGTGTTTATTAACGTTTGTTCAGGTAATTCAATCTTTAGCATCCTATTCCAAATTCCAACTCGGCTTTTCACCCTTCCGACTTTGATACCCAGCAGCTGAAATTATTTATTTCTTCAGAATTTGTTTCGGGCCAAACTTATTTGAACGCACGTTAGTTACCTATTAATATCGATAAAGTTGTATTACGGTAGTGGCTGTAGTCATTTGTGAAGGTAGTTAAATCGGTAGAATCCGATTTCGAGTCGGGTTTAGACCTCTCCGACATGGATACTCCGAAATATGTCGCTTCTAGGTAAAAAGTATCAATTTGTCGATTGTAAATATAAATTTTTGAGTACAACGATGCAATTAAACATTATTTTTATAGATATTTGTCATAAACACCTTTTATTTCGGAACGTAACAAATGCACTTTCAAAGATTAACATCATGCCAATAAGCCGATTTACCGCGTCGCTCTGTACGACGTTGGTACTCGCGTTACGTAATTGGCCCTAACATAAGTATTTATTACTGTACGACGATAAAATCTATATTTTTAGGAAGCTAATAAATTATTCTATCATTTTTATAATAACATCATTCACGCTAAAGTACCATTTTCTTGAATTATTTTGGTAAGTAAGCAAACGTAAAAAGTAAAAAAAACACACTATCATAAATATTTTTAAAACCGTTCATTATAAGTAATAAGCATCAAGAATAAAATTATAGTACGTTTAATAAGCTTTCAAACGACACCTCTCACGAACCGATTGGTACAATAGAACTCGAGATTTGGACAAAAATCAACGACGGTCGGCCGCCATCTTTATGACGTCACAGCTATGTGTGTTCCCCCCTCCATGAACTAAAACAGGTAGATTCGTGTTCTAGAGACAACAAGGAACACATCCATACCTGTTTTAGGTATATAGAAGAGATGTCGACGACTTTTCTAAAACTGGCCGATTGCCTCCAGACTAGTAAGCGGTCACCGCAACTCCAGGGGTGTCACATGCGCGTTACCGACCCTTTAAAAATGTATACACTCCTTTCTTGAATAATCCTCTGAAACCGTACCGTACGCGACCATTTGGGTTGTACAATGTGGTGTGTGTTTGAGTTGTGTTTAAACAAGTTCCGCCGCCGCGCGCCGACGTCGCCCGCGCCCTGCGCCAGCTGCGCGATGCTCGCCCCGCCGCGGACGGTTCCTTTACACTCTGTCCTTTCACAGCGGATGAGGTACACCGCCTGGTAGTTTCATGCATTCCACCTAAAGCGTCGAAGGACGTTTATGGTGTAAGCATGAAACTGGTCAGGCTAGCGCCTATTCCACTAGCATACGCGATGACAGAACTTTTCAATCGTTGCATAAAAGAAGGAACTTACCCAGATCCTCTAAAAATAAGTAAGGTAGCTCCTATTTTCAAAGGAAAGGGTAGCAGAGGAGATATGGATGGCTATAGACCAGTCTCAATTATCCCGGCGATAGCGAAAGTATTTGAAAATGGCCTTAGCACCCGCCTTACTCGGTTCTTAACTTCGACGAATAGTTTATCTGACAGACAGTATGCATACCGCGCGGGTTGCTCCACCACATCTCTGTCCCGTGAACTGGTTCGGCGCATCCTTGCAGCCAGAGAGTGTCAGCAGCAAGTTGTTGTCTTGTGTTGCGACCTCTCAAAGGCGTTCGATGTGGCCGACCATGCTGTGCTCGCGGGTAAGCTGTGCCATTACGGCATTCATGACACATCGTTGTCTCTATTTACGAGCCTCCTCCAAAATAGGAAACAGGTGGTAGTTGGTGAGGAAGGGAGATCGAGATCGATCCATTGGAAGCACACCTCGGTGTTGCGCAAGGATCATCGGTGTCGAACTTGCTTTTTTCACTACTGCTCAACGACCTACCAGACGCTGTCAAAGCCGGCGAGGTTCTTATGTATGCTGACGACGTTGCTGCGATTATTACTGCGCCGACTGTGGACAGCGTTGAGAAGACGGTAAACGAAGCCGCGGCGCAACTTGCCCATTGGTTCAAAATCAATGGCTTGGCTCTCAATCTCAAGAAGACGCATTACATACAATTTAATTTATCAGGTCGTCAAATGGCGCCGCTAGCTGTTAAAATTGATGGAACACTACTGGATCAAACCACTAGCACAACTTTCTTGGGCTGGCATTCATGACACATCGTTGTCTCTATTTACGAGCCTCCTCCAAAATAGGAAACAGGTGGTAGTTGGTGAGGAAGGGAGATCGAGATCGATCCATTGGAAGCACACCTCGGTGTTGCGCAAGGATCATCGGTGTCGAACTTGCTTTTTTCACTACTGCTCAACGACCTACCAGACGCTGTCAAAGCCGGCGAGGTTCTTATGTATGCTGACGACGTTGCTGCGATTATTACTGCGCCGACTGTGGACAGCGTTGAGAAGACGGTAAACGAAGCCGCGGCGCAACTTGCCCATTGGTTCAAAATCAATGGCTTGGCTCTCAATCTCAAGAAGACGCATTACATACAATTTAATTTATCAGGTCGTCAAATGGCGCCGCTAGCTGTTAAAATTGATGGAACACTACTGGATCAAACCACTAGCACAACTTTCTTGGGCTTTGAGATAGACTCGGGCTTGAAGTGGGATCGGCACGTCGACAAACTTTGCGGCAAAGTGGCTAGTGCGTGCTTTGCCCTGAGTCAGGTTGTCAAAACCGTAACTCCGGAGGTCGGCCGTACATGCTACTTCGCGACAGTCCACTCACTAATACAGTACGGGACGGAGCTCTGGGGTCGCTGTGCCGAGTGGGAGAGAGTATTCCGCCTCCAGAAACGTGCTATACGAATCATCGCACGGGTGCCGCTGGATACTCCAGCGAAGCAACTATTTATAAAATTAGGCATCCTCACACTACCAGCGGTACTAATAATGCAAGTAGCTGTGTACGTCCGTGAACACCTTGCGTCATTCAAGACGAATGCCATGGTACACGAGTACAATACCCGAAACGCAAACAAGCTTGTGAGTATAAGCCGCAAGCTTGCCAAGTCGTCCAAGCTCGCTCACGTGATGGGTCCCGCGGTCTACAACAAATTACCAAATAATGTAACTGAAGCCCCAAGTTTGCATAGCTTTAAGCGTCGATTAAAAGACTGGCTTGCTAAGCGCCCGTTCTATAGTTACAATGAGTACATAATGTACAAGGAATTGTAATTTATTTATATAATTTGGAATATTAATATTATTATAGTAGGTTTCTATGATGATGATTATTATTATTTGATACAGCTATGTATTTCATTTTTTTTACTTTTCGGTTGGAAAATGTAATGAAATTGAAACGTGACTAATTATTTATTTTTGTAGGTAATTGAAATGTTTAATGTAATTAATTTTGATGTATTTTGACATGTAAAGTGGTTTTATAAAATAAATGACTATGACTTATAAATAAATGACTATCATAACTACATACAACAGGTCCTTTTCTAAGTATTTTACCTATACATCTATCTAATATCTATCTATCTAATATCTTGTAGGAGGAGGTAGGGCATAGTGTGTAGGAGGTTGGGCATAGCGAAATGTCATCTTGCTCGTATTTGGAGCAGCCCAACTGGGGAAGTACCTCCACCTTACAGAAGATTGCAGCCACTACTTACTTTTGGTGTTGTGTTCCTGATGGTGAGAAAGGTTTCCAGAGCTCCTTTAGCATGCGTTGTGTTGACGACGGGGGACCAACGGGACTATCAACACTGCCTTAGGTTCGTGTAGGCCCGGAGAGTGAGTGCGGCGATCAGGCACACCCGGTGAAATGGCTGACCGCTGGCCGTATGTAGGTTAGTAGGGTTCCCGAACCCAGGGGTCACTTAATCTCCGTCCTAGGAGACTGAACCGCTAACCTCGCACATAATCCCTGGTGTGGTAGTCGTGCCACAAAAGGAGACCACAGGGGAACCGGCTGTCATAACAGGGGGGTATAGGGGGCCCTTCCGTACGCCGCGCCCACGAACCGGATTACATTCATCATCCTCTTTCAGGTTCGCAACGTGCGTTTGTCCTTTCAACCTTAAAAAATATTTGGCACGGATAAAAAGGAAAAGGTTATCTTTACCTCCATCTGGAATTTCTGAAACCGACCCTTCTATTCCTTATGGAGACACAGATATCCTGCCGGCTGATACATCATACCTTCTTTATCCCGGATACACGCTCGAACATAAGTTCTTGAGACGTGCCGGTGTATGAATGTATGCTCGGCAGGGTGTCTGCTGTCGCCGCCTATGAAGACAGACACCTGTCAGTGCTGTGGGTACACGATGACTGCGGTGGCCACACCCGCGTCTATGCATGCCTTTACAGGTCTCATAGGTCTCATAGCGGTGACATGGACACAACTGACGGCCGGCCTGTTTAACCTAGTTGGTAGTGACTCTGCCTCCGAAGCTAGAGGTCCCGGGTTCTAATCCCGGCCAGGGCATTTATTTGTGCATTTATCACGGATATTTGTTCTTGGGTCTTGGATGTTTTCTATGTATTTAAGTATGTATTTATCTATACAAGTATGTATATCGTCGTCTAGTACCCATAGTACAAGCTTTGCTTACTTTGGGAATGGGAATAGGTCGATTTGTGTAAGATTGTCCCCGAATATTTATTTATTTATTTAACTCGGCTCTTCGATCACATGCAATTGACGACTGACAAAGTTCTCGAGCAGTACTCCTTCGGAGAGCTGGTGATATTAGGAGACTTTAACGCCCACCATATTGAGTGGCTCAGTTTTTACTTACCACCAGGCTGGCCGTAAGCTTGTTTGCCACCGATGTAGTTTAAAAAAAAAACCGAGGAATTGAGAAAAAATGTGAAATTCCTGTATCATATAACCGGAATAAGAAAATAGATATTTTTTTTAACCTGTTTTTCATTTAATCAATTCTCGACTTAATAGCTTCTGTCCGCAATTTCATACTCGTATATCCGTTAATTGCCTTAAATCATTTATAAAACGCCTGTGAAATTCGAATGGCAAATAATGATACTTATAGATAGCCCACATCATCAATTATCTGTTTCATACCAACACCCGTAGAAGTTTCACTCTTTTTTTATTTTTAAGGCATATTTCCGTGATTAAAAGTATCCTTAACTTTCTCGAAGTCTCTAACGATCTCCGGATACTAAATTTCATCTATTTTATATATGCTGTTTAAGCGTAATTACGGACAGATAGAGTGAGTTACTTTTGTTTTTATACTATTAAGGCTGGGTTGCACCAAACCATCTGTAATCGTAAGCTGTGTTCGTTAAAATTGGAATGTATGGAAAGTTTGACAAGTTTCTATGGGATGACAGCTGCCGGCGCCATATTTAACGTTGATCGGTCTGTGATCGTAAGTCGGTGCAACCCAGCCTAAGTAGGAATATGGTTAGTGCCAATATTTTTTTACCCGTTTTTAGTTCTCTTCGCCACTGAAACGGCACCTTAAGATACCAAACAATAAGGTTACTAGCAAGAAGGACTACTGGACTTCATTTGCTAAGTTACCTACTTACTCCGAAACCCAGAGAGGAAATTCATGTGTATGGTACCTAATTTAAGCATATATCTTATCTATAGAGCGGGCGGTTGGTCACAACTAAATTAATGTAGATTTAGAGAATAAAACAACACTTGCCAAGCAAAAATAAACCATATATCGATACCACAAGGACTTGTCAGAAAATCCTCACTCGTTTGGTTAATTAATGATGTGGGTCGGCCCTTGTATTTATTACAAAATGTTTATCTTATTAGTTATTATTGATCCCGAGATTGGAAGGGAGTGTAATGACTATTCGTAATCGGAGGTCAGACACAGGTCGTGTTTATCTATTAAATATATCGTCGTCTAGTACCCACAACACAAGTATTGAGCTTACTATAAGTAAAAAACTTAAGAAAGACCTGTTGTATGGAGTTGTGAAGTGTTTGAATAGACATTTGTTTTTTTTGCGTTGTAATGTCTATTCAAACACGTCACAACTTAATACAATAGGTCATTTTCTTAAGTTTGTCATGTCACCTATAGCTGGTTCAATTTGTCACCCTAATATTTATTTTTATAGTCGAGCGCAGCGCAGTATGGTTAGTAAGCTAGTAGCTAGGTGGTCCTCCCTCGATGGGTTTAGGCTCCGGAGGTGGGGGGAGGGATTGGGAGGTCACATGAGTCTCAGATGTCAGCCCCTGGAGGATGTCACCCGGTATAATAAACATAGTTTTTGAAGTGGCAGCTTGTGTGAGTGTCATACACTCAACGTTTTCAATTTTAGTTCCGTTACTAACCCGGGATGGCGCTAAAACATAAGTGAAGGTATCGGCAGTGTGGAAGTCGATCTATGCGAGCTTCAAGTTGACTCGTGGAAGGAAATGACGCGGCATCGGGATCGGTGTCGTGCACTCGTGTTGGAGGCCAAGACACACTTTGGGTCGCTGCACCAGAGAAGTAAGTATCGATTATTATGTATCATCATCATTTCAGCCGAATGACGTACCACCACCACCACCACCATATCAGCCCTAGGACGTCCACTGCTGGACATGGGCCTCCCCCAATTTCATGGGGGGTAAATGCCATAATCGCCACGCTTGGCATGCGGGTTGGCGATCGCAGTATCTCCACCGCACTCTAGGAATGCTGCTGCCCATTCCCCGGTGGTCTTGGTCGTAGTTTTAGGACATACCCGGGTCCAATGACGGGTGAATGACGTACACTGCTGGACATAGGCCTCGTCGCCACTCGAGAACCTTTCCGCCCCAACGGCCATCGGTTTTGCGTGCTATGTGCCCCGCCCACTTAAGTTTAGCGATTCGAAGGGCTATATCGGTTACTTTGGTTCTTATGTATATGTATACTAAATCATAGGTAGGCAACGAAAGAAGTATCAAATTAATATATTTTTCTCAAACATGCAATGAAATATAGGCTGCGAAGTATGACGTTTCAGGTGCGGCTAGGACAAGTGGTCGTTAATGGAATTTCATACAAATCTTGCAGGCCTAGGCCGGCAAAGTCCTCTTTTTTAATTTCCATTTTACATAAATTTGTGGCACAGGCATCATGACATTCTGCCACTATGCGTATTAAAAATAAAACTTTGATATTTTTGTTGTTCATTTCATTGCATGTTTGAGAAAAGCACTATATAGGTACATACCTCGGCGGGAAATATGGGGTTGCCGGCCGCTTCGCTCGGCCGTCTATATGTCTTCGGCTGGCAACCCCTTTCGTCCCGGCCTCTGTAGTAATGTACTATATTTAAACTATTGCACAAATCACATGAGTACAACGGTGGATTTAATGTAATTCAAAATTGTATAACCGGCACAACTCGCTTCTTTTTAACCGACTTCAAGATTTCAAAAGAGGAGGTTATCAATTCGGTTGTTTTTTTTTTTAATGTCTGTTACTCCATAACTCCGTCATTTCTTAACCGATTTGAAAAATTGTTTTTTTGATTGTTAGTATATATATCCAAGTTAGTCCTGTTATTGTCAAAACGCAGTTCTGATGATGGGATCCATGAGGAATTGAGGGAACTCCTCAAATCTTTAAGGCAAACATATAGTGATTTTTGTGTTTTTATCAACAAGTCAAGCATTTTCATCCAAAAATGTGACATTGGATGAAGTGGAACTGCTGATGATGATCAGAACAGAACTCCTCAACGACGAAAAGTTCACGTTTGGCGATTTGTCCTCCTAGCTGTGTTTGTTAAGCAATTTCTATTTTCACGATTAATTTTTGTCATGCTTGATTTCTGATGATGGGATCCATGAGGTATTGAGGGAACTCCTCAAATCTTAAAGGCAAACATATAGTGATTTTTGTGTTTTTATCAACAAATCGAGCATTATCATACAAAAATGTGACATTTGATGAAGTGGAACTGCTAATGATGATCAGAACAGAACTCTTCAACGACGAAAGTTCACGTTTGGTTATTTGTCCTTCTAGCTGTGTTTGTTAAGCAAGTTCTATTTTCACGATTGATTTTTGTCATGCTCGAGTTCTGATGATGGGATCAATTAGGAATCGAAAGAAAGGCACACAAATAGTGATTTTAGTATTTTCATGAACTAATCAAGCATTTTCATTCATAAAAGTGACATTTGATGAAGTGGAACTGCTGATGATGATCAGAACGGAACTCTTCAACGACGCGTAGTTCACGTTTGGCGATTTGTTCTCTTCGTTTTGTTTGTCAAGCAAACAAGGTTTTTCCATGATTCCATGAGGAATTGAGGGCACTTAGTCTTCTACCATTATAAACATACTTATAGCCATTTTTATTTTATTGTATGGAATCTAAGAGTGCATCATCTAAGTATAATAATCTTTCACCGGCCTCCCCCATTGAAGTCGGTTTTTTTTTCTTAAAAATATTATCATATTATTCGCCGGCATTTGTGACCTCCGCACAACACGAGGCAACAAAATGACAGTATCGGACCGATATCATTTGCAATTGTACAACTGCACAAAATGTTATCGGTTGTCACGTACTCGTATCGGTGTCAAAGCCACCGGCGATATCGTGCAGACAATGTATACCAAAGATAGTAAATAATACCCTATGTTATCTAACATAAACCAGCATTTGCTGCCATACTTAATTCTTTTGATTATTACGGTCTCACATTCAAAACTTACCTACTCGTAACTTACAAACCTGCACATTACAATTCACATTTTTTAAATTTCTAGTCCTGAAAATCATTAAAAACAACCGTGATGTGAAATACTCCGGGTCCCCCGTACGCTCGACTAAACTCAATTCTCCATACAAACGTAGTTTCGTTCTCATTTGAAAACGCTGTGCTGAAATAACATGAAACTTTACACACAATAGAATCCACCATATCTATGTCAGAAATTAGTTTCTGTTGCTACAAATTGTAACAGAAAAAAAATAAAGCGAGTTTTTGAGTTTGGTTTTGTACGAAAACCTTAATAATGGCCGTATTTTTTCTCCATTACAATTTTAAGCAACAGAAACTAATTTCAGTTCTAGATATACCGGATCCCATTGTGTGTACAAAGTTTCATGTTATTCCAGCTTGCCGTTTTAAAATGAGAGCGAAACTACGTTTGTATGGAGAACCGAGCTTACTGCGGACTCGTAAATCAATAATCATACAATATTTTTTTGGATATAAAGAAACAGGAGCATAGCCTGTATGAACTAAATTACTCACAAACTGATAATATCAGTGCGGTGCGGCGCTTGAGTGCGGTGGAGATACTGCGATCGCCAACCCGCATGCCAAGCGTGGCGATTATGGCATTTACCCCCCATGAAATTGGGGGAGGCCTATGTCCAGCAGTGGACGTCCTAGGGCTCATATGGTGGTGGTGGTGGTGATAATATTAATGATATTCTCAACAGCTTATAGGTCGATTCACAAGAGCTGGCGCGGAATGTCTAAGAAATTATTGACAGTTTCAGACATTTTCCGCGCCATAGGTACATTATAGTATGCTCAAAAAGGTGAGCGTAAATCCGTTCTCGTAGGCGTACAAGCGGATTATTGCCAAATTGTTGTTCGTCAAAAAAAGGCCAAATAAACATCTTAAGATGTATTTATGTGATGTAATGTACGGAAGTAAGATTAAACATACAATAGCAGAGGCTCCCGTATGATCTTTAAAACTATCTGTGCAAACTTATACTCTAAACAAAAAAGTCTTGTTCACATAATTTATTCACTTTTGTCCGAGTAAATTTTTGAAGTGTACTCGATATTGATAGTTTGACGAGTAAAAGGAATTCTACTGTTATATTATCATTGTATAGCCAAAAAACAACTAGTCACTAATATTTCATCATCATCATCCTAGCGTTATTCCCAGTACAGTTGCATCCTGGAGGATGCCTGGGTCCGCTACCTAATTCCAAGAATTGGCGTTGTCACCAGTTTTTATGGAAGCGACTGCCATATGACCTTCCAACTTGGCACTAATATTTAATATTTATTAATACGGAAATAATTGAGCAATAATAATGTATGTGGTACCTCTTTACTATGTTTGGCGCGACCTCGATTATCTCAACACAATAGCTGCTTATTAAGGTAATCAAACACAACTTAGCTAGCCTATTAATAATGGTTTGATGTCTGATTAGCTGATTGTACCCGACATACTTATTAGTATACACATGGTATGTCTTGAAAATACATTCATTTATATATAGGTATAACAAGCTTTTTTTAAACCAGATCAACTATACTAGTGGCTCTGTGAGCTGCATGCATCGCAAAAAAAACTAATTTCAAAATTTCCATAAACTCTTTGTTTTTTTTTATTAAAAAGGGTGTGCTCTTGTCCAGCATCTAGCCAGGGGGCAAAGATGAGGCCGACGATGAAGCGAGCTCACCCAGAAGATGCCTATTCACTCGTGCCTTAAAAAGGCACCAAGTCACCTGTCACCAAGGAGTATATTGAATATTAGGTCTGTCACCTAACACCCACCCGTTTTTCTGTTAAATTTTGACAGTTTCCACATAAAAACACGTAAGGTATGATGTGAACACGAGTCGGTTTGTGAATAATACCCCTGCAAGGAAGGACCGCAAATCATATTAATTAGATATCTATGTGTACATACCCTAAATCTATATTTCCCCACCGGCGGCCTGGCATACGGTACACCTTCGAAGCTGGCATAGGGCCGTCCTTTCGTTGACACTTTCCATGACCCCTGCAAAACACCCTGGGTGACCCTGACTACGGGCTTTGACTCCTGACTTAACGCCAAGGTCACGAACACGCAGAGAAAGAGAAGTTTAACGGTCAACATTTTGAAAATGGAACGCGGATTCGAATGCGTGCGCCCGCGCCGCTTAACCGCGTGTGACTGTTTAATGTTTATTATCGTCTCAGTCTCCCGGCTTGTCAACTTACACAATAACACCAATAACTGACTCTAAGCTGATAACTGAGGGCGTACCGCGAACTTCGAAAATCGAACTTCGCATCGTACCGTTCCTTTCTGTCATATAGTGTATAACACGAGAGTGAAAGGGACGGCACGACACGAAATTCGATTTTCGAAGTTCGCGGTACGCCTTCTGGGAAGTTCCATTTTGAACTACACTTAATTAACATATACTTTAGACTTAATTTTAAATGTGGAATAGTTGACGTATGTATTCTTCAATTTTAAATGTGTGACGTTAATAGACTAAACACTGTAATAATGACGCCGCCGAGGCCAAGGATAGTTTGTGTCAGAAATAAAGCGTTTACTGAATGCAAATTTAACACTAGAACGTATATAATAAGATACAACGAGAAGGATTATAAATAGTCTGTAATCAATTATAGTTTCAAGAAATAACTTTTCGACATTGAGACTTAAATTAACCAAGTCAATTGCCTTTTCTTTGTTAGTTCAGGCGCTCATTATACCACTCTTGCATATCTAATTGTAGCGTCTCGGATAGGTCAAAAGGAGACGAACAAAATACATTGAAAGCTTTATTTCTAGCTCACTGTGGCAGCCAGCCAATGCTTAAAGCTTTGTACATATCTTCGTCACTCGTTACAAGTTTGGTTCATATACAAGTACCGTAAAACGGGGTGAGTACGTTTCGCGGGGAGAGTTGGGTTATGAATGGGGAGAGAAGGTTTGAGAGGGGGGTGAGAAGGGATTTTAAGGCTACTGCTACAAAAATAATGTATTCCAATTTAAAATGGGGCTATAGTATTAATCTATTCTAATATAATGTAATGTAATGTATTGTATCGTGATATGATCCCAGTTGGTCGAAATAAATGAATTTATTATTATTATTATTATTATTATAGTAATACGTATAATAAAAAAAAATCGATCCAACAATCTTCCAAAATCACCTTTGTATGAAAAACCCTCTCACCCCAAATACGAGGCACTACGGGGTGAGGTGGGTTTCCTCTTTATCGTTAAAGTTATGAAATGGAATTACCCAAAATGAAATACAAACGTCCGAACCACTTATTATATACACCATTCAGTTTTCACATGTAAAAATAAAATCTTATCGAGGTTTGAAAGTCAAATTTCACCCAACTCACCCCATTTTACGGTACTGTCACACTAATACCTCAGTCACGGTTGAGAGGCCTTACAAATATTAAAATCTTTAGAATTCATATTATGACAAATTCATAATATAATATAATACTAAGATAATTCAATTCATAATATAAAAAGTTGGTAGCCGACGAGAAGACAATTTCAAGATACATATTGTCAATTCAAAGTAGCCTACTCGTAAATGGATGACAAATTTCTAACTGATAACTTGATAAGGCGGATCAACCCAACATGTTCTAACGGCTCAACAAATGAGGATGTTTTAAATACTTTTCAGTAGGAAGGTAGGTAGGTAGGTAGGGTGCCCGACTCGCCATGGCGGGGGGTCTTAGTAACCGCGGACTGGGTCATCTACGGTGAAGCCAAGAAGCACCCAGGGCCGGCCTGTTTAGGTGCGCCATTCTCCCTATCTTCTGACCGCAGGGGGAGATGCGTGTTGGTATTTCGGTGCGCCATTCTCCCTACCCCCTGCAAACATGGCGGGGCAGTTCCGCGGAAACGGCTTTGGTGGGGCCCCAGAGGAAGAGAAATGCTTTCCCTATCCTCTGCGGCCGATGTGTGGTTCGTGGCGGAACCACCGACCTGCTCCGCCATCGCTGTGCTGTGCTGTGTTGTTACCGTCGTCACCGAAAAAAACTTTCAATCTCACTGAAAAAAAAAATTTTTCGCCGAAAAAATATGAAATCGCCCCGAAAAATATACAAGAATTGCTCGTTTAAGGATATGAGTAGATTCGATAGATGTTTGAAAATATTTTTGGCAGAACATTACATTAGGTATGTAATACTTCAGTTTTTGGTAACTAACTTTGCGCCAGCGCGGAAGACATGTGGTGAATGTTTTAATGTCAAGGTCACAGGAGCAATGTCCGTGGTTTTTATCGCACCTACCGATTCGGCAAAAAAAAAGGCTGTTGCATTCAGGAAATAACTACAATGACATGATTACAATATATAACTACATATTTATTCGAGTGGCGACCACGTACTGGAAGGCGGAGCGTGGGTAGGCCCCCCACAAGGTGGACTGATGACCTGGTAATTAAAGGTCGCGGGAGTCCACTGAATGTGGGTGGCGCAGGATCGGTCATTATGGCACTCTTTGGGAGAGGCCTTTGTCCAGCAGTAGACGTCTTTCGGCTGATATGATGATATTTACCTTTTATAGACCTTTAATGTAATTTAACATGGTATTTTTTGTGCACAAGAGCGTTATCGAGTCTTTATTGATATGAGGGTCCGTAGTGCTTGCAGCGAAAGATAAATGAAGAACCTCACTCTCAAATGAATGCATCCTCGGGAGCTCTCGCGACCCTACTCACCACCGTACAACCTTGACCCTACTCGTACTTCTTAATACATTAGTAATTCCTCTATATGAACTCTTAGTATAAAAATACAGGTATCTGTGCAGCACAACACCAGTATCAAAAATATCATAAACCGAATGTATGAGAGCTGCCGTTTTCGTGCTCTGGAGGCGTATGATGGTTGCCATTTTATCACTAATTGTTTTGGATAAGGTATTCGTCACGTTTCGCGGACGTATGTATGATGGTTGCCATTTTATCACTAATTGTTTCGGATAAGGTATTAGTCACGTTTCGCGGGCGTATGATGGTTGCCATTTTATCACTAATTGTTTTGGATAAGGTATTCGTCACGTTTCGCGGGCGTATGATGGTTGCCATCTTATCACTAATTGTTTTGGATAAGGTATTCGTCACGTTTCGCGGGCGTATAATGGTTGCCATTTTATCACTAATTGTTTTGAATAAGGTATTCGTCACGTTTCGCGGGCATATAATGGTTGCCATTTTATCTTATCACTTATCGTCGTGGACTTATATCTTGTCAGAACTTGACAAATCTCTTATCCACGACGATAGTTGATAAAAAGGCAACCATCGTAGGCCCGCAATTAGAATGCGAGTGCGATAGTGACGGGCGTCTTATCCACGACGATAAGTGATAAAATGGCAACCATAATACGCCCGCTGTTAGCTTTACTGTTGAGTAAGGTCTAGCTGTGAAAGTTTTTTATAAGCTATTACGGGCGTAAAAGAAAAGTTTACAATTATATTACATTTTATATCGGCAACCCTTATCGTTAAAATATCGGGCATGCCGCAGTGTTGCATAGCCCCGTTTTATTCAAAAATAAGTTTCTGTTAAAAATTTCATGTTTGGCACACACTTTTATTGCTAGCTGTACTTTTTCCACAATCATCATCTACTTGTTGAGAGGGTTCGAATGAGCCCAAACATAATGTGTTTATTTTGTATAGTTTAGGATTTGCTATGTCCACTTTCTGTATTCATCATCAGATCAGCTCGGAGGTACCATAATAATCTATCGTCATGCCAAATAGTTTGTCTCGATTTTTTTAATGATTTCCCGTTCAATAACTACCAGACATATTTTAATTATTGTCAGAAATCACTTATCTGTCTCTTTCATCATCATCAATATCATCATGTCTTCAGAGAAACTCCCAACATAGCTCTCTCCATTGCTCTTTGGGTGACTTTGAGCCTTCTTATGAGGCCCATAGTAAGCGACCACGTTTCAGTGCCATATTTCATCACTGGCATCACACACTGGTTTAAGACTTTGGTCTTGTGAAACTGCGGAATATTGGACAAAAAGATGTGTCGTAGCTTCCCGAACGCTGCCTAGCCGAGTCGGATTCAACGATTAACCTCTTTCTCGAAGTTGGACCTACTTAACTGGACAGTCTGTCCTAGGTATATGTAACCGTCTACAACTTCGAGCGTAAAATGTTCGATTGTTACGGGAGTTGGTGCGACATGGGCATTTGACATGATCTTCGTCTTGTCCATGTTCATCCTTAGACCAACTCGCTCGGAGGTTTTACTGAGGTCATTGAGCATTGTACTTAAATCCTCCATGGTCTCAGCCAAGACTACTATATCGTCAGCAAACCGAAGGTGAGTGAGGTACTCGCCGTTTAGATTAATGCCTAGCCTTCTCCAGTCCAAAGTCTTGAGAACATCCTCCAGTGCAGCGGAGAACAGTTTAGGAGAAAAAACATCTTCTTGCCTGACTCCCCGCTGCAACGGAATAGGCTTTGAGTTCTGATCCTGGAGTCGGAGTGGCGTTCTCGTACAAATATTTCAGCACTTCGACATAGCGGTAGTCCTCTTGGCACCACTGGAGAGATTGTAGTACAGCCCAGGTTTCAATCGAAATTTTCGTAGTCAGGCTTTTTCGTAGTCCACGAACGCTAAACAGAGGGGCAGGTTATCCTCCCCAGTTTTCTGTATAACCTGACGGAGCGTATGGATGTGGTCTACGGTGCTAAAGCCTCTTCGGAAACCGGCTTGTTCGGGAGGCTGGAAGTCATCTAGCTTGCGTGCGAGACGGTTCGTAATGACTCTTGAAAACAACTTATAGACATGGCTCAGAAGTGAGATCAGTTGATAGTTCTTCAGTAAGGCGTTGTTACCCTTTTTGAAGAACAGCACCACCACACCTCTGCCTCCATGCCTTTAGAGTTTTCCCTTCCAGTAAGACGGAGTCGAACAACTTCTGAAGGGCCCTAAGTCTCTGTCTCTATCAAACACCATTTATTGCATTACTGAGAAATTGAGAATAGATCAGAAATCGTGCAACTTAAATGAACGGATCTGCTTTACTTTGATATTTGTGTCACATGAACATCGTCGTGTTTAAATATTTTATCGCGAGTACAGATGGAAATGTTTTCGGCTAGCATTCGGTATTGAGTGGATTCATCAATAATAATGTAATTTATCATTGTTCCTGTCACCAAGGTGAAAATACCATCTTTATTCAAAATTGCTAAATTGGTTTATCGAAAATTGATCCAACATTGTCGTGTAAAGCCACAAAAATAATATTGTAATATAAATCACATGGTTTATGATGTAACATTACTTACTTTACTTATATTGGAGTTGTTAAATCCCGAATTACCTATAAAGTAATTACATCTCAGTCTATAATAGCTTCAAGAGTAAAATTTGGTTAATCATTTTGTATTGTATTCTCATTTCGATTTGTTAAGGCATCTCTAAGGTTTAATTAAATATTTAAATGTATTTTTTGGTAATAAAGTGAAATTTCATCAACTTAATTAGATTCATGTTTGTTGTATTCTGTTTGAAGGTAAATCGCTTATCGCTCAAGTAATTAATCTAAACTAATAAACGAGCTATTTCTTCATTTCGGGAATCTCGGAAACGGCTCTAACGATTTCGATTAAATTGACTGAAGAATCGATCTAATCTTCGAGAAAACTCGTATTCTTTGGGAAAACACGAAAGAGGCACTCCTTTCTTGAAGTAAACCCATACTGTAGTCCATCGGGAAAACCTCGGCAGGGAGCTCATTCTACAACCGGAGCGTCCGAGGGAGGAAATTCTAGGTATTATCAAAACATAAGTAAATAATCATATTAATAAATAGTACTACCGTCAGATGTCTGTCTAACAAAACTGATGTTTGACAGCCAATCATGGCATCCTGCTCGCACGCGAAGGCTGCATAGCACGTGCTCTTTCGTTCGGGATCGGGTATATCGACACCTCAGACAGGCCTCTGAGGTGCATTCAGCCCAGTATAGCGTAAGTGGCAGGAGGAACTGGTCTGGTAATAGTACATACTACAGCAAAAAAATCATCTTAATCTGTTCAGCCGTTTTTGCGTGATTCAGTGACAAACATCTAAACTTTCGCATTTATAATATTAAGTAGTAGGATTATGGTATAAAGTGAGTGCACATGAAGTGAACGGCAAAAGTAACATTATAATTGCATGTTTTTATATAGGATTACAAAGTTATATAATGAAGTTTTTGAATGTAGAAAACGGGACTGAAAATTTGGGTTTAGAGTCACAGTTATTTTATGGCATAAACAATAATAGTGTTCAAAATTTGAAGAGACTGTGGTGGCTGGCGCGCACACTGGGCAGCGCCGCGGCGCAGCGCTTGCCACTTTTTTTTCAGTTTCTATCTTAAGATTTCACAAATTTTGAATGTCAACCTCTCTTTTTACCCCCTTTTAACCCAAGTCTGCACAATTTTTATAGCCTTAAACCTGACCGGGTATTTACTCGACAGATTAGTAAAGTTTTCATCAAAATCCGTTCAGTCGTTTTCACGTGATACGCGTTCATATAAACAGACAAAAATTCTAAAAACTGTTGGAACGTGTTCTGTTATCGATTCTAAGTATCCCTAGCCAACATTTTTTCGAATATCTTGCATGTACAGACTTTCGATCCTCTTCAGCTTTATTATATGTATAGATTTCATGTAAGTATAACAATCGCGGAAACCGAAGTTCAACATGGTGTAACTCATCTCTTTTCTCTCTGTATGTTTGCTTGCGCTTGTAACTTTGGAGTTTCGATTTGTTTGAGAGTGACGTGGCAGTCGTCGTAACAGGCGCTAACACACACAGCGACAGTTCAACACACGCACACATATTTTTTTATTATCATGAGTTTAACTATCTACGAGTATATAAACTTTATGCCAGAAGAATACAAGAGTGAGGTGACGTAAGAGAGGGTTGCCGACACACAATTATTATACTTTACACTATTTAAAAATTCAATTTTCAATCCAGAACCCATGTAAGTTGCAAAAATAATAATTTTGTACCTAATGTTAGATTGTACAAAAATGATACAACCCAATCGTTTACGAGGTGTTTATTTCGTAAATTGAAAACTAAGGGCTCAGCTGCTGGTACGTGCGTATCGTGGCGCGGAGCGCGGGCAAATGGCCGAGAGCTCGGTGGCGCGGCGGCAGCCGTCGGCGCGCGGTGGGAATGAGACCGCACGATGCCCATCTCCTCTTATACTAATTATGTTAAGAAGCAAAATATGATATTAGTAAAAATATACCTACACCTAATTACTTGAAACCCACTGAATATAGAATAGACCCCGGGTTGCTGGGCTTCAATCGTTGAAAATGAGCTCAAGAATAACCCCTTTCAAAGAATACGTCCAATTACCAATCAGTCTGTATATTAGGTAATTTCAAAATTGATGTACATATTATGTATAAAGCCAGCAATACACTATACTTAGAACGGGAAAAATATCCCGTGATCAGTAACCATCGGCGTCGGATGAATTCGTGGGACTTCTCTGGCAATACCGCGCGAGACATGAAATTATATAAGTGCCCCATGAAACGAGAATAATTCGTAGACAGGGCTGCTAAATGCCTCTCGAATTATTTAATTTTAGGTTTAGTAAAAATCCCTTTATTTTTTTAGATATCTCCGTTCTTGTCACCGCCGTACAATTAGATATTTTGAGAGGTACTTACTTGGAATTGGTACTTATTGACTCAGACCAAGTAAAAACTAGATAGTCGGGTAAGATAAATATCATAGCATATCATATAATTTATTTTTATTAATCATACATCGTCATACACAATAAACATCTATTTATCGATCTATACATATAAGTATATAAAGCTGAAGAGGGTCGAAAGTCTGTACATGGAAGGTATTCGAAAAAAAGTTGCCTGGGGATACTTAGAATTGATAACAGAACACGTTCCAACAGTTTTTAGAATTTTTGTCAGTTTGTCTGTTTATCTGTTTGTCTGTTTATATGAACGCGCATCACGTGAAAACGGCTAAACGGATTTTGATGAAAACTTTACTAATCTGTTGAGTAAATACCCGGTCAGGTTTTAGGCTATAAAAATGTGCAAATTTGGGTTTAAAGGGGGTAAAAAGAGGGGTTGAATTTTGTATGGGAACTCCTATAATCCATGAGTTACAGGAAAGAAAAACGTCCTCATTCAAAATTTGTGAAATCTTAACCCTTTACCAGGCCCCGAAGAACCAGCGTGTCTTAATACGTACTTTATATGCTGTTGCAACCGTATTGAACGCCTTGTAAAAAATGTATTTATGAAAGTCGGAGATCTTCCTTTAAACCAGAAATAAAAATGTGGGTTACGGTTATCCCATCGCCTGTCTAAGTAATGAACTGTCATACTAGATTTTGTCTTATTATATTCTTGATCAGGCCAAGGGATATATTCCACCCACATGTTATATGGGTTATAATAGTAAAGGCTTAACTCCAAATCTCCTACGAAACATTATATCAATCACTGAAAACAATATTTACCTCATTATATACTTACCTCATTACTTTTTGGTTAAAAGCAACACAATTATTCAATTTTATGATACTATCTACAAGAAGAAATTCTTCAGGGAAAGTCTTTAAAAGGAGATTTTATAGCTAGGTACATGAATTCGCTCTAGGTTGAACACAAAAACTGTTTTATTACTTACGTGAGTTTTTATGACATTACAAGACAATTTACCGGGCCATGGGAAAAAGAGCTCCCACACAGTTAAACTCTAATAAGGCCATGGGATAATGTCAACCCACATCCTAATTCTGGTCATACACAATAATGCATGAATATTTAGCAATGTTTACGATTACATTTTAGCTTTCAACACTCAAAATCTACAAAATATCAAAAAATTGTTCGACAGAAGTACATAACTTCTGTTTCATAGAAATTATGGCAAGTGTTCGAATTTCTCCGTAGTTTACTGAAATTAGCGTTCAAGTGAATTTAAATGGCTGCCAAAGATATATTACGCAATTTAGAAGCGTGTTGTGAATGAAGATCATAAAATAATATTTTCAGGGATTGACAAAATATTTTGTAGGTGGTTTGGAGTTAAAACCTGACTACGGTAACCGATATAAGATGTAGGTGGAATATATCCCTTGGCCTGGTAAAGGGTTAAGATAAAAACTGAAAAAAAAGTAAACGCAAGTGCTGCGCCGCGGCGCTGCCCAGTGTGCGCGCCAGCCACCACGGTCTCTTCAAATTTTGAACACTATAACGATTTTATTCCATTAATTAACTGTGACTCTAAACCCCAATTTCAGTACCGTTTTCTAGATTAAAAAACTACATATACAACTTTGTAATCCCATAATTAAATAATAATGTAATTATAAATGCGAAAGTTTAGATGTTTGGATGTTTGTTACTCAATCACGCAAAAACGGCTGAACAGATCAAGATGATTTTTTTTATACTGAACAGTATATAATCTGGATTCACTTAAAGTATACTTTTTGTCCCGATAATCACCCTCAAAGGGATGAATTCGGGGGTGTAAATATGGTCTATGAAACTGGTGATTTAAATCCTCATACGCCATTCTAAGCTTTAAGTTTCAGCCCATTGGAAGTATAACGGCGTGTCAATAAATTTAACTTAAGCCATAGCAGAATTTGACGTATTGTAAACAAGCTGACGTTTTGACATGTCAAAGCCGAAATATCATAATTCCTTCTGATTGATGACGCTATTTTTGAGCATAACCTTTTAGCAATTAGGTCTATTATTGCGTGTAAATCAAAATAAATTTGCGGTACTTTGGAATTGTTTGTCTTCATATGCTTAAATACAAAAACAGCTGCTTCAATGCAGTCTTTGTATCGTCGGTGTACAATTTAATTTTGTCGTGTATTATTTTTTACGTAATTGGTGACCCTTCAGACTATAATAACTGTTTGATATAAGAGATCACTTGGGCTGGGCAGCCCAATCGTCAACATTGACGGTTGAAGCACCTTAGATCTATGCACAAAGTACAATATATATACTGAGATGGAGATACCAGTGAAATACTCCACATAGATCGTAGTGCCGTTGTGTATTTAGTAAGAACTTAACCGCACGACCGCTGCATGCCTGTGACATCTGGTACAAACAAGTTAAAATAACATTTCCATAGAAAAAATCTTACTTCGAGTTGAAAGGCCCCTGGATCTATGCTTATCCGTATACATATAATACAGCTGTAGAGGGTCGAAAATCTGTACATTGAAGATATTGAATAAATCAATGGAGCATTGGCATCGAAACAGAACTTATTTCAACAGTTTTAAGAATTCGTCTGTTTGTCTATCGGTTTATATGTCTAAGCAGTGTGACTCTCGGCCTTCAGACTCACGCGCATTGCCGCTTCGGGCCTTCGGCCCTAAGCCTTACATGAGGGGCCCGCTCTGTTGGCTATCTTGCCACTATGTGTGAATGATCAGCATGAGGAGCCCACTCTGTGTGAATGATCTGCCTTTAGACTCGCATGCCTTGCCCCTCTGCATCAGGCCTTCGGCCCTACATAAGGAGCCCGCTCTGTTGGGACTCTCGGTCTTCGGCCTCGCTTGCATTGCCACTCTGCTTCAGGCCTTTGGCCCTACATAAGGATCCCGCTCTGTTGGGACGCTCGGCCTTGGGCCTCGCGTGCGTGTCACACGGCTCCGGGCCTTCAGCCTTATATAAGGATCCCGCTCTATTTGTATGTTCGGCCTTCGGCCTCGCATGCCTTGCCGCTCCGTTTCAGCCCGTTAATCATCAACTTTACATGAAGAATCTACTCTGTTGGGAAGCTCGGCCTTCGGCCTCGCGTGTCTCGCCTCCCTTTTTCAAGTCTTCGGCCCTCAACCTTACATAAGAAGCCCGCTCTGTGTGAATTCTCGGCCTTCCGCCTTGCATGTTTTGCCACTCTGTTTCCTCCTTTTGGCCCTCATACTTACATGAAGAACCCGCTCTGTTAGGACGTTTTACGGAAGAACTGCGCAGCAAGACTTTTATCATTGTACATGTAATACTTTACGGGCTTTATTCGTCTAGAATCGGTACATTTGATATTCTGAAATAAGCTTAATCATTCGTTTTGAAAGCACGAGCACGTAGCACCAACTCCCGTTACAATCGGACACTTTTAATTGAAGTTGTAGATGATTATATATTATACCTAGGACAGACTGTCTAGTTAGGTAGGTTCAACTTCGAGAAAGGGGTTAATCGTCGAATCCAACTCGGCTGGGCAGCGTTCGGGAAGCTACGGCACATCTTTTCGTCCAATATTCCGCGGTGTCTCAAGACGAGGGTCCTTGACCAGTGTGTGTTGCCAGTGATGACATATGGCACTGAAACGTGGTCGCTTACTATGGGCCTCATAAGAAGGCTCAAAGTCACCCAAAGAGCAATGGAGATGGCTATGCTGGGAGTATCTTTGCGTGATCGTATCAGAAATGAGGCCATCCGCAGTAGAACCAAAGTAACCGACATAGCCCTCAGAACCGCTAAACTTAAGTGGCAGTGGGCGGGGCATATTGCACGTAGAACCGTTGGCCGTTGGGGAGGAAAGGTTCTCGAGTGGGATTGGGGATGCAAGTAAGGTCTATGAAACGGGGTGGTTTAATCCTCATACGCCATTCTACGATTTAAGTTTCAGCCAATTGGGAGTATAACAGCGTGTCAAGAAATTTAACTTAAAGCATAGCAGAATTGTAAACAAGTTGACGATTCATTATGTCAAAACCGAAGTATCATAATTCCTTTTGATTGTTGACGCTATTTTTGAGCACAACCTTTTCGCAATAAGTTCTACTTTGCGTGTACATCAAAATGCATTTGCGATACTTTGGCATTGTTTTTATTCATATGCTTAAACACAAAACAGCTGTTTCAATGCACACTTTGTATCGTTGGTGTACCATTTAGTTTTATCGTGCGTTATTTTTTACGTAATTGTTGACCATTCACACAATAAAAACTGTTTGATATAAGAGATCACTAGAGCTGGGCAGCCCAATCGTCAGCATAGACAGTTGGAGCATCTTAGATGTACACTTAGAAGAGAGTCGAAAGTCTGTACATGGAAGATATTCGAAAAAAAGTTTGCTGGAGATACTTAGAATCGATAACAGAAATCGTTTCAACAGTTTTAAGAATTTGTGTCTGTTTGTCTGTCTGTTTATATGTCTAGGCATCACGTGAAAACGAACGGATGGAGTACAATTTACCCTCATTAATATGGCAACTGGATCTCCGGCGACGACATAGCTCGGCCTTCGGCCTCGCATCCCTTGCCACTCTCCTTCGGCTTTCCAGTCATCAACCTTACATGAAGAATCTTCTCTGTTGGGAGGCTCGGCCTTCAGCCTCGCGCGTCTCTCCTCTCCGCTTCATGCCTTCGGCCCTCATCCTTATACATGAGAAGCCCGCTCTGTGTGATTATTCTCGCATGCCTTGCCGCTCTGCTTCCGGCCTTCGGTCATCATACTTACATGAAGAGTTCTTCATGTAAGTATGATGACAGCTCTGTTGGGATAACGTTTTACGGCAGAACTGCGTAGCGAGACTTTTATCATTGTACAATGTACATTTAATGTTTTTGACGGGATTCATTCGTCCAGAATCGGTACATTTGATATTCCGAAATAAGCACTTAATGATTCGTTTTGACAATAGGATTTCTAGGGAATGTCATATTGACTGAAATCATTTCTTAAGGGGGTGTAAAGAAGGGTGATAGATGGTATCATCATCATCTGAGGCGTTATAGCCACGGGTGGGCCCTAGGCTAGCCTGGTCAAGCAAATATCTCCAGTCCGATCTATTCGTGGCTTTCCTTCTCCAACATGTCACCCCTAAGTTCCTGGTGTCCACCTGAGCTTGAGAAAGATTGTATGGGAAAACAATTCATTCTAAGGCGAGAACGAATTATACGCGGACGAAGTCGCGGGCAAAAGCTAGTGTCAAATAAAGGAATTTTGTTCGAATACTTTGGAATGGCGAATGATTTGACGTATGATTGAGTATGCAAGACAAACATATGCGAAATATAGTATACGATAGTATCCGAAAGGTGAACAGAGATTTAATATAACTATGAATATATCTTTTTTGTAATAATGTACCTAATAAGTGAAATTTAGATTATATACCTATATATATATAATATATTTGTACGCCTAACGGCGAAACATAGCTTGACATGATAGTGTGATCGATGAATACCTACCTGTACTTAAAATATCATTGGTAATATAACCTATGTTTAAACAAATAAATTGAATTTGGATTTGAATATAGCTGTAAATAAACATATTGTTTTTTTTATTATAAGTAATTCGTTGTTTCCTGGGCTACCTCGACAGGTATATTATCCTCGGTCAGTATCCTTTGTATACGTGATATGAGCAAAGTTTGGTAACATTACGCTACTGGAATTTACGTCCCTGACGACATGTGTTGTGGGAAATTTGTCCTTTAGCGAATCCCTGGGATAATAATACTCCAGATGTACTTCCTTTCTAAGAAAAGGCATGGACTAAATGCATCTGGTTTCTCTGGATCCCAGGCCTCTCGCCATTTTTTCTCGAGCGAGAGAGGCAGGAATTCCTACGGATGCGTGGAGTCCCGGTTTTATTACCACTGCCCCTCTAACACATCTTACAAATTGTACTAATCGTAACAAGAGAAAGAGGGTAGTCCCACTCGCGTCGCTTCTCGTGTTGCGCGGTAACATTTATTTAGAGGGGCTGAAGCTTAGAGCATACATAACTGGAGTAGCCATTAGTATACTTACCCCTCTGCCAAAAAATAGGCAAAATATGCAAAAAAACTATTAAAAATCGATTATCAAGTTGCCACTCTGGTTGATGTATTCCATTGTTCTTTGAATGAGTTCACTAAAGTTACTTTGTATGTATTATCTTACTGTAAGACTGAAGAGTTATGTAATTACCTATAGATATTTGTTATATAATAATTTGCTACACTATCGCATTGGAATACTGTAAAGATAGATGTATTGTGAACACAAATAAATAAATAAAATAAGTCAGTCTCGAAATCGTTTTCGGCGTGTGAAGAGCTCCGTGAAAATACCTTTATCTTCTGTTTAGGGTAATAAAACGTTGTACTTTATCAAATTTACAAAAATATTTATTTATTTATTGAAGAACAAACAGAAACAAGTCTAAAGGTAACTTATAAGCTAAAAATACATGGACAATAAGCATGCACTTATTTCCTAAATAGCCCTCACTAAGACATATTTGGATATTACATTTTTTTGCTTTGGCTGCACTGGAACTATGTTTGTAAGGTTACTACTTATATACAAATATTTATAAACAAACTAACAACCAGTTCGTGAAAATAAAATACATGAAAGTATTTTTACACCATTTATACAAATACTTATAGATAGGTAATGAAATTAATCCGATTGATGATAATATCACATACTGTAAGCATATTTTTGCTTTATTTATAATTTTAGGCGCTATTCAAGTTTTATTTCAAATCGTAAATCGAGCATCGATTACAAAATCTTTTTAAAAACATTCGTGCTTGACCATTATGGCTAGCTGTGAAAAGTCACTTTGATGTCACCGTATTTAAAGAAATACGGACTACTGTTTATGAGAATTTCTTTGAAACATGGTCCTTATCCGCCTTGTTCAATTTGGCCATCCGATAGTAACCTAATAATGGATCTAACGTTAACAAAAATAAGGTCGACTTTTATTTTTAAAACTTTAGTAGTTTGAATGTGCGTGAGTTGATTGTTTTAGTGTGGGTGCGTACTAATGGAACAATATATTGTAAGTGTGAGTTTTTTTTTATATGTGTGTTACCTCGCCCCCCGCAAAAATAGGCATAATATTTTGTTTGGTAAGATGCGCTGATGGCTACTCCAGTTATGTATGCTCTAAGGGCTGGAGTGACAGTCCATTGCCCTCCACAGGGCAAGAAACGATAATACTTACTGCGACAACTGCGTGAGTCGTGTTTGATGTTTAAATATTATTTAGTTACATCTTGATACAGTGACAAATGAGTTATCTTTTGTATGTGTGTGGATAATGGACCACTTAATAAACATTGAATATATACCAAGCGCACCTACGTATATTTGCAGACTCTTGTCAACAAATATTCATACATTACAAAATAATAAAAAAAATCGAACGGGCTATCTCTTATATAGATGGGCTATATATACCTAATCTCTTAAATCATAAGGAAGAGACTTGATAATATTTTTAGTAAGAGTTAAGTAGGGTTTTTTTTTACCGACAGTGTGTGTGTGGTTATTAATTTTTGCATGCCATATTGACTAAACATTTTTTGCATAATGAAAATTATGCCAATCACCGATTCTAATGCCATGAAAAAAAAATATTTGTTTGCATTATTAAAAGCAAAAACATAACTGTTTATTATTTTGTCGACGACGCTGACGGGACGTGTCGGGGGTCGGGGGACGTTTGTCACCAGTGAACCCCTAGCTTGACTTATCTGTGCCTACACCTTGTAATCGTCTTGTAATTGTATCAATTATTGAAGCATCAAGCTGGCTTTATGGCAATGGATGCTACATAATTATAATTATATGTGTAACGAGTAAATGTCGCATGGCAAACAGCATGTTTTAATTACGTTTTTGAATATGATTTATATATTATCTTTTAAATAATACGATTACGGTAGCGTCGGCCTGTATGGTAGTTAGCTGATATCGTAGCCTATGAACGCTTGCGACCCGGCGCTTGCTTGCGCTTTGGACCCGGGTATGTCCTAACTACGACCAAGACCACTGGGGGATGGGCAGCAGCATCCCTGGAGTGCGGTGGAGACACTGCGATCGCCAACCCGCATGCCAAGCGTGGCGATTATGGCATTTGAAATTGGGGGAGGCCTATGTCCAGCAGTGGACATCTTTGGGCTGATATGGTGCTGGTGGAACGATTTATTCGAACATTGGTTGCGTCGACATTGACAGCTGAAATAATTGTAGGTCCCCCACATATCATATATATATGAAGTAAAGCTTAAACCTTAACTTCCACATTACCATCGAGTCCAAAGACGGATCAACGGCCAAAAAGCTGAGCTTCCTAAATAAGGTCAAGCGATATTTCACGCCTGGGCAGCTTCTTTCTTTATACAAAGCCCAAGTCCGATCTTGCATGGAGTATTGTAGTCACCTTTGGGATGGCTCGGCTAAGTACCAACTTGTCGCACTCGACTCGGTGGACCGCAGAGCCAGGAGGCTCATTGGCGGCAGTACGGTAGTGGAAAATAAGCTGCAGAGCCTAGCACATAGACGCGAAGTAGCATGTCTGTGCGTCTTCTACAAATTGTACTTCGGGGAGTGTGCTCAGGAGCTCCATGAGCTCATACCGCCTTCCCCCTTCTTCCATCCTTACCTGGTCGAAATTTCTCTAATTCGAACCAAGCGCTTTGCTTCATCTTTCATAATGCGCACTTCTAAGGTTTGGAATTCTCTGCCGGCGTCTGTATTTCCGAGTTCATATAACCTAGACCTTTTTAAGGCACGAGTGAATAGGCATCTTCTGGGTGAGCTCGCTTCATCGTCGGCCTTATCTTTTCCCCCTGGCTAGATGCTGGCGAAGACCAATCCCATTCTTAATTTAAAAAAATCTATTCATTTATTATAAAGAAAGTAACTCTTGTCTGTCTATCTGTCAGTTACCTCTTCACGCTTAAACCGCTAAATTGATTTAGAGATGAAATTTGGTATAGAGATAGTTTTAGTACCGGGAAGGGACATAGGATAGTTTTATTCCGGAAATCATTCCTTAGGGAGTGAAAAGGGGTGGAAGTTTGTATGGGCGAGCGATATTGAAGCCTGCGCTAACAACAATTTAATAGCAATTATTTTTATAATACGAGTATAACGAGTTGCACGCGGACGCAGTCGCGGGCGAAAGCTAGTAAAGGCTATATTTTTTATGATTTAATTAAATTTGTATAATTTTCAGACTTTTCCTGTACTTGTAGTGTAAGACGATATTACTTGCCAAATTTCAAAGTTCCAGGTCAACGGAAAGTACCCTATAAGTGTCGAAATATTCGTTTTTTGCGGGATAAACGGCCGTATATATTTTTTTAACGTTAATTTAAAGTCATATTTTTTCACGGGTTCAAAGGACCGTAAATAGATCTGAGTACATGGTTTTAATATCAATTCGTTCCCTCCACGCGTTCCCAAGATAAAGGGTCTTGACAGACAGACAGACGGACAACAAAGTGATCCCATAAGGGTTCTGTACCCTAAAAATGGTACTTACGTCTAACTACTATACTAGTATGTTCTACGGTAGGGATAGAACGTAGATACGTGATGCGTCACGTCACTAATATATTACTTACAAATTACAAATGCCTTCTGCATGCTAATAGCTGTGCCCGTTGGAGCGATTGATGCATACTTGAATTTATGTCACAAGTCCTCTACTCGGTTTCTAAGTCAAAGTCATAAGAGAACCTCTTTATCCTAGTTGGTTCATTGTGACATAACATATATTTGTTGCATTGACGAAGCCAATACCGATCTAACCTAAGTGGTGGTTTAGGGAGAGAACGAAAAAGTATTTATTGCAAGAAATCTTATTATTTTTGAGATCTACATATAAAAAAAATGTTTCTGGTACGAGAAGGATTTGGGATTTAATCGTTTTTTTAATTAATCAAAGCTTTGAAAACATAATACCTATCTGAAATTGTAGTTACATTATCACAACAAAAAATAGCAGACGTCTGACCTATTGCAATGTTCGTTTAAAAGTGCGTAGGCAGTGTAAGGCAGGCCACATCCATTGAAATTTAAAATGTAAAATATAACTTCGATGTTACTTTTACCAGTTTACAAACTACTCAAGTAAAAAGCCGGATTCGAAACCCGGCCAGGGCATTTATTTATGTATTCAGCACGAATAATTGTTCCTAAGACTTGGATGTTTTCTATGTATTTAAGTTTCTATATATATATCGTCACCGAGAATTAAATAAAACACTGTGCGCGGGATTTGTGTTAATTGGCCCAAAATGTGTTGTAAGTGTCACTACCTACCCACCCTAATCGTATGACAAGCAACGATTCTACAAAAATAGAAGTTCCTCGGACTCGGGTCTTCCAATATCAGAAAAACTTCTCCCGGGTCAAGTAAAAAAAGCTGACATTCTTTAAAAATAAGTAAAAAAACACAGAGCCCAAAATGTGCTGAAAACGACCTGCCAAACACGCTGTACATATATGCATTTTTAGTAGTGTCCGAATAAAAGACAATATTCAGACAAAACTAATTTCAGCTTTTGCTTCAGTTTCAACGTATTGAAATTAATAGTCGCCAGTAAGCTCGGTTCTTCATACAAACGTAGTTTCACTCTCATTTTAAAATGGCACGCTGGAATAATTTGAAACTTTGCATACACAAGGGTATCCGATATATCTAGGTCGGAAATTAGTTTCTGTTGCTAGAAATTGGAATGGAAAAAAATACAGCTATTATAAAGGTTTTCATACAAGGCCTAAAAATTCAAAATCTCGCTGTATTTTTTTCCATTCCAATTTCTAGCAACAGAAACTAATTTCCGACCTAGATATGGCGGATCCCATTGCGTATTCAAAGTTTCATGTTATTCCAGCATGGCGTTTTAAAATGAGAACGAAACTACGTTTTTATGGAGAATCAAACTCGGTCTAGCGTACGGGGGACTCATAAATGTAACTATAACTATACACCGTACTATACACTAACCACTTATACACTTACTAGGTATACACACTTGGATGTTTTCTATGTATTTAAGTATATATGTATGAAATATCGTCGTCTTAGTACTGTATAGCCTCGCTTGTACTGCTGAGGTACTGTTAAGGGATCTTTGGGGTTGTAGCTGTAATGAAATACTTTACGACTTTATAACTCACTATTGTATTTCAAAATACAATTACAATGATACAGTTAAATAACACGTGTGACTCCAATCGAGTCCAGATGAGGAATCTCTCAGAAAAACCAACTGTTTTCCAAGGAATGCTGCTTGACAGGCATTCCTGAACATATTCAAAATATGTAGAATTGTATACATTATGGTACTAGTTCCACATGGCCAGTCTCATAATGTATCAACCTCTACACAAGCCATAACACAAGCCTTTATTGAGCTTACTAAGTATGGGACTAGTTCAATTTGTGTAAAAAATTGTCCCGTAATAGTTATACACCGCAGGCCCCTACGTATAACCCGAAAGATTTAAACCAACGATTCTAGTGCCTAATTGGAGTATATAATGTGATATAACATTTAGTGCAAAAACTCATAATTTAAGAGATATTAATTATTAAAAACACAACAGGATTGACTGTCCGTATATTAATCATTGTTGTGGACTTCACATGCCTAGTAGTAGTGAACTATAACTGTTATAATATTATTACTAACATATAGTTTTTTAAGTAATGAGTTAACACTTTATGAGCCACGAGCTTGAAATAAACGTTAATTTAATTTAAAATCACAAGTTGAAAAATGTCAAGTCTAACACACCCTAAAGGCATGACGTAGCCACCTACTTTTTTGATTTGACACTTCTTGTCTTGAACACGTCAAGTGAGTCACGTAAAGATTCACAAAGAAGGGGTCAATTATTTTGATTTATTTTGTACCTGAAAACAAATAATTGGACCCATGTTGATATAACATTATTTACTCGTAGTCAATAATACGTGGTTAAAATCTTTCGGATTATTGGGGCCCGCGGTGTATAATTAGGGGACAATTTTTTACACAAATCAAATTAGTTACGCTCAATAAAGGTTTGTGCTATGCGTACTAGACGACTATTTATTTACTTTCAACTAGGCTAAACAGGCCTTCAAATTGTTGGGTTAAATGCCAGTGTGACGGTATTTTAAGAAAAATCACCCATGAAATTTATGTATATTATTTTGCGCACGTTACTTATATTTAGTGTCACTTCAAACCGGCGAACGGCGAACTGCTGACAGTGTTTCGACCACCGGTCTTTAAACGCAGATACTTATTTAAGCGGAAACTGGCCACAGTGGCCACAACCGAATTGTAAACCCTTTTTTTAGGGTTCCGTAGTCAACTAGGAACCCTTCTAGTTTCGCCATGTCCGTCTGTCTGTCTGTCCGTCTGTCTGTTGGAGGTTTTGCTCTGTGATTGTTAGTGCTACAAAGCTGCAATTTGGTATAGATATATAAATCAATAAAACTGACAAAGTCGTAAAATATTTTTTTAAGGGTACCTCAAATAATTGATTGAATCAGGCGTTACTTTGCGGAAATCCATGACAAGCTTTTAGAAAATTATTTCTTCGCTATTCCGCTAAAAACGTGTGCGTCTGTTAGTGTTAATGTATCCACTTGCGTTTCTTTGCATGCGGTCAATGCTCCCACCCTCACTCCGCTCGCACGAACATGCAAATAAATACAATAAACCACCACACAGAAACACAAAACCTCGACACGTGTTTCGCCTCTTTACGAGGCATCCTTAGGAGATGCTGGCAGGAGATATTGCTTGCGCCACGTCCACCGAGCGAATCCACGCTCGGATTTCTGATTATTTATGTTTTCAAGAGTAAGTTCATTGGGTAACTATTGGAACCCTACACTGATTATGGCCCGACATGCTCTTGGCCTATTTTTATTTGTAATATGCATGTGGTGTTTACCTTTCAGTGATTGTTACATCCAGCATAAAACTGTTACATGTAGTTTACGGTGTAAACAATTGTCGGTAAACCAACCAAATAAATAAACCAAACTTCGACGAGAAGCCTCTTAGCCTTATTGCAAAGGTAGAAGGATCAAGACCGAAGAAATATCTGACATTGATTGTACTAAAGATAGCTAAAAATCTGTTTCATTTTCTCTAGTAGTGCTCCAAATTTCTGCCCGCGTGGGATTCGGTCTGACGTCTGGTATCAAATATCCTTTTCCCTGGGGTGTATTCGGAAAATAAAGGAGCCCATGTCCATCCCATATAAATCTTTAAGCTTCCTATGATTAAAAAAATTTCATCATAAACCAAGTGTGGATAGTAATAAAACCATAAAAAGCAAACAAACAGAGTTTGGTACTTACTTTCAGAATTAACAATTACGGGTCCTTATCAGAAACCTTTACCCACGTGACAATGTATGTTACATTTTTTTGTTGCTTTAGGTATGATAGAGTTGAAAAATGGGCAGTTAAAAACGTTAATCTATTTAAGTTTTTTTTTGAGAGAATTAAAACGTCTCTTGACATTTTCTCTTCGTAAATATCTGGTAGGTACGTCAGATGATTGGCCACAGCATCTTGACGATTGTTGCATCGGCCGTTCCTTAAGAAGTCATGCTTCGACACGCCATCACGTAAAAGGTTACGAACCTTGTTTTACGCTAGTCTGGGTAAAAAAAGGCTCTTCACCTTAAAGTCGACATTTGATTGCACCAAGGCAATTATCAGTCCTGCCAACGTTTAATTTCAAACGAAACATAAATATCGTATTGGCGTTTGCAATAACAGGCTAATCGACTGATAGTGACAGATCAACTATACCTTGTAATCGATTATCAACCATTTGACATTTATGAATTGACGTTTGTAGTGATGTGGCTAAGACGTATCGTTTGTCAAATGAAGCGATTATTAACGAATGGTTGATTGAATCAATTTTACACCCGATTTTTGAAATGTTTTCATGATGCCTTTGTTTGTATCAGGCTCTTCAAATAAAAAAATGTTACTTATTATGTATGGCGTTCTATATTCCATACAATAAGAAAGATTTTAAGACGAAATAAGAAAGCCAGAAATATTCTCTTAATCACGTCATCGCTATACTGATGCCGTAGCTGGTCGGTCTGTCTGTGATTTATGTCAATCAATAAATTTAGTAGTTTTAGTAATATTTAGGTGTACAGTTCAACAAAGTGGTCTTCGAACCGTTTCTAGTGTAAATTCGAACCACACATGTGTACACCGCAAAATATGTTATGTGTTTCGCACGCTGAGAGGAATAAAAACCCGTAGGTAGTGTTGCTCGTGCTGAACGCAAGGCAGAAGCAAAAGTATCGACGCCTGCGAAGGCACCAGGCTCTTCACCAGTATCGCTGACATGTCATGCCGCAGACACGACGTTCGTGGCAGGCAGCAGCCATATGTCAAATAAGGCGCCGTCGTTGAGGAACGACGGTGTGCCGCACCCGCTGTCACCGCATAATTAGGTACCGTCCGCATCCACGTCCATGTCGGCACGAAAGAAGGGGCTGGAAGCCTGGAACTGAAGGTCAAATAAAGAAAGGCGTTGATTGAACTTCAGTGCGATAAAGAGTCACATCTAAAACTAACTCTCCATAGAAAAATTCGTACGTCGAGCTGAAAGGCCCCTGGTATCAGTGGCTTTTATGTTGCATATGTTTTTACAGCTGTCACAGATTTTTTTCTGTCATTTATGTCAATCAATAAAATTGCGCATATTTTCCAACGTTACGGAGCTTTACTAATATTTAGGTTTACAACGTCAACAGATTTTTTTTTGGTTATAAATTTATCGTTATAAATATATGCGTACCCAATCGATTTCTATCAATTTACGGAAATATCTTCTGAATCGAAACTACAGACTTGGTCACAACACTAGTTTTAAAAAGAAAACGACATAACACGTAACTGTTTGGGTGGTGAATTATTATCGTTAAATACTGAACAAGAATGAACTAAAAAAATGTAACATAACTTAAATTATGTTTAAGGAAAGCAAAATATTATTTTTAGTTACTTGAAAATCACTAATACTATTGCGTGATTTTATTTATAATTCCGATAAGTCTTGCGTGTTTACGTATGGGTGTTGTGATATGTCAAATGGTTGAAATAACAGATTGCAAGGTATAATAAAAGATATTTCGCTAGTCTATGTATGTTAAAGCCAGCTTCATGATCAGCAATAATTGCAGCTATTTCATGGATATTAAAATTCCTTGGCATTATCAAATTAAATACGACGGAGATTATTGATCGCAAAAATGAGATAGAGAATAAGAGAAAATATTGACACCGACTAACACAGGCAGAACAAATTGAATTGATTGGAACTCTTACGAAGTTGTTTATCTGACTAGGTCGTTAAAAACTAGATAGAGGTCAGAAGTTACTACTCGTATTTTGATCCTTGTTATGCCTCCGAAACACAATGCTCCGAAGCCAGGGTATTATTTGTGCATTTAGCACGGATATTTGTTCCTGGGTCTTGGATGTTTTCTATGTATTTAAGTATGTATTGATCTTTATAAGTATGTGTATCGTCGTCTAGTACCCATAGTACAAGCTTTGCTTAGCTTGGGACTAAGTCGATTTGTGTAAGATTTTGTCCCCCAATATATATATATTTTACTTAATATCGTAGCAAGACAACTAAGAGTCTAAGAAATATGAATTTAATAACGGTTTTCGTATCCCGACTGTACAGTCTACAGAAATATTGCCATTGCAGCCTGATATCATAGATTTTACATGTACTCGTATTTTTCATTGAGTATTTTTTTTAAACAACAGGAGCGCTCGTGGCCCAGTGGCACCCGCGTACTGCGTGCGGTATGCGAGGTAAAGCAATGTCGGGCGAGGTCAGTCCTTGGATGGGTGACCGCTTTGAGTGGTTACTAATTGAGCGCTCCCGTGCTTTGGAAGGCACGTTAAGCCGTTGATCCCGGTTGCTGTCTTTGATAGCAGTCGGTAAGCCAAGTTAGAGGCCTCCGGGCGGCTTGAGAACTTCTAACAGTCAAGTTGCCCACTCACTTGACAAGCCTATTCCCAATAAGGTCGGTTTCCCCCTCGGGTTGGAAGGTCAGATGGCAGTCGCTTCCGTAAAAACTAGTGCCTACGCAAATTCATGGGATTAGGTAGCGGACCCCAGGCATTCTTCAGGATGCAACTGTACTGGGAATAACGCTAGGAGGATGATGATTATTTTTTTTAAACAACACTCCAAATCGAATCATTTCACACAATAAAATGGCGCCGTTTCTACCTAAAACTAGAAAAAGCATCGTACCTATCCTTTAGTGAGTTTATTGGAAGTAAGTCTTGTCACAATTTGAGTTCAAAACATTTTCCGTTTGTAAGACTTCTTAACTCAGATGGTCCCAGATGGAGGGGCGGGGGCACGGGTGGGGAAAGTCTCTGCCGCCTGTTCCCTGTAGGCTTATACCTATCACCTAGTACTTACAGATTTTGTAAAAGAATATATTGCTTGCTTCTCGAGCGATAAACTAAATACGTATACACATGGGAGTTTTCTATACAGGATGTGGCCTGTAATAGGAGCAATGAATTTAAAGGACACTTCCTTAGATCATCTGCAGTAACCTCTTGAGTCCAAAAAAATTATCTTTTTTCAATTGGGAGAAATTTTGGTCTAAAGTTATGTAGTAATGGCACTGGATCTTGGCACCCAGAGATTATAGCGCTGCAGGCAATGCTGATTTTGAGGTGCCTTCAAGTTATAACTCATAATCATTGTCGAAGTTTTGGTTTAACACTTTATAGGGGACAGGTCTCAAAAAATACCACCTTAAAACATCATCATTTTGTATTTCATTCTAGTACAGAATTTTAGGACTAAGTATAGATTGGCGATTTGAATAAATAGTTATTAATATCACTCCAGTAGAGTAAAAAAGTATAAATTTAAAGCTACTTTTGCGAAAAAAAAACAAAAAAAACTTTATTTTTATTAAAACCATTTGGAAATAATTGCTGGAGAGCTCAATAGTGTACCGTTTAATTTTTTGCTCCTATTACAGGCCACACCCGTATAAAACCTAGATTGCGTTTGCTGTATTTAGGGGTTGTATTTAACCATGTTTTCTCGAATCCTTTGTACTGTTCGCTGTTTGTCACTGTCTTTATCGCACATATATACTTGCAAGTGAAGGATAGGTATAGCATACGTCTAACATAATAGCGGTCCTGTTAGCATAGTAGAAATTATGAGACCATAGATGTATATTAGCTATAGGGGTCTAGGCGCCGAATATTACTTTGTATCGTTCCGTTCGGCGTCGAGACTTTCGCTCCGTGGGGTCACGCTCACGACCTTTATTAAATTATCTAAAAGGCTGGCCGACTCTACTGGAGACAGTAGAGCTGGTGGCTTCCATTGACAACGCATAAGAACTGCAATACAGCGAGGAATTGCTGCCAGCATCTTCGGGACCATGCCTCGGGGCAGGTAACGTACCGAAGTTTCGAAAAACACTTGTCCGAAAACGGTTAACCGAATTCTTATAATCCATATACTTCGTTTACCATACTTTTGAAATGTCGCTGGTTTGTTTTCCCACATTAACGTTTTCCCGAAACTTAATAACCAGACGCTCGATTGCCAAATTTATTATTTGACAACCGATTTGTTAACCACTTTTTCATAATTCCGATGGTACCTAAACGTCGAATCTATATCTCATTTTCCCTAATAATATCATTTCAACGCCACGATTTAAAAACATACAGATATTATGCTTGCTGGATTTAAGCTACTAGATTGCTGCACGAGTTCTTAAAAAGCCCAAAAGGGGGGAAAAGTCAGTCAGTCAGACCGATTCGACCTACAAACCTTCAAGAAAAGAGCGTACTCCCATCTTAAGGCCGGCAACGCACTTACAACCCCTCTGGTGTTGCGAGTGTCCATGGGCGGCGCTAATCGCTTACCATCAGGCGATTCGTTTGCTCGTTTGCCTCCTATGTCATAAAAAAAAGTAACAACACAAAAGAGTTTTTTTCTTGGATAGGTTAGTTTTATAACACTTCGGAATTTTAATGAGTGTCTGTCCGAATCATAATCGAACTAAAATTGCAACGAACCGAGAATTGGGAAAATAATAATCTGGGAAATATATTCTCGGGCAAACAAAATAAAGGCCAACAAAAAAAGGGAAACGTTTTCGGGATATTGATATTCGGATTTTCATTTTTCTTGTTTGGATCATTTGGATTGTTTTAAAAGTAATGTTGTTTAAATAAAAATTTTTGTAGTCTTAAGTTAGGTTTTTTTAAATATATGAGCAAATCCAAGCCTTCAAAAATAAATGTACGTAGTAACGTTCAAATACATCCAAACAGATTTATCATTCGAAAATATATACACGTCTCATCCGTCATATGCATCTGAGCCAGCCTCTCAATAATATTTAAGCTACTGAAAAATATTGTATATCTGTTCTATGATTTTTACAAAATTATTTTAACGAGTGGAAGCACATGACTATTGACACAAGGGTTATTTTCAAATATTTATAAAAAGGTAGTGGCACGTAAATATATGTATTAACGTTTTCTAATTTGTTGTGAACAAGTAGGAGCTCATAAAAGCGTCGGTGGCTGCCATGCGAGAATTGATTGCGGTATGTGAGAGGTACGCGAGCACACATAACATGCTATACAACGCAGATAAGTCGGAGTTCATGCTCATGGAGGCCGCCAATACACCGACTCATGTACCACAGTTATTTTTAAATGGTGTACCGCTGCGACAAGTGCACGAGGTCAAATATCTTGGCCACATTCTGCGGTTCAACATGAAGGACAACGAGGATATACAGAGACAAAGGAGAGCTATCGCAGTGCGCGCGAATATGCTGGCCAGGAGATTCGCTAAATGCAGCAATGGCGTCAAGAGGCTGCCAGTTTCTGTACCAGCGTGTACACCGTAGAATTGTGGTCAAACTATACCTGCTCTGCTGCCAGAGACATGCGCGTGCAGTACAACGACGCGTGGCGCGCTATGTTCCGACTGCCGCGCTGGTGCAGCGCGAGCGCCATGTTCGCGGAGGGCCGCGCGCCGGGCTGGGACGCGCTGCTGCTAGCCTGGAGCGCCAATGTCAGGAAGGCAATAAATACATCTAGGAATAAGCTCCTGTCAGCGGTGAGAGAGTGGGACGCCAGCCCGCTACACGAACGATGGAGGAGCTACCACAAGCCGGTTAAACGGGGTCGGGGTAACCCATGATCTGGCTTAATTTTAATTTTAATTAAATTTTAGTGCTAGTGTAGTATTATTATTATTGTTTTTATTTTATCTTATTGTATAACATATGGACATGTTCTGGAATAAATTGATTTCATTTCATTTCATAAACATTCTGTACAGATAAAACGTTTCATTAAAAAAACCAAATTCTGCAATAAAGTTTGCCAAAATTATGTGGACAAGTAGAAACTCATAAACATCTGAACAAAACTGACAGAAAAAAGAAAAATATTCAGAAGCCAGTAATAAATGTTGATATCAAACCTCTTTTAAACCGAGTATTACTCACAAAATAGTAAAAGAAGCAATTGATAGAATCAGGCGTTACTTTGCGGAAATCCATGACAAGCTTCTTGATCAATATTTCTTTGCTATTCCGCTAAAAAACGTGTAGGTCTATTAGCGTTAATGTATCCACTTGCGTATTTTTGCACGCGGTTAATGCTCCCACCCTCCCTCCGCTCGCACAAACATGCAAATAAATACAAAAAACCACCACAGCACAGTAAAAGAAGCAGCACGCAGATTAGTGACAGTTCTATGACGCGCTACTCACACTGAAAGAGACAAACGTATCATATGACAGTATGGTACTCTTTTCGGTAATTGTCATTTGTGAAAATTCTAAATGTGTTATCTGTACAGATATTTATGAGCTCCAAACATCCAACACTTCGTGCTCTTTACATTTACACAAATGCCCTGACCGGGGTTCGAACCTGGGATCACCAGCTTCATAAGTACAGTCACTGGTTTGATATATAACCTAAACAACCGTTATTTTCTATTTTGTTATACAAACTAGTTAATATTTCCTTAGGTTTCCTCGTCACGTTATGAAACAGGAAGTATTGGATTTTCAAAGCTTCGTCGCGTTGAAACTCGTAATTAAAAGGAGAAAACCGTCGAAGTGCGAAATTTGCGTAATAGGTTAACCTTTTTGCTCTTTATTGGCGACCTCGCCTTGTCGATGGAAGCAAGAAACTGGAGCGAAATTCTACGCTACCTTTGAGTCTTGTAACAACGCATACCACGAAAATTTGACGGGAAAATGACTCTACTTGCAAAACGTGATAGGTGTATTAGGTTCGCCCTTATAAAAGTAGCAAAAAATTAAACCGTCCACTATTGAGCGAACCAGCAATTATTTCTAAGTGGTCCCAGTTGAAAAATATAATGTTTATGTAGAAAATTTTATTCAATGACGTATTTTTAGTGTTTTTTGTTGAGTGTTATGTAATGTTTATTTTTTATTTATTTATTTATTATTATAAAAAGATACAATTTTACAATTGGTGTATGTCCCACAAAACGGTTTACACAGTTTGACTGTGGGATCTGAGTCTCTTCGCTGACTACTATTACTACACATATATAATTAATATAATATAACTATTACAACTTATTACTATTTGCATATAGTTTAGACTCTATTCTCTACTATGCTATTTAAAAAATAACTAAATAATTTTCTTTTAAATGTTGCTCTATTGGTGTCCAGTCTGATATCTGCCGGCACGCAGTTTAAAATGTAGGGTAGGCGTTTCCGCAGGCATCTATCGCCGTAGTAGTTGGTTGGTTAGTTATAACTCTCGTAGGATGATGATGATAATAATGGTAATGATAACAGAGCATTGAACAAATGCGATATCCCCTTCAGTAAGTTGAGATGAACGGAATGGCGGCTTAGTTCTAGTTGGTCAGTGACACAGGTCAGTGACGTCGCCACTTTTTACAAAAGTTACCTTATGATATGATGATTGTTGTTGGTGAATGGGAATAACTTTTAGTGAAAAAAAAAGAATAACAATTTCATTACGTATCGAAAGTGATAATAAATCTTTTTCCCTGTTTAAGACTTAATAACAAGATTCATATCGTGGAAAATACGTCAATATGAGGTTATCAACATTTTGTTTTATAGTATAACGACATTGAATAAATAGGGAACACATGGAGCGAATTTGGTATCATTTTGTCAGACCCAGTACATTAGCCCCGTGGAATAGCATAAATGGGACACAGGAAATAGTCATCTGGACATCAACTCGTATCGTTAACCCGGCGCGCAAGAATGTGAGCACGCTAAAGGAAGAAATTGGCAAGTAAATACATATCGCTACGGTTAAAACTCATGTATAAAATTGTCACTTCGGGCGACATGTTTCGAAGAAGAACTCCCGAAGAGTTCGAAACATGTCGCCCGGAGTGTAGGTAGGTATAGGTTTAAACATGACTCACGAAAGTTTAACCCTTTATTTGGCAATGTATAACCATCTATCTAACTCTCCATCTTTTTGTTTTTTTCTTCAGACTCATTTTTTTTTTGACTATCTAGTGCCACCGAGGCTTGAATTGTGGGGGACCTTTATATTTTTTGTCAAATAAAGGGTTAAATTCAAGTAAGTACAAATGTTCAAAATACGTGGTGTTTTATCATCATAGATATCCATGAAACATTTTATATTTCAGTAATTATAAGAATGGCCAGCTACGTTTATTATTTGATAAAACTTTTAAAGAAAGTTCTTCATAAAAACATGTGACAGAGAGCTCTTGTGTGAAAACCTTCATTAGGAATTAGACCCCGTGAAAGGTCTAAATGGACCTTTAAGCTAACCTTTAGCTCCGGTTTCGGTTTCGTTTCGGTTCTTTAACTAACTCCGAGCTTTCAATGCCTACCTGCCTTGTATAAATCAACGTGCTAAGAACTTGTCCGGGCTACACGCAATGTAGGGTTCCGTAGCTGTCCACCTGTAACAGTAAGCGGATTTAAAATATCGAAAACTTACATTTACTATATATTTGATAGATCTAACAACATATCTAAGTAACTAATGGACATTGTACGTGTATCTACTTCGATAGTTAATCACCACAAGAACGCAAGTTCACGCAACGCAAGCAAACGATCTTAGGAATGTCATAAATTCTAAGAGATAGTTGTGTGTCGCACTTGAGCTTAAGTTTCAGATTGTTATTTACGTTCAATTAAGAAGGCTCACTCTCCAATTTCAAGCCCTAGGTCAGCGTTAACCCGTTCCTGTACATGATATCTTATAAGAGACAATTTTTTGGTACTCTTTATGTATTATTGTTGTAGAAATTATTTTTATGTGCAAGACTAAAACGAGGCTTGCACTCAATATTTTTTTATTTGCCAAGAAAAGGCCTTTTTCTGATGTAAACGGTCAGCACCTAGCTTTATTTATATGAGGCGCCTGGCTGAAAGATTCAATGAACGTACGTCAGTTTTGCTCCGACGCTTGCCACAGGCGCTCGTGCTGAGCTCGCTCGCGTAACATTACCGTTGTTATTTCCGATATTTTAAATGAAACTCGTAACAAAATCAATCTTCATGTTTCTAAATAAGGTTTTATTGCTATATCAAATGTTGTGTGTGGTATTGTGAATAATAAATAAGGTGCTTTGTGGGCTAGAGTCAAGGTCTAAATTTCTCACCTCTTGCTAACCTCAAAACAGTAAAGTGAAGTGCATTTTTTTGTATTTTGAAGAGTTTACTCTAATATTTTAGTAAGAGTAGTTTGAAAAAACTGCGGTGTATCTTCACAATTTATTTCTCGTTTTCAAAACTTCATGAAAGGGGGTTTAGTACTGTAGAGGGCCTTCAAACTGTTATGAATTCGAGTGCGCTAATAATATAGATAGTACGTATAAACCACTCACTTGTTGCAGTCTGGATTGACATGTCAAGGTAACAAAAAATACTAATAATTATGAATACCTATCCTATCCTATTAAACGAGCAATATTTGTAATCGAGCTCTTGAAAACGGCTCGAACGATTTTAATGAAATTTACGATATAGGTGTTCGCGGTGGCGAAAAATCGATCTAGCTGGAACTCATTCCCGGGTAGCTCATTACCTCTGGAAAAACACGAAAAGTGCTGAGCAATAAAGTTCTGTCTCCCAAGTACTTTATATCTAAACGTGTTAAAGTGGACTCCTTTGGGATAAGAAAGAAGCAGTAATAAAAATAGCAACCACGGATTTTAATGGCGCGATGCAGGATTGTGTTCCTTTGAGAGGACGTTGAGTATGTTCGTTATTATATTCGCAGCGAGGAAGTATAGAAGTGTTTCATGAATAATTGTAAATTGCTTGGGAATGTCTATGTTATTTGCGGATTTTGTGTGGTGTGGCATATATTTGTGCTTACCAGGGAGTCAATCTGACTTGACGCATTAAATTAATATTTACATTTGTTGCACGATTGTTCGAGCTCGCTTCAGGTATAGTGAAAAACCGGCCAAGTGCGAGTCGAACTCGAAAAAAAACGCCAAAACTACTCTGTTGTATGGGCCCCCCCCCTTAATTATTATTATTATTATTTTGATTTTAGTATTTGTTGTTGTAGCCACAATAAAAATACATAATCTGTGAAAATTTCAACTATTACTAGCTATTCCTACTAGTTCTTGAGATCTAGCTCGGCGAGTGGTAGCCATGAAAAAGGGCTAAAATATCACGTTTTTTGTATGGGAGCCCCCCTTAATTATTATTATTATTTTGTTTTTAGTATTTATTGTTATAGCGGCAACAGAAATACACAATCTGTGAAAATTTCAACTGTCTAGCTATTAAGGTTCTTGAGATACAGCCTGGTGACAGACGGACGGACGGATGGACAGCGAAGTCTTAGTAATAGGGTCCCGTTTTTACCCTTTTGGTACGGAACTCAAAGAAAACTTTTTTCCGCAGGCCAAGCGAAAGTCTATCTTACGGTCAGTATCAAAATTAGCTACGCATTTGAAAAGTACAAAAGTCTTTATGATAAGGGAATAAGAACTTTTGACGCCTTCATATGCATAGAACTTTTGATGCTGACTGTAAGTGAAGTAACTGGTATTTCATCTGTGCTTACGTCAATGTTAATTTCTCTTACGAAATATGTCTGTAGGTATAAATAATGCGTAGACCTACGGTACGCTGATATGGATGCGAACAAAAATTAGTCTCCAAATAAAACAATATTGTCGTCGTGGAATTTATTTTGGGTTTATTTATTTTCTCGCAATCGAAGTGAAAAGTAAACTCTGCTCTAATATCCACTTAACCCCTTTTAAAAGTCACCTTCTTGTGGTGAGATGGCTTATTTTATACTCTACAAAGTTATCTAGACACGCGGCAGCGTGTCCAGCCAAGTTCATCCCAGGAACTGGCGGCCGTGAGTTATTTTACACGAACCGTTTGGAGCCAGTTTTGAACCATCAATAACTCCAAATATATTTTATAAAAAAAAAAGATATTCGGTACATGTAGTAAGATTCTTTAGAATAACTAGAACCCCAAATGCCATAAATATAGATGAAATGGTTATTGAGATATTAAAGTCCAAAAAACGGCATTTTTACCACTGACTGACTAGTAATCAAAAACCTAACCCACCTCCAGGTGACCTAGAAAGGTGAAATTTGGCATCCAGCTTGGCAATCATGTGTTTTATTATTATTATTTATACTTTTTTATTATTATTTATTTATGTACAAAGAAAGTATATACAAGAATACTTAACCAAAATAATATAAATAAAATTAAAACGAACTTAAACCTAAAACAGGCCCTTGAGGCATTGTAGCGAGGATGCTGGCGGCATTTCCTCGCTGTATCGCAATGCTGATACGTTGAGCGAGGAAGCCGCTAGCTCTTCGGTCACCAGTTAAGTCAACCTGACGCTTCGCAATTTCTGCAAATAACTTGTGTAGCTGGGACGCTAGAATTTCGACGCCAAAAGGTACAAAAATGTACTCTCTGCCGAGGCCTTTGTATTTATTACGCTTTACAATTTCGGCGTTTTCCGCCGCTGCACCCGCTTTTATTGTAGTCCGTTGGAGGTAAGACGGTGCCAGTGTGTCTACACAGGTAGCATCCCACACCAACATCCGTCCCACGCTCCTAGGAACCAAGGACACCCCATCATGTCTCTTACCATCGTCCCTGACCATGCAAGTCGGTTCAAGAAGAGTAGGCTGTAGCGGTTACGCCGGGAGGTAAGCGAAGAAATGATACAACGTGATTAAAACGACAAAATGAAAATATATTCTTCGGTTCCAACAATCTCCCGGGTATAAAAAAAATGCCACAAGTTATTTATAGACGTGGGTTCGTAAAGGCCCGTCTGGTTCCTCAATTGGTAACGATAACGACCGTTATAACGACCGTTATTTTTAAATTTAAAGAATTGTAATAACGGTTAACGGAAAAGTTAACGCCGTTAATTTGCTGGCACGTGGGAAAAGCACTCCCCTGGCGGTTTTGGTCGGGCGGCACGCAGCTGGAAGACACGACGTAAGGTGCAGATGTTCAGCTCGGAAGGTCTGACGTCATGGAACGATGACATTGACGGTGGCAAGAGACCGGCTGATTATATCATTGAGCGTCGCATGTCTTGTAAAACGGCCTCCACTTTTTTGACAACACAATCCATGGTGTCCCAGTCGGTCCCCGTCTGTGCCACAAGAGCATATATGTGGGGTACATACCGCGACCCTGAGTCGCAGTCCAGTCACCAATCTAAGGGAGAAAAGGTTATTTATACTTGTTACCTCAAAACTCCGACATTTATTACCCGATTTGTTTTTTTTTTTGTTTGAAACGGTTTAAGTACTTCAGGAGTGGTCCCATAGTTATCAGGTAAGAATCTGATCATGGGGTCCTGGAGAAATCGAGGGAACTCTTCAAATATTTTAGGTGCACCTATAGCGGTTTGGGTATTTTGTAAGTTTGACAAAAAGTAATTATATCCTATCAAAAACATAAATGTGAAAATGGCACCAAATTTCAATATGCGATGTGTGGTTGTCGTCTTCACCGACAAAATAATTGAGATCTAAATGGGTGCCTAGTTCCGTAGATTAACTGAAAAGGTGCCAAGTCTGGCACTAGATTGTTTATAGTAAAACTAATTTACTGCGGCTTAAAGCATTTTAAGCTTAAACTTGGCAGTTTTCTATGCAGTTGGATATAAGAAAACCGGAAATGCTTGATGAATATTTATTAAAAATACTTCAAATAACTCGTTAGTTATATCCTCTTTATCTTATCTAATGTAATTGCAGTATTTTGGCGAATATGAATGCCTACTTTTTCTTTTTTTCTATATAATCTTCAGAAGAAGTCATGCTTTTTATACAAAAAAGAAAAAAATAATAGGCATTCATATTCGCCAAAATCCTGTAATTACGTTAGATAAGATAAAGAGGATATAACTAACGAGTCATTTAATGTATTTTTTATAAATATTTACCAGGCGTTTCCGGTTTTCTTAAATATCCAGTAGATAATGAGGATAAAACGAGTCGTTCGATGTATATTTTAGAAAAAATCATTCAGGCGTTCCCGTCAAGAAGAGCTCAAGGTTAGTGTGTTTTGTAAATGAATATTATTTTTTACGAAACCACTGGGTTAAATGTAATGACGTGTTTTATTTTTGGAATCAGTTTAAGAAAACTTGTCTTTTTTTTTCATACAAAAAAATTATAACAACATAGCTAGTAAATGTACCAGGTGACAGAAATCTACCCGAGGCTAAAATTCTTACTAAGACGCTGCTCACGTTTCCCGATAAAAAAAAAAAACTCTCATACGCGAATTTCCTTAAAGGGCAGTAGTCAGGTGCCAGGACTATAAGGGATATCGCATAATATCTGCGTATGTAATGTTTGCGCATACGCGAACTTCCCTACAGGGCAGTAGTGAGATGACAGGACTATAAGCGATATCGCATAATATCTGCGTATGTAATGTTTGCGCATACGCGAACTTCCCTACAGAGCAGTAGTCCGGTGCCAGGACTATAAGCGATATCGCATAATATCTGCGTATGTAATGTTTGCGCATACGCGAACTTCCCTACAGAGCAGTAGTCCGGTGCCAGGACTATAAGCGATATCGCATAATATCTGCGTATGTTATGTTTGCGCATACGCGAACTTCCCTACAGGGCAGTAGTCAGATGCCAGGACTATAAGCGATATCGCATAATATCTGCGTATGTATTGTTTGCGCATACGCGAACTTCCCTACAGGGCAGTAGTCAGATGCCAGGACTATAAGCTATATCGCATAATATCTGCGTATGTAATTTTTGCGCATACGCGAACTTCCCTACAGGGCAGTAGTCAGATGCCAGGACTATAAGCGATATCGCATAATATCTGCGTATGTAATGTTTGCGCCATGCACGACAATCATTACCCTTGTCTACTCGAGGATAATTTAGGATAATATGTCAGTTTTTATGCTAAAATGAAATGGAACTTCTGTATTCAATAAGATTACTTTCCAACTTTAGATATAAACTTGGATTCATTTGGCAGGCTTTACGCGAATATGTGTTTTTGTGAAAACTTCATTATGCGAATAAATGTTTGTGAGACGGTACTAAGTTAGGAAGTTAACCTGGCTAACTAGGTTGGTAAAGTTTTAGATAGAAACATAGTTCGATACCTACTAATTAAATATGAACTGCAAACTTGTTCGAACAAACCGGAATTTCAAGATTAGATTCAAAATTAACCACAACTCTTGCCACCGTCAATGTGCCTACTCTTCTTGAGCCGACTGGCATGGTCAGGGACGATGGCAAGAGACCTGATGGGGTGTCTTTAGTTCCTTGGAGCGTGGGACGGATGTTGGTGTGGGATGCTACCTGTGTAGACACGCTGGCACCGTCTCACCTCCAACGGACTACAGTAAAAGCGGGTGCAGCGGCGGAAAACGCCGAAATTCTAAAGCGTAATAAATACAAGGGCCTCGGCAGAGAGTACATGTTTGTACCTTTTGGCGTCGAAACTCTAGGTCCATGGGGTCCCAGCTCGCATAAGTTATTTGCAGAAATTGCGAAGCGTCTGGTTGACGTAACTGGTGACCGAAAAGCTGGCGGTTTCCTCGCTCAACGTATCAGCATTGCGATACAGCGAGGAAATGCCGCTTGCATCCTGGGTACAATGCCTCAAGGGGCCATTTTAGATTTAAGTTAGTTTTAATTTTCTTTATATTATTTTGGTTAAATATTCTTGTATATATTTTCGTTTTACCACAACTCATATATTGCTTCACCCAAAATATACGATAAGCATGCACTACACCCTTCGTCCGAAAATCCATACAAGTTAATAATCAGCAACAGGCATCATAACCGCGTACAAAAATAATCCGCAAGCCCCAGCAAGGCCGTACAAAAATAGTCCTTATTCTTGTTTGGCAAACTCTGGCCTCAATGTGCTTACGTAACCATAACAGATTTCAGACAATTTGATCGTAGATTCATTATCATTGTAAACAACAACTTTGACACCATGGTTAAAAGTTAAAGCATTATGATATGGGGGTTCAAACTTCTAAAGACATCGTTACGTACATAGATAAGTCTTACTTTTAAAATTATGTGTTGATCTCATCTCACTCATTTGGCAATGAAACCTTCATTATCACTTAATTTCATATTGACCAGTACTGTGACACTCCCAAATTTCATAATTATTATTATTATTATTTTTATGACATAGGTGGCAAACGAGCAGACGAATCGCCTGATGGTAAGCGATTAGCGCCGCCCATGGACACTCGCAACACCAGAGGGGTTATAACTTAAGAGTAAGTATTAGAGTATTGGGTAAAATGAAACTTAAGCACTCCTTTTCTGACACCTAGGTAAGTTAGCTTAGCGTACGTGTATTTAATTAATTACAGACTTGCTTTACTTAATTATTACAAAAACCTCATTATCATCATATCAGCCGAAGGACTTCCACTGCTGGACATAAGCCTGCCCAAATAGTGCCGAATGACCGGTAATGACCGGTCCTGCGCCACTCACCTCCATAACAAATTATATAAAAACATAGTTTTATCAAATTATACACACTCTTCCGGCAATCCTATTCCTAGAACAATCTAATGCGGACCTTTTCTAAATCAGTCACTACGACTTTATATAGGTAAACATGTTACATCATTGACTTTATCATCTTTTACTTACAGGTTAGATTGAGGCCAATGTTTACCTATTATCTATAAAGGAATACGTAACGTATGTATGCTCCAATCTACGCCTCGAACAATACCTCTTTGCACGAGTCGGATGACACCATATATTCTGCCTCCGTGCTGGCAAGAGCCACAGTGCGATGTTTACGACTCCCAATAAATTATGAGACTGCCTAACTTCTCAGTCTGGATTTAAGGGACCAATTCCGAAACGCATTTTGACTAAATGATATGGGAATTGTCTTCGTCCGAGGGCTTCCTGCTCAATTGCTCATACGATAGTTAATTGTGTGTAACGGGGACACACGGAAGCTAAGGATTTATTTATTTCTTCTCTCGCTAATGTTAGTAGATTTGATGTACTTATCTCTCGCGCGCGACAACTAGCGAAAATCAGCATTGATATTTTTTTCATAAAGTTTTAGATAATGTGTTATGATTGTTTTTTGAAAGAGCGCTCAAAACATGATTTTTAGTTTAAAAGCAGTAGCGAAATTTAAGTAGAAAAAAACCTCATTTGAACATGTATATACTTTACATAGTATTTATTGTTCTAAAAAAATCAAACAATGAACTTCGCCGTCAACAAATTCGTTTCGTTAACACGAATTGATTGTTGACGGCCTGTTTAGCCTAGTTGGTAGTGACACTGCCTCCGAAGCTAGAGGTCATGTTTGTTTACTTTTTTCTCCGCTACCCAAAGGTTGTCTGGAAGAAATCGCTCATTTAGCGATAAGACCGCCTGTTGTTTACCTCTGCTTGTATCTTTATGCTGTTTCTATTTGTAATTCTTTTTTGAGGTGCGCAATAAAGCATATTGTATTGTATTGTATTGTATTGTATTGTATTGTATTGTGTCCCAGGTTCGAATCCCGACCAGGGCATTATTTGTGCATTGAGCACGGATATTTGTTGTTGGATCTTGGATGTTTTCTATGTATTTAAGTATGTATTTATCTATATAAGTATGTATATCGTCGTCTAGTACCCATAGTACAAGCTTTGCTTAGTTTGGGACTAGGTCGATTTGTGTAAGATTGTCCCCCAATATTTATTTTTATATTTAATTTTATTTAATTGTTACTGAAATTTCAAATGTATTCACTTGTTTCTGAATTCGGGATCTTAGTTTCAGAGCCTCATGTTCCTTATAAAACGGAGAATTTGATTACTTGTACAAATGTACTCGGACTCCTAAGAATCTTAATGAGTAACTAGTTAACAAGGCGTCGCGTGGCGGCTCGGATACTTAGTTTTAAGTACTATTTTACCCGTCAGCCTGCCGCCAAGTAAATGTTAAGATTCCGCTGCATCTCCACTATTTGTTCTATCAAAGAGAAGTGATTGCAAAAGTTTACCCCTGGGTCATACTGTCGCAGAATGGTACTAAAGTACAGAATTCACTTCGACTCACATCGATATGGTTGGTGGGAAATTAATATGATGCCCTTTGTCGTGCAACACGTGCGTCAGGGTTGATATAACGTCAAACAAATACGTTTCTCCCGTGCCGCGCAGGTACCGTACCGCAGCAAGTGACTCAGTAAAACTGTAGCGGCCTTAATTCATCATCCTGAATAGCGAAAATATTCATATATGTATATATATTTTCATTGTATCACGTGTAGGGAATTAGTTGACACAGTTCTCGCAAGAAAGCATATCAAGCGATTTAATTTACAATCTAGTGAAAATAATTTCCATTACTGTCTCTCTCTCTCTCGAATTCGGTAATAACTACCGCATCGACATGTTGTCTTGTTGAAATATGCATTGTAATAATTTTTCCTTGTTTGTTTTTTGTATACATACTCAGAGTTACATATTTTATGTATTGTATTATCATTGTAATAAGCATATTTTTTGGATAAAATGACTAAAGATCGAAACGCACAGAGCGGGCGCGGCGCGGGGCGGGCGGAGGCGGTTATGACTGGCTGAACTGATTTTGATAAAACATGTCTAAATTAAGAATCGTGTCTAATAATCAAATTCTCTTAGTAACCACCTTCTCATCTTGTAAAACGACGTGTTCACCTGTAATTGGGGTACATAAGCCCCAACACACTTTATGTCAAAAACAAATGTATTTTTACCGTAACCTGTTGGTGTCCCATGTAATAAATAAATAAGAACCATCACTGGCAAACCTGCTTTCAAATAAGCAAAACCGCTTTCAAAACCACTACACCCGTTTAAGAGCTAGGATGCCACAGACAGACACACAGATACACAGAAATACAGATACACATGTTAAAGTTGTAACACTCCTCTTTTTCGTTCCGCGTTGGGGGTCAAAAGGAAATGCGTACCTAGGTACTTTTTCGTTCTCATCTCAAGCCCTTGAGTGATCGAGCCTTGCGTGTTTTTCCGAAAAAAAAACGAGTTTTCCCGAAGATGGGATCTCGCGAAGAGTTTATCTAGAGTGATTTTTTGCCCCCGAACCCCTACACTGCAAGTTTGATGAAAATTATTAGCTGTTTCCGAGATCCCCGAAATAAATAAAGAATTAAATAAATAAATATACAAGAATTGATCGTTTAAGATATAAAATTTGATGACAAAACAAGATAAAAAGATTATGTGTTTCAGTTTCCATTACCGTACATGAGACGTGAAAAATTAAGTCCAATTTAGAAGCATACGTAAGTACAACGCACTGTTCCATTCAGTTAAACTAAGTAGGAATGTCGTACGTTGTTCGTAAAATGTACAAAATATTCTCTTGAAAACCGTCCGTACGAATAACCTTAACGTTCTTAGGATTCAAGGGAGCGACCCGCTGTAAATATATAACGAGAACATACCTACAGCCGTATTACGTCATAAGAAGATTTAGCTCAGTGGTGAGATGCTATCGACCTAGTGTAAACAAGCTGTTGTGCTGACTTAGTTTGCAGATGGATGGTGTATCGAAAATACCTTTTGCACAGGCCAGCCCGGCTAGTATGATAGCTTATACCGTCACGTTATATGGCCAAAATCTTATGTCAATATCGCAGGCGGATTATTAATCCGCCGTTTTACATTACGACTAGGGGTTTTACAAAACAGAGCCGTTTTGTATTACGGCGTGTCAACTATTAGCCGGATTGTCATTGCGATCCGTTCTACAATATGGTGGTGCACGTTTAGCCGTTTGCTTCGCTCGCTCGGATCGCGCAACCCTACAGCCCCAGTTCTTTCTAACACTCCTCCTCGCTTTGCTCATCGTCGTATCTAACTATTCCAAAACAGGGCCGCCGAACAAGGTTCGCAATAAGTAATGTAATACGGTGAAAAATAGGTGGCTACTGAACTGCTGCTTAACATTACGGCTATAGCCTAAATGAAGAACGTAAACGTAAAGCGTCGAACACATTCCGGCGGACTTTCATTCAGCCGTATTCAATCCGACTAAACGTTGACACGCAGTAATACAAAACGGCTAGGCGTAATGTAAATGGGATTGTACAATCCGGCTACGACATCAATATTAAGTACAAAGACCTTGAAGAGTAAACTTTATCTCACTTTATCTGAACACGAACTCTATTTTCAAGTCGTCAGATATAGTATAAGAGCTAGCGACCAAATCGGTCATGTGGCTTCAGCTGTATTGAAACTCCGTTAGCTACTTCCCTGAACAACCTTTTCCTATGATCTTCTGCTGGCAGGCCGCGGGCGGTGGGTGCGGGTGGGAATCAAAAATAAAAAAAATGGTGGGCTCAGCGACTTTAATTTTTTTTCGAACAGTTGCTCAGCACTTCCTGTGCACCCAAAAAAAAATTTAAATCGATCGGGTGGTGGGAAGGGGTTGGCAGCGTTAATTAAAAGTACCACAATAATAATAATTATCGTGTGGGCTCGCACACGCACACGCTTCCAGTGCGTGGTCGCCACTTGAGACCCTAAAAAAAAACTTGTAAAGTATAACCAAGTCTACTTCAACACGGTGACTTTTATTTTTACACTTTGAACGCTTAACGAAATAAACTATTTTCATTTTCATTTCATCTCATCTCATTGTGAGCTCTCGTCGTTTCTAAACTTTCTAAACAAGGTATTCACAGCAAATCGTTTGATGTTGAAGAGAAGTCATGAAGTGGTTCATTTGTCTCGTTAGGAAACAAAACCATTGAAAATTACGACTTTTGTAGAGTTCCGTAGTAAACTAGGAATCCTTATAGTTTCGACACGACTGTACGTCCATTCGTCTGCGGCTTAGCTCAGTAATCCTAAGTGCTAGAAAGCTGTAATTTACAATAGTATAATTATATGAAATCAATTACGCTCTTGAGAACAATTGTTTATTTGCCTCAAAGTCCTACCTATCAAATAGTTTGTGGCAAATAAAAAAATGGAACTATGACAAGGACAATAATAGCTATTTACGATACAAGGGCTGTAAAAACAAAGAATGGTCGATATCGCAGATGTTTGAGCACCCGAGCCGCAGGCGAGGGTCATAATTATGCGAGAGGGGGCTTTCTGTTTTAGGAACCGTGTTTTGTGCACAATTTTACGTCACCAATTGGTCAAAAAGTGGGTTTTTCCGGACGCGCAGCGTGCGGAAAAACGCGCTTTTTGGCAAGGTGTGGTGTAAATTATATTATATCTCTTTATCGCTCGTATTCAATTTTGTATACGACCATCACACTAGGTAGTGGTATTATTATTTGACATCTAGTCTGAGGATGGATCTAATTTTTATGTTGTTAACCCATCGTGTGAGGTATCGTCGGATAGCTCATTGAATTATATTGTGAGCTTTTTAAAAACATTTCTCGATTCAGAATCTGTTTGCGATTTATTAAGTTTGAAAGTGCTCATTTTATGAGAGTCCATTGTCCCTTGCGAGATATAGTAGTCGGCGGTTAAGCAGTCAATCCTGACACCTGTCATTCCCATACAGTTTATAACCTAAAAGTCACTTTGAGGTTATAAACTGTACGGGAATGACAGGTGTCAGGATTGACTTCTTAACCGCCGATCACTATAAACGGTTACTACGAGGTACAGTCGCGAACCAGGGTTATTGAGCCACTTGCTAATGTTCGTGTTATTCTTATTTATTTAATACAATGTAATGTAAGTTAGTTTGAATACAATGTAAGTTATAACAACTTAAATAGCATCGTTACCTTATTTGGTTTTTCTCGATGTAGGTACTACATCCAACTACGGTGATTTTCGTATGTAGTCACGAAAAGTTACAGTCATATTCGTCTGATATAATAAAAAAAAATCTAGGTGTAATTGTCATTTTGTCTTCGACATCAATGTTGTTATTTCATTTAGAGCGGCTCAGTCAACCCTTACTACTCAAATATAATTCTGTTATATGAAGTTTGTCTTGAAGTTTTCAGGACCGTCTATCACTTTCTTTCATAGAAAGCTTTCTTTATCAGATGTAGTGATGACATTCGGGTATAGCCGGGGATCTCAAGATTACACAACGCGACCAATTACAGATCTAGAAACCGTAACCGAGCGATCATTGTTATAACGTAACTATAGGAATGGCGTCGTCATTCGGAAAATAATTGGTCGTTTCTTAGAACAGCCAGTCAGGGGAAAACGCGCAACAAAACCTAGCTCTCGGCTAATCAGTTATTCTGGCATGAGGAATACATCTTTATACAGTAATAGGAGCAAAAAATTAAACGGTACACTATTGAGCTATCCAGCAATTACCAAATGGTTTTAATTGAAAAAAAAAAAGATTTTTTTGGAATTGTTTTTTCGCAAAAGTAGCTTATTATGTACTTTTTTACTCTACTGGAGGTATATTAATAATTATTTATTTAACAAACACAAAAATATTATAAAAAATTAAAAATCTCAAAAATATCCTTTACACCAAAAATGCGACAACGATTATGAGTCATAACTTAAGCAGCTTCAAAATCAGCATTGACTGCCGCGCTATAATATCGATCCATTACTTGGAGGTCATAACTTTAGATCAAAATTTCTCCCAATTGAAACAACATAATTTTTTTGGACACCAGAGGTTACTGTAGATGCTCTAAGGAAGCGTCCTTTAAATTAATTGCTCCTATTACAGGCCACACCCTGTATATCTGTGACTGTATGTTAAAAAAAATGCAGCAGTAGAAGATTTAATTAATTTAAAAAGGATATTTCCACAGCCATGTGGACATTAGTTAACGAGTAATAGTCAACCGACTTACAAAAATATCCTTAATTCATTAAAACAATATTTGCGCGGATATAAGATGCAACCGCAACATTTACTGGTTTTTAGACAGTGAACTTAATATGTACATACCTTTTTAGAAAAAGTTTCTTTTTTGGCTTGTATAAAAAGACAGAGAGCAACTACGGAACCCTACGCTGCGCGTGGCCCTACTCACCCGAATGAAAAGGTTCGTCACTTTTCGACCTTAACAGTATTAAAATAGAGTCGAAAAATAACGAATCTTGTCGTGCCGCGACTGTACATACATTATTAACAACAAAAAACCCGTTTTTTGGGGGACGGAACCCTAAACCGAGCGTTCCCGTCGCGTACTTACTTGACCGGGGTTTTAAAGACTGCTAAAAATAAAACACTTGTGTGAAGGTAAACGTATGGTTAAATAAATGTGTTGGACACATTCAATCCCAATGGTGTCGTTTATACTTTTTGAATTGACCTTATTTTATCAAATTAGTCTGTTCTAAAAGCAACTTTACTATCTAAGCACGACGGTTCAAATCCAGATAAACGTTTTTTTAAAAGTCGGACTTTTTAGTTTTTTTTTATACCTCTCTTATTATAGAGTAGTGTCCGACCGAAGTTTCGGTTTCGGTTTCGGCCGGTTTCGGCCTAAAAATCATGTTTCGGCCAAAAAAGGGCCGAACCTTTCGGCCGTGCCGAAACTTACAACATTGTACCTACTTTCGGATCGTGAATTCTAAGTAGTCTTTCGAGGCTAGCTGATTGTGATCTGTTAACATTAAAGATCAAAATATTATATTAGTTAATTTTATATCTAGTTTAGAAGCTGTTCGATTTAGTCATTATCAAAGGCATGGGACAGGAGTTTGGTTGTTCTTCAAAACTGAGACCATGGAGGACTTAAGTACTATGCTCGATGATCTAAGGTGGGCTTCTGAAGAAGTTGGGCTTAAGATGAACATGGACCAAACGAAGATCATAACTAAAGTCCATTTACCTATGTAGTACGTACTCCAGTTAAGTTCAGAACTCCAGTGAAGTTAAGATCAGAGACTCTACGCTCAAAGTTGTCGACAAATTTGTGTACTGTCCCTGAGCCTAAGACAAACGGTTCAGTTGGGCAGGTGCAATTTTGAGAAGGAGATCAATTTTCAAAAATGACTTGGCTGGGTGGCTTTCGGGAGACGCAAATGACGAAATATCTTTTCGTCATGTATCGATTATCCTCTCGTCAATAGTTTGTCTTTGTCTTTGACCAGTGCGTGTTACCATTGATGACCTATGGCTCCAAAAAAGGAGGGTCAAAGTCACTCAAAGAGCAATGGAGAGGGCTATGGCCTATGCTCGAAGTTACTCTGCGAGATCTAAAAAATGACGATACCCGCAGACGAATCAAAGTAACTGACGTAGCCTGAAGGCTTGCCAAACTAAATTGGCAGGTGCGGGCCATATTGCCCTGTGAACCAATGGTCGGTGAGGCAAGCGAGTTCTCGAGTGGCGACCACGTACCGGATGACGTAGCGTAGGAATGCCCCCACGAGGTTGCTGAGGCTTGAGGTGGGCTGATGACCTGATTAAGGTCGCGTGGGTCCGCTGGATGCGGGTAGCTCCTTGATTGTTGCCAATTGATTGTTTTGGCATTCTCTGGGGGAGGCCTATGTATGTCATGATGCCCGCGGTTACCTATCATCATCGCACCTCTCGCCATCGAGCTCATCCCCACACCTTGGAGCCATTGCGTTCTCGTATAGTATGTTTCAATAGGTAATTTATACCCGTTCTGGGGTACGTACTTAGGTTGTGGAATGAGCTCCCTGCCGAGGTATTACCAAAGGGCTACAGCATGGGACTCTTCAAAAAAGGCGTGAATAAGAGCCAGGATAATCTGGTCCAGTTCAACCCCACCAAGACACAAGTATACGCGTGGACTACGAAAAAAAACCCCATTCACTGTGGCCCATTCCAAGACACAGCCCTCTCCATCTTAGAGAGTTATTGGGATCCTTGGTGTCGACATTTCCAGTGACGTCTAGTTTCGGAGCCACGTAGACGACAAAGCCAGGCTGGCATCTAAAAAGTTGTGCTCAATAGAGCGAAGCGATACATCACCCCTGGACTGAGACTTCTATAATATAAGTCACAAGTCCGTCACCCACCACTGAGTTGGCTGTCACCTCTGGGCGGGAGCACCTGGATACTAGCTTGGGCCTTTTGAATTGCTAATAAGTAAATGAAGAACTAATCTAAGATAATATTATTTTTCTTTTTTTTCGCGGGTATGTGTCAAAACGTCAAACACGTCAATTTTGTTTTCAAATTACAATTTATTCGAAATTAATTATATTTATACAAATTTCGGTGTCAATAGTTAGTTAACCAGTTTATGAATCACATATTAAGTGGGAAGAAAACTACCATGACAATATCGTGAATTATATGCACCAACCTGCCAGTTGACCTTTGCACCTTTGTTTTTGCACTATCACTTGTCACCCTTTGAACACTAGCACCATCACCGCCTGACTATGGAAGCATACAACAGCATTTTGGAGTCTCAGAGAGCACTTGAAGCAACCTTTACACAAAGGTTTATGCAGCTTGATGTGGCATTGAAGGCTGCATCCCCTCACTCACATTCTACAATTGCCAGTTTGAGTAAAGAAGTCAGTGGTTTCAAGGAGCAGGTGTCGGATATGCTGGGACTTCTCAAGAAGCAAATTCTTTCTATTGGGAGCACAGTAGATGCTATTGAGATGAGGCACCGGAAGAAGTTCCTGCTCTTTAACGGCATACCAGAGGAGCTCGGCGAGGACATAATCAGTGCGGTTCCATCAGTGACTTGGGAGACCATCGTGGTGGGTTATAGGCTGAGGGCCTCTAGTACTAATCGTCCGCGAGCAGTCCTTATTCGCTTTGGTGACCAATGCTTGCGCAGTCGGGTGTGGACAAACACGAAAGCACTCAAGGGCTCATCAGTAGTCATTTCGGAGTTCCTCACTAGGGATCGGCAGTCGATGTTCATCGAAGCGCGAAAACACTTCGGCATACGTAAGGTTTGGACTACGGATGGCAACATCTTTATCGAATTGCCCAACGGTAGGAAGGAGAGGTTATCCAGCAATCAGCAACTTCAATCACTGAAGTCTCAGCACGCTTCTACCGCCGTGAAAGCGAGCACCGAAGCCTCCAAACCACCGTCAACCACGGCGCCTGCGGTCGTGCCCACTGTCGTTGCTGCGCCTACGCGCGCCGTGCCGGCGCCCGTCCCCACTGAGCCGGTGAAAGGAGCGACGACCACAGCATTCAAGAAGGCATAAGAACGGTATGGGAAGCGTGCCACAAAGAATTAGGTGTATGTTCTAGAGATCACTGCTACATTCCCTTTGTGTCGTTGCTTTTACGAGTAGTGCATTGTTTTACACTGTGAGCGCGTTATAAAAGCTTCACCTTGTTAGTTTTCGTGATCATGGATATTTTTTATAAGGGTACCGCCAGTTTTTTACCTTTTTTTCTCATATTTTACTCTTACAATTAGCTACCCGTAATTTTTATTTGTTTATCTTCTACAAGTAAGCTGTCAGTGTCAAGTGGCAGGTGTCATCCGTGGCGCTGTCAAACGTCGCGTTTAGTTGTTGCTCCACAGTTTTGCACTGCTTAATAGACATAGCTAATCAACTTGATTTTTATTTCCTTACTTAAATAAAGATTGTGTTTTTTTTTACAATTAATTAGGAAATGTAAGCAATATCTTTTTTCCTTATAATATATTCCGTGCTGTTAAACTTAATTAACTTATGTAATGGTTGACTGGCGGGGTAAACAGAAGCAGCTTGGAAAGTTAGTTGCACTGCACTGCTATTGTGTATTGTTTATATTGTTAATTATTATTATATATTATATTTATAGTATATTTATTATATTTGTGTACCTACCTTCGTGAACTATTATGAATGACGATGATTCTTTTCACTCTGCTTGCGACGTGTCAGCTCTTGGTGTGGTCTATTGCCCCCCTACCATTGATTACTTCACTGACTTGGAATCTAGTCTCGCCCCTCTTAGTACTGAGTACGCGCATCAGATGATCCTGGATGATTTTAATACGGACCTCTTAAGGTGCAACCCCAGGGCGCGTAAACTGAAACTAGTTTTAGAATCTGCAGACCTTGTTGTGCTTCCGCTTGGACCGACCCACCATAATCTCGACGCGCCAGATTCTTGGTTGGACCTTATTATTACCTCCTCGGCAGACCATGTCAGTAAATTTGGCCAACTATCGGCTCCAGGTTTTTCGCACCACGACTTAATTTATTTAAGCTACAAGATTAGGCCTCCCAAGCCTCAGCGTAGGTTCATTGAACTTCGTAGCTTCGCACGGATGGACTTGGATGCATTGAGGCAGGATGCGTATAATGTGGACTGGACGGCTGTTTTCGCTGCCCCATCAGTGGACGAGGCGGTGGTGAGCCTTAATGCGGCCATTTTAAAATTGTACGATACACTTGCTCCGTCTCGGTCTGTTAGGTTGAAACGGCCACCCGCGCCATGGATTACCAGAGGAGTCTGTATGGCCATGACGAGACGGGATAAAGCTTTTAGAAAGTTTAAGCGGGACCGAGGCGAAGAAAATTGGTGTCTTTTTAAATCTGCAAGAAACCGGTGTAATCAGATGGTGAGACCGGCCAAGCGCAAGTATATACATGAAAATGTTGTGTCCTCTTCTATTAAGGCGACTTGGAAGTTTTTGAACTCCATAGGCGTTGGTAAGCCTTCAAATACATCCACCTCTCTTTCTTCTTTTTCTTTAAACGACATTAATTCTCACTTTGCCAAATCTTCTTCAGTAGACCCAATAATTAAAGCCCAAACTACCTCGCTCATCAATGCCTTGCCCTGCCCTTCTAAAACAATCTTCACTTTCACCCTTGCCGCTGAGGACGAAGTTAGTAAAGTGATTAGGTCTGTCAGGTCTAATGCTGTTGGCCCCGATGAAGTAAGTAGGCTGATGGTCGTAAACATCTTAGAATGTATTATCCCAGTTATAACTCATGTTATTAACTTTTCGTTGTCTACTGGGGGTTTTCCTTCTTTGTGGCGTAATACCCATGTCATCCCTCTGCCTAAAGTATCTAACCCAAGTTTACTAAAAGATTTCCGTCCCATTTCTATACTCCCCTTTCTCTCTAAGGTCTTAGAAGCAATTGTTCACAAACAGCTCTCAGTCCACATTCATTCTAATCATGCTCTCTCTCCCTATCAATCAGGTTTTTGCCGCGGTCATAGCACGACTACAGCATTGCTTAAGATCGTTGAAGATGTGAGGCACGGCATGGAGTCCTCTCAGCTAACAGTGTTAGTTTTGATAGACTTTTCAAACGCATTTAACGCGGTGAATCATGACCTCTTACTACTACACTCAATCACTTAAATATTTCGTCTTCAGCGGCTAAGGGGTTTACTTCCTACCTTCATGATCGTCGCCAGATGGTTCGTGCCGATCGTTCCTTTTCTGACTGGTGTAACCTTTCTTCTGGTGTACCACAGGGCGGTATTATTTCTCCTCTACTTTTTTCCATATTTATTAATTTAATCACGTCCCATATTGTATGCTCTCACCATCTTTACGCCGATGATCTGCAACTATACGCTAGAGCTAGCACCAGCGACCTGGACCGTCCTATTGCCAGTATCAACGATGACTTGTGCCGCATCCAAATGCCAGGCCATTGTGCTCGGAAGCCCCCGTCTACTTTCCACGATTGACCTGACACGTGCAGCTCCAATTTTCTTTGAGGACGTTCTTATACCGCTTTCATCGCAAGTAAAGAACCTTGGGCTGATTTTGGACAGTAGTCTGACATGGGAACCACAGGTATCTGACGTCAGTCGCAGAGTAACCAACACGCTAAGAGCGCTATACCGGTTTAAGCATTTCCTGCCAGTTAGCACCAAGACCCTTCTTGTTCAAGCTCTTGTTTTGCCGGTCATAGACTACGCTGATGTATGTTACACCAATTTAACTCAGGTTGCTCTAAGTAAGCTCGATCGTCTCGTTAATAATTGTATCCGATTTATTTTTGGATTTCGTAAATATGATATATATCCGCTTTTCGCCGTCGATTAAACTGGCTCCCTATTCGTGAACGTAGGTCATTACGAGTTCTATGCACATTGTATTCACTTTTATTCGTCCCTGCTGCGCCGGAATATCTCAGGTCTAAATTTAAGTTTGTTGCTGCACGACCCGGTGGCATTCTACGCAATTCCCGGAACCTCAAGCTACTGTTCTTCCTCATCGGTCTGGTTTTATGTCTGGTTCTTTTACTGTTCAGACGATTAGACTCTGGAATGCTCTTCCGCTAACTATCAGACAAGCTCAAAGTAAATTGAGTTTCAAGCGCATGTTACAGAATGCCTTATGGCATTAAGTCCGCCATTTGTACATATTTCTTGTATTGTGCAATAAAGTTTAAATAAATAAATAATAAAATAATAAAGGTAAACACTAAGTACCAAAGGTCGGCCTCACTTAATGGTAAATGCCACATGTGTAATTATAAACTAGTGAAATGATTTTATTTAGGCTGCCATTCTGCTACGAGATTTATTTACGTCGCCATCAAAACAAATTATCTTTATTAGAACTTACGGAATCTATTTTGCACAGCTTTCCGCTTAAGCAGGAAACCAATTTCAACTAGAAGCAAAGTCAATAAGAGTGGCGAAAAGAACTTTACACCACACTTTGCCAAAAAGCGCGTTTATCCGCACGCTACGCGTCCGAAAAAAACCCACTTTTTGGCCAAGTGGTGACGTAAAATTGTGTTCAAAACACTGGTCGTAAAACAGAAAGGCCGATATCGCAGATGTTTGAGGCCCGAGCTGCAGGCGAGGTTAGGAAGTTACAACCCTTGTATCGTAAATAGCTAATACAATCCGAAAAGTATCGATATAACTTAAAATATATTGTTGAGAAATTTCATATAATTGAATATGCCTTAAAGAAATTCCAAGAATCTAAACTGTCTATTGTATATGCATTTTTAACTTTAGATTCAAGTGAGAGCTGTTATGACACCATATGAAGACCAGTTTATATATAAACTGGTCTTCATCTGCTTCTGTCAGTTATAAATTAGAAGACTGTATTGTACTCTTTAATGTACAATTTCACTCCAATCACTTCAGTGGATGTAGAAAGATTTTTTCTATCTATAATTGGATATTGAACTCAAGTCGAAACTCACAAAAAATTGAAAATATAGTAAAAATTATAGTTATTTATTACAAGACAGATAATTTACAATAAAAAAAAAAAAGCTTAATACTCGTTTTATAATGAATTCTCACTTTAGTTTAATCGTGTCAGTTTTGTCTTCTATTAATATTTCTTTATAGATGCACCTTATCCATAGCAATACCTACAAGACACAACTACATGACATTAATGACGTAAAAATAGCTCACACCCGCTGACCTCTGCTAATTACCTAAGAAAATTATTACCCAAGCATGTAATAACGACTAAACGGTTTTCTTATGTTCAGTTCAGAGGGGTCCCAAATATACGACTCTTATATGATACCAACTATATTTTAAGTATCATAGGATATTTTAATGTGACAGCCGTCAGAAATCATAATAATTAATATTGACTAGAGGTCATTATCGTAGGAAAAATCTTAAAAACGCGATTCACGAATCAAATCAGACGGTACAGCGCCATCTAGCAGCAAATTCGACCAACATTGACACGACGCTTATTGTGAGAATGGTGCGCGATTGAAGAACAAGGGTATAGACCAAATGTATGCCCTGAATTAAAACAACATGGACTTTTACATCTTGTCTCGAAATCACTCCCAGCCCTAAAGGGTAGGGTATAATTCACGCTGATGAAGTTGCTGCCAATTGTTGAGAGCAGTTTAAAACAAGATTACTGGCTGAGCACCTAGCATGAAAATAGTCGTGATCAATTTCGTGTTCTTGGCACGCTTGCAGAATAACAAAACGATATGTTTTGTCGTAAGAGAATAACGTTTTACGTATAATACATCGTCGCCTCCATGGTAAGCTCACCTATCTGCAAAAATCTCATTTTCGAGGGGAAGGATTTTAAACTGCCATTATTTTTTATCTTTTTTTTACAAGCCAATAATGCGCGGGTATGTTAAATACAATAGGGTTTCAACATGTCTGAATTATGTAATCTATTTGTCAGACTGATATACATTACGTTAATGGAACCAGCAGTTAGTTTATGTACATTCGCAATTTTGTGACTTCGTATTAGACAGCAAAGATATGTCATCGGAAGGTTGTCTTCACACTTCATGCAGTTAGTTGGCCAATTTCTACATCAACTGCGGAAGGAAGGCACTCCCTTTTCTTTCTCAAATGGGCAATAAACGTAGAATCAATTTCCCGTACAGTTTTTATGGTTCGTACCTCAAAAGAAAAATGTCGGACCATGCTCAGTGTAGGGTTCCGCAGTTGCCCAATGAACTTACTTTAAAAAAATCAATAACAAGCAAAAGGGAATACTTTCGCAACGTTTCATATGTCTGTTACTAAGAAGAGAAGAATTTTACGATAACTCCTATCCATGTCATAAAAAAAAACTCAAAAACGGCTTAACTGATCATAATGTCCGCTATAGTTTTTGTTAAAAGTCTTTATTATTTTTTTCATATCTTTTGGACCCCTAGTTCATAAGTTATGGGTTATGGGGTGGGGGGAACACTTTTTTTTTCTTTTGAAGTGAATATTTCTGAAAATATAAACTTTATCAAAATTTTGATGAAGACCTCTATTCTTTTACAAGGCCTATCCAATAATACCCCACACCATAGGGATTAAGCAAAAAAAAAGGTCATCCCCATTTTATGTGAAGGGTAGTTAAAATTTATTTTTTAAGATCTTATTTCACAACTTTGTCAGTTTTATTGATTTACATATCCATACCATATTGTAGCTTTTTAGCACTAATCACAGAGCAAAGCCTCGGACAGACAGACAGGCAGACAGACGGACATGGCGAAACTATAAGAGTTTCTACTTGACTACGGAACCCTAAAAAGTAACCCGATACGATTCTTGTTCTCGAGAACGCTTGGAGGTATGGTATCAAGTTGAAATTAATATCAAATACCGATTCAGGTTTGCAGTCTCTTTTTGTTAAGCACATACTCGTACTGCACTGTAGTTTAAATTGTTTCTGTATTTGATTTAAAAACTTTTATACTCACTCCAAACGGCTGGTGTCAGCACGCACCTAACTACAGTGAAACGAATTTAAACCTTCTGAACAAAATAGCGATTTACCATTGCTTAGCCTAACAACTTTTTACCCAATTTCGGTTTGCCTAATTGTAGTCTAAATAAATTTCTTGGCATAATTGCTCACTTTATCTTATATTTATTTGAGTGAAAATAATTTTGAATATTCCGTACTTCACATTATTTTATTTTTCCTAATTTTAAGTTTATACAGTCTTATTGTGTATACTGTTTGTCTGACATAATTATATTTCGTCCGACATACTTGTCGCATAATTTTATTTATGTTGATCACTGTTGAGCCGAACAATCTCTAAACCCTACATTAGTTTAAGAAATGCATTCCATTGCCTCGCCCTCTCTCCTGCTCTCCGCTCTGATGGCTGCAAGGTAACGAACGAACTTATCACGGGTCAAAATATTTTTTCCGTGTTGTGTATCATATTGTCTAAAAAGTGACCCGCCAGCAAGTCGACGGAGATCCGCTTTCGCGTGGCTTCTACTTTCCGCTTTGAGGTACACAAGTTAACGAACGAACCTATTACGGTTCAAAAGATTTTCTCTGTTGTGTCAAAAGTGACTCGCCAGCAAGTCATGACTTACTGCCGAGCCAATGACACCCAATAGAAATGATATGCCTAAGGATATTGAATATTCAATCCTTAACTTATAGCAAATAAATACGGCCCGTAAGCACTGGGAACACTATTCGAAATTTGGCCGGTATTTGTTTTTTTTTTAAGACAGTTAAATCTAAGTAAAAACGTTATTGGGCTATACAGGGTGTGGCCTGTAATAGGAGCAAAAAATTAAACGGTACACTATTGAGCTCTCCAGCAATTATTTCCAAATGATTTTAATTGTAAAAAATTTTTTTTTCCGCAAATGTAGCTTATCTGTACTTTTTTACTCTACTGGAGTGATATTAATAACAATTTATTCAAAAAAGACTAAAAATTAAAAAAAAAAAAAAAATTCAAAAATATTCTTTCAAACCAAAAATGCGACAACGATTATGAGTCATAATTTGAAGCAACCTCAAAATCAGCATTGACTGCCGCGCTATAATCTCTGGGTGCCAAGATCCATTACTTGGAGGTCGTAACTTTAGATCAAAATTTCTCCCAATTGAAAAAAGATAAAAAAAATTTGGACACAAGAGGTTATTGCAGATGCTCTAAGGAAGCGTCCTTTAAATTTATTGCTCCTATTACAGGCCACACCCTGTATAATCACTACTCAAAAGAAAACAGGGGACACTTAGATGTCTCTGTTTTATTTTTAATTATGTGAAATAAACTAAATAAATAAGAGATCGAAATTATTAATTAATTATTAGCCTAAATAAAAAAAATGCTGTTTTATATAATTATTTACTGTTATTAAAAAAATCCTTATAATTTTTTATAATTTGTAGGTATAAAAACTAAGTAGACGCTTTTTTATTTTGTGTAGTATATATTGCACAGATCCGACTTAGTTCAGCAAATACTTATGCTAACATTTTCACCGAGTTGCTAAAATACATATCACTCAATGGAAAATCTTGGAGTACGCTTTCAGAAATTGTACTAATATAAGTATTGTAAAAGTCTACGAACATTTGTTACAAAGTTTTATTTTTGAGACAAACTTTTATTGCGGATTGAAGTTTCCAGGGATCCGTACCAAACAAGTTCAAAAAGAATACTTAACGGGCGACCCTGTCCTTCTGTCACACGATACAATTAAATTTGTTCCTTAGATCCAATGCTAAATTAAATATCTCGGAAACTACTTCGTTATCAATTTCAAGTTAGGTAAATATGTATAATAAAATCGTTATTATCGGGGCTCGTAGTTTTCGTGCCGTGTGACGTCACGTTCCATATGAGATGATTTTAATTGGTCTTATTGTAATCAAATAATCATCATTTAGTAATCAAAAATCATGTACACATTTTTTTTACAATTATGCCCTTGTAACAACTGCAATTTAAATGTCACATCACAACTTATAAAGTACAAAATTAGGTAATACTCCAAGTTTTTGTGACTGGTTCATATGTAATACCAGTTATTACCAACAATTAAACATTTCTCGTTGTCATAGAGAATTTACGTTAATATTTATTTCGATTCTACATTCCTATAACTTGATATAAAACTTGAAAGACTATATGAGTTCCTCACCTGCCTGTAAATTAAAATTCTAAATAGAAAAATAATTGATTTATGATTAAAGATTGATAATTAAATAACAATTGGAATCATCCTATATGCAGTCTGACGTCAATTTATGTCACCGGCACGAAAAGTACGACCTCCGGTTATAATCCACGTGTAAAGAAATTAAAAAATTAATAGCTATTTACACCACACCTTGTCAAAAAGTGCGTTTTGCCGCACGCTGCGCGTCCGGAAAAACCCACTATTTGGCCGTAATGATTACGATACAAGGCATATTAAATATAATGCAACGGGTCACTCACGTCTTAAAGGTCGAATATCGCTCGACATGTTTCAGACCGCTCGACACACACGGACAGGGCACGGGCACGCAGTGCTAAGAAAACCGCCGCCGCGATAGGTGCTCATGATTAAGGACCGCGAACCGGTCTGAAACATGTCGAGCGATATTCGACCTTTAAGACGTGAGTGACCCGTTGCATTATATTTAATATGTCTCAAACTCACGGGAGTTTTCTATATAAAATTACGATACAAGGGTTGTAAAACGAAGAAAGGCCGATATTGCAGATGTTTGAGGCCCGAGCCGCAGGCGAGGGTCATTAATATGCGAGAGAGGGCTTTCTGTTTTACGACCCGTGTTTTGTACACAATTTTACGTCACCACTTGGCCAAAAAGTGGGTATTTCCGGACGCGCTGCGATACAAGTGCAGAGAACTGGAAATTCGCAACGAGTGGTGATAAATTGAAACACGACCGAAGGGAGTGTTTTAAATCGACACGAGTTGCGAATTACCTGTTCGCACGTGTATCGTGCAACGTTTTACAGTACATTAAGCTCTTTAAAGTTTTGACATATGCACGTAATCTGCTGATTACCGCACTCATGCGGTAAAGTAGCACCATATGTACTGTAATAGTACATTACACAACTAGGGTGGTAAAGCAAAGAAAGGCAGATCGCAGATTTCGCAGACTGAACTGTAGGCGAGGGACGTATATAATAATATATATGCGATCGAGAGCTTTATTTATTACCTCCCGTATTGTGTACATCATTTTATTACTACGCTTGGCCAGAAAGTGGCTTTTTCCGTACGCGTAGCGTGCGGTAAAAACCACTTTTTGACCAGGTGTGGCATAAACATAATATACCTCCAGATTTCAGATAATATACGTATGTATGTATGTATGTATAACACTTTATTGCACAAAAAAACAATAACAATCGAAACAAAAAAACAAAATGTAAAAGTACAAAGGCGAACTTATATGTTGGTTTAAATGGTTATTACAGGTCATTTAGATAACAAAATTACAATAATATTAACTATTATAAAACAAATGAACATTTTAAATATTAAAGAACAATGAAAATGGACTGAACAATAATCATGAGATAATCTTAATAGTAAAGGCAGTGAAAAACACTTTGTCAACTAGGTCCTCGGAGAAACTGGTCCACATTGTTGTTAGACGAAATACTGTAGCATGCTTGCTGTTGAAGGAGTACTTTAAATTTATTGGTAACAAGACTAGGTAATTAATTAAAAAACTAAAAAACCCGCCTGCGATTCTGTGTAATTAGGAATTTGATGCCAAAAATCCGCCATTTTGACTGCCTATAAATACTTTTCACTGCCTTTACTATTAAGATTATCTCATGATTATTGTTCTTTAATATTTTAATTGTTCATTTGTTTTTAATGGTTATTACTGACTTGTAATAACCATTTAAACCAATAAATTATATGAAATCTGAAAGTATATTTAATATTTAGGGGTTTTGTATTATGTTTAATATTTAGGGTTCCGTACCCAAAGGGTAAAAACGGGACCCTATTACTAAGACTTCGCTGTCCGTCCGTCCGTCCGTCCGTCTGTCACCAGGCTGTATCTCAAGAACCGTAATAGCTAGACAGTTGAAATTTTCACAGATTGTGTATTTCTGTTGCCGCTATAACAACAAATACTAAAAACAAAATAATAATTATAATTAGGGGTCTCCCATACAAAAAACGTGATATTTTAGGCCTTTTTCATGGCTACCACTCGCCGAGCTAGATCTCAAGAACCGTAATAGCTAGACAGTTGAAATTTTCACAGATTGTGTATTTCTGTTGCCGCTATAACAACAAATACTAAAAACAAAATAATAATTATAATTAGGGGTCTCCCATACAAAAAACGTGATATTTTAGCCCTTTTTCATGGCTACCACTCGCCGAGCTAGATCTCAAGAACCGTAATAGCTAAACAGTTGAAATTTGCACAGATTATGTATTTTTATTGTGGTTACAACAACAAATACTGAAATCAAAATAATAATAATAATTAAGGGGGCTCCCATATAACAGAGTAGTTGTTGGCGTTTTTTTTTCTGGTACGGAACCCTTCGTGCACGAGTCCGACTCGCACTGGGCCGGTTCTTTTTTTAATTCTTTACACGTGGATAACCAGAGGTCGTACTTTTCATGCCGATGACGTAAAATTGACGTCAGGCGGCATTTAGGATACGAATCTAACGACACCTCTCAAGCTAAACTCCATCGAGCCGTTCGGCTGCAGAGCGTGCCAAACAATTATACATACATACATACTCTCGAAAAATATAACCCTCCTTAAGGCGCAGTCGGGTAAAAACCATGTCGCTGTCGACCGACTTTATTTCTAATGGGATCTTATTATTAAATCTTAGGCCCTATGACACTCAGTGACTTTCGGAGCTTAGCAAGGTGTTTTACAGGGGCGAGAAGCAATAGTTGCCCGTGGCTATCACCTTTATTATCATTACAAATTACCGATAGCGAGCGCGGTCAAATCCGATAAAATAGATAAATAAGTATAGGGGGACAATCGTGTGGCGGTTATGGCATTTAACCCCCATGAAATTGGGGGAGGCCTATGTCCAGCAGTGGACGTCCTTATTGGGCTGATATGGTGGTGGTGGTGGGGGACAATCTTACACAAATCGACCTAATCCCAAACTAAGCAAAGCTTGTACTATGGGTACTAGACGACGATATACATACTTATATAGATAAATACATACTTAAATATATAGAGAACATCCAAGACGCAAGCACAAAATCCGTGCTAAATGCACAAATAATGCCCTGGCCGGGATCCGAACCCGGGACCTCTAGCTTTGGAGGCAGTGTCACTACCAACTAGGCTAAACAGGCCGCCAGACAAAAGTCACGTACGAGTTAAATAGAACGATGTGTAACGGATATTGAGTTCTTACTCGTATTTCAAATGGCAATTATTTCCATTTATCGGGTTTGACGTCGCATCCCTCGAACTAGGTAGATTACTTATATAATATGAAAAGGCTTGAACAGCACATTGTGAAACACTTTTTTTTTCAAAGTCATTAACATGAAGTCATCTAGAACTAAACTTAAGTCTTGTTTACAAGCTTCAAGACTACGACATATACGAATTGGAAATCCAATGTTAGTACCCCAGTCACACACACATTGTTGTGAAACGCTATACACAACATATTTTCGAATTCTCTCAACGAACATCGATTACAGATGGCTCCACGTAATCCGATTTGCTTGTGTTACGTTTTTTACACCCAGTAATGTATTCTTCCTAATCTACATAGCCAGTGAACCCTAATAATTCGTAAACAGAGCCTCCATTTTTACCCGACTACACGATGCTAAGGAGTAATGTGTTAAGCAGTCTATGTATGTATGTTTGTTTCTTTGTGGCATTCTTAGAGACCAATCGCGTGGACCGATTTCGATGATTCTTACGTCAATCAATTTGCCCTAATTGTCTAAATGACACATTACAGTAATGAAAACTCAATATGTCGAAAATGACACGCCATATTGTGAAAAATTAAAATGAAAATCGACTAACTATCTCGAATCATGCGACCACGATGTGATGCGATGTGGCGACCACGTACCAGAAGGCGTAGCGTGGGCAGGCCCCCCCACACGGTGGATTGATGACCTGGTAAGGGTCGCGGGTGTCCGCTGGATGCGGGTGGCGCAGGACCGGTCATTGTGGAAGTCTTTAGGGGGGCCTATGTCCAGCAGTGGACGTCTTTCGGCTGACATGATGATCTCGAATCATTGAATAGAAAATTTAAAAATAATTAGAATTATTTTATCATTTTTAAGTTTCAGTTACCATTTTGGAATTATATATGATTTTTAATAGGTTAGCTACCATTCTCTTCTTATTTTTCATTTAAATAAAATTAATCCATTTAAAAGTTCTCATATTATCGCATAGTAGGTATTATTAACGTGGACATAATTCCTATCCATAAATTGTAAAATAAGAATAAGGAAATTAAAAAAGCAAAACAAATGGCACGACTGTGTTAATAACAAAATAAGACAAATCCAGTAGATCTAAAATTAATTCTAATGTAGAACAAAGTGATTTTAAACATTCGGAACCCACAAGAAATCTAAATCGGCGCAATTTTCAATATTCAAACTACTAAAGTTGAGCAATAAAAGTCGACCTTATTTTCGTTAGCGTTAGATCCATTATTAATTAAGTATGTGTAATGATTAATATTTTTATCTCTTAATTATTTTTATTACAGATAATTATAATATATGACAAATAGTAATAATAATAAATCACGTCTCTGCAGTGCACAGTCTGGTGAAGTTTAGGTAGTGCTTGGAATGGCTGCTCCGTCGTCAAACCCCAACCGTTTCGCTGCAGGTTTAAATTTGTGGCGTGTGCCTCGTATGCACATACTGGTGGCTCAAATTATGGCAGTGCATATCCTTGTTCTAAGCCAACCCAATATCGTACTTAGTGATTTATTCCAGCGGTCTGCGAGGGCTTCGCCTATGTGTTTGACAAAGGAGGTCATCTGTGGTGCGAATACGCCATCGACGGAGGTCACGAGAGGGGTGAAGGTAGCATGTTTCGCTTCGCAAGCAGCGGAGTATTATCTTTGTTTATCAGCCTCAGCAGGTTTTAGGACAGAAGTGACGTGGCGTGCGATGTAAGAGGGAGCGTCAGTGTCTACAACACGGATATCGAAAAGAGCCTCTCTCTGAGCATTCCGTACGCCACGGCAAGATAAGTCGCCGCGTAATCCAAGGTCACCTTCAGTGATTATGGGTTCTATTGTGACGTTGCTCCATGCTTGGTGACATAATTCAGCAAATAGATCACGAATTTTGTTGTGCCGTCTTGAAATTAGCCCCCCCAGTCTTCCAACAGAGAGCATGGTCAATATTAAATTGACTATTACCACATCCATCACATTAGGGTGGCATTGAGTTTGGGGTTCTATGATAGCCAGGGCGTCTCTGAATTCATGAGGAGACAAGTCGAGGTTATCTTTCTTCGTCGGTATAGCGGAAAGCCAGATGGAAGACTTTGTTTTCATTTTCAATGCGATTGATCTTTCTATAGCTCTTCTTTTGTTAGGGGGTAGGTTGGCTAATATAGTGTCTACATGTTCGTTATCACGAGCTTCTTTCGCCATTCGGCTTTCTTTACGTGCGTCAATCAGGGATTTATTGTGTTGTGCTAGGTCAACATGTTGTGTTCCGATCAAAGCTGATGAGAGGATTGAACAGCCTTTTTTAGAGGTTTTGTAACTCAAATTATTTTCGGTGAACGGATTAGATATTGCCAAGTCACCTTTATGCACAGGTAGGGAAAACAGAGCGGCTTCATCGTCAGTGATGTCGCTACCCATCAGAGTTGGCATAAAATTTGTACGTAGTGCAAGTGTCAGTGGTTCAAAAAGTTCGTTAGAGTCGGCGATTACACGTTGTAGGAATGACCATTTGAATTGGGCAGCTTTAGTAAGTGCTGCGTAAGCTGCTTGGTGGGAGTCCTTACAGATATGTGTCAATTTCTTGATTATTGAAATAAATTGCTTCACTTTGTTTCTTATAAAGTCTTCTTTTCCTTTGCCTATGTAACCACCAAGGAGGGGTGAACCTGTGGTGATGGTAATGTTAGTTCCTTTAAAAATCTGCTGTGATTTATTTTTGTGTGTTTCAGGTACAATAAGGATTGTCTTTTTAGGTTGAGGGAAGTATCCGTATGCCGGTCCTATGTTGCAGATCTGTTCCCATCATTTACGAAGGCTTTTGAAGTGTCCCTGGACCGATGAGTCATCAGCATACCAAGTCTGGACTGTATAATGTAAAGTCGATAAGGACCATGTTTCAAAGAAATTCTCATAAACAGTAGTCCTTACTTCTTTAAATACGGTGACGTTTCACAGCTAGCCCTAATGGTCAATCACGAATGTTTTTAAATCGATTTTGTAATCGATGCTTGATTTACGATGTGAAATAAAACTTGAATTGCGCATAAAATTATAAATAGAGCAAAAATATGCTTACAGTATGTGAAATTATCATCAATTTTTTTGTAAATTTGATAAAGTACAACGTTGTATTACCCTAAACAGCAGATAAAGGTATTTTCACGGAGCTCTTCAGTACTCTTTACACGCCGAAAACGATTTCGAGACTGACTTATAATCGATTAATAAAGTAGTTTTTAATAGTTTTTTTGCACATTGTGCCTATTTTTTGGCAGAGGGGTAAGTATACTAATGGCTACTCCAGTTATGTATGCTCTAAGGAGAGAACGCATAAATTGAGGCAATTTATGTATTACAATACAATACAAAATTAATATTATACTCTTTGTTGCTCTCTCACAAAATAAAACATCATATACAATAACCCCCTTACTCATTAAATTTAACAAACCTCTGCTAACTAAAATTTATTTTGTCCCTTTCTCACAAACAAAATGTTAAAGTGACAGATAAGGACAAATGAATTTTAGCGGCATTTTAACTAAAATAGGTTTGATGGTCAGATTCAGAGGTAAATCACCAGGCGGTCTTATCGCTGTAGAGCGATTTCTTCCAGGCAACCTTTGGGTAATGGATAAATGAAATGTAAAACTGAGTAGTAGTTTACGTAAAAATGATAAAGTTAACAAAACAACACAGAACGCCATGTGTAATATTTATGTACGATTTGAATCGGTCAAAGACGCGCTTCGGAGTTGCCCTGCTAGTTTAGATATCAGATATCATTTATTTGCACGAACTATGCTATTTCACATGGTAACTTGTCACGTTACGTCGCCTTCCAAGTGAAATTGAAAGGCGAGGTAAGCAGACTTTTTTTAAAAGAAGTTGAAAGTAAAAGAAGTAAAAAAAAAGGTGAAAGAAAATGCTCAAGGTCGGGGTAAGCTTTTATTTGGAGAATTATTGTTATTAAGGCACTCACAGATTTTAGATATATAAAAAAATAACTATGGAAGATTAAAAGGTCAAACACTGTAAATCTTAAGTAGGTAGCTCAAAAATTTGTAGCCTCGAGACAGAAGATTCGGCGCCTCGAGTAGATTGGTACGGCGACTCGAGAAGGTTGGCGCGTCGGCTTGAGTAAGTTGGCGCGTCGGCTTGAGTAAGTTGATACGACGGCTCGGGTTAGTTGGCACGACGGCTCGAGTTTGTAGGCACGACGGCTCGAGTTTGTAGGCACGACGGCTCGATTAAGTAGGCACGACGGCTCGAGAAAGTAGGCACGGAGACTCGAGTAAGTAGGTACGGAGACTCGAGTAAGTAGGTACGGAGACTCGAGTAAGTAGGTACGGAGACTCGAGTAAGTAGGTACGGAGACTCGAGTAAGTAGGTACGGAGACTCGAGCACGGTGGCTCGGGAAGAATGGCTCGGCGTGTCGAGAAAGATGTCACGTTGTCTTTAGTAGGAGAAAGAGGGTTTACGTCGAAGTAAGTACGTGAGCACGAGGTCTTCTTGAAGTGCAGGGCCTGGCTTGGCCCTGCACTGACCAATTGCGACTTGACTGATGAAAAGTCGGCGAGAAACTGATTTGTCCTAGACAATGTTCGGCTTTTATACTATTTCTTGCCGTTGTTCGAGAATCCATAGTTCTAAATTTACAATTTCAAAATTTACAGGATACCAGTATACAATTTAGACGTAAAATGATTACAACCTTAGCTATAAATGAGTTTTGACAATGTCCGTTGCTATGACGGTCGATAAGTAAACATGTCAAAAGTATTAAATTCTAGGATAATTATATTTGTTTTCGTATGAAAACAACAAAATAATTGAAAATATAAAGCTATATCAGACAAGGTAAGTTTCTGGCGTGTTTAGTGTGTCCCATAACATAGGCAGTCCCGGAAACATTGAAATTTTCGACAGTAATCAAAGAAACAATATTTTCCTATCGTTACAGTGATTCAAGTGAAATGTTTAGCGAAAGAAACAAGGTAACGAACGAGAAAAAGCGCATTGCCGCAACCTGCAAGCGAGGGCGAGCAGATGCTCTTAAGAACACAAGGTATGCTACAAACTGACCAAGCATTTAAATTATTTTGTAGTAATGTAATTTTATATTTAACTATATAATGTATATTGTTTTGAAAAAATGACACCTCGCCGAGTTTCTTACGCCGGTTCTTCTCGTGGCAGAGGTATATTTTTCCGAACCGGTGGTAGTTTATTGACGTTCATAGGTGCATGTAATATGCCTAATTTGAAGAATAAACTACTTTTACTTTTACTTTTAGCGAACGAAGCGTCTCCGTTTCAGCTTTCGACAAAAATTCTTTCATATGTCTATCTGTCCGGATGTTTTCCTCTACAAGTCGCATTCCTCAACCGATTCTCGTGAAATTTTGTGAGCCGGTTCGACAATTATATTTTTTTTGTCGAGTCAGTTTTTGGAAATATTGTATATTTAATTTTTTTTGCGAGGTCTACAGTTCACAGAGCCACTAGTATTATTTAAGATCGGTACATCGTTATTCTGCTGTTGTTGCTTACCTATACATCACGTCAAACTTACTTTACCCTCTCCTTACCTCTAACTGTAATTTTTAGTAGAGAAAATGTTATTTAATTTTACGCAAGCTTGAAAACGTTACGTCATGTCACGTGTTGCTTTAAGATAGAACTGAAAGTGCTGGTCAGTAGGAGGCAGGAACTTGCTAGGCGGGGGTTGCCACGTAGGCGCTTTTAGTCGTAGCGCTACGAAATAATCGGGATCGAGAATGCCTAGAATGAATTCGTAGCCAACGCTACGCGTCGTAGCAGCCGTGTCGTAGCATATTATATGGGTTGTTTGGAATGTAAGGCAGGGATCGGCAAACTTTTTATGCAAATGAGAAAGAAGTAATCCGTTTTAAATATTTCGAAGCGCTGAGAGTTTTGTGGTGGCATTTGAATAACGGCCGCGGTTTTACCGAGCTCTGGGTTAAATAGATTATGACACCTTTTGGGAGACGTCCTGGCTAAAAACATAATTATTTTATATGAACGATTGTGTTGTGGGTTGTTAACCCCAAAACGGGAGTGGGGACGACCTTCCCAAGCCAATTATATTCGATTTCACTATTACAATATAGAGAAATACATATTCTTTATTGTTTACCAATAGAAATAAAACAATAACACAAGCAACTTAAGCTATATACAGGATGTGGTCTGTAATAGGAGCAAAAAATTAAACCATACACTATTGTGCTCTCCAGCAATTATTACCAAATGGATTATTTTTTTTTATTTATGCAAATATAGGTAACTTGTGCTTTTTTACTCTACTGGAGTGATATTAATAACTATTTATTTTAAAAACACTAAAATTTTTTAAAAAACATTAAATATCCCAAAAATATACTAATAACCCAAAAATGCAACAATGATTATTAGTCATAACTAGATGCTACCTCAAAATCATCATTCACTGCCACGCTATAATCTCTGGGTGCCAAGATCTATTACTTGGAGGTCATAACTTTAGATTAGAATTTCTCACAAATGAAAAAATATTTTTTTGGGCCACGAGAGGTTACTGCAGATGCTCTAAAAAAAGGTCCTTTAAATTTTTTGCTACCATTACAGGTTTCCCTGTATAACGGTAGACAATTGGCGATCTTATCGCTGAAAAGCGATCTCTTTCAGGCAACCTTTGGGTAGTGGAAATGATGCAAAAATATATTTTTCTTCATATGTGAGAATAGCGCTCACACTCGGCGAATTAAATCTCATTATCATTACGAGACGCTGCTACACATTTGACGACCAGTTTAGACAAGTTATGCGGCCATGCCTATGAAGCTGACGGTCCTGGGTTCGAATCCCAGTCCTCTGGCCCTCTTGCCTTCCACTTCACCAACCACGACCTGTTTCTCTAGACTATTACCTTACTTACAGAACTTGATTGAAGAAAGGTTTTGAGAGGTTAGGTTTACTAAAAATATACTAAATGCACTCGTGACCAACAGACGGTGGGTTAAGTTTACGGAAAGTACACCACCAACATAAAGTTGAGTAAAAGTGAGCTTTATCATAGAGAAAATAAGTAAGAATAGAGAGCTAACTCCATACATCATTTTTTACTTATTATTTCGTAGTCGAAATCTAGCGTCAAATAGCGGAATTATCAGTACTGCTATAAAGATACTAGATGTCACGTATGTCGCTACTGACGAAAAGTGTATTTCTCCACAATTTACTACTAATATTTAAAGCAGAATGAGTTGAAAACAGAGTTCCGGTTAATCCGGTTATAATATTAGCTAAAAATGGTTGAGCATACGATTGTTCGTTCATCGCGGCGTCTATTGTCGAGTAGCAGTACTGATAATTCCACTATTTGATGCTAAATGTCAACTACGAAATAATAAGTAAAAATGATGTATGAAGTCATATGGAGTTAGTTCTCTATTCTTACTTATTTTCTCTATGGCTTTATGCACCTGTGGCAAGTTTCAAGGTTACAAGGTTAGCTTTCAGTTAACTTAAATAAATTACAGGGAATAAAGTTGACAAAAAGTAAACCTAATACACCTGTGGCTAGATTTAAGGTCATGAAGTTTAAACCTCAGATTAATTAAAGTGAATTAATATTGCTTGAAATAAACTTGAAACCCTCGAGTTTTTGTAAACAGAAAGTGTTCTTTTAGTGTCCTTAATTCACATTGACTAATTAATCCAGGCAATAAGTCGAGGGCACCTTCAGGGCCCACTTTAAGGCAAGGTGATATAAAACTAACAGCCAATACACTTCTAATCGGATATTAGTACATAATAATAAGCGCTGATCTCTACGGCCTGAAATCAACATAACCATAATTAATCCATATTATAGGTATATATTACCTAAATTATGTTATATGTGTAACGTAAAGGTTTTACAATATGTAATGTATAGATTAATAGATAAAAAACTATTAGGGGAAGAAACTTACACAAATCGAACTAGGTCCCTAGTAACCTAAACAAGGCTTGTGTTATGGGCACTAGACGGCGATATTATTTAATAGATATATACTTAAATACATAGAAAATATCCAAGTCTCAGGAACAAATAGGTGCATAAAATGAATCAATTATTAAATACATAAATTCATGATAATTACATTTAAATAGAAATAGATTAGCTGTCCATGAATGTAGGCGCGCAAGAACTTGTACGGGAACAAGAGTTTAAAGCACATAAGTATCTCCTCAGTATGTTTAACTCTTTACATTAGCGAACTTCAAAGTATTCTAAGTATTTGATTGAAATTTCCCTTGAAACTCGGGGAAGTAATTAGGTATTTAAGGAAAGGATGAGTGCGAGAGTTAAGATGCTGACAAGATCTATATTTTAGTCTTGTTCGCTCACTGGTGTACTTTTCTTTATACATATAATGTGTATAAATCAGTTTCGGTACATATGTACTGTACTGTATGTACATGTGTACGAGGGGATTAGTTCGATACATATCCTGGTATGGGTCGCGGGTGTCCGTTGGATGCGGATTTCGCAGGACCGGTCATTGTGGAACTCTTTAGGCGATAGATCGGTGCCCCAAGGTTCCAATGCGGGAAATAATATTTTTCTTCCTTTAATGAATGACATTCCCTTCGAATCATCAATGGTAAAATTCGTTATGTATGCTGACGATATTTGCGCCATAGTTAAGAGGGCGCAGTACGCTCGGTCTGGCTTGGTTCTCCATATAAACGTATTTACTCTCTCATTTTAAAACGCCACGCTAGAATAACATGAAAATTTATATATACAATGGGATCCGGCATATCTAGGTCGGAAATTAGTTTCTGTTGCTAGAAATTGTAAAAGAAAAAAAATACAGCGGTTTTTTGAGTTTTTTAAGGCTTGTATGAAAACCTTAATAATCGCTGTATTTTTTCTCCATTATAATTTCAAGCAACAGACACTACGTTCCGACCTAGATATGCCGGATCCCATTGTGTACACAAAGTTTCATGTTATTCTAGCATGGCGTTTTAAAATGAGAGCATAAATACTTTTGTATGGAGAACCGAGTGTACTGCGCACTCTTAATGCTGACAACAGAGAAGAACTACTTTCGAACGCTGAGCATGTCATTCTCAGACTCTTAGAATGGTTTACAGCAAACGGAATGGTTCTAAATCTCGATAAAACAGCTATACTGCAGTTTGACTTAAGACAAACCCGGGAGGCTGTGGCAACTCCCAGGATATTGGTAGAGAATACTGTTGTCCCATTCCTAAACCACGCTCGATTCCTGGGATTTACCTTTGACTCTGGTTTAAGATGGCAGGAACATATTGTCAAAATAATATTGTGGGACAATCTTACACAAATCGACCTAGTCCCAAACTAAGCAAAGCTTGTACTATGGGTACTAGACGACGATATACATACTTATATAGATAAATACATACTTAAATACATAGAAAACATCCAAGACCCAACAACAAATATCCGTGAAAAATGCACAAATAATTGCCCTGGCCGGGATTCGAAGCCGGGACCTCTAGCTTCGGAGGCAGGGTCACTACCAACCAGGCTAAACAGGTCGTCAAAATATGTAGTAAGTTAAACTCCGCCTATTACATTATATCTCGTCTTGTACCAATATTGTCAAGAGAAAACCTGATGATCGCCTACCATGCTTATTGCTGTTCTGTCTTGTCATATGGCGTGGACTTATGGGGCTTAGCTGCAAATAGGGAAAGACCCTTTCTGATACAGAAAAAACTCATCAGAAAAATAGCACGGGTCGCACCGGATGCGCCGGCTAGACAGCTATTTGTTGAACTTCAGATTTTGACACTGCCGTCCTTGCTGATCCTCGAGGTTAGTAAACATGTCAGACAGAATTTGTATCATTACACAAAAAAAAAATGGTCGAGCAATCGTTTCCGGGGCACAAGACAACATGACCTGGAGCTCCCAAAGCATCGTCTTAAAAAATAGGCCAATGTTTAAACGTATTGGGGCCGAAGATATATAATAAAGTGCCTAATGAAATCAAAAATATTAGAACGAGTCTTGGATTTACCCTTAAACTCAAAGCGATGTTGACCCAGAAGGCCTATTATTCCGTAGCTGAATTTCGTACAGAATAATTTGTTAATTTTGTAAATCATGACATGTATTCCAATGACATTTCCTTTATTTTACTGCTATTATTATTTACTGATACAAGCTTTAATTTTATTGTTATACTATAATTTGACATGTAATCTCTAATCACAAAGGCATTGTATAACGACAGTGTATGATTAATACCAAATAAATGAATATGAATATGTCCAGCTGTGGACGTCTTTCGGCTGACATAATGATGATGATGATATCCAACAATTTTATTTATTATACATACTTATAAGGTACATAAATATATTATAAGTGGCATGGAACTGGTTTTCTGAATTTAATGATTGTTTTTATACAATTACCAACATTGTTAATCATATGATCCGCAAAACTGCACTACAGTTTGACTGCGGATCACAGTCTCTAGCATTTTATTTAAAAAATGGTTATGAATTTATATAAAAAAATAATATAAAGGTGTGTGAGAAGTTATTAATTTCAAAAGGGGTATGTTTTTAAAAACAAAAATACAAGACCTTACTCTGTAAAAGACTATAAAATAAACTATGAACTAACGGGCCCATTCTAATTTGGTCATTGTCTCAATACTAATTTGGTCATTTTAACGAACACTGCTTACGATTACAGCACGGCTAGCACAAGACGCTAGATCGCGCGCGAGATAGACTATCCGTCTCTTTTCGTGTGCACCGATTAGAAGGAGACGGATAATCGGACGGACCCGGGCCCAAGTTGCTTAACCTCGCAAACCGCACACGGTACGCGGGCGCCGCTGGGCCACGAGCGCTCCATGACTTTAATGACAAGGGTGTTCAGAATACAGATATTTTTGTACATTTGGGCACATTCAAAATACGAATATTTATAACTTTAGCTGTACGCGTGCAGGGACACAACCTTGACGGCAAGTCAGTCAGTCCAGGAGGTCTACTCCGAAATTCGAAAGCCAAACTTCATATGGTGCCCTCCCTTTCACTCTTCTGTAATACATTATATGAGTAAAAGGGACGGCACCATACGAAGTTCGGATTTGGAATTTCGGAGTAGACCCCCAGAATCGTAAGTGCGTGAAAAAGGCCCGACGAGTACATATGTAGTGTAGTGAATAATGCTAACCCATCGGCTGAACTCGGAATTACGACTAGACCCGAGGAAGTGTCTAACAATTACCGTATTAATTAACATTTGTCATGTCAAATGGCAAAATACTACCAGTTTTCAATAACATTTTTAACAGACGTTTAATTAACAGACATAAACTTATCAACCATCTAATACGATAATGTTATTTGAAGTTAAAGTGATGTGTATTCAATAGCTATTTACGATACAAGGGTTGTAAAACAAAGAAAGGCCGATATCGCAGAGAGGGCTTTCTGTTTTACGACCCGTGTTTTGTACACAATTTTACGTCACCACTTGGCCAAAAAGTGGATTTTTCCGGACGCGCAGCTCAGCTTTTTGGCAAGGTGTGGTGTAAATTTTTTGTTTATGATGAACTCATTTGCTCAAAGATTAGCTTGAAGAGATTAAAAGGATAAGCTCACCTTTGTACTTTTTCTTTCTTTCTCATTTTGTGGTGATTTATGTAATCATCATCATCATATCAGCCGAAAGACGTCCACTGCTGGACATAGGCTTCCCCCAAAAAGTGCCACAATGACCGATCCTGCGCCACCCACATTCAGCGGACTCCTGCGACCTTTACCAGGTCATCAGGTTTCTGTTTCATTTGGGCAGGTTTTTGATTGATTCTCATTTTGTGGTGATTTATGTACAATAAAGCAATACATACATACATACATCATTGATAGCCACTTCGGATCTAGTCGTATTCTGAGTTTAGCCGATTGGAAAGCATTATTCATTGCGTTTGAGAGCGCTCGTAGCCCAGCGGCGCCCGCGTACCGCATGCGGTATGCGAGGTTCAGCAAAGTGGGGCCAGGTCAGTTCTTGGATGGGTGACCGCTTTGAGTGGTTACTGAGCGCTTTGGAAGGCAATTTAAGCCGTTGATCCCGGGAGCTGTCTACAACTGCGGTCGTTAAACCAAGTTAGAGGCCTTCGGGCGGCTTGAGAACTTCTAACATTACAGTCAAGTTGCCCACTCACTTGACAAGGGGGGTCGAAGTTGCACCACGTCAAGAACTACCCACCGTTTCCCTACACGTGACCCCTGGGTGGTGCTAAAAGTGCAACAAACTGGCAACCGTACTTGTCTTCTCGAAGATCTTACGGTTCGAAAACAAATGCCATACGATTATTATTATACTGCGTCTGTAAAAGTCTGAATGCGACAGCCGTCCATGCCTCGCAAAGGTTCCTGTTCAAGGCAGCCAACCGGTTTTAATGCAAGAGCTATTAACAAAGTTAACCCACTACAGGCGACCTAGTATGCTTGAAATTGTCTGAAATGCCTATTTCAACCCGACCATTAGGCCCTTTCTTAAAGTAATATAATGAGTAAATGTGTACGGTTCGTCACAAAATGTATTTTTTTTACGGAGGACACTTTTTTCTTGTTATCTGAGCATTCAGATATTTGTTGTTTACACAGATATCAGAGTAAAGCAGATCCGCTTATTTAAGTAGAACGATTTCTGTAGATCTGATCTATTCTCACTAATGCACAAATCAGTAAATTTGAGAGAGACAGATAAGTGATATCTGTCACCTGTCAGTGTCTCCGCTTTCATAACTGCAATTGTACTGAACTGACGTTTGTGGCGTTTTGGTTTATATGGGAGTTGACATTTTGGTGTGCTTTTAAATGAAGACAATTCGTTAACAGCCAAAAATTATCGTACTATCTGTCCCGTTCTAACTCATCTTGGTTAAAGAGACAAGTATATGAAAAATCATTTTGCTTATATGTAACTACGGATCTGTTGGTATAATTAATCTAAAGTTGTTTGTCACGAACAAATGTCTGAGTTAGAATTACTTGTTTACATGAAATGCGGCAAAGTGTTTGCCAAACTCAGAAATTGGTGAAATGGGGACATCAAGGCGGGAAAAATATGTTCACATTTGTGAGCTAGGTATCGAATTATATTTGAGACGAAATCATAGTCGTGTGTAAACCGTTCGTTGGATAGACACGGGCGGTACTACGGTTAAGTATATAAATAGGTTTCTATAAATAAATAAACTTATCGGCGTCATACGTATTTCTGATCTCTTATAAAAATAATGCTAAGACCTCATTATCTCTATGCAGTAGACATGTTTCCATTTAAAGATGGATTAGTCCTTACTATAAATTTCATTGAAGTAATTAGAGCACAGAATAAGTAATAGCATAAGTACAGAAATTTCACTTCCTAACAAAAACGGCGTTTAGGCATAAGAAACGTACCTACTCTCTGCATCTCTGTCTATCGCATAACTTGTATTCATTCCAAGGTTGTCACTCCAAGAATACATTAATAAGTACATATTACTTCACAAGTAAGGTATGTCAGTGTCATTATGAATAACACCAATAATAAAACTGATCTAGTGAACGGAAATTCCATTTAATTCTTCTAACTTTAATTTGTGATTGACACAAAAAGTAACTTGATAAAGTATACCTACGGTTCTATTAAGATACTCTTTTTAGGGTTTGGTACCCCCTTTTATAGCAGATTATTTTGTACAGCCAATTCATTTTGATTAGCCATTGAGTCCAGCCCAAAAAGGTTACGTTATCACTGGAAGACGCCTCCTTACACAAAACAACGTAAGTGCCGTAGTTTTCTTATGAGGATACTTCTTCAATATTAGAAAGGTACAAATTATTTGGTAATGTCCTGCATTTACTCACATAAGAAGATACAGGAAAGGCAACAAATAATTCATTTACAGTTAAGTCGTGGGTTTACAGCACAGAATAAATAGGGGTAAAAATATAGTAATTATAAAAAAAAAATACAAAAAACTTGAATTGGAAATTTAGAAATTAATATGCAATCATATTAATTTCTAAACACTTTCACAACACAATTCTCTTTTACAATAACAAAAATTTTATACAATTAGTGACTTGTTTATATTTGATTCTCTGTAAATACATCCACATTATAAATAGGAGTTATTTAAGCGCGGTTCGTTCGTATTCATGCCGGAGGCGGCTCGCGATACGACACACGTGCTCGCGCGGCGCCGGCCTCGACTGATCACCTCAGGGACCCTGAGTCAGGGTATGCAAGCGGTGGGTTCAAAACGCGACGCGCTCCGCCCATTGCCGCCGTTCTCGAAAACAGATGTATATACATTGTACATACATGCTGCTCCTTTAATGATATAGTATAACTAACACCAGAAACCTACATATATATGCTATTGTTTAACAAATATCATTTGGGTACAGGTAAATTTCTTTCGAGACGTTTTTGCATTTGTAGTTGTTACCTCTGTAGCCAGCCTCACACACACGTTGACGTGTGTCTGAATACGTCAACGTGTACGTGTGTAATATACAAATAAGTAGTATCAGATTCAAAAACGTCTCCAATGTAATTTGCCTGTAGGTTGTTTGTATTTGTAACTTACTACGTATACCCTACATGGTAAAAAACTGGTTTCCCTAAGAAATTGGCATATTTTAGATGATTGAATAGAGTTATGTTTTTTTAATGAACAGATTGCTTGTATTTGTATTTGTAATTTACCACACATACCCTACATGGTAAAAATTGGTTTTCCTAAGAAATTGGCATATTTTAGATGATTGAATAGACTTAAGTTCTTTTTAATGAACAGAGTAACGTAATTATAACAAGAAAAACTACGATTTATTCATGTGCGCAATTTGGTTTTTCTTGACGAATTGACAAGGGTCTGGGAACCAATTTGATTTATTGAATTTTTGTATTGATATTGTATACAGTTTGCGCATCGTTTTGATTTCTTTGCCTTATAATTCATTTTCATAATTTAAATGTGAGTTGCACCAACTTAAGATTACAGACCAATATAAAGTTTAAACGGAGCGACGGAGAGGGCTATGCTCGGAGTTACTCTGCGAGATCGAATTAGAAAAGACGAAATCTGCAGAAGAACTAACGAATAATTGCCAACGGGCCACATTGCCCGGCGAACCCATGGCCGGTGGGGCCAGCGAGTTCTTGAGTGGCGACCACGTCGTCGCAGCGTTTGAAGGCCACCCACAAGGTGGGCTGATGACCTGGTTAAGGTCACGTGAGTCCACCAGATGCGAGCAGCCCATGACCGGTCGTTGTGGCAGTATCTAGGGGAGGCCTATGTCCAACAGTGGACGTCTATCGGCTGACGATGATGATGATGATGATAAACTTTAAATATGGCAACGGTTACTGTCATCTCATAGAAATATGACACACGTCCCATACAATTAAAACTTTAACAAACACAGTTTTGGTGCAATCTAAGACGAAAGACGACAGCTTGCCTTGGCGGGGCGGGATCGGTATGTTGGATTATGTTCTTTGACGTGACTTTACTGGTGACGCATAACCAGTGATCGGAATTAGGTGAGCTAAAATACCTATTCTTCGCGAGAGGACATAATATAGACTGCTTACAACCGAGTAGAGAAATGTTTTTTTTTTCTTGAATACCGGGTATTCGATAATTATCCGGGTATTAATCCTAGTTAAATGCATAATTAGGTTTCGAAGGTCCCTTTTTAAAAAGTGTGACGAAAATGTTATCGAGTATAACTAGAAATAGTTATAACTTTCTCATTGACATAAAATTTCCCATTCTGTACAAACATGTATGTTAACCATTACGACTAGTACCCGAATAAATATTGAATACTCGGTATTCAAGAAAAGAAATATTTTTCCATCCGGTTGTAACCCATATGTTTATCATTGTTCACATTGTTCGACACGATATCGGTCACATTTCGATACATTTGTCGGAGCCGACACCTTTATCAAATCGGATAATGTGAACAGGGTTTTAAGTTAGGAAATGAATGGGGCCCTTCACACGAATAATATAATGACAAAACTGAGATGTCAATACGTGTATTATCTCGGTTTTCCAAATAGTTCGTGTTTTGATTCATGATGAGTGTATCACGGGAATTATCCCGTGATACACTCATGAGTCCGACTCCAGGACCAAAACTCGAAACCTATTCCGCTGCAGCGGGGAGTCAGGCAAGGAGATGTTATTTCTCCTAAACTGTTTTCCGCTGCACTGGAGGACGTGTTCAAGACTCTGGGCTGGAGAAGGCTAGGCATCAACATAAACGGCGAGTACATCACTCACCTTCGGTTTGCTGACGATATAGTAGTCTTGGCTGAGACCATGGAGGATTTAAGTACAATGCTCAATGACCTCAGTAAAGCCTCCGAGCGAGTTGGTCTAAGGATGAACATGGACAAGACAAAGATCATATCAAATGCCCATGTAGCGCCAACTCCCGTAACATTCGGACACTTTACGCTCGAAGTTGTAGACGATTACATATACCTGGGACAGACTGTCCAGTTAGGTAAGTTCAACTTCGAGAAAGAGGTTAATCGTCGAATCCGACTCGGCTGGGCAGCGTTCGGGAAGCTACGTCACATCTTTTTGTCCAATATCCCGCAGTGTCTCAAGACGAAAGTCTTTGACCAGTGTGTGTTGCCAGTGATGACATATGGTACTGAAACGTGGTCGCTTACTATGGGCCTCATAAGAAGGCTCAAAGTCACCCAAAGAGCAATGGAGAGGGCTATGCTGGGAGTTTCTCTGCGTGATCGCATCAAAAATGAGGCCATCCGCAGCAGAACCAAAGTGACCGATATAGCCCTTCGCATCGCTAAACTTAAGTGGCAGTGGGCGGGGCACATAGCACGCAGAACCGACGGTCGTTGGGGCGGGAAGGTTCTCGAGTGGCGACCACGTACCGGAAGGCGTAGCGTGGGCAGGCCCCCCACACGGTGGACTGATGACCTGGTAAGGGTCGCAGGTATCCGCTGGATGCGGGTGGCGCAGGACCGGTCATTGTGGAAGTCTTTGGGGGAGGCCTATGTTCAGCAGTGGACGTCATTCGGCTGAAATGATGATGATGATGACACTCATGAGTCCGTGATACGTAATGAGGTGTCAATATTATTGTGGTCTAATTTTAGTGATCTTAGTGATCCGTTAATTTCATGGGGGCGTTTTACACGGAGATTTAATAATCTCCGTGTAAAACGCCCCCATGAAATTAAACGATCACTACTTAAGATCACTAAAATTAGACCACAATAATATTGACACCTCATTACGAGTATTGTGATAATATTAATCGTGTAACCCACAGCCTCGGGCCACAATAAAAAATAAGTTAAAAGTTGACACATTACGTCTGGCATTCATCTCAACTGTAAATATTATGTATTGTCTTGTAAACAAATTAATAATTTTACTTTCGTTTATAATTAATAATATTGAGTATTTCTCGACTCAAAAGTTTTATTTTGTAATGCTGTATCAGATATTTCTTACAGGAACATTTTAATTCATATTGAATATTATGTCGTCTGGAATCATACCATATAGTTAGTTCCCAAGTCACGTGTTAAATTTTGACACCTCGTACAATTCTACCAAGGTAAGCTAACCCCTCGCTTGTATGCGGCGTCATCGAACACTATTTTGAGACTTATATTTGTCGGGTCTTCTAGGATTTTTCGTAAATATCATTTTATTATTTTTTTCAGGATAAAAATCAAAAAACTAAGACCTTATTGCACATCTGAAGCTTGGGACGAATCATATGGTATATAATTTATCAAATTCGGTCCATAACTGTAGATCTGACGGGCATTACAAAGATCGGCTTCGCGTAATATATATACAGATAATAGATGTGAAAGTTTATGTTGAGGTTTTGAATGGATGGATGTACGTTCCTCTTAATCTTAAAAACTACTAAACTGATTTCTGTGACACATTTCAGTATTTTAGCTTGTAGCTTAGACATCAGAATAACACATAGGCTATAATTTATTTCAAAATTCATCCCCGTCGGGCATTGATGTACTATTATTAAGTCAATGCCGTCGGGCGTTAAAGGAGGTGGAAATTTTGTATGGGGAATAAAATTATTTTTAAGAAAGAACCTTGAAAGTCCTTTAAAATACTAAGCCAGCGTTTTTGTAATTTGATCGTATGAACCCCTTCTTACGATGAAATTACAAAAACGCTTTAAAGTTTGTGAGCAAATAATTTTTATACGAGAAAATTGGAACTTCGTTTTTAGACCTAGCATTAAACTGCAAGAAAAATATTTGACGTTTTTAAAAAAAACCGCTGAACGGGTTAAAAAGGGTAAATTTTTTTTTCAAACAAGGAACTTGGAACTGCGGTAAACTATAAGCAATTTTATTTCAGCGTTTTGTAAAGTTTACCCTCTGAGGGAGTGAAAAGGGGTTTTAAAGTTTCTTTGAGGTAGCATGTAAACGAGAAACTTTGAAACTTAGTTTATAGACATTTAGTAAACTAACCGTTAAAATACAAGATTAAATATTTGTCTTAGTCTGTAGCTGACTGTACGTTCCACTGAGTGTACTCTGCTTTGCAGAAAAATGTTTGGTCCAATGCACGTTTCCCAGAATTTTCATTTCATAGAAAGCATTTTTTTTTCAAACGGTTGTAGTTCTAACCTAACCTACTTTTGATGATGAGTTTATTTTAGCTGTACCTAAAAAGTTAATGGTTTCTAAAAAAATGTTTTCTATGAAATGAAAATTCTGAGTAACAATACATTCTAAGAAACATTAGTCTGCGAAACAAGGGGATACGATGTTTCACTTAATCTCAAAAACTTATATTTCCGTGAAACTTCTGTTTTTAACTTTAGATTTGCTATTAGTCCTGAATTGCAAGAGATACTCGTATATTCACGGTTTTTGCAAAAGATATAGGTTAAGTCGTGTGTGACGACAAGGAGGACATTAATCAAAGGAGCTTGGTTAATTGGATTGTGTACTGGCCGCGCTGCATACCGGTGTAAGCTCAAGGGAAGTATTTTTTACACCAGAAGTAAGTCTGGATGGTCCAAAGGTAAGGAGTACTCTACTTTGGTCGCCAATACCGTATTTTATACATAAAAATGCAGATAAGCCTGGTGACTACGCAGTTTGATTGACTTAAACCCTACTCCACATCAATATACTCGTACGAGTAAAATTGCATATTTTCGATCTTATTCGCAAAAAATCTATATACAGTCCGTTATTATATGTATATAAATCATAAAAAGGTTATCTACAATTCAATCCATTTGATATTCTGAAATAGGTCAATCATACGTTTAGACTATAAGTATGTTTTATTTTTTAATTTCGTCCGTTCTAGGGCAACAGGATGAGATTTTAAGGCTGGGTTGCCGGTGCAACCCAGCCTTAAAATCCTTAAGCCTTAGCCTTAAGTCGGTACTTACGACCGATCAACGTTAAGAGAGCGCTCGTGGCCCAGCGGCGTACCGCGTGCGGTATGCGAGGTTAAGCAATGTGGGCGCGGGTCAATTCTTGGATGGGTGACCGCTTTGAGTGGTTACTAACTGGGCGCTCTCGTGCTTTTGAAGGCACGTTAAGTCTACGGCAGCAGTCGTTAAGCCAAGTTAGAGGCCTTCCGGCGGCTTGAGAACTTCTAACAGTCAAGTTGCCCACTCACTTGACAAAGGGGGGTCGAAGTTGCACCACGTCCGTAGGGAGTACCCACCGTTACCCTACACGTGACCCCAGGGTGGTGCTAAGAGTGCAACAAAAACTGGCAACCGTACTTGTCTACTCGAAGATCTCACGGTTCGTAAATAAATGCCATACGATTATAAAAAAAAACCGGCCAAGAGCGTGTCGGGCCACGCTCAGTGTATGGTTCCGTAGTTTTCCGTCCGTCACATTAAGTTGACATATTAAGTACAGAAACACAAAACCCTAAAAAGCACGTCATTTCATTGTGATTTTGTAGAAATGACAGGTACAATAAACACCTGTTTATACGGTTAAATTACAAACTTAATTCAGAAATTATTTTTGTAATTTTTTCAAAAACTATTCAACCTATCAAGTTCAAAATAATTTTCCTACAAAGTTTTTATAAAGTTCTACTTTTGAGATTTTTTTCATATTTTTAAAACTTATGGTTCAAAAGTTAGAGGGGGGGACACATTTTTTTTTACTTCTGGAGCGATTATTTCCGAAAATATTAACATTATTAAAAAATGATTATAGTAAACCCCTATTTATTTTTAAATACCTATCTAACAATATATCACACGTTAGGGTTAAAATGAAAAAAAAAATCACTCCCCACTTTACGTATAGGGGAGGTACCCTAATAAAATATTTTTTTCCACTTTTTATTTTACCACTTTGTCGGCGTAATTGATATACATATTAGTACCAAATTTCAGCTTTCTAGTGCTAACGGTCACTGAGATTATCCGCGGACGGACGGACAGACGGACGGACAGACGGACGGACAGACATGGCGAAACTATAAGGGTTCCTAGTTGACTACGGAAACCTAAAAAAAACGTTAAATATGGTGCCGACAGCTGTCATGCCATAGACACTTGTCAAACTTACCATACATTCCAATTTTAACGTACACAGCTTACGATTACAGACGGTTTAGTGCAACCCAGCCTAACTATGCAATATGCTGAGTGGGGTCCATTTCGTGGCATGGCCCTTTTTTGTTTGTCTTTCCTTCTTTTTATTATTATGTACCGTGTTTGTCACGAATAAACGTTTTTGAATTTGAATATTATTACTCACTAAGGTGATGAAAAGGGGGGTGCAAGATTGTATGGGAGACCAAAAATTAAACAATATTTGTCTTTAAGGCGATAACAAGTTCTACGCGGATGAAGTCGCGGGCAAAAGCCAAGGTGATATTTCATAAATTTAATGAACGTTGACATCTAAAGATCCCAAAATTTGATAGCCCTTAAAAGATCAACGGATCTTGGTCCCGGAGAACCCTTTTATGTGTATTGTTAGCTTTCTGTTAAATAATTAATACCCCCTTTGTTGCTTGACCTTTTAGCTCCGTATAAATAAAGCGATATATGTACTCAATAGAGCACAAATTTCCCATCTCACCTGCAGGTGGGGTAGTTATAGTTAGAAAAAGAACACTTAGGGCAGGGTTTCTTAAACTTTTTGCAGTCACTGACCCCTTTTAGGGTTTAAATAATTCCACAGACCCTACCATTGTTTGATATAGGAAAAGATAACAAGCCTATATATATATAAAGTTTTATAGGTAGCGTCATTATATTTACTAATCCTTAATGCTTGGTGCTTGGCGTCAACGCGACATTAATTGTGGAATTGTGTTCGGAAAGGCAAGGCGCATGTAATCTGCGACGTTCAGTCGATTGCAATTTTTTTATCGACACCTGCAGGGTAATCACGTATCTTTCTGAACGTAAATCTAACTGTCATTTTACGATGGAAAATGTGATACTATGAGTGTACATGGGTATGGGGTTCAGTTGGGTCTATATTGGCACACAGTCATAGGTATTTTTTTATACATTTTCTTGTAATACTTACTGCTTTGTAATTATAATCTTAAGGCTTTACATACCAACGTAGTTCATAATAATACTGCATAATTCCAAAAATCATACTCACTCATAATATCATTACTGAAATTATACTTGTACTCTTTTATGATGTTTTGCAGATTTTTTTATGCATAATACTTATTTTCATATTAAAACTCAAAACATTGATTACGTTATGTAAAACTTCCTTTTCTGGTAGCCGTTCGATACTGTGGGAGTTGTAGTTCTAATATAATCTAACATATTTTTCTGTCAGGAGTTCGGATCTGTCATGGATCTGTAGAGGTCGCAGTTCTAACGTAACCTTCTTATCTGGTAGCAGTTCGGTTCTGTAATGATCGTAGTCAAACGTAATTATGGAGTGAATATGCATCTTCTGGGTGAGCGTGTTCCATCTTAGACCTCGTCTTAACTTTTTATCAGGTTAGACTAAGGTCAAACGCAATCCCATTTACAATTAAAAAAAACTAATCTATTTTTCTGGTGACACTTCGGTTCTGTGAAAGACGCAGTTCAAACTTTATTTATTTTTCTGGTAGCAGTTTGATTCTGCATATGTCGTCATTTTCATCTAATATAAAATTATAGTACCTATTATTTACCTTCAATTTAATTTACTTTAATTTCATTAGTTTATTGAAACATGCACCGAACATTATGATGTTCAATTTGTATAAAACACGTTTTCAGAATTCCAATAAAAAAGGCCTTTATAGGCATACGTGCCTACCGCGAAATGCTATTAGATCGATTGATTTCTAAATATAGATTAACAAGCAGAATTGGTGCAGTGCAGCTATAGAATTATTTATTTCCAGGGGTAAACTCAAACGAAAGATCAAATCCAGAGTAAGGTAATGTTTATTTTTAATTAAAAATGGGTTTACTGTGTGCCAGCATAGTTGTACAAGATCGTGTACTGTACGAGTTCAGAGAATTTTCCTCCCTTGATAGCTCCTGTTATGGAATGAGCTTCTGCCGAAGTTTTCGCCAAGTCCTACAGTATGGGGTTCTTCAAGAAAGGAGTGTATACTTTTTAAAGGCTCGGCAATGCGCATATGACACTCCTGGAGCCAAGCCGCTTACCACTAGGCGGGCTATACGCTTGTTTGTCTCCAACGTGGTAGAAAAATATAATCATCCCAGTGCTGACATTGATTTGACATGTCCGAAAAATCAACGCTCAGCGATTGCGTTGGTACTGAGTAGTATGGAGGCGAATGAATAATATTTGATTAGGAATTCCGGTATTGCACATAAAGTCAAGAGAACGTACCTTGCAAATATCTTTAAATTGATAGTAATATTTGTTACTTGAAAAAAAATGTAAGTAAATTAAATAAAATTTAGTAGATCCTTACGTACATAGAAAATAACTTCACTTATTTCATTATTCATTTTTATTGAAATGTTGATAAACTATATGGAATCACGTCCTGAAATAAATTATTTGAATTTGAATTACACATACCTACTTACGTAAATATGCGGTTTTTTTAGGCCAAATAGTTAATCTAGAAATCCCAGATATCTTATTAGTAAAATAAAATTGAGTCCGCCTCCATACAACTCAACATCAACGGCGTCAACAAAGTTTACGTAAGCATAGATCCAAAATTCCGATCACTCTAGCACTCTCTTACGACGTCGGGTGTCTCAGAGTATGAACCCCAGAGAACACGTCAAAAAATAATACCACTACCCACCGAGATGGTCATATAATAAATTGAATAAGAGCAACAGAAAGAGTATGAGTTATATCATTTGTTGTCCTGGTCGCGCGAATAAACGCTATTCTGTTCCTCTTGGTGGAAACTCGTGTAGGATCTCTATAGAAATCCTTACTCCGAGTCGGTTATAGCGCATTGTTTTCGGACTTCGCATAGTTTTGGCCTACCTGTATTAATTAATTTAAACTTCCGCGATTTCTACGTATTTGTATTAGTAGACGGAAATTAACCGGGTATAATTAAATTTGCTTACCTCTCTGAGATCACTCAACATTTCGACTGTGTCACAACATCCTTGGTTGTTCATTTAGTTATAAACAATAGATAATAATTCTATTAAAAATATTAAGACTGGGTGACTTTCACTTCAAAGAGACATCTAAATAAATTTTAATTATACGCGGCGTCCCATTTGCTAATGATAATGCTGCCAGAATTATTAAAGCGAACACTTTAAGAGGCTTTGGAAAAACAAATTAGACCGTTTGAAGAAAACGACTAATAAACATTTTCAAAACAAGCGTGCGCTCGGTAAATGTTTGAATATACCTAAACCTTGCAAAATAGTCAAACGGTAATGGACTTACTTGCTTGCTTTCATTTGTTTATTTACCGCAATTCATGTAAGGAATGTTTATACAGTAAAAGCCAATGTATGATACGAGGCTATATTTCATCCTTGTCTCATGCGTCATTATTAGTATCTCGCTCCTTTTCTCGCTTACCTCGTTATTTGTGTTGTGTTGTTGGCTGAACTGTAGACGTAACAAAATTATTATGGTTTACTCATACTCAAAAACGAACAGCTGCTTACAAATTCGTTTCGTTAACAAAACAAGTGCAGTGTTTTCTGCTCGCTGGTTTTGCAGTCTTCCAGAAAATGTATTCAAAATTAAGTTATTTTTTTCAGCTATCAAAAGATTCCCTCTTTATACATACACGGATCTCTGGATCCTGTCACTTGACTAACTTTAGCCCTAAAATAATAATAATAATTTCTTATTTTTTTGTGAGTCGACCGTTTGCCGTTAAAAATGAGTGAGTTAAAGCCAAGTCAGTAAAAACAAGAATTTATAATCTGGTTCGGAAACGTCTGTGAAATCCATTTTCTTTGACACGGCATTTGAACATTTTGCTTACGAAAACATTGATACTTAATCACGATATTCATTATGTGATGATTTTTTTTTAAATAATGATCGATCTTTCTTCCCATAATAATTACCTACCTACGTTACGCTTCAGAATTCGTTGATTTTATCTATAACGATTATAAACGTGTTAATAATAAAAATCGGCCAAAAGCATGTCGGGCCACGCTCGGTGTAGGGTTCCGTAGTTCCCCAATGAACTTACTCTAAAATAATCAATATCAAGCTAAAGGGGATACTTTCGCAGCGTTTCATAGGTACGTCTTTTACTAAGAAGGGAAGACTTTTTACGATAACTCAAAAACGGCCTGACTGATCATGTCCGCTATAGTTTTCGTTAAAAGTGTTCATTAAGCTTTTTTTGGTTCATAAGTTGGACACATTTTTTTCTTTAGGAGTTAATGTTTCCGAAAATATTCACTTTATCAAAAAAAAAAATTGATAAAGACCTCTATTCATTTTGAAAGACCTATCCAACAACAACCGAAAGCATAGGGTTGAAGCAAAAAAAAATCATCCCCACTTTACGTGCAGGGTAGGTACCCTTATTTTTTTTTAGATTTTGTTTTAAGACTTTAGTTTTACTGATTTATATATCCATACCAAAGTGCAGCTTTCTAGCACTAACAATCACAAAGCAAAGCCTCGGACAGACAGACGGACCGACACACAGACAGACAGACAGACAGACGGACATGGCGAAACTATAAGGGTTCCTAGTTGACTACGGAACCCTAAAAAGGGACCAACCCACTTTTAAGTAACACAGGCTTGTTAAGTTTTGTAGTTATGAATAAGGGTATTAAGGGTATAATCAAATTGGAGGGCCCGGCTGTCCCCGAATAACTTCAAGGGGTTATTTAAAACCAATCAACTTCGAGTTTTGTGGGGTCAAGGATTCAATAAAGGACATATTCTCCAAACAAATTTCAAAGTTAAGTTGCTCAAAGCCTTACTGCAAGAAATACTTTACAGTGATCAGTTCGTTTTTGTACTGTATAGGATGTATTGACGAAGCTGGCCATACAAATACGTAGAAGAGCTTCAATTTAAAATGGATGATGTAGGTAGGTAGGACCAAGCTGTAAGAGTGAGAAATTGTATCGGCATTCTGGTTCAAAAGTGTCGGGTATGTTAAGATAAGTAATTTTTGCTGACATGAAAGAAACTGTAACAAAAAGATAATTGTAGAATAAAATTAAAGAGTGAATCCATGTGTTTATTTTTTGCATCTCTTCCTGGATAATTTATCTTTAGCCATAACTATCTCATTTATATGTTACACTATGCCTACAGTACTGATATAATGGACCCGGGTATGTTCTAAAACTATGACTAAGTCCGCCCGGGGATGGGCAGCAGCATCCCTGGAATGCGGTGGAGATATTTATTTATTTTTGCCCATCAAAATCAACATGTCCAATAATTGCTTTTTCCGGCCTCTGCAATAATGTACTATTACTTATACAGGGTGATTCGGGAGACGTGAGCAAGGTCAACACTACAGATTCAGTAGATCATAAGCTGCTGCTTCGTGCCACTATTAGTGAAATTAACGTTGTTTGTGGGTGTTTCACTTAAATACAATGGTGAACAATTCATTGCCATTTACTAAGTATGTAGTGTTGGTCCTGCTCACGTCTCCTGAATATACTTTGTGTCGCGTGACAATTTGAGCGATGCTCTTCAACAAAACAAGTATCACGGAACATTTGTACGCTAGTGAAGGACAGGTGGGTAAGCCCGCAACTTTTGTTTTTGAATGCTTAAAGCTTGAAATGCACAGAGCGCCGAGCCACGTCGTTGCGGGGCGGAGGCGATTTTATGGTAAAGAGAACGCGCGAAACACCACGCCGTATTCCGTAGCGTGGTAGAGCGGAGGTGGCGTGTGTGACATATGAATGAGTAATCGACAGTCGACAGTTTCAGAAACATCAAATACCGCCTCCGCCCCGCACCGCACCGCGCCCGCTCTGTGCGTTTCGAGCTTTAATTAATAGTTTCTAATAAGCAAGACTGCACTATGGTTTACTGCCAATCGCTTCATTGATAGGCAGTTGCCAAAAAATTCGTGAGTATTCTTTCTACAGGGTGATTTCTGGGTCCGGGAGCAAGAGAGCAACACATCACACAGAATTCAAAGATAAGCCTAATGGTGTGGTTAATTATTTATTATCAATAATATTGATTAATTTTGTACTAAAGCAGTAACACTGCTAACGAAAAATTTCAAATTAAAGGGAAAAATTGACAAATTTAATGCTCCGAGCAGGATTCGAACCTGCGACATCTGGCATACGCGGCAAATCGCTCTATTCTCTGAGCTATCGGAACCACCAAGCTCGTCCACGGAATCCTTCACTAGTTCCGTCTTACAACACCTTGGGGAGGCGTACAGCGACATCTACCGTAGAAGACTTAGCTCGACGAGCTTGGTTGTTCCGATAGCTCAGAGGTTGGAGCGATTGGCCTCGTATGCCAGATGTCGCAGGTTCGAATCCTGCTCGGAGCATTAAATTTTTCAATTTTACCCTTTTAATTTGAAATTTTCGTTAGCAGCATTACTGCTTTAGTACAAAATTAATTTAGTATGGGATGGCGCATCGTTACTGACGATTTCTCAATGTAATTTGTGACGTTGGTGCCGTTAATAAAAGCCTAGTAGATGTCGCTGTACGCCTCCCTAAGGCGTTGTAAGAGGGAACTAGTGAAGGATTTCGTGGACGAGCTTGATTGTTCCGATAGCTCAGAGGCTAGAGCGATTGGCCGCGTATGCCAGATGTCGCAGGTTCGAATCCAGCTCGGAGCATAAAAATTTTAAATTTTCCCTTTAATTTGAAATAATGTTGATTATTTTTCAATGATAAATAGAAAAAAAAAATTTTTTTGAATACAGTTTGGTCACCCTTCTCAATGTGACGTCTTGTCTCTTTCCATACAGCGTATGTCAACAGTCATAGGGTGACCATGATTACTTATTATAAGATTAATTTTACGTGAAAAATAAGAAAAAATAAACTAATTATCTTTTAATCAAATACTACTACATGATAATGAGGATCATTTACAGAGTCAGAAAAAGTGGTTTTGGATCACGACCCAGATATCACTCGTATATAATCGACGGCACCCACCCAGAAGAGAAGTAGTAAATATTGACCTATTTCATAAAAAAAATATTATCGATGTTATGTTAATCGTATGGCATTTAATTTTCGAATCGTGAGATCTTTGAGAAGACAGGGCGGTTGCCAATTATGTTGCACTTTAGCACCACCCAAGAATCAAAAATTTGATTATCTATAAGAGAAGATTTTATATCAAGGTACTATGAATACGAGTATCAGATAATATTTTTTTATGAAAAAAGACACTGAACGCGTAATCGTTATAATCATTCAAAGTTAAATTAGAATAAAAACATAACGGACGAGCCGAGATCCAAACTTTAAGTTAATTATAAAATAAGCCGGACTTTCCCACAGTGACTTAATCTTTGTCTTGTTTTATGATAGCAATTAGCGATTGACTAAAATTGTATTCTGGTGCAAAGTCGGGATTAACAAACAGTGTTTATTCCTTTTTAATAGACTTCAATTGAAAGGAGAACCACAATTTGGCTTTTTAGAACTCCGCCATTTATCCATTTATGACACTTTGTATTTATTTTTCACCACTAAATATGAACCATATACTTGTAATTTAATACTACACTGGGTGTTTGGTAATTAGGTGCAAAGACTTTCAGGGGTGATAGAGGAGGAAATTTGAAATATTTTAGACACAACATGCGTTATGCAAAATCTTTTAGTTTCCAAGATAACCACCATTATATTTTTCAAAATTGTATGAATTCCATACTACCATACATTTGGAAAATGATTAGGTAGATATTTTTAATGTTCCCTTTTTTTCTGGCTTATCGTAATTTTTCAGTAACTGTAGGAACTAAGGAAGTTTTTGAAATGAATTTAATTGGGACTAACGACTTTTTACTGCCTGTATTCACATGGTATTCAGATGCGAATTTCTCTCCATACATTTTTATAATAGGAACGAAAACAAATAACCCGTTATTTTCGAAGTTCTTCTAGTTCGGAGTAAGAACTTTATCACTTATGATAATTTTGTAGTGATTAGGATTTTGATTTTTTTATTTCTTTTTTCGTTTCTATGAAAATGTATGGAGAAAAAATCGCATCTGAATACCATGTGAATACAAGCAGTAAAAAGTAATTAGTCCCAACTCAATTGATTTCAAAAACTTCCTTAGCTCTTACAGTTATTGAAAAATTACGATAAGCCATAAAAAAAGAGAGCATTGAAAAAAATATCTAAACATTTTCCAAATGTATGGTACTCGTAGTATGGAAGACATACAATTTTCAACGCATGTTGTGTCTTAAATATTTCAAATTACCTCCTCTATCATCCCTGAAAGTCTTTGCATCCTGTTACCAAACACACTGTATAATACGTACGTATATACAGGGTGTTTTTATTGAATTCCGTTAATTGCGAGGGCACAATCCTGAGATGAAATAAAGTAATCATCTCTTCTAGTATCCCAATTCGTACCATTTCCAAGATATTCAAGAACTCATTTTCGTTAATTAACACCCCTAGTATAGTATAAAAGATCCTTAACAATTAAACAATGTTGACGTGCGTGTAATTTGAATTTCGAACTGTTTTATTTGACATTAACTTCGCGTCTGGTCGACGCAACACGTGACCAAAATGCTGGACTTTATTTTGCACAAAGATTGAGCATTGCCATTCAACGTGGCAATGCCGCCAGCATTTTGGGGACGTAACCCACTGGCAGCAGCTTATTTGATTAGTATTTATTTATTTTTCTTTTATAAGTATGTAGGTATTATTTTAATTTTTTAATATTTCGTGCCTATACATTATGATGGATTCCTCTATTTATTATTTAAGTATTACAAATACATTAACTTTTGCTTAACTCTACGTTACGAGTAACAGTTAAGGCCGGTTATCATTCACCTTTGGTGATATAATTAATTATTTTGTCTGAAAAAAAAAAAACTCGAATTTTGTAAAACAAAATATGCTACGTCGTTTCTATGGCTATACACGGCTATATTTTTATACCACGTGGCAAACAAGCGTAGGCCCACCTGATGGTAAGCGGTCACCGCAGCCTATGGACGCCTGCAACTCCAGGGTGTTACATGCGCGTAGCCAACCCTTTAAAAATTTATACACTTATTTCTCGAAGAATCCCATACAGTAGTTCCTCGGGAAAACCTCGGCAGGGAGCTAATTCCACATCCGAAGCGTATGCTAGAAGGAACGGAAATCAATAAAAACATCCTGTATAGTACATACGATCAACCAAATTTCTGTGTTAGTCTCTGCTTTAGCTACAGCAAAATTATCGTATGTCCGGATTTCCGTTTGTTCTCCTCTGTCGCATTTCTCAACCGATTATCGTGAAATTTTGTAAGCAGGTTTAATAATTATACATAATTTTTTGTCGAATCATTTTTTGGAAATTTTAAAAAGCAGATTGTCAGCAGATTCGATAATTACGAATACAGATTTTATTTGTCGAGTCAGTTCTTTGAAATATTCTAAAACAATTTATTTGTCAATGATTTCGTATGTTTCAGCGGGCGGATTTCGGTTTGTTCTCCCCTGGCAGGTCACATTCCTCAACCGATTCTCGTAAAATTTTATGGGCAAGTTTGTCGATGCAGTTTTTGGCAATACTCGTATTCAAAAACAAGTTTTTTTCAAAGATTTCCTATGTCTCTTCAGGCGGATTTCGGTTGGTACTCCTCTACAGGTCGTATTTCTCAACCGATTCTCGTGAAATTTTGTGAGCAGGTTCAATAATTATATAGAACTAGCATTTGCCCGCGGCTTCGCCCGCGTACTAAGCGAAATTTTTAACCGTCTACAAAAAAGAGGTTCGTATGTTTGTCAACGATTATCTCGCGTTTGGCTGAACCGATTTAGATGCGGTCTCCAGAAAAGTAGTTGTTACATTCTGGGGGTTTCGGTATACAAAGTTTGGTGATTGTGATTCATTAACAGATGAACAGATGAAAAGTCAGTATACATTCTGAGAACCGGCAAACTGTTGAATTTCATTTGATTTTGGCAAAAATAAGAATCGAAAACTATTATCATACATTTCCGACAGGCCGAAGGGGAAAGGGCCGATGAAATAAAAGCATGTCTTAAATGGCCCTTAGTAAAAGTATCTGTGTACTACAGTAACACCAATAGGTCTGATAACGACCAAGCAGCGCGCAGCGGTCATAAACTCTGGTCCTTTGAAGTACAGAAATACGGCTAATTCAATATCACGTGTAACATTTATTTTTCCTAAAATAAAATTTATTAGGTAGGTTTTGTCAGTTCCTATTGGAGCATCCAAAAAGAAAATTTGGCCTCACTTCCATTCGCACTCCTTACTGTCAGTCCGTCTGTTACAACCGATCTATCTAAACTATCAAGAATTTAGAGCGCTCGTGGCCCAGTGGCACCCGCCTACCGCGTGCGGTATGCGAGGTTAAGCAATGTGGGCGCAGGTCAGTTCTTGGATGGGTGACCGCTTTGAGTGGTTACTAACCGACTCTCGTGCTTTGGAAGGCACGCTAAGCCGTTGATCCCGGCTGCTGTCTACGACAGCAATCGTTAAGCCAAGTTAGAGGCCTTCGGGCGGCTTGCGAACTTCTAACAGTCAAGTTGCCCACTCACTTGACAAAGGGGCGTCGAAGTTGCACCACGTCTGTAGGGAGTACCCACCGTTACCCTACACGTGACCCCTGGGTGGTGCTAAAAATGCAACAAAAACTGGCAACCGTACTTGTCTTCTCGAAGATCTCACGGTTCGTAAATAAATGCCATACGATAAAAAAATCTAAAGGTTGATTGGAATGGAAAAAAATATCGAAACCTCTATGTCGTTTTTAAAAAGCAAATCTACACGCCTATATAGTAACATTAAACTTTTTTGCATGCAGGCATGTATGGAGTGCCAAATTTTACCTCAGATTCGTATTAAAAGATCTCTCGGACGCTCAGATATCGGTTTTGAACGAAATCGGGACGAAAAAAAAGAAAATGAATATGTTCGCCACTATCACAAATTTTACCTCGGATTCGTATTAAGACATCTCTCGGACACTCAGATATCGATTTTGAACGAAATCGGGATAAAAATGAAGAAAATCAATATGGCCGCCGCTTTTTCCAAATTTTACCTCAAATTCGTATTAGGGGACCTCTCGGACGTTCAGATATCGATTTTGAACGAAATCGGGTTGAAAATGAAGAAAATCAATATGGCTGCCACTTTTTCCAAATTTTACCTCGGATTCGTATTAGGAATTCTCTCGGACGCTCAGATATCGATTTTGAATGAAATCGGGACGGAAATGATAAAAATGAATATGGCCGCCACTTTTTCTAAATTTTACCTCGGATTTGTATTACGAGACCTCTCGGACTCTCAGATATCGATTTTGAACGAAATCGGGACGAAAAAAAAGAAAACCAATATGGCTGCGACATTTTCCAAATTTTACCTCGGAGTCGTATTAGGGGACCTCTCGGACGCGCAGATATCGATTTTGAACGAAATCGGGACGGAAATGAAGAAAATCAATATGGCCGTTACTTTATTCAAAGTTTAGGTACCTCGGATTCCTATTAAGAGTCCTCTCGGACGCTGAAATATCGATTTATGTCGGCGCTGATTAATAAAACCACTTACAATACACTGAATCAAAAAAGGACATATCTTCATTGGGAACTAACGGCACTTCATGCACCTTTAGACCTTATAAGGAACTTACATGCCAAATTTGGTATCTCTCGAACCAACAGTTTGGGCTGTGCGTTGATATGTCTCTAACTCAGTCAGTCAGTTTCTTCTTGCCATTTGGCACCTACTTTTAAAAGTTTTAATGTCAGCAATACTAAATTTCAAAATCAGCCATTTTTGAAATTAACGACCCAAACAATCATAAAAATGACACCCATATTAATATTTAGACATTCCAACCCCCTCTGATCCTAACAGAGGGGATGGTATTTCACGTCCTCCACGTGGGATTTTAAAATCATTGTTGTTTTCGTAATCCACCACCACCACCATATCAGCCCTAGGACGTCCACTGCTGGACATAGGCCTCCCCCAATTTCATGGGGGGTAAATGCCATAATCGCCACGCTTGGCATGCGGGTTGGCGATCGCAGTATCTCCACCGCACTCTAGGATTGCTGCTGCCCATTCCCCGGTGGTCTTGGTCGTAGTTTAAGGACATACCCGGGTACCCGGGTTTCGTAATCAGCGACCTGATAAACCATAGAAACAACACCCATATCGATTTTCAGAATTTGTCACCAGATTTCCCCATTTTAGGGGTTGATTTCTTAAAAAACCTGAAACATATGTTTACTCATTTATCGTTAGAAATACTTCTGTGAAGTTTTGAATAAAATAATCCAACTAATCTTTATTCCCCATACAAACTTCGGACCCCCATTCCACCCCCTTAGGGGTTGAATTTTGAAAAATCCTTTCTTAGTACACCTCAAGACCTTATACACATGGAACATTTTATTATTTATTTAGATACTAAATTTGGAATCTCTAAAACCAGCAGTTTGGGCTGTGCGTTGATATGTCAGTCACTCAGTCAGTCAGTTATTTCTTGAAATTTGGCATAAACTTTCAAAAGTTTTCATGTCTACAATATTAAATTTCCAAACCGATGCCATTTTCGTAATTAACGTCCCAAAAAATCGTAAAAACGACACCCATATTAATATTTAGACATTTCATCCCCCTCGCACCCCAACAGGGGGGATGGTATGTCACGTCCTCCACGAGAGATTTTAAAATCATTGTTGTTTTCGTTATCTGCGACCCGGCATATCATAAAAACAATACCCATGTCGATTTTCAGATTTTGTCACCACATTTCCCCCTTTTAGGGGTTGAATTTTCAAAAAACCTGAAACACGTGTTTACTCATTTATCGTTAGAAATACTCTTGTGAAGTTTCGAATAAAATAGTCCAGCTAATCTTGTTTCCCCATACAAACTTTGGACCCCCATTTCACCCCCTTAGGGGTTGAATAGTGAAAAATCCTTTCTTAGTGCACCCCTAGACCTTATAAGGAACCTACGTGCCAAATTTGGAATCTCTAGGACCAGCGGTTTGGGCTGTGCGTTGATATGTCAGTCAGTCAGTCAGTCAGTCAGTCAGTTTCTTCTTTTATATATTTAGATAGAATTTGTTTTGTCGAGTCAGTTTTTAAAAATATTGCATAAAAAAGTTTTTTTTTCATTGATTTCCTATGTTTTTGCGGGCGGATTTCGGTTTGTTCTCCTCTATAGGTCGCATTCTTCAACTAATTGTCGTGAAGTTTTGTGAGCAGGTGCGATACATGTAATTTTTTTTTGTCATGTCAGATTTTAGAAATTAAAAGCACTCGCACGATGTGTGCGTCGGACTCTTGCTGGATGCGGGACTCTTGCTGGATGCGGGTGGCGCAGGACCGGTCATTATAGCACTCTTTGGGGGAGATCTATTTCCAGCAGTGGACGTCCTTCATCTGATATGATGATGGTCGAAAAAAAATATTGAGTTGTTCGGTTCCGGTGCGTCGGACTCTTGCTGGATGCGGGACTCTTGCTGGATGCGGGTGGCGCAAGACCGGTCATTATAGCACTCTTTGGGGGAGATCTATTTCCAGCAGTGGACGTCCTTCATCTGATATGATGATGGTCGAAAAAAATATTGAGTTGTTCGGTTTCGGTGCGAAACGAGCGAGCAAAGCGAGCGTGCTGCGAAAGCGGTGTAGATCTATGGACGCAGTTCTTCCTAACACTCATCTTAGCTGCGTCGTCGTCGTACCTATTGTGTGCAATAACTTTTTTTTAAACTGAACACTGTTTGAAAATGCCAGGAGGCCAATTCTCGGGCCGTTAGAGATGATGTCTATTAGACATATCTTTATAAAAAATGGCGGATGTCGATCGAAAACCCATTTGCGTATTCTCGAAATCTCACAATCGAGATATGTCTACTCCCAGCGTTCGAGATGCAACGAGTGGTCCGTAGCGATCGAGATAAATGAAAATTACACACACAAATAAATGAAAATTATAAAATAAAATCAAAACAGTAATAAAATACGAGACTTGAAAGTTTTTTAAATGTATGTATCATTTTTATGACCTAAAAGTTAACCAAAAGAATTTACATGATTCAATAAAAAAGAAATTTTATAACTACTTAAACGCAGTATTTCACGATTAAAAAAGCAATTTTCTTGTTTTTCCATAGAATGTTAGTACGGGGCTCGTGCTCTGTGACGTCATAATAATTTGTGGCCGAGTTAGTTACTTGGTGATGTAATGTTGTATGAATATCCTTTACACGCCTCGCGCTACGGTATCCTCTGCCTGTCGTAAAAGGCGACTAAAAGGGGGTCCCTGGGATCGAAGACGGTCGCAGTTTGCGATCATCTATAAAAAGAGACGGTGGGACCCACAGAGGTGTGGGTCTAGGGCGGCACTGGTGCGTTCCGACGGAGATCCCAGAGCCGTCCGAAATGAGTTGAGGAGGACGATCAGGGGGTTTTTAGTCGTTGCAAATCTGACATAACCTCCGCACTGTCCCCGCGGTGCGGTGGTATCCATAATGGATTTTCCCCCCGGAAAAAAAAGGTGTGCCCCGGAATAGGGTCCCTACAATTATACGAACGTAATAGGAACATTTCCGAGAATTTTCGAGAAAATACCATTTAAACTTCCCATAAATAACTCAATGTAAACGAGGCTGATGATGAAAACTGTCACTCTATGCTAATCACTGTGTCTGGAAAGTTAAGCAATTAATGTTTTCAATGTCATAATGTTAAATGGAAAAGGAAATCTGTTCAAACGGGAGCAAATACCATTAATTATAAATGGATTGCATTAATTAAGAACTTACTAACAAGCCTGAACTCTGAAAACGTGACGTGACGTGACTCGTTCTATACAAGTTGTATTACAAACAATCTATTTTGCCTGAACTCTGAAAACGTGACGTGACGTGACTCGTTCTATACAAGTTGTATTACAAACAATCTATTTTTATCAGAACGTCCTTGGGGTTACCTTAATTAAACGCGTTTTGCATTCTGTTTTAGTATGAGTATTGAAATACAAGATTTGGACAGATAAGAGTCAATGTCCCGCAATTTCGTTCGCGTGAACACTGAACATCCTGGTTCCATCCATTTTGCAACAAATTGTATTCTGTTTAAGTGCAATATTATTGTGACATAAATATCGCACTAAAACTCAGTATTTCAGCAAGTAAATATTTTTCTCAAACATGCAATGAAATATTGATGTTATGTTCCTTATAATAGGCTGCGAAGTATGACGTTTCAGGTGCGGCTAGGACAAGAGATCGTAAATGGAATTTCATACAAATCTTGCAGGCCTAGGCCGGCAAAGTCCTCTTTTTAACCGACTTCAAGATTTTAAAAGAGGTGGTTATTAATTCGGTTGTATGTTTTTTTTTAATGTTTGTTACTCCATAACTCCGTCATTTCTTAACCGATTATAAAATTATTTTTTTGTTTATAAGTATATATATCCATGTTGGTCCCGTTTTTGTCAAAACGCAGTTCTGATGATGGGATCCATGAGGAATTGAGGGAACTCCTCAAATCTTAAAGGCAAACATATAGTGATTCTTGTGGTTTTATCAACAAGTCAAGCATTTTCATCCAAAAATGTGACATTGGATTAAGTGGAACTGCTGATGATGATCAGAACAGAACTCTTCAACGACGAAAAGTTCACGTTTGGCGATTTGTCCTCCTAGCTGTGTTTGTTAAGCAAGTTCTATTTTCACGATTAATTTTTGTCATGCTCGACATCTGATGATGGGATCCATTAGGAATCGGGGGAACTCCTCAAATGTGAAAGGCACACAAATAGTGATTTTAGTATTTTCATGAACTAATCAAGCATTTTCATTCAAAAAAGTGACATTTGATAAAGTGGAACTGCTGATGATGATCAGAGCGGAACTCTTCAACGACGCGTAGTTTACGTTTGGCGATTTGTTCTCTTCGATTTGTTTGTCAAGCAAGCTAGGTTTTCAAGACACATTTTTGTCAAGCTTGAGTTCTGATGGAGGATTCCATGAGGAATTGAGGGTACTTCGTCTTCTACCATTATAAACATACTTATAGCCATTTTTATTTTATTGTATAGAATCTAAGAGTGCACCATCTAAGTATAATAATCTTTCACCGGCCTCCCAGATTGAAGACGGTTTTTTTTCTTGAATCTTTTTTTCTTTTCTTTCCATTCCACATAAATTTGTGGCACAGCCATCATGACATTCTGCCACTATGCGTATTAAAAATAAAACTTAGATTTTTTTGTTGTTTATTTCATTGCATGTTTGAGAAAAGCACTATACATACCTCGGCGGGAAATATGGGGTTGCCCGCCTCAGACCTATCCGGTCTATGTCTTCGGCCGGCAACCCCTTTCGTCCCGGCGTCTGTAGTAATGTACTATTACTGATGCTCAGCTATATCACGTAAATATGGTAGACATTGCATCACGTTGCGTACACGTACGTTGATGCGCAATTTCCTACTATCCAGCCCTTTTGTTGTCTTGTTGCCCGGTTTGTAGTTTGCGCAACCTTTTGTCAGCTAACGCATTAAAACAACCTCCTGATAATAGATTTCTACAAGTAAAAAAGTAAATGTCAAGAAGATGTCACATAGATTTAGTGACTATCCATCGCCAAAACACGACCGTCCTTAAACAAACTCTCGAAAGCGCTACGAGTTTCTTATAGAAATTATGCAAATATTAAAAAACTTGTTATATTGTGGGCCGCTTTTATTACATTTTTGAATACGGAGGAAATCCTTTGTGCAAATATCTACGTAACAAACGAATTCATATTAAAGAGAATTTAGATACCAAGATTCATAACGATGTTTTTAATGTTCTAGTACTGTTCCATTTAACAAAATTCGAATAAGGACATATGCTAAGGGCATTCATAAATGTTTATCAAACTTATTTGAGTTAAATGCCGTGAAGTTTTCATTAACATAATTTTTAAGAAAAAAAAACCGACTTCAATGGGGGACTCCGGTGAAAGATTATTAATCTTAGCTGGTGCACTCTTAGATTCCATACAATAAAATACAAAAATGACTATAAGTATGTTTATAATGGTAGAAGACTAAGTACCCTCAATTCCTCATGAAATCAAGGAAAAACCTTGCTTGCTTGACAAACAAAACGAAGAGAACAAATCGCCAAACGTGAACTACGCGTCGTTGAAGAGTTCCGTTCTGATCATCATCAGCAGTTCCACTTCATCAAATGTCACTTTTATGAATGAAAATGCTTGATTAGTTCATGAAAATACTAAAATCACTATTTGTGTGCCTTTCACATTTGAGGAGTTTCCTCGATTCCTAATGGATCCCATCATCAGAACTCGAGCATGACAAAAATCAATCGTGAAAATAAAACTTGCTTAACAAACACCGCTAGAAGGACAAATCGCCAAACGTGAACTTTTCGTCGTTGAAGAGTTCCGTTCTGATCATCATCAGCAGTTCCACTTCATCAAATGTCACATTTTTGTATGATAATGCTCGATTTGTTGATAAAAACACAAAAATCACTATATGTTTGCCTTTAAGATTTGAGGAGTTCCCTCAACTCCTCATGGATCCCATCATCAGAACTCGAGCATGACAAAAATTAATCGTGAAAATAGAACTTGCTTAACAAACACAGCTAGGAGGACAAATCGCCAAACGTGAACTTTTCGTCGTTGAAGAGTTCTGTTCTGATCATCATCAGCAGTTCCACTTCATCCAATGTCACATTTTTGGATGCAAATGCTTGATTTGTTGATAAAAACACAAAAATCACTATATGTTTGCCTTAAAGATTTGAGGAGTTCCCTCAATTCCTCATAGATCCCATCATCAGAACTGCCTTTTGACAAAAACGGGACCAACTTGGATATATATACATACAATCAAAAAAAAAATTTTTCAAATCGGTTAAGAAATGACGGAGTTATGGAGTAACAAACATTAAAAAAAAAAAGAAAAAAAAAAAACATACAACCGAATTGATAACCTCCTCTTTTGAAATTTGGAAGTCGGTTAAAAAGCGACACATACATACACGCCGACTTAATTTTAGCAATTTATACGACTTGAATTGGCTGTGTATGACCTGCGCCATCTTTCGTATGGCTGTATGTTCTTTTTAAAAGTTTGGAACTCGACTAATAAAGCAATTTATTGCCTGCAATGCTTGGTTTTGTTTTAATTAATGACTGACCATAAACTGTACACTTCGCCTTTCAACATGTAGCGTTTAAGGTCCATTTTTACAGCCATGTTTTAGAAAACTATATTCCTGCTTTGTCAAATTGACATTTATTCGATTAGATATGAATGAATGAATTAAATTTATTTTGAAACCACAACAATACAAGAAAACAGTTTTAAAAAAAAACATATATCAAAAAGGTATCAGTTGTCTTAAAAAAGAAGCCCACTCAGCATGAGTCGAGACAGGGGGCCACGTCGCTGATTTTCAGTGGGTCCTATAAAATGAGTAACCTAAAACTAAGACTAAGAAATCGCTTAACTTAACGGACTTATAACTGTATTTCATTATTGAGTTAATCAAAATTATTTATTTATCTATCTCTGCGAAAACAAAACCAGAAGGTGAACCATTGACATAAGATATAATACAAAATATGGCAGACCTGCGTGATTATACGTGTGCATTTTATGTGTGTATGTATGCTTACTCCAAATTTGATGATTATGGTTATGAATTTCTTGTATACTTATTACAGACGCAGGCTGCTACCCTTAGAGATTTCATTAGTAAATAGGTGCTGTTTTAATTTATTTTTAAACGTGATAATGAATCAGATGTTCTAATAGGCGGTGCGATATTATTCCAGCAACGCGTAGCCGCGTACCGGAAACTGCCACGGAAACTAGCTGACCTGCATCGGGGACACATGAGGCGAGGGGCTTGTCTAATGTGCATACGGGAAAATGCCATTTTATCAAAGAGGTAGAAGGGTTGTTTGCTGGCAATGATCCCAAATAACAGAGAAGCAAGGTGAAGTGTTCTGCGGGCATCCATTTTAAGCAGTCTAAAATTATTTAAATATGGTGTGACATGAGCTCGGTATGGAATTGGGAAAAAAAAACTAGCACAAGCATTTGATTCTCTAGCACAAGCGGGAAGACATCGTACTCGGAAGAAAACGGCGTGCAATTTCCTTTTGTAACTTATGTAACTTATAACTTTATATGTTTTTTATTTTATTTTATTGATGCATCGCACGATATGATTCACTTAACATTGTAATACCTTTTAAAATTCAAATGTTTTGAAATAGGGTCCTTAAATTAATTGCGTATCTCTCGAATAAATTAAATTATATTGCAGCGGTAGAAACTCACTCAAGATTGAATATTAATTAATTTCTATTCAGTTGCATGTTGTATTCAATGTTGAATTACCTCTACACTTACTACCCTTTCACTGCACAGGACGTAATATAACGGTGCTTGACGGAACATTTAGAGCAGCCCAACTGTGGAAGTACCTCCTCCTTAACACCACTATTTATTGGTGTTGTGTTCCTGCAGGGTGAACGTGTAACTTTTCGAACGTACTCGTACGATTGGTAAAACTAACTTTAACTTTTACAAGCTTTTATTTAACTGGCATTGTTTGCATTTAAGTAAAGTATATCTGGTATTTTGTTATACTATTTCAAACTTAACATTTAATGTATTTAAAACTAAATTTTACTATTATTTTAATATTAGTAGGATCAACGCATGAGTGTTGCTATACGGCGAGGAAATGCTGCCAGCATCCTCGGCACCATGCCATGGGGTCCCAATTTTCTAAAAATATTTTAGAAATATTTTAGTTCAGTTTAGTTTTAATTTAGTTATATTTTATTTTATATTTAGGTCCATTTTAAGATGTTTATTTTGACTTATAATTTGTACCAATCCTACTAATTGACCGAGCGAGCGAAGCTAGCGAAGCGTCTTAGTTTCAGCTTCGACGAAATTTTTTTCGTATGTCTGTCCGGAATCCGGATGTTCTCCTCTACAGGTCGCATTTCTCAACCGATTCTCGTGAGATTTTGTGAGCAGTTTTTATGATTAGATAAAATTTTTTGGTCGGAGCCAGTTTTTGGAATTTTAGAAATTTGAAAAAAAAAATTTTTTTTTACGTACTTCTGTCCGGATGTTTTCCTCTACAGGTCGCATTTCTAATCAGAAATGTTATATAAAATTCTTATGTCGAGTCAATTTTTGAAAATTTTGAGGTTTGAAAAAAAAAACAACAATATTTCGTATGTATGTCCGGATGTTCTCCTCTACAGGTCGCATTTCTAAACCGATTCTCGTGAAATTTTGTGAGCAGGTTTAATGATTAGATAAAATTTTTTGGTCGGAGCCCGTTTTTAGAATTTTAGAAATTTGAAAAAAAAATTTTTTTTTTCGTACTTCTGTCCGTATGTTTTCCTCTACAGGTCGCATTTCTCATCAGAAATGTTATATAAAATTCTTATGTCGAGTCAATTTTTGAAAATTTTGAGGTTTGAAAAAAAAAACAACAATATTTCGTATGTATGTACGGATGTTCTCCTCTACAGGTCGCATTTCTCAACCGATTGTCGTGAAATTTTGTAAGCAGGTTTGATGATTAGATAAAATATTTTGGTCGGAGCCAGTTTAAAGTTTTTGAAATTTGAAAAAAAAAGTTTTTTTTTTCTTATTTATATCGAGATGTTTTCCTCTCCAGGTCATATTTCTTATCAGAAATGTTATATACAATTCTTTTGTTGAGTCAATTCGATCGATAATATACTTACCTAACACACTCGTATTTTCAAATCAAGTAATTACCTCAATATACCTAATTTTGCGAGGTCTACAGCTCACAGAGCCACTAGTATTAAAAGTTGTCATCATAATTTGCAATCCTCTTTTCAGCCACTTGCCGGTGTCCAATTGAGCTGAAATTTGGCATACTTATGTAAGTTCGGTGACAACATATTATTATGGTATCACGGAGCTGATCTGATGATGGAGCAAATGGTGGCCATAGCAACTCCTAAACTACACAAGATAAACCCATCGTGTTTGGGCTCATTCGAACCGTCTCAACGAGTAGTTAATGATTGTGCAAAAATACAGTCGGCAATAAAAGCTTGTAACAAAAATGGCATTTTTGACAGAAACGTTTATATAACATTCATATAACCTAGACCTTTCTAAGGCACGAGTGAATAGGCATCTTCTGGGTGAGCTCGCTTCATCGTCGACCTCATCTTTGCCCCCTGGCTAGATGATGGCCAAGAGCAATCCCATTTTTAATAAAAAAAAACGTATTACTACGGAAAACGTAAACGCTCGAAAACGTTACGTAACTATCCCGCTTGCAGTAGGTCGCCAGACTTCCCGAGGATTCACGGTGATGATAGTGAGGGATCTGAATTTGTCTCTAGCTGTAACTACAACGAATTCTTTTATCCAAAAGGGGTCGGCACCGCGCTTGTGGTTGCTCCGCAGTCGCAAGCGGCCTTGGGTTACGGTGTCTGTTTACTATCAGGCAGGTCGCATGGTTGTTTGTCACCGTCGTAAAAACCGGTCAAGTTCGACTTGGACTCGCGCACCGAGGGTTCCTTATAACTAAAAAACAAATGTGATTTAGCATTAATATATTGGTTTTTGTTGGTAAAATATACGTAATAACATTATCACCAAATTTTTAGGTCAATGGGAAGTAAAATAATTCTTCATTGACAAAATGTGTGACAGATGACAGACGGACGCGCGAGTGGCAGCAATATGGCTCTGTTTGGACCCTTCAGGTACGGAACCCTTATAAAAGATAGGAATACGTTCGAGTTTTTCAAATTTCCAGTTGTGATTTCGAATAACCCTATACAAAAATTCTGTTGGTGAAACACAGCCGTGTATTGAAGGACAACATTAAACGCTGTTTTAATGAAATTCAGAAAATTGTATGCCGAAGCGTAATGGAAATTTCCGCAAGAATAGTGCGAATGTTACAGAAAAATTGTGTAGGGGATTTGCCGCCATGTTCTGTTTCATACATTACTAGTACTTCACTTAATGATAAAAAAAACGCACTCATACTTATCGTTTCTTTTTATATTTGCGTTGGGGGTTAATAACAAAATTAAATAGATACATTATACTCACTCGAAATTATAATGTTCGTAAGAAACAATTTTTCTCTTTTTGATTAACTAAATGCGATTGGCAAAACACTCGCACTAGGCGTTTGAGAACAGTTCCCCGTCGCATGGCACTTGCAGGAGTTGCAGGTAAGAATCCAAGCGTCATTGGGCCTACTCGTACTTACTATAACAAGCGACAGCGACTACCCGCTCGCTTGAACCCTCTGACCAAAGTTCTGTTCGTCTATGCTCAGACGAAGCATTTCGACCCCGCCTGAAATACCTTTTATTGAAGAATCCATGTAGTTTAAAAAATGTCCCCTAATATTTAATAATTATTTTTATCCGTTAATACTCAGTTAAAGAGTACATCGATAAATTATTCCCTGATTTGATATAAAGTGTTTTATGAATGGACATATATATTTAAGTTGAATGACGATCTTTTGTGGGAGATATATTTAGTTTTATTGTTTTCTGTTATTAATTGACATTACTTGACATTGTGCTGCTGTTATTATTATTATTGTTTTATATTTTCCATGTTTTACGATTATGATAATAACTCTTGCTATTTTGACATAATATGCAAAATACTGTATTGTTTATCATGATTTAAATAATCTAATCTATATAATAAAGTGTGATTTCTTTGTAAATTAATATCATGCATAAGTTATGGGATAGCCTTTAAACATTACATTAAATTAAGTTCGACGTACGGTGAAAATGTTAGTAACTCAATGAAAATGTTAACATGGACTGAAGGGCATTTGTAATAATTTCTGCTTGAGTGAAGCTAAAAGCTAGAGCCGCTTACTTAATGTACTCTGGACATACACGTGCGTTCAAGAGAAAAGAAAAAGGTCTTGCAGCTAACTTAAGAACGTGCTAAAATGGCCGATGGTTTACCATAAAACTTACTTACAAATACAAATAGTTTATTGATCAAGAGTAAATTGACATACAAAACTTATCCATTAGATTCCGAACTAGGCTGATCGTGAGCCCATATCTGGGATGTCTGCGAGAGCGATTAACAATTATCGATTAATTAGGACATTTTTCTAGTTACAGGGGTTTTAACTTGTGCATTAATAGTACATTACTACAGAGGCCGGGACGAAAGGGGTTGCCGGCCGAAGACATATAGACGGCAGAGCGAAGCGAGGTCGGATAGGTCTCAGGCGGGCAACCCCATATTTCCCGCCGAGGTATGTATAGTGCTTTTCTCAAACATGCAATGAAATAAGCAACAAAAAAATCAAAGTTTTATTTTTAATACGCATAGTGGCAGAATGTCATGATGCCTGTGCCACAAATATATGTGGAAAGGATATTAAAAAAAGAGGACTTTGCCGGCCTAGGCCTGCAACATTTGTATGAAAATTCATTAACGACCTCTTGTCCTAGCCGCACCTGAAACGTCATACTTCGCAGCCTATTATAAGGAACATAACATCAATATTTCATTGCATGTTTGAGAAAATGCAATATAAATGTGAAGTTTATAGGATGAAAGGCAAAAATAAAACAAGTTTGGAACAAGGTACCAAAAAGTGACATAATTATATCTAAACAATTATTCACAATAAAAAGGTAGTCAATCAATATGTTCATTGTTCGCATCATGTGTATGGGTGGGTGTGCGTGTGTGTGCGTATGTAGTAAGCGAGAATCTACCCTCGTTTTCTACGCGCAACACTCACAACGTCACATGTCAAAGTCTCCGCCACACGACGCAGACGCAGCACCCGAAACTGTGTTTTTCTACTCCAGCATTACAATCTGTCAATTAAATGACTGACAACAGTATGAAAACTGTAAACTTTTTATACAAATGCAAGTCATTATACCATAAACAAGTCATTATATGACTGGTGGGAGAATGAAAATGGATTTCCGTACATGCATTACACAGCTGTAATTTTATTTTTATTTTTTTAAAAAGAGGCACACGTCAATGTCCGTATTCTGCCACCATATTCATTTAAATCGTATCTTATCGTAGAAAAAATACTGTATGCAATGTTACATAATTAGGTTTAAAAATTTCGTTTCTTTAATCTCTCTCTACGTTCGTTTTGTTATAGCGACTCTCGCATTTTAAGAACCTTATGTATATGTTGCATAAAATACTGTTTCAGCTGGACGGCACAGACCATCCACAATCGCGACTAAAATTCGGATGACATGAACCAAAGGTATCGTGATACTTGTCCCTGGCGATGAAGGTGTGAAGTGACGCCACGTTGCCAGATATCGCTCAACATGTCGTGCGAAATAAGAATTCATAGCTCACTGCAGTGCAGCAATGTTGCAACACTTTACACCACGTCGTCGTTCATAATTTTCCTACACTGTCATCATCATCATGTCAGGTCATCAGTCCACCTTGTTGGGGGCCTGCCCACGGTATGCCTTCCGGTACGTGGTCACCACTCGAGAACCCTTCGGCCTCAGCGGCCAACATTTGTAATGTTACTGATAAAACCTTACATGTTAAATTTCACTTAAGTGTCTTTAATGTTTCCGTCATATCGTAGATGAAGGTACAATTTGGACGGGAACTAAATATATCAAATTGCTCTGCTTAAATCAAATCAAATTGCTTTTTTTTGTAGTATTCTCAAATAAAAGATGTCTTGAGGTCTTCAGTGTTGTATTTCTTAATATAATAATATTTAACAATATGTTTTGTACAGCGATATGTGTTACTTGTCCGAAGGATCCGAGCTAAGAGAAGTGTCGAAAAGTGACATTTAAAAACATAGATATATTTAAGAGGTGCATACACACAGTATTACATTGTTAAGGTTCGTTCAAACTCTATTACACACAATGCGTGTAAATTACAGTTCTACTGATTATTTTAAGCTGAGCAAGAAAAATCACTTGATCCCATTTATTAAACGTCGTGAAATTGCAGACATATTGTATTTGGTAAATATTATTACAGGCAATGTCGATTGTCCCAACTTACTTAATAAAATCTGTTTCAATACTCCTTCTATAATAGAGGAGGTTAAGGCACTTTCGTCCCATTAGTATTTATAAGGCTTTTACTAAATATAAGAATAATAGTTTTTTGGGCATCGTAGCCATGAGTCTAAACAAATTTATAGTTAGGTAATTTAAATTATGACATATTTAATGACATCATATCAGTAATTAGACATACATTAATTGGAATTTATATGGGTAATACTTCTAGCGCAGGTTCGGGTTCGGTTTACTAAAGTTATGTACCTACTTACTCTATGCTTCTATCTCAGTTTTTTGGTAAATGTTTTGTACCCACCATCCTGATGCTGCAGCTTCTTCTGTGTGTGATTTTATTGAGCTAAATTTGTTCTTTGAACATAGTCAAGTTCAAGTTCTATAAGTGAGAACCTGTATGCGTTATGTAATTCTATTGTAGACATGTGTTACGCTGTTGATTTTCCATGTATGTAATAATAAATTAATTATTGCCGAGGCTCGGAAATTAAGGGATTCCCTGACCAGATGGTTTGCGGCATAAGCCTCGGCTCGACAAAAATACTGTGGCAAGTACTGGTTAAATGACAACCAATGAGCTGTCTAAAGGTAGGTTGCACCAAACCGTCTGTAATCTTAAGAGGGCGCAGTACGCTTGGTTCTCCATACAAACGTATTTATGCTCTCATTTTAAAACGCCATGCTAGAATAACATGAAACTTTGTATACACAATGGGATCCAGCTTGTCTAGGGCGAAAATTAGTTTCTGTTGCTTGAAATTATAAAGGCGAAAAAATACAGCGATTATTAAGGTTTTCATACAAGCCGTAAAAAACTCAAAAAACCGCTGTATTTTTTTTCTTTTTCTATTTCTAGCAACAGAAACTAATTCCCGACCTAGATATGCCGGATCCCATTGTGTATACAAAGTTTCATGTTATTCTAGCATGGCGTTTTAAAATGAGAGCGTAAATACGTTTGTATGGAGAACCGATCCACACCGATCGTACTGCGCCCTCTTAAGCGATGTTCATTGAAATCCGATTGTATGGAAATTTTGACAAGCTATGGGATGACAGCTGTAATACAGCTTGAAACGCATAGAGCGTGGCACAGCGTCGTTGCGGGGCGGAGGCGGTTTTGCGGTAAGCGAACACGGGGCACGTCGCACCAAAATACCGCGAGGTATTCGGTAGCGCGCTATAGCAGAGGTGGCGTGTGTGAGGAATGAAGCAGCAATCGACAGTCGACAGTTTCGGGAAGATCATAATACTCGTACATACATAAACGCCTCTGCCCAGCACCGCGCCGCGCCGGCTATGTGCGTTTCGTACCGCCATTTTCCATACCAGAAATGAGAATTAGATCGACCTAGCGATAGTTTGATGCGTGACGTAATTACCCTGACACAATACTGTCAATTTTACGCCAATCCACGTTTATTTAATTGGCAAATATAGAGCCACAGAAAAAGTTTACCAATTTTAATTGAACGCAATTGAAATTCTGCGATCGTGCCGTTCAGTCACGTGTGTTTTCCTAACGTTTGAAATTGGTGACTTTTTGATTCTATATTTTTCATTGGCGTGGCGAGGTTCGAATGTAAACTCTATCACCGAGAGCATACAGTTGCTTTTAAAATAAGCTATGTGCGTAGAATTTTATTTGGAACTTGAAAATTTATTGCGTTCTTTCTTTTGAAAAGTATGACTGTTCAAAGTGAAACAGGAATCTGGGATTTATTTAATAGCTATGTAGAAGTAGGTACTTATAGCTCTACATGATATATCTTATAAACTTAATATTCACTGATGTTATTGCAGTATTACTTGGGTGACCGAGCTTTGCTCGGCATCTTTCGTGTATTTTCCGGAGAACACGAGTTTCCCCCTTGATGAGACCATGCTAGATCGATTTTTCGCCCTCGTAAACCCCATAGCCGTAAATTACATCGAAATCGTTGGAGCCGTTTCCGAGATCCAATTATGCAACAGTTACGTAATAAGGGTTCTTAAAATTCAAATCGCTGTGACAAAAGGAGCGTAGTGAAATTTTGTATTAAATAGGTACTCGAGAATTATAAGACCTATACAGGCTATTTTTATTGATTTCCGTTCTTTCAAGCATATAGCAGTGTATAGTCATAAAAACGACGTAGCATATTTAGTTTTTCAAAATTCAAGAAATTTTTTTTTTTTAATTTTCTTACAAAAAAATTAATTATATCACCAAGAGTGAATGAAAACCGGCCTTAATAGTTAACGTGGAGTTAACCAAAAGTTAATGTCACCTATGAAAATTCGAAATTCGAATGACACGCACGTCAATATTGTTTAAATGGTAAGGATCTTTTATACTATACCAGTAGTGTTAATTAACGAAAATGAATTCTTGAATATCTTTGAAATGGTACCAATTGAGGACTAGTGTCTTAGAGAAGATTACTTTAATTCATCTCAGGATTGTACCCTCGCAATTAACGGAATTCAATAAAAACAGCCTGTATAAGGTGCCTCCAAGTTAGGTGCCAATATCATATCATCTCATATCATCTTTATTGCATCCATGGTATTTACATAAGGTCTTAAAAATTAATACAGTGTCACATGGGCCCTGGTAGGACATAGCAAATTTATATAAACTATTTCATAATATTTATACTAATTAAATAAGTAAATAATAATGTCAAGTTCATTCATAAACTCTTCGACAGTAGAGTAACATTTTTTTAATAGTTGGTTTCTTTCATTAGTACGAAAAGTTATGTCATTTTCTACATTGACTATGTTCTTAGGTAGCTTATTATAAATCAAAACAGACCGGTAGGGGGCTACACTTAAACATTTGTAGTCTAGGTTCTGGAGGAAGGACTAGTTTATCTTGCCTTCGGGCACTTGCGACATTTTTGTACAGACCTTTATGCTTTCTTACGAACATTGCCATCTCTAATATACTTTCTCCAATACTTTCAGAGCTGATAGTACTCGTCCTTAGAAGTAGACTTAAATATAAAACTAATTTAAAGTTTATGTTACTTGGAGAAAATTAGGAAAACAAACTGTGCTACGTAATAACACCCTTTTAATGAGATAATCAGGATTCAATGATTAAGACTTCTTTGATTATGGCCACTTCAACTAGCCACATACTGGCCACTTCAACTAGCATTGTTCGGAAAATGAAAACAAAAAACTCATATAATAATTTTTAAGAAAAAAAAACCGACTTCAATGGGGGAGGCCGGTGAAAGATTATTATACTTAGATGGTGCACTCTTAGATTCCATACAATAAAATAAAAATGGCTATAAGTATGTTTATAATAGTAGAAGACTAAGTACCCTCAATTCCTCATGGAATCATGGAAAAACCTTGTTTGCTTGACAAACAAAACGAAGAGAACCAATCACCAAACGTGAACTACGCGTCGTTGAAGAGTTCCGTGCTGATCATCATCAGCAGTTCCACTTTATCAAATGTCACATTTTTGTATGATAATGCTCGATTTGTTGATAAAAACACAAAAATCACTATATGTTTGCCTTTAAGATTTGAGGAGTTCCCTCAATTCCTCATGGATCCCATCATCAGAAATCAAGCATGACAAAAATTAATCGTGAAAATAGAAACTGCTTGACAAACACAGTTAGGAGGACAAATCGCCAAACGTGAACTTTTCGTCGTTGAAGAGTTCTGTTCTGATCATCATCAGCAGTTCCACTTCATCCAATGTCATATTTTTGGATGAAAATGCTTGACTTGTTGATAAAGACATGACTATATGTTTGCCTTAAAGATTTGAGGAGTTCTCTCAATTCCTCATGGATCCCATCATCAGAACTGCGTTTTGACAAAAACGGGACCAACTTGGATATACTTATATACTTACAATCAAAAAAAGAATTTTCCAAATCGGTTAAGAAATGACGGAGTTATGGAGTAACAAACATTAAAAAAAAAAAAACAAAATAAAAACATACAACCGAATTGATAACCTCCTCTTTTGAAATCTTGAAGTCGGTTAAAAAGTTTTATAAATTCCTATTTAAAGTAAATTACCTGCTTAAAATAAAAATATTGGCATCTAATTTGGAAGCACCTTATATATAAGTATGTAACGTTGCACATTATTATTGGTAAACGGGACTTCGTCGCGTACAACTGAAATTTATTCACCTGAGGTATGCCCGACGTTGCGAATGTATTACAACGTCCGTGGTCACGAGCTGACTGGCTTGAGCGGGTATCAACATCTCCTAGCCGCACGGGTTTTACGAACTGCCCGCACTTATCAAAAAATAAATTTTATATCGTAAACAAATATCTTCCATATTCACTTACCAGTCATTACACCAACAAACGATTCACAGATTAACAAACACTTATTAGCCGTGGGCTTAATCGGTTAATAACAATGTTCCAATTGATTTCTGAAGTACTAGATTCTTCATACTTATTGACTTTCTACATTTTGGGAACGTACCTAACTTGTCTTCTCGAGGATCTCACGGTTCGAAAATAAATGCCATACGATTATTATTATTATTATTCTGGGAAAAGAATATGCTGACGGTTGACACATAAACAATTTAGTGACAATCCTACTGGATTTGACCAGATTTGACTTTTGCAGTTAGATGTGAGATGTGTCGTTCTTCCAACGTGCAACGTCACAATCATAAAGGTGTTTTGTACTGAAGATTTCATTGCAACCTTTTTACACAAAAATGGAAATATCTAAAAAACTAAGCTGGATCGAGCGTAAATTATATGTCATTTTTATCTTTAAATATGACCAGAAATGCGTGTTTATAAAAAATCTCATTCCTCGTGGACAGCCTGTATAACAACATTACGTTGTACTGTAATGTTAACCATGCGTCGAATTCCAGTTCCCACAAAACAATTTGGTCGACGTCATTAGTGTGCTAACCTTGTCAAAGGTAACGATTGTACGTATTTCTCGTTCAAAAGCTCGTATTTACGCTTCCGTGCTTAGTTCAAAAGTGAACTTTAACTCCAGGTTTCAGAGTTCAGTTTCAAATAATGAAACGGGTGAGTTGTGAGTTAGATAAAGTAGAAAATTAGATGCAATTTCAGGAATTACCACTGTGCTTTGAAACTGATGTAAATTGCAATAATGGTCGAAAGCATTCGTGGAAATCAATGTTAGCAATGAAAAATTTAATAATGCATAATTTTCCTCTGCCATGGAGTATAAGAGATCCTATAGATATGTTAGGTACTTTAATTTATGCTAATTACTTACAATGACGTAAAACAAAAAAACCGGCCAAGTTTGTGTCGTATCATGCACAAAGTAGGGTTCCGTACCGATACCTACTAGCAGACCACATTTAAAAATCACTATACAATACATTAAATAATACATTGAATCAATAAAGGTCGTATCTTCATAGGGAACTCACAGCACTTAGTAGATCCTTTTGTTTGGGAAGACAGATTTTCAGCCATAACTCAAAAATCGTTTGACTTATCCTTGTTCTAACCCAAAATCGTTGAAAGTATTAATTTACACACCATCTATTTATTTATTTCAGAATTTTAAACTTATCTTTTGGAAATTAGAAGGGGGGGGGACACTTTTCATGCCTTTGATGGAAACGTTTTTTAAAAAAACCTCTTGATCAATTTTAAAGTTCTACCCATATTCCATAGATACCCCACACTCCTATGTCCCAGGTCGCCATCAGCGGTTAGAGTGCCCAGAAGGCAGGATGCATTGCCACGCTGGATGGCAATGCTTATTCTTTGTGCGAAATATTGACCAGCCGTCTGGTCACCAGTGGTTTCTATTAAGCAAGCCGACAAATCTCTTGGTGACTTCCTGATGCGTCAGTGCGGAGGTGGTACAGTCAACATCAAAAGTAGCAACGCATTTAAAAAGTTCAAGTCTTTATTATAAGGGAAAATGAACTTTTGACCCCTTTATATGCGTAGCTACTTTTGATGCTGATTGTACGATATATATGAAAAAACGCTCAGTGTTAAGTGTCAGTCGGGTCAGTGCCGCTTATTACTACGTGTAAGAAGTTCCGTGGTGGAACTAGTGAAACTTTTTTTCCCAATAGTTCCGTCAAAGGTACAGAGTGGTAGGTAGGTACGACAACGAGTGAAGCGAGGAGGAGTGAAGCGAGCAAGCCGCGACAGCGGCCGGCGAAGCGCCACAACTGAACATTGGGAACGGAGCTATTGGGAAAAAGAGTCTCACTAGTTCCGCCACGGAACTACTGGGAATAAACTATTTGAATGAGTGCTTCCTGACTAGCGCAAGATGCGCAGCAGAGTAATACGAATGTAGTACAACCAAGCTTCTGCGCATGATATTGCTACTGTGCAAACGTAATTGACAGTATCTCGCGAGGAAATTTCTCCCAAATCAGTAAGCTCACGTCAAAGAACATAATATCACATATCGATCCCGCCCTGTCAAGTCAGGAAGTTGCATTAGGCTACTTCCGCAATCGGAGGCGGGGGGTCGTTGTGATACATTAAGCAGCCAGGCACTGGCATATCAGTGTTAACTGCCAGCCCAGTCGGTACAAATTGTTTACTGCGCATCTGCATTTAAATGAGTGTTTCCTGATTACCGCGGGATGCGCAGATGAGGGCCGATTCCGATGCAGTAGGTGGGTACTGCATCAGTACCACCACACTACCATTCAACTCGTATATAATACTTTTTACTGTAATACTGACAGTATACCGATAACAGATAGTGTATAACTTGAGACGTTGGTGCCGTTTAAAAAAGTTGTAGCAACTTTAACGGTAGATGTCGCTACAAGTCTCCCTAAGGCTTAATTAAAAAGAGTGAACTGATTGAAACATTCTTTGCCTTGGGATAACCCGCGGTAGCTCAGCTGGAAAGAGCGACGGACTCAAATCCCGCCCGGGGTGATACATTTTTCAATTTTTTCATTTTCGATTGGAAAGTATACCGATAAGTAAGGAAATCTAGGCGACGTCAGTATGCTGTTCGAAATGTAGAAATTACCGCATTCTGCGTCGTGCCAAGTAGCCTAAATCTAGTAACTAAATGCTACGATTGTCGACAGAATGACCCCAAACGTACTTCGTGTGGAAAACTCCGCTTCAGTTGCTTCACACTGCACCACGCCGATCACAGACCGACCCAACCGCAGCATGACCGTTAAAGTGGGCTGCCTGCACTTCAATCCTCTGTCCGCGTGAGTACAACACTGCGATGTATTTCTATCAGGCGAGAGTTTATAATTGCTTGCGATCACGGAGTGACCCGACCGCAGCATGACCGTTAAAGTGGGCTACCTGCACTTCAATCCTCTGTTCGCGTGAGTACAACACTGCGATGTAGTTCTATCAGGGTAGGGTTTATAATTGCTTGCGATCATGGAGTGACCCGACCGTAACTTGACCGTTAAAGTTGGCTGCCTGCACTTCAATCCTCTGTCCGCGTGAGTACAACACTGCGATATATTTCTATCAGGCGAGAGTTTATAATTGCTTGCGATCACGGAGTGACCCGACCGCAGCATGACCGTTAAAGTGGACTGCCTGCACTTCAATCCTCTGTCCGCGTGAGTACAACACTGTGATGTATTTCTATCAGGCTAGAGTTTATAATTACTTGCGATCACACAGTGACCCGACCGCAGCATGACCGTTAAAGTGGGCTACCTGCACTTCAATCCTCTGTTCGCGTGAGTACAACACTGCGATGTAGTTCTTTCAGGGTAGGGTTTATAATTGCTTGCGATCATGGAGTGACCCGACCGTAACTTGACCGTTAAAGTTGGCTGCCTGCACTTCAATCCTCTGTCCGCGTGAGTACAACACTGCGATATATTTCTATCAGGCGAGAGTTTATAATTGCTTGCGATCACGGAGTGACCCGACCGCAGCATGACCGTTAAAGTGGACTGCCTGCACTTCAATCCTCTGTCCGCGTGAGTACAACACTGTGATGTATTTCTATCAGGCTAGAGTTTATAATTACTTGCGATCACACAGTGACCCGACTGCAGCATGACCGTTAAAGTGGGCTGCCTGTACTTCCTTCCTGTGTCCGTGTGAGTAAAATACTGAAATGTGTTTCTATTTTAAGGCTAGACTATAGAATCACTTGCGGTCATGGAGTGACTCGACCGCATTATGACCATTAAAGTGGGCTGCCTGCACTTCAACCCTTTGTCCGCGTGAGTTCAATACTGAGATGTATATTTATATCGCGTTAGATGTGATAATTGCTTGCGATCAAGGAGCGACCGGATCGAAGCATGATGCCCCTTTGTCTTTCCACCCTTTGTCCGCGTTAGTACAATACTAACACTCTATCATGGTAGAGTTTCTAATTGCTTGTAACTTTAAGTATTTACGGACAATATAGGTACACAATATCGACCGGTCTCAAAAAACGTTGCAATGATACCTATGGGTACCTAATTCGGTCCGATATATTTGATATATCGCTTTTTTACGACGACGGTGACAAAAAAGCATACGACCTACCTCACGGTAAGCAGACGCCTTAGCCTGAGGAGGCTTGCGACTTCAGAGCTGTCGACTGCGCGTTGCCGACCCCTCGGTTAATTGAGTTCTATTGACAGTCGTCTTACTCTTCAGGGCTCTGCTAGTAACCTTGTCCATACACAAGTGGTGGTTTTATTATAAATAAGTATTGGGGTCAATCTTACACAAATTGAACTAGGGCCATAGTACCTATAAGCTCAATAAGGCTTGTTGTACTAGACGAAAATAGATTTAGTATATATAAATACTTAAATACATAGACAAATATCCAAGATTCAGAAAACAAAAATCATTATACACGCTTATAATACAAACAATAGAAAAAAAAGATATTTGAAAAAATGTACAGAGCAAAAAAAAATTTTTTTTTTGGCATTTTTGTCAAAAAAAAAATTGTTGCCAATTGATGCCCATTGATCCTATTTCCCTTTCTGGATGCGGCTGGCGCAGAAACGGTCATTGTGGAAGTCTTTGGGGAGGCCTATGTCCAGCAGTGGACGTCTTTCTGCGGAAATGATGACGATGATGATTCTATTTCTATCAAGGAACAAAAACTTCTTAGGAACCGATATAGTGTAGGATCCAAGAGAGGCCACAAATTACAAAAAAAAGAAATTTCGTGCATTAATATTAAAAAAAAAATTCACCCTCCACTAAGAGGTCGCCACTCGAAAACCTTTCCGCACCAAAGGCCACCGATCCTACGTGAAATGTGCCCCGCCCACTGCCGCTTAAGTTGACTCAAAAACGTGGCTGGGCATTAAGGCTGCTTTAATGAACAGGGGACGTGAGCGTTTCCATAGTCAAGTTCCGTCCTCAAAATGAGGGCCCGCAGCCCGTCCTGCCAAGCCGGTGACGCGACCCGCCACAACAAACTCCAGAAACGCCCAGCTTAGGAGGAACCACCATGGTTGCTGAGAAGAGACTCAATCAACCAGCCATTCCATAGCCACTTGAAAGCTTTGTCGTCGCGTTGCCACAAGCATAGCTCGTCCATACAAAAGTCCAAACTAGCATCGATAACCACTCCTCTTTATTGATTTCCGTTCAATAAAGTTCATTTTGTAACTTTGTTGAAATTTCTCGTTTCAAACTCGTTAATAATTAAGTGCCTTCGATTGTTCCTGTAGCACTGTCATTTAGTATTACCGTGATACACCCGTGGACAAAGAATACGGGTCGGTAAAATACCGTCGTATATTCCTAAAACAGTACAAGGTCGTACAGTTTTTTTAATCCTGTCATAATCTTTATTTAATTTTACATTTAAACTGCAAAAATAACAGTTAAATAAATAAATATAAATATTAGGGGTAAATTTTTTACACAAACCGTACTAGTCCCATCGTAAGCTCAATAAGGCTTGTGTTATGGGTGTACCTATACGACGATATTTAATAGATATATAATTAAATACATAGAAAACATCCCAGTCTCAGGAACAAATGTTTCTGCTCACCACAGAAACAAATGCCAGGGCATCTAAAAAAAATAACATTACCGGGCTTAAATCTGGCTCGTAAAAACCCATGAAAATAAAAAAAACCGGCCAAGAGCGTGTCGGGCCACGCTCAGTGTAGGGTTCCGTAGTTTTCCGTCCGTCACATTAAGTTGACATATTAAGTACAGAAACACAAAACCCTAAAAAGCACGTCATTTCATTGTGATTTTGTAGAAATGACAGGTACAATAAACACCTGTTTATACGGTTAAATTACAAACTTAGTTCAGAAATTATTTTTGTAATTTTTTCAAAAACTATTCAACCTATCAAGTTCAAAATAATTTTCCTACAAAGTTTTTATAAAGTTCTACTTTTGAGATTTTTTTCATATTTTTAAAACTTATGGTTCAAAAGTTAGAGGGGGGGGGACGCATTTTTTTTACTTCTGGAGCGATTATTTCCGAAAATATTAATATTATCAAAAAATGATTTTAGTAAACCCCTATTTATTTTTAAATACCTATCTAACAATATATCACACGTTAGGGTTAAAATGAAAAAAAAAAATCACTCCCCACTTTACGTATAGGGGAGGTACCCTAATAAAATATTTTTTTCCACTTTTAATTTTAGCACTTTGTCGGTGTAATTGATATACATATTAGTACCAAATTTCAGCTTTCTAGTGCTAACGGTCACTGAGATTATCCGCGGACGGACGGACAGACGGACGGACAGACATGGCGAAACTATAAGGGTTCCTAGTTGACTACGGAACCCTAAAAACAACGTTAACGGAGCGAGATATCGATAAAAACGTCATTTTTGGATATTAATATTTTTATGATATAGGATCCCGGAAATTACTTATATAGTTGGGTATAGTTGGGTTGGGTGGTGGTTGGTAATAGTATATTATGTAAGTAACTATAAAAAAAATCTTATTGCGGTTATTAAATTCAGGAAGACCCGAAATTTTTGACCGCGAGTGTATTTTACTTACTTTTACGCCGGTTCTTTTCGTGGCAGTGGTTTATTTTTCCAAATTGGTGGTAGTTAATTGACATTCATAGCTGCATATAATATGCCGAATTGAAGAATACTAGTATCCACCACCACCACCATATCAGCCCTAGGACGTCCACTGCTGGACATAAGCCTCCCCCAATTTCATGGGGGGTAAATGCCATAATCGCCACGCTTGGCATGCGGGTTGGCGATCGCAGTATCTCCACCGCATTCTAGGAATGCTGCTGCCCATTCCCCGGTGGTCTTGGTCGTAGTTTAAGGACATACCCGGGTCAAGGAATACTAGTATATACTTAGTAAATTACTGCTGAAGCCGGGAAAAAGCAATTCGTGGATAAGTTGATTTTGGTGGACGACGTGAGCATCTGCAAATTGCCATTCCCGACTAGGCAAATAGAAGTGCTTTTCTCTGACAATGCGAGGTAATCAAATTATTATGAATAATAAAATATGTTTGGTAAGATGCACTGATGGCTTCTCCTGTTTAAATTGAATATCGTTCGGCTGCTTCAAAAGTACGGTAGATATTAGTATATTGCAAATCAAGTAACATATTTTTACTCAGGTAAGGTTAATATTCCAATGCTCAACACTGACCAAATACTGTCTGCTTTCAATCTTACTCTGTATACATATTTATACAACTCTTGCGTTACTGACAACGATTGACAAACAGCGCATATTCTAAACAGCTGAAGATATAAGCATGAAATTGGAACATGTATCTTTAAAATACGTAGACATTTACTGATGCACTAAGAAAGGATTATCTGAAATTCAACCCTTAAGTGGGTGAAATAGGGATTGAATCGTTGTATGGAAATCGTTCAGTTGGAAAATTATACACTTGAATCTTTGTATACAGGTTCCTTAATAATAAAAAAAGATAATTATACAGCATTGATATAAAAGAACATTGGTTTCGGAGAGCATCATTATTTTATGACGTGTAGACTATCGTTATACAGTTTTACAAATAAATCGTCCCATTAAGGGCTGAAAATCTTATTTCAAATTTTTTAAGAGAAAACACTTGACTTTTGTTATAGAATAAGCATTACAATAAAGGAAAACTATTTGTGTATGCCAGCTCGCTAGATTCAAAACTGAAGATGGTAGAATCGTTTTGTCCAAACCTGAGCTTCTGAGTGAGATAAAATGCTTTTATGGACAGCTATACACGTCAACTAGCAGACCCGAAGTTGGTCTGGCGGAAGACCCTAGAGCTAGATTAACCCGGCACTATACCGAAGATATCCCCGACATCAGCCTGTTCGAGATTAGAATGGCTCTTAAACAGCTGAAGAACAACAAGGCACCCGGTGCCCCTCTAAGATATACATTTAACTTATAATGCCACTTTCAATCGAAAAAATAATTTTAAAGTTGGTTAATCCTTAAATCGATAAAAATTGTAAATTTAAATTTATTGCGTATTTAAAATTAAAAAAAAACCGGCCAAGTGCGAGTTGGATTCACGCACGAAAGTTTCCGTACCGCATGATCTATAAAAAGAGTCCGAATCGCACTTGGCAGGTTTTTAATATTTGTTGTTATATCGGCAACAGAAATACATAATCTGTGCCAATTTCAACTGTCTAGCTATTACGGTTCTTGAGATCTAGCTCGGCGAGTGGTAGCCATGAAAAAGGGCTAAAATATCACGTTAAGTATTTTTTACTTTTTTTGTAAATGGGATTGAAATATTTACGCATTTCCGGCGTATTGAATTTTATATTGCAAAGTATTTTATTTAATTTTGAAACCATTTGAAGCTCTATTAAAATAAGTCATCCACGTGTTAACGTTAAATGTTAGTTCATGGCAAATTTAAAAATGAAGGATACGAGGGAAAGGCTTAGACGTACGAGCGGGCACTTTACAGTGATGTTTCTTGATCAAAACCTGTTATTAAAAGATAAAAAAATACAATAATGGTCCGACATGCTCATTGGCGGCAGTACGGTAGTGGGAAATAAGCTGCAGAGCTTAGCACATCGACGCAAAGTAGCATGTCTGTGCGTGCGTCTTCTACAAACTGTACTTCGGTGACTGTGCTCAGGAGCTCCATGAGCTCATACCGCCTTCCCCCTTCTTCCATCGGACATCCAGACGTACGGCTGGCTACCATCCTTACCTGGTCGAAATTCCTCTAATTCGAACCAAGCGCTTTGCATCTTCTTTTATAATGCGCACTTCTAAGGTTTGGAATTCTCTGCCGGCGTCTGTATTTTCGAGTTCATATAACCTGGACCTTTTTAAGGCACGAGTGAATAGGCATCTTCTGGGTGAGCTCGCTTCATCGTCGGCCTCATCTTTGCCCCCTGGCTAGATGCTGGCCAAGAGCAATCCCATATTTAATAAAAAAAAAGACATGCTTTTGGCCAATTTTTTTACGTTTGTAATCTATGTAAAACGGCTGCCACCTAGTACTAAAATTTGAAGCACTAATATTTTTTGTATAAAAAAAATTGAATATCAAGTAGTTGTCGAATTCACCATGCAAAGAAAAATGCCAAAATTTCGCTTACTCTCCTCGACTAACAAGAACGCCAGAAGAAAGAAATGAGTGCAATCAAACACCGCTTTTTAATGTCCCAGACAAATTAAAATCCCGATTACTAATCAAAATGAATCTGTACATATTTCCAGGGACATGGGTCGGTCATTACCATCTACGAGTACGTGTGGACCAAAATTGGGAAGGAATAGAGGACAACTTGACAGATTTTAATAGAAGTCAGTGCGAGGACATCATCAGGCTTCTGAAACTTGGTTTTCTTGCACCCATTGTGAATGTACTGCAGGATTTTTTCACAACAATGTCTTAATTAAACATGCGACTGAAGTAACAATACTTTCAATTTTATAATACAATTCAAACACTTTCTCGATCGCAGATAGTTCAAAATACATTTTTATTTTATTAAGCAATTTAATTTCTCTGCGTGTTCGCATCAGGAATGAGGCCATCCGCAGCAGAACCAAAGTGACCGATATAGCCCTCCGAATCGCTAAACTTAAGTGGCAGAGGGCGGGGCACACAGCACGTAGAACCGATGGCCGTTGGGGCGGAAAGGTTCTCGAGTGGCGACCACGTACCGGAAGGCGTAGCGTGGGCAGGCCCCCCACACGGTGGACTGATGACCTAGTGAAGGTCGCGGGTGTCCGCAGGATGCGGGTGGCGCAGGACCGGTCATTGTGGAAGTCTTTGGGGGAGGCCTATGTCCAGCAGTGGACGTCTTTCGGTTGACATGATGAAGCAATTAAGACATGGTTGTATAAGTATAGTCCGGCCAGCCGGTCTATGGAAAATTTGTATTTTTCGATTGTTCGGTGGCGATACGACAGGACCAAGGTACAGTGCAAAAAAATTAATATTCCCTTGTCCGGCTGGCCAGACTACGCACCCGCACCACGGTTAAGAAGGGGAATTTCATACACTTTCGCGACCACATGGACAATGATTTTTAACTTTTTAAATTTGCTCTAGTCAATTACGAAAAACTTCACGGACTATTTTTGCGACGGTAAGTAAGGCGATCATTTCCGACTTTTCCGAGCATGTTGGAGAAAATGGGGGTTGACTTTGGTATTTTGTACTAGTTATTAAACTATAACCTACAGTTAAAATTCTAATTAATTTATTGCGGAAAAAAGCGGAAATGAATATGAAAACTTATAATACTTATTTGTATTATAAGATTTCATATTAATTTCCGTGGGTTGGGTTTAATCTATGAGTTGGGCAAGAGTGCACGTCTCAACATACCCAGGGCTTGAAGCCTTGCGCTGGTTTTAGAAAATTCCCTTTAACAGGGTTGGTCGTAACACTACGTCAATACTATATAAGGACGCCAGGGCCGCCAGACGCCAATACTATATCAGGGCGACCGAGCTTTACGCGGCATCTTTCGTGTTTTCCCAGAGAATACGAGTTTTCCCGAAGTTGAGACCAGTACCTAGATCCATTTTTCGCCTCCATAAATCTTGTTGATATTGTAAATTTCATCGAAATCGTCACAGCCGTTTCCGAGATTCCAGAAATAAATAAATAAATATACAAGAACTGCTCGTTTAAAGATATTATTAATATATTCTAGTTCTTCTTCTCTCTTCTAGTTCTATTTACTCTAGATCCCGCTTGGATCCCAACTAATATTACTGGCAATGGCAGCCGAAACATTTATATATTTACAAGCTTTTATTTGACTTCCAATGTTTGTACGTATGATATTTATACGTTAATTTTTACCAAGTGCTGTAAATTTTTACCAAGCTGAAGCGTCCGCTAACGAAGTGTATTTAATCAAAGGGAAAAAAGTCGTGAAATTAATGAAAGATTCGTAACCACAAGGAATATCCTCGATGTCTCAGTTGCTATAGAGCAACACAAGAAATACAGAGGTCATGGATTTAGATCCACTCGTGGTGAATAAAGTCATAACTTCATCTCTATCGCACTTACTATTTCGAGCGCGATAGTGATATACGAATTTCTGTCTTCGTGTGTTCGTGATAGTTCGTAGTCCCTTATTCGATTTATGATACTTGTTCGAGGAGATGAATTTAAATGTACCTAATTTATATTAAAAAGTCATTGAAGATACTTGTGATTGGCGTCTGTATCTGAGCTGCGAGTATTTTTCATTATTATGTAAATTACCCTGTGCTCTGAACGATGTAGTTGCGTTTCAAAGATGAATAATGGAATAAATGCATTTGCGTTTAATTTTCATCATGATATTAAAGACGACGATTTTCAACATCCAGTTTGATTTCTTCTTATAATTGCTTGTAGGTACTCGACAGATCAAGTACAGCTACTACATAATAAGTTTAAGAAGGGTTCCATAATAATAGTAATATTTTACTACTTGTGCTTGATTTCACTTCTATCGTACACTAGAAATGGCCTAATAGGTATATTATGATATTTGCACCTTCGCTCCACTCACTTCACGCTTTTTTAGAAAATACTAAAGTAGGTATTCTATTTAGTGTAATCTAGCTTTTGCTCGTGATTTAAACCGCGTAGTTCTCGTTATCGCCTAAGATAGAAAAATAATTGTTTATAAACATTTTTTTCATACGAATTTCCACCCTCTTTTTACACCTTTAAGGAATTTATTCCTAGATCTATCCTACAAAGACTGTCTGGAAGAGATCGATTGTTAGTGATAAGACCACTCCTACAATTCTTGGTGTATTTTAATTTAATTTTCTTTAGTGTATTCTCTTGTTGGTGAGCTCATTGTATATGAATGTATGCTATGTCCTACTCGCGGTCTAACAACTACATATCTCCATGCCAAATTTCTTCTAAAGCTGTTCACGGACAGTTTTCACTGTAACGGACAGACACATCTCACACATCCTTCGCATTTTTTATATTAGTATTGATATACTATACCGAGTTTTCTTCGGATGTTCGTTTTCTAACGAGTTTTCTTCGGACCAATTGCTAACCACAGCAACTATCTTGGCTAAATTGATTAAATGTCCAGAGATGCTAATTATTACAGCTACCCTACACTGGATGCTGCCACAGCCTACGGCCTAAGTTAACATATGCCTAGTTAGCGACGATTGTACGTACGTATTTAAAAAACCCTGCAAACACAAATATATATTTGGAAAACAACAAAATGGCTCTTAACTGTGAAAAATGTAACACAACCATACAGAATAGTCAATTACTGATCTGTATATCATGTAAATGGCACTATCACCTCGACTGCTCTGCCCTCCTTATGGAGAGTGCAGTATCTCGATCGAACCAGTTTTCGAGAAAAAGCTGTTTAAAATTAATTTTCTTCTTTTCTGTTTATTTCAAAAACTATTATAGTGATAGACATATAACTTATACCAAAATAATTGTATTTCTTTAAAGAATGCGAATTTATCACTGGAAATGTTAAAACGCATTCAAGTGAAAGAAAAAAAAACACATATGCATTTATAATTAGGTATACCGTATGAGTTCATGTAACTGTCCCTAACTATAACTGCAGTAGGTAACCATTTTGCTGCACTAATGATTAGGTAAAAGTATTTACTACAGTTATCACTACAAAATGATTTAATACAATGTTAGGTTTGCCTAAGTATAAACTCAGTAACTATTTATTTAACTCACTCTAGATGCTGGAAAATAAATATTATTTACATTGTTTAGTAATAAAACACAACTTTACTGTCATATTTTAATAATCAGTACAATAAAAATTGAAACAAAAAACAACTTTTCTCAAAAATAATATTTAAATATTTAAATTAAAATATAAATCAGTAATAAAAAGTTGGCATATGAAATCAAATGTTGAGACCCTACTTGTTTCAATTTACAGGCCAGGCCAATAATCAGAACAATAAAAATTTAAACAAAAAACAACTTTTCTCAAAAAATAATACTTTGCTTACTGTAAGCAACAAAAGTTTTGTAACAAAAGTTATCAAAACTTACTAAGTTACTAAGTTAGGATCTCATAAACATAAGAGAAAATTAAAGATCTCATGTACTAAAGAGACTGATGTAACTTAAGCTATTGTAAGAATTAATGTGCCTGCATTGTAAGATTTGGCTGTTTATTGTTAGATTTGGTTGTTGATTTGTTAGGTTTGGGTGTTTGCTAATATTTAAATTAAAATATAAATCAGTAATAAAGTTGGCATATGAAATCTAATGTTAAGACCCTACTTGTTCCAATTTACAGGCCAACTTCTATATGACCAACTTAATTATGTTTGAACTAAAAACAAATTGACATAAACTAATTAAACTTTCTTTTAAACTTAAAAACATAACCAATCGATATTTAATCAGTAATAGAAAGTTCGGTAGACCCACTACAGACGGGTAAATTTTCCCAAAAGTCTTTTCTGGTTTCCGGCATTAATGGAACTAACTTTGAAATTATTTCCAATTTGCGATTAATTAACACACCTCACACCTCTGGGCTCTGTTTTGGTTGTGACAATTGGAAACTGTTCATTTTTTTGAATTTTTGCTTTCAGAAAGTTTAAAACTGCCCACGGGGTGTCAAATCTCGTTTTATACTTTAAATTGAACTTTCCTCTCTCAACTTTAACGCAAACAATATCTTTTAAATATATTCTGGGCTCTTTATATTACGCACCGTGTACTGAGATGAAACATCATTATAGTTATAGAAATCTGAAACATCCATAACTTTTACTATTGTTTTCTTTGAGTTTGACATTTGAACAGTATCAGCAATATCTTTGAAATCATACAATTTCTTTTTCTTTTTCATGGATAACTCCACTTGGTGATGGAAGTGGTCTGCCGACATAAAAGAATGACCGGGTTCAAAATATTTAATGATGATTGAATCAGCAGCAATTCATTCACTGTTAACTATGTTTACTAAGAAGCATAGGAATGCCCAGTTTTTATTCTGTGCTGAACAATTGTCAACCCAGAGAACAATGCATTTCATATCACGTTTACTAATCAAGAAAGCTTTGTATGTAGATATAATATCTTCGGAGTTCCTTCCAGAAATGCTTTCGTTCCAAATTGCAGCAAATGGCATGTTTTCATTGTTTGTAGGGCCTAGTGGTACAAAATTTTCGTTAAATGCAATAATTCTGTGGCAAAATATAGCAGCTTTAAATTGGTCCATGCGTGGAAGCATAACCACTTTTTGAAGATCTACAGAGTAATATATACATTATTTTTCGATCAAAGCCATTTTCACATCATTTTGGTATTCCTGTCGACTTTGTGTGTAATGTAATGTATGTTTATTATATTTAATGCATTCTGTACACTCCGGAACACATTCATTTGATCCATCATGTTCCTTTAAAATGACGCACTGTTCGCATTCTTCATGGCCTAGATTAGCAAATGATATATTCATTTTTTTAGTACTATAGGATATGTTTCGGCAGATACTTTCAGTCAGGATATTTTTCTTTGTAACAGTTAAAGAGCAACGTTACATTCAGATCACTTGGTAAGTACAGCCTTTTCGGAGCATGTTCTCTGGTAATGTGGAATTGTGGGGTCAAAAGAATTTATATGTTTCCTTATAATATTTTTATTAATAACGTTCTTGCGTTCATAGCTTCCACGCTTATCTTTTTGATCGTCAACGTCTTTATGCAATGCCAAGTTCACTCTCCTGTCATTTTTAGGATTATAACCAAGTGTCGTCAGAAATAAGGTTTTACACACTTGTATCTTTTCATTATTTGCTAAAAAATAGTAAAATATCTGCCGAAACATATCGTATAGTACAAAAAAATGAATATATCATTTGCTAATCTAGGCCATGAAGAATGCGAACAGTGCGTCATTTTAAAGGAACATGATGGATCAAATGAATGTGTTCCGGAGTGTACAGAATGCATTAAATATAATAAACATACATTACATTACACACAGAGTCGAGAGGAATACCAAAATGATGTGAAAATGGCTTTGATCGAAAAAGAATGTATATATTACTCTGTAGATCTTCAAAAAGTGGTTATGCTTCCACGCATGGACCAATTTAAAGCTGCTATATTTTGCCACAGAATTATTGCATTTAACGAAAGTTTTGTACCACTAGGCCCTACAAACAATGAAAACATGCCATTTGCTGCAATTTGGAACGAAAGCATTTCTGGAAGGAACTCCGAAGATATTATATCTACATACAAAGCTTTCTTGATTAGTAAACGTGATATGAAATGCATTGTTCTCTGGGTTGACAATTGTTCAGCACAGAATAAAAACTGGGCATTCCTATGCTTCTTAGTAAACATAGTTAACAGTGAATGAATTGCTGCTGATTCAATCATCATTAAATATTTTGAACCCGGTCATTCTTTTATGTCGGCAGACCACTTCCATCACCAAGTGGAGTTATCCATGAAAAAGAAAAAGAAATTGTATGATTTCAAAGATTTTGCTGATGCTGTTCAAATGTCAAACTCAAAGAAAACAATAGTAAAAGTTATGGATGTTTCAGATCTCTATAACTATAATGATGTTTCATCTCAGCACAGGGTGCGTAATAAAGAGGTACCCTCCGCCCATACCCCTCCCCCGCGCTATCATGTTGCTGCACGGAAACGAAGTTTACTTTGATCCTGTTTTCTAAATTAAAGTGCAGTAACTGTGACATACTACACCTATAATTGGTACGGATACGAATGTGAAAATGTGTCTCCTAAGCATAACCGCAGTTAGAACCATTACTGCAATAATAACTAACAAGTAATTACAATTCACAACGTTTCTCCCAAATAACAAGTGCAGTAACTATACTTCCTGCACTTTTGATTAGGAGGGCTCTATAACGTCAGACATAAATTCTCCCAATGTTAAGTGCAGTAACTATATAAGCTGCAGTTTTACCTAGGAATTACTAACCGTCATAAAAAACTATTCCAAAAACCTATACAGTAACTAAAATTACTGCCCTTATGCTTGGTAAACTCTTCGCCAAAGTCTAAGTTACTGCATTTATCGTTAGTGAAAAATCGGGTTCCTGACATGTTTACATTATGTGTCAAAGAGCGAATTGTAGAGCTCGTCTTGCTGAATCTGGATATGCGTCTAACTCAATTTTGACAAAAACACGAGTTACTGCACTTTTCATAAGGAGGGCAGTGCTGTAATGTATCCTTAGAAAGTTTCCGCCTAATGGAAAAGGAAACAAAAATCACATGGAAATGTAGGTCTTGTCTGAAAAAACCTGATATATCTGATGATAATGTAACATTGCGAAGAACATTTCGAGCAATGATTCCGACTAATAATTCATTCGAACTGTTGTCTAGTATATCGATAGATGATGAATATTGATGAAGATACTGAAACATCGTCACCTTCATCAGCCCACGAATTAAATAGAAGCTGTCCCAACCGAATTTGTAATTATGGAAAAATTTAATTATTAGAGAAAACGATATTAGAACTACGGGAAAAATTGAAAATAGCCGAAAACGAAATTGATAACCTTCTCCCCAAAATTATACATTAAAAGACAAGATAAAAGTCTACGAAAACGAAGTCACTTGTCTTAAATCGTTAAATAATTCTGTAAATACGATTAAAAAGGGTTCTAGTAAGCAAAACAGCAGTAAAATGACACGTACAAATGGACAGAGCTTAAATCAAAGCTTTATCGAGTTAAATGCTCAGTTAGTGAGCTAAAATGCCTAACTTCCGGGGACTTCTCAGGATAGAATGCTACATACATCACCAATAAGTCAGCCGTTGCTCGTCTGTACGCCGGTGCAGCCTACAAATTCGAATAATGAACAGAAAAAATACAACGTATATATATTTGGTGACGAACAGGCACGTGGTTTATCAACACGCCTAATCTACTCCTGATCTAGCAAGAGGAACGATTGCTGTAAAGTTAATGCGATGGTCAAGCCTTAGGCGCCGAGCTCGGAAATTCTTAAGAGTCTGTATTCGACGGCAGACACTATCACTAAGGATGACATAATTTTTTTGTCCGTTGGAAGTCATGATAAAAACCCTTATTCTTTGCTATCAAATCTATATAAAATAACAAAATTCAAAGATAGTAGCATATTTATATTAAACTAGCTTTTGCCCGCGACTTAATTCGTCCGCGTATAATTCGTTCTCGCCTTAGAGTGATTTGTTTTCCCATACAATCTTTCTCAAGCTCAGGTGGACACCAGGAACTTAGGGGTGACATGTTGGAGAAGGAAACTTGCTTTGCCAAACTTTGCTTGACCAAGCTAGCCTAGGGCTTCTCATGTAAGGCTGAGGGCCGAAGGCCTGAAGCAGAGAGGCGAGACACGCGAGGCTGAAGGCCGAGCCTCCCATACAGAGTAGATTCTTCATGTAAGGTTGATGACTGAATAGCTAAAGGAGAGTGGCAAGGCATGCGAGGCCGAAAGCCGAGCTAATATGTCGTCGCCGAAGATCCAGTTGCCATATTAATGAGGGTAAATTATACTCCATTCGTTCGTTTTCACGTGATGCCTAGACATATAAACAGACAGACAAACAGACAAAAATTCTTAAAACTGTTGAAACGATTTCTGTTATCGATTCTAAGTATCCCCAGCCAACTTTTTTTCGAATATCTTCCATGTACAGACTTTCGACCCTCTTCTAAGTGTACATCTAAGATGCTCCAACTGTTTATGCTGACGATTGGGCTGCCCAGCTCAAGTGATCTCTTATATCAAACAGTTTTTATGGTGTGAAGGGTAAACAATTACGTAAAAAATAACGCACGACAAAATTAAATGGTACACCGACGATACAAAGTGTGCATTGAAACAGCTGTTTTTGTATTTAAGCATATGAATAAAAACAATGCCAAAGTATCGCAAATGCATTTTGATGTATACGCAAAGTAGAACTAATTGCAAAAAGGTTGTGCTTAAAAATAGCGTAAACAATCAGAAGGAACTTCGGTTTTGACATAATGAATCGTCAACTTGTTTACAATTCTGCTATGCTTTAAGTTAAATTTACTGACACGCTGTTATACTCCCAATTGGCTGAAACTTAAATCGTAGAATAGCGTATGAGGATTAAAGCACCCCGTTTCATAGACCTTACTTGCATCCCCGATTTAATATCCCTTTGATGAAAGATCGTTGGGACAAAAAGTACACTTATAATATATATAAGTGAATCCAGATTATATACTATTAGCATACAAATCATCTTAATCTGTTCAGCCGTTTTTGCGTGATTCAGTGACAAAGATCTAAATTATCGCATTTATAATATTAAATAGTGGGATTATGGTATAAAGTGATTGCACATGAAATGAACGGCAAAAGTAACATTGTAATTGCATGTTTTTATATAGGATTACACAGTTATATATGTAGCTTTTGAATCTAGACTGGATTGAAATTTGGGTTTAGAGTCACAGTTACTTAATGGAATAAATCATAATAGTGTTCAAAACGGTATTTACTTGACAGATTAGTAAAGTTTTCATCAAAATCCGTTCAGCCGTTTTCATGTGATGCGCGTTCATATAAACAGACAAACAGATAAACAGACAAACAAACAAAAATTCTAAAAACTCTTGGAACGTGTTTTGTTATCGATTCTTAGTATCCCCAGCCAACTTTTTTTCGAATATCTTCCATGTACATTGTACAGACTTTCGACCCTCTTCAGCTTTATTATATGTATAGATGTATACAAAAATAGAAATCAAAATGATACATCCGCCAAGTCGAGCGCGAAGCAAACACTGCCATACCATCTTTTACTAGAACCATTTCGCCGCATTTTCAGGCCCCTATTTGAGAACCGCTGGATAAGACCAGAAAGCAGAAATTTTCGTCATCCAGTAAGCTATAATCACATACTTAAAATCCGAAATTTCAAGTCCGTAGGTTATTTAGTTCCGAAGTTAAGCGAAAGCAAAGTTTCGCATTTATGACACTCACTCACTCATGATCATAAAAATAGGACTAGTACTTCCCATAAATTAAGAGAGCTGAAATTTGGTACAGAGTTAGGGTTTAATGGCCACATAAAGGGAAAACTATAAAAAGTAGGATAATCGAAGATCTGGAGTAAATGATAAAATAATAATAATAAAAAAAAGTCTAAAAAATGCCCTCATAGACATTGGCACATCCAAATTTTCATGTGGCCAAGCCTACGTGGCGCTTTCACGAGTATCCAATCTTCATGGGGTACACCTCATAAATGTTGACTTCAAGATAAAGCTCAAGTTTCAGCGATCACCGAAAACTTAAACCTTTTACTTAAAAATTAAACCGTCTAAACCGCCTAAAAGAATAAATAATCAACGTGAATGGGCAATACGAAAAACGGTTGCTACTGTACAAGAATCAGAACCGGAAAAAAAGAATTTTGTAATAATAAAAACACTACTATAAATCAATAAGCCTACGTTTCTACAAAAACAAGTGAAAACCCATCAAAAACATTCTGTTAAAAACTAGCTAGGTCGCGATGGAGCTGCTTGTTTATCTATAAAAAGTAATAAAATCTAGACAAAGTCATGCCAAGTCTAAGGTCCCTTACTGCGATTTCTTTATTATTTATAGTTAATGTTTATAGTTAATGTTAACTTTATTATTTATAATTATACAATTCTACATAGGTAGTTTTAGGTATCCATAAATGCAGTAATAATAATAATAATTATTATTATTATTAAATGCAATAAAGTTGTGTGATTGCCAAGTTGCAGAATTTTATTTAGTTAGCAAATAAACAATAATAAGAATGCCTGAGACTTGGTACTACAAAATATCTCACAAATATAGAGGTGAATGTTCAACACATTTGTACACAGAGGATTACGTAGTATGAATATTCGTTGACAATATAATTTGAACAATCTTTATACGTTAGTGGGTACAAGTCAACGGCCAAGTCACACAACATTAACATAAATAATAAAGAAATCGCAGTAAGGAACCCTAGACTTGGCATGACTTTAACTAGATTTCATTGCTTTTTAGAGATAAACAAGCAGCTCCATCGCGACTTGGCTAGTTTTTTACAGAATGTTTTTGATGGGTTCCTTTTACTAAATCTTCTTATTTTTTAACTGACTTCACAAGAAAGGATGAGGTACCCAATTCGGTTGTATGTAATTTTTTTGCTATTAATATTAAACCTTAATTAAAAACTAATTTGACAAGCGCGCGTGGCATGCCACGCAGCATATCTCCTGGGCTAAAAGCGTTTCACGCGCCGATCAACATGACACTATAGTGGTCGGCGATTACGAAGTCAATCCTGACTCTTGTCATTTCCAAAGATTTTATAACCTAAAAGTCACTTTGAGGTTATAAACTGTATGGAAATGACTGATGTCAGGATTAGCTTCGTAACCGGCGACCACTATAACAATGTAAAGACGCAGCTATAAGATGGAAAGAAATAACAATCATTCCATTAATTTACTTTCAAGGCGGGTGTTTTTAAATTGATACAACGCTTCAAGGGGGTCATATGGCGTTTATAAAACGTCCATTATCGCCTATTAAGGGGGTTTCAAAACATTTTTCTTGTTTTCGTGTACCTACTTGAATCGGTATGACGATGCACTGGACCTTTACGAATAAGCTTAAGGCCAGATTATTTAAGTGAGATCTATATAGAGGTACATACTTGTTTAGAGAGATTAGAGACTCGTTGAGAGCTTTTCAAGGGCCATTCACAGAGGATTCCCAGCTTCGATATTGAACTCGGCAAAGCAATGGTTTTAATAAACATGTCAACGCTTCAATATTTAGGTTAGTAGATACAAAATGATACAAATACAAAAAATGTGGCTATCAGGGCTACCGCGAACCGGAAACGAAATATCTCCTCCCCTGTCGGTCAAATATGCAGGTGCGACAGAGAGGCAGATATTTAATTTTCGGTTCGCGGTAGCCCTCCAGCTGGTATCTGTAGGCTGTCAGCTGTCAGTATCAACTGTTATTCATTCTTTAAATGGTAGATCCACACAACATGGGCCACAGGCTATGATGGCCCACATACAGGATGCAGTTATGCGGTAAAAAGTGATAAAATATGTCTTTATAAAGGAAATCTGGGCAACATTAGTAAACTCTCAATTAAGTACAAACTATCCTATACATACAAATCCCGCCAAATGCGGAACTAGCCTTACTACGTGACGTAGTAAGTATAGGTGAAAAACTTAAAGTTCTCTTACATGTATTTATGGACTGTTCGAATAGAATTTTGTGTGTGCACCAATATTAAATATGTAATATGAATTATAATAAGTTTCCAAGAAATGTAACTGTATTATCTGTTAATAAATTCAAGAAATATGTAAAGCCAAAAGTCATCTTGAGGCAACGTTAGCAGCTAACTATTTCTAACCAAGACAATATACAAGCCTAGACTGTCCAAATGATGTCGAACACGACTAAAAAAATACCTGAGGACATTTGTGGTAGCAATATTTGACCAGCGGGGAGTACTCCGGGTACTGCTTGGACTGGTTCCTGTTCTCAATCGGCATGTAATTGGCCGGGACGAAGTCTCTCGGCACGAACACATTAACCGGCCCGATATCCTTGATGATCATCCTCCGTGTCTCCTCGTCTTCTAGTTTCTGAACACAATTGTACTACAAGTGATCCCTCAATAGCCTGAATACTCACAAATTTCCTGTTACGCAAAGCTGGCTAAGTTTATTAAAATTTTCATTTTTATCTAATCAAAAACGTGGGATAGGTAATCGGTATTAAAATATGATTCAGATAATGTAATTTTCAAGAGCTTTGACACAAATGTTTCATTCCATCATAATATACTGTATATATTGTAACTACTACTAAACGAACAGCAGAAGTATACTTTCAGCATCAGAAGAATTGATCTAGCTAAGTCTCATTACCAGTAAAACTCGTTTTCTTCGCAGAAATAATGAACAAAGCATTGCTTGATCTCTCAGGTAGTTAGAATAAATGGCGAACAAATACCTCTACTCGAATGCCCATCAAGTGAGATGCAGCGAAGAAGTTTTTTACAGTTTGGTTAATATTTTCATTCATATAAATAGTTGACACAACTATATTCTTGGGAAATAGCTCTTTCTCATGGGACTCCTTATGAAATTTATGCCCTTCTTCTTTGCTTGAAACCGTAGTTGCTGAAGTAATCAATTTGTCTTTTACATCTAGCAGTTCTGTTGTATCTGTTAATTCTGTTACATCGGAATCGATTATCGGAGTTTCTTCAAGGCCTGTGGAATTATCAACTCCAAAACAAAGAGAATCTTCGATAGTAAAATTTAAATGTTTCTCACAGTTATACCGCAACATACGACATCTGTTATTGAACCTCCTAATTATAAAATGTTCACCTTCTGGTCTTATAGCACAAATTTCTATTTTATCTGTAATACAGTCACTTTGAAGACATTCTTCGTTTTCCGGGCTATCTGCATTATCAGTTTCAGATAAAAGTTCTAAATTTTCTATTCCTTCGCTAATTTTAGTCGGCATCTTGTCACTTTCATCCGTAATCGTGTAGTTTTCGTAAGAGCTGTCTCCTACACAAATATAGTTATCCGTAATAGAAAAATTAACATTATTTTCACAAATAAACTGCAACATGTGGCATTTGCCAGCGAACCTGACAATGAAACCGGCGCCATTAGCTCTTATGGCACAAACCGTTACATATTTAATATTACAGTCACATTGAATACAAGTTGGATGATCGTATGGATCAGTTGTGTCTGTTTTACCATATGTGGTGTTTACATTCGTTCCGTTTGCTTCCGAGCTACCTATTTGGGTTTCCTCCGAAACTGTATAGTTTTCAATGGAGTTTCTATTTCTCCTAGTATCTAGAGAAAATGCTTGCGCACAGTATACGAGGCTGACAAGCTCAAAGCCTGAAAAAGGCAAAATAATGAATAATAATGAGATATTCAAATCTAAGAATAAATTGTCGTTAGTTAAAATGTAGCAGGTAAACATAATATTGGGTCTGGTTAGTTAGCTTTAAGCTTGAAAGCGAATGCGGTCCGGGGCACAACCCACCAAATAACCGCACAGTAATCGGTAGCGCGGTAAAGCGGAGGCCGCGTGTGGGACATATGAAATGAAGCAGTAATCTACAGTCGACAGTTTCGGAAAGATCAAAAACGAAAAACCGCCTCCGCCCCGCACCGCACACGGCCCGCTCTGTGAGCTAATTTACTGTTAAATCTTGCAAAGTATCCCGGAACCTCCACCCCCTATAAATGCATCATGTGCAGGTTACGAGTAAAGTCAAAAGCTAAAGCAAGTTAACACTTTTGCATCTTATTCTACTGTGATAACGTGAAAAGTGTTAACCTACTTTTCCTTTTGACTGTGCTTACCTAGGTATAGGTACATATTTTATGGCTGTGTTTTACAAGTCCCCAGTCTCGGCAATTATCTTAACATTGCGAACATCTAAATCAAATAAAAGGAAAAATCTACAGCTCTTTTATCTTATTTCTACTTATTTGCTAAATCCTTTTACCCGTGGGTGGTAATTTAATCCTATTAATTTGGCACGAAAACAAACTCTAATGATCTTTGAAATAATTATAAATATATTCTTAAAAGAAAATTAAAAGAAGATCAGTACCATAAAAAACTCCATTGGGGAAAAAACATTTCAATAATCATTGACTAATTGGCTCTTTCTAAGCTAAAATAGAAATTAACGAGTGGGTGATTGGATACAAAAACAAAACAACTCCAGCAAAAACGTTACCCATTTATTTTAACAATACTATAGCTTAGAGTCCTACGACTAAGTTAACGTTATTATTCGATACTACCTAATATTGGTAAAAGAAAATAAGGTATTATACTGACACGAACAATAACCCTTATAGCGATAAGGTTCTACAAAATACTAACATACATACGTGGGTCGAATATCCTTGCACTTTACCGAAATACATACATACGCGATTTTTGCAAATAAGGCAAACGTCCCAGTGCTCGACACTGCCACTTTCAGTATTATGTCACAATATTATAAAAATTAGGTGGCATCTGTTGGTTCAGGTGTAGTGAATAATGCTTTCCCCTTAAGTGGCAGTATGCGGGGTACGTAACACTTAGAACGTTCAACCGATGACGTCAGGAATATATATATATATGTATATATATATATTTATGATAGACTGACCAGCGATTAGCCTTAGTCTCACCTGATGAAAAGCGATGACAAGGCCTAAGATGTTGCTCTCTGATTCAGTAATAGCCTATTCACTCTTGTCTTGAAGAGACCCCGATTGTATGTGTCAGGAAATACAGACAACGGCAGTAAATTCCAGTTCTTAGCTGTTCGCATTAAGAAAGAAGAAGAAAATCGCTTCGTGTGAATAAATGGTAGGCTGACAACGTAAGGATGCAACCCCTGACAACGTAAGGATGCAACCGCTCACCATCACGTCTGGACGTCCGGTGATGGAATGGGGAGGGCGGAAATAAGTCATGTACTCGTAATTCCTGTGCACACTCTCCAAAATGTATTTAAATACAAACAACATTCTCGCTAACACAAATTGTAACCGGGAATGTTGTGTGTGAGGGGTGTGTTGCATTGGTTGCAAGCCGGGTTGTTGGCGGGTGGATGGTGGCTGTTACCGGTGGTAGTATTCCCGGTTTCTCCACCTTACAGAAAACAGCAGCCATAATAACACCGCTATTTTCTCCTTAGGTTTCTGGGTTGGGTTCCTGCCTCCTGGTGGTGAGAGCGGTCGCCAGAACCCCCCAGGTTGCGCTCTGTAGAGAGTAAAGGGCCTGCATATGTGTCTAGCTGGCAACACAACAAAAGTAAAAGTAATCCCATCAAAAACATTCTGTAAAAAACTATCCAAGTCGCGATGGAGTGTTTATCTCTAAAAAGTAATGAACAAAGTCGTGCCAAGTTCCTTACTGCGATTTCTTTATTATTTATAATTAATGTTGTGTGACTTGGCCGTTGACTTGTACCCACTAACGTATAAATAATGTTCAAATTATATTCTCAACGAACATTTATACTACGTAATCCTTTGTGTACAAATGTGTTAAACATTCACCTTTATATTTGTGAGATATTTTGTAGTACCAAGTCTCAGGCATTCTTATTATTCTTTATTTGCTAACTAAATAAAATTCTGTGACTTTGCAATCACACAACTTTATTGCATTTAATAATAATAATAATTAGCCCGCAGGGCAGCTTGTGGCGAGCTGTTGGGGAGTGACGACCCCACGGACCCGAGTGCTCCAGAGAGTCGGTCAGGATCTCAGTCTCCGGCGTGTCTTCGTCGGTCGGAGTGAAACCCCAAGGGGACCCGCAGGACTCTCGGCTCTGGCTTGCCTTTCTTGGCCGTCCAGAGAGGAGTCGTCAGAGCTATATGCTTGTAGGGTGGAAGTGAAACATGCATAAGTCGCGAGTGGGCACGGTGGCTGTTAACAGCCACTGGGTAGAATGCCGTGCACACCTCTCCACACCTGAGCCGCTCACACCGATGTTGCTCCTGGCCGTCTTTACGACGGCAGTTTCAGGGGCCCATCTAGGCAGCGGCGAGTCACCACCTGCCTCGATAACGGTGTAAGCATTGTTATGGCAGGTGTCCGGAACCTTAGTAATAGCCCAATTTCTTGACCAGCCAAACTTCAACACCATAGCCCAGTAATCTTTTCATTTTATTTACAATAGTCCCAACGCTTGCTGGGACCGGTTCACGGGTATCTATTCATGTACCCGTGAATGGGTTGTAGCAGGTGTATTACATAGTAAAACTCTTCAAAGGGCCTCTACGTGTTGGATCTGTGTCCCCACGCAAGCCATAAGACCGGGATGTAATGGCCCGTGAATCACAAAGGAGAAATAATAATTAAATAAGCGCCAGGCAATACTCGTTGACATCACCATCCCCCATGACGAGAACCTCGTGAAGGCTGAGAAGGACAAATACAGCAAGTACCTAGACCTGGCACACGAGGTAACCGCCATGTGGGATGTTGATTCAATGATCATTGTCCCGATAGTCGTCTCTGCGAACGGTCTAATAGCGAAGAGTCTCGACCAACATCTCAAGAGACTCTCGTTAGATGGCTGGGTCAAGGGTCAAATACACAAGGCGGTACTCCTGGACACGGCGCGGATAGTCCGGAGGTTCCTCTCTCTGTCGCCCTAACCGCCGGTAGCTTAGGCTAGCCTCGCTGCCGGCGGCACCCTAGGTTTGGTTTTTTATAATGCTTTTATATTTTGTATGTATAGTTTTATATTGTACTTGTATGTATGTATGTAAATAGTTTATTGTTCACAAAACACAGGTAGAAATACAGACAAATTCGGTTATATCGATACAAAGGCGAACTTATCCCTTTAAGGGATCTCTTCCAGTCAACCTTTGAGCAATTGAGTGACACAGGAACCAAAAGATAGACAAACTAACACGTGTACAAAAACTTATCTATATATATATAAATATATATAGCTATTGCCTATATACTACAAACTACAAAATAATAGTATATATACATATACTACCGACTAATAAAAATAATAAATATATACATAGTACATAAATATAAATATATAAGCAGTATCAAACCAAATCACAAGTCATTGGAGAGCCAGAACTTTTTCAACTTATCCTTCACTTGTATAAATTTATTGTAAAAAATCTAACTTGAGACGAAGAACTAAATAAGGTGAATAATAATAATTATTATTACTGCATTTATGGATACTTAAAACTATGTAGTATTGTGTAATTGCCAAGTCACAGAATTTTATTTAGTTAGCGAATAAAAAATAATAAGAATGCCTGAGATTCGGTACTACAAAATATCTCACAAATATAAAGGTGAATGTTCAACACATTTGTACACAGAGGATTACGTAGTATGAGTGTTCGTTGAGAATATAATTTGAACATTATTTAAACGTTAGTGGGTACAAGTCAACGGTTAAGTCACAAAACATTAACTATAAATAATAAAGAAATCGCAGTAAGGAACCTTAGACTTGGCACGACTTTGTTCATTACTTTTTAGAGATAAACAAGCAACTCCATCGCGACTTGGCTAGTTTTTTTACAGAATGTTTTTGATGGGTTAATATACCACGAATTACACATGTTTGAAATGAGTACTGTAAAATAATGGATTTATTTAGAAGTGTACATTTAAATAATTCTGTCTTTCTAAGCTGGGTTACTTTGAAGCTAAATTAAGAGTTTAACTTATTAAAAAATAATTTGGTAAACAACGATGTTTTTCACAATGGTGCCACTTTGTCGAATAAGCTTTTTCGTGGCCAATAATGGCAGTATTGTTCCTATTATCCCTAACTTAATTAAAAAAACATTCACATTAACTAGAAATTCAGGAGCTATGACAATTCTAAACCAAAACAGGGCTTTGCGGAAAACTGGATTTTTTAGAGATAGCTGTACAGGAAATGAGGGAAAAGGGTACAGATATTGACGTAGTATGCCTGAGTGAGACGTTCGTCCGTCGAGGCTCTGAAGCCAATGTCGTTTTGAAAAACTTTATGCTGGTTTCAGCCTACTGTCGTGATAAAGGGAGAGGTGGAACATGTATCTTGATAAAAAATATATACGATACCAAGACCTTGCCATATGTAACACAACTAGCAACTAAGTTTTATTTTGTTGTTACCCACGACGGAACGTAGAAGGTATATGCGTTTAGGGTGAGAGGTTGTTTGTTTGTTTGTTTGTTTGTTTATGTGTGCACCTCAATATCACTAAAACGGCTTGACCGATTTGGATACGGTTTTCTGCAACGGGTTCGTGGTTCATTCGGGACGAGCCTCATAATAATTGTTACAACCATAACTTGCCAGGGGGCGCTGCAGTAAACATTTTTGGCTTGAAAGTGCGTTTGAGCTGGTTTGAGCGCATTTTCTCCGGAACAACTTCACCACTGTGGATGATTTCGATAGTGCTGGGTAAAGAGTACATGTACTTGAACTCTGAGGATCAGACGATGGAGCAAAAAAACATAGTAGGGAACTGTACAGGGGTTCGATTATTTACTGTTCGTTTTTGGGCCCTTTTGTTTATGTTAACCTAGCAGCCATTGTAAATGAACTTCCGAGGGTCTGATGATGGAGTAAAATAACATCACACAGAACCTTTCGATGGCATATAGGTATTTGGCCGTGTTTAGGCTCTTTTCATTGTGTTTGCTGAGTAGCTTCTGTACATGGTATGTTAAAGGTCTGATGATGCATCAGAACAATATTGCAGGGAATCTTATTATGGTGATCATTTAGTGAACCGTGTTTCGTTTGGCTGGTATGTATTGAGAAACCTCTTCACATGAACTGCTGAAGGCCTGATGATGGAGCAAAACAGCACCATAGGGAAGTGTGCGAGAGCACATATATATGCATTAACGTGTCGTGATTCTTCTGATAGTGTTTTCTGAGTAGCTTTTGTGTATGAACTGCTGAGAGCTCTAGGTATGATGAAACAGAATAACATAGTAAGGAACTTTGTAAAACCTCATGGATAGAATACCGTGATATAGCTCTTTAAAAAGTGATGACTGAGTAACTTCTCTACCTATAACTACTCATGAACTGCTAAGATCTGAATTTTTGCTCTTTATCCACGGAAGAGTAGGCGTAAGTCATATGTCACCCAAACAGGTCTGCTTATCTAAATATTATGGTTTCGGTTAAAGTAGGTTATTATGGTGGAGTTAGAACTTATCGGCGATACACGACGTGAACATGCCATGGGTCACACCACGCATGGGTATAACTATCGTGTATGTTATAAAACTGGCCAAGTGCGAGTCGGACTCGCGCACGAAGGGTTCCGTACCATTATCCATATGTTTTGAATATTTGTTGTTACAGCGGCAACAGAAATACATAATTTGTGAAAATTTTAACTGTCTAACTATCGCGGTTCTTGAGATACAGCCTGGGGACAAACAGCGAAGTATTAGTAATAGGGTCCCGGTTTTACACATTGTAAAAACGGGACCCTATTACTAAACGACCTGACGGGACCCGATTACGTTGTTTCGGAGGTACAAAACTCTGAAAAAGGGATTTTGCACGTTTATTCCAAAACGGGTTCACTAAATTATATGCAGAGCAGAGCGCAATTAATATGGTGGTTGGTTACCCACGACGGAAAGGATAAGGTATAAAGATTTAGCGTGAATTAAGGGCAATAGGCGTAGATTCTCGAAATCGGCTAAACCGATTAAGATTTTTTGCAATATATTTGTAAAAAAGTAAAAGTTCGTCGAAATTTAGAATGAATGATCCAAGTAAGTGATATTAAATTTGATGTGCTTGTGATAGAGGAAGAAGGATGTGAGTGTCTACGTGGGCTCGCATATACTCATAGTGCGCGATCTGAGGAGAAGCCTTCGGCCCCACGCTGAATTCGGATCGGCTCCCATCATCATCATCATCATCATCATCAGCCCACCGTAGTCCACTGCTGAACATAGGCCTCTCCCAAGGCGCGCCACAAAGTACGGTCCTCAGCTTTACGCATCCAGTCGCTTCCCGCCCTCCGACATACGTCGTCACACCACCTGGCCGGCGGGCGACCCACACTATGCTTGCCTAGGCGCGGCCTCCACTCTAGGACACGATTACACCAGCGGTTGTCAGTCCTACGACAAGTGTGGCCAGTCCACTGCCACTTCAGTTTGCTAATTTTAAAAGCTATGTCGGTTACTTTAGTTCTCTGGCAGCCCCCGACGGATTTTTCTGGCTTTGTAACTATACCTCGCGACCATACAACCGTTTTTGAAATTTATTTATTATCTCTATGTGCTTACTTCGTAAATACCCAGTCGGGGGGGGGGGGGGGGGGGATTCACATTTACTTTATTTTATAATTTTTCAACTAGCAAGGCTCTTAAATTTATGATGATGATACCTGTCTAGTGTACTTGCCAATTATAATTTCATCGCGCACATATCAGTCTCAACTAGGCTTAAGGCATGTATTGACCAAATAGAGAGTAATGTCAAATCAGCTAATTCGGGTATTCACCACTTAGGGCTTTCTGTTCATGAGACTGCCCAATCAATAACCCTGCCTGTGAAAAAACTAAAAGCTTACACAACATATTTTGAGTACAAGAGAGATTATCATTCGGAAAATGTGCAAAAGTTTTGTGAGTGCCTATCGGCTCTATCATATTCTGATGTCCTGCATTCAACAAACGTAGCAGATGCGTTTAATATATTCTACGTTCAGATACGTTTATTTTATGACCTATGCTTCCCTTTTGTGAAATTCAAAGTTACCAATAAACCTAAAATAAACAAATGGCTCAATGGTTTAAGAAAATATTGTAAATTTAAACGTACTCTTTACCTTAAATATAGACACCACAAGGACAACAAAGTCTTAAATAAAATGAAATTTAAAAATTACAGTATTAAAAAAAATGTTTGCATAATGTCTAAAAATAACGTACAACAAATTCATAAAGGAGAGTCAAAACAAATGTAAAGCTACTTGGGATATGATATCCTCAACCGTGATGAATAATTTAAATCAAAATGACATAGACAGAATTAAATACAAATAATAAAAGGTGGAACACTTGTATTTACGCTTAGTATTTTGTAAACATACCCTTTACCTGCAAATAAATGATTATTATTATTATTACAATGGTAACATCTGCCCTAATCCTACAGAAATTTGTGAAATTTTTAACAATTATTTTATAAATTTGACATGTAAACAACCCATATCCTTAGATAATTTATCATTTAAATCCAATTTAGGTAATTATAATCCCAATACAATATTTTTAAAACCTATTGATGATACTGAAACTTACAATATAATCATGTCTCTGAATAACAGTAAATCTAGCGGTTACGAAGGCATTACCACAAAAATACTAATGATATGTGCTCCATGTAAGGTTTTGCCATTGACTTATATAAGTATAATTAATTTATCATTCTCGGATGGTGTGTTCCCACAACAACTGAAATATAGTATTATTAAACCGCTATTCAAGAAAGTCATCATTATTTTATTATACAGGGTGATTTCTGGGTCGTGGAGCAAGAGAGCAAGACATCATACAGAATTCAAAGATGAGCCTAATGGTGTTGTTAATTATTGTTTATCATCAATAATGTTCATTATTTTTCAGATGTAAAATAGAAAAAAAAAAATTGAATACAGTTTGGTAACCCTACTCAATGTGACGTCTTGTCGCTTTCCATACAGCGTATGTCAAAAGTCATAGGGTGACCATGATTACTTAGTGATTGATATGATTACATTAATTTTACGTGAAAAATAAGAAAAATTAAACTAATTATCTTTTAATCAAATACTACTACATGATAATGAGGATCATTTACAGACTCAGAAAAAGTGGTTTTCGATCACGACCCGGAAATCATCCTGTAGACCAATCACATTGGTTCCGATATTGTCAAAAAATTTAGAGAAAGCTGTGTATAAAAGAATGAACGATTTTTTAACGAGACTTCATGTTCTTTGTTCAGAGCAATATGGTTTCCGAAAGGGTAGTTCGACTACACTTGCATGCTTTGAGTTTGTACGATCTGTAATTTAATGCATTAATAATGGAACTCCTGTGGCGTCAATATTCCTGGATATGTCAAAGGAATTTGACTTTGTGCATCATGCAAAACTTATATACAAGCTTGAAGTGTGTGAGATTAGAGGGGAGATGCTTGAGTGGATAAGAAGTTACTTAGTCGACAGGATGCAATGTGTGGAAATTCAAACATTGTCAGCTAATGGTCCAAGAAAAATGATACTAAAGTAGACGTCTAGGTCACAGTTTAGAGTTAATAATACTGGTGTTCCACAAGGGAGTACTCTGGGATCTCTGATTTTCCTCATTTACATCAACGACTTACCGCCATACATAAAAGTATTTTGTTTGCTGATGATACTACTCTGGTGGTGAAGTGTGAAAGCAAGGAAACACTAGAGTAAAATTGCTAACAGAGGACTAATGGACATAATTAAATGGATGAATTTAAATAATCTACATATAAATATTAGTAAAACCAAATGTATACAATTTAATTCTTACAATTCTAATCAAATTCCTATTTCAATAGCGTATGAAAACGACATAGTTGGGGAGGTAAATGTAACGAAATTTCTAGGAATTAATATAGATAAACACCTTAATTAGAAAGAACATATTAACCAAGTAGCTAACGAATTAAATCGCTTTGTGTTTGCACTCTAAACGTTGAGAGTGACTGTTTCTAGAGACGCTGCGCTAACAGCGTACCATGGCTATGTGACCACAGTAATCAGTTATAGATTGATATTGTGGGGCAACTCCGTGGAAATTGATCGTATTTTCATAATTCAAAAGAAGTGCTTAAGAGTTATTTGTAACGCTTGGAAAGACGACGGCTGTGTCCCGCTATTCAGGAAACTAAATATTTTGCCCTTACCATGTCTGTACATCAGAGAGGTTTGTGTTTTTGAAAATTCCCACCCAGAATACTTTCAGAAAGGCAGTGAAGTTATACAGATGAGGACAAGAGCACGTATTATGTCTCTGGTGTACAAACCTCCCAGTCATAAAGATGTATATAAAAGGAATGTATACAACATGTGTATAGTTGTTTTCAATCATTTGCCAGACGAGTTGAGAATGTTATCGGAAAATAAGTTTAAATGTAATTTGATAAAATTGGTATTTAAGAAATGTTTCTATAGTATTAAGGATTAATTATTTAAAGGAAACACAAGTTTGATATTATATTCATATTTATCTAACATTAATTACAAATGACATTAAAATATTCTAATTTGAAATTAGCTATAATTAATCTAATATTTGTGCGCATGCATGCATGCTGAATGCAAGAACATGTATATTATACCGAAGACCAATCGAAACTACTGCATTCTGAATTTCTGACAAAAAAAGTAATTTGAATTTGACGACCTGTTTAGCTTAGTTGGTAGTGACACTGCCTCCGAAGCTAGAGGTCCCGGGTTCGAATCCCAGCCAGGGCATTATTTGTGCATTTAGCACGGATTTTGTTCTTGGGTCTTGGATGTTCTCTATGTATTTAAGTATGTATTTATCTATATAAGTATGTATACGTATCGTCGCCTAGTACCCATAGTACAAGCTTTGCTTAGTTTGGGACTAGGTCGATTTGTGTAATATTGTCCCCCAATATTTATTTATTTATTTAATTTACCTAGCTATCGCATTAACTACGGTCTGCCCTCACACTAATACTCGTATTAGTAATATTAATATTGCTTGATCTGTAACATTAACATTGCTTGAATACAAAATTATCACAGCACAAATACGTGCTCTCGATTGTGTACTTTATGAAAGACTCGCTTATTGGATTAACAACCGCTCTACAATTTCCATTTAGTTACATAATGGCAAAAAAGAAAAACACGTTTTCAGTACGTTATCAGAGACATTTTCGAAACTTTCTAGGGTAAAGTGACGTAACGTTGCCAGACTTCGTTCGACAATTCACTTGTAATCAGAGCAAGCCCTAGGGGCGCGATTTGGGGCCAAGAAATTTGGTACCATTGGTACGAACGCAAGTTAGAGGTATTTGAACCTTCTATACATAAGTTGTCTAACATCATCAAGAAGGCTTGTGGTTCCATGAAAAAGCTGCTCACATGGTCATTGACCGCGTCGTATGGAAGGACATTTAGTGTAGTTTTGGAGAGACTCCTCAATTTACTACGTGCATCCATATCGTGATTGGTCACGATACTACAGAAGTAAGATTTCAAGGTTCAAATTTCTTTGAATACTGAGACACATACCGACTTTTGATATCATTGCGTTCGAATTCCGCGCGATACAGAGGTATGAAATCCCGGGTTGCCAGACATGTCAAGCGACGTCGTGCGTGTAGTCAAGATGTCGCTCGCGATTCGGGTGGCGGGATTAGGCCCCTAGTGAATGCCTGGCTTAAAGGAATAGAAATATTTAGGGCGTCTCCATCCCTAATGATTTATTCATTTATTCTCGTTAAAAGTTCATAGGGTTTCGTACTAAAAGGGTGTTAACTACATGACTAAAAAGCCTCTGCTTTAATCCCTCCGTAGGTCCCAAGTCTGTACATTTTTAACCGTATTTAGATACCCATTGTCAATTTTCACAACGGTTCTAACAATGATTATGATTAATGACTGCTGTAACCTGTTACTTGCCCTTCGGGTAAACTCGGCTCCCTTACACGTCCGAGGTGCAATTTGCCGAACGCAGTTGACAGTGACATGACAGTTTGAGGGGGACATTTGAGAGGGAGTAATAATTCTAAGTCTTGTTACTAGGTCAAGTGGGGTAACAATTTATAAAGGAAAGTGTTGAAAAGCACCATTACCCGGGTCAATCAACTTTTCGACCCACTCTTTTATTTTACCGGATTTCAACAACCATATATTTTTTTAATATAATATCAGTACTTATTGTTGTATTAGATGATGTAGTCAAATTACTAGATTAAAAATCGATCTTTTCCAATTATTGTGAACAATATTTTAATTTTCGAAACGTGTGAGAATTTGATAAAAGTGTCTACTGAGTTACTGTCCGGGGATTTGAATGATAAATAGTGAATTTTCTACCGAGTTACCATATTTTTAATAGATTGAATTTCGGACAATAGATTACAATGTGAATTATAAAACAAGGTTAACATTATTACATTATAAAAGCTGATTGGCCCACCCCACTTAGGGTAATGTATGTACGGACAAGTGCGAGTCGGACTCGCCCACCGAGGTTTCCGTACAAATTTGTAGGTGCATATTATAAATAGTTCAGGAATCTGTTGTGTCTGAGGTTTACCACTCACTCACCTTGTACAGAAAACTAAGCAATAATAAATGTCTAAGTAACAAATAAAGAACAGACCACTTTACGATGTCAGACAATCAGAAGTATGTGTTAGATGGATTATTGATAAAGCTTTCAGTGGGAATTGTCGATCAATCTAAACTTCGCTCTGTGTGATTTTTAGCTCGGTATTCTTTTCTTGTTCAAGTGTGTTTGTAATCGTCGAAATGTTTAACAATCCGCAGTAAGCTCGGTTCTCCATACAAACGTAGTTACGCTCTCATTTTACAACGTCACGCTAGAATAACATGAAATTTTTAATACACAATGGGATCCGGTATACCTATGTTTGAAATATAATGGAGAAATAATACAGCGATTATTAAGGTTTTACAAGACGTAAAAAACTCAAAATTTCTAGCAACAGAAACTAATTTCCGACCTAGATATGGCGGCTCCCATTGTGTATACAAATTTTACATGGCGTTTTAAAATGAGAGCGTAACTACGTTTGTATGGAGAATCAAGTTCAGCCAAGCGTACTGGCGACTCTTAAGGTCTCGGAACATTTAGTTTGACTAGCCTTACATAAACTTTATCTATAACCACGTATAGATCCATAATGTGCAAGAAACTGTAACAAAAAAACCTACACGTATCTACTTACCTGCTTTCGCTACGTTACCTAATAAAAATGAGGATATCGATGTGCTTTATTTAAGGATCCATATCAGTTGAAACATGGTTTACACTATTTCCGTATGAATTATCTTGGCATTTTCTATTTACTATCGTGTACTGCGATCTATAAAAACCTTATATGGATTTTCATTATGAATTACCGTTTCAAACATTCAAATATTCCAAATTGACATAAAAGTTTTTTTTCTGCTTACATTCTACTTTACACAATTTTAATAAAATAATTGAACCCTATGATTAATTTATGGGAACTTACAATATTATTGTCATAATTTGAGTTCTGAATATTTTATAACTAAGGTCTCTTGAAAAAAAAACAAAGATTTGGCCAAAGTAAATCGTCTGTGGTAGGACGCTGTAGTTTTGTGAATCGTAAATATCCATTATCTTTAATGCGAATGCTTGTTAGACTCTCGTAGTTCGCATCCACCTAGAAACCATTAACAGCTTTTTTTTGACGCAGAGGAAATGCGTTTATGCATCTCCCCGGGGCTGTGGGGATGGCCCGTTGGGGGGTATGTGGGACTCACCCTATCCGAGGTAGGGAATACCCACTAAAACCTCTGCGGCGTTATCCCGCTCTGCCGTGTAGGGGGCACCATGGGATCGCTAGTATTCTACCACGGTGCCCCCCCGGCTGCCCCGGCCAGTGGACCGGGAACATCCTCGCGCCTATGGAAAGAAGGATTGGTAACGCTCCAATAACTCCCTCAGACGTGTAGGGCCTAGTTGTGTGGGTCCCCAACCCATGGTCCTACTGGGGAATCAGGCGATTAATAAAGGTCTCACAAAGTGCTCCCCAAAGTTCCACCTGCGGTCCAGAGTCAGGCCCAGGTATTTAATGTGTGGTTTGACATGGACCATTTCATATCCTACAGGGATTATATCTCTGGCATGTGGCCGCCAGCCCTTCCCACCAAATACTACCGCCTCCGTTTTAGGCAAAGCCACCTTGAGGCCTAAGAGGCTAATTCTGCCAATGGTGAGCTCAGTTGCCACTGCTGCTCTCCTCTGGGTTTCTATGTACTCTTTCCCCCTCACGGCCACCGTAGTGTCGTCCGCGTAGCATATGGTGACCATGCGAGGGAGTTGGGCCCCTCTTATTGCCGAATCGATGAAATGTTTGCGTTGTCTGAATATACTGTAAAAGTTTCGATTACGAGTGGTTGCTGTTCTCCATGTCTAACAGTGTTTAGCAAGCTATAAATTATGTACATGGTCGTCCAATATGCATAGTATGCATAGTATAAGTCTGGTACAGCTTAATTAGCGACTAGTTAGATTTTCGTAAGGTTATCCTATGATATTTAAAAATAAAATAATGCTTAAATTCAAATTTAAATAATACGGCGGTTTTGCGTATGACTAGTTAGATTTTCGTAAGGTTATCCTATGATATTTAAAAATAAAATAAAGCTTAAATTCAAATTTAAATAATACGGCGGTTTTGCGTATGAAGATGACTTTTTGTTGCATGCAACCATCCACCCGCTAAGCGTTGTCGTTGTCGCCGCCATTTTGACACATACTCGTAAAACGTCAGCGCTAGGATACCAAACACAGCCAGTCATTTTTAAATTTACCTATCACGTTTATTTGTTTTGGGTAATAGAAAATCGGCTGACATTTTTGGCAATTCTTATTGGTACAACACCGCGCGTGCGTATTACGAATAAATGCCCCGTTTCAAAGTGGACTTTTGTAGGAAGCTCGCGTTCTATGCTTTTTTTGTTCACTGATTCAACCCCTGACAGCTTCTACCGAAGCTTTTCGTAACATTAGCATGTAATTTTTCTAAATTGAAGGCAATGTCGGTTTGTTTAGCCTAGTTGGTAGTGACACTGCCTCCGAAGCTAGAGATCCCGGGTTCGAATCCCGGTAAGGGCATTTGTTTCTGTGGTGAGCAGAAATTTTGATCTAAAGTTCTGACCGTCGAGCAATGGATATTGACTCCATGAGATTATAGCGCATCAGTCAATGCAGTGTTTGAGGTGGAATCGAGTTATGAGTCATAATTGCTTTTACATTTTTTGTTCACAAGGACGTTTTTGGTACTTAATAAAAATTAATTTTATTGAGTTTTTAAAATAAATTGACATTCACATCACTTCTGAAGAGTTATAAAAATACACTTAAGCTATCTTGAAAGAAATAATAATAATAAAACGCTTTTTTTTTCAACTGAGACCACTTGGAAATAATTGGTGGCTCGCTAAATCGTCCACTGTTTAATTTTTTGCTTCTGTTACGGGGCCCAACCTGTATATAGATACTCGTAGTGAACTGCTCTACCTTGTTACTAATTCCCAAAACAATATTTCATTATTCAAGATTAATTTGTCTCCCTAAACATAATTTGACCTGTGTAGTCTTTTATGTATCCGTGTTTGCGCATAATTAGTTTGTCTGTCGCTGTCGCCTTTGTGCGTTACATTTATTTTTCTCATTTTCTCGAAGATTAGCTGGAAGATATCCCTTAATGGATACTAAAGTTCCTCTTTGTATTTATATATTTCGTTTCTTTTGTAAATGTATTCTTATCTTCTGTGCAATAAAGTGTCATCATCATCATCATGTCAGCCGAATGACGTCCATTGCTAGACATAGGCCTCCCCTAAAGACTTCCACAATGACCGGTCCTGCGTCACCCGCATCCAGCGGACACCCGCGACCCTTACCAGGTCATCAGTCCACCGTGTGGGGGGCCTGCCCACGCTACGCCTTCCGGTACGTGGTCGCCACTCGAGAACCTTTCCGCCCCAACGGCCATCGGTTCTACGTGCTATGTGCCCCGCCCACTGCCACTTAAGTTTAGTGATTCGAAAGGCTATATCGGTCACTTTGGTTCTGCTGCGGATGGCCTCGAAACTCCCAACATAGCCCTCTCCATTGTAAGCGACCACGTTTCAGTACCGTATGTCATCAATGGCAGTACACACTGGTCAAAGACTTTCGTCTTGAGACACTGCCGGATATTGGACGAAAAGATATGCCGTAGCTTCCTGAACGGTACCCAGCCGAGTCAGATTCGACGATTAACCTCTTTCTCGATGTTGGACTTACCTAACTGGACAGTCTGTCCTAGGTATACGTAATCGTCTACAACTTCGAGCGTAAAGTGTCCGATTGTTACGGGAGTTGGTGCTACATGGGCATTTGACATGATCTTCGTCTAATTCGATAAAGTGTCATACATACAGACATACATACCCGAACTAAATACCATTAATTTGAATAGAGTGTAGCTCAGTAATTCCTACCTCTTTTTTTATAATTGTCTTCAAGTTTGGCCTCCTATGGGGCCAGTTACTTCTTCCTGTTGGATTCGCTCGACTCAGCCTTTGGGCCAAGTCGAGGTCAAGAGGGAAAAGAAAAAGAAGGAAAAGGGAACAGATTTTAAGGAAGGTGCATGACAATAGATAATTCCTTCCTCTTATATTGGAATCCTATCATAACTGTAAATTACTTCAAAGCACTAACTTTACTTTACATTCCTATACACTGGTGTGTGAATTGAATAACCCCATCTGCCCATACTGTTTTACTGTGGTTATCTAAACTAAACCCAAATAAGGATTTTAGTTTCAAATAAGTATCTGATATGCCCTGCGCTAAGCTGGAAGCGTTTAGCCGGCTAAGCAGAGATTTTAAATAGACTTATTCAGCCTGCGCAAGTTGCTTTTGAATTAATTATATGAAATAACCGCGCAACTGAATTTTCCGCACCAATCAATTAATGCGCACCTTCAATGTACTAGGTGTAATGCGTAAGATGACGTCGTCGAAACAGCGTTGTTATTTGCACTTGCTTGACTATTTAGATTGCGGTACATTTCTGACAATCCAAATTTTGTTTGCAAAATAATAATTTATTAGACTTATGCATATTCATATTCATATTCATATTCATTTTATTCATAATAATTCGTATTACATGTCAATTCTAATCATATTATAAGAAGTTTGTATATAACAATTAATAAATATATATATATATATATATATACATAATTTAATAATAATAAGTAACTAGGTACCAACTCGGCATATTCCGGCATATGCTGTTTATAGAAAACCTTGAATGCCTGTAATGCACTGTATAAACAAAGGTTTCGAAGATAAAATGGTGAGTATAAGCTGCTGTCCCTGCGAAATTTATTTTACTTTATATGAAAGTGACTCATATGATGGTTGCCGTTTTATTACTTATCGTCGTGGATAAGACACCCGTCACTCTCGCACTCGCATACTTGTCAGAACATGACCGGTGTCTTATCCACGACGATAAGTGATAAAATGCCAACCATCATACGCCCGCTGCTAGTTGGTGTTTGGTTACGTAACAATGTTAGTCAAATCTTGTTAATCGATTTTCACCCACGGCAATTACTCGTATCGTATCGACTTGAAACTTTGTAAGTATTTGTAATAGTATTTTATGCAACAGCTACGCTCTCAAGTCTACAATAACGAAACTCGCTGCGCTCGTTTTGTTACAGCGAATCTCGTGTTTTAACACCAAATTATGTAACGTAGCTTTTAATATTTTTGCTACGACAGCAAAATATTTTGGATACAAATTTAAAATGAAAATAGTTTCATTTTTAATTTATTGTTTATTATATTATGTTATAAAGTTTAACATGAGAAAGCTACCCTATTCATTATATTGTATGGAAATCTATTATGATTACCATACATTAATCATATGACTTTTTTATTTATTTATTTATTTACAATAGAAAATTTATACATTGGTTTGACAGAAAAGTGTCGTTAAACCCTATCGGGTTTGTACCGACACCGAAATCGTGGACAATATAGTTAGTAAACTTGCTTACGAGCTAACTGTATGACCCATTGGAAAACAATATTATTATTATTAAATATATAACACTATTACAAGTAAATAATAATATATTATTATTATTATTAAATATATATAACAATGACTGGTAAAAAGTGGTGACTGGTAGTTGTATAATAATGTATTGTAATCATAATATATTTCCATACGTTATTAAACAACTATATACTCTCCTTTATTGATATTTGTGTTAGCATATTTTCCCGTATTGAGCCTTTCATTCATGTAACTGTTCTGTGTGTAACATGTGAGTGTCTTTGGTTTTTAATACTGTAAGCTTATATGAGTATGAGTATGAGTATGTATGTATATAATTGCCATTGACTATATGGATAGAATACCAACATATTAATTTTGTATTAAGCAGTAACGCTGCTAATGAAAATTCCTATTTACCATCAAATTACCACAATCAAATGAAAAATACAAAACAAAATCAGAATAGGTAATAATAAAATTTGAGACTTGAAATTTTTCAAAAAAATGTGTATTTTTAATCATCTAGAAGTTACATGAAGGCCTCTAATATAATTCACATGATTAAATATTAATTTTTAAGAAAAAAAAACCGACTTCAATGGGGGAGGCCGGTGAAAGATTATTATACTTAGATGGTGCACTCTTAGATTCCATACAATAAAATAAAAATGGCTATAAATATGTTTATAATGGTAGAAGACTAAGTACCCTCAATTCCTCATGGAATCATGGAAAAACCTTGCTTGACAAACAAAACGAAGAGAACAAAGCCAAACGTGAACTACGCGTCGTTGAAGTGTTCTGTTCTGATCATCATCAGCAGTTCCACTTCATCAAATGTCACTTTGATGAATGAAAATGCTTGATTAGTTCATGAAAATACTAAAATCACTATTTGTGTGCCTTTCACATTTGAGGAGTTCCCTCGATTTTTAATGGATCCCATCATCAGAATTCAAGCATGACGAAATCAATCGTGAAAATAGAACTTGCCTAACAAACACAGCTAGGAGGACAAATCACCAAACGTGAACTTTTCGTCGTTGAAGAGTTCTGTTCTGATCATCATCAGCAGTTCCACTTCATCCAATGTCGCATTTTTGGATGCAAATGCTTGACTTGTTGATAAAAACACAAAAATCACTATATATTTGCCTTAAAGATTTGAGGAATTCCCTCAATTCCTCATGGATCTTACAATCAAAAAGAGAATTTTCCAAATCGGTTAAGAAATGACGGAGTTATGGTGTACCAAACATAAAAAAAAACATACAACCGAATTTCTAACCTCCTCTTTTGAAATCATGAAGTCGGTTAAAGGGAATTTTTAACAACTATGTACTTAAACGCAGTATTTCACGATTAAAAAAGCAATCTTCTGGTTTTTCCATACCACGTTAGTATGGGGCTCGTGGGTGGTGACGTCATGACTATCTGTCAATTAGTATAGAGTGTTTTTGGTGTCCGAGAACAATATCCACCTTTGACCCGCATTTGCGGCATTTGTTGTGCTTTAATCGTACTTGGTCCCATACAATCATTTAATCCCCTCTAAAAACTGGTTCGAATGGCATTGATAATATTTTTTAGTCAACTAGCCTATTCTTTATGGTATATATAGACTTGCATTTTGGTATATGTATAAAGTTTCTTGTTTTGTTATATTTTATTATAGGGTAGCTTCGCCGGTTCTCCGTCCAGCGCCGGTTCTCGTCCTTTCGAGTGACTTCTTCCTTACAAATGCATAGAATAAGAGTATATAAACGTATAAAACGCCAAACTACAAAAAAACGTGGACGTATAACCGGCTTGGGGTCATTTTTCTGGATTTTCGCGTTGGTCCGGTTCTCGTATATTGAAATCAGATAAAGCTGCAGCAAGGAAATCAAGGTACAAAATAATTATTGAAATGAATACAGATGATAGGTAGTATTAGGTACATAAGGTCCACTGCTTCACTAATGACGTTATAAACAAGACTAGAGTACGATGACGTAAGCGGGGGCTATCGATAGGAAATCAACATTCAATTAAATTATTTTCGTTCTTACTTTATCTTCACAAATCTAGAACCTATTTAATGCCGGATCCACACAATGGACCATGATGGCCAACGTACAGGATGCAGTCATACGGTGGAACGAGATGAAAATATGTCTTCTCCCTTTAACGCACAACTGCTTCCTTTACATCGGATCATCATAGCCCATTGTGTAGTCGGGCAACAAAGTTGTTCTACAATTATTTAATGTAAATATTATATATGGCGGTGTTTTCATTCTTTCTTTCAATATTCATTGTGGCAATGACTCTGACAACTTAAATGGGGAGTTTACCAAAGGCAAGTATTGTTTCACGATAACTTTTGGTGGAATAGGCCTGGTTCTAGGCGTTATAGCAACACATGCAACAGGAGGTATATCTAAAGCTTAAGACAGGGGCGCCACTGCGAACCGAAAACGAGGTAGCTGACTCTCTGTCGCACTTGCATATTCGACTGACAGAGAGCGAGATACTTTGTTTTCAGTTCACGGTAGGCCTTAAGGTTCAGGCATGCTAGCCTACTGAACAAGCTTCACAAGCAGGAAGCTTGTTCATCAGGTTATCAGTCTATTATTTATTATGAATATATCAAGATATAATTTGGCCCAAGCAACTGGATAGCTGATTTCCTGAACGGGCAATTGACCCGTGTGGTCTTACAAGTAGAAGGCTACACATCGAGTCAAATGGCCTTAGATGTCAGTGCCCCTCAGGGACCTATTCTGCCTGCTACCTTATTTGTATTGCATATAAACGACTTATGACTAGGAGCGTTCGTGGCCCAGCGGCGCCCGCGTACCGCGTGAGGTATGCGAGGTTAAGCAATGTCGGGCGAGGTCAGTCTTTGGATGGGTGACCGATTTGAGTGGTTACTAACTGAGCGCTCCCGTGCTTTGGAAGGCACGTTAAGCCGTTGATCCCGGTTGCTGTCCATGATAGCAGTCGTTAAGCCAAGTAAGAGGCCTCGGGGCGGCTTGAGAACTTCTAACAGTCAAATTGCCCACTCACTTGACAAGCCTAATCCCAATAAGGTCTAGTTTCCCCTCGGGTTGGAAGGTCAGATGGCAGTCGCTTCCGTAAAAACTAGTGCCTACGCGAATCCTTGGGATTAGGTAGCGGACCCCAGGCATCCTTCAGGATGCAACTGTACTGGGAATAACGCTAGGAGCATGATGATGATAAACGACTTATGACTGGGACCTGTGGGTATGCCGATGCCACTGTTATAGTCAAATATCTTTCCAAAGCACAGGCCAATAAAGATGTAGTCCAATCTCGTCAACAGGATATTATGAATCGGAATTGACTTTTAGAGCAGTTTCAGATTGGGGCGATGCTAATAAAGTCAAATTCAATACATCCAATACACAGACGTGTCTCATCACTATTAAACGGAGTGAACGAACTCTCGACTTCCAACTTTCCGGAGTGTATTCATACCAATTTCCAGTAGCGGCCTTAGGGGGTGGCAAGCAGGGCAACCGCCCGCGGCCTCGCTCTTACAGGGGCCCCGCGCAACCCAGGTGAATTAAAACTATTAAGTACAGGTCGGGTATATGCAGTACTGCTGCCAGCTCGGACATGGATTTGCTTAATATCAGCTGGCTTGGCTTTGATTGATAAGCGTGCCAGGAAGCTCATTAGTACCTAACTTGGACTTGATTGAAGCTAAGATACAATGTCTAAATCGTCGTAGGATATTCGCCTCCATATCGGTGTGCTAGCATTACACGAATTAATCCCTCCCTGACCATTTTGGCATCTTAGGACAAAGCGTGGACGACATGGGTTTGACCGTTATGTTGTTAACAACAATGTTGACATGCCTCTGATGTGCACGAAGCGTTTTGATTCTAGTTATCTTACGAAGACAGCTAAAGAGTGGAATAATTTTCGGGAAAATCTATTCCCATTTCATTATTTACAACTTACTTAGATCTTTCCAAGATGAGTGAATAGGCAGTATTATCTAGGTACGCGTTTTACACCCTTGACCTCATCATCAATTACCAACAGCTGAGATAGGGGTCAAATGCTTATGCATGATCATCCTCATAACGTTTTTCCTGGTTATGCCCTAAGGACCACAGGTTCCGCTTTCACAATTAATCGTAAGATTTGGCGTAGGCACTAGTTTTACGAAAGCAACTGCCATCTGACCTTCCAACTCAAAGGGAAAACTAGCGCTAGTTGGGATGAGACCGCTTTCCTCACGATGGTTTCCTTCATCGAAAAACTGCTATTAAATTTAAAACTATATTTCTCACACAAGTTTTTTTAAATAAGCCAGCCGGGGTTCACATCCGCGACCTCTAGATTGAAAGTTGCATATGCTACAGTGGCTCACTCAATGATTACCTTTTATATCTATAAAAAATAAGTTGATTTATTTATCATTTCTTTATTTCTTAATAACAAAGCAAACTATTAAAACATTGTAAGATAAATAGCTGCGCAGTAAAGGTTTTATACTCAGAAATTGGTTTTTGAGTGTATTAATCACTCCTCTTTTCCTATAGACGAGAACTGGCACCGCGTGGACGAGTTCCGGGACAAACGGACGAGAACCGGCAAAAACCATACTTTTTCATTTATGACCTTTTACAAGAATAACGGTGTATGTTATTAGTTAAAACTTAAACTTGGCGAAAAATAGATTATATATTGCCTCCGAAGCTAGAGGTCCCGGGTTCAAATCCCGGCCAGGGCATTTATTTGTGCATTATTCACGGATATTTGTTCTTGGGTCTTGGATGTTTTCTATGTATTTAAGTATGTATTTATCTATATAAGTATGTATATCGTCGTCTAGTACCCATAGTACAAGCTTTGCTTAGTTTGGGACTAGGTCGATTTGCGTAAAAAAAAAAAACTCCACTAATCGGACGAGAACTGGCGAGGCTACCCTACTGCTGTCAGTTATTTAATTGACAGATTACGATACTGGAGTAGAAAAAGTAAATTACATCATTACATTAATTTAGTACCACCAGGTTGGTTAATGAATAATGATTTGTTCGGCTCTGGGTCCCCAGACTCTGGACACGGATTGCCACAATGTTATGTACAAGTATGTATATGCAGTCTGACAGCTTTCGTTCTAAGGCTTGTAGTGGTTATTCTAATTGCTTGTTCTATATTACGTAACTACAAATGAACTTATTCATACAAAACCTATTACGGGCTAATTTGAGACAACAAGACAACGTTATTTTTAAAGAATTACCTTTTTCAACTCCTGGGTCAAATTACCATTTCCATTCGCTGAAATGTTTTCGTAATATAAATTTGGTTTATACTTCTTCAAAATGGAATTTAAACTTGGAATGTATAATTTATGGTCAGTCTATCAACTATCAAACTTCGCCGTAATTTGGCAATATGATTGACCTATTAAAACAATATTAACATGAAACTGTTCTGTAGTTACGCAAAGCCTGAGGGCTGTTTGCATATAAAGTGGTCCACAAGGATCTCTTCAGTATATTTGTCTATCAAATTAGTTAATATAAATATTATATAATCTGCCTGATGAAAGTTGAGGCTGAGATTTAAGTACCTATTAAAACTTTTAAAATGGGAAGTATGTACCTCTACGATATCTATGTCACATATATATGTTAATCCGGGACACACGGGTCACATGTATGAGACCCGGGTATGTCCTAAAACTAAGACCTCCGGGGTATGGGCAGCAGCATCCCTGTAGTGCGGTGGAGATACTGCAATCGCCAACTCGCAGGCTAAGCGTGGCGATTATGGCATTTACCCCCCCCATGAAACTGGGGGAGGCCTATGTCTAGCAGTGGACGCCCTTCGGATGATATAGTGGTGGTGGTGGTACACTACATGTAAAATGGGGATGATTTTTTTTTGCTTCAACCTTATTGGTGTGGTGTTGTTTTTTTTTGACAAAGTGAATATTTTCGGAAATAATTACTCAAAAAGAAAAAAGAAACTTTCGAACTATGTCCAAAAATATGAAAAAATCATGAAAGTAAAACTTAATAAAGACGTCCAACGAAAATTATAACGGACATGATCAGTTAAGCTGTTTTTGAGTTATCGTCAAAAGTATTCCCTTCTTAGTAAAATATGTACGTATGAAACGCTGCGAAGTTATTCCCTTTAGCTTGTTATTGATTTTAATTAATTAAGTTCATTGGGCAACCACGGAACCCTACTCTGAGCATGGCCCGACATACTCTTGGCCGATTTTATATTCCTCTTCTTTCCAGTCGCTGTAGTCAAAATCAGCCAGGATGATTATAATGATGATCAGGGATCGGAAAAAAAGTGCGGATGACGTAAAAATTACGTAATCTTGCACACAGAATGTTTGTATTGAAACTTCCGTGTGACTTGTGGTAAAGAAGTAGTATTAATGAAGTAACAAACTAATCGTAAATAAATCAATGGCATTCACTGAATAAAATAAATTCCACGAAACTTGTTACCATAAGGTACGATTATTTGAAATTAATTAGGACAAATCTGTGGGAATCTCAGATAAATAGGTTTAATACTCAAAGGTGGGAACAGTAGGTAAGATTAGTAAAAATAAATAAAGATAATTTGATTAGATTTACTTATTTTTAATGAAATTATGCATAGGTTAATGACTATTTTTCTACGAGTAACAAGTCTATTATTTAAAACGGAAAATTACCACAATATTCGAGTAATGATGACATTTTACAGCCTTTTTTTAAACATTAGTAAATATAAATTTTATCTAAATAATCGTGAAGATAGAATAGCTAAACAATAACGAAGTCAATTTATTGTTCATCTGATTGACAATGTGTCTGTCAAAAACGTAATACTTACTCATTTCAAGTGGCGATATCGTTTAATAAAGAGGTTGTTAAATGATAAGTGATAAATGATAATTATTTATCTGCAAATGTTTTTATAGCATTAACGAATATCTTGGTCACTAAATACTGTAGGTAATACATTATTATTTCTGTTAAGGGCAGAACAATTGTATATACACCTGCAAAGGTAGAGCTACAGTGTAAAAATTGTCAAATTGTATAATACCGCCTTACAACCTGTTTCTCATATACAATAAAGAACTTTGAACATTATGAAAATCAAAAATACTATTTGATATCATCCTATAAGTGGTTTGACGTCATCCGCACTTTTTGTCCGACCCCTGATGATGATGAATACATTATTTTTCTCAAACATGCAATGAAATATTGATGTTATGTTCCTTATAATAGGCTGCGAAGTATAACGTTTCAGGTGCGGCTAGGACAAGAGGTTGTTAATGGAAATAATGGAATACAAATCTTGCAGGCCGGCAAAGTCCTCTTGTTTAATTTCCATTTCACATAATTTTTTGGCACAGGCATCATGACATTCTGCCACTATGCGTATTAAAAATTAACCTTTGATTTTTTTGTTGTTTATTTCATTGCATGTTTGAGAAATTATTTTGCTTAAATGAAATATATGAACTTCATTCTGCAAGTAGGCTGCAATGGCACTTTTACAAGTTAAAATCTACTAGCGTTTCTGAAAAAAAAAGAACTCTGCCGAGAAGAAACTCCGAAATCAACTCGACAGTCAGTCATTTTCTCCGAAAAATATGCTTATTACGATGATAATACTTAACTTACTTAATATAACTAAAACTGAGTAGGTACATATGAATACAAAAAGAGGATTTTTTTTAACAATGCGTAGTTCAACAATACAACATGTTGAAACTGTATTACCAAGTCGAAATAGCCAAGAATAGAAATAAGAGATACAATCATGGAAATTACTTCCACTACACTATACATTTTAATTAAATCGTTTGATATGCTTTTTCGCAAGAACCGTGTTAACAAATTTCCTAGACGTAATACAATGAAAAGATATGTATATCAATATTAATGCTTTTTACATCTCTGTGCATTTTGCTACTTGCATATAGGACTTAAATAATATTTGAATATCTTGAAGTTTGTTTTTGGTAATGTTATCGCATAGGGTGTACAAAATTATATTTAATATGTAAATACGTTGTATCAAAGAGTATAATATGCGTGGTATAATACGAATATCTTTAAATTGGCCGCTATTGTGTGGTCTCAGTTTTCACTAACCAGACTCTTTATACCAATAACAAATTAGGTTAGTCCCTGTTTGACCGCCACTTCTAATCTTAATTGAATCAGAATGCGGTATTTGTCCAATACGCTCTTAAAATAAATGTCTATTGTGTGAAAAGTAACTTCGGAAACCTTATTCATGTCACGTTAGCCAAATCTTGCAAACCGCTTTAGGATTACTTACTATAAGACCACGATTTAGGTGAACAGATTACACGGACGCCAGTGTCAGAATGCGTTTTTAGTATTCCGTCCAAAGTTGGTCCGACGGAACACATTTAAAACCGTCTGTCATGGTTTATTTAAGTGTTTGGTAAAGTTTGTGCGTGTTCCGGTACATTTGATGACAGTGGATGGCCTGATGTATTTGATCGCTTTGGCTAAGTGAATGATAATGAGCAGTTTGGATGTTACAAGTATTTGATTATTTTGACAGCTACATACTATATGACGCTGATTGTACTTACCTATATATGGTGCTTTCTAATTAGAAGCAAATACTTTCAGAGCTGATAGTACTGTACTCGTCGTTAGAAGTCGACTTAAGTATAAAACTAATTTAAAGTTTGGTAGTTTTTGGAGAAAGTCAGGAAAACAACTGTGCCACGTAATAATACCTTGAAGGGATAAGCTCGCCTTTGTACGTCTACTTTTTGTTTACATTTATCATTTTGTCATGTTTTATGTACAATGACGTAATACATACAATACCGTGTTAATTAATGAGCGAACCAGTATTCAATGATAATTTTTTTTTGATTATCGTATGAAACCTCTTGACTGTCACTTAACTCACCACTTCAACTAGCATCCAATGTGTAGCTCACTGCTTAAATGCATAGGATCATTATGTTTGGGCAGAATTTTAATTTAATTATTTTGTTCAGAAAATGAAAACGAAATTTTCATATAAAAAGTTTTATTTATTCCTATTTAAAGTAAATTATTTTGATGTAACATCTCCTAAAGTATTGGAATCTAATTTGTGTTAACATCTCTTAAAGTATTGGCATCTAATTTGTGTTAACATCTCTTAAAGTATTGGCGTCTAATTTGTGTTAACATCTCTTAAAGTATTGGCATCTAATTTGTGTTAACATCTCTTAAAGTATTGGCATCTAATTTGTGTTAACATCTCTTAAAGTATTGGCATCTAATATGTGCTAACATCTCTTTAAAAGTATTGGCATCTAATTTGGAAGCACCTTATATTGATTTTAAGAGTCGGGAATACAACTACTAATAGAACTAAATATAGACTAGGTACGGTTTATCTGCTTATCATCAAAAGTATCTATATATATATTACGCGAAGCCGATCTTTATAATGCCCATCAGATCTACAGTTATGGACCGATTTTGATAAATTATATACCATAGGATTCGTCCCATCCTGCAGATGTGCAATAAGGTCTTAGTTTTTTTTATTTTTGTCCTGGAAAATTACTAAAATGATATTTACGAAAAATCCTGGATGCCCCGACAAATATAAGCCTCAAAATAGTGTTCGATGACGCCGCATACAAGCGAGGGGTCAGCTTACCTTAGTAGAATTGTACGAGGTGTCAAAATTTAGCTTGGTTAACACGTGACCTCCACGTGACTTGGGAACTGGCTATGGTATTGTAACGCCCCCCCGCTCCCCCCTGTGTATTATTAATTAAATGTATAATTTTGACGATGTGATTTTATTAAACTAACTACAACTTAAACTAGAAATGGCCAACGTGAATCGTCTAGGGTAGAACCCAATAATGTTATGAACCGTAAAACCCAAATTCTTTTATGTGAATACTTGTCAGGTTCTGGACTTGTCTTCCTAATAATTGAATACCAATTATATATGATCCTTAAGAGATTTGCCATCCCTACAAGTTCTATGTACCTAGCTTCCGAATAGCTCATATCCTGTTATGTATTGCTTATTTACAGATTCGTATAAAAATAATCAATTTATTGATTGGTGTAAGGTAGGGCTCCTCCAGCCGCCCTAGGGATTGCTATCCCCCTCCGGTACTAACCAGAGACCCGTGGCTCTCGACCTTAGACATGGACAAGCCCCCGCCAATCTTTTATTTCACTATGCGGAGTGTAAGACAATTTCGTCCAAATGACCTAAGTTATATTAACAGGAGTACTCTGCTAGGCTTATCCGATCAATTCGTTCGGATGGCCTTTAGGAGCGCTCGGGATAAAATCAGTTTGTAAAAGAGACTAAACCATAAGAATATGGTTCTACCTAGCAAATGCATCTACTAGCGCTTCGGAAGACGCGCCGTATGATGAGGAGAATCGCCGCAAGGCCTCATCATCGGAAGCGGGCGAAATCCTGGTGATTCCTCGCCAGAATCTGGCCCTGACCCTGAACAACCTACTCTCCCTACTCCTCGTTCCCTAATACCTATGAACCTTCTCAGCGAGACCTTTAAATAAACTAAAAGAAGTGAACAGCTCGTCTAATTGGAAAGCTAAATTCAATGATCTGCTCAGCTCGTCACTAAATTAGCTTATGCTGAGTAAATGTTAATCATTTTGCTAGAAATCGCAACTCTAAAAGAAACCACCATTATCTATACCAAAAATAATAACTTTATCACAGCTAAGTATTCCCATATCCCCAAAACTAACGGCAAACCTAAAATAATTATTAAACCCTACTTCCCAAATAAATGTGTGTGAAGCTACCCTACTGTTCCCCAGTAAACTCGTTAAACTGAAAGAGCATAAATCCCTTACCAAATTCAGCTCTTTTGACTGCGAATCGCTAACCTATGCAACGAAAGTTCAGTGGGCTAAACTGAGAATGGCAAAGCTATGGGCCCGTGTTGGATGTCTCCCCCCACTGCGCCCGCAGGCTAGGATACAGTGAGTAAGACGCCCTATTGTGTATATAAGATTTTTATATAAATATATTTAACAAGACCGTTCCTCAAATACTGAACAATTTCGACAAGCGAGGTATACACCTCTGTGCTGAGACCCCATATTGGCAGCCATGTCTACGTTGTCAGCTGGGCATTGAAGGAACGTAAGGGATTTGATTCGTCTCCATGTAGGTAAAAGGTAGACGCCAGACCACCCTTAGATCTGGTAACTAAAGACTCTGAACCCTGCTCGTTGGCACCGTTAGGCGAGCAAGACTCCTCAGGCAAACTGAAGCCTGGACAAGATTCTGGTCTTTTCAAATACTTGAAATAGCACAAATCCCCATAAAATATTAGATAAATTTGTCTAAGAATGATTCCTCATCATGAGGAGTAACTCCTCATAACGATGAACCACCCCTGGGACAGCAATTTCACCCACCAAATAATTACTATTACGTAGACCAGATATCTTGACAGTCTGAGTGACGAATTCTAAGTGATTTTAATACAAATTCGAGCCCCTTTTATACCCAAAATTGACAGAGACTCTTACGTCCTTTCGTCTACTCCAGCTATGGTAGAATTTCGAAATTTGAATTGGAATAATTGGGGTTCTAAATTTAAACTACAGCAGGTAGAATCGTCATTATGACCTCTTTTGATTACGTTAAAGGCTTTTCCAACCATTGAAGTACTAGGGTCCCATAGCTCTCAGCTAGTGGAGTTCGAAATTTAAACTAGAACGGTTCTGTCTTGACCTATTTTCATCTTATTGAAGACTTTCCAACCATTGCAGTACTAGGGTTCCATAACTCTCAGCTAGTATGATTCGAAATTTAAACTTAAAATATTTCTGTCTCGACCTATTTGGTTATATCGAAGACATTTCCAACCATAGAAGTACTAGGATTACATAAGTCTCAACTAGTGTAATTCGAAATTTAAACTAGGTTATTTTTAACAAGTAGTTTGAACTATCGACAAGATCTCCAGGGACTTTTCTAACCGTTAAAGTACTAGGATTACATAACTCTTCTACTGGTAGAGTTCAAGTTTTGATATTAATCCAAAGTTTGTTAAACCTTTCGTGAATTCTGTGTTCCTTGGAAAAATGTCTACGATTTTATTTAATTCTTACGTTTGACATTCGCTAGTACTTTCAAAACTGCTTTATTTTCACGAAGTTTAAAATAACTAATAACTTATTTTACGTTCCGTTATGCGTATAGTCTAATTGCGTTCCGTTACAGCTGCCCTCGATGAATTTTATGGATGAGATCTCTCAGAACTCGTCTTTAAAAATCATCTCTTTATTGAAGTTGACCAACGAAATAACTAATATAAATTCTTAGTATCTAGATAATGATCAAAGATAATCCTTTCCCCAAAATTAACCATTTGCCTGGAGTATCAGTTTGTGTATCTGATAGATTTTAGTAATCTGATTTTGTAATATCAAACTGAATGTCTAGATCTGGCTGGGCATCTATCGATTCTGTTCACATTGTTCGAACGAGTGATATTCCAAAACCCCCCATGCGAATCGGGAAATTCCTTTTTGTAAGTACTAAGAGTTTCTTATCTCATTAATCTAAACTTGAACGAAATCACTACCTTTTCCCTTCCCTATGTGTGTTATAAACTTGTTCCTTACTCATTATCAGAATAATAGTTTTCTTTTGAATGTTTATTCAAGAACCTGATTAAATTAATTAATGCTTCATTTAATTTTAACTTCCTACTTATTGTGAACTCAATCTATTGAAAATCAATCCCTTCACCAAAAGTGATTTTAAATGTGGTGTATGTTTAAACCAACAGGTTAGGGTCTTCGACCATTTGGCAAAAGAGAGGGAACCACTAAACCTTAACAATAACTCATGACCACTTTTTCCTCATGCAAACCTGCTTTGTCAGAGGAACCAGGTTGTGAATCCGGTCAGTCCTAATGACACAACTAAGAGTTTTTACCCCAAGGCTATGTCTACATTGTTCAGACGGCGCCTATAGGAAACATTGTCCTTCCTATAGATAAATCCCGCTTAGCCACCCCATACAAAACAGTTAAGCCTTTGGTATAAGTACTATAGAGTTCAATCATTAGAATTAAAGCTCGATCCACTCGCGATCACCAAACAACCCCGACCATCCCCATTGGCGTATGTAACACTTGAATAAGATAACCGACTAGTTCCTTTACTCTTTACAAGATAATATTTATTGTTCGTTAATGACTTTTACTCCATTGAATAAATATTGAGTATTTGATCGTATACGTTTTTTTTTGAAAATCATAACTCAATAACCTTTATGTTACGCTTTTCTTTTATATATAATTATCAATCACTAAATTTTGTGTATCAAGATGAATATTCCTTAATCATTACTATTCCATGAAACAAAATTAACACTTATGCTCATTTTACTTAACAAAGTTTATTCAAATACAATAAAACCAATGTTATGAATTGTAGTTGTTGGTCATTGTATTTAATAAGATGTTTCGGTTATCCCATCCAAAGTGAGGTGTGTATAACCATTGAAATTAGCTTTAAAACCAAGTAGAGTCCGTGCCCACACAGTAAGTCTCAAATGACCTTGCCATATTATGACTTTAACCTAGCACATATTACTGTGGTAGCACAACGTGTATTCATTTGAAGGGATCAACTACCAATAGATCTAGGTTGTACTATAACTCTAGTCCATCCGGAAGAGACTCCTTCAAACCTTCCAATATCACTTCCATAGGCTACCTTGTTTTCAACCTCTTGTGCCGAATCATCCTTCACCTACACACTCGTACAAACTAATCATTCCTTTATTCTAATCTCCAACGCTCAGTCTCTACCGAACAAGCTAAACTTTCTTAAGTACAACCGCAACACAAATGTTGCTCTTCCCTTAACATTCCATGGATAATTCTACATTTAAAATGACAGAACCTCTTTTGAGCCTTAAATCAAATGTTATTCCCTGCCCTCCACTTTAACAACTCTAATGTAATAAAGTGCCTGACCGATTAGAGAAACTACTTAGTAAAAGATACTCTTTTAAACCAAATTTTATAATCCTGCCCTCCGTTTTAACAATTCTAATTCTCTTAAGTCTTTGACTAAAGCCAAAAGTATTGTAACATCTGCAAATCTTAACCTTGGTTTTGTCGATAGTCCAAAATAATTAAAAATTTGAAATCTTTACCCCTGATTTAGCCTAAAACGAGTATAATGACGATTTTCGGTAAAAAAACGTGTTTTAAATCTCTAAATTTGCAATTTATATCAAATTTGAAACTCTTTGACTCTTTATTATTCGGAATCGAGTGATATTGCAAAAAATTTTTCCCTTAAAAAAAAAGTTTTTATGTTTCAAAACTCAATTTAAATATAAGAACTGAATTTCCTACTCTCATACTAGTTGGAAACGAGTATAATGACGAATTTCCCAAAAAAAAGTTTTTTATCTCTAAATTCATAATAAATGTGAAATTTGAATTTCTTACCCTCATATTAATGGGAAACGAGTATAATGACGATTTTCCCAAAAAAAAAGTTTTATGCCACCAAATTTTAAATAAATGCGAAATTTGAATTTCTTAACATCATATTAGTGGAAAACGAGTATAATGACGAATTTTCCCAAAAAAGTTTTATATCTCTAAATTCATAATAAATGTGAAATTTGAATTTCTTACCCTCATATTAATGGGAAACGAGTATAATGACGATTTTCCCAAAAAAAAAGTTTTATGCCACCAAATTTTAAATAAATGCGAAATTTGAATTTCTTAACATCATATTAGTGGAAAACGAGTATAATGACGAATTTTCCCAAAAAAGTTTTATATCTCTAAATTCAAAATAAATGTGAAATTTGCATTTCTTAACATCATATTAGTGGAAAACGAGTATAATGACGAATTTCCAAAAAAAAAATTTTATGTCTCTAAATTCAAAATAAATAAGAGATTGGAATTCCTAACCCTTATAAACAGAAAACGAGTATAATGACGATTTACCCAAAAAAAAAGTTTTATATCCCTAAATTCAAAATAAATGCGAAATTTTAATTTCTTACCCTTATATTAGTGGAAAACGAGTATAATGAAGATTTTCCCAAAAAAGTTTTATATCTCTAAATTCAAAATAAATACGAAATTTTAATTTCTTACCCTTATATTAGTGGAAAACGAGTACAATGAAGATTTTCCCAAAAAAAAGTTTTTTTTTTTTTTATAATTCGAGTATAATAGTCCTTTTTTTTACCAATTAAAAATTCTTGAATTTCAATATTTTTAAAATAAAATTCTCTTAACTGTACACCTGTAATAAATGAGAAGCAAAAATGTATTCTATAAATGACTATACGACCTTCTAGGCAAAATTAATTTCAAATTTCGTCTCTCCTATCTTCCATACGACAGAAAGAGACAGACGGATTCATGAACGGACACGTCTCTTCCCACTAATTCCGTCTTGTTGACTTTATATTTCATCGTAACTAAACTCCTTGCTACATGTTTACAAACTAAATAAAACTGTACGTCAAACCTTTGCCCGCCTAGCATGATAATTATATCATATCAGTTTTTATGGTCACGTTAACTTTATTAGTTTTAATGAAATTGTACGGAAATTATACAATACACAGTAGAATAAACCGTCTTAGATAGATCGCTATTGTCATAACGATACGTTATGTGAAAAAAAAAATACGTCTAGTTCTAAGATGGTATTTAGCATAGACATTATATATATGCAGGTTACTCGGATTCTTAATTTTTAATATTTTAGAGAAATATAGACAAGTGGATCAGATTCTCCACATAAATGATTTGATTCGACTGTTTGGTTATTATAACTTTTCAAACAAAAAGAACAAGTACAAATCTTTTACCAGTTGACTTTTATAAATTGGCAACATTTTTCAAAGTTTCGCGTTCGGAGATAAATTTTACGTTGCAACACGAACATGGTACATAAAATCTCCGATGCACATAAAATTATGTCGTTTTATGTCAGTGCTTACATTCGACCAGGACGTCCATGCTAGTCGTGTGCGAAACAAAAATAATTGAAAATAACAAATTGTTCTTTGACATATATCATTTCATGTCTGCTTTTTTCATTGATTTTAAATAATTCACAATTTGCTGTTTGTTGTGAAGAAAAGTGGAATTAGATGATTTAATTTATAAGGGAACCGTTTTGTATAAACCCCAGTTTGCCCGAAACATTGTTTTAAGAAGAAAAGCAAAGGAGGAAACCGGAAAATTATCAAATTTAAAATTTGGACATACACGTAAATCGGAAACTAATATCTATGAGACAACTGCGACACCGATTACAAGTGAGTTTGATTCAATTTCTTTATTTTAGTTTTAATTCGAAGGTATCGGAGGGCTACCCAATGACCTAATTTCCTCCTCTTTCCCTCTTTCCTCTGAGATGGAAACCTCTTCGAATGCTTACTATATTCAACTATTCCAGTTTACCAATATATTTAACGTTCCTACGTAATATTGATTTCACACCTATGAATCTCACTCCATATACAGTGTGTAAATGTAATAAAAACAAATCATTAAAAGATAGTAAGTATTTTTCTCGTATTGTTTAGCCCAATCGATAATGACATCTCTTGCGAACCCGGAGGTCTTGGGTTCGAATCCCGACAAGGTTTCTTGTTAAAATGACGCATATTCCGGATCGTTACAGCCAAACATAATAACGTGTTCCTCGAATATCAGAATGTCAGTCCCACAATGTCTAAAGCTCGAATTGACTTACGCCCACTTCTTAATTTACCTTATTCTTAATGTGACTATAATTCATTTAGACTATCGCGTTTTGATAAATTTTCAATTCTACCATTTCCCGAAATGTCTAAAACTTGACCTGATCATGTTCTAATGAATTTTTCAATCATACCATATCCCAAAATGTCTAAAACTCAAATTAACTAGATACAAAACGTTATATTCTCAAAATATTTAACACTTATCTCTCTATCGAAAATATTTAAAATTCGGTATTTGAAGTTATTGTTAATTGTACCAAATATACAATTTGGGTTTCGGATGTACTGTGTAAATGTTATTATGACATTTTATTGTATTGAAAATAAGTCAATTTAGGAATTTAGGCATATTGGAAGTAAGCCAATTTGAGATTTAGTAAAGCATGTAAAAGGCCATTATAATATTTGGCCGTATCGATCCAGAAACGATGAACAAAGCTTTTGTTACAGAAACATAGAAATCTTCTTAATGTTCAAATGTCTATCTTCTGTTGCTTATCTTTGTAACCGACTTATTGCTGTATGTAACTCCTCTCACAATCATTTTATCCCTTCAGACAAGCATGTTGAAGAATTAAATCTATTCTAATTTGTTAACTGGAACCGTAATTTATATTCTTCCTACTGGGTGTCTCATTTTCTCGCATTTGTTGTGTTCTGCAATACTAAATAGTTATTTAATTTCTAGAAATAAATTTTATATAACTCGTCATTGTTTGTTCCCAGAGGTAATAGTATACAGACATATTTCCGAACTGCCCTCCAATTTTTATACTAAATTCCCATCTTATAAATTTAGTTGAACATACACCTACCCTACCTGCCCTCCAATTTTTATACTTAATTCACATCTTATTATTTTTATTATTATTTTAGCTGAACCCAAATGAAGATATTGCCTACAACTAGATGAAGAAATGAAAAGACGAAAATCCAGAACCTTAACAAGATCACACTCCGTTCTCACAGCAACAAAATGTAGCCAAGAGGCTACTTTTTTATACTAATCTACTTTTATCCTGGTAACAGCCTAATAATATCCTGGTAACAACCTATGTTTATCCTATATTTATCCTGGTCACGGCACCAAAATGTAACGCCCCCCCGCTCCCCCTTGTGTATTATTAATTAAATGTATAATTTTGACGATGTGATTTTATTAAACTAACTACAACTTAAACTAGAAATGGCCAACGTGAATCGTCTAGGGTAGAACCCAATAATGTTATGAACCGTAAAACCCAAATTCTTTTATGTGAATACTTGTCAGGTTCTGGACTTGTCTTCCTAATAATTGAATACCAATTATATATGATCCTTAAGAGATTTGCCATCCCTACAAGTTCTATGTACCTAGCTTCCGAATAGCTCATATCCTGTTATGTATTGCTTATTTACAGATTCGTATAAAAATAATCAATTTATTGATTGGTGTAAGGTAGGGCTCCTCCAGCCGCCCTAGGGATTGCTATCCCCCTCCGGTACTAACCAGAGACCCGTGGCTCTCGACCTTAGACATGGACAAGCCCCCGCCAATCTTTTATTTCACTATGCGGAGTGTAAGACAATTTCGTCCAAATGACCTAAGTTATATTAACAGGAGTACTCTGCTAGGCTTATCCGATCAATTCGTTCGGATGGCCTTTAGGAGCGCTCGGGATAAAATCAGTTTGTAAAAGAGACTAAACCATAAGAATATGGTTCTACCTAGCAAATGCATCTACTAGCGCTTCGGAAGACGCGCCGTATGATGAGGAGAATCGCCGCAAGGCCTCATCATCGGAAGCGGGCGAAATCCTGGTGATTCCTCGCCAGAATCTGGCCCTGACCCTGAACAACCTACTCTCCCTACTCCTCGTTCCCTAATACCTATGAACCTTCTCAGCGAGACCTTTAAATAAACTAAAAGAAGTGAACAGCTCGTCTAATTGGAAAGCTAAATTCAATGATCTGCTCAGCTCGTCACTAAATTAGCTTATGCTGAGTAAATGTTAATCATTTTGCTAGAAATCGCAACTCTAAAAGAAACCACCATTATCTATACCAAAAATAATAACTTTATCACAGCTAAGTATTCCCATATCCCCAAAACTAACGGCAAACCTAAAATAATTATTAAACCCTACTTCCCAAATAAATGTGTGTGAAGCTACCCTACTGTTCCCCAGTAAACTCGTTAAACTGAAAGAGCATAAATCCCTTACCAAATTCAGCTCTTTTGACTGCGAATCGCTAACCTATGCAACGAAAGTTCAGTGGGCTAAACTGAGAATGGCAAAGCTATGGGCCCGTGTTGGATGTCTCCCCCCACTGCGCCCGCAGGCTAGGATACAGTGAGTAAGACGCCCTATTGTGTATATAAGATTTTTATATAAATATATTTAACAAGACCGTTCCTCAAATACTGAACAATTTCGACAAGCGAGGTATACACCTCTGTGCTGAGACCCCATATTGGCAGCCATGTCTACGTTGTCAGCTGGGCATTGAAGGAACGTAAGGGATTTGATTCGTCTCCATGTAGGTAAAAGGTAGACGCCAGACCACCCTTAGATCTGGTAACTAAAGACTCTGAACCCTGCTCGTTGGCACCGTTAGGCGAGCAAGACTCCTCAGGCAAACTGAAGCCTGGACAAGATTCTGGTCTTTTCAAATACTTGAAATAGCACAAATCCCCATAAAATATTAGATAAATTTGTCTAAGAATGATTCCTCATCATGAGGAGTAACTCCTCATAACGATGAACCACCCCTGGGACAGCAATTTCACCCACCAAATAATTACTATTACGTAGACCAGATATCTTGACAGTCTGAGTGACGAATTCTAAGTGATTTTAATACAAATTCGAGCCCCTTTTATACCCAAAATTGACAGAGACTCTTACGTCCTTTCGTCTACTCCAGCTATGGTAGAATTTCGAAATTTGAATTGGAATAATTGGGGTTCTAAATTTAAACTACAGCAGGTAGAATCGTCATTATGACCTCTTTTGATTACGTTAAAGGCTTTTCCAACCATTGAAGTACTAGGGTCCCATAGCTCTCAGCTAGTGGAGTTCGAAATTTAAACTAGAACGGTTCTGTCTTGACCTATTTTCATCTTATTGAAGACTTTCCAACCATTGCAGTACTAGGGTTCCATAACTCTCAGCTAGTATGATTCGAAATTTAAACTTAAAATATTTCTGTCTCGACCTATTTGGTTATATCGAAGACATTTCCAACCATAGAAGTACTAGGATTACATAAGTCTCAACTAGTGTAATTCGAAATTTAAACTAGGTTATTTTTAACAAGTAGTTTGAACTATCGACAAGATCTCCAGGGACTTTTCTAACCGTTAAAGTACTAGGATTACATAACTCTTCTACTGGTAGAGTTCAAGTTTTGATATTAATCCAAAGTTTGTTAAACCTTTCGTGAATTCTGTGTTCCTTGGAAAAATGTCTACGATTTTATTTAATTCTTACGTTTGACATTCGCTAGTACTTTCAAAACTGCTTTATTTTCACGAAGTTTAAAATAACTAATAACTTATTTTACGTTCCGTTATGCGTATAGTCTAATTGCGTTCCGTTACAGTATGATTCCGGATGACATAAAATTAAATATAAACTAAAATGTTTCTGTAAGAAATATCTGGTACAGCATTACAATATAAAACTTTTGAGTCGAGAAATACTCAATATTATTAACAATAAACGAAAGTAAAATTACTAATTTGTTTACAAGACAATACATAATATTCGTTCTAAGTAAGTAGTTTACATAAATGACAGACGTATTGTGTCAACTTTTTTTTTATTGTGCTCTAATTATGTCAATATTAAATTGTCATGGTTTATACTTCAAAGAAGTTGATATATAAACCAATGACGTTTCAAATATACGTCCCGTATATTTTGACTGATATTGATGTCTGCCAAAACAATGACAAACCAAATTAAACTTTACGTTGTGAGTTACAGAACTGTTTTGAGTTAATCATAGATAAGCTGCAAAACATTTTGAAAGAGAAGAGGCTAGCTTTGTCTAAGTGTGTCTCTCTTCCACCTATTGCCATACCAATAGGGTGATCATAAGCAAAGAAGTTCAATCAGTAGACGTTACTTATTGGTGGATTCAGATCAAACCGACGAGAAAACAATGTTGCACTAATAAACGTTTACGACGCCAATAACGTATTCGACGTATATGCGTACCATTGATTCGACAAAACGACGAATATATCCGTCCAATGCGATATCAACCTAGATGCATTTCTATTGATAGTACGCTTAAAAGGTTAAATACTTTAACAAAATTAAGACGTCAGAAAAATAATTAAACCCTTTAATTGTCGACAACATGGGAGTTATAACGTACGTTGTCAAAATCACCTTCGTTTTTTAGTTGACGTGTGTCACTGCCGTTCATAAAGGTTCAAGGGGTTAATTTGCTATTCATCAATGTTTACGGGGGATCATGGTCACGTTAAACTGCCACGTTCTAAAAGGGCGTAGGTACATTGAAAGGATGAATAAGATTACCACTATTGGTAACATGTTCAATTAAAAGTTAAAATTATACTGTTTCAGTGTCACCTGCAACAGTGACAGTGCCGGTTTTCAGGGGGTCTACCCGAAACACCCGAAGATCGAAGTTCATTATATTTCCTTCTCTATCACACCAATAAGCAAGTGTTTTAGAGATAGATATAACGAAAGATTTTAACCCAGTTACAAAATAGACCTCACAACTGTCATGCCAAAACCACACGATGGGCCATGATGGGCCACGTATAAGACGCAGTTATGCGGTGGAACGAGATGTAAATATGTATTTTTATGATTGACTGACTGGCGATTGGCCTTAGTCTCACCTCATGGAAAGCGATGGCCTTTAATGCATAACTGCGAGTATAGGTCGCAGTTATGCATTAAAGGCCCATAATGGCCCATTGCGTGGTTCCGGCATCAAATGTTAATGCCAATATTGCCAATGTCGCATGCATTGTTTTTTTTTCTAGATTAGATAGAATAGGTTATGAGGATACTTCTTAAGAGATCCTATACGAGTACGAGTTCCACCAAGGGGGACGAGAAAGCTCTTACCCACCTAAATTGAGAATTTGTCTTAAACGGCTGGCGTCTTATCATAAACAACCTCTTTAATTTGGGCGGGTATGACGTGGACATGATAATGAGCCAAATAAAAAAGTGGAACTATGACAAAGACTACAAATTATGTATCTCTCTTTGTCGCTCTTATTCCATTTAGTACATGACCTCGGTAGTGGCATTATTATTTGAAAATTTCTCAGGGGTACTCTAAGGGAGGGTAGGATAGGAGTCATATCACAGAACATTCTTAATTGCGGAACTATGACAGACAACAAATGATATATCCCTCATAGTCGCTCTTATTCAATTTAGTAAGTATATGATATGCTCATATCGCTCGCTAACGGTATTATTATTAGACGTCTTCTCTGGGGTACTCTGAGTTTGCGTACCTTATTAGAGCCTTATTTAGACAAGAGATGCCATCAGCGCACATTACCGAACAAAATATTTTGTAAATTGGGGGATGTAACACACACATAAAAAACCACACATACAAAATATTTTCCTATTACTACGCACCATTACACTGAAACAATCAACGCACACACATTCAAAACACTAAAATTACCTTATTATTATCAGATGGCCAAATTGACTGAAGTTGCTAAGATGCATATTTTTCATAGAAATTCTCATAGTTAGTAGGTAGATCTTATTTCTTGAAATAAGGCTGACATTTAATGTAAATTTGACGACTAACCGTGATGATCAAGCACGAATGTTTTTAAATCGACTTTGTAATCGACCTTCCGAATACGCATATTCTATGCCGTGGCTTCGCTCGCATTCTTCGTAGTACGTCGACGCGGCGAAGCCGCGCGGGTAACTAGTTGTATTCTAATAGACAAATGTAGAACTTTTCTTCGAGCCCTATGTTCCTAATGAGGGTACATGTCATCATCATAGTATTCAAATGTTTTGCTTAAAGGCTAGCACAACTTATTGCTAAGTCGCGTCAGCGCAGCAACTCCTGTCTCACTCGCACTGTGCTAATTAGAAAGACAAGGGTGCATTTTCTCGTCTCGCGTCGCATGGCGCCGTCCTTTGTGCTCCCCACTTGTTATCCATGGTCTAAGGAAACAAGGTCTGATACTTCGGATTGTGACACAAGTTTACGTCACTGTCGAGTTGCCACTTTACTGTAAGAAAACAAATAATGAAGGAAGTTTTCTGCCGTCTGTAGCATAAAATAAAAATAGAGAAAGCCACAAGAATAATTTATTTATATTAAACAAGTAATAAAAATCAAGAATAAATCTTACTATGACACAATGGAGTTCAACATTTACATGCTGAATAAAACACACGTTCAAATTAAAGCTAGGTTAACATTAGAAAGATTAATATCCTAGCAGCACCATTGATTACAAAATATGTCAACCAAACAAATGTATTTAATATAATATAAAAACAGTACAGATAGCTGGAGAAAATAATACCGGACGCGTATTGTTGAATATCGACTTTCGGTGAACCGTATTAAAAATTTCTATATGTCAACCAAACAAATGTATTTAATATAATATAAAACAGTACAGATAGCTGGAGAAAATAATACCGGACGCGTATTATTGAATACCGACTTTCGGTGAACCGTATTAAAAATTTCGATCGATATGGCGTTTCGGTGATTTGTACAAAAAAAGGTCGGCGTACCGTCAATGGGTTAATAAATGCGATCCCGCGCTCCCACGATTTTATACGAACACTGACACTACTTTGTTAAACGTCCCGGGACTAATTTGTTGTTGGAAGATTATTTGAGACACTAACGAAACGATAATGTTAAAACTGAGATGTTTTTAATGGTTCGTGCTAGTGCGGAGTGGATAAATAGTGGCCCAAACGTGATGAGACAGTGCGGACAAATTGCGCCTTTTGAATTTGGGAATGAGAAAATGATGAAAAATGACCGATGGTGCACGAGAGGAATATAACTATGTTTAACTAATTAACTATTGTAGAGGTAAGACTACCAGATAATTAATTAAGTACGGCTACGGTGTCAAAAATAAATAGAACTCGGTGTAGTATTTCAGAGATTCATAATTCAACAGGAATCGGTATGGAACCCAATAACGTTTATAGCCTTTCCAACTAATATTAAACGAAAAATAACAGTTATAAGAGTATTTTGAAAACAATATAACGTTAAGCTAGGTAAAAATATATGCGCGTCAGTCACCGCACAGAATTCGGGTCTGTAGCAGAGAACACTTAATCACACGTGGAGGTTACCTCCAAAAGTCCGGTGCTTATCTTAAAGGATAGAAGGGAGAATACGCCACTCGTTGTGCTGAATCCGAGCACGGAAATTTAAGCAAGCGTCGTTTCCTGTAGTGGCTGCCACCAGGCTTGATTGACAGCGCGCAGAGCCTCTACTGTCGATAACTCCAGGTAATAGATCCCCGAGCGGAAATCCCCGCAAGGTAAAGCTGCAATTCAAAACCACGATATGAGCAACGAACCTAACTAACGTTTCCTATAGAGAGATAACGCGATTGCAATTACTAGCTCAATAAACTTACCCGCAAAGAGCTGGTAGGCGCGGCTTAATCCGGAATAAGGATACCGGCTGGTATCAAGTAAAAACTGGGATGAACCCAAACGTACAAAACATTAAAACTTTCGACGACCAATCGGTTTTATTTAAATCGCTTATTCACACGAACAAAAACATACGAAATTGGCAAAAAAACTCAAGTTGCTTCCTGAACGAAGATATTTCCAAGAATGCCTCACGTTCACATTGTTGTTATTATGACAGGAAAATTTTCACGTCTAGTCAAAAAACTACTCAGAAGATAAATTCGAACGGTGATGTTTTTTTGTAACCTGCCAGTTTCATACGAAGGAAACACAACGCAGAGGATTGACGTGAGAGCGATCTGTATAAAACTATCCTAATAAATTTACAATGTAATGTAATAACATTGTATAAAAATGCGTTTAACATGCAGCCTAATGCTGCACGTCCTACTGCAGAATCTATTATTTACGTATTAAAATTGTTATTTGTTTGTCTAAGCAAACAAAATATGTCAAGTTCAATGTGAATTAACGTAATAATATAATAAAACACTGTCAGGTTATACACGGGAGACGGGGAGTATCATAATACAACACTGGCAACATAGAAGGCAGGCCGTAAGCATGATTGCCACCGTCGTAGTATAAAAAAAAATTGAAACTCGCACTCTATCAACTATCGATAGCAGTGATGACGTACGCTTGTGTCAATCACACTACTGAATTTCCCCGGAGTGTTATCCCTGGTGCACTACATAATTGTATCGTCAATTCATCATGATGTTATCCGCAGACGCGGCCGGCGGCTGTATGTGACGCAGATGTTGCTGCTCTGCTTCCTCCCACATGCTGCCCTTATCGCACAAAACTGCACCATCATGGCACAACTCTCGGCAGCGCTTGATTCCTCATGGTTCCTTTACTCTGAGGTGAGTCTTACGTAGGAGAAGATAACTAGTTAAATTTGTAGGGCATTCTATGGCTCGGTTGAATGCTAAGAGCGATCCCTAAAACAAGGCGGAGCTGGACTTCCTTGGTGGTTTGGTGGTAGGCGGGGGACTAAGGCTCTCTAGACGCGGTTAGTCCGTCATACCCGATCTCTCCAACAGGATGGGATGCGTAAATGCATTTCCCAAGCCTTTATAAAGGGTTAAAATTTGTACTAATACAAATTATTCACAACAACCAGCTGCTGGTTGTTGTGAATAATTTGTTGCTGAGTGCTGTCAAGGCATCCGCTTTCCGTACACCGGTCACGCCGGTCTCAACAATCGTTGTGTATATCTATCGAAATAGTAAATTACAACAGAGGCCGGGACAAAAGGGGTTGCCGGCCGAAGACTTATAGACGGCTGAGCGAAGCGAGGCCGGATAGGTCTAAGGCGGGCAACCTCATATTTCCCGCCGAGGTATGTATAGTGCTTTTCTCAAACATGCAATGAAATAAACAACAAAAAAATCAAAGTTTAATTTTTAATACGCAAAATGGCAGAATGTCATGATGCCTGTGCCTAAAATTTATGTGGAATGGAAATTAAAAAAGAGGACTTTGCCGGCCTAGGCCTGCAAGATTTGTATGAAATTCCATTAACAACCTCTTGTCCTAGCCGCACCTGAAACTTTTTTTTTTTTTTTTTGACCTGACTGTGGCTTTATAGGCCGAGCCCATTAAAGCGATAGGAATACGCGGTGGGAGAGTTGCCTGGGGAAAATCCAGGGGAAAACCTCCGACACGACCGCGTGGGCGGTTTAAACACTGGAATACTCTAAGAGTTTGCGCTCCAGTGAGATTGGTTGAACGGTTTCAACCAAATCTGGGGTGTGAGTGGAATCGAGCTACTGGGAGTTTTGTCGCTGGTTCACTAAACCTAGCCTAGCTGAGAAGAGTCCAGCAAGAAACTCAGCTAGGCCCGACCTGCGTCGGACTGACTCTACCCGGTATGCGGCGGTACCGGGACGAATAGGGACTATATGTGTCTGTGTTGTCGCGATCGCGCGGTGGACGTCCTCGCCGGCGGGAAAGCCAAAGTGTACGCGTCGTGTCTGAGTTGGACGCCGTAAGCGCAGCGTTCCACCTTTCAATGGACGCTGTGATTACGTCGTCCGGGTCCGTGAGTGTGTGCCTAGGACGCCGGACCGTGCGGCCCCTAATCAGTGATCGCCGAGTTACGACAGAGGGGGGAGGGATGGAAACGTAGTCGACAGCCTTCCTAACTAACGGATTCCTATGATGGGGAGCGTTGTCAAAATAACGCCTGGCAGTCTGCTTAAAGAAACCATACATGGTGCTAATCCCCATGTCGTGGTGCAGGCTGAGGTTCGACTGGTACCACGGGGCACCAGTCGCCCTACGGAGAAAACGATTTTGAATGACCTGAAGCGGCTTGAGCGATGTCATAGGCACGTGAGCAAAAGCTACACTTGCATAAGACATGATTGGACGAACACAAGTTTTGTAAAGTGTCAGCTTATTTCTAAGTGACATTTTACTAAACTTGTTGATCATCGGCCCAAGCCTTCCTAGCACGAACAACGCACGGTTGCGTACCCTACGGATGTGGCTGCGGAAAGTCAGTTTCCTGTCGAGGGTCACTCCAAGATATTTGACCTCGTTGGCCCAGGGGATAGGCCGGTCAAACATTTGGATCGGAGCCACCCGCCTTTCTGTGCTAACGCAGTCAGAAGGGTGGAAGACTATTGCAGTGCTTTTCTCCGGATTGACTTCGATACGCCAAAGATTAAACCAACGACCAAGGTCGGTGATTGCCTCCTGGAGATATCGCCGGATAAAAGCGTACTTACAATGAGTCGTAAAGAGCGCGGTGTCGTCCGCGAACAACCCCAGATGCACTTTAGGGTGCCTGGGAATGTCATTCGTGAATAACGAGTACAGAGTGGGAGAGAGCACGGAGCCTTGCGGGACTCCGGCTCGGATGGGGTGTGGGTCCGAGTACGTTCCCTCTAGTCTGTAACGAAAGCTTCGATCCCTGAGAAAATCTCGTATTGTGAGTACGAGTCTGTCCGGCATGCCGAGCAGATATAACTTGTATATCAACCCGTTATGCCAGACTTTGTCGAAGGCTTTCGCCACGTCGAGAAAGATCGCACCGGTCTTGAGCCCCTGGAAACGAGAGAAACCGTCCAGCACGTGCTCCGTGACGCGGTGCACTTGTTGGACACACGAGTGCCCGGATCTAAAGCCGAACTGCTCGTCGATGATGACGTTATTCTCAGCCGTAAATCTGAGAATTCTAGTGAGTAGGATCCGCTCATATAGCTTTCCAAGGGAGCTAAGCAAGCTGATCGGCCTGTAAGAGGCAGGCGAAGTCCGGGGTTTGCCGGGCTTCGCTATCCCTATGACCGATGCACCTTTCCACGCGGCTGGGAAGTGAGCATTGGTCAGCGCGGCATTGAAGATGCCAACCAAAATGAGGAGGAGGGTTTCGGGGAGAAGTTTCAGGATACGATTGGATACACCATCCGCACCCGGAGCCTTCCTAACACGAAGACGCCTGACGAGGTCACTGACTTCCTTAACCGACACCGGTAAAACGGGTGAAGTTACGGGGAGACGCGATCTCCTGTCCACCTCGGAATCGACCCATCTAATATGGGCTTCGTCGGTGTGCAGGAGACTAGGCGAACATTGGGACTCTAAGCTACTCGCAAGGCATTCGGCTTTCTCACTATCCTCGAACGCAGGGGTAGGGTGATCCGGACGATCCAAGGGGGGTATAGTCCAACAGGTGTCTGATTTGAGAGATCTCGCTAGTTTCCAGTAAGCCAGATGACTAGGCGCGATCTCACCCATCAGATCCCTGAACGAGTCGTTGCACAAGTCCCTCAGGATTTGACGGTTTTCGGCAGAAGGGTGATTAGAGTAGGTCCTGATGGCACGATTTTTCCTAGTCACTAACTCTCTCAATTCCCTAGGTAGGGCTCGGTTTTGGATATCCTCCGCCGATACCTCCCTTGAGGCCTCACTTCGAACAGTGTTGAGGTAGTTAGTGAAAGAATCGATCGCTTGGTCGGTCTGTTCAGTAGTGGTTATATTGTCGGGGATGTCTCTAAGCAGGGGAGGATCTGTCTGTAGGAGACCTGATTGTACCTTGTCCCAGTCCACGAGTGTTCTGGTACGAGGTGTACTATTGGGGTGAGGTCCTAGTCTCAAAAGGACTGGCCTATGGTCCGAGTCAAGTTCGTGAATCACTTCTATAGAACGCAGAGTTAACGCTACGTTCTTTAGAAGTGCAATGTCGAGTATGTCAGGTCGGTGCTCTACGTTATGAGGGAAATGGGTCGGTTCTAGGGGAGCGAGGAGATCGAAAGGGAGGCTGTCGATCAAAAGGTGATGAAGCCGATTGCCGTTGGGATTGGTTGCCGTGCAACCCCAGTTAATGTGCTTACTGTTTAGGTCCCCGGCCACGATGACCGATGGACCTAGGGAGGCTAGCGAGTCGAGGTCGGTCTTAAGTAAGTCACGTTGAGGTGAAAGGTAGGTTGACGCAATCGATATCGGGGGGTGGCCCTCCATCGATATGCGGCAAACTGACACTTCCATATTTGTCAGGGGTGGGGGAGTAAGACTTATGCAATGTAAGCTACGTTTATAGAAAATGAGCGTGCCCCCGAATGGCCTACCATCTTGCCTATCATCTCTAATCTGATTGAATCCAGGGACGCGAAAGGCTCTAGTACCGGATCTGTAAAAGGTCTCTTGGACCAGGAATATATCTACTGAGTGATCGCGAAGGAAGTTTATCACCTCGTCCTTCATACCCCTCAAGCCATTGGCATTATAAATACCAATGGTAAGCGAAGTAGGTTTAAGCTTTAGGGCCGTACGATCCATACTAATAAGCACCGAGACCCTGACTGCCGAACTGAGCGGCGAAGTATTTCTGTGTCGCAGCACTTAGGTAAGCACTCAGACCGCTCGCCGCCTCCGCGGGGAGCATCTGAAGAACCTGCATAAGCGCAAAGTGGGGAGCTAGAGCGGGCCGGCCCGCTTGACTGGCGGCGGGCCCCCATGCAGGGGGGCACGCCTGGGATTGGGGTGCGGAAGGCACCGGGTGGGGGCCTACGGCCGCAGAGGGCGGCAGGTTCCTTGGGGCACCTACGGCCGGAAGGGCAGGGAAATCTTGCGAAGTGAGCTGGGGAGCAGCCCGGCTCGATTTCTGCTTCTGCCCAGAGGGGGGTGAGGATTTTGGCTTTGCACCAGTGCTGCGACTCTTTGGGCGACAAGGGCATCCCCCATAGTTGGCAGTATGCCCATGGGGGAGCTTGCGTTGCAGACAGTTGCAGCACTGGACGCCGGCCGGGTCCTTACAACCCTTTGGACGGTTGCAATCCCGAGACGCGTGATCACCAGCGCACTTGACGCATCGGGGGGGAGAGAAACAGCCACGAGCGCTGTGGCCGAACCTCTGGCAGTTGTGACACTGCGAGATGTAGTTCCTCCTGTTCGGAGTCTCTACCCTAATTGAGATCTTAAGGACCTCTTTGAGAGCATGAACTGCCTTACGTTGGTCTGGGTCGGTGACTATGAGTACGATGTCGTACTTGCCCCTCGTCTTATGGTAGAGGCGATGAACTTCCCTGGTCGCGATCCCCTTGCTATTGAGATCCGCGAGTATCTCACCCTCCGGGATGTCCTTGTGGAGACCCCGGATGATGGCTCTGTAACCCTTCTCTTCGGCGGTCTGCCTCCGGTTGTAGGCCATTGACAGCTCGTCGAAGAGTCGGGTCAGGGCGCGATAGTCTTCGGGTCCCTGGACTGTTACGCGAAGCCCTTCCAAGGGCGGCTTCAGTGTGTCCGAACTGAGCACACGGATGCCCCGCTGTTTGACCATGGTCAGGGCAGTGGGCCACCTATGTGCGTCAATTAGGACACACGAGTCCGGCTTGTCGGGGTTGACTGCTGGGGTCGCAGTCGAGCTGGGAGTCGAAGACCCGCCGTCCTTTGCCAGAGTGGCACTACGGGCCTGAGGGGCCTGCGCAGAAGGCGCAGGGACGACAGGAGTCCGCAGGGCTTTCTTCGCCGGCGAATCAGCCCTCGGAGACTTCGACCGCGCGCGTTTACCCTTGCGGCTGCCGCCTACGGATTCCCATGTGTCTGACATGTCCGCACCTGAAACGTCATACTTCGCAGCCTATTATACCTATAAGGAACATAACATCAATATTTCATTGCATGTTTGAGAAAATAATATTTATTATAAAACATAAAAAGTCGCATTTCTTTTGTTTCATTTATTTTAAGCAATATTCAACTTTGTCTAACCAGCTTGATTCAAAGTCCATAAGAAATTTTAAATGATGGGCGGCACGAAGATACACTACAAAAGTATCAAACAATGACGCAGTTGAACTACAGAATACTTGTATAAAAGGAGTTTTTCATGTGGCCGAAACTTCAAAACTAATTTGTATTTACAAGTCAGTCATGAGTAAATAACATCTCATAGAATCTATTTGTCAAGCAAGATAGGTTTGGGAGAACATCATAGGCATCAAATTAATATTGTACTAAAGCAGTAACGCTGCTATCGAAAATTTCAAAATAAAGGGAAAAATTGAAAAATTTAATGCTCTGAGCAGGATTCGAACCTGCGACATCTGGCATGCGCCACGAAATCCTTCACTAGTTCCCTCTTCCAACGCCTTACCCCGGTAGCGCCTGTACGCCTCCCTAAGGCGTTGTAGAGGGAACTATCTAAAAACTACTTTCTAAATTTATCAATTCTTCCCTTTAATTTGAAATCATAGGCATCGTATAAAATACCTCTTTCTAGCAAAAATAAGCCACCCACCACCACCATATCAGCCGAAGTACGTCCACTTGTGGACATGTGGACATAGGCCTCCCCCATCTTAATGGGGGGGGGGGTAAATGCCATAATCGCCAAGCTTGGCATGCGGGTTCGCGATCGCAGTACTTCCACCGCACTCCAGCCATGCTGTTGCCCATCTCCCGGTGGTATTGGTCGTAGTTGTAGGACATACCCCGGTAGAAAAAGCGAAAAGTCGATCTACCTCATTTTCGGGAAGATTTGTTTTCTCCCGTTTTCACTCACGAAGCCCAGCAAAACTCGGTCTCCCGAGCGCATGTAGGTAATCCGTATTTTTTATACAGGTGACAGAAATCCTGACGTTGGCTGAAGTAATAATGGCAGTACAAGAAGAGCGATATGAAGTCGGCAACCACCTGTTTGCAGACGCAAAACTTTCGGGGGAAAGTGACTTGTAAGTAGTATAAAATTGTTATTACTGTACTTAAGGCCGGTAAAGAAGATATTGCTTCTCGAGTATGTTATCTTACTATTAGGGTCGGGACGAATTCCGTACACGTATTTCACGAGCAAAATTTTTTCGCCTCTTACCCTACAAACTTGAGTGGATGATGCAGATATGTATTCGCAGGAAGCAGTAAGTGTTTATTTATATATTTATTTGTTTATTGGGTTCACAAACAATTGTTTGTTAATTACATGTATTAGCTAGATGTTACAAATACTGACTGGTAGTTTTTTTTTTCAGATATAAAATTCTCTAATTTCCCTAAAACATAACCCAGAATTTAGGTGCTCATTTCAATATTTCAGTATTTATATTAAAGACTAGCATTTGCCCGTGGCTTCGCCCGCGTACTAAGCGAAATTTTTAACCGTCTACAAAAAACAGGTTCGTATGTTTGTCCACGATTATCTCGCGTTTGGCTGAACCGATTTAGATGCGGTTTCCAGAAAAGTAGTTGTTACATTCTGGGGGTTTCGGTATACGAAGTTTGGTGAGTGTGATTCATTAACAGATGAACAGATGAAAATTCAGTAGGTATACATTCTGAGAACCGGCAAACTGTTGAATTTCATTTAATTTTGGCAAAAATAAGGATCGAAAACTATTATCATACATTTCCGAGAGGCCGAAGAGGAAAGGGCCGATGAAATAAAAGCATGTCTTAAATGGCCCTTAGTAAAAGTATCTGTGTACTACAGTAACACCAATAGGTCTGTTAACGACCAAGCAGCGCGCAGCGGTCATAAACTCTGATCCTTTGAAGTATAGAAATACGGCTAATTCAATATCAAGCGTAACATTTATTTTGCCTAAAATTTAATTTATTAGGTAGGTTTTGCCAGTTCCTATTAGAGCATCCAATAAGAAAATTTGGCCTCACTTCCATTCGCACTCCTTACTGTCAGTCCGTCTGTTACAACCAAGTTGCTTTTACTGAACCTATTGAATTGAAATTTGGCACAAACTATGAAGAATTTAGAGCGCGCGTGGCCCAGCGGCACCCGCCTACCGCGTGCGGTGTGCGAGGTTAAGCAATGTGGGCGCAGGTCAGTTCTTGGATGGGTGACCGCTTTGAGTGGTTACTAACTGACTCTCGTGCTTTGGAAGGCACGCTAAGCCGTTGATCCCGACTGCAATCGTTAAGCCAAGTTAGAGGCCTTCGAGCGGCTTGCGAACTTCTAACAGTCAAGTTGCCCACTCACTTGACAAAGGGGGGTCGAAGTTGCACGACGTCCGTAGGGAGTACCCACCGTTACCCTACACGTGACCCTGGGTGGTGCTAAAAGTGCAACAAAAACTGGCAACCGTACTTGTCTTCTCGAAAATCTCACGGTTCGTAAATAAATGCCATACGATTAAAAAAAATGTAAAGGTTGATTTAAATGGAAAAAAAATATCGAAACCTCTATGTCGTTTTTAAAAGCAAATCCATAGATATCCCGCACGCCTATATAGTAACATTAAACTTTTTTGCATACAGGCATGTATGGAGTGCCAAATTTTACCTCAGATTCGTATTAAGAGACCTCTCGGACACTCAGATATCGATTTAGAACAAAATCGGGACGAAAATGAAGAAAATCAATATAGCCGTTACTTTATTCAAAGTTTAGGTACCTCGGACGCTCAGATATCGATTTTGAATGAACTCGGGACAAAAAAAAAGAAAATCAATATGACTGCGACTTTTTCCAAATTTTACCTCGGAGTCGTATTTAGCTCTCGGACGCTCAGATATCGATTTTGAACGAAATCGGGACGGAAATGAAGAAAAGCAATATGGCCGCCACTTTTTCCAAATTTTACCTCGGAGTCGTATCAGGGGATCTCTCGGACGCTCAGATATCGATTTTGAACGAAATCGGGACAGAAATGAAGAAAATCAATATGGCCGTTACTTTATTCAAAGTTTAGGTACCTCGGATTCCTATTAAGAGTCCTCTCGGACGCTCAAATATCGATTTACGTCGAAATCGTATCGGACGGCACTGATTAATAAAACCACTTACAATACATTGAATCAAAAAAGGTCGTATCTTCATAGGGAACTCACGGCAGTTCATGCACCTTTAGACCTCATAAGGAACTTACATGCCAAATTTGGTATCTCTCGAACCAGCAGTTTGGGCTGTGCGTTGATATGTCACTCACTCAGTCAGTCAGTTTCTTCTTGCATTTGGCACAAACTTTTAAAAGTTTTCATGTCCGCAATATTAAATTTCAAAATCAATGCCATTTTCGAAATTAAATTCCCAAAAAACTATAAAAACGACACCCATATTAATATTTAGACATTCCAACCCCCTCGCACCCCAACAGAGGGGATGGTATTTCACGTCCTCCACGTGGGATTTAAAATCATTGTTGTTTTCGTTATCAGCGACCCGATAAACCATAGAAACTATACCCATATCGATTTTCAATATTTGACACCACATTTCCCCCTTTTAGGGGTTGATTTCACAAAAAAACCTGAAACACATGTTTTCTCATTTATCGTTAGAAATACTCCTGTGAAGTTTTGAATAAAATAGTCCAACTAATCTTGATTCCCCATACAAATTTCGGACTCCCATTTCACCCCCTTAGGGGTTGAATTTTGAAAAATCCTTTATTAATGCACCTGTAGACCTTATATGAAACCTACAAACTAAATTTGCAATCTCTAGAACCAGCAGTTTGGGCTGTGCGTTGATATGTCATTTACTCAGTCAGTCAGTTATTTCTTTCAATTTTGCACAAACTTTCAAAGGACTCTCGTTTTTAAAACCCAATCCTTTTTTTTACAATCCCTGGCATGCATGGAGTGCCAAAATTTACCTCAGATTCGAATTAAGAGACCTCTCGGACGCTCAGATCTCGATTTTGAACGAAATCGGGACGAAAATAAAAATCAATATGGCCACCACTTACACAAATTTTACCTGGGATTCGTATTAAGAGACCTCTCGGACAATCAGATATCGATTTTGAACGAAATCAGGACGGAAATGAATAAAATCAATATGGCCGCCACTTTTTTCAAATTTTACCTCGGATTCGTATTAGGGGACCTCTCGGACGCTCGGATATTGATTTTCATCGAAATCGGGTTGGAAATAAAGAAAATCAATATGGCTGCCACTTCTTCCAAATTTTACCTTGGATTTGTATTAAGAATTCTTTCGGACGCTCCGATATCCATTTTGAACGAAATCATGACGGAAATGATAAAAATGAATATGGCTGCCACTTTTTCTAAATTTTACCTCGGATTCGTATTACGTGGCCTCTCAGACACTCAGATATCGATTTTGAACGAAATTGGTTTGGAAATGAAGAAAATCAATATGGCTGCCACTTTTTCCAAATTTTACCTCGGATTCGTATTAAGAGACCTTGTGGACGCTAAGATATCGATTTTTAACGAAATCGGGACGGAAATGAAGAAAATTAATATGGCCAACACTATTTTCAAATTTTACCTTGCATTCGTATTACGAGACCTGTCGGACGCTCAGATATCGATTTTGTACGAAATCGGGAAGGAAATGAACAAAATCAATATGGCTGCGACTTTTTCCAAATTTTACCTCGGATTCGTAATAAGAGACATCTCGAACGCTCAGATATCTATTTTGAACGAAATTGGGACGGAAATTAAGAAAATTAATATGGCTGCCACTTATCCCAATTTTACCTCGGAGTCGTATTAGGGGACCTCTCGGACGCTCAGATATCAATTTTGAACGAAATCGCAACGGAAATGAAGAAAATTAATATAGCCGTTACTTTATTTAAAGTTTACCTCGGATTCCTATTAAGAGTCCTCTCGGACGCTCAATATCGATTTTTATCGAAATCGTATCGGACGGCACTGATTAATAAAACCACTTACTTACAATACATTGAATCAAAAAAAAGTCGTCTCTTCATAGGGAATTCACGGCATTTCATGCACCTTAAGATGTTATAAGGAACCTACATGCCAAATTTGGTATCTCTCGAATCAGTAGTGTGGGCTGTGCGTTGATATGTCACTCACTCAGTCAGTCAGTTTCTTCTTGCAATTTGGCAAACACTTTTAATAGTTTTCATGTCCGCAATATAAAATTTCGAAATCAATGCCATTTTCAAAATTAACGACCCAAAGAACCATAAAAACGACGCCCATATTAATATTTAGACATTCCAACCCCCTTGGAACCCAACAGAGGGAATGGTATTTCACGTCCTCCACGTGGGATTTTAAAATCATTGTTGTTTTCGTAATCAGCGACCCGATAAACCATAGAAACAATACCTACCCATATCGATTTTCAGAATTTGTCACCACATTTCCCCCTTTTAGGGGTTGATTTCTCATAAAACCTGAAACACATGTTTACTCATTTAACGTTAGAAATACTCCTGTCAAGTTCCGAATAAAATAGTCCAACTAATCTTGATTTCCCACACACAATTCGAACCCCCATTTTACCCCCTTATGGGTTGAATTTTGAAAAATCCTTTTTTAATGCACCTCTAGACCTTATATGGAACCTATATACTAAATTTAGTAGAACCGATGGCCGTTGGGGTGGAAAGGTTCTGGAGTGGCGACCATTTACCGGAAGGCGTAGCGTGGGCAGGCCCCCCATACGGTGGACTGATGACCTGGTGAAGGTCGCGGGTGTCCGCTGGATGCGGGTGGCGATGGCGCAGGACCGGTCATTGTAGAAGTCTTTGGTGGAGGCCTATGTCCAGCAGTGGACGTCTTTCGGCCGACATGATGATGATGATGATAATTAAAATAATATTAAAGCTAACTTAAATCTAAACAGGCATTGAGGCATCGTACTGAGGATGCCGGTGGCATTTCATAGCTGTATCGCTATGCTGATACGTTGCGAGGAAGTCGCCAGCTCTGCTGTCACCGGATGCTTCGCAATTTCAGCAGGTGTGATATTTGAATTTATCAGTTCGACTTTCCGAACCTCCCGGTATACTCTGGATGAAATCGGGTAATAGGTATATATATAAGAGAAAGCTATGATCATTTGAATCATTTTTTATTGCCAGTAAGTTCTAAAATGAAAATAATAAAAGTTGACACACATACATCGTGAACCGTGACACATCGTAAAACCGACAATAACTGTGCGCTATAAAGAACCCAAAAATTGGAGGTTGAGTTCAGACTGAACGCTGTTTTATTGCCCTCTATTATATACAGGATGCGGCCTGTAATAGGAGCAAAAAAGAAAAGGACGCTTTCTTAGAGTATCTGCAGTAACCTCTTGTGTCCGTAAGACATATTAATTTTTTTGATTCGGAGAAATTTTGATCTATACTAAAGTTATGACCTACAAGTAATTGATCTTGAGACCACGAGATTATAGAGCGGCAGTCAATGCTTTTGAGGTAACATCAAGTTATGACTCATAATAGTTGCATTTTGTGATTTTGAAGGATATTTATGAAATTAATTGAATCTTATTTATTGATTTTTTTCTGTTTAAAATAAAGAGTCATTGATCCAGGGAAGGTTTTGATGAGGAAAGCACAGGACCGCACAGAATGGGCTAACATGAAAGAGACCTTCACTCAGCATTGGGTAGCTCGAGGTTGAAAAGGAAGAAGAAACCACTCGGAAATAATTGCCAAAAGAGCTCGATAGAGTAAATTTCAATTTTTGCTTCTATTACAAGCCTCACCCTGTATTTTATATACTAGGGCGAAAATTACCCGCTTCAATTGAGACAACTGTCGTAATATTATTAACCGACTTCAATAGAAGGAAGGAGGTTTTCAGTTCGTCTGCGTGATTGCTATTTTTTTTAATGTTAGCCAATTTGGATACTTCTTTTTTCTTATAAATTTGGTGAGGGTCTGATGATGAGATTTAGGAGGAATCAAGGGAACTCCTGGAATTTGACAGGCAAAGCCATCCATTGGCTCTCGGAAAGCAGAAATTTGGTGAAGCGGAACTGGTGATGATGATCACAGTTGCCATATCGAACTCCTCAATGATTTGATTTTACAGATTCCGATGAAATTTCGTTGACTTAGCAATTTAAATGCTCGTAAAAATACACATTTTGAAGTGGAACTTATGATAAGGAATTGAAAGTTAGCATGGGTTCCCTGAGAAATCGAACAAAAAGTTACTTGGTTGGGATCTGTAGTAATGTGGTAGTAACCACCTCATTTGCTATCGGAAAGCAGTACAGGTGGTGAATGGAAAGGATATTATGTAAAAATGTCATGTGTGTGGCAAAGCGAAGTACATTTTTTTTTGTAATAAATTCTTTAGTCACGTAAGGGAATTTGTCTTGTAAGTCACGTGTCGTTTTACAGTCAGCAGCTGAAGTAGCTTCGCGGGCCTAGTGCTCAAAATGTTAAGAGAATAAGGCACTGTGTAGTTGTGAACTTGTTATAGTGAAATTGAAATTTATTGCTTAATCATGTTGTTTTCATGGTGTTACAGTTTAAGAAAATGTCCAGAAACATGAACCCTGCAAGGGCACAGCAATCCTATACCTAATCTTCTAAATATATAAAAGAAGAAACTGACTGACTGACTGACTGACTGACTGACTGACTGACTGACTGACTGACTGACATATCAACGCACAGCCCAAACCGCTGGTCCTAGAGATTCCAAATTTGGCACGTAGGTTCCTTATAAGGTCTAGGGGTGCACTAAGAAAGGATTTTTCAAAATTCAACCCCTAAGGGGGTGAAATGGGGGTCCGAAGTTTGTATGGGGAAACAAGATTAATTGGACTATTTTATTCGAAACTTCACAAGAGTATTTCTAACGATAAATGAGTAAATACGTGTTTCAGGTTTTTAGAGAAATCAACCCCTAAAAGGGGGAAAGGTGGTGACAAATTCTGAAAATCGACATGGGTATTGTTTTTATGATATACCGGGTCGCTGATAACGAAAACAACTATGATTTTAAAATCTCACGTGGAGGACGTGAAATACCATCCCCCCTGTTGGGGCGCAAGGGGCATGAAATGTCTAAATATTAATATGGGTGTCGTTTTTATGGTTTTTTGGGACGTTAATTACGAAAATGGCATCGGTTTTGTAATTTAATATTGTGGACATGAAAACTTTTGAAAAATTGTGCCAAATATCAAGAAATAACTGACTGACTGAGAGACTGACATATCACCGCACAGCGCAAACTGGTGGTTCGAGAGATACCAAATTTGGCATGTAAGTTCCTTATAAGGTCTAAAGGTGCATGAAGTGCCGTGAGTTCCCTATGACGATACGCCCTTTTTTGATTCAATGTATTGTAAATGGTTTTATTAATCAGTGCCGTCCGATACGATTTCAACAAAAATCGATATTTGAGCGTCCGAGAGGACTCTTAATAGGAATCCGAGGTACCTAAACTTTGAATAAAGTAACGGCCATATTGATTTGCTTCATTTCCGTCCCGATTTCGTTCAAAATCGATATCTGAGCGTCCCAGAAGTCCTCTAATACGACTCCGAGGTAAAATTTAGAAAAAGTCGCAGTCGTATTGATTTTCTTTTTTTTTCGTCCCGATTTCGTTTAAAATCGATATCTGAGCGTCCGAGAGCTCCCCTAATACGACTCCGAGGTAAAATTTGAAAAAAGTCGCAGTCATATTGATTTTCTTTTTTTCGCCCCGATTTCGTTCAAAATCGATATCTGAGCGTCCGAGAGGTCCCTAACCCTTTTCAACCGAGAAATCGCGATTGAGATAAATTAAAATGAACTTTAATGACACTGTTAAAAAAAATTATAATTCAATGTAATTAAGGGCTCACAATCGTTTCAGTCCGGGTGTAAAGGGCTAATACGACTCCTTGTAAAATTTGTAAAAAGTGGCGGCCATATTGCTTTTCTTCATTTCCGTCCCGATTTGGTTCAAAATCGATATCTGAGCGTCCGAGAGCTCCCCTAATACGACTCCGAGGTAAAATTTGGAAAAAGTCGCAGTCGTATTGATTTTCTTTTTTTTCGTCCCGATTTCGTTCAAAATCGATATCTGGGCGTCCGAGAGGTCTCGTAATATGAATCCGAGGTATAATTTTGAAAAAGTGGAGGCCCTATTAATTTTTATCATTTCCGTCCCGATTTCGTTCAAAATCGATATCTGAGCGTCCGAGAGAATTCTTAATACGAATCCGAGGTAAAATTTTGAAAAAGTGGCAGCCATATTGATTTTCTTCATTTCAACCCGATTTCGTTCAAAATTTATATCTGAGCGTCCGAGAGGTCTCTTAATATGAATTCGAGGTAAAATTTGGAAAAAGTGGCAGCCATATTGATTTTCTTCATTTCCAACCCGATTTCGTTCAAAATCGATATCTGAGTGTCCGAGATGTCTCTTAATACGAATCCGAGGTAAAATGTGTGAAAGTGGCGGCCATATTGGTTTTCTTTTTTTTCGTGCCGATTTCGTTCAAAATCGATATCTGAGCGTCCGAGAGGTCTCGTAATACGAATCCGAGGTACAATTTAGAAAAAGTGGCGGCCATATTCATTTTTATTATTTCCGTCCCGATTTCGTTCAAAATCGATATCTGAGCGTCCGAGAGAATTTTTAATACGAATCCGAGGTAAAATTTGAAATAAAAGGCGGCATATTGATTTTCTTTACTTCCGTCCCGATTTCCTTCAAAATCGATATCTGAGCGTCCGAGAGGTCTCTTAATATGAATCCGAGGTAAAATTTGGAAAAAGTGGCAGCCATATTGATTTTCTTCATTTCCAACCCGATTTAGTTCAAAATCTATATCTGAGCGTCCGAGAGGTCTCGTAATACGAATACGAGGTATAATTTTGAAAAAGTGGAGGCCCTATTCATTTTATCATTTCCGTCCTGATTTCGTTCAAAATCGATATCTGAGCGTCCGAGAGAATTCTTAATACGAATCCGAGGTAAAATTTGGAAAAAGTGGCAGCCATATTGATTTTCTTCATTTCAACCCGATTTCGTTCAAAATGTATATCTGAGCGTCTGAGAGGTATCTTAATATGAATTCGAGGTAAAATTTGGAAAAAGGGCAGCCATATTGATTTTCTTCATTTCCAACCCGATTTCGTTCAAAATCGATATCTGAGCGTCCGAGAGGTCTCTTAATATGAATCCGAGGTAAAATTTGTGAAAATGGCGGCCATATTGATTTTCTTCATTTCCGTCCCGATTTCCTTCAAAATCGATATCTGAGCGTCCGAGAGGTCTCTTATACGAATTTGAGGTAAAATTTGAAAAAAAGTGGCGGCCATATTGATTTTCTTCATTTTCGTCCCGATTTCGTTCAAAATCGATATCTGAGCATCCGAGAGGTCTCTTAATACGAATATGAGGTAAAATATGACACTCCATTCATACCTGTATGCAAAAAAGTTTAATATTACTATTTAGGCGTGTGGGGTGTCTATGGATTTGCTTTTAAAAACGACATAGTGGTTTCGATATTTTTTCCATTTGAATCAACCTCCAATTTTTTTTTCGTATGGCATTTATTTACGAACCGTGAGATTTCCGAGAAGACTAGTACGGTTGCCAGTTTTTGTTGCACTTTTAGCACCACCCAGGCGTTCTGTGTAGGGTAACGGTGCTCCCTACGGACGCGGTGCAACTTCGACCCCCCTTTGTCAAGTGAGTGGGCAACTTAACTGTTAGAAGTTCGCAAGCCGCTCGAAGGCCTCTAACTTGGCTTAACGATTGCAGCCGGGATCAACGGCTTAGCGTGCCTTTCAAAGCTCGAGAGTCAGTTAGTAACCACTCAAAGCGGTCACTCATCCAAGAACTGACCTGCGCCCACATTGCTTAACCTCGCACACCGCACGCGGTAGGCGGGTGCCGTTGGGCCACGAGCGCTCTTTAATCTTGATAGTTTGTGCCAAATTGCAATTCAATAGGTCCAGTAAAAGGAACTTGGTTGTAACAGACGCACTGACAGTAAGGAGTGCAAATGGAAGTGAGGCCAAATTTTCTTTTTGGATGCTCCAATGGTAACTGGCAAAACCTACCTAATAAATTTAATTGTAGGAAAATAAATGTTATACATGATATTGAATTAGCCGTATTTTTGTACTTCAAAGGACCAGAGTTTATGACCACTGCGCGTTGCTTGGTCGTTTACAGACGTATTGGTGTTACTGTAGTACACAGATACTTTTACTAAGGGCCATTTAAGACACGCTTTTATTTCATCGGCCCTTTCCCCTACGGCCTCTCGGAAATGTGTGATAATAGTTTTCGATCCTTATTTTTGCCAAAATCAAATGAAATTCAACAGTTTACCGGTTCTCAGAATTTATACTGACTTTTCATCTGTTCGTCTGTTAATGAATCACAATGACCAAACTTCGTATAGCGAAAACCCAGAATGTAACAACTACTTTTCTGGAGACCGCATCTAAATCGGTTCAGCCAAACGCGAGATAATCGTGGACAAACATACGCGCCTGATTTTTGTAGACGGTTAAAAATTTCGCTTAGTACGCGGGCGAAGCCGCGGGCAAATGCTAGTAATATTATAATTATTACAAATTAACGCTATATTTGGTTAGTGCTTAACTACTTCTGCTGCTGATTGTACTTTTATGCTACAAGTAGGTATCTCTTCCATGTAGCATTATATTTTTATTACAAGATTTTATTTAACTTGCGTGTCTGTCTGTATGTGTGGGACAAATTTTGGAACTGAATTTTAGAACAGGATTGTGCTGTGGTTTAGCATACTTATGGAATTTCTTTGACAATGCAATATGGTACCACCGAGCTGATCTGATGATGGAGGCAAAAGGTATTCATAGCAACTCCTAAGCTACAAAAGTAAACCCGTCGTTTATGAGTTCACGATTTTGAAACTAAAGCGTCTTATGTATTCCTTATATGCCAATTCAAAATAGTTTAAGTAGACTACCTATTCAAAAAGGTTTTATACTATTGCACCAAAAAAAAAATTACATGTGCCGTGATTGGTTAGAATACATTTGACACGTGATTTTTATTTGTCATTAATTAGTTGAAATCAAATTTCTTGAACTTGATATAAATACGCCTACTTTTGACATGGATGGTGTACTACAAAATGACCTAATCTTGTATCTTCTTTCAATTTTATATCTTTAATTTATATTTTCTCAACGGACTATTCTAAAATTGGATTTGAGTAATAGTTTGATAAAATTAACCAGTAAAACCAATAATAAACCTTACTCACCCCTAAAGTATACCGTCAAGATGGATCGTCTATCGCCCCAAACACAGGCGACTAACGTGAAATAGTATGCAGCTAGGACGATCGCGTTCTCAACGAAAGTAAGAAAAAAAGCTGGCTAGTGAATCTAGCAAGTGGATGGGATGATAAGTGGACGCAAACACGATCGTGCTATCAGTACATTGTGTCTCGCGGTATACTTTCACATTAGGTATCACCTGCTTCATCTGCTAGTAGCTCTTGAAATAATAGGCTACTCATACTATCAATAAACCTCTATACTATATACTAAACCTCACCAAGAAATATCAAGCAGTTGTGCAAATGAAATCTTAAACTTTATTTAGATCCGGTAAATTTTGGTAAATCATGATTGGGTTGATTGACCAAAATTTAATCAAAACAGTACTAAGATAAAAGTGAATTTATTTTCATCCTAATTATTTATCCACGATAAAATGGATGAAGTGCCCGCCAGGCAAGTTTAGATTTCTTCGAAACGATTTGAACAATATTGTTGGTAGTCCGTCAGTGAGAAAAGGCGGGGGTGAGTAAGGTCACCAGAGCTCCCGAGGATACGCTGTGATGAGAGTGAGCATTATTGTGAGCGAGTTTGTATTATGTCTCTAGCTGTTGATACACCGAATCCTCAAGTTAATAAAGGGTCGGCAAAGCGCTTGTGATTATTTTGGAGTCGAAAGCGTCCGTAGGCGACGGTGTCTGCTTACTATCAGGCAGGTCATAAGCTTGTTTGCCACCCTCGCTTGCTTGCCTTTATGCACACAGTTTACAATGAATAAATACTTTACTTTACTTTACTTTACTCGTTGTATAAAAAAGGCGAGCATACTGTGGTTTTAGACCAAATTACTATGTAATCTTCGACAGCCGACAGCATTCAATTTCATGTATCGCCTCATGTCTCCTTTTTTCTTGTCCGAGAAAAATCAACCTTCACTAAATGCGTTTTTTGTACACCAATTTATCGTTGTGCATATCTTAAGATGTTATTAACTAATATCGAAAGCGTACTTAGCTGTACGCTTTTATTTATATTCTAATATACTCTTTCCGAAACATATATTGCATAGCGTCATCCATCACACAAATGTATGGGATTGTTGTAAATTGAATATTTAAATAATGAAAAGAAATATCTTCCAGCTTGCCATTAGTGTGGCTTATGTACCAATTAATAGTGCTGGTCAACATACATACATATAATCACGCCTATTTCCCAGAGGGGTAGCAGAGATCACGGATTTCCACTTGCTACGATCCTGACATACAATTTTCGCTTCATGAACTTTCATAACATTCTTCATGCATGCGCGCCGATTTAGGGTACTCCTGACCTGGCCTTTCTGCAGAATGTCTCCGATTTGGTAGGAGTACGTTCGCCGAGGTCTTTCTGTTCCAACTTTTCCATCCACTCTTCCTTCATACACTCGTTTTGTCAATCTTCTTTCAACCATCCTCTCTACATGTCCAAACCATCTTAGCATACCTTTCTCAATTTTTGTCACTATATCTTCATTCACTCCACACCTCCGTCTTATAACGGTGTTTCTCACTCTATCTCTCAAAGTAACGCCACACATACTTCTCAGCGCTCTCATTTCCACTGCATTCACTCGACTCTGATGTTTCTTCTGCCACTCCCAACTTTCACTATCATACATTTGTGTCGGCACCAACACTCCAACACTGGTCAATAATTATAAAATAATAATATCTGTTGCCGGTAAATGTTAAAATTGAATTATTTTCATTTGACACAATGTCAAATGTCAACTCTACGTCGGATAGTTGACTGAGTTGCGATCGGGCACTGAATCGTCACTGGAAACGTAAGCTCCGCCTTTGGCACTAGATTTTGTGGCACCGGTTTTGAGCGACACTTATGCTTCCATACTTATTATATTTCGATACCCCTCAACGAGTAAGTTGACGACTGAGTAAGAAAAAAGGTACGTCAATGAAAGATTATGCCAGAAATGAAGTATACAGAATGTTTAGCAGATGGATAGACTTACGTATATAAGGGATAGATAAGTTCATTTGCTACGTGGTCAAGGAACAAAAATGACTTGAGCCGAAAGTTTTTTTAATGATTTTATGATTTTAAATAACTGAATTCGTAAGATTCTGGAAAGTACATTAAAAGAAAATAAAAATGTTGTCCGTTTTATAATATTTTTTCAGTAATTGCGGCTTAAAATCTTAAAAACAAAGTATTAAAAACCGGCCAATTGCGAGTGGGACTCGCGCACGAAGGGTTCCGTACTATTTATTATCTATACAAAATTAGACACTTTATTATAACTTTTTTTAATTGAATTTAAATAATAATATTTTTTGTTTATATTTTATCAGATTAATTTTATACTAAAGTAGTAACGCTGCTAACGAGAATTTCAAATTGAAGGGTAAAATTGAAAACTTTAATGCTCCGAGCAGGATTCGAACCTGCGACATCTGGCATACGCGGCCAATTACTTATATATTTTATCAGTAATAAAAACGTTACATAATATCAAGTAGAATTTTGGTCAAGTGCGAGTCGGTCTTTTCTCATACATTTTGAGACCCAGCGCCTGATGAACACAACGAGCAACTTTTTAAGATTTTTTTGTATGGGAGCTTTCTTAAATATTTGTTTTATTTTCATTTTAGTATTTGTTGTTTTAGCAGCAACAGAAATACTTCATCTGTGAAAATTTCAACTGTCTAACTATCACGGTTCATGAGATACAGCCTGGTGACAGACAGACAGACAGTGAAGTGATTTTAAGTCTTCGTAATAGGGTCTTGTTTTAACTATACGCACGAGGAACACCCACTCCAATTATTGAGGTAAAGAAATGGTATTCCCAACAGAGAAACGTGGTGAGGTGGAAAGATATATTATCCGGGGCTGCTCTGTTGAATAGTGGTGTCTGCCTCCTTGGGCAGCATGTCACCAGCGCTATTTAATGTTTATATGGACGGGCTATCACAGACTCTGACACAGACAGGAGTTGGCTGTTCCGTCAACGGCACGATGACTAACCACTTGTCATATGCGGATATGGTTCTGCTTGCTCCATCGGTGGCGGCTATGCGGGAGCTACTAGCAGAATGTGAAAGATACGCGAGCCAGCATAATATGAACTACAATCCTGACAAGTCGGAGTTCATGCTGATGGAGTTCACGGCGAACATGCCGACACATATACCCCCGTTGCTGCTGAACGGTGTGCAGCTGCGTAGAGTGCACGAGGTCAAATATCTTGGCCATATTCTACTGTCGAACATGAAAGACCACGGAGATATCCAGAGGCAAAGACGAGCTATTGCGGTGTGAGCGAATATGCTAGCCAGGAGATTCGCTAAATGCAGTAAGGGTGTCAAGAGGCAGCTATTCTTGAATTTCTATACCAGTGTTTACACAGTAGAATTGTGTGTCGCCACGCCCTCTACATATGGTAATGAATGTTAGACATTCTAAGATATATAATTGTTACTCATGTATAAACACATTTAGACTGCGACAAAATGTGGGCGTAACGACAAATCTAATAGGATTATTTGAATCCTACCTTCAATTATCCCGCGCAGTCTCCGAACTATTCTATCTGCTTCGCACCCATCCCAGGACTCTCGTATTCACCACCTGTGGGTTTAAATACCCTATGACTTCAACTGTCACCAGTGCATAGCTCTTAGCACCTAAAGGTTCTATCAGGCTAATATATATCTGAGCTACTTTACAGGGCTATGTGTAAGTCCTAGCCAACATGAACGTTCATTAAGTCCACACAAGGGAGTACACTTAGATCAGTATGTCAATGCCTCAAGTATGTCAATGCTTCGTCTGGGAATATGTTTGTCATGTCTTACTACCACAGTCAGGTACGCTAGATAGCCTTAAGTTCAATTGGGTAATCTTACGTCGGCACAATCTAGATATGACAATAAATAAAGGTAATTATTAGACACAATATACAAGTTGTCTTGGAACACTAAAGATAATCTATAGAACGATTACGCTGCTAAGATCTAAATACACTTAGCTCTCAATGCGGCGTAGCTCCAACTCGTCGGGCAGCAAGACGTTACTAGTTGTATCCTTGCTAGTAGTCGACCATCGAATGAGGCCTTTCCAACGGAATTAATCGCTTAAATACACGAGACTACAGATCTCCCTCTACCCTCAAGTAATAAACTTGCCAGAGTAAATAATCTCTTAAGGTGCCAGTACACGCCCCGATCATGGGTTGCAAACTTCGCGATACAGTTCGCGACACTCCCGACAACCAAGAGAAAATAAGGAATACCGAGTCATTTTCCAATCTTTGGATAGAAGTTCTGTCAACATGATAATGTATTCAACACAACGCATTCAACACAATCGACCCATGAACGAATGTAACATAATAATACATTCGGGAACACCACATACCATATGTAATGAGTATCAATCAACCACTGCTTTGCCCATAAATATGACACAATAACATATTTGCAAAGCCTCGTCTCGAACAGGGAGATCAGGTGGCTACACGGAGTCAACTAGCTACTGACACAGTTTAAGCCCCAAAGGGCTGCGCTGACCTCCGGTAACCTTAATACAGCCACACAGAGTCAACTAGCTACTGACACAGTTTAAGCCCCAAAGGGCTGCGCTGACCTCCGGTAACCTTAATACAGCCACACAGAGTCAACTAGCTACTGACACAGTTTAAGCCCCAAAGGGCTGCGCTGACCTCCGGTAACCTTAATACAGCCACACAGAGTCAACTAGCTACTGATACAGTTTAAGCCCCAAAGGGCTGCGCTGACCTCCGGTAACCTTAATACAGCCACACAGAGTCAACTAGCTACTGATACAGTTTAAGCCCCAAAGGGCTGCGCTGACCTCCGTGTAACCTTAATACAGCCACACAGAGTCAACTAGCTACTGATACAGTTTAAGCCCCAAAGGGCTGCGCTGACCTCCGTGTAACCTTAATACAGCCACACAGAGTCAACTAGCTACTGATACAGTTTAAGCCCCAAAGGGCTGCGCTGACCTCCGTGTAACCTTAATACAGCCACACAGAGTCAACTAGCTACTGATACAGTTTAAGCCCCAAAGGGCTACGCTGACCTCCGTGTAGCCAACTCTGGTAACTCGAACACAACTGTTGCTTCACAGTGTCCCAGAGTCAACAGGCAACTGACACACAGTTATAGCCAACTCCGGTAACTCGAACACAACTGTTGCTTCAGTGTCCCAGAGTCAACAGGCAACTGACACACAGTTATAGCCAACTCTGGTAACTCGAACACAACTGTTGCTTCACAGTGTCCCAGAGTCAACAGGCAACTGACACACAGTTATAGCCAACTCCGGTAACTCGAACACAACTGTTGCTTCAGTGTCCCAGAGTCAACAGGCAACTGACACACAGTTATAGCCAACTCCGGTAACTCGAACACAACTGTTGCTTCAGTGTCCCAGAGTCAACAGGCAACTGACACACAGTTATAGCCAACTCTGGTAACTCGGACACTCCACAGCATACTGAAGCACCAAACTCTTTCACTCTCTTTGTTTGTGCCATATTAGAACTGACTGCCTAACCGTAATTCTGTCTATGGTTATCCAAATCTATATGTCCATTTCCACAATCTGTCAAGTAAAGGATTAACTCGCTTGACAGACCTCGCCAGCCAAAAGAAAAATGCTTATTTCCATACAAATAGGTAGAATGCAACCCAACTCCGAATATAGCGAGATAAAGGCAGAGCTATATAACAGGCGACTAATCGCTAAAGAGCGATCCCTTCTGGACAACTAAATTAGCAGACGACAAAAACAAGTCAGGACATGGCTACGCCAGTCAGTCCTGCCGTCCCATTTCCTTCCCTAATTGTATAGATCTGACGCACATACGTAGAGCAATAAGGTTGATATGACCTGAGCTTCTTGTCTCTTTCTCTGTCACTCGCATCACCATAGCCTGAGACCTTCGAGACTCCCTTACCACCTGTGGTAATGAAGTCTCATGTCCACAAAGCTTTAACAACTTGTTCAACTGAGTTACACCCCCTTTAAGAACTTGCGATATAACTAACAAGACAACTCATAACGATGCAGCTTCAGGTTGGCTCACTATGTAAAGACGAGGTGCGAGAGAACATGAATAAATACGACACTTATGTCACTTTTGTTAGCAAACAACAAGTAGTTCCTGTGGATCCATGTATCCACCCTATTGTAAGCCAATATCTGAGAAATCAAGTGTCTCCTCTAAGTGTAGGCCTCTACCCACTGCAAGAGCTCATCTTCGATATAGTTGATATCTATCTATCTCTCACTATCATAGATCCATAATACCAAAACAGAAGCAATTGGATAGCACTTCTTGAATTAACCAATCATTAAGCATCCACTAATACTCAGCTTCATTAATGAGCATTTGCTAAAGACTGAATCTCTAAGTTAAAGTCCATATCAGAAGTAAGAATATCCTCTGGATAGTCAAGAGCATCAAGTTTCGGCCGTCATAGCTCAACGAAACTCAGATACCTACTATAAAATCTACTAAATCTTGCAAATAAGTACCTTGAAATCAAGTGACAACTATCACCCCCAGTTAGTATACGCTAGCGCGTTAAAGAACTTTAATCAGCAATTTTCCCACTGCAGAGGCGTTTTGTAGCCTAAAATATAACTCGAATTCCTTTTAGAAGAAGCTCTGTTAAAGTCATAGTGTCACATACACATAATACACACATATGCATACATATGTGTTCTAAGTACGTTCAAGTAATAGTGATTGATTCTAAATCTGATTATGTACTTCATATGAATGCCGACTCAAATCTTTGATTTGATTAATATATAATAACTTCCACAAAATGCATTACCGATAAGTAATTGGAATTATAGGTACAAGTTTAGCTCAAGTAATAGTCTATCACCAAGTTGAATTCAAAGTACCTAATCTCAAATGTCCGTTCATGGATGTATATTATACACGTTTCGTGATAATCTTATATAGATATTATGCATTAAATATTATTAACAAGTTACTCGGGAACTCAAAACTGTAACTAAATCTTTATACTATATTGATATACTATGTACCTATATAGTAATCAGGGTTATATGTCCATATCATATGTAGGTAATCGCTAACATTATGTTTATTTGACTAATTCTTTCATTCATTTAGAATAACTGTGCATAAATAATCACTGGCTGCACCTGGTTAATAATCAATATCTACGATCAATATGTTTAATATCGTTAACTGCTTTAAATAACCATTATACCTGAGGTACCAACAGGTATATTTTATTTCACCAGGTAAGAATATGAAAGTACTAGTCTACTCAACTGTAAATCCGTTATAAACTCTGGTACTCGAAAATTAACTTCATGAATATCAGAGTGATTCGCAAACCTATATACTTTTATGCACATAAGCATATGTGAGATACCGCTTCGAACCACTTAACTAAATAGTCAAGTTATAAGTATGAATGGTTTATTCATAAATCGAGAAAATCTACCAGAATCTTCCTTTATAAACGTAGCTGTATAGTGAAGTATCAAAATATATATTGCTCATTAAACAGATTTCCTCAGAGGCAGGAGTTGATGCTATTCTAACATACTCTTATGAAGTCACTGTTGAAACGTCTTACAGTTACCTCCAACTTACTAAAGCCCTTCCTTGACTGTATCTTCATTAAAGTATCTGGTACTATGCCAAAGTCAGACTGAATTTTATCATGTATGAGTCTAAGTCCTTTCAGCATAGTCTCTTTATTTGTCTAATCGTGTAAATGCAGATAAACAAACTGTATTCAACCTAAAGAGCTGCTTTATAATTCAAGATGTGAAACAAAATTCAACATCGGTAACCTGTCACTGCATTTCTAATAAATGAACAATGTAGTTTAACTACTAATATCGTCCATTTTATTTTAATACTTTGATTAAAGCTCTAGTTAAGTAATGTGCATTTGCATTGATGTAACTAACATCAACTACAGTTCCAAATAAAATAATAAGTTAATCAATTGAAGTCCTAATTAAGACTCATAAATCATTTTCAAATTTAATCCAAAATTGTCATAATCAAATCCAACTATAAGTAGGTATGATCTACAAAGTTGAAATTTCAAAGTCAATAAACTTTCTGAACAAAGTCAAGAAACTTCTCATTAACTCTCAGGTTAAAGGAGAAATAATTAAATCAAAAATAAAATCAGACTTAAAAATAATTCCAAAAGTCAAATTCAGAAAAAAATCAAAGTCCAAAATAATAATTAAAGTCCGAAATTCCTTTGGGCAACCACTACTTATTTAGGTATACTATTAGAGCAGTGATGCTAACATCAAATTTATAATTAAAATATATCTGTACAGCAGACCACACTTTCCGCTAAGTCATTTTTTATGAATTGCATTGAATTGAGAGAAAAGTGAACACAATAACATATGAAATGTAATGATATTACTCATTGTCCGCAATATTCATTCCTTCTGATCAGCGAAGTCAAATTATTTATCGAAGTCCCTGAAGTTAGAACAACTGCCCACATATGAAACTTATCTTTCAGGTATGAATCTATAAATAGACTGTCTTGCATTTGTCATACTTCTATCAATTGAGATTTAATTATTTAAAGTTTATAAGTTACGGCGTTATGACACCTCTACATAATAAGTAAAGCTTTTCTATGGCTACAAATAAACTAGACGTGTAAGAGGTGAAATGAATGATATGATCACCTTCTTCCTTAAGAGTGTTTAATTAAAGTCACAATTGTTACAAGACAGGTTGTAATCTAAATGAGGTTACACAGAGAAAAATTAGAACTATGCACTTGCACTGGCGCAGACGCGTACCGTTCGAATGGCGAAGGGTCTAAGGGCCCCAACGCAGGTAACGAGCGAGCGAGAGAGAGGGACGCTGCATTTGGCGCACAAATAGAAAACTAGATACCTTCGGATTTAGGATTGACCCGCGGTTGCAGACGTGACCCTTGTGTCAGAAATCTGACACCTGTAAGTAGTTATTTGTTACAATTACGACACGAAATAACCTTTGATTAGTTAGTATCAAGATGGTAAATGAATCGTTGCAAAGGTAACTTCAAGCTTTCTAAATCATTAGATCGTTACCCTGAATTTCCACATATCATTGTTAAGTATTAGTCTTTATTTCATTGAACTATGTGAATATCGTGTCTCTTTCACATATACGACAAATTAAACAATACATCTGCAACAAACTCAGTTTTCTAAGTTTCGATCAAAGAGAACATAAACAATACGCTTTAGTTCTGGTTTAGAGATCCATATAATATCGTGGATTTACGATTTGATGATGATGACGATTTGAACTTGTACTAGACCTTTGTATACTTACAAAGTGAATAACCATTTAGGTCTCGCGCAAACTTTATACCGCGCGACTGGACTACCAACACAGACGTCTTTTATTTACTCTATACTGTAGTCATCGGAACTAGACTAATAACTGATTCTACTTTAGAATTATATCTCACATGATTAAGATCAATAGCACAAAGTGTCCTCTCACGTGAACCGTAAGAGACATGACGTCTAATACAATAAAGTTTGAACCAAAAGTTTATCAAATTTAGTTGAAATGCGATTTTCAAGACCGCCAAACTGTTTTGGTTTTAGAAATAAACTCTAAACCTTTTAGTTATATAACACATTTAAATGAATGTTTGTCATTAAATGAATCTACACCTCTTTTTTTTCTTTACAAGAATCAAACTACGCTCCTCTGCCCATCAACAAGGTCATCCCTTACACTTACTTACTTTTCAGTCTAATAACATAGGTACCTAACGGCGTATTGGCCCAAACTCTTTTAGTACCAATAGGATAACTGTCATATTATTTCCAAAACGTTTGCGTCCCTAGTGTTGTACTAACTAACACTATTTTAAGAATAGAATCGTTTTATACGTTCTAATGATAATCTAGAATATAAGACAAATTTTCAAGCTATCCGGACGTTTATCATTTGATAGAGATAAAGCCAGTATGACTGCATTCATAACTCATTTTGCCATTTTTGCCTTACGCTTATTGAGCCTACCCTACGGTAGTCGATATGTTATAATAACTAAATGGAAAATACGATACCTTTCATAACTTTGTGCATATGAATGAAGTAAACTACAAGGTATCTGTCCGAAATAGAAATCATAATTACTGGCATACGTATACATTAACTCACACTTGTTTTCCCATAAGGAGGTAAGCAGAGCACATGAAATTAAATTTCAGTGCTACCTACATTTAGCAATCAATGAGTTTCAATAAACTGATTTATCTAGTGACTTACAAGAATGCCACATTAACTGATATCTTGAATAGTCATTAGTTCAGGTACCACAAATGCCTGAACTGTTAATTTGGAAACTGAAGTTTGAATATTAAGATTTACGAATAGGCCCTTTTGACTATAACTCAATTAATTGATTACTTCCTATCAATATATAATATTGTAGTAATGACGAGTTGTTCTACAATATCTCATACACACTAGGTACGTTACTATCTATCGTACGATTTTATTGGGAAACGAGTTTTCACTTATTAAGTTTATTTATATCACAAATTGCCTTATGCAAAATATTCATGTTAAGTTTGTGATACGCCTTCTTAAAACACGTCATTCATGATTTACTAGTCGTAAACGTCATTTTCTTTACTGCACTGAAGTCTTAATTATCGTGGATGTCTACGTATAGTTCTCATTAACTATGAACATTCGTATTGCAAATATTTATCATATAAATTTCTTATAACGTTTATCAAGATTCATGTAGTAAACATTATTATCACGTCATCAAATATCATCATACTCATCATCGTGCAAAGGGAACAAGTTAATCATCAAATTGAAGTTATGTGACGTTGTAATGACTATGTATTTACTTCACTTAGGTTGGTACTATTCATCAGTGTGTCTAAGTGATGTAACTGAAACGTTTGTATTTCTTAGCTAGCCATGTACTAGATTATGTCCCAACGCACTAGTTTTCCTACCATGCTAGGTAGGCATAAATTGCTACGAAAGCCAAATAGACTCACATCTACTGCATGTTAGGTTCGCCAAATCAAAGGAATCATTACTCTTTCCAATAGAATATTCCGACACAAATCGGTCCGTAAGCAAATTCTTATTTAATTGCAAGTAGGTAGATGATCACTAGAAAATAAGCTACCCACACGTTCATAATGACGAACGATCTTTGTAGTTAATAAACCAGACCAAACTGATCATATTGAAGGTCAATCAACTCTGAACCAAATATGATGACACATGTGCAACTACCAAATTTCTCTGTATCCGCAAGGGCATACTCGTAGTGCTACCAGTTGACACCTTCAATACTAAATGAGACTAAAATAGCTTCACGAGTTTAGTTACAATCACAAATTTGGGTAGAAACATAAACACTTCGCAAAGCAACAAGCTAAGAAGTCATAATCGCGTACCACCGCCCGCCGTAAAATATATCCTTGCGTAAACAATTGAACTTAATCCAAATTCCATAGCAGTGTCACACTTCAAAACAATAGCTTCACAAGCCGCATCCGACGGGGATTGACGATTCTGCCTAACAAACCCGTGTGCTGCGCAAATTGTCATCCTTCACTATTCAATCTTTGTCAAATTAGCCGACTCTTTCATAACACAACTTTCTAATTGTCTCCAACCCTAACTCAATGTGAAAGATGTTTCGGCCCATCGCCGCGAAATATTCAACTACCCTCATAAAGAGATTTAGAAATTGAGCTGTTTCTATACAGAGGTATTCCAATTGCCACTAACTACAACGCTAGTTCAATCCCTTACTACGAGTATATTATCGTATGGCTCCTGTCATATAAATAAGTCTAGCATTCTTTGCTTTTAGATAACTTTCGCATGAAGAAATTATTCATGGATGCGTTTACAGCATACGCAAACGATTGATATATTTCAAGCCATCACCCTTTAGTTTTGCGTTTATCTAGGGACTTTGTGGCAACTGTAAGAGATCTTATGATGTTATCAAGCAATCATTGATAAACTTTCTAGTTCATGAAAATGCAAACCAGAGAAGATCGTTAATTTATTCTACGATATAGGAACACTCATCGATACGACAACCAGCCCGGCCGTAACTGGATTGACATAACCATCAGTGTCCCATTGAAGCAATAAACTTGGAGAAAATGAAGAAATATCATTAAATCGTTATTCAACGAATATACGTTGTATTGTAGTCGGTATTCTGGACATTTGTTCAATTTGCAAACTACGTATAATAGCACTTCTCAAAAATGTAAAATTGCTATGAAATAAATAAGTATAATGCTGGGGCGTTTTAATTACTCCATGAAATGCATGAGTAATGATAAATTATTATTAGATGCCATACGATATTCCTGCATGAACCTCTTCAACTGCCATAACAGACGTTCAAATAGCCCTGTACGAATGAACTAGGTAAACAAACTGCCTATCATCTCAATCTAAACGATAGGCACGGATTCAAATATTCCAGCACTACCACCATTTTGTCGCCACGCCCTCTACATATGGTAATGAATGTTAGACATTCTAAGATATATAATTGTTACTCATGTATAAACACATTTAGACTGCGACAAAATGTGGGCGTAACGACAAATCTAATAGGATTATTTGAATCCTACCTTCAATTATCCCGCGCAGTCTCCGAACTATTCTATCTGCTTCGCACCCATCCCAGGACTCTCGTATTCACCACCTGTGGGTTTAAATACCCTATGACTTCAACTGTCACCAGTGCATAGCTCTTAGCACCTAAAGGTTCTATCAGGCTAATATATATCTGAGCTACTTTACAGGGCTATGTGTAAGTCCTAGCCAACATGAACGTCCATTAAGTCCACACAAGGGAGTACACTTAGATCAGTATGTCAATGCCTCAAGTATGTCAATGCTTCGTCTGGGAATATGTTTGTCATGTCTTACTACCACAGTCAGGTACGCTAGATAGCCTTAAGTTCAATTGGGTAATCTTACGTCGGCACAATCTAGATATGACAATAAATAAAGGTAATTATTAGACACAATATACAAGTTGTCTTGGAACACTAAAGATAATCTATAGAACGATTACGCTGCTAAGATCTAAATACACTTAGCTCTCAATGCGGCGTAGCTCCAACTCGTCGGGCAGCAAGACGTTACTAGTTGTATCCTTGCTAGTAGTCGACCATCGAATGAGGCCTTTCCAACGGAATTAATCGCTTAAATACACGAGACTACAGATCTCCCTCTACCCTCAAGTAATAAACTTGCCAGAGTAAATAATCTCTTAAGGTGCCAGTACACGCCCCGATCATGGGTTGCAAACTTCGCGATACAGTTCGCGACATTGTGGTCAGATTTTACACGTGCTGCCGCTCGAGACATGCGCATGCAATACAATGACGCGTGGCGCGCCTTGTTTCGGCTGCCGCGCTGGTGCAGTGCGAGCGCGATGTTCGCGGAGGGGCGCGCGCCGGCCTGGCCCGCGCTGCTGCGCGCGAGGACCGCCACCGCCAGGAAGGCAATTTACGCTTCCTCCAACATGATCCTCTCGGTGGTGAGAGAGTGGGACGCCAGCCCGCTACATTAGCGTTGGAGGGAGTATCATAGGCCGATCATCGTGGGATCGGGGTAACCCGTGATGTGGACTGATTTCTGATTTCTGTAATTTGTATTATATAATGTAATTTAGTTTTAATTTTAATTTGTATTTAATTCATTATTTTAATTTTATAATAATATTAGTAATTGCAAATATGGACTTGTTCTGGAATAAATTATTTTCATTTCATTTAATAATAATAATAATAATATTTATTCGTGACCACAATAATATCATAACATTATAGTACAACTGAAATGTGTTGTCACGAAACGGTCCCATCTCAGCAAAATGCGGGCATTGCTGCCAGCGCTGGTCTTCCGATGGGACCGTCGAGTGAAATCACGGTGGGCAACATGTTGGTCTTGCACCAAAAAAAGAACAAAAATATATAATAATAATAACATAAAATAGTCAATTAAAGTTTAGATAGGCAGAACGAGTGACAAAAAAGAACAAAACAAAGGTTAACAATTTAAATAGAATATAAAATACGTCAAAGGTGCGGCCATTTACACGACGGTCACTATCACGCGGTACACTCATAATATCACGACACATATCACGCAAGGATTGACAAATATTGCAGCAAACTCACATCCAATTTTAAATACCGCTACAATATTGACATCCCATTATTGTGATAATATCAATCGTGTAAAGGGCCCGATTAAAATATCTTTGAACGCAGCCAATTTATGCTGCAATATCTTTTACATCGCAACTAGCGCCATTGACAGTGGCAGTAGCAGGCGGCAACTAAATGAAACTGAAGACAGTAGACAGCAAATACAGCAATTGCCAAAAAGAAAGAAACCAGAATGCTTTAGTTTAACATTATTTCCATTCCAAGCGTCTACATTATACAAGAAACATAAAATTTTATATGCTAATTGTAAACCATAAGTAAACACAAACAATTATGTGCCGTGTTGAAAGCTTAAGTGTCAATTTTAATATAAATAGGGGTTGTATTTTTTACAACATAAACGATAAGGAAGCAAACTTATAACTAAATTTGGTCTGAAACCTATTGGTTGGTATTCCAGAACACATGTATAGCAATGCCGATGGGACATATCACAGCGGTGAGCAATTTTATAACCTAAATACAACTTGTGTCCAATCTGCAAGTTTCTTGGTTTAGCTGATGCTCAAATAGGTACTTTTTAAGGTTTATTTTAAAACTGTGAACATTTTCCAGGTCTCTAATTGGCGGAGGAATAATATTCCAGCACTTGGTCGCTACATAACGGAAACTTCCTCGAAAGGCCGCCGATGCGTGACGAGGTGTCAACAGTTGTAACGCGCACTGCCGGGCACCACGAGACCGGTTGCTAGACAGCTTTTCAAAAAGATACCTGGGGGACTTGTACTTGAGTACACCAAAGAGCAAACATGCCAAGTGGAGCTTTCGCCGATGTTGCATCTTAAGAATGTTGTGTTTATTCAAGTATGGTGTGACGTGGGCCCTTGGCGGAATGCTAAAGCAGAAGCGAGCACAAGCATTTTGGACACGTTGAATGAGCCTTTTGGTTTTGGCAAGAAGACACGGTCCAAACACTAAGTCCATATAATTCAATTTGGATAGAACTAGTGACTCCACCAGATTGATGCGCAAATTTTCATTGACATATGGCCGAATTTTGTATAGGACCTTAAGTTTGTAGAAGCAACTCCTAACAGCATTTATCACATGCTTCTCATAACGAAGCCCACAATCTACCAGAAGCCCCAAGTTGCGAGCCTCATATACACGCTCGACAGGTTCATTCATCAAGGTGACATCTAGCGTGGGCCGTATACTGGTTAGCTGCTGTTTACTGCCAAATATTAGATACTTTGTTTTGCTAGGGTTTAGCAGCAAGCAATTACTAGTAGCCCAGGAAGTTATTCTAGTAAGATCGGAATTTAGTTTTTTAATTGCATTATCAATGTCAGAAGGTTTACATGAAATATACACCTGAACATCATCTGCATAAATATGGAACTTACAATGTGTGATGTGTGACCCAATGTCAGCGGAATATAAAATAAACAGGATTGGCCCGATCACAGACCCCTGTGGTACTCCTCTAGTGAGGCCGATCCTGTCGGATGTTAGTGTGCAACCATCATTAAGAGTCAGTTTTACATATTGAAACCGATTAGTAAGGTAACTATCAAACCACCTCAGTGTACTATTATCAAATCCATAGTAACTTAGCTTAGACAATAATATATTAATATCTAAGCAGTCAAAAGCTCTAGAAAAATCTAGAAGAACCAGTAGTGTGCACATCCCCCTATCCTGAGCACACAAAATGTTGTCGGTAACATCAAGTAAGGCAGTCACCGTGCTACGCCCTTTTCTGAAACCCGACTGTACATCAGGTAAAATATTGTTGCTCTCAATATAGTCAGTTAATTGTTTGCAGACTGTCTTTTCAAGTATCTTGGAAAGGCACGGTAATATACTTATTGGCCTAAGATCTTTTAGCTCGGATGGATTTGAGTTCTTAGGGAGCGGGCGTACAATTGCCAATTTCCACAAATGAAATGTAGTTTTGTAATTGTGTCTATAGTATGTGGGAATGTCAATAAGATCATATTCAAATTAATACCATCACACCCTTCGGCATTCGATTTTAGTCCCCTAATAATTTTAATAATTTCATTTGAGGTGGTTGGTTCCAAGTGAAAAACAGACTCGGTATACCTATGGAACTCAAAGTATGACAAGTATGATATGGGCACTTCTGAAGTACCTGGCAAGGTTAAAAAATGTTTGTTTATGATAGTAGGGTCATTAAATAAAGTGGGTAGATCTATGTTTTTTTTAGGTAAAATAGTTGATTTGAGGTTTTTCCATAAGGACTTAGGGTCATGTAACTTGTTATTAATGTTTTGTTTAAAGTAGGCAGATTTTTCGTGATATATAGCCTTGTTTACTGTAGATTTCAGGTCTTTATAATAAAGTTTTTTACTATCACTCTGACATTTATGGAAGTCAGCCGCAGCATTGTCTCGCAATCGCATCATTAGCTTTACAGTGTCTGTAATCCAAGGGTAAGAATGTCCCTTAACTATGATTGTCTTTATAGGCGCATGGAGGTCGAATAACAGAGTCATATGTTGGGTAAAGTCAGTGACAATGTCATTAACATTGTCTAACCTCGACATTGAGTCCCACCCCACACACTGCAAGTCCATATCTAAATTGTCATGGTGAATATTACTGAGAGGCCTATAGGTTATGCAGTAGGGCTTAGGTTTGTCAATTTTAAAATTAAATTCGGAAACTACGAGGCAGTGTCCGTAAAGCGAGCCCACATGTTCAACGGTCACATTCTTTGCCCGCAGGTCCGTGCACACTAGGTCGATTAAAGTCTGAGTGCCATCTGTGAAATGCGTAGGCTGAGTTACTAGCTGAGTTAACCCAAAACATGTTAAAAAATTACTTATTTTTGTAACCTTCATGTCAGTATTTGTTAATAAATTTATATTAAAATCACCTAAAACTATCAAATTGTCATAATCAGGAATAGAACTAATGGTATCATAAATTGCATCAAAGAAAAGGTCGATATCCATCCACGGTGGTCGATACGCTGTACCTATTATCAACTTTTTTCCGTTCAGGGTCAAAGTGACCCACATTTGCTCAACTGATCTGTGTAGAGGATCGACCGGGTGAGGCCAGGTCCGAGCATTGACACCACGTTTTATATAAAAGCCTACGCCTCCCCCACGCGTTCGTGTGCCCATTGGTCTAGGTATATGACGTAGCTTCCAGCCCGGAAGTACTGGCGCCTTTCCTTCTTCTCCGTCCTTAAGCCACGTTTCATTGACCGCCAACACATCAACATCCTGCCGAGTAGTTGCCGCTATGAAGCTGTCATGGTTTGTGCCAAGAGAACCTGCATTATACAAACCTATTCTAAGCATTTTATTAACCATACCTCAATACGAAGAAAAAATACAAATGGTGAAAGAAAAAACGATAGGTATAAATAAATATAACAAAGCCTGCAAATATGATTAGACACAAGTGGCATTCATTGGTATCAAAATTTACTTGAGAAATATGCTGGAATGTAACACTAAAAACTAAAACAATGCTATTAGAAAAATATAATAGATATAGAATGACCTCAAACATGGCCATCCCCAAAAACACGCTGCAGATCCTCCTCGGACCGGAGGCAGTATGCCTGCGAGCCATCAGCCTGCCTGGCGTAGACTCGGCCCCGCTTGGTCCACGAGTACCTCCACTGTCGCTTGCGGCACTCCTCGCGCACGCGGTGGAACAGGAGGCGGTTGGCGCGCGTCAACCGCTCGTTGACATAGACGCGGCGCTCGGTGCCCGCCAGCCCCGCGTCGCGGGACGACAGCCCACGCCGCACGCGCGCGGCCCGCAGCAACTCGTCTCGCAGCCCGCGCCGGGCCAGCCGCACCACCAGGCGCCGCCGCCGCGCCCACTGCGCCCACCCGCTCCGCGAACACGACGTCGCGCGGCTCGAGCGGCACGCCGAGCTTGGCGGCGAGCACGGTGACGACGTGCACGGCGTTCTCGCCGCGCTCCTCGGGCAGCTGCCCGATGTCGAGGTTGGCCAGCAGCGCGTCCTGGTCGCGCTCGGCCAGCTCGCTCTGCAGCCGCGCCACGCTCTGCCGCAGCTCGTCGACCTCCGCGCCGCCCGGCGCCGGCACCGGCTCCGCCGCCGCCCTCTGCTCATTTTTCGAACGACACGACGCGAACGCAAGTGTACGTGTTACCGTCCGTGACGTCACTCATTTCATTTTTCATTTCATATCCTTTGGGTACGGAACCCTAAAAATGATAAAAAGGGCAACATTTTTATTTTATTTAAATCTAGACTAATTCCAGAATGTTACGATTTCAGTTATTTGAAATCAGAGTATTTGAAAAAAAAAACAAAAAATCTTTGGGACCAAGTGAATTTTTTTGTGCTTGACCATGCAGCAGATGACCTCATCTATCCCCTATGTACGTATGTCAATCCATCTGCCAAGCACCCTGTATATTTATCGTGTGGCATTTTATTACTTTCGAACCGTGAGATCTTCGGGAAGACAGTACGGTTGCCAGTTTGTTGCACTTTTAGCACCACCCCGTTTAGTTTGTTTATAGTCCGGTCACATCCAAGGTAATGGTTACTACACCCTGTGGACGTAAGTAGTGCAACTTCGAACCCCTTGTCCAGTGAGTGAGCAACTTGACTGTTAGAAGTTCTCAAGCCGCCCGAAGGCCTCAAAATTGGCACAACGACCGCTGTCATAGACAGCAGCCGGGATCACCGGCTTAGCGTGCCTTCCACAGCACGGGAGCGCTCAATTAGTAACCACTCAAAACGGTCACCCATCCGAGAACCGACCCGGGCTCACGTTGGTTAACCTCGCCTTCCCCACGCGGTAGGTACGAGGGCGCCGCTGGGCCACGAGTGCTCCAAAAATTAAGTTTTTTAAGACTATAACTTATCTACGTAGATGTTTCATTTGGTTGCGCATAATTTCATGTGCGAGTATAATATTGCATTTTATAATATTGTATTCTTTCATAAACGTTCAGGACAATACCGATCATTAAACAATATTATTAAGAGATATTGCTAACTTTATCTGAACCTTATAACTATGAGTCTATGGTAGTAAGTAAATATAGGTAATATTCATCAGCATATAAACTCCTGAGGTTTCCGCTGGTGAAACAATCTTTACTATTTTGAGGGTTCCTAACAGTTTCGCTGGTTCCTAACCAAGATTGGTCGAACGGAACACTTATGCCATTACTCGCTGCCCACTGCCACTGCCCGACTTTCACAGACGGTTTTGCACACACACAACACTCAGTCGCTGAAGAAATTCGTTATTTTTCGACTCTATTGGACGATTCACATCAAACGGCTGGAGTCGGCGCGCACCCCACTAGAGTCAAAGGAATTCGAACCCTCCATATAGAAGCTTCGTATCCAAACGGCAGCGGCAGAGCCGGTGACAACCGGCGGCAGCCGACCGGCTCCGACCGGCTGCTCGCAACCCAAACATATGAAATCTAACTTCTGCATGGAAGGTTCGAATTCCTTTGACTCCAGTGGGGTGCGCGCCGTCTGACTTCGTTTGATGTGAATCGTCCATATTTTATGATAAGATAAAATAGATAAGATAATTTATTTGATAAAACATGAGTCACATAGGATCTCATAATTAAGTTTCAAGTATACATACATGTTTTGCTGTAAGTCCAGCATTCAAATTTTCCGTACAATTCAAATATACTAATGATAAAGAATGACAATTAAATCCATATAATTAATGTAATGCCACCGTATCCATAAAATTATTCACATAAAACAGTCTAATAATATTAGGAATTCAAATACATTAATTCCATTAAAAAAAACCAAGATACACTAATATCACAGCAATAATAAAGTTAATCCTAAATTTATAAGCTAGTGAGGATTTAATTTACTATGTCGTATGAAATCATTGATGTCATAGAAACATTGCTGCAATAGTATTTCCAGTAACTCTTTCCGGAAGTCCTTTTCTGTTAGTTCTCTTAAATTTACGGGAAGTGTATTGTATAATTTTATAGCCATACAGTAACAATTATTCTGGTAATATTAAAGCCGTTAAAGTTGAAAAGTGACGAACCTTTTCATTCTCTGACTATGCTTAAGATTTTGGCCAAAAAACAAGTCTGGACTAATTTAAATCACTGCGCTGTAAGATAATACCATAACCTAATAATAATATAGCGGTATAATAATCCGCTATAAGATTATTAGGTTAATCCTCTAAACAAGAGACGCTCATAATATCCAATCTAATTACTCAGGTATACTATAGCAGTGTTTTCAATGTTTGGGTCGCGACCCCTAGGAGGGTTGTGAAGCCTTTTGAAAGTAGACGCAGTGTGATATAAGTTTGTAACTAACACATATGGATTCTGTCTGAAATAAAAGATTATTATAATATTTATTATTCGTACGTCTTTTCCTCTCGCGGGACAATGGTGTCCCGGACCTTTGGAAGGCGTGCGCGGAGCCGAAGTCCCAAACGAATATCACATAGCCAACACGTAGAGGCCCTTTTGACAATTTACTGAAATGAAAAGGGTTCACCGAGCGGATGCTGTCCCTGCCCGTGTCATGGGACGCACACAGAGACGGCACCCGCCAAGGTGCACAGGGACTATTATTAGTTGATGGAATCTAAATGATCCGGGTTATTTGGTGACGATGATGCACTAATGGCTGGGCTTGGGTGAGACATCAGACGCCTACCTAATAAAACAGTCTCACATTTTATTTCTTGCAGGCGGTGATTCGCTCCCTGCTAGATGGGCCCCTATTAATAATGAATAATAACAATGGCCTAGGGACAACACCGGTCAGAGAGCAGGAGGGGTAGAGAGGTGGCACTGGACTTTCAACATATAGCCAACTCGCCACTTAGGTGACCTTATTATTACGTATAATAAGGCATCTATCATCATCATCCTATGATGATCGTTATCTGAATACAGTTGAATCCTGAAGGACGCTCAGGGTCCGCTACCTAATCCCCAAAACTTGGTGTAGGTTTTTTTACGAAAGCGACTGCCATCTGACCTTCTAACCCAAGGGGTAAACTAGACCTAATTGGGATTAGGCTTGTCAAATGAGCGGGCAACTGGACTGTTAGAAGTTATCAAGCCGCCCGATGGCCTCTAACTTGGCGTAATGACTGCTGTCATAGACAGCAGTTGGGATCAACGGCTTAACGTGCCGTCCAAAGCAAGGGAGCGCTCAAGTTAGTAACCCCTCAAAGCGGTCACCCATCCGTGAGTTGATCACGGCTGACGGTGCTGAACCTCAAATACTGCACGCAGTACGCGAGCGCCGCTGGACCAGTATTTAATTAAAAAATAAGTAGGTCAAGAACAGTGACTTCGGGGTCGAGAGTTTATATGTCACGCTTGCACGCAGGTCGTCCTTAGCGTGAAATAGAAACTCTCGACCCCCAAGTCACTGTTCTTGACCATGCCTTGAAAAAGATTGAAAAACACTGAAGAAGATGGTGAACCTTATGTTGTATTTAAATTTTTCGAACTGAAAGTGCTGAGTAAAATTACTACTGTTTTATTTTATTACTGCTGCAGAAGAATCTAGACAATCATCAATTTATACCAGCTTATAAACGTCGCTAGCACGATAGCTTATACCGTCTTGTTATATGGCTGTAATGTACTTAAGCGTACAATCTATCGTGCTAACGAGGCTGCCTAAGTTTTTAACCTAGTTGCAAACAATTCACATACACTATACGCTGACGTAGCTTATTACTGACTACACTGGTTGGCACCTACATTCTTCATAATTGTTCCTTTGCAAGGTTCAAACGGGATGGTCAGTTATTTTGTTTTGGAAATACCCCTAAATTCTTATCCCTAGAAGAACATACGTGCAACGTAATTGGGTAAAAGATATACCAAATGTTGCTGTTCGTTCATGGTTCGTTTGTTCAACATAGAAACACAAGCTGTTCTGAAAACAGCGTATATTTCAGTTTTACGGGATAACTGTGCAAATTTTTCGTTGGCTGCGAGTAAAACGTTGGTGCTTTGAAATAGTTCATTTTATTACCTACGTTTTATTTACGCTATAAACACTTTTTCTGGGACGATGACCTCAGACAGGGTAGTTTTTGAAGTTCACACAATACGTGTATGCGTTGTTATATAAAAACGAGAGTATTATTATTTCGACAATTTACACACAACATCAATGAATTGTACACATAAACCCACGTCATAAAATACTCCGCCCATTGCTAGAAACCGTATGTAAATTCGTTTGGTAGATTCTGAGGCGACCGACGGTTCGCTAAAATTTGAGAAATGAGGCAAAAAAAGTAAACAGCAATTGTGACGTCAGGATGGCTGGGCCACTTCTGGTTCTACCAAATTTGACATTACTCGTATATCTTGCGGATCTTTTTGTCCAGGTTAAGTACCTAATTAATACCTCACATTATTATTAGAAAAAATATTTTTTTAATTTTTTGGTCACGCTTCATAAAAAATAGAGTAGGTACACACTTTGAGTCTGGACTTTAAAAAATTACAATCCGGTACAACCGAGGAATTTTATTTCAGGGCCACTTCGTACCTTGTCACAGTGGCAAGAATATGAGATCTCTAGTAGCTTTCATATTGACTTTCACTGTGCCAAGGTACGAAGTGGCCAAAAAATCAAATTCCTAGACCATAAATTACATTTTTACTCGTCTTGTCGTGGCAAAATTAACCAAGCATGTATAGCAATAGTAAATGCACTCGCCTCACTGAATAACTTAGTGGTGCGAACATTTTCTCGAACAATTTTCCACGAGCGAGTCTATCTACTCGTATTTATTATTAAATTCCACTTTCTCTTATTAACATCAGGGTTTCCGTCTATGCGTTGGTGATATTAAAATCCAAAGTGTACCTACATACATCCTTATGCATTGTAATATAACAAGTGTGTACTGTATTAACCTACGTTACAGCAAAAAGGAGCAATTATTTCTGCATCTTCTGATTTGTTATTTTGACTGTGATCGGGTTAACATTCACTTAGTTGACGACAACTTCGGCTTAGTTGGGAGTGATCCTGATTACAAATATTTGTTTTTAGTTATTTTCGGCTTGTCGCGGACGACAGTTCCCTGCGCACGTTGGGAAGTGAACTCTATAGATAAGTAAAAAGTAAAAGTTATTTCTGTGGCTCTAGTGAAAACGGGTTAAAGTGCACTTATGACCTTTTTGCGTTATATACAGCAAAATTCTCAAAAAAAAATATTGCGCATCTTTTGGTGTAATCGGATCTAAGTTATCTCTTAAAATGATAAAGTTAGGATTGTGACAAATGGTATATCTGGCGAATTATATCGTGAAAAATGGTGCAATTAAAGATAACATTTAACATTTTTGTCTTTTGCTTGCGTGGAACGAGATAAGTTCATTTGCATCTTTTGATATATCTGGTGTTCAAAGATAAATGTTTACTTATACCTATTTACGAAAGAAAACAACATACTTTATGGAATATAAATCGACCATAATCTCTATTCACGACTAAATTTTAAACATTATTGGTACAAAATTATATTTCGCAAACGGTTAGAACTCACGTATAAATTGTCACTCCGGGCGACATGTTTCGAACTCTTCGGGAGTTCTTCCTCAGGACGAGTACACCTGCGACGAGCGCGCCTCGCAGTGACAATTTATACGTGAGTTCTAACCGTTTTCGTAATATAATTTTGAAATGACTCACGAAAGTTTAAATTCAATTATTGGTACAGGTCGAATTGTATCTTTTGAGAGTGCTGGTGTTAAAAGATCGATGTTTACTTAAACCAATTTACACCAGCAATAAACGCAGACTTGATGGAGATAATTCGACATTTATCTATATTCACGACTAAATGTTAAACATTATTGGTATAAGTCGAATTGTATCTTTTAAGACATTTCGTGTTAAATGATCAATGTTTACTTATACCAATTTACACCAGCAATATACCCATCCATAAAACCCACCCATAAAAAAATCAACATTAATTTCTATTCACGATTAATTGTTCAGTATTTATTGTTGCAAGTCGATTTATACCACTCAATGTGAATACATTTTATGTGACAAAAGATCATCATCATCATCATGTCAGCCGAAAGACGCCCACTGCTGGACATAGGGCTCCCTTAATGACTTCTACAATGACCGGTCCTGCGCCACCCGCATCCAGCGGACACCCGCGACCTTTACCAGGTGTGGGGGCTTGCCCACGCTCCGCCTTCCGGTTCCGCTACGCCCCAACGGCCATCGGTTCTATGTGATATGTGCCCCGCCCACTACCACTTAAGTTAAGCGATTCGGAGGGCTATATCGGTCACTTTGGTTCTGCTGCGGATGGCCTCATTTTTGATGCGATCACGCAGAGAAACTCCCATCATAGCCCTCTCCATCGCTCTTTGCGTGACTTTGAGCCTTCTTATGAGGTCCATAGTAAGCGACCATGTTTTAGTACCATATGTCATCACTGGCAACTCACACTGGTCAAAGACTTTCGTCTTGAGACACTGCGGAATATTGGACGAAAAGATGTGCCGTAGCTTCCCGAACGCTGCCCAGCCGAGTCGGATTCGACGATTAACCTCTTTCTCGAAGTTGGACCTACCTAACTGGACAGTCTGTCCTAGGTATATGTAATCGTCTACAACTTCGAGCGTAAAGTGTCCGATTGTTACGGGAGTTGGTGCGACATGGGCATTAGACATCTTGTCCATCTTCGTCTTGTCCATGTTCATCCTCAGACCAACTCGCTAGGAGGCTTTACTGAGGTCATCGAGCATTGTAACTTAAATCCTCCATGGTCTCAGCCAAGACTACTATATCGTCAGCAAACCGAAGGTGAGTGAGGTACTCGCCGTTTATGTTGATGCCTAGCCTTTTTCAGTCCAGAGTCTTGAAAACATCCTCCAGTGCAGCGGAGAACAGTTCGGGAGAAATAACATCTCCTTGCCTGACTCCCCGCTGCAACGGAATAGACATAGTGGCGTTCTTGTACAAACACTTCAGCACTTCGATATAGCGGTAGTCCACTTGGCACCGCTGGAGAGATTGTAGTACAGTCCAGGTTTTGATCGAATCGAAGGCCTTCTCGTAGTCCACGAACGCTAAACAGAGGGGCAGGTTATACTCGTCAGTCTTCTGAATAGCCTGACGAAGCGTATGCCTGCGTGCGAGACGGTTCGTAATGACTCTTGAAAACGGCTTATAGACATGGCTCAGAAGTGAGATGGGTCGGTAGTTCTTCAGTAAGACGTTGTCACCCTTTTTGAAGAACAGCACCACCACACCTCTGTTCCATGCCTTAGATTTTCCCTTCCAGTAAGACGGAGTTGAACATTTTCTGAAGGGCCCTAAGGACCGGTTTTCCACTCGCCTTCATGAGTTCAGCTGTTATTCCGTCTTCACCGGGTCCCTTGTTGTTCTTCAGCTGTTTAAGAGTCATTCTTATCTCGTACAGGCTGATGTCCGGGATATCTTCGGTACAGTGCCGGGTTAATCTAGCTCTAGGATCTTCCAACAACAAGGAGACACACAACAACAAGAAGAAAGGACTTACCACGAATATTTACAACCAAACTCAAAGTTGTCAAGCACTCTTCGGGGTGCCAGGCTATTGGCCTTTTTAATAAACTACCCGCTGAATTAAAATGCATTTCTAATTTAAACACATTTAAAAATAATCTAAAGGCTTTTTTTGTTGAAGAAGTGTTTCTACTCGATTGAGGAGTTTTTGTCAGCATAGGGTTGAAGTGCAAATTTGTTTGACATGGTAATTAATGTGGTGTTTATTAAGATTTTGAGATTATTTTTATATTATGGACATATTATTTTCAAATTGTATTTTAATAAATTATATTATGTTATATGTATTGTATTTTAAATAAATCTAATTAATGCTATGTTATGATATTGATTTTATGTGTGATTCTTTTAATTTAACTGTTGTGTTTATTATAATTTCTGTAGTTTAGTACATTCAACATTATTAGTATTTTAAATTATTATTTTCAAACACAATGTATATTTTTATGTCAATAAATGACTATGACTATTCCGCCAGACCAACTTCGGTTCTGCTAGTTTATGTGTATAGCTGTCCATAAAAGCACTCTATCTCACTCAGAAGCTCAGGTTTGGACGAGACGATTCTACCATCTTCAGTTTTTAATCTGGCGAGCTGACTCTGCCCAATAGACAGATCTCTTGAGAAAAATTTAGAGCCCTTATTCTGCTCGATGGCCTCTTCAATACGATTTGTATTGAATTCGCGCAGATTCCGGGTAAGGGACTTGGAGATCTGTTTATTGAGCTGCCTGTATAATGTCGCATCGGCTGAAGACTACAGAATCATCTCGTTCCACACTTTTTTCGACTTTGACGGCTAATATCTCGCCAACGGTTGACTTAAAAGAAAAAGTTTTTTAAAAACCTCTATGTCATTTCACAAAGGCCTATCCAAAGATACCCCACACGTCTATGAATGTTTTTTTTTCATGTCCCGGTTACATGTGTGGGATGAAAAATTTATTATTTTTTAAAAATTTCGCTAATTTTTTTTGTAGCGGTTCGTAAAATACACCTTCGTACCATATTTCATAATTTTAGGACTTATAGTCTCCGAGTAAATCCACTGTGATATACGGACGGACGGACGGACGGACAGACATGACGAATCTATAAGGGTTCCGCTTTCACCATTTTGGCGATGGAACCCTAAAAACGATTGGTACAAGTGTATTTTTGTTAAAGTACAAGCTAAATTTATTTAGTGCAAAATGGTAAAAGTTGGTTTTCTTATAATTATCTCTGAAATATACATCTTAAATGATTGGTATGGTTAAAACAGGTATTTTTTATTTACGTTGTTCATGTAAATTATCTTTATAAAAAGAGATAATTTCAATTAAACCAAACAGTGTGTCCTTTTTCACTTATTAAAATAAAGGTGGAAAGGGGTATAAATTTAATTATATCCGTTGGTAGTATAGATAGTACGGGTGAAAAAAATATAAATTCAGATATATCCTTTAAAAGCACATTTTGGCTCGGAAACAAGTCACATTTTTTTAAATGGTTAACTTTAGAGTAATTGCAATACTATCCCGTGAAAGAGGATATTTTATTTATTAAGACTACATTTGAAGTTTATTTGTAATTATAGTGGTTAAAGTACAGTGAACAAAAATTCGTATAATTTAAAGCTACAAGGGTTTTTTGTGTCTCCTGTAAAGTAGTGTTTTTCGACTTTAACCCTTTTTTACTAGAGGCATGCACCTATGAACGTCAAAAAACTATCACCGATGTTGGCGACATAGAGTTCATATAGTTATATTAGGTATTAGAACAAGGGTTGCCAATGCCAAGTACATAATCCCGGAACGCTATTTGGGATACTTATTAACTATAAGCGCCTTTCAGTAGTTACTGATGTCTTAGCCGGCCGTATCTAATTTCGTACTTTGGCTTTGTAAGAGGACCTTCAAAGGACTTTTATCTTTCTTATTCGGAATGTAAACTTTTTACATTGAAATAGCTGGGTGGGATAAGGTTTTTCATGCTCTAGGTGTAATAATTTCTAAAAAAATATGTCAGTGGCTATGGCCTATTGACTATGTCAAGTGAAGTGTTAATTATAATTTAAATATTACAGGAAAATGTAAGTAATATAACTATACCTCTATTTAGAATATATTTTTATCATCAAAAAATATTTCTATTCAAGTTTGTAATTTAACCACCGTATCGTGTATTTTTCGTTTGTAAACTCTTAAGATAATTCGGAATGTACCATCATTCCGAATTATCTTAACAGTTTACAAACCTGATTATTTCAACCTGATTATAGTTGAAACAAGGTACTTTTCCGCATTATTTAACCTTGAAAAACCTACATACATACTATGTACGTTATTAAGTCGCCCAGACTAGTAACAAAATGCACCGACAGATGGCGTTATACCCAAGTATTTTCCTGAATATATTGATAATAAATCACATTTCTATTTTACGTAGTTCTACGGTATCCTCGGTGCACGAGTCCGACTCGCAATTGGCGATAAATCATATTTGTATTTTACGTCGTTCTACGGTATCCTCCGTGCACGAGTCCGCCTCGCAATTGGCCTTTTTTTTTAACCCCCGACGCAAAAAGAGGGTTGTTATAAGTTTAACGTGTCTATCTATGAATCTGTGTGTCTGTATCTGGGGATCTGTCTGTGGTATCGTAGCTCCCCAACGGATGAACCGATTTACATTTAGTTTTTTTGTGTCATAGATAGTTTTATGCCGAGTATTCTTAGATCGAGGTCTACCGAATCGATATTACATACCGGTGATTATATGCAAGATACTTTCCAACTCTTAGATGGGGAACTATCACGTAGTCTTGAACTTACTAATGAATCTAGCCTTGTCTTAGAATTAAAATGCGAAATAGATAGTTTAAAAAATGAATTAAAAAGTACGGAGCATGAGCTCCAAAACGTAATTCTGAAAAATAATGAGCTTATTCGTCTAAACACCAAGCTCACTCAAGAATTAAACACGGTAAAAACCTTGTGCAGGACACCACAGCTCCCGAAAAAACATACTCACAAATCCCGGTCGTCAATTGTGAGCTCTATTGATAATGTCATCTCCAGCCCTTCCCAAAACAACTCGTTCAGACTTTTTAATATGGAACGTTTGGTGACAAAATTAGAAGAAGAATTGGCTGATTATAAGCAGAAAGTAATCGATCTTGAGACATTGAACAGACATCTTCAACGAGCTACTAAATCAATAAAATGTAGTAAAGGATTAAAGAAGTTGTGCTTCATTTCCAGTAGTAAGAGAAGCAACTTACTTCGTAGCCTGAAATCAAACAGTTTTTATTCACAGTTTGAGTGGTGCCACTATCTTACACCTAATGTAGGAGTAAATATACTAGTTCGAGAATTGACTCCAAACTCAACCAGTACACCAGACACGATTTTTGCATACTTATGATTGGATTGCATACTGATATTCATACAATGCAGGATTATAGTGCATTAATAAACACTGTTAGAGAAAAGTTAATAAGCATAACAAACACGAATATTATTATAGCTCTACCAACATACATCTGGGCATAATTCAAGAATCGACGTATTTAGAGCTGCACTAGCTCAAGACATTAAAAAAACACAATTACGGCTTTATCTTTGCCTCTAATTTAAAACTAACATTGAATCATTTTTCCAAAACTACTGGGAAAATTGTAAACTCCGGGACTCGTTCTATGCTTCATGATCTGGCTGATAATATCCTAAGTCTTCAAGCATCTAAAGATTCAGACTCCCCGGCAGATACATACTCTGGACACAAAGTGCACCTAAACAACACTGGACATGGCACTGTGACTGATCCTGAAGGGGTTTTTCGTATAGACACATCTACGTGCTACACCAAAACATAGCTGGCCTTCTAAATAAAGCCGATGCCCTAACGGTGTGCCTAGAAGAACTTGCAGCGAAGGGAAAGTCGACAGACGTAATATGCATCACGGAACATTTCATGTCGGAGGGCCTTGAGAATTCACTAACCATTCCCAATTTCAAACTCGCTGCTAGCTTTTCTCGCGATAGCCGAAGAGGAGGAGCATGTATATTGGTTAAATCAAATATGGACTTTAGGGAATTAAACAATCTTAAAAGTTTTGCTATAAAATGTGCCATTGAATGTTGTGCAATTGAGCTAATATGTCACGGGATGATTATAATTTGTCTGTACAGAACGCCTTATTCTAGTATCACAATGTTTTTGGATAAAATTGATGCTTTACTTTCCAAGGTATGCGACAACAGTCAAAAACGCATTATTATGTGTGGCGACTTTATTATTAATATTTTAAACCGAAATAGTAACACTATTCAGTTCGAATATCTACTGCTCAATCACAACTTACACTTGAAAATTAAGGAATCAACTCGCTCGAGTAGCAATACATGCCTCGACAACTTTGCGCATAACATCAAGGGAAGCAAGGGTGAAGTTGTAGAGCTCGCTTTGTCCGACCACTCGGCACAAATATTGAAATATCCAGTGAAAAAGACCTGCAGCCTGAAGTGCTGGCGAATTAAAAGACGTGATATGAGTCCAGAAAATCTATTACGATTCAAAGAGTGTTTTGGTTCGTTATCATTTACGGATGTGTTCAGTTGTAACGATCCTAACCTAGCATATGACACTTTCTTGGATAGCTTTCAGCTATTTTATTCTCTGTGTTTCCCATTTAAAACCGTTAAAATCAGCTCACACAAAACGCCGAAATGGATTTCCAAGGGGATAAAAATATGTAGTAAAAGAAGACGGTCAATTCTCTGGAAATACAGATCCCAACCTAACATAATTAATAAAAATAAATTTAAATCTTATAGCAATAGATATAAAAAAATTATATGCTATACACAACGGTGTCAAGACAGCCACTTTATCAAAACCGCCATGAATAAGTCTAAAGCGACGTGGCAAGTCATTAAAAATACCCAGCAAAATTTTCCAAAAGAACCCATTTTAAAAATTATAAAAGAAGGAAAGACTACTACGAATCCATTAGAGATGGCAAACGAATTCAATATTTTTATAGATAAAATTGAAGGCGACAATATGACCTGTATACATATAGGGATCTGTATACATATAAGTAAGACCTACCGCTCCCTACGACATAATGGAGATAATCAAATCTCTTAAAAACACGAACAGTGTCGGTCATGATGACATCTGCACGAAAGCTATTCAGCAGGTTTCTCATGTCATAGCTTCCCCACTTAGTCATATAATTAACCTATCTATTTCATGCGGCACTTATCCTGACAAACTTAAACCAGTAATTGTTAAACCGTTGTTTAAAAAAGGGGACAAATATAATATGAGCAATTACAGACCAATTTCTCTAGTTTCAGTGTTCTCAAAGATATTCGAGAAAGTGATATACGAGGCTTTATATAACTTCCTGGAAAAAAAAATCTGCTAGCCAAGGAACAAAAAGGTTTCCGCAAAAAGATGACAGTCAATATGGCCATATATGATCTACTCTATCCCGTAATACAAAAAATGGATAAAAGACAACATATATGCGCCATATTTATGGATAAAGCGTTCAATTACGTGAGTCATACTATACTTTTGGAAAAACTGAACACATATGGTATGCGAGGCAACGTTCTACAACTATTGAAATCTTACCTGGTAAACAGGGAGCAGACTACTGAACTTTCACAAATATGTCTTAAATCAAAAGAGGAAAGATCATACAGATCAGATGTACGGGTACTAAAGTACGGTGTGCCTCAAGGTAGCGTTTTGGGCCCCCTCCTGTTCCTGTTGTATATCAACGATCTCCCTAAACATGTCAAATATCCCATGGTGTTGTTTGCGGATGACAGTACATTGATAATTGAATGTAAAGACGTGAATAATTATGAATTGGAAATTAATGACACTGTCAATAATATAATACAATGGCTCAATACTAACAATCTTAGAATAAATCTAGGCAAAACGAAAATTATGCACTTTAGACAAAACACACCAATGTTACCTATTGTTTGTAATTATCAAGGACATCTTATCGAACCAGTTAATGTAACAAATTTTTTTGGACTCACTATAGATCACAAGCTGTCGTGGAAGCCCCATACGGATGAAGTTTGTAAAAGGCTCAACAAATATGCATATGCACTGTACATGCTATCCAAACAAGCCAGTATTGACGCGGTCATATCAGCATATCATGGCTATGTTGGATCAACCCTTCGCTGTGGTGTTATCTATTGGGGGAATAGTACCAATAGAGAACTCATCTTTAAGGCACAAAAAAGATGCATCAGAGCAATGTGTAGTCTGAAGCAAACTGATACCTGTGTCCCGTATTTCAAAAAACTGAATTTGTTAACATTGCCTTGCCTTTTTATCCTTGAAGTGGCCATTTTTGTAAAAAATAATCCAACATTATTTAAAAAAGTGTCTGATGTATTCCATCGTGATACCTACCGGGCCCATAACCTTTGCTCAGTGTTTTCTCGCACTGCCCTTATGAGAAAAAAGCATGTTCTGTTCTGCCAGCAAAATTTATAATAAATTACCACTTGATTTAAGGAGGACGCCAGTGCATGTTTTTAAAACGAATCTCACCAAATTGTTGATTAGTAAATGTTATTATTCATTAGCGGATTATTTTTCTGATAATTGAAATTAATTTATATATATGTGTTATGTAATGTGAATTATTATTGTTTTTTTTTCTCTCGTTTTATTAATCTTAAAGCAATTATAATTTTGAATTTTATCTTATTTGTGAACATTGAATTTTGTAATTGACATGCCTTTATTTAATTTTATATAATTTCTACTACAAATTTGTATGCCTAACGGCGAAACATAGCGTTCACACATTTTTTTTTGTACCATCTTGTATACCTATGTTTACAAATAAAGAACTTTGAACTTTGAACCATGTTTCATGAAAATCTGTTCAACCTTTTTTGAGATATTGAGCTTTGAAATGAAAATGTCGGGGGTTTTGTAACTTTTCTAAGTTGTAGTTATTATAGAGGGGATTTATGTATTAAAAGCCAGAGACAAATGTACCTGCATTTGTCTCTGGCTTTGCCCCACTTTCAACAGCGCATCTTTGGAACCTCTGGCGACCTTACTCACCACCAGGAACACAACACCACGTATACAGAATAACTACTTCCCTACAAATAAGAGTGTTATGTCGGACTTACACTGACTAAAAACCCCCCGATGGTCCTCCGAACTCATTTCAGACGGCTCTGGGATCTCCTTCGGAACGTCACCAGCGCCGCCCTAGAGTGACACCTCTGTGGGTGCCACCAACTGTTTTATGGACGATCGCAGCCTCCAACTGCGACCGTCTTGGACTCCAAGGACCCCCTTTTATTCGCCTTTTTTGACAGACGGGGGTTATCGTAGCCGTATTCTATGCCCGGGCTACAGGGCGACCGTATCGTACACATATTTTTTATCGAGAAAATACGGCTTGTTCTGTCCTACGTCGACATATACACGAAGTTAAAAAGGTTATTTTGCTTTTATCTGAAGGATTCGAGTTACAAAGTTCGAGTGAGTGTCATACGAACAAATTTAAATATGTGGGTTACACATGTGAGCTAATTAAATAGGGTGCGCCATCTTAATATAATTTGCATACACAATTCATGGTTAATACTGCCAACACTGTGAAAAAGAAGAATATACAGTTTGGTTTAAGTCGCCAACTTTTACAATTTTGCAAAGTTATAAGTAAGTTTTTAATTACGTGGTCTAAACATTATGGACTACATCTTTTGCAACAACAACAATACAATTAAATTAATTATCAGTACTCGTTTTTCACACAACTACGAATTAGTTGTACTTTATAGCCGAGCCGAGCCCTCTTACTCACAATCCGACTCGTCCTCACCTCTGTCACCTCCCACCTCACGCGCTTTATATGGAAACTGTCAAATGTCATTTGTTAAATTTTGACAGTTTCCAAAGGTTGAATAACACCCCAGGACGATTCTAAGCACTGGTTAACGCTTCTTAGTTCTAATGTTTCTATTTATTTATGCCCAAGAGGCTGAGCATGACCATTAATTCGGGAAATATGCGGCGAGCGTTCTAAGAACAATGAGGACGTTGAGGACGAACGGTTTTGCTTATTAGTACATTACTGCAGAGGCCGTGAAGTAAGGGTTTGCTGCAATCCCTGTTCCGGCCGAGGATTGTATAGTACTTTTCTCAACCATGTTAGAAAAAAACAATAAAAAAACTACAATGTAAAAAAAATCTAAGTACAAACTAAAAAATACAAAACGTCCAATAAATACCAAAGCATCACGAAAAATTATTAATACAAAAATTAACGGAAATTAAATAAAAACACGAAAAATGCTACAAAAAAACACGAAAAAACCATGAATATCAAAATAATTAAACATAAAAAGCAAAAAAACACGAAAAATGCTACAAAAATACCAAGTCATGAAAAAACAAATAACTGATGAAAAATACAAAAAAAAACACGAAAAAAATAAAAAAATCCGGAAGCATCAAAAAACAAAAAAACGCTTCAAAATAACACGAAAAAACAAAAAAAATATCACAATACACGAAAAATTCGAAGGAAACAACAAAAAATGCTACAAAAATACAAGCACGACTTAAATGAACACGAAAGAACTAAAACAATACCAAAAAACACGTAAAAACTTATAAAAAAGCAAATCAAAAAAAAACCGACGAAAAGTAATAAAAAAAATACGAAAAAACTTTTAAACAGTCCAAAAACGCTACAAAATAACAAGTAAAAACTAAGAAAATCCCAAAATTCACAAAAAATAAAAATAATACAACTAAAAACATGAAAAATGTTACATAATACAAGCACGATTAAAAAAAACACGAAAGAACTAAGAAAAGACCAAAAAACAGTAAAAACTAGAAAAAATACAGAAAAACAAAAAAAACTGACAAAAAGTACAATCAAAATACAAAAAAGACTTATAAAAAAAGCCAAAAAACAAAAAAAAATAACTGACAAAAAGTAAAAAAAACAACGAAAAAAACTTTTAAACAGTCCAATAACATCAAAACACACAAAAAGCGCTACAAAATAACAAGTAAACCTAAAAAAAATCCAAAACGTACAAAAAATAAATAAAAAAAAACAACTAAAACACGAAAAAAGACAAAAAAACTACCAAAAAACACAAAAAATAAAACAACTGACGAAATGTACAAATAAAATACGAAAAAATCCAAAAATACTAAAAAAAAAAAAAACAAAAACGCTTCAAAATAACACGAAAAAACTAAAAAAATACATAAATACACGAAAACTTCAAAAAAAAAAACAAAAATGCTACATAAATACAAGAACAATTAAAAAAAACCGAAAAAATATAAAAAATACCAAAATACATAACAAATTAAAAATATACATACAAGAACGTGGCGGTTGCCTCTATGTTATATTTCCTTTGTTAGTTGTTTTAGTAAGCAAATTTAAAAAGTTAGAGCAGCAGACAATAATGTTAGTTTCATACATTCTCCATACATTACTTCTTCTAGGGAGCCATAAACAGGTAACTTCATGTCCTCTTTTCGTGACATTATGTATGCATACATTTAGGCGCATGTTTGAGAAATAGTACATTACTGCAGAGGCCGTGAAGTAAGGCCTGTTCCGGCCGAGGATTGTATAGTACTTTTTCAAACATCTTAGAAAAAAGAACAATAAAACTACAATGTAAAAAAACTAAAAAATACAAAACGTCCAAAAATAGCAAAGCATCACGACAAATAACGGAGATTAAATAAAAACACGAAAAATGCTACAAAATACAAGCACCATTTAACCCTTTAACGCTCAAAGAATTTTTTCTTTTAATTCGTTATTTTTTTTTAAAACTGTGTTAATATTTTAAAGTCTATAAAAATAATTTAAAAAATCTTTCATGTTCAGTTCTGAAAATATCATATGTAGGCTACAAACAATATTGTCAAATACTCAGAACGAGACTTTCGTTCAGGTATGTAGTTTATAGACTACATTGCGAGGGGTTCAGGAATTTAAAAAAAAAGTAGTTTTAAAAGAAAAATTATATTATCTCAGAAGTAAATACTATAAAAACTGTTTTTTTGGGTTTTCCATGTGTAACATAAGCGATGTTGGCACTTGACTCACTGAGTGTTGGTAAATATTTTATACACAGAAGGTAGCACACAAAACAAAACATGCAATAAACAAACCAATGATTTCAAAATCCTCGCAACGCCTAATGTGCAATAAAATGTACAATCGGTTTTACAAGGATATAGACCTTTCATGACACATTTAAAGTTATATTTCATTTGTTTTATTAAATATAGGAACGTAAGGAATTTCTCTGTTTGCTTGAGTATGTCCTAAATAAATCGATACAAATTTCACTGACATTTTTTGTATTATGGTAGGCGTTACGAAGATAGAAACAAAACAGGGGATGAAATATCATTATTAACGGTGTAAGTAATGATATAAATTAGGTTTAAGTAATAAAATTCAGAAAACCAGATTAAAAAGGTAAAGTCGCAGAAAAGCGCAATGTTAGTTTAAAACAACATAACCAATTTGCTCAGGGCTTCGCAATGTAGGTTAGAAACAACATTCATATTTGCAGTCTTATTATGTCTCAGCATTAGTTTAATGGGCGTTTGTATGTATCAGAACACATATGTTAACTATTTCAAAACATATTGCAATCAACAAAATACATGAAAATCAAGAATATTATTTTTACAGATTTTTTTCTTACCGGTCCTCTCACAGGTACGTGTCGACTCGGCGCAATCTTGCCACCAAATGACAACAAAAGTACGCGGGAGCATTGATACGACCGATTTAGAGTACGCCAAAATACAGGAATATGCGTAATATAAGCAACATCATGTTAATCTTAAAAACAAAGCGTCAAGATTTTTTAAATATGAATGTAGTTTCTAAACAAAATTGCGAATTAAAGGGTTAAAAAAACACGAAAGAACTAAAAAATACAACAAAACACGAAAGAACTAAAAAATACAACAAAACACGTAAAAACTAAAAAAACTTCCAAATAACATGGAAAAACAAAAAAAAGTCGAAAAGCACAAATAAATACGAAAAAATTAAAAAAAAACCAAAAAACTTAAAAAAATACATAAATACTCAGAAAATAACCAAAAAATTAAAAAATACAAGAACGATAAAAAAACCGGAAAAACCTTAAAAATACCAATTTACATAACAAATTAAAAATATATATACTAAATCGTGGCGGTTGGCTCTATGTAATATTTCCTTTATCAGTTGATTTTAGTAAGCAAAGCAAAAATTGGCCGCCGGCCAAGAAGTAATGTAGGAAGCCATAAACAGGTAACTTCATGTCCTCTTTTCGTGACATTAATGCATACATTTAGGCACATGTTTGAGAAATAGTACATGCAGAGGCCGTGAAGTAAGGGATTGCTGGACGAGTTTGGGATAGACGGCCGAGTCGCAGACGAGGCCGGATAAAACGAGTCCTGGAATCCCTGTTTCGGCCGAGGATTGTATAGTACTTTTCTCAAACATGTTAGAAAAGAAAACAATAAAAAAACTACAATGTAAAAAAATCTAAAACCTAAACAATACAAAACGTCCAATAAATACCAAAGCATCACGAAAAATAACCAATACAAAAAATAACGGAAATTAAATAAAAACACGAATAATGCTACAAAAAAATCCAAAAAACACGAAAAAAAACAATAATATAAAATAATTAAACATAAAAAGCAAAAAACACGAATAATGCTACAAAAATACCAAAACACATGAAAAAACAAATAACTGATGAGAAGTACAAAAAACACGAAAAAACTTTAAAAAATCCAGAAACATCAAAAAACAAAAAACGCTACAAAATAACACGAAAAAACAAAAAAAAATACCACCATTCACGAAAACTTCGAAGCAAACAACAAAAAATGCTACAAAAATACAAGCACGACTAAAAATAACACAAAAGAACTAAAACAATACCAAAAAACACGTAGAAACTTATAAAAAAGCCAAAAAACAAAAAAAAACTGACGAAAAGTATAAAAAAATACGAAAAAACTTTTAAACAGTCCAAAAACAACATAAAACACAAAAAACACTACAAAATAACAAGTACGTAAGTAACACAATAGGTGGCGGACCGGACTATTCGGATTCCGTGCATTCTTTAGGATGCCACTGTACTGGAATAACGCTAGAATGATAATGATGAATGTATATGTATGTATAGTAATTAATTATGAACTGTTTAAAAGGGTGTTTTATAAGGGTGTTGACGACCTGTTTAGCCTAGTTGGTAGTGACTCTGCCTCCTAAGCTAGAGGTCCCGGGTTCGAATCCCAGCCAGGGCATTTATTTGTGCATTTTTCACGGATATTTGTTCTTGGGTCTTGGATGTTTTCTATGTATTTAAGTATGTATTTATCTATATAAGTATGTATATCGTCGTCTAGTACCCATAGTACAAGCTTTGCTTAGTTTGGGACTAGGTCAATTTGTGTAAGATTGTCCCCCAATATTATTATTATTATTATACCACGTCGGTGGCAAACAAGCGTATGATGGTAAGCGGTCACCGCAGCCTATGGACGCCTGCAACTCCAAGGTTGTCACATGCGCGTTGCCGACCCTTTAGAAATGTATACACTCCTTTCTTGAAGAATCCCATACTCTAGTTACCCTCGCCCGCGTCCCGTACTGTAGTGTCCTCTTGTTTCGCAAACAAAAGTTGCATAAAATGTATTGATTCGCAGAATGATACATTTCATAGAAACCTTTTTTTTCCGAAACCGTTAAAGGGTATAGCCGTGTTTGGATGGTGAAACTGCCTTTGACGAGAAAATGGTTTTCCTTTTGCTCGGATAATTATCTTTATACACGTTGTAATTTCAACAAATATCAGCCCCAAAATCCTCGTGATAATGTCAGAGTCTTAACAGCAGAGATTTATAGGACTTTAATATTACATTTCCAATGACTTAGTACATAAAGAGTGTCGTAGTTCCTTATTGATATAAAATGACGGACTTCTGAATAGGCGAACTCTCTTAAAGTGGCCAAAACCGGGGTGTCTACCTTACCTAGTAAAGGGAAACCTATGTATATGAGAGGTTACAAATTTTCTTTTTTTAACCTGTTGATCCGTGTGATATTTTTTTGAAAAAATATATGTGGTAGAATATTAAACGGTTCATAAAATATATAATATTGATAGGAGTCGCCACCTCGCAAGTAAAAAAAAAATATTTTGAAATATTAAAAATCCTTTTATTTTACTTAAATATAAAATTTCATAGCATTTTTTTTATATAAAAATACCTTAATTATCTACATAATGAATACAAATTTCAAAAAAATCGGGCCGCTACTTTAGTAAATAAGAAATAAAAACGATTTCCCTTTTTTTTAAATATCTCAAAAATCAGGACGTTTTTGGGGCTGATATTTAGTAAAATTACAACGTATATAAAGTTAATTATCAAAGCAAAAGGAAAACAATTTCTCGTCAAAGGCAGTTTCGCCATCCAAACACGGCTATACCCTTTAAAACTTTTAGGTACCTTCAGGCTTTTTAGGTCATTGTGTAGAACTCATTTAGGTCTACCAGAAAAGTAGGTTAGGTTTGAGTAGAACTGCGACCCTGTGTGAATAAAATGATTTCTGTGAAATAATAATTATGGGAAACATACATTCTATGGAACTTCTGTTTGCGAAACAAGGCACAACCGTTTAAAAGAAACTATGGTTATTTACTCACGATTTGCTATCAAACAATGCACTTTGTGTACGTAAATACTAAATTAATTAAACTCACTTGCTTTGAATTCTGTATTTAACTCCTTCCTTTGTAACATGGGTGATGCCGGGCAACAAGTATTGCCAAAGGCGAGTCAGTAGCGTGTCAGAAGCACGCGCCATAAATACAAAGCCAATTCCAACTCAAATTATGTTTCGTAAAATAGACTGCGCTGCATATATCTAGGCTGGAATTCAAATTGAACCGAGTCAAAGGGACATGACACATGACGATACCCCGCTCGTGAATCATTGCTTGACGTGCTAATTGGTGTATTCATTGTGCACACGTATGTGACGGACGTGTGCAATGGCAGGCTGATTGAGTTACTCTCGGTAGGTATACGTAACTTTACCTTCCGTTCTAGGTTCCAGCCTAGTTTAGCCGAGTGCCTGACCTCCCCCCACGGGACACGTGGATAGTGACTCCTTATACGAAACTGTCGGCTATGTGTTCAAGGGAAAATAACTAATACTGTTTAATAAAGTTGCTCAAAAAGTGGTACTTTTTGGAGCTATGTATTTATATCGTATGGATAGTTGGATTTTTCGCACTAGTGCTTTTTACTTTTCCAATATTTTTTAAGTTTGTTTGGTCCAAGCCATACATCCAACCAAGTTCAATCACTTTATTTATTTTTTATTACTTTGTTTGGCATTGAAACTCTACAAATAACACAGTGATTGACTAATTATCTTATTATTATAATACCTGACATGTAATATTTCTGTAATATTATTAATAAATGAGTATGAGATATATATTGAAAATATTAAACATTAATATTTGGAAATGTATAGGGTTTTCTTATAATAAATATTAGGGGACATTTTTTGACACAATTTGAACTAGTCCCATAGTAAGTCATTATGGATACTAGACGACGATATATTTAATTGATATAATCTCGGGAACAAATGTTCCTGCTCACTACAAAACAAATGCTTTGAAACCGGGACCTGTAGGTAATATTACTAAATAAATTTTAATAGGGTTGGTGAATGAATATTACCGTGAATGACATGTCTACAGTAACTCAATATTTATTTTAAAGAATAATAATAGCATGAATAAATTACTCTGAATAATTAATCAATATAATAACATGTTATAACTGACGATTGGAAAGTGCTTGTTGCTAGGCCTTTTTGTATAAAGAATCTGAATAATGACTTGACTTGACTTTGACTACCATGAGAATGAAAACGAGGAGTATTAGAAACCGCCGCCGGGATAATAGGGATTTTGACACTACCAGCCAAGTAAGTTAGATATATCTCTATCTAGATTTTTTTATCAACCCTTGGTGCTCGAGTCAGACTCCCTTGACCAGTTTTTTATTTACTTTGGCTACGGAACACTTAAAAGCGTACGCAAGGACGAGGCATTTTGTAGCTTATAGTATAACTATAAATAGGTACTTATTTATTAAATTACCTTATTACTCTTAGCAAAATGTATATCTGGTAAACTGGACGTTTTTTTACACGAATAAACCCCATTTTATTTCACAATACAATTTCCTTTCAGTTGGAAATTATAAATTTTCAATAAGACTTCATAATAGGTTCATTGGGGCGAAATGTTTTGCGGTTTCTAATTATTAACCAGCTCTTTGAAACGGACTCTCCTTTTGACGGCGGGCGTAGGTTGGCTGCCATTTATTAAGTTTACTTTACGACCACATTTCTATTATAAGATTTATAAGCTCGAAACGCACAGAGCGGGCGCGGCGCGGTGCGGGGCGGAGGCGATATTGCATTTTTGACTTTAAAGTGTCGACTGTCGATTACTGCTTCATATGTCACACACGCCGCCTCAGCTCTAATGCGCTACCAAATACCGAGCGGTTTTTTGGTGCAACGTGCCCTGGACCGCGTGCGGTTTACCGCAAAACCGCCTCCGCACAACGACGCTGCGACGCGCTCTGTGCTAATCAAGCTTAATAGTCAGAGATTGGATTTCTGTTGTCATTATTCGCAATAATCCGGAAAAAAACGTTTTCTTACCTGAGATGGACTTTGACTGCTGAAAGACTGTAACAGTTAAGTAGGTAATTAATAAATATAACATAAAGTACCAAAAAGTAACGGAGGTGCAAAAACTGCCAGGCTCTAGTGGGACTGGGCAGCCTCGTGTGCCATATACATCCGGATAGGTGCTATCACTAAGTGGGGGTGCCACATGAGTCACATGACGGGCGTCGCAGACGTGAGACGGGGCAGGCCTAGACGGAGATGGCGGGATGACCTGGATCCATTTGTCAGAAATTGGGAGGAAGAAGCGCTCAGTAGGGATGCATGGATATTTTGGGTCCTTTGCCCAATAGTGGGATACTCAATAGGCTATTAAAAAAAGTAGATTTATGTTTTACGGGCATAATTTCAAACTAATTAGATAAATATAGCAGTTAGGTTTTCCTTTCTTTGTATTAATTATTACTAGTTAGCTAGTACATTTCAGGTAAGGAATTTATTCATATTTGATATTTGGGATTGTGAATAATGACGCTGAATCTGACCTCTATTAATACCCAATTGAAATATTTCAAAGAAATAATAAAGCGTCCGTTAAGTTTATACTATTTAGTTATTTTACTTGTCTTTATATATAACGGTTACAAGTATTTAATGCCAGGTAGGTAAACTTTAACATTGTCAATCGTTCAAGTTGACACCTGCGATCCAGGTCAAGCCTATTGTAGGAGACAAAGAAAACCTAGAAATTGTGAAAAAAAGTAGGTTACGATCTAAATCTGAGGAATCAGTACCTCTGAATTGTAAAACAAAAAATTTTTTAATGCGATCCTGGTCAGCTGACATGTCGGCTAATATTCATGAGGGCCCTGTCGTCACGGCTGATGATCCGCAATGCGGGGGACCCCAGAGCTGGTGCTTACCTCTCTCAGCGCGTTGCCCTTGCAATACAGAGAGGTAATGCCGCCAGCATAATGGCAACCATGCCGCAGGCGGAGCTATTGGAGGGGGTATTATTTTTATAATATTAAGAAATAATTTAGCTATAATTGTATGTATATATTTTTCTTTTAATCTTGTAATTTAATTTTTAGTCATTTTGGTTATCTATTTTCTATATATTTTCTTAGGTTCCTAAATAAAAATTATTCATTTAATTTAATTTAATCAAGTTTTAGATTAATTCTCGCCACCCGCCTTATTGTTTCTCACCACCCGCATTACACAAAGTTTTTTGCTATCAACTATTATACACCTTGTATGTACGAATTTATGTCACTGTAAAGTTGTGAACATTGTTATAATCGTAAGATTATAGACTAACGTAACCGTCAGATTATAATGTAACGCGTAAGCTGTTGAAGCAATATCAACATATAAATAAAAAAGTATCATTGGGTACATTTCAATCTGCCTACGTAGCTGGTTAACTTCTGATACAAATTTATTGGAGTGACGCTAAGCAAGTGCGCGAATACCTATATATATTTAGTTTAAATCAGCAAAATTTGTGTTGTGGGCGATGGGCTAGCAACCTGTCACTCTAATATCACATTTTCTCCATCTCTAAAAGTGGCACTTGTAGGTATGAACATACAAGTGCCACTTTTAGCAATTGTAGGTTTATACCTACTGTAAAGTACACGACGCCTGGATTCCACCTGAAACAGAAGATAGGATAAATAAATAATTATAAATGTAGGTACTTACCTGATCTATTAACCCGCTACTGTTGTGTGCTGTAAGTAATGTAAATGTGTGAATAAAACGCTCGTGTACGGGCGCGAGTCTATGTGTGCGTCGCCTAGCTTTGACGCCGGCAGTGACCCATTGACCGCCAACCTAAGCGCATGCACTCGCTCCTTAAGCACAAGCTTTCAAAATTCGCTGTTTTTACTCACCAAAGTCCTTACCTGTCCTGCGCCTGCTTCTGTCAGCTACACCTACAATTGCTAAAAGTGGCACTGAAATTTATGTTTTGTGTTCTCCGCCTACCCCTTTTGGGAATATAGACGTGAATTTATAATGTAAAAATCGGGGTTAACCTATACATAGGTTTGTTCATGTCAAAACGCAATTAAAAATTGAAGTTACACAAGTGAATTTTATACGAAATTCTAATATATTATAGCCTACACGGCGAGTATTCTTCGTGGAAAAAACGTGACCTAGGAGTCACATATACATGGACATCGAGGGTGCAGACAGTACTACGAATTGCAGGGCGTAATTCCAAGGCACAATAAGTACATAGCCGCTGAGAACATCCCACCTAAAATTTACTAGCCGGACCACGGACCGCCGGCCTTTTCTTTTTGTTTGATGGTCCACGAGATACATATTTTAAGTGGCCCATAAAAGGGACATTGATAACCCAGGGCATATCTTATTTTTGGTGGCCGCACAAGCGGAATATCCTTCATAAGCACCTTCGTGCTTAAAAAGGTACGGTGATATGTTACCTATATCCTGTACTATTAAACGAGCAATATTTTGTACAAACTTTCATTTAACTTTGAAATGTATGTATGTATGTATGTACATATGTATGTATGTATGTAACTATACTTGTTCGGGTGCAAACTGAACCTCAATTTTGAAGCAGATATCTTTTAACAATTGATCTCAAATTTGGCATTCTTAGTGTGAGTTCGATGACAATACAGTATTATGTTACCACCGAGCTAATCTGATGATTGATGTAACTCCTAAACTACGAGTACACAAGAAAATCCCGTCGTGTTTGGGTTCATTCGAACCGTCTTAACGGGTAATTGATGATTGTAGAAAACAAGTAAATTTTTAACAAAAATACATAATTTGAGGAGTTCCTTCGATTTGCCTTACTTACCCCATCCTCTTGGTATATAATTTGAGGAGTACCTTCGATTTAGCCTTACTTACCCCATCCTCTTGGTTTATAATTTGAGGAGTTCCCTCGATTTTTCCAAGATCCCGTCATCAGATCCGGACTTGGTGACAATGGGACCAAATAGAAAACATACCCTTTCAAACAAAAAAAATATTTTTAAAATTGGTCCACTAGTCTCCGAGTAATCGGTGAACATACATAAAAAAACCGACGAATTGAGAACCTCCTCCTTTTTTTGAAGTCGGTTAAAAAGTACAGTCGGCAGTAAAGCTTGTACCAAAATTGAATTTTTTGACGGAAACTTATTTGTTAACTTCTCGAAAACGGCTCCTACGTTTTTAATATTTACTATAAAGCGATTTGCGGGGATGGAAAATCGATCTAGTTTTCCAAGAAAACCGAGCGAAGCTCGGTCTACCAGCTATCTTGCATCGAATTTCTGACATATGTGAAGTCAAAATCTATTTGTGTTCATTTCAGCAAAATTTCTTATTCTTCATTGTTATCTTCAATCACTTTTATGCCGTAAAATTGATTGAAATGACAGCCAATAAAATGAGATTAGGTTCCTACTATTCAGGAGATCGTAAAATAAAACTCTTTGGGCGTTATTGTTATCGTGACAAGATACAAAAGGGTAAAATACAATCTCATTGAGTAGCTACCTATATACAGGATGATTCGGTTGACTTTATTAGGATTCAGTAAATATTAAGCTACTGTTTCGTACCATTATTAGTAAGATTAACGTTCATTTTTTTGTTTCAACACAATTTAAAAAGTTTTTAATTATTAATAATATTTACTGCCGTCAACTCCCGATACTATTCGTTTTATCTGTGATATGTCAAATTGAAGGTCATTAGAGTCTGGATCTTTAATCATCGTATTTCGGCCAAGAGCATATTATCAGGCCATGCTCAGTGTAGGGTTGCGTAGTTGCCCAATGTCCTAATTTAAAAAAAATAAACAAACAAAAGGGAACACATTAGCAGCGTTTCATACGTCTTTTACTAAGAAGGGAAGACTTTTTACGATACCTAACTCAAAAACAGCTCAACTGATCACGTCCGCTATAGTTTTCATTGAAAGTCTTTCAAAAAGCTTTACTTTCATGTTTTTTTTATATTTTTTGGAAAGTGACACAAGTTTTTTCTTTTGGAGTTAATATTTCGGAAATTATTCACTTTATCAGAAAGTGTTTGACAAAGACCTTTATTCATTTTGAAAGACCTATCCAACAACACCCCACACCATAGGGTTGAAGCAAATAAAAATTCATCCCACTTTACGTGTAGGGGTGGTACAATTAAAAAAATGAATACATTTTTTTACCACTTTATCAGATTTATTGATTTATATATCCATACCAAATTGCAGCTTTCCGGCACTAACAATCAAAAAGCAAAGCCTCGGATAGACAGACGGACAGACAGACAGATAGATGGACATGGCGATACTATAAGGGTTCATAGTTGACTATGGAACCCTAATAAAGGGAAAACGGTGTGGGTGTTTTACTTAAACACGATGGTGAATGACCCTATAACATTTACTGGGTGTGTAGGGTTTTTCCTGTTCACATCTCACGAATTACCCTGTACACCTGTACAATAAGGTAATTGGCAAATTGAAAATGAACTTGGGCGTGGAGGAAGTTTCGTTAAAATCGGGGATAAAGATGACGTAAGTTGGAATAACCCAGATTCAGTCGGTTGATAATGTTATGGTATCAGAAATAGGACTATAAAAACCAATTGACCAGTGAGTTTTCCAACTCGTTGCGGAACCAATAAAAAAAATCTTGAAATGTAGTATGACAGTTCATCATATCATTAAAATTACAAGGTACAAAGGTCAAGCCGTAAAAAAAAAGTTCGACCGTAAAAAAAAAATTAAAAAAATCGCCTGTATAACAAGATCAAATACTACACGACTAGGTATATTATTATTTCCATATATAGACATGACGAAATTACCTATACGGGTTTCATTTTTGCCATTTTGGCGGCAGAAACCTAGAAAGATTGAGTTGTAATCTATACATATAATAAAGCTGAAGAGGGTCGAAAGTCTGTACATGGAAGATATTCGAAAAAAAGTTGGCTGGGGATACTTAGAATTAATAACAGAACACGTTCCAACAGTTTTTAGAATTTTTGTCTGTTTGTCTGTTTATCTGTTTGTCTGTTTATATGAACGCGCATCACGTGAAAACGGCTAAACGGATTTTGATGAGTACTTTACTAATCTGTCGAGTAAATACCCGGTCAGGTTTTAGGCTATAAAAATTGTGCAAATTTGGGTTTAAAAGGGGTAAAAAGAGGGGTTGAATTTTGTATGGGAACTCCTATAATCCATGAGTTACAGGAATGAAAATTTGTAAGCATATACTTGCCGACAAAGGAAAAACATCCTCATTCAAAATTTGTGAAATCTTAAGATAGAAACTGAAAAAAAAGTAAACGCAAGCGCTGCGCCGCGGCGCTGCCCAGTGTGCGCGCCAGCCACCACGGTTTCTTCAAATTTTGAACACCATTATGATTTATTCCATTAATTAACTGTGACTCTAAACCTTGGGGTTTCGGTACCGTTTTCTAGATTCAAAAACTACATATATAACTTTTTTAATCCCACTAATATTATAAATGCGAAAGTTTAAGAAATTGCTCAATCACGCAAAAACGGCTGAACAGATCAAGGTGTTTTTTTTTTATACTAAACAGTATATAATCTCGATTCACTTATAGTATACTTTTTGTCCCGATAATCACCCTCAAAGGGATGAAATCGGGGGTGCAAATATGGTCTATGAAACTGGTGATTTAAATCCTCATACGCCATTCTAAGCTTTAAGTTTCAGCCCATTGGTAGTACAACGGCGTGTCAATAAATTTAACTTAAGCCATAGCAGAATTTGACGTATTGTAAACAAGCTGACGTTTCGATATGTCAAAGCCGAAATATCATAATTCCTTCTGATTGATGACGCTATTTTTGAGCATAATGTTTTGGCAATTAGGTTTATTATTGCGTATAAATCAAATTAATTTGCGATACTTTGGAATTGTTTGTCTTCATATGCTTAAATACAAAAACAGCTGCTTCAATGCAGTCTTTGTATCGTCGGTGTACAAATTAATTTTGTCGTGTATTATTTTTTACGTAATTGGTGACCCTTCAGACTATAATAACTGTTTGATATAAGAGATCACTTGGGCTGGGCAGCCCAATCGTCAACATTGACGGTTGAAGCACCTTAGATCTATGCACAAAGTACAATATATATACTGAGATGGAGATACCAGTGAAATACTCCACATAGATCGTAGCGCCGTTGTGTATTTAGTAAGAACTAACCGCACGACCGCTGCATCCCTGTCACTTCAATATGCAAGTGCGATAGAGATAGCACCAAGTGACATCTGGTACAAACAAGTTAAAATAACATTTCCATAGAAAAATTCGTACTTCGAGTTGAAAGGCCCCTGGATCTATGCTTATCCGTATACATATAATATAGCTGTAGAGGGTCGAAAATCTGTACATTGAAGATATTGGATAAATCAATGGAGTGATTGGAGGGCCCTTGGCATCGAAACAGAACACATTTCAACAGTTTTAAGAATTCGTCTGTTTGTCTATCGGTTTATATGTCTAGGCAGTGTGACTCTCGGCCTTCAGCCTCACGTGCATTGCCGCTTCGGGCCTTCGGTCCTCAGCCTTACATGAGGGGCCCGCTCTGTTGGTTATCTTGCCACTATGTGTGAATGATCGGCATGAGGAGCCCACTCTGTGTGAATGATCTGCCTTTAGACTCGCATGCCTTGCCCCTCTGCATCAGGCCTTCAGCCCTACATAAGGAGCCCGCTCTGTTGGGACTCTCGGCCTTAGGCCTCGCTTGCATTGTCACTCTGCTTCAGGCCTTCGGCCCTACATAAAGAACCCGCTCTGTTGGGACGCTCGGCCTTGGGCCTCGCGTGCGTGTCACACGGCTCCGGGCCTTCAGCCTTATATAAGGATCCCGCTCTATTTGAATGCTCGGCCTTCGGCCTCGCATGCCTTGCCACTCCATTACGGCCCGTTAGTCATCAACTTTACATGAAGAACTCGCTGTGTTGGGATAACGTTTTACGGCTGCGTAGCGAGACTTTTATCATTGTACAATGTACATGTAATGTTTTTGACGAGATTCATTCGTCTAGAATCGGTACATTTGATATTCCGAAATAAGCACTTAATGATTCGTTTTGACAATAGGATTTCTAGGGAATGTCATATTGACTGAAATCATTTCTTAAGGGGGTGTAAAGTCTTAGATTGTATCATCATCATCATCTGAGGCGTTATAGCCACGGGTGGGCCCGAGGCTAGCCTGGTCAAGCAAATATCTCCAGTCCGATCTATTCGTGACTTTCCTTCTCCAACATGTCACCCCTAAGTTCCTGGTGTCCACCTGAGCTTGAGAAAGATTGTATGGGAAAACAAATCATTCTAAGGCGAGAACGAATTATACGCGGACGAAGTCGCGGGCAAAAGCTAGTATTTCATATTTATCATTCGTTGATGCTCATTATACAGCGAGTAATGAAGAACAAGAATAAATAGTTAAATTCAAATTTAGAGTGGATTGACCCGTTACATACATCTTGCAAGCTTTAAATATCCTCCTTTACATTTAATATGATTTAGGGATCCATTTGGGTGGCAAATTAATGTTTTGTGATGTCGATAATATAATAGAAAGAGCCCTTGAACTATAAGAATTGGTTTTGAGAACTAGCAGAGACTTTAAATTGTCTAACACTTAGAGGATGCTCTTTGAGAGTTAGGCCTGTTCGATTGTATGGAACCTATAATATATGCATTATATAAATTTCATCGAGAAAATAAAATAGTATTTTATGCAATAGTTATATAGTAAGGGTACTTAAAATTTAAGAGTCGCTGTTATAAAACGAACGTAGCGAGTTTTGTTATTACAGACTCGAGAATTTTAAGACCTAATTATGTAACGTTGCATACAATACAATTTTCTATGATAGCAAAATAATATGATTTAAATACAAAATCGTTATGGTGGCAGAATACGGGCACTGACGTGCGCCTGTTTTAAAAATAAATAAACAAATAGTTCCTCCACCAGTCATATAATGAGTTGTTTATATAAAAAGCAAAAAAGTAAAAATAGTTTATTTTTTAAATTAGGTATATTATATGCACCTATGTCAATAATGTACCACCGGTTAGGAAAAATAAACCTCTGCCACGAGAAGAACCGGCGTAAGAAACTCGGCGAGGTGTCATTTTTTCTTTTACTACAATATAATTGTACAGTTAAATATAAAATTACAGTCTCAGTTACTACAAAATAAAATAACAATGCTACAGTAGAAAACCTATTTCCGCGATAGATTAGCCGTGCAGGACACTATTTCTGCCAAACATCCCTATCCATGATGTAATCGTTTACCTTATAATATGCTTTTGAAATATATGGTACGTAAAGAGTTGAATTTGTATAAAAATGTATTGTTTCAATACTGCTGTCAGTCATCTAATAAAAAAAAGCCTAGATAGAGTAGAAAAAAAGCTTATTAAATAAATAACTTAAATATTGGGGGACAATCTTGCACAAATCGACCTAGTCCCAAACTAAGCAAAGCATATAGATAAATACATACTTAAATACATAGGACCCATCCAAGGCTCAGGAACAATATTCGTAATAAATGCACAAATAATGCCCTGACCGGGATTCAAACCCGGGACCTCCGACTTCGTCGGCGGGGTACCGACTAAGCCAAAGTGGTCGTCAAACAATTAAAATAGTTTTGTAGGTTAGATTATAGTCTAAACTATTGTTTAACATTAAGGACATGGTTTCCCTTTAATTCCGATACGCATTCAGAGTTCAAATTTTCCTGTATATAATTTTGGAAAAAAATCTTACTCCCCTTACTTACTAAGTAAAGTTAGCTACAAGACTCTCCGATTGAACACGCAACAACAAACTTTTTCATGTTCCCTCTACCCGAAAGAAATATAAAACTAACTCTTACTTTTAGAAGTTGTAAGTCATAACAAAAAAGTTTTTTGTTTATGTATGTTCACCGATTACTCAGAGACAATTAGACTGATTACAAAAATTGTTTTTTTTTTAGGGTATGCTTTTTTACCGACTTCAATAGAAGGAAGGCGGTACTCAGTTCATCTGCATGTTTGCTTGTTTTTTTTATGTATGTATGTTCCCTGATCTAACTCTTGACCACGTTGGCCGATTTTGATAATTCTTTTTTTATGTTTTTGAACAGGTACCCCGACATTGGTCCCATATAAATTCCGTGAAGGTCTGATGATGGGATCGACGAGGAATCGAGGGAACTCCTCGAATATAATAGGCACGCATATGCCGATTTCGGTATTTTCTGTAGGTAACCAAGCATTGGCTCACGGAAACCACAAATTGTGGCATAGCAGGTACAAAATTGGACATGGTTTTTTTGGTATTTAAATTATTGGTTGACCAGTCCCATTGTCATCAAATCTGATGATGAGATCCTGGAGAAATCGAGGGACGAGGAGAATTTTTATAGGCATTACTTAAAACGATTTTAGTATATTTATGGTTACGTCCCCGAAGGGTGCCAATGGAGCCCTATTGTTGTCACTCGCGTGTCCGTCTGTCGATATCGTTTGTCACACATTTTGTACCGAAGATTTTTTTATTTTCCCATAGTTTAATTTTGTGATAAGTAGTGTCATTATTACGTATATTTTACCAACAAATACCATATATTCATATCCATACTAATATTATAAATGCGAAAGTCACCCGTCTGTCTGTCTGTTACCTCTTCACGCTTAAACCGCTAAACCGATTTAGATGATGTTTGGTATACCTACAGATAGTTTTAAACTGGAAATCGTTCCTTAGGGGGTGAAAAGGGGGGGTAAAAGTTTTTATGGGCGCCTACAAAAAAAATATAGCAATTATTTATATAATATCGTTTGCTAAGAATGTAAACCCTCTAAATCAATTTGTAGCAAAAAAAGATGCATCGCCTGAGTAAAATACCTACTGCCAGTTATTTTAACAAATTTCTTAAATGACATGGTGAGTAAAACAGTCAACTCCACGAGTTCAAAGTTATCGGCTAACTCCAATATACCCGCCATTTTCGTAAGAATTTTGATTGCCTAGATATGTGTTCTCGCAAAAGATAAATTTGTTTCGAGTTTTTGGTGTAAACGAAGAATTGTAACATCGCAAAGGTTGTAAATCCAATACAATCACTATTTTGGGGTTAAGTTAACCTCTTATCAAAATTAATGGGAGTTTTTATTCTTACTATCGCGATAAACGTACTTTGCAGGTATTTTTCATATTCTCAAAAGAATTTTGTTGCAGTGTCTCAAGACGAGAGTTATTGACCAATTTGTGTTGCAAGTGATGACATGATGATGTGATGACAACACCGAAACGTAGTCGCTTACTATGGGCCTTACAAGAGGGCTTCAAGTCACCAAAAGTGCAATGGAGAGGGCTATGCTGGGAGCAATTATCTGACATAGCCCTCCGAATCCCTAAACTTAAGTGGCAGTGGGCGGGGCACATTGCACGTAGAACTCTCGGTTCTCGAGTGGCGACCACTTACCGAAAGGCGCAGCGTAAGTAGGCCCGACACAAGTTGGACTGCTTACCTGGTGAAAGTCGCTGTAGTCTGCTGGATGCGGGTGGCGCAGGACCGGGCATAGTGGCACTCTTTGGGGGAGGCCCACGTCCAGGAGTGGATGTCCTTTGGCTGATATGATGATGATGAATATTTTCGCACAATACCTAATTTATTTATTTATTTCACAAGATTTCATTTAGTTTCTTTCAAGAAGTTTCTTTGTATATTAAGTACCTTTTGGTTTACATGAACATCTACTTACTTATACTACGTATTTACTTACTTTCTTTTTCTCGACAAACTGCAAAATTCATAATTTAAAACGTTATTTGATTGCAAAATACAGTAAAGTTACAAAAGTCATCGTAAAAAATAAATAACCAAAACGCTTTACCTGTCTTTTATTTTGGAATTAAGGGAAAAATATAACTTTATGATATTTGTCCCGTTTTTCAGGCTTTAATATTTTAATTTCCATCATGTTTTTTGTCTTTCCTGTAAACTTCCATAATATGACGTTAGCAGGTTTACACTTTTAGCCGACGATATAACGAGTTGCACGCGGATGAAGTCGCGGGCAAAAGCTATTTATTAATAAATCACATTTGTATTTAGTTGTACGAAACCCTCGGTTATCGAGTCCGACTATCATTTGGCCGGTGTTTTAATGTAACACGTGCATTTGCTCTCGAAAAGTATCATGTGGTGAAATGAAGATGATGAACACCAGAACGGTGTACCCTGCCAGAACTGGCCAACTGAACTCCTCAGTAAAGAATTTTCATGGATAGTGTACCGGCACTTGCCTGCTCGCACATTAACTTGATAATTATCTTGATAGTATTATAGTATTAATACTTGATAGTATTAATATGAAAAACTTCTTGAAATGTCTTGATTTATTTCTTGATACTTTTAGAATTGACTTATTTGCTAATAACGAAATACTATACAATGCTAATTGTGGACGACGCCCTCCCACAGCACCGTACCCTTGGATAGCTCGAGGAGCGTAAGGTTCCTGCCCACCCGTCTCAGCGGGTCGCGGTGCGTCACAGGTTCTGCGAGCGCGTGAGGAATAGCGGGCAACGCTCCTTGTGCGGCGATTACGCGGTTCACTATTTCGCCTAACGTTCGAAATGAAAACAACTCGGATCACGACACTTATTTATTTACACCACTAAGCACTAAACTAAGCGTTACAACTAAGCCTACACGTACACTGAGCACTACTGGTCACCACTGCACTGTTCACTTCTCTTCTCTTCCCTTTTCCGGATTTAGGACTCGGATACTGAACTCAATACACACACACACACACACTGCCCTCGCTGCAAACCAGGCCTGTTTTTATGCCACAATCTGGGCCCGCAATTAGTGGGGATGTCTTCACGAGAATAGGCGTGGTTTAGAACGAGACAGACTGAAAATATCCCTTTCACACCCTTCTAGAAAGTTCTTGAAAAATCCCTCTTTCCTGATTGGTGGATTTACTTGGGCGACAAACTTTGCCAACTTCCCTGCTTCTACATTACTCGCTGTCCGCGACTCTCGCGGGCTCCGGTTTTAATTTATTTCTCTAAAACTTGCGTTCGAGTTTGAGTTACTAGTTTTCCCTTTTCGACAGACCTTATCGTGGTCCGATTTACGCCGGGGTTCCTCGGCTTAGCTGTCGACAAAGATTTTGCGCGTACGCAAAATAAAAGTTGGTCGCCCATTACAACTAAACCCTACGGTCTGGATATTCATTTTCTTTACAAAAGTTAGATATTACCAAGTCTCAATTTTCAATATACTTTTTAACATTCCAGGTGTGTCCGTTTCGAGCGCAGAGCTGAAAATGCGCCGTTTCCGGCACCCTCGATACGTCTTCTGTCTCTTTCTAACAGAGCTTGTAAATATGACTGGCGCGCTGTAGCGTCAGCTCATTATGTTCTCGGCGCTCGTTCCGGACACTCTTCTCCGACTTATGCTGCTTATCCGATGTACAAAACGATCACTTTACATTATCATACGTTCCTTATAGCTAATTAGCACATTAAGATTAACACTACAGCGTCTCTGTCGCAACTTCTAACGCGTCCATTCTCGCACACAATTTATTCACTTAGCACCATTTGGAAGATTTCCGTGGCTGTCCGTAACACTCTCCCCCTCTGACTCGGTCGAGTCGCTCCGTTGCACCGGTAGGACAGCCAGTCGCGTTACAGGTCGCCGGAAAATGCCACCTCTCGTCTCGACGTCTGCTGAACGTATGTTGCCATCGGGCCCCGGGAATACTCTTCTCACTATGCCTCGTGGCCATGTGTTGCGAGGCAAGTTCGGGTCGACAATTACCACACAGTCGTTTGGTTGGAGCGGTCGGGTTAGGTTCGTTGACGACTGGCGGGGCGCAAGCGTAGGTAGGTACTCGCGCACCCATCGGCTCCAAAAATGATTAGCGAGCGCCTGACTTGCTCGCCATGTGCGTCGGTCGGCTTCGTCACATGGGCCCGTAGGTGGTAGGCCCGTGGATCCCCCCAGGAGAAAATGAGCCGGCGTAATAGCTTCTTCGTCGCGACTGTCCACGGAGACGTGAGTGAGAGGCCGTGCGTTTATGGTGTTCTCGGCTTCAGCAAGTAGCGTTTGCAACACTTCTTCTCGCGGTGCCTTTGTGTGTAGTGTTGCGGCAAGCGCGGTCTTCACTGAGCGTACTAAACGCTCCCATGCTCCCCCCTGGTTCGGAGCCCCCGGTGGAATGAAGCGCCACTGCATGTTGTGTCGCACCCCGTATTCCTGCAGCGCCGGCAGCCACTCGGCGTACGCGCTGCGCAGTTCCACGTCGGCGCCCCGGAAGTTTGTTGCGTTATCGGAGTACATCACAGCTGGCCAGCCGCGTCTTGCTGCCAGCCTCCGAAGAGCCATTATTGCTGAGTCTGTGGACAGAGAGTTTACAATTTCTAAATGTACTGCCCTTGTCGTTAGACATGTAAATAGAGCCACCCATCGTTTCTCATGTCGCCGCCCTATCGTTACTGTTATTGGACCGAATAGGTCCACCGCCGTATTCGTAAACGCCCTCTTATATGGTTCGATTCTTGCGAGAGGCAAATCGCCCATTATCGGTACCTGTGGCATGGCTCGTCTAATCTTACACAGCTGACAGTTGTGTGCCACATTTCGCACCGTGGGTCTAAGATGCAAGATCCAATACCTTTGCCTTAAGTTGTTAATTACCATCTCGTTGTTCGCATGTGCCGCCTTTCGGTGGGCTTGTAAAACTAACAACCTCACCAAACTGTTATGCCCGTCTAGAATGACAGGTCGTTTCTCCAGTCCTTGTACGGGAGCCGCGTTGATCCGGCCGCGCATCCTCAGCAACCCATCGGTGTCTAATACCGGGTCCAGTCCAAAGATCTTGCTCTTCTTGTGGATGGGTTCTCCGCGGCTCAGGCTCAGCAACTCGTTCGCGAAGTCGGTACGCTGTGCCCACTTGAACCATATATGTTCTGCGGCCGATGTGTGTTTCACCTGGAATTCGACATATTTTCTGCTTTTAATACGGTCTATAAATTGGAATACTCTTCCCGTCGCATTTATTAACCTCTCGTAACTGGAAAATCGGCTTATGTCTGGCAACGGTGCCGTATTTACTTTCACCTCCATGTCTATTGCGCAAGATTGTTCCTCTAATTCCGCTGGTTGCTCTTCGTTAGGCATGCGTTCCACAGGCCATTCTGTCTCTGGTTTTCTTAAAAATTGCGGACCTACATACCATGCTCTGTCGTAAGCGATTTCTCGGCTTAAGTCGGGTCGTGTAGCTTGATCTGCGGGGTTTAACTTTGTGGGTATCCATTTCCAATCTTCTACTCTCGTCAACTCCGAAATCTCCCCCAGTCGATGTGCTACGTACGTGCTGTACCTTTTCGCATTATTTCTTACCCAATGCAAAACCGTACGACTGTCAGTCCATAAAACTACCTTTCTTACTTTGTATCGATGTTGCTTCAATATCTCGTGCATCAGTCGGGCTCCTATCAGCGCTGATTGCAGTTCTAGCCTCGGGACGCTCAGCTGTTTTACTGGTGCTACCTTTGCCTTAGCAGCGATTAGTGATGTATCTATGTTACCTTCACACTCCACTCGCCAGTATGCAACACATGCATATGCTTTTAGACTCGAGTCTACGAAAACGTGTAGTTGTCTCTCCGGTTCTGATCCCGTCGCGCTGCATGCGTACGGTCGCGGGATCCGCAGTTTCGCTACACCTTCCAACGCTTTCAACCATTGATCAAACTTCTTCTTTTCTTCATCTGGTAGAGGCGTGTCCCAGTCCAATTTCAGGCTCCAAATTCTCTGCAATTGTAGTTTCGCTGTTATAGTATAGTGTGATAACAAGCCTAACGGGTCATATATACTCATTACTGCGGATAACATCTCCCTTTTGGTCGGTGCTCTTTTAAGGTCTTTAACATCCTGCGGGACCCTTATCATTCTCGTATTGAACCCTAGTGTGTCGTCTACCGGGTTCCATATAAGCCCAAGTATCTTACTCTCTTTATTTCCTAGCTGAGCTGGCGTGTTTGCTCGTAGCTCATTAGGGATACGTTGCATTAACCTCTCACTATTTGACGTCCATCCACGAAGTTGAAATCCCCCATTTCTATGCGACGCGGCTACCTGGAAGGCTACGTCTATTAACATATTTTCATTATCAAAACTTGGTACAAAATCATCCATATAGTGATTTCTTGTTATTTCCTCTACTGCGGCCGGGTACCGTTCCGCATTATCTCTCGCGTTTTTATCTCTTACGCTATGTGCAATAAATGGCGAAGAGGAGGCCCCAAATAGAATGCTACTCATTTTGTAGATCTGTGGTGGCCCTTCCCTGTCTGTTCCTCGCCATAAGAAGAGCTGTGAGGGCTGGTCATCTGCTCTAAGTTTTATTTGTAGGAACATTTCTTTTAAATCGGCTACTACGGCGAACTTGCCTTCTCTAAATCTAAAAAGTATTCCCATCAATGATTGTAGTAGATCCGGTCCCTCCAAAATGAAATCATTCAGGCTCACGCCTTGACAGGTGCAAGCCGCGTCAAACACAAGTCGAACTTTCCCTGGTTTATTCGCATTGGTTACCGGAAATGGGGTAAAAACCACGTCTTATCGCTAGCAGGTAATTCTGTCACTCTCTCAGCGTATCCCATATTTAATAAATTGTCTACCTGGGCTGTATAACTCTCTGCGAACTCCGGATCTCGGTCCATTTTCCGCTCGATGCCCCTAAGCCTCGTTAATGCGGTTCCGTAACTCGGCGGCAGCTTCGGGTCGTCGTCTCGCCACGTTTGCCCCACCTCGTACCTAGGTCCATTCATATTTACCTTTTTCACGGTGTCTTCGAATATTCTCACTGCCCTTTCGTCCTCTGGTTTTCTCTTCTCCACATGTCGCACGCCCAGCGAGTCTATAGCAAAATATTCTTTCAGCATACCGTTTATGTCCTCTTTGAGGTGACAATGAAGCGCGACCTCGCTACCTCTCCACGCGCTCGTACTCGGCGCGGTCCCGAACACCACCCAGCCCAGCTGGGTCTTGACGGCTGCCGGCTCGCTCTTCTTGCCCATTCTTGTCTCGAGGGGCATCATGAGGTGCCAGTTGTCTGCTCCGATGAGTATTCTTGGCACCGCTTTTTCATAACAGGCATCCTGTAAGTCAGATAGGTGCGTGTATTTAGTTATGTCGTTTAGGTACTGGCCGCGCAGTCCCAACGCGCGTACCGTCCTTACTGACATTCGTTGTGGGGTCTCGTTATTTTTACCCTTTATCATTATCTGCACTCGTTGGCTCTTGTCGTTCGCAGTTGCCATTGACCCCACTCCCTGAATTCGTAGGGGCTCCTTCACCCCCACGGCTCCGATCTCCCTTATAAGATCCTCGTCGGCGAGTGATACGGTAGAACCCTCATCCATAAGGGCGTAAGTGCTCACCGTTCGATTCGGGCCGTTATTACGACCGGAATAACCTTTAACAAAATCGTCATACCTACTTGCTCCGTATATACATCTGACGCGCAGCTTTGCTCCGCCCTAGGTTCGGGATCTTGTCGGTTCTGGCGGGGCGACTCGGTTCGGGTCGATGAAGTCTGCGCTTGGGCGCTCATTTGCGCTTTAAAGTCGTGCAGCAGCTTATGGTGACCATGCGGGCACCCCTGTATGCCGCACCCCCTTGCTCTGCACTGATCTCTCCTGTGTTTCCTGCTCAAACATTTAAAACATACTCTATTGTTCCTCGCCCAATCCCAACGGGCACCCAGATTCATCCCTACTATCCTTCTACACTCGGTTGTCCTGTGGCTGCCCCCGCAGCATAGGCATTGATCCTGCTTTTCTAACGTATAAGTTCTATAAACCGGTGGCTTCCCTCTGGCAGGCACGTTCGGTTTATATTCAGGGCGTGATGGACCGCTATTACCCACATACCTTTTAGCCGGTGCCTTCGCATGTGAATATTCCAACTCGGCTTCACTTTCCTCTAGTAGGAAGTTCGCTAGCAACATCAGTTCCCCGGCCCCCTGACTGCCCATCTGTTCTCTAGCAAACTGACACCACTTACTCCTCAAGTGTGGGCTCAGTCTCTCCGTAATTTCTCTAATCGAAAGGGGATTATCACCATAATTTTTGCTATCTAAATCGACAAGAGTACCTACTATATTTACAACTCTAGTGCTAAACGAATTTAAATCTACTGTGCTTGGCCCCACATGCGGCAGTTTCTTTAATTCATCCAACGCCTTATCTATCAAAAGATCTGTCCTACCAAAGTTCTTCTTTAACAGTCTAATTATTAACTCTGGTTGCTTTGATGTCGCGAGCAAGTGTTGTACACATTGTTTTGCGTCTCCCTTAAGGCAGTTCCTAAGACGAGCCATGTTTTCATATGAGCTAAAACCATACCTCGCCGTGGTCTCTTTATATGCATTATAAAAGAGTAACCACTCATTCGGATCCCCGCTGTAATACGGCAGCTCGTAGACTTGTTTCGGCGGCTTAGGTCGCATCGTCTCCTTCAACTGCTCGGCAAGACGGTTGAAAGCGGTGGCGGCATCACTGGGCGGCTCTACCGATGACCTTACACCCTTTCTCAGCGGCGTTGACTCAAATCGGCCGATCGGTGACCCGGCTCGTGGCTCTTCGGGTGACGGTTCGCGGTACCCGCGCGGCGATCGGGTACGTTCGACGCGTTCACGACGCTCAGGCAACGGTGCCTTACTCTGTACACGCGGCCCTTGTGGCGGTGATAGGGCGCGCTCTGCTCGCAACGGTGCGAGAGGCGTCTTTTCCGCGCCTCTTTGTCGACTTCTGACGTCGGGTCGGCGAGCCGCGGCTTCTTCCAGCTCCTCCCGTTCTGGCTCGATGCGTGAGAACCATTCATCAACCTTATCCGTAAGGTCAACAAACGTTACCGGCGGAGTAGGCGCTCGTGATGATGGCGGTGATTCTTCCTCGTCGATCATTTTCAATTCAATCGCCAGCCTCTTCTTGATCAGCTCCCTTTCGATTGCTGCCAGCTCCTCTACTGCGCGTAATTCCGCTTCCCTCTTCCTCGCCGCTGCGCTGCTGGCACGTGATCGGACCGACGGTACTGGCCTCCCCGGATCGCGCGCGACCGAGTTCGCACCCGTATCGACACGCGGCGCGTCATCTAGTGCGGGCGCGTTAGCGTTGCCAGTGCCCGTCGCGCGCTCCTCAGTTGGCTTCGGTCGCTTGTCGCGGTCGGATGGCCGTTCCTCTGTTTCGGTTCGCTGCCCCTCCCCCTCCGGTCGTTGCTCCGCCATTTCGGTTCGCGGCCTTGGTCGCCTGTCCGCATCTTCTTCGGACGGGGAGGCAGGCTGGCCGTAAGTGAGGACTCGTGTTCGATTCGCAATTAAATGCGGTGCTGCTGCTGTCCCGGCGGTTTTGTGACGGATGGTAGTGGCGTCCTTCTCAACCACTCTACCATCACCGGAGTTCTTTGGAATCGCACCAGTTCTGCGATCGTCGACAACACGCGATTCTGTACCGTACGTCCATGCAACGCCTTTGGACGTAGTCTTCGCCTGGGACAGCGCCTGCTCATTCATCTGTTGGCGTTCTTGATCGTCGGCTTTGTTCGTTTTGCTGCGGGTAAACATCGCGCACTAAGTCACTTCACTGTTACTTTAAACACGGACAAGTCAATCACTCACTGTTTCAGACGTCAGTTATCACAGAGTCAATCGCTCAGTGTACTCACAGTACAGTTAAACAGTCTCACACGGTTATAACATAGCCTCCACGCGCACGCGGAGGTTCACAGTCCCGTCGGGGGTTCTGGATCACCTTATTCGAAGCACTCACACAATAGCCAGTCGAACTGTGATCCTAGTCTAAATCCGGCTCGAAGGACCAACGAACTGTGGACGACGCCCTCCCACAGCACCGTACCCTTGGATAGCTCGAGGAGCGTAAGGTTCCTGCCCACCCGTCTCAGCGGGTCGCGGTGCGTCACAGGTTCTGCGAGCGCGTGAGGAATAGCGGGCAACGCTCCTTGTGCGGCGATTACGCGGTTCACTATTTCGCCTAACGTTCGAAATGAAAACAACTCGGATCACGACACTTATTTATTTACACCACTAAGCACTAAACTAAGCGTTACAACTAAGCCTACACGTACACTGAGCACTACTGGTCACCACTGCACTGTTCACTTCTCTTCTCTTCCCTTTTCCGGATTTAGGACTCGGATACTGAACTCAATACACACACACACACACACTGCCCTCGCTGCAAACCAGGCCTGTTTTTATGCCACAATCTGGGCCCGCAATTAGTGGGGATGTCTTCACGAGAATAGGCGTGGTTTAGAACGAGACAGACTGAAAATATCCCTTTCACACCCTTCTAGAAAGTTCTTGAAAAATCCCTCTTTCCTGATTGGTGGATTTACTTGGGCGACAAACTTTGCCAACTTCCCTGCTTCTACATTACTCGCTGTCCGCGACTCTCGCGGGCTCCGGTTTTAATTTATTTCTCTAAAACTTGCGTTCGAGTTTGAGTTACTAGTTTTCCCTTTTCGACAGACCTTATCGTGGTCCGATTTACGCCGGGGTTCCTCGGCTTAGCTGTCGACAAAGATTTTGCGCGTACGCAAAATAAAAGTTGGTCGCCCATTACAACTAAACCCTACGGTCTGGATATTCATTTTCTTTACAAAAGTTAGATATTACCAAGTCTCAATTTTCAATATACTTTTTAACATTCCAGGTGTGTCCGTTTCGAGCGCAGAGCTGAAAATGCGCCGTTTCCGGCACCCTCGATACGTCTTCTGTCTCTTTCTAACAGAGCTTGTAAATATGACTGGCGCGCTGTAGCGTCAGCTCATTATGTTCTCGGCGCTCGTTCCGGACACTCTTCTCCGACTTATGCTGCTTATCCGATGTACAAAACGATCACTTTACATTATCATACGTTCCTTATAGCTAATTAGCACATTAAGATTAACACTACAGCGTCTCTGTCGCAACTTCTAACGCGTCCATTCTCGCACACAATTTATTCACTTAGCACCATTTGGAAGATTTCCGTGGCTGTCCGTAACACTAATGCTGATGGGGCAAATGATTGTTAAGTATGTCGCGCGCGCATGTATTTGTACGGATAGTGATAGGATATTTCCATTAATATCGACCAAGTAAATTGAAGGTGCTTCTTCTTTATTTATTAATCATTCCCTTTATTGTTACTCCGTATTCCGTCTACATATTACGTACGTACTATACATTGTGACTTCTAATTGGTGATACAAAATATAACAATGTAAATCTGACTATGATTTTGAACAACCAAACCAACGTTGTCTGTGTGAAAAAAAACACCATTTCCTACAGTTTGATCGGTCGATTTGACACCTATTCTATAAAAAAGCTGATTTTTTAGTTACATTTTTAAAGTTGATCAAAAGCATGGTAGGATTAACATTTTTATATTTTTAACCGACTTCAAAATTTCCAAAGGGGGGGGGGGGGGGGGGGGTTATCAATTCGGTTGTATGTTTTTTTTTAAATATTTGTTACTCCATAACTCCGTCATTTCTTAACCGATTTGAAAAATCTTTTTTTGATTGAAAGTATATATATCCAAGTTGGTCCCGTTTATGTCAAAACGCAGTTCTGATGATGGGATCCACGAGGAATTGAGGGAACTCCTCTAAGTGATTTTTGTGTTTTTATCAACAAGTCAAGCATTTGCATCCAAAAATGTGACATTGGATGAAGTGGAACTGCTGATGATGATCAGAACAGAACTCTTCAACGACGAAAAGTTCACGTTTGGCGATTTGTCCTCCTAGCTGTGTTTGTTAAGCAAGTTCTATTTTCACGAAAAATTTTTGTCATGCTTGATTTCTGATGATGGGATCCATGAGGAATTGAGGGAACTCCTCAAATTTTAAAGGCAAACATATAGTGATGTTTGTATTTTTATCAACAAATCGAGCATTATCATACAAAAATGTGACATTTGATGAAGTGGAACTGCTGATGATGATCAGAACAGAACTCTTCAACGAAGAAAAGTTCACGTTTGGCAATTTGTCCTTCTAGCTGTGTTTGTTAAGCAAGTTCTATTTTCACGATTGATTTTTGTCATGCTCGAGTTCTGATGATGGGATCCATTAGGAATTGAGGGAACTCCTCAAATGTGAAAGGCACACAAATAGTGATTTTAGTATTTTCATGAACTAATCAAGCATTTTCATTCATAAAAGTGACATTTGATGAAGTGGAACTGCTGATGATGATCAGAACGGAACTCTTCAACGACGCGTAGTTCACGTTTGGCGATTTGTTCTCTTCGTTTTGTTTGTCAAGCAAGCAAGGTTTTTCCATGATTCCATGATGAATTGAGGGTACTTAGTCTTCTACCATTATAAACATACTTATAGCCATTTTTATTGTATTGTATGGAATCTAAGAGTGCACCATCTAAGTATAATAATCTTTCACTGCCCCCCCCCCCATTGAAGGCGGTTTTTTTCTTAAAAATTATGTATCACCAATTAGAAGTCAGCCTGTATATGTAATTTAGTGGTAAGTTATGTATGTAACTTAGTATTAAGTTGTGACAAGTTTTGTGGTCCGTGTATTTCATAATATATGTAACTCTTTTAAATTAGGAAACCATGGTACCGTTTGTGCCCTAATAAACATTAAAACATCTAAAACATACTTACTTATAATTTTTTTATTAGTTATATGATAAGTAATTCAAATTTCAAATAAGAAATAAGAATCTTGAAAAGACTATGCGCCGCCATCGATTAATAACTCTGTGGTTGCATTTTGACAACATTGCCTTGTAATAGCAAACTTGACATTGGTGAACAAGATTTTTTTAAATTTAGATTACGTTCAATCACCCCGGCCGAACCCGAGAACTTCACGTCGTAGAACATCAATAAAAAATTGAATAGATCATCATCATCATCCTAGCTTTAATCCAGCTCAGTTGCATCCTGAAGGATGCCAACATGTGTCATCCGTTAAAGGTATTTGATCTGAAAGTTTTCTAACAGTGCAACTTTATTATTATATGCACCTTTAGATGTCAATAAACTTCCATCGGTTCGGAAAAATAAACCTCTGCCGCGAGAAGAACCGGCGTAAGAAACTCGGCAAGGTGACATCTTTTCAAAACACTGTACATCGTATAGTTTAATATAAAATTACAATGTCAGGTACTACAAAATTGCAATGCTACAGTAGAAAACCTATTTTCGCGATACATTTTTAGACTCTTTTGTTTATTTGTATTTTTATATACGCTTTGAATAATTATTTATTTATAACACTTTTAACTCTTGCGCTTAAAATATTTTTTTCAAAACCGGTTTAACGCAACATTTATGTATTTACATTTATTACTAACGTTTCCCCACGGGTTGGATCGGTCATTTACACCGTTTATACAAATATTTTGAATTATCTATACATATAATAAAGCTGAAGAGGGTCAAAACTCTGTACATGGAAGATATTCGAAAAAAAGTTGGCTGGGGATACTTAGAATCGATAACAGAACACGTTCCAACAGTTTTTAGAATTTTTGTCTGTTTATATGAACGCACATCACGTGAAAACGGCTGAAAGGATTTTGATAAAAACTTTACTAATCTGTCGAGTAAATACCCGGTCAGGTTTATAGCTATAAAAATTGTGCAGATTTGGTTTAAAAGGGGGTAAAAAGAGGGGTTGAATTTTGTATAGGAACTTTTGTATAATGCATGAGTTACAGGTATGAAAATTGGTAAGCATATACTTGACGAATAAGGAAAAACATCCTCATTCAAAATTTAAAATCTTAAAATAGAAACTGAAAAATAAAAGTAAACGCAAGCGCTACGCCGCGGCGCTGCCCAGTGTGTGCGCCAGCCACCACGGTCTCTTCAAATTTTGAACACTATTATGATTTATTCCATTAAATAACTGTGACTCTAAACCAAAATTTCAGCCCCGTTTCTAGATTCAAAAACTACGTATATAACTTTGTAATCCTATATAAAAACATACAATTACAATGTTACTTTTGCCGTTCACTCACTTTATACCATTGTAGCTGCCGAGTCCCGTCAACTACAAATTGATTGACCGTTCTGAAAAGAACGCTTTCGATTGACGTAGCGACAAAATGATTGACCGTTCTGAAAAGAACGTTTTTCGATTGACATCAAATATAATCGATTGACGCAGTGCTCCAGGAAACAGAAGTTTTGTTTGGCTGTGACAACAGCCGACAGACGTGCGTTCCCGCCGAAGATTCCTCGATACTGACTGCACTGCGCGCGCGACAGGGTGTATTTATTCCCTTGGTTCGCGCATGCGCCAACCCGCCGCAGTCGCTCCCGCCTGCCTTCGCGAGTTCTACGCATGCGCACTACGAATCTACAGCGCGCGTTAGTTTCCCGCCAAAACTTGTATGGCTATCCTTTTCTTGTTTATATGTAAATAGTGAAATAGCAATAGTTAAGTTTTAGTATATAAGAAGCCATACTGTAAATACAATTACATTCCATTATACGATCTTCAAGTCAAGACATCTTTTACTAGGGGAAACTCTGCCCAATCATCATCCCCTAAAGTGGTGACCCAAGAAAGAAGAACATCAAGCAACAACATGAGCCCAAATCCAGAAAATAATGGAGTCAACCAACAAGCCGAAGATCCGTCGCGAGTCCCGTGTACGCCTGCCGCTGCATCAACGCCGGAGCCTGCACCTCGCGAAGTCGCCGGAATCTCCCTCAGTCTACGTATACCAGCATTTTGGCGCGACAAGCCGCGTCTCTGGTTTTATAGCTTCGAGTCCGCAACCGACGAACTAAAGAAGACCCAGAACCAACTCGCACAGATGGTAATCGCGCAGTTAGACAAGCAAGACATCGAGCAACTGACCGACATCTTGTACAACCCACCTGCGCACAACTACTACAACGCCATCAAAGAACGCCTGATCGCCGTCTATGAAGAATCCGACAACCAGCAGATACAGAAGCTACTCTCGCAAATGGAACTCGGCGAACAAAAGCCTAGCCAGCTGCTAAGAAGAATGCTCGATCTCGCCCGCAACAAATTCACCGACAGCACTATCCGAATAATGTGGACGAATCTCCTGCCGCCGTACATCCGCTCAGTCCTCGTCGTCAGCGAAACCTTCAGCCAGAAAGCCACACTCGACGAAATAGCGCAGTTAGCCGACAAAATGATGGAAGAATCGCCGAATTCACATCAAATATCCGCCGTGTCCACATCTTCGCATAGCCAGCCACAACATCACCCGCAAGCACCACAACCATCAACATCACAAGCAAGCAACGCCGACATCCAATATTTAATCAGCGAGATGCGAAAGCTCGCGCTAGAGGTCGCCGAACTACGCGCTCGCCCGCATCCCGAGCCACGCCAAAGTCGCCCTTTTAGCCGCCATCGCTCGAAATCTCGTTCCCGCAGCTATTCGAAGACCGACGATAACAGAGGCAAATCACCATCACCATATTGCTACTACCACCGTCGCTTCGGAATGGACGCAATGAAATGCAACCCGCCGTGCAGTTTCCGATCTCTCCCGTCGCCGCCGGAAAACTAGAGAAAACGCTGGCTGCGGCGGAACCCAGCGTACCGCAACACTCATACCGCCTTTTCGTAACCGACAAGAAGACGAAATTATCGTTCTTGGTAGATACTGGTGCCAACATAAGCGTCATACCAAGAGCTAAAGGCACACCTGCAACGCCGCTACCTTTTCAACTGTACGCTGCCAACAATACAACTATACCTACCTACGGCGAGAAGACTTACGAGCTAGACTTCAACTTACGCCGTCCCTTCAAATGGAAGTTTATCGTCGCCGCCGTGTCGAAACCTATCCTCGGAGCAGATTTCCTCAACCATCACCAACTGATAGTCGACGTGAAGAACCGAAGATTGATCGATGGCAAGACGCTTCTAACTACCAACGCACAACTATGCAGCTCAAATATACCTACAGTTCGAAGTATCGACGAGCACCAAACTTACCACGACATACTAGCCGACTTTCCTGGAATTACAAGACTCACATCGATGAAGCTCAGCCCGAAACACTCCGTCGAACACGTTATCGAAACCACCGGTCAACCCGTTCACTGCCGAGCCCGCCCAATCGCACCGCATCGCTATGAACAAGTCAAGAAAGAGTTCCAGAACATGATCGAGCAAGGCCTATGTCGTCCCAGCAAGAGCCCATGGTCCTCACCGTTACACGTGGTACCTAAGAAAAATGGAGATCTACGCGTATGTGGTGACTACCGAAGACTCAACGCTATCACCAAACCCGACCGCTATCCCATACCACGGATACGCGATTTCACCTACCAACTCGCCGGCAAGAAAATATTTTCAACACTCGACTTGAACCGCGCTTATCAGCAACTACCTATCAGCGAGCAAGACGTCGAAAAATCAGCCATAATAACACCGTTCGGATTATTCGAATTCCCGCGCATGTGCCCGGGATTGAAGAACGCCGGTCAAACATTTCAACGTTTTATACACGAAGTACTGAGAGGCCTGGACTACGTTTTCCCATTCGTCGATGATTTACTAGTCACTTCAACCACCGAAGAGGAGCACCGAACACATCTCCGCACCATTTTACAACGACTCGACGAGTATGGCATCACTATAAATCCCGCCAAATGTGTTTTCGGCCAGCCATCGGTGAAGTTCCTCGGATACGAAGTAAACAAAGACGGAATCCAACCACCTAAAGAAAAAGTTCAAGCAATAGTCGATTACCCTAAACCTAACACAATAGAAGAACTACGTCGTTTTCTCGGTATGCTTAACTTTTACCGGGAAAATATCAAGGACGCCGCAACCATTCAATCGCCGCTCTGCAAGTACCTACACAACGCTCGGAAGAGAGACAAGTCGCAAATCGAATGGACCGACGAAGCTACGCAAGCCTTCGAAGCGTGTAAAGTGAGCATACAAAACGCCGCTCTACTCGCACACCCACTGCATAACGCTTCGCTCGCTATCTTTTGCGACGCCTCAAATTCCTCCGCCGGCGCCGTGTTACAACAATCCATCGGTAACCAATGGCAACCGCTCGGATATTTCTCACGCAAGTTTACAGAAGCCCAGAAGAAATACAGCGTGTACGACCGCGAACTTCTAGCTGCCTACCTTGCCGTGAAACACTTCAGAAAAATGTTCGAAGGAAGACCGCTAATAATATTTACGGACCACAAGCCATTAACATTTGCATTTACGAAGCCATCAAACGACAGCGAATCTCCACGACGAACCCGACACCTACTTTATATAAGCGAATTCACTACCGATATACGCTACATAAGTGGGAAAGAGAACGCTGTAGCGGACGCACTCTCACGCGTCGAAGCAATCAGTTGTCCTTCGCCGATCGACTTCCAGGAATTGGCCGCCGCTCAAGAAACAGATAGCAACATCGCACAACTACAGCAACAGAATAATATCACACTAAAGCAAATTACGATTCCCGGAACCGATCACAAGATATACTGCGAAACATCAACCAATACCAATCGTCCATACCTACCTGCCGACTACCGACGCACTATTTTCGACCTTATTCACAAGGTCAGTCACCCCGGTATACGGACTACGCGCAAGATGATTACAAGCAAATACTTCTGGCCTGCAATGAATACGGACATCGGAAAATGGGCGAAAGCGTGCATTTCATGTCAACGAGCGAAGATACAGCAACATACTACAAGTTCTTTATCAACGTTCAAACCTACAGCGCGTTTTGAACACGTACACTGTGACGTCATCGGCCCGATGCCCACTACGTCCGACGGTTACCGTTACTGCCTGACTATCATCGACCGCGCGACCCGTTGGCCCGAAGCGATCCCGCTAAGGCAAATAACCGCCGAAGACATCGCCAAGGCCGTCTACGAAGGATGGATGTCAAGATTCGGTTGCCCAGCAACAATAACAACCGACCAAGGCCGACAGTTCGAAAGCCGAGTTTTTGCTCACCTAACGCAATTACTCGGTATCAAAAAAACACGCACGACGCCATATCATCCAATCTCGAATGGGGTCATTGAACGCGCTCACCGAGTAATGAAGAGTGCGCTGAAAGCTAGACTCCTATCCGCCAACAGCTGGATTAACGAACTGCCTACAGTGCTACTCGGCGTGCGCGCAGCATTACGCACCGACACGAGCGTAAGCGCCGCACAACTTACCTACGGTTGCAACATTCGCCTGCCCGGAGACTTCCTCGCTACCGAATCACACAATGACGTCATAATGGACAGTACCTACGTCGAACAGCTGAGAGAAACCATCCGAAACCTGAAACCAGTACCAAACCAGCCGCATAGCAACAAGAAGCCAGTATTCGTTCATCCTCACCTAACTACGTGCGAATACGTATTTCTACGTGTCGACGCAGTTAGGAAACCTCTGCAAGCACCGTACGATGGACCCTACAAAGTACTGAAACGCAACGACAAGATATTCACCATCCAATTACCTACACGTCAAGCGAACATATCCATCGACCGACTGAAGCCTGCATACACCATCGCCGAAAACGAATCATCCGAACCAGCGCATACTCCAATAACAATAACTAACTACAACTACACAAATTTGCCGCCGCCGCCGCCGATACACCCGCCGCCCCCGCGCCCCTCGCGCTCGCAGTCGCCGCCGCCCCCGCCGCTGCCCCCGCTGTCGCCATCGCCGCCGCAGACTCCGAGATCGTCGCCGCCGCCGCAGACTCCGACATCATCGCCTGCGCACATCACTCCGACGCCTGCACATGCACAGCAACCACGAGTGACCCGCAGCGGACGCACCGTACATTTCCCCGTACGCTATCGCTAAGGAGGGAGCTATGTAGCTGCCGAGTCCCGTCAACTACAAATTGATTGACCGTTCTGAAAAGAACGCTTTCGATTGACGTAGCGACAAAATGATTGACCGTTCTGAAAAGAACGTTTTTCGATTGACATCAAATATAATCGATTGACGCAGTGCTCCAGGAAACAGAAGTTTTGTTTGGCTGTGACAACAGCCGACAGACGTGCGTTCCCGCCGAAGATTCCTCGATACTGACTGCACTGCGTTCGAGGTCTTCGCGCGGACCTGTTGGGGCCCGGGGAGGCTTTACGCGGCATGTGCCGCTTGTAGCGGGATCAACCGCCGTCCGCAACCACGGACGGGTAGCTGGGTTGAGCTCTTGCTCGTCAGGTCAGGTGATGGGGTCTTCTGCTTCGTCCGTCAGCGAGGTCGAGCCCTGCCGGGTGAGACCCCCTAAGGGGAGGCCCAGCGAGCGACCTCAAGCCGACGGCACTGCAGGAACATCCATGTCAAATCCGGGTGGAGCGGGCGGGTTCGTTCGAACCAGGTCCCGCGGTAGAGCCCTCTTGTCGGGCGGCCTGGAGTGGTACGGGGCTATGTCCTGCAGGTGGGTCTGGCGGGAGCCGTCCGCACGTTCGAACATAGCCCTGGACAGCCTGGTGATGAAGTCGTCCAGTTGTTCTACGCCTAAGTCCCTGTGCAGCACCGCGTTGCTCACGTAGTGGTGGGCGTTTGCCGCTGAGCGCAGTGAGAGCGACTGCTGCGCACGCAGCCGTCTTCTTCCGCATTCTCCCACTAGCGCGTACCACGCGGGTGCTGCGTACGTTAGGCGGGGTCTTATATATGCCTTATATATTCCGGTCTTGGATTTGACAGATAGGTGCGACTTCATCACCGGCATGAGTAGTGCCCGTGCTGCGCGCGTTTGTGTTATGGTGTTGTTTACGTGGGCGGCCATAGTCAGACGCCGGTCGATAGTGATACCCAGATATTTTACCGACCGCTGCCAAGCTATCGGCTGGCCCAGTAGCGTCAACTCTGGTGGGAGATGGGTCTTCGGGCTTAGGGCGATGGCCTGGGTCTTTGACACGTTCACGCGTAGCCTCCAGTCATCAAGCCAGGTTGGTAGTAAGTCAAGGGTGCGCTGAATCTTGACTGCTGCGTGTGGCAATTTGATAGACGTGGCGATGTACGCGGCATCATCGGCGTATAGGGCGAGGGTGTTCCCGTCGCTCACTGGGATGTCATCGGTGTAGCATGCGTATAGGACTGGGGACAGGCAGCTCCCCTGTGGCACTCCGGCGGTTATTGGCCTCTTTGTGGACGTGGCGTCCTCAACCGCCACTTGGAAGGCGCGTCCGTCCAGGAAGGAGGCCACCACCCGGACCGTTCTTCGTGGTGTCGGTGATGCAAGGAGTTTGTGGACCAGGCCTGGGTGCCAGACCCGGTCAAAGGCCTTTTCCATGTCTAGGAGCACAGCTACCGCGTGCTCCTTCTTATTCTGCGCCGCTGCTGCGATGTGGAGGAGTCTCGTGATTTGCAGGGTCGTTGAGTGCTCCGCTCTAAACCCGAACTGCTCTTCGCGTGGCTCGATGTGCGGTGTCAAATGGCGGAGAAGGAGTTGCTCGAACACCTTTGACACCGTCGGCAGCAGGGTGATTGGGCGGTAGCTCTCAGGGCGCAGGATGTTTTTCTGTGGTTTCGGCAACATGATTACTTTTCCCAGCTTCCAGGATTCGGGAAAGTGGCAAGTCCTGGCGATCCCGTTGAAGAGCCGCGTCAGCGTCGCGATTGCTCGCGGGGGTAGGTGACGCAGCGCTTCATTGGGGATCGCGTCCGGTCCTGGTGCTTTTCGTAGCTTGGTTCGCCTTATTGCCCGCAGGATTTGACCAGGGGTGAAGGTGATGGGTTCCTCGTCTGGTGGCAGTGTTGCATCCAGGAATTCTTGGACCTCTTGCTCCACCTGGTCGTTGTGGGTTGCATTGGTCTTGGGATTGGGCCGGAACTGGTTCTCTAGGTGTTGCGCGAAGATCGTGGCTCGATCCTCGGCGCGGTATCTCGGCGTTCCGTCTGGGGCCAGGAGTGGGCGTATAGGGGCCGGTCTGCCCGATACACGGCGGCACAGTTTGTGGATGCCGCACCAGCCTTCGTCTTCCGCCGCTTCAACGTCCTCAAGCCAAGTTTGTTTGGAGTGCGCCGCGAGGCTGTCTCCAATTTTCCTGGCGAGGGCGTTGAGGCGAGTTTTCAGCGTTGGGCATTGTGTTTGGTTGTATAGCCGTCTTATTTTCCTCTTTTCCTCAATCATGGCCAATGTTTGTGCTGGGGGTCTGCCTCTGAGGTTGCCACGCCTTGGTCCATCCTGGGTCTTTGTTGACGCATTGATGGCGTCCTGGGTGTTCTTGGCGAATAGTTCGGCCAGCCGGTCGACTTCTTCTGCAGTGTTTGCCGAGAAGGACGCCGAGTGTTCAGCCATGTGTGCCGTGAACTGACTCCAGTCGGTCTTCCGTTTCTTGGTTTGGCTTTGCTTCTGAGTGGTGCTGGTTGCTATCTCCAGGACCACTGGTTGGTGATCCGAGATCACATGGTCTTCCAGCACCTCTTGCTTAGGCCATTCCAGGAGGTTCCTGGTGACTGCCAGGTCGATGATGTCTGGCTGGTGAGCGGTGTTGTGTGGATAGTGCGTCGGTACTTCGGGCCCTGTCACCGAGTATCCGAGGCGCTCGGCGTGGTTCAGCAGCTGACGGCCTGTTGGGCAGATCCTGGTCGAGTTCCAGGCTAAGTGTTTTGCGTTGAAGTCGCCAGCGATGATCGTGGGATCGCTCGAGTCCAGGATCTGCTCCATGTCTGCCTCGGCGAAGGCTGATTTAGGTGGACGATAGTAGGCGAATATTCGCAGGTTTCTGCCTCCGGCGTGGACCTCCACTCCGAGGGCGTAGCTAGTTATTAGGTCCGTCAAGAGCGGCAAGGGCTGGTGCACCACTCGTCTCTTGACGAACACTGCCAGCCCTCGGTGGACGTAGCCCCGGGGTGAGGTTTGGTCCTGGCGGTAGACGACGTAGCCCGATAGCTTCAGGCGATCTTCGCTCTTGAAGTGGGTCTCCGATATCAGGGCTACGTCGATCTGCTCCCTCCTCAAGATGGCGGACAGTATCTCCCTTTTGGTACGGCTGAGGCCGTCTGCGTTCCAATGTAATATCCTTAGTGGGCTAGCCATTTGTGTAGAGATCGGCCAGCCCCCTAAGGATAATGGGGACGGGGTTGCTTCCGTTTTGGATAGCGGAGAGCACATTGTTCAGGATTACAATGCACTCTCCGATGACCTTTTCCCTGACGCCATCTTGGCTTCTGGGTTGGGGTGTGTGTGTGTGTGCGTTCGGTTGTGGGGCCTCGATGTGTCTTGTCGGTGCGGAGGCTTCCACTTCGTTGGCTGGCAGGATCTGGTGTGTCGGCTGTGGTTGTTCCGTGGGCGCCTTGTTTTTGCGCCTGCCTCTTCCCCTTTGGCGGCGTCGCCTGGGCACTCCGTCATTTGCCCTTGCCATCAGGGAGTTTGTGGCGTTTTCTCCCTCTTCTACCACATTCTGCTGGGTGACAGTCTGCCCGCGGCGGGAAGTGAGGGGAGCTGTCCCGGCTTTTTTGTTTCGTGCTTCGCGACGATAGACGGGGCACGAGATGTCGTTGGCAGTGTGGGGGCCCGCGCAGTTTCCGCAGGTGCCTGGTTCTGTGCGTGGCCTGTCGCACTGGGCCGCGAAGTGTGGTCCCGCACACCGGACACACTTGATAGGGCGGTGGCATCCGGTGGACGAGTGGCGGAAGCCCTGGCACCGGTGGCACTGCGCCGGTCCTTTTTTGCCCCTCCAGGCCTCTATGACCACTCCCGGCATACCAAGCAGCTCTCGGACTTGGTATATTGCGGGGATGGTGGCAGGGGTCCTTTGCAGCTGTGCGTAAAACACACAGCCCGGTCGTCCTTGGCGCGCGTCCACGTGCCGCGTGTATAGCGGTTCAAAGCCCATGTCTTTCAGCTCGTCTGTGATTAGCTGCGGCTCGGTGTTTGAAGGTAGGCCCCTGATGCATACCTTCAATGGGATGTCTTCTGGGAGAGAGTAGACTTGCCAGGAGAGAGTCTCACCCTTGGCCGCCAGCTCTTCCTGTAGGGTCTGCAGGTATCCCTGCACGGCCCGGTACTCTTCGTGGTCTACGGGAAGGAATCTTATTCCATTCCCGTAGGGGCGTGAGTTGGGGAATCGCCCAAGCAGCTCCTTCAGTCGTCTGTAGTGCTGCGGCCAGTCTGGAAATTGGTCCACAGTAATTGGCCGTGGACGCTTTGTTTGGCGCTGCGGTTGCGCCGGGGCTACTGTGTCGGCCGGTGCGTCTTCGTCGGACTCCTCTGCCGGTTCTTCTTCAGGGTCTTCCTCGTCTCCCTCTGCATTTTGTGTCACGTCCATTGGGGACAGTTGCAGGCGCGGGACGCTTTGGGATTGCGGCCCTTCTGGTGGCGAGTTGATTCGGCGCTTCCCTCCAAAAGGTGGTGGTGCAGCGCCTGGTGCGCCCACTTGTGCGGGCGTTTGCACGAGTGGTGGTGAGAGGTTGCTCGATGTCTGAGGGGCCACTTGGTTAATGTTGAGCGGTGGCGTTCTCAGCAACGTGGGCCGGATAGGGGTGGGCTGCGAGTGGATTGCAGCTCCAGATGGCGCCTTCGGTGCGCGTGTCGGCGGCGCCGCGCGGGGCGCGGGGCCTGTCGCGCTCACGGGCGCCTTGCGGGGCGCGGCGGAGGCCGGTCCCGCTCCGAGGGCGGGCGGCGGTCGCGGCGCGGTAGTTGTGGCCGCTTTCGGGCGCAGCGCTACGGGCGCGCGCTGCGGCAGAGGTGCGGGAGCCTTAGGTGGGCCCCCCGCGACGGTGGCATAGTTTGCCTGGGGGCCCGTTTTGGCCGCGGGATGAGAGCCAGAGGCGGTACGGGTGCGGCCTTCCATGGCGGTGGCGGCGCGTGCGGTGGCGGGCGCGGGTGCGGCGGCGGGCGCGGCGGCCGGCGCGAGCGCGGCGGCGGGCGCGGGCGCGGCGCGCGTGGCGGCAGGCACGGGCGCGGGCGCGGCGGTGCGTCCGTCATCGGTGACGGCGCGGCCGTCGGCAGTCGCGGCGGGAGCGCGGCGGTCGGCAACGGGAGCGCGGCGGTCGGCAGCGGGATCGCGGCGGTTGGCGGCGGGGTCGCGGCGGCCGGCGGCGGGAGCGCCGGCTCCGGCGGCGGGACCGCGGCGGTCGGCGGCGGGAGCGCCGGCGGGCGCGGTGGCGGGTTGCACGATACTCTGGGTTGCTGGTGCGAGGTGTCCCAGAATTTCTTGCAGGAGGTCTGCAGGTTTGGGGTACAGTGCCTCCCCTGCTCCCTCACTGGTTGGCGTTCCCGGGGTGCTGGGTGTGGCGGATCCTGCGTTGCGGATCGCCGCCGCGGTTGCGAACGTTTTCAGTACGTTTTTAAAAGCGTTCTGAACGCGCGGGTCGCGGGCAACACTGGCGGCGTCTCCGAGGCCGCGGGTGCGGCGGAAAGTCCTGGGACGAGTGGGAACTCGTGTTGTGGGGTCCTTGAGGGACGGCCTGGTTGGTGGCGGCATTGTAGTCCGCGGTTGAAACCCGGGGGTAGATCTCTCCCGGGTTTTTTCGCTCTACCCCCACCTTTGATTTCTCAAAGGCGGGGGGAGCGGGGTGTTATTTGTCCGATTTTGATATCGGCGTGATGTTGTGGCACAGCTGGTGGTGTGCTTGCAGCAGTTTGGCGCGATCGATTGCGGCTCCAGCCGTCCTTTTCCACTTCGCCGGGGCCGCTTTTTCCGGTGGAACCCGCTGGTGGGAAGCCGGGCGCAGCGACGGCGAATTAGATCAGGAGCGGCGGTGCGGAAAGTTGAAAAGTCGATCCGGGCGCGTGCGTGATTTGTTTACCTCTCATACGTTTGGCATAGAACAAAATTTTACTGCGGCGAATCCTGACTGCACTGCGCGCGCGACAGGGTGTATTTATTCCCTTGGTTCGCGCATGCGCCAACCCGCCGCAGTCGCTCCCGCCTGCCTTCGCGAGTTCTACGCATGCGCACTACGAATCTACAGCGCGCGTTAGTTTCCCGCCAAAACTTGTATGGCTATCCTTTTCTTGTTTATATGTAAATAGTGAAATAGCAATAGTTAAGTTTTAGTATATAAGAAGCCATACTGTAAATACAATTACATTCCATTATACGATCTTCAAGTCAAGACATCTTTTACTAGGGGAAACTCTGCCCAATCATCATCCCCTAAACCATAATCCCATTACTTAATATTATAAATGCGAAAGTTTAGATGTTTGGATGTTTGTCACTGAATCACGCAAAAACGGCTGAACAGATTAAGATGATTTGTATGCTAATCTATATTAATAATTTCGTGCAGGGGTACGGTAGACCCGAACGAGACCTGTCCCAAATTGAAGAACGTATAAAAATAACGATTTTTGAGTTGAACATATGTATCCGCAAAATTCGGATTGTCGCGTATTTTGCATTTAAAAGTGTTAATTTGATGACAAAACGTCGGCCATATTGCCCACAGACTATATTGCAATATTAAATTTGTTGGTTGACAGTGTCGGCTACGTTCGAAAATCGTGAACTATTTTTGCGTCCGGTATGTTGGCCAGGTTGCTGGGCTGTTTTCTGGGTGATGGGCCATCATCGCCCATTGTGTGGATTCGGCTAGCCGCGTCTGCAGCGTTTTGTTTTTGTAGTTTTCAAGCGTTCTATACACCTATCAGCCTTGCTAGCACGATAACTTATACCGTCACGTTATATGGGCGAAATGTATTAAAAAGTCACATAAAACGTAACGGTATAATCTATCGTGCTAGCTAGACTGATTGTCACAACAACCGCCTTCAAAGCGAATGTATGGGGCATGTTACATGATGAATGATGAATCATAATCACGAATGAATCCATATCACGATAAGTATCACGTGAATATTAAAGCAGAATCCATACAAATTTGAAAACTGCGATAATATTGACACCCCTGTATTGTGATAATAATAATCGTGTAAAGGACACCACTTGAATGTTTGCTGAGTCTGTCAGCCATCTTAAAGCTGCGTCTCTATTTTGTTTGTGACAAACTACTAGGTGACTTATGGCTTTTAAACGTCTAGCAAAATTCTATCCCTATCTCGTTCTATCTTATAACTTAGTGGTACTGGGGAACTACTCCGAAATTCGAAATCCGAACTTCGTATGGTGCCGTCCCTTTCACTCATATAGTCTATGACAGGAGAGTAAAAGGGACGGCACCAAACGAAGTTAGGATTTTGAATTTCGGAGTAGACCCCCAGCTCATGCCCCGCCGCGCTCGGACGTTAGAGGCGCTACTGCGAACCGAAAACGAAGTATCTGCCTCTCTCGCACATGTATATTCGAACGACAGAGAGGAAGATAGTTCGTTTTTGGTTCGCGGTAGGCCCTCAGGCGTCAACTTTAAAACGAATAGGGTATTTTACTATAAGAGAAATAAAATTCAAAATGTACTTAGGTAATAAAAACCAGCTAAGTGCGTCGGAGTCGCACACTGAGGGTTCCGTACAACTAAAAAACAAATGTGATTTATCAATATATTGATATTTTTGGTAAAATATACTTCATAATAAACATTATCACTTAATTTCAAGTTCATAGGTCGATGGGAAGCTAAAAAATTATATGTGTGACAGACAACACACGGAATGTTCTTTGACTTTCTTCGACCGAAAACTAAATATATATGCCTCTCGGTCGCACTTGCATATTCGAGCGCGGAGAGGGAAATACTTCGTTTTCAGATCGTGGTAGGCCCTCTGGTCTGACGGCTCCTATTCCTGGATGGTGCGCGTATCGGAATGTGAAATACCTTTGGCAAAACGGAACAAGTTGTTAAATAGCTTCCATTAATTGGAGAAAATATTACCAACTGTTATTATTATCACGTGAAACACTGAATATTGAAGCAACATCCATAAGGGCCTGTTACATGGTTATTATTATCACGCGATATACTCATATCACGATCCGTATCACGTGCAATGAATATTGAAGAAAAATCCATACGATTTTGAAAACCATGATAATATTGACACACCAGTATTGTGATAGTATTAAGCGTTTAACAGACTCCATACAATTTTAAAAATCGCGATAATATTGAGTGTAAAGGGCCCCACTAAATAGAATTTGGCGAAGAATAGAGAGCTGCTATCGCGAAACGAAAACGAACGAACATCGTGTATTTCCCTCTGTGTCGCTCGAATTTGCAAGTGCGACAGAGAGGGAGATACACGAACTTCATTTGTTTTTCGCGTTAGCAGCTCTGACTTCGCACCAAAAATACTGACTGGCACATCAATATTTAACAATGCACATCTGAATTGAATTTTAATCAACGATTAGTATTTTAGCTATACAAATCAGTACTGATTACGGTGTCAAATTTTTTATGTGCCTTTAAATATGCTTATAAAAATGCTTAGGATTAACTTGCAAAGATACTAGCCTTTGCCCGTGACGTCGTTTGCGTAATCATTTACTCCCAATTCCATATAATTCCATTCCATACTTTTATTCCTAATCCAGACTACAGACTATATTTCTATACGATTCGAAGTTTCATCATAATCCATTGTTGTAATGTTTTTATTTTATACATTTTTGTACACTATTTCTTTCGTCGTTTGCATAACTGTCACGAATAAATGTTTTGTTTATTTATTTCTTATTTATTTCACCCGAGCGAAGCCGGGCTTTCATCTAGTCTATATAAATAATTTCGTGCAGGGGTACGGTAGACCCAAACGAGACCTGTCTCAAATTGAAGAACGTATAAAAATAACGATTTCGAGTTGAACATATGTACCCGCAAAATTCGGATTGTCGCGTATTTTGCATTAAAAAGTGTTAATTTTATGACAAAAGGTCGGCCATATTAAATTCGTTGGTTGACAGCGTCGGGTTGGGTACGTTCGGAAATTGTAAACTATGTTTGCGTCCGGTGTGTTTGCCAGGTTGCTGGGCTGCGTTCTGGGTGATGGGCCATCATCGCCCATTGTGTGAATTCGGCTAGCCGCGTTTGCAGCGTTTTGTTTTTGTAGTTCTATACACCTATCAGCCTAGCTAGCATGATAAATTATACCGTCACGTTATATAGGCGAAATGTATTAAAACGTCACATAAAACGTAACGGTATAATCTATCGTGCTAGCTAGGCTGATTGTCACAACAACCGCCTTCAAAGCAAATGTATGGGGCCTGTTACATGGTTATTATTATCACGTGATACATTCATATCACGATAAGTATCACGTGAATATTGAAGCAGAATCCATACAAATTTGACAACTGCGATAATATTGACACCCCAGTATTGTGATAATATTAATCGTCTAAAGGACACCTCTTGAATGTTTGCTGAGTCTGTCAGCCATCTTAATGCTGCGTCTCTATTTTGTTGTGACAAACTACTAGGTGACTTATGGCTTTTAAACGTCTAGCAAAATTCTATCCCTATCTCGCTCTATCTTATAACTTAGTGGTACTGGGGGTCTACTCCGAAATTCGAAATACGAACTTCGTATGGTGTTCACTCATATAGTCTATGACAGGAGAGTGAAAGGGACGGCACCATACGAAGTTAGGATTTTGAATTTCGGAGTAGACCCCCAGCTCATTCCCTTCGCCGCGCTCGGACGTTAGAAGCGCTACCGCGAACCGAAAACGAAGTATTTGCCTCTCTCTCGCACATGTATATTCGAACGACAGAGAGGAAGGTAGTTCGTTTTTGGTTCGCGGTAGGCCTACAGGTTCTTAAAACGAATAGGGTATTTTACTATAAGAGAAATAAAATTCAAAATGTAATAAAAACCAGCCAAGTGCGTCGGAGTCGCACACCGAGGGTTCCGTACAACTAAAAAACAAATGTGATTTATCAATATATTGATATTTTTGGTAAAATATACTTCATAATAAACATTATTACCTAATTTCAAGTTAATAGGTCGATGGGAAGTTAAAATTATATGTGTGACAGACAACACACGGAATGTTCTTTGACTTTCTTCGACCGTCCGCCGCGCTCGGACTAAGGTGCTACCAACCTAAAACTAAATATATATGCCTCTCTGTCGCACTTGCATATTCGAGCGAGGAGAAGGAAATACTTCGTTTTCAGATCGCGGTAGGCCCTCTGGTCTATTCCTCGATGGTGCACGTATCGGAATGTGAAATACCTTTGGCAAAACGGAACAAGTTGTTAAATAGCTTCCATTAATTGGAGAAAATATTACCAACTGTTATTATTATCACGCGAAACACTGAATATTCAAGCAACATCCATAGGGGCCTGTTACATGGTTATTATTATCACGCGATATACTCATATCACGATCCGTATCACGTGCAAAGAATATTGAAGAAAAATCCATACGATTTTGCAAACCACGATAATATTGACACACCAGTATTGTGATAATATTAAGCGTGTAACAGACCCCATACAATTTTAAAAATCGCGATAATATTGACACATAATATTGAGCGTAAAGGGCCCCACTTAATAGAATTTGGCGGAGAATAGAGAGCTGCTACCGCGAAACGAAAACGAACGAACATCGTGTATTTCCCTCTGTGTCGCTCGATTTTGCAAGTTCGACAGAGAGGGAGATACACGAACTTCATTTGTTTTCGTTCGCGTTAGCAGCTCTGACTTCGCACCAAAAATACTGACTGGCACATCAATATTTAACAATTGCACATCTGAACTGAATTTTAATGAACGATTAGTATTTTAGCTATACAAATCAGTACTGATTACGGTGTCAAAAATTTATGTGCCTTTAAATACTACCCTTATAAAAATACTTTGGATTAACTTGCAAAGATATGCCCGTGACGTCGTCAGCGTAATTTTTTACTCTCTATTCCATATGTTAATCCAGACTACAGATTATATTTCTATACGAAGTTTCATCATAATCCGTTGTTGTAAAGTTTTTATTTTATACATTTTTGTACACTATTTCTTTCGTCGTTTGCATAATTGTCACGAATAAATTTTTACTTTATTTCTTTCTTATTTATTTCACCCGAGCGAAGCGAATTTAGTATATAATCTGGATTCACTTATATATATTATAAGTGTACTTTTTGTCCCGATGATCTTCCATCAAAGGAATATTAAATCGGGGATGCAAGTAAGGTCTATAAAACGGGGTGGTTTAATCCTCATACGCCATTCTACGATTTAAGTTTCAGCCAATTGGGAGCGTGTCAAGAAATTTAAGCACAACCTTTTCGTGTACATCAAAATTAGTTCTACTTTGCGTGTACATCAAAATGCATTTGCGATACTTTGGCATTGTTTTTATTCATATGTGCTTAAATACAAAAACAGTTGTTTCAATGCACACTTTGTATCATCGGTGTACCATTTAATTTTATCGTGCGTTATTTTTTACGTATTTGTTGAACCTTCACACCATAAAAACTGTTTGATATAAGAGATCACTTCAGCTGGGCAGCCCAATCGTCAGCATAGACAGTTGGAGCATCTTAGATGTACACTTAGAAGAGGGACGAAAGTCTGTACATGGAAGATATTCGAAAAAAAGTTGGCTGGGGATACTTAGAATCGATAACAGAAATCGTTTCAACAGTTTTAAGAATTTGTGTCTGTTTTTCTGTCCGTTTATATGTTTAGGCATCACGTGAAAATGAACGAATGGAGTATAATTTACCCTCATTAATATGGCAACTGGATCTTCGGCAACGACATAGCTCGGCCTTCGGCCTCGCATGCCTTGCCACTCTCCTTCGGCTTTTCAGTCATCAACCTTACATGAAGAATCTACTCTGTTGGGAGCCTCGGCCTTCAGCCTCGCGTGTCTCGCCTCTCTGCTTCAGGCCTTCGGCCCTCAGCCTTACATGAGAAGCCCGCTCTGTGTGATTATTCTCGCATGCCTTTCCGCTCTGCTTCCGACTTTCGGTCATCATACTTACATGAAGAACTCGCTCTGTTGGGATAACGTTTTACGGCAGAACTGCGTAGCGAGTCTTTTACCATTGTACAATGTACATGTAATGTTTTTGACGAGATTCATTCGTCGAGAATCGGTACATTTGATGTTCCGAAATAAGCACTTAATCATTCGTTTTGACAATTGGATTTCTAGGGAATGTCATATTGACTGTAATCATTTCTTAAGGGGGTATAAAGAAGGGTGAAAGATTGTATCATCATCATCATCTGAGGCGTTATAGCCGCGGGTGGGCCCTAGGCTAGCTTGGTCAAGCAAATATCTCCAGTCCGATCTATTCGTGGCTTTCCTTCTCCAACATGTCATCCCTAAGTTCCTGGTGTCCACCTGAGCTTGAGAAAGATTTTATGGGAAAACAAATCATTCTAGGTGAGAACGAATTATACGCGGACGAAGTCGCGGGCAAAAGCTAGTTTAAAATAAAAAGTGATCGTATGTGTGTGACTGTAAGGAGCATTCGTGGCCCAGCGGCGCCCGCGTACTGCGTGCGGTATGCGAGGTTAGGCAATGTCGGGCGAGGTCAGTCCTTGGATGGGTGACCGCTTTGAGTGTTTACTAACTGACCGCTCCCGTGCTTTGGAAGGCACGTTAAGCGGTTGACCCGGTTGCTGTCTATGATAACAGTCGTTAAGCCAAGTTAGAGGCCTCCGGGCGGCTTGAGAACCTCTAACAGTCAAGTTGCCCACTCACTTGAAAAGCCTAATCCCAATAAGGTCTAGTTTCCCCCTCGGGTTGGAAGGTCAGATGGCAGTCGCTTCCGTAAAAACTAGTGCCTACGCCAATTCTTGGGATTAGGTAGCGGACGGATGCAACTGTACTGGGCATAACGCTAGGAGGATGATGGTATGTGTGTGACTATAGGTAAAAAACATAAATAGCAAATAATGCCTGCAAAAGTGCAAAATATCGGAAATGTTGGGTCTTCACGGCATAGTCTCTTTGATACTGGAAATAATATTTCCTCGCTGAATCGAGACGCTAATGCGTTAAGCTTCTATCCCCAGCGAGTCATTTAGTCTTTTAGGCAGGACTTTAAATAATCGAAGGGCTCTGAAAGCCCCACGGGCGAAGAAGCGACTCGATACTGAATGTACATTTGGCGCCGAAACCTTTAAAATTAATAATTTTACACGGATATGTTATCTGTTTTTACCCTTGCCCACTTAACGCTTATATGTAGGAAGGAAAGAAAACTCTTTAACTAACAGGAGTGTGTAAAAACTTAGTAATACGCAAACAATCACGTTTCATATATATAACATATTATCACATAATAACTAAAAAAATAAGTCCGAAAACAAAAAAAAACGACGAGGCAATATTCCCGGGAATAGAAAAATTGACAAAGACACGTAAAAATATAAGTATGTGTTTTGTTTCAGAAATAGATTGGTACACGCGTTCACGGCAACGAACGCAATTTTGGAGAGCGCGCCGCCCTCTCTACTCGCCGACGGGCTACGGATGACCTTGTAGTGAGGATTTTAAGTGTTTTTTCGTCTATGATTTATTTATTTCTGTTGCTTGGTAGATATTAACACACAGGCTGACTATCATACTTCACCTAAAGCCACCACCACTTTTTGCTCCCTCGCCCCATTCTTTAGTGATCTATTTGATCCCACCGGTGATGCTCATGGCAGCCAACGTGTTAAGCCGGATTCATACTCGTACCTGACTACTTGTCTCACGTAATGCTCTCTGATGCGTTCTGACGCCTGACTCAGTAGCCCTCAAGTCAGAATGCATTAGATGAATGGGAATCTAACCACATAGTTAAATCTATGGAACTAATATGGATATGAATTCAGATTTATACTTTCGTGTATGATCCACTTAAAAAAAATCTTTCTACTTTAGCATTCTGAAGTCTAACTGCCGAGATCTTGACAAACTTGCTTACCCGCGAAATTCTGTTAATGCCTAGTAAAACCATGTAAACTTTAACGCAGTTGCTTCGCTATTGCACTGTTAAATCTATATAAGTACGTAAATAAATCGTCGTCTAGTACCCATAGTACAAGCTTTGCTTAGTTTGGGACTAGGTGGATTTGTGTAAGATTGTCCCCCAATATTTATTATTATTATTATCTCTGTATTTATGTTTTGTCTTAGATAAGGTTTTTACATTAATAAAAAGTAAAATATAAAACAATATTTACAAAACATAAAAGCGAGGCAGGGCCTAAGCTACCGGTGGTTTGGGCGACAGAGAGAGAAACCTCCTGACTATTCGCGCCGTGTCCAGGAGTACCGCCTTCTGTATCTGACCCTTGACCCAGCCATCTAGCGAGAGTCTCTTAAGATGTTGGTCGAGAATCTTCGCAATTAGACCGTTCGCAGAGACGACTATCGGGACAATGATCGTCGAATCAACATCCCACATGGCGGTTACCTCATGTGCCAGGTCTAGGTACTTGCTAGCCTTATCCTTCTCGGCCTTCTCGAGGTTCGCATCATGGGGGATGGTGATATCGACGAGCACTGCCTGGCGCTTCAATCGATCTGTCAGCACGATATCAGGTTTGTTGGCTATAATAGTCCTATCCGTGATGACAGATCGATCCCAATAGAGCGTGGCACGACCATTTTCGAGAACTGGCGCAGGTGTGTACTTATAGTACGGCACTTCGAAGTTCACAAGACCGTACAGAAGAGCAAGCTGCTGGTGAATAATCTTGGCTACCAAGTTATGTCTATGCAAGTACTCGCCGTTAGCAAGATGACCACAACCGGAAATGATATGCCTGAGTGACTCTCCGGGACGGCAGCATGCCCGACAAATGTCGACCGTACCGTCCTTAAGGATATATTTCCGGTAGTTGTACGTCATGATAACTTGGTCCGCAATTGCACAGACAAAACCTTCGGTTTCCGCAAAGAGATCCCCGAAACGTAACCAGTTCACCGACGCGAGCAGGTCTACGTCGGGCCCCGTAAGAGCCTTGTAGAACCGCCCATGTAGCTCCTTACTCTTCCATACCACCTTGCGGTCCTCGGTGCTTAATACTTTAAGTCTGCGCCAGTTCTCGTTTGTCATGGAGAGCTAGGTGAAAGATGCGTCTACTGCCACTACGTCACGATGCATCCCACACTCACTGTTTAGGAAGTAATCCCTGAGACTGCACACTTCGCGGTTGTGGAGGTCTTTGGCATTTTAAAAGCCGCGACCTTCAAACTTCCGCGGGATATAGACTGTACATCCCGCGGAAGTTTGGAGGTCGTGATAACAGAAGATCGTGGGTGTAACATACGGTGCGCAGTGAGCAGTACACGCACCCTTCGATCCAGGAAATCGAGCTCAGTCTGAGTCCACCTTAATATGCCAAAGGAGTATGTGAGCAAGGGGGCAGGCGTTGAAGGCGCGCACCCTATTGCCGCCCGACAAAAAACTGCTGAGTACTTTTGTCAGGCGACAGAAGAAGCGCTCCTTCACCGCCCGCTTGATGTCTCCACCCTCGATACCCAAAGACTGTGACATACCAAGATATTTATAGGTTTCTGCTTCGGAGAGAGATCTGAGAGCCAATATCTCAGAAATCTGTAAATTTGTGGAATTTACAACTTTCCCCCGCTGTACATGCATGACCGCACACTTTTCGACACCAAATTCCATTTTGATGGCACTACTGAAGACCTCCGTGGTTTTCAGTAGCTCCAACAGATCATGTTTAGTTGGTACAAATAGTTTAAGGTCGTCCATGTAGAGCAGATGAGAAATGACCTCACCCTCTCTCCGTAGCTGGCAACCTAGCCCTGAATCCTTCAGCAGGGTACTGAGTGGATTCAGCGCTAGGCAAAACCACAAGGGACTCAGACTATCACCCTGAAAAATACCTCGCTCAATCCTGATGGAATCCTGCGAGCCAGAGGGGCCCTCTCCTCACCCGGGTTGACAAAGGACTGTGGTCCACTGCCCCATGCAAGCAACTAAGAAGGATCTCAAAACTGCATCAACTTTATACAGTTATAAGATCCTCCTCAACCATGAATGAGGCACCGAATCATAGGCCTTCTTATAGTCAATCCAGGCGGTCGAGAGGGTCCCTCTGTTTCGCCGGACTCTTTGGCAAATGGTCATGTCTATGAGGAGGAGCTCTTTAGTACCACGTGACCCAGTCCTACATCCATTTTGAGTGGGGGTCAAAATTTTTGCTCTCAAAATGGATGTAAGGAGCTTGTATAGCATCGGCAAGCACGTGATGGGTCTGTAGTTCTTCGCTTCCGTGGTACTACCGGACTTGTAGAGCAAGGAGGTAACACCAGTTGTTAAGGGAGGTGGTAGGGAACCGAGCTCGAGGGCTTGCTGAAACTGTGTTGCCAAACGTGCGTGCGAGCACCGAAACCACTTTAACCAGAAGTTGTGCAATCCATCCGGACCCGGACTTTTCCAGTTCGGAGCCGTACGGATGGCACAACTTACGTCTTCGGGGCTGATGGTTACAGACCCCATGGGTTCGATGGACTCACACTCACGTTCGACAATACCCATCCAGGCGCCCTCGTTGTGTTCGACAGGCACCGTATGTGCTCTTTTTTAATATATGACTAGATGGCCGGACAGTACATAAATCGTATTTATACTGAGACCGTATGTTTCCCTTAGACTAGCTCTTTTTTATAAAAACATATTTTCTGGACTTAACAAATAAACAAATTTCTAATATAAATATACACGTTAAGGTTAATATCATAGTACTTATTTTGCTAAAAATCCAAATTTCAATTTTAATAAAAAGTTAACTGGAATGGCATACAATACTAAACCTTATGTTTTCCCATTTCCGCTTTCGTAACTTTTCCCGTAAACCCTCTGGTACTTTTTACGTAAACACGGTTGAAATTATTAGGATTAAAATAATATTTTGCTTCAACCGCGCGAGTTCCGAAAGTAAGGCTCTGCCGGAGGGCAGATTATCGTGTTCAGCCTGCTCAGTAACATCAACCTTGTTGATTTTATCGCGATTTTTATGTGTGTACGACAAAACCAAAAGCAAATGCAATTATTAAGGCTGTCTATGTTTGTATTCCGTTTTCCTCAACTCTATAATTTAAAGACCTTTTATTTTATAAAACGTCACAGGCTTTTTATAAATGGGGTTGGTCGTTACTGAAAAGAATTGTAGAAATACACCGAAGTAAAATATAACGCTTTAAACTCTCTTTGCGATTTGTACGTAGACATTTAAAATAGTTATTTGTTGTACAAGGGGTGAAAAGTTGTATTTTAACCACGAGTATGGAATATAGTACAAAAAAACACACCACCCAAATTTGATACGGACATGATAACGATAAGTAAGAAAATTTAGGTGACGTCAATACGTTTTTGGGAAAGTCGAAGTAAAATATTTACATTGCCGTTTTGATAGTGAAATATAAGCATGTGAGCGTGCGTCAGTTAAAATCCAGTGTTGTAATATTACAATCTTTTTTATTATATTATACGAATTCTATCGACAAATTTTGATTTACTATGGTCTGCAAATCTGGTTTGTTATATGGACCACATCGGCAAGAAATGACTTGTCGATTAAATGCACGAAAAAAACAAAATGCTTGTAGTCTCATCACACCGTATTTGACCAAGTGTCTGCGCTAAATATGTCCTCTCTTGAGCACTACTACATGTATACTGTTTATCGTTATGATATCACAAGAAGCCTGAATACCTCTTTTCGAAAATAAATATCTCCTCGTTCCACAGCTGACATGGCACTCGCTTGAAGTAACCGGCGTTGTCTCTTTGAAGTACACTCTCACAAAACTGTAACCTTTTACTGGCTGTTTTCGTTATCTCGCAACCAAATGCTGGAATAATATTCCCCCACCTGTGCAAGTAAGACGCCTTAAAACAAAAATATCCTGTAAATAGGGACCATCTGAATAACTATCTATTGTACAAACTGAGCATAGCAGGGATACCTTCTAGTTATGTGGTTGATGATTTTAGAATTTAGTGTAAGAAGGTACTTAGTTCGAGGAGACATTGTAATTGACGTTATATTATTATGCATTTTATGATCTTTTTTGATGATACGGATGCTAGTAATGCTATTGTTTTCATTTCCATAGGAGGCGGTTCTGCCGTAAAGCAAACGCGGTCCGGTGGATGTCGCATGAAATAACCGCGTGGTACCTATTCGGTTGTGCGGTAAAGCGAAGGCGGCGTGTGTGACATATGAAGTAGTAAGCGACAGTCGATACTTTCGGAAAGATCAAAAATGCAAAACCGCCTCCGCCCTGGTGGTCTACTACGAAATTCGAAATCCGAACTTTGTATGGTGCCGACCCTTTCACTCGTATAGTGTATCACAGGAGAGTGAAAGGGACGGCACCATACGAAGTTCGTACTTCGAATTTCGGAGTAGACCCCCTGCACCGCGCTGCCCCAGCTCTGTGAATTTGAACCTTTAATAGTAGTAGTAGCTGTTTACTACACAAAAATACGAAACAGTGTCTGATTTAAAAATATAGTAATAATAAGTTAGTAAAAAAGCCGCACTTATCCTTTTAAGGAATCTCTTTCAGTTAACCTTTGAGTACATGAGAGTAGAAATAAATATAGTTAGACAAAATAAAGCATCATGTGCAAAAAGGTACAAGAATAGTAATAAATATAAGCATTCATATAGGTATTACAGGAAATAGTAATTTTTTCACCAAGAGAGCTAACTAGGTTTCTGCTGCAAGTGTTGATGTTGATTCCCGAGCAAGCGAAAGATTCTATAATTAGAATCTTGAGCGTAGCGAGGGACTCAAAGACACGAGATGCAAATCTTTGCTCTCGTGTGATACATCAGCGTCGAGCCACATAACTTTTCACATCAGCGGCGAGAACATATAACGCAAAGGAATAGTGACAGAGAGAACGAGTTTAAATGTTCCAAGTTTGTATTACTCCCCGCAGTATAAAAAAAAATGACCTACGATTTGTAAAAAAAATTTTACACTTTCGCAGCAAAATTGCATTTTGCTCACTGGTTTCAAGCATCAAAACCGCCATGTTTGTGCCGCTGAGGTGAAAACCAAAATTATTACACATGAAAAGCCAAGAGAGATCATCTCGTAACAGGTAAAGCAAAGAAAATTAAAAAAATATATAAGATAAAAATTACCCGGAATTGTAGACACAGTTTTGTTTTATTTTTCTTTCATTTACTCGTATTTTATCGGCTCTTATTCTGTTTACTTTTGTTTATACGATTATGTGTTTGTAGCAAGCAAGTAAAGGTTTATTATTTTCAACACGTGGAAAGTACCCTATTATGCAGCGACCGTAGAAGTTCTTCCATACTGTCGACGATGAAATATTTGCTAATTTTAAAGCTATAAAATTTCCCGGATGCACTTATCGCAGCGACTGAGATGGGCGGGTCACCTTGAAAGAATGCCGGACACGATGGCCGCAAAAATAATGACAAGGTGGACGCCGCAACAGAAGAGACCGAAAAGCAGGCCTAAAAACGTTGGAGTGACTGCGTGGAAGAGGATCTCAGGAAGATAAAAAAGTTTACCAGCTGGGAGAAGGTTGCCAGGAACCGTGTCAACTGGAGAAAGATTGTGGAGGAAGCCAAGACCCGCAAAGGGTTGTAGCGCCATCGGAGAAGAAGAAGAAATTTCCCGTACCCCGTACCTTTCTTCTCTTCACTGGTGGATAAGCTTCTATAATCACTTAAGTTATAATGGTATTTTTAATAACGATTCTTCTTTTATTTGTACTTTCGTAAACCTTCAAAGGACATTCGCTTCAGAGGAAATTTGTTTTAATTGAACGACTAAATGATGTTTGAATTTCTGGCATCGCGTTTCTAGCAAAATATTCTTGGTAATTTATTTCTGCTTTTAGCTTTTGTTCAGTGATGTTTTGAGTTTAATCGTGTGTAAACACTCTACTGATTTCAGAATCTTTAATTCTTAGATTCCTATTCAGGTTTCAGAGTCCTTTATAAATATATCTTCAATTATCTAACAAATGTTTTCGTCTCTTGACGACGACGAATTTATGAAAAAGGGGGAGATTTTTCTTAAACAATCAATAATTTAAAAAAATGTTTTTACTATCCAAGAAAACTTTTGGGTTGTGGTATGTTCTCGTCTTTTCTACTCAGCGGCAGAACATTAAATTTGGCCTAAATTTGGTTCAGTTTTCATACATTTTGCTACAATTTGGAGCAAATTTTCCGCAAGTTATGGGAATTAGTTTTGGTCGGTCTTATAATAAAACCTACGCAATAAAAACAAAGGAGAGACATATTTTGTTCTTTTTTTTTTCAAATGTGCATGACCCACTTCACTGAAATTGCCCGAAGCGCTATATTTTTGATACATTCTGCCGTGACACATTTATCTGCATGCAATTGTGATTATTCCGCATTTCCCTGCTTCCCGGTCGGCTATCGGATACCATTTCACGTTTCATATTTGACGTGCCTGCAGATTTTAATGACCGAATTTGCACTATCCGGTCAAACTATCTGTACAGTCAGCTAAATGTTCTTCCATTTTTCGACCCTATTATTTGAGCATTAAGGTTCAAAAGCGGTCTGTATGTACATCCCCGGAATGCGACGCCGCGCTAGCTGCGAAATTACATCAAGGCTAGATTTGCGTATGCAGTTGTTGGCATTAATAGGTGGGACGCTGGACTGCCATGAAAATATAAACTGGCCCCGTTTACTGCTAGCGCTGACATCTAGCGACACTGGCGCTAGCAAGTAGATACGTCGAACCAAGCCTTCACGTGGTGAGATCCACAGATATTGTGACCCTGTCTTTTCGTTCCCACGCTGCTGCACGAAATCCATTTACATAAGACTGAGCGCATGTAACCTATAAAAAGAGTATAATATGCATCCATTTTGTGCCTTATTTTAAGGGAATAAAGTGCAAAATTGTCAATATATATTTCACGTCGAGTACTTCGTTTCTCAACCCAACTCGACGTTTCCAACACAACTAGTGTCGAAAACGAATGATCTCTAAGCCCGGAGGGATATCACTCAAGCGATTAAAACTCACGTATAAACTGTCACTCCAGGCGACATGTTTTGGACTCTTTGGGAGTTGTTCGGGAGTCCCGGAAGGCATTTGCCGCAGAGGTCTTACTTTGCGGCAAATGTACTCATCCTGAAGAAGAACTCCCGAGTAACTTGCGGCAAATGCACTCATCCTGAAGAAAAAATCCTGAATAATTTGAAACATGTCGCCTGGAGTGACAGTATATACGTGAGTTTTAACCATTTTAGAGATAGTGTTTTAACCATTACTCAAGAAAGTTTAAGCAAGATCTCTAACCCCATATTATACTATTATTATTATCTCTAATTTCAATTACATGCAGCCATTTGCGAGAGGACGCTAGAAGCAATACGTAAGTATTGAATGTTAATATTGTGTTGTGTATGTTGTGTTGTAGTGTATGTTAATTTACATTTATTATTAAATTCCCTTATCCTAACGTTGACCCGTTTGCATCGCAAAGGAACCCGAGACGAGGTCACTTAGGCGACCTAAATTAAAAAATACCATACGTACAAATGCGGATTGACAATATGGATGTGTCGTTCGGAGGTAAGAGGTACCGTTGCTAGGGTAATACGGTATGTGACTAATTTATTTACGGTGTCATTCGAACCAGTTTCTATAGATGATCCCGGAAATTACTTATATAGTTGGGTATAGTTGGGTTGGGTGGTGGTTGGTAACAGTATATTATGTAACTATAAAAAAACCTTAATGCGGTTAATAAATTCAGTAAGACCCGATTTTTTTTACTGCAAGTGTACGTTAATGAACAATTACATTAAAATAAAAATAAATAAATAGCGATATCTTCCAGACAACATTTTGGTAAATGTAACGAAACAAAATAATTCAATCATCAGATGATAGCGTTTGTCCGTGAGTAGATGACAGATGAGATAGAAAAATAGACAGCTTATCCCCAAGTCAATAAAGGGTCGGCAATGCACTTGTAACGGTGGTAGTTTATTGACGTTCATAGGTGCATGTAATATGCCTAATTTGAAGAATAAACTACTTTTACTTTAACTTATTCCTCTGGAGTCGCAAGTGTCCATAGGCTACGGTATCTGCTTACCATCAGGCAGGCCGTAAGCTTGTTTGCCACCGTCGTAGTATAAAAATAATTTTTAAGAAAAAAAAAACGACTTCAATGGGGGAGGCCGGTGAAAGATTATTATGCTTAGATGGTGCACTCTTAGATTCCACACAATAAAATAAGTATGTTTATAATGGTAGAAGACTAAGTACCGTCAATTCCTCATGGAATCATGGAAAAACCTTGCTTGCTTGACAAACAAAACGAAGAGAACAAATCGCCAAACTTGAACCACGCGTCGTTGTAGAGTTCCGTTCTGATCATCATCAGCGGTTCCACTACATCAAATGTCACTTTTATGAATAAAAATGCTTGATTAGTTCATGAAAATACTAAAAGTACTATTTGTGTGCCTTTCACATTTGAGGAGTTCCCTCGATTCCTAATGGATCCCATCATCAGAACTCGAGCATGACAAAAATCAATCGTGAAAATAGAACTTGCTTAACAAACACAGCTAGAAGGCCAAATCGCCAAACGTGAACTTTTCGTCGTTTAAGAGTTCTGTTCTGATCATCATCAGGAGTTCCACTTCATCAAATGTCACATTTTTGTATGATAATGCTCGATTTGTTGATAAAAACATAAAAATCACTATATGTTTGCCATTAAGATTTGAGGAGTTTCCTCGATTCCTAATGGATCCCATCATCAGAACTGCGTTTTGATAAAAACGGGACCAACTTGAATATATATACTTACAATCAAAAACAAGAGTTTTCCAAATTGGTTAAGAAATGACGGAGTTATGGAGTAAAAAACATTTACAAAAAAAAACAAAAAAAAAACATATAACCGAATTGATAACCTCCTCTTTTGAAATCTTGAAGTCGGTTAAAAAATCACGTGATACGTTCATATCACGATACGTATCACGTGAATATTGAATATTTTGATAATATTAATCGTGTTAAGGATACCACTATAGTGTTCGGCGATTAAGAAGTCAATTCTGACACCTGTCATATCCATAAAGTTTATAACCCCAAATTGACTTTTAGTTTATAAACTGTATGGAAATGGACATTTAAAATAGTTATCAGGATTGACTTCTTAACCGTCGACTTCTATAGAATGTTTGCTTAGTCTGCCCGCTATCTTAAAGCTGCGTCTCTATTTTGTTGTGACAAACTACTAGGTGACTTATGGCCTTTAGATGTCTAGCAAAATTCTATCCCTATGTCGATCTATCTCATAACTTAGTGGTAATGCTCATGCCGTTCGCCGCGCTCGGACGTTAGAGGCGCTACCGCGAACAAAAACGAAGTATCTTCCTCTCTGTCGCACTTGCATATTCGAACGCGGAGAGGGAAATACTTCGTTTTCAGATCGCGGTAGGCCCTCTGGTCTGACGGCTCCTATTCCTGGGTGGTTCGCGTATCGGAATGCAAAATACCTTTGGCAAAGTTAACGGAACAAGTTGTTAAAGAGGTTCCATTAATTGGAGAAAATATTACCAATTGTTATTATTATCACGCGAAACACTCATATCACGATCCGTATTACGTGAATATTGAAGCAACATCCGTTGGGGCCTGTTACACGGTTATTATTATCACGCAATACACTCATATCACGATCCGTATCACGTGTTGTTTAATGAATATTGACGCAAAATCCAAACAAAGAGTTTTAAGGGCCCCACTGAATAGAATTTGGCGGAGAATGAAAACAAATGAAGTTCTGACTTCGCACCAAAAATACTAACTAGCACATCAATATTTAACAATTGGACATCTGATCCGAATTTTAATGAACGTTTAGTATTTTAGCTATACAAATCAGTACTGATTACGGTGTCAGTTTTTTTATGTGGCTTTATACTAGCCTTATAAAAATACTTAGGATTAACTTACAAAGATACTAAGCCTTTGCCCGTGACTTCGTCAGCGTAATCTTTTACTCCCTATTGGGGCCCTTTAGACGATTAATATTGTCACAATACTGGGGTGTCAATTTTATAGTGGTTTTCAAAATTGTATGGATTTTGTTTAGACACACAATAGACACGTAATACGGATCATGATATGAGTGAATCGCGTGATAATAATAATCGTGTGAACGGCCCTATTCCATATGTTAATCCAGACTGACTATATTTGTAAAGGAGTTTGATCATAATCCGTTGTTGTAATGTTTTTATTTTATACATTTTTGTACACTATTTCTTTGGTCGTTTGCATAACTGTCAGGAATAAATGTCTTCTTTATTTCTTTCTTATTTATTTCACCCGAGCGAAGCCGGGCTTTCATCTAGTATAATAATAATACCCCTTGCGTTTAATAAAATTGTCAAACGACCCTCTACGTGTTGTCTATGTTAGAGTTGGTTACATTAAATATTTAAATATATTTGTTTTTATTTTTATTTTATATTTCAACAGGTTTAACAATGTATTATAGATTTCGTTTAATACTCGTTCGGTACTTCGGCTTCACGCACGCCTCCTAAAGGTCCGGGTCATCATTGTCCCGTGAGCGGGAGAAACATAATAATAAATAATTATTATTATTATTGCGGGAGATTCTTAGACAAATCGACCTAGTCTCAAACTAAACAAAGCTTATACTATGGGTACTAGATGAGAAACATGTCTCGCGTCTATTGGGGTTATTTTCTATGTGAATTCAGATGTATACTGACATACACAAATTAATATGGCGCATTTTCTTTTCGTTACTATCTTGTACAGAATAGCACCTTAATATCATGGATAATACATGTTCTTTTCGGAATATAAATATTAGGGGACCGTTTTTTTACACAAATCGAACTAGTCCCATAGTAAGCTCAATAAGGCTTGTGTTATGGGTGCTAGACGACGATATATTTAATAGATATATACTTAAAATACATAGAAAACATCCAAGTCTCAGGAACAAATGCCCATACCGGGACTCGAACCCGGGACCTCTAGCTTCGGAGGCAGTGACACTACCAACTAGGCTAAACAGGCCGACAATATATTTTTAAACATCACTCCAAATCGAGACAATTCAAGTAAAAGCCATTTTTTCGCTTAAATTCTAATTCGCACAATAAAAGTAAAAAAAAGGTGAAGATAAGTATTCTTCAAGAAAGGAGTGCATAAATATTTAAATGGTCGGCAACGCGCATGTTACACCCCGGGAGTTGCAAGCGTCCATGGGCTACGGTGACCGGCTTACCATCAGGCTGGTTTTACGCTTGTTTGCCACCGACGTGGTATTAAAAAACAAAGATAATAGTTACATCATTGCAGCCGAAATCGCGTCTCACAGTCGAGATGGATTTAATTTAGTGTCAGGTAAATGTCCCAATTTCGGCACTCTTTATTGTTCACATTTATATGAGATAAGATTGAAAGTGATGAGTATTGGGTCACTGGGACGTCAAAGGGCGCAAATCGAATCAATAACAGCTTGTGAACTCGCGACCATAATGGCGAAATGAAGAAGACGGTATATTTTTAGGGTTCCGTAGGAAACAAGGAACCTTAATGTCCGTCTGGCCGTCCGTCTGTCCGCGGCTTAGCTCAGGAACTTTTACTACTAGAAAGCTATAATTTAGAATGGGATATACATATAAATCACGTTAACCAAACGGCTTAGTAAATTGTTGGGAAAAAATTTTTGAGGGTACCTCCCTACTTGTAAAGTGGGGATCCATTTTTTTTCAAAAGCTATTGTGTTGTATAATAAGAACAAAGAGCTTTATTTTACAAATTTTTGTTTTACTATTGGTTTGCGTCATATTAAATTGTAAAGTGCAAATTTTTGTTGGAGTCTAGTGTCACGGGTGGACAGCTACGGGAACCCTACATTCCGCGTGGCCCGACACGCACTTGGCTGCTTTTTTATTCGTTAATCGTTTTAATTCTTATGCAACTTCCTTATTTTGCCAAGCTAGATCAATATGTGGTATTTTATTCTTTGGCGTGAGCTTACCGGTACCTTACCGGCTTACCGCAGAGGTTTCCTCGCTTGACGCCAGTCAGGAAGCACTCATTTAACATGTTGGCTGCCCACCATACTTCACCTAAAGTTTTGCTCCCACACCCCATAAAAATTTAATGATCCATTTGATCCCACCGGTGATGCTCATGGCCACACAGACAAGATTACGTGATCCTACCGGTGATGCTCACGGCAGCCAACGTTTTAAATGTAGGGGTACAGTAAAAAGCAGTACTGACTCGACTGATACTTGACACTGGCAGCTGACAGTATTCCCATATCTAACGAGTCAAAACCCAGGGTGCCATAATAGTACATTACTACAGAGGCCGGGACAAAAGGGGTTGCCGGCCGAAGACATATAGACGGCTGAGCGAAGCGAGACCGGATAGGTCTAAGGCCGGCAACCCCATATTTCCCGCCGAGGTATGTATAGTGCTTTTCTCAAACATGCAATGAAATAAACAACAAAAAAAACAAAGTTTAATTTTTAATACGCATAGTGGCAGAATGTCATGATGCCTGTGCCACAAATTTAAGTGGAATGGAAATTAAAAATGAGGACTTTGCAGGCCTAGGCCTGCAAGATTTGTATGAAATTCCATTAACTACCTCTTGTCCTAGCCGCACATGAAACGTCATATTTCGCAGCCTATTATAAGGAACATAACATCAATATTTCATTGCATGTTTGAGAAAAGAAATTTAGTGGGGTACAAGACGATGTAATGACCATTTTTTTTAATTTTTCTGCTATTTTTAATTAACGTTAAAGTCATGTATTTTATACGAATTATAATGCAGATTATTCTGTAATTTTTTCGAGATGTCAAATAAAACATTATCTGTTAAGATATCGTACCTGTAATACACAATACAGAGTTTGCAAAAATTAAAATATTATTGGGGATTCCAGATAAGTTGAAGGTTTACGTCCTGAGCCCTTATCCATAAAACGAAGCATGTCGTTGTTAGCGATAATGGATCTCGTCTCTTTACACAAGTATAAAGTGTAAGATAAACAAACAAATGTACCCGAACGAAATACCCTCTTATATATTAAAGCAGCTGGAGCTCCCAGTTTTTGTCTTGCTCGCTCGCTAGTGCCGTGCTTTTCAGCCACGCTGGAATAAATTAGCGTGTTATGATTGCAAAATTTGCAGAATTCATAATTTGGCAAAATTTAATGGTTACTTCGGAATATTAAAGTGTGTTTTTTTGACCCGTTAATCACTTGGGGTTTAGAAGTAGTAGCATTTTTTTTCGTTTAAAACGGCATTATTTTAAGGTAATTTTAGGACATAATGACGGCCTACTAACTACGATATAATGATAACCTTTAGCTTAGTTGGTTGTGACCATGCCTACGAAGCCGGAGGTCCCGGGTTCGAATCCTGGTCAGGGCTTTATTTGTGCATTTATCACGAATATTTTTCCTGAGTCTTGGATGTTTACTTTGTATTTAAGTATGTATTTATCTATACAAGTATGTATATCGTCGTCTAGTACCCATAGTACAAGCTTTGCTTAGTTTGGGACTAGGTCGATTTGTGTAAGATTGTCCCCCAATATTTATTTATTTTATTATTTTATACTTTGTCTAAGAAAGTACCTTCCTGATTCTTTGTTCTATGTACCTCAGCAGTGTTTTTACGCACAAATTTTACAAAGTTACGTACAATTGTAATAAATAAACAAACATGATTTATATTTACTCTCTCAATTTGTTACGAGGTAAACTAATAATGTCGATGGAATGCTTGTCCCGGATGGCTAACACTGATTCATTGGAATCATTGGATAGTAAGCTAATATGGAATTTACATAAATAAAACTGTTTCACTCTGAGTAGGCGGTGTTTTTTTTTCAAGTCTGACGGACGAAACGAGACTGCATGTTGTAGAGATGATAATGTTGAGTTGGATGAGTGGCGTGACAATAATGGCGCGTATACGGAATTAGTATATAAGAGAAAGCCTGAAAGTAGCATTCATGATAGTTGATAAGATGACAGCTAATCGCCTACGGTAGTATGGATGGACATGTTATGCGGACGCATGAAAGTCACGTGACAAGAGGGGTCATCATCATCAGCTTATATAAGACACACTGGCGGGGAGAGTCCTCTCATTGATGAAAGGGAATGAGCAGTAGTCCCCACGCTGGCCCAGTACGGATTGGGACTTCACATACACCGTTGATTTTTTACGCTAAATATATGCAGGTTCCCTCAAGTTTTTTTTCCTTGCCGAAAAGCTAACATTAAAAATCAATTGATATTCCGTACATAAGTTCCGAAAATTTATATTGATAGCTTAGCTTCCATAACGAGGCTTAGAAGAAGGCTGGATCATTTAATAGTTCAACTTAACTAACTTGAAGCTGAAGGCTTCGTTTCATTCGGTCAACTACAAGTTTGTACTTACGGAACCCTCGGTGGGTGAGTCCGACTCGCACATGTCCGATTATCAATTTTCCAGTATGTTACAAAAATACCCGCAAAACGGAAATGGATATTCCAAAGATTCAATTAACGGGCATTTTTACTAACGGATGGTTACAAATGGTTTCTTAACACTCGGTCAATACTGTAACGTTACTTTAATTAACCTTAATTTGTCAATTTAAATTAAACTCCCCTAACGATATATGTAAACCGTAGTATCACTTTATGACTTCTAAAAAAAAACAATAAAATAATAATAACCCTTTGTTACATAAAAAACGCAATATGTAACGTATTGTTTACTTACTTAGGTACTAGGAGCTAGGAGGTTTGCTCAAAGGTTAGCTGGAAGAGATCCCTTGAAGGGATAAGCTCGCCTTTGTACTCTACTTTTTGTTTGTTTATCGTTTTGTCGTGTTTTATGTACAATAAAGTAATACATACATACATACTATGTAGGTACCTAACATTCCCGAAAAGACAAATTACGATTTAGATTAATTCAACTCTCATCTGCCAAAATTCACCAACGTTATCATGTAAACCCAGACAACAAAGCGGTCTACCAATTTTGAGCATTAATGTAAAAGAAATAGAGTCGAAAACTGGTCGAGCTGATCGTTGTGTTACTGTACGTCAGACGTTGCGATATACCATCCACATACCATCAATCAAAATCAAATATTTATTCTATAAGTAAACGCTTTTTTACAAGTTGTACGTTTAGAAAAATATGTATGACTATAATATGGCATTTTGTGACACATCAAATGTGGTAATCAGTAACAGTAATTGACTGGGCACACAGGTAAATACTATTCTTGTCTTTGAGTATATTTGGCTAGCTTTTGTCCTCGACTTCGTACGCAAGAAAAATCTGTCTGAGGGAATAGCGTTAAAAATGTCACTTAGGCAGCATACATACCCAGAGATTCGTAACTAGTTGCGATCTAATACTTTGTTGGCCTTGTAAGAACCCAGATGCGATCAAAAACAATTTCGTTCTTTTATGAAACTAGTTGCGATTGGTGACTTTTATTTTCATCTTCCCACCAGGTGTGCTGTCTTCCTCGTCTTCATTTGCCATCTCTTGGGTACCATTCCGAAACTCTCTTGCTCCACTTCCCTGTTTTATCGCGCATCATGTGTCCTGCCCATCTCCACTTCTGTTGGTCGTTATGTTCTACGAGTATTATGTCGGTAATTTTTGTGATTTTCCTAAGTCCGGTTTTTCTTATCTTGTCCTGTCTTTTATAACCAGTCATATACTCCTCTGCATGGCTCTTCGTGTTACGGCGAGTTTCTCTCTCTGTGCTTTCGTGAGCGTCCAGGTTGCGCAGCCGTAAGTCAGGCAAGGTTACTACCTTATTACAGGAATTAAATGTTCATCTTTTTATTTCCATACTTAAGTCATATAGGACTTCACTATCTCTTTTAAAGACCAGTCCTTTTTCCAGCTTTTAGCGATCCTGAAGTTAATTTATTTCGACATTTGATCTTCCGTGGAGATGAATTGACCCAGGTATGTATAGTCTTCCACGTATTCTAGAGGATTGCTATTAATGTTAATGTTGAGTTTTGTGGTGTTTATCATTAATTTGGTTTTGTTGGTGTTCATTTTTAGCCCGACCTTCAGGCTCTCTTCATTCGAATTGTGTATCATACGCTCAAGATGTTCAGGGTGCTCTTCGAGTAGTACCAGGTCATCAGCAAGTCGGATGTGGTTCAGTTTTGATCCATTTATACTAATTCCACATTTGTCCCAATTTAGGTTGCGGAACATATTTTCCAAAACTGCAGAAAAAAGTTTTGAGGACAACGGGTCTCCTTATCTTACTCCTTTTTGTATGCTGAATTCTTTGCCAAGTGTTTCCAGCTGGATTTTTGCTGTAGTGCTTGAGTATATAGTATTCCTTGCTGTAGACACTTGGTATTCCTTGCTGTTTTAGACTTTCCCATATATATTCGTGTTTTAAGCTGTCGAAAGCCTTGGCATAGTCTATGAAAGCTATATAGATTTTCTTATTATATTCTTTATATTATATTTACTTGAAATATACCCTAATATAAATCAAAACTTCACACAAATATTATAATTGATAAGGATAAGTTGTAAGGATTTCTTACAACTATCTTTTAACTAAACACCTATTTATTGTCCGAAATCAATAATAATAGCGTACAGGCGTAAATATACTGGGATATAACAACTGTCAAAACTGTCAACACAACACAAGCTGGGTTATAAATCATCAACTGCATCTGAATAACAGAATATTTTATCTTTTTTCTTCTTAATTAAATAATCTAAAATCGTAACGTAACGGGGAAGCCGCGTGATACGTTTCTATAACTTATTAAAACAATCATTTATTTAATACTAAAATGTTGTGAAATACCAGAGATATTAATTTAATTTCTTTACAAATTGTGTATAATTATTTCTTTTTATACAACGTGTCGAAAGGAACATCACGTTTGTGTCGATTATTTCTTCTTGAGACTTAGCAGGAGACTTTGTAGTAGTATTCGTAGTAGTAATGTGTAATTACATTCGACATATTATTATTAGTATTAGCTGCTTTTATAAACAGTCGACAGGCTTCATTGCATACCAAAAAAATCTTCGTTGGCAACTGGTTTCCTAAGAAAATATTATAATTTTCGACCGCAACTTGTTTCGTAAAACGCCGAAAAAAGGCAATTGTCTCCTCGTGAAGTACGCCCTAGGTGCCCTTCTAATAGTAAAAATGTCTTACTTCTTCTTCCTCGGTCCCTTATTACTGAGGATCGCGAACAAGTATGTATGTTCTGTCTCCATAGAGTGCGGTCATAAGCCATGTGGGTCGCACTCTGTATACTGCCGCCAACCACCTTCTTTACAGCATCAGACCATCTCGTGGGTGCTCTACCTTGGCGTGGGTGCACGTCGTGCAAACATACAGAAAGATGCAGAAGGCAGCGGAGACTTTCTTTTATAATATAATATGTAGTGATGCGCGGAATGCGGCGAAAATGCGAGTCATTGAAGTGGTATGAGGGTCGCCATCGCTACTAAACATCGATGAGTAATTTCACGTTCGACCGGTTGGCAACAAAGTTGCCGTAAGTATTATATTATTTATTATGGACGAAGCCGGAGGACCCGGGCTCGAATCCCGGTCATGGCATGTATTTGTGTGATGACCACGAATATTGGTTTCTGAGTCTTGCATGTTTTCTTTGTATTTAAGAGGGCGCAGTACGATTGGTGTGGATCGGTTCTCCATACAAACGTATTTATGCTCTCATTTTAAAACGCCATGCTAGAATAACATGAAAATTTGTATACACAATGGGATCCGGCATATCTAGGTCGGATCATAGTTTCTGTTGCTAGAAATTGTAAAATAAAAAAAATACAGCGGCTTTTTGAGTTTTTTACGGCTTGTATGAAAACCTTAATAATCGCTGCATTTTTTCTCCATTATAATTTCAAGCAACAGAAACTATGATCCGACCTAGATATGCCGGAACCATTGTGTATACAAAGTTTCATGTTATTCTAGCATGGCGTTTTAAAATGAGAGCATAAATCCGTTTGTATGGAGAACCGAACGTACTGCGCAGTCTTAAGTATTTATTAATAATTATTTTTATCGTCGTCTAGTACGCATAGTACATGCTTTGATTAGTTTCGAACTAGGTCGATTCATGTAAGATTGTCCCCATATTTATATATTTATTTTACGGTATTAAAGAGCAAATTAAAAAGCCTTAGTGGCATTTAAATTACATTTCTTACCCTTGCGAATAAAAATATACTGCCTTAATTCAAGTTACATGTAGATGTAAACCCATTATGCCTAGGTATTTGATTTTCGAGTCATTGAAATATAAATAAATAAATATTAGGGGTCATTTTTTACACAAATCGAACTAGTCCCTTATTAAGCTCAACAAGGCTTGTGTTGTGGGTACTAGATGACGATATATCTAATAGATACATACTTAAGTACATAGAAAACATCCAAGACTCACGGACAAATGTTTCTGCTCACCACAGAAACAAATTTCCTTACAGGGATTCGAGCCCGGGACCTATAGCTTCGGAGACAGTGTCACTAACAACTAGGCTAAACAGGCCGATATATCAACATATTAATCCTATTACTTTGTTAGTATTGTAAATATTTTTTACAAGCGGAAACGTCCACTTAGCGGAATTATAATTTCCAATCGAAAACGAAGAATTGAAAAATTTATCACCCCGGGCGGGATTTGAACCCGCGACCTCTGGAATCCGTCCATCGCTCTTACCAACTGAGCTACCGCGGGTTATCCCATGTGCATTCGTTAGTGTTCTCTGAGGTAACCACACAACTTTCCAAGCGCGGTGAGCCATTAATAATTAAGTATATGAAATGTATTTTTTAGTAGGTAAAATTATTTTTGTGAATCACATTTACGTCTCCCACCCGGTGAAGATTAGCCCTCTTTTTTACAAGCTTTTATTTAGTTTCACCTGTCCCGTTGTCTGTCTGTCAGTATGTAATCAAATCTTGCAAGTTAAATTTGATCCACTTCCCGGATTCCGATTGAGCTGAAATTTTGCATGCATGGTATAAATCGGATGACAATGCAATATCATTTCAAGCTAACATGGTCACTTACACTAGAATTACTGCTCAAAACGGGATATTTACCATGTATATTAATATTGTTCGGTTTCCGATATTTCGGCGCTGTTGCAAGCACCATTTTCAAGGATTAGTTAATCCTTGAATATTAGAATACATGGTAAATATTCCGTTTTGAACAGTAGTTATAATGCAATATTATTATGACAGAGCTGATCTGATGATGGAGACAGAAGGTGGTCATAGCAATTCCTAAACTACACAAGATAAACCCATCGTGTTTGGGCTCATTCGAACCGACTCTGCAAGTATGATTGTGGAAACAAGTACAGTCGGCAATAAAAGCTAGTACAAAAATTTAAAACAAAAACTTATTTACAAACCGACTTGTCTGCACCTGTCACCTCGCACTTCATCCGTTTTATATGGAAACAGTCATATGTCAAATTTAGACATTGTCCATTTAAAAACGGATGAGGTTTCAGTTGAAAGGTGAGGACGACACGATCTGTGAATAACATCCTTGGGGTAGGTATGACGGACTTTACTTGTACCGTTAGACCATACCACCGTCTAAAAACCCAACGAGTACCATCAGCAAAGCATCAGCAGTGGGTCGCCGCAGGATCACAAATATCATTCTACTGCGAAGCACCGGCGGGATGTACGCAGTTTTATTGCTGACATTCATGCGAGCCATTCACCTGGGTGCCTCTCAACTCCATTTGGCCCATGTGAGGTGTCCTCTAAGTCGGAGGCAGCAGGTGCCCGTATCACCGGCACCGGCCTGCGCCTACGAAGCGCCTTGCTACAGTCTGAATATGAATATTCATGAAACAAGTGATTATCCATTTTATGATTTTATCCTATACTATTAAACGAGCAACATTTATATATTTTCATCACACTTGCTCGTAAATGGGTTTTATTGTGGGAGTTATGAATTTCTGTGCGATCTAATCTGAAGAGTACTCTGTGATTTGTTGAAATATTGAAGCTGAAAAATCTAGTAGGCTGCGCGCCGTAAGAATACTGCTTTGTCCCGGCGATCATCCACTGATACTAGAGGTGAAGTTGTCGATTTCTTCAATTTTAATTAGTGCTGAAGTTATTTATTTCTTCGCAAATGTGATGAAAACACTGTTTCTTGAACAATATTTCTTTGCTATCCCGCTAAAAAACGTATAGGTCTATTAGTGTCAATGTATCCACTTGCGTATTTTTGCATGCGGTTAATACTCCCACCCTCCCTCCGCTCGCACAAACATGCAAATAATTTTCGGATTTCCGCAAAGTAACGCCTGATTCTATCAATTACTTGAAAACACTGTGATTATCTCAGACGTAAGAAAATTGCAAACTCGAGTCATCAAAAGCCCTTTGCTTTCGGCATCGGGCTTCTGATAGACTCTCGTTCGCAATTTTCCACTTACGCTCCTCGTTAAACAAAGTACTATTATTTGTTTGTTTGTACTAGAAAACTCGAAACCGCTCTAACGTTTTTAATGAAAATTGCTCCGGGGTTTCCGGGAACGAAAACTATGTTTGCTAGGCCTTATATTCGGGAAAACTCGTGTTAATAGTGAAAACACGAGCATAGCTCAGTCGCACAGGTACTTAGATTTTGTCCTCCAAGATGAGAGCATGCCGCTTTTTCCGACCCTGTGTGGACCTAAATCTGACGCAAAGCCGCATCCACACTGTCTTTCTAAGGATACTCTATCATAAAACCATCTAATATTAGCATTATTACGTAAGTAGCACTTAAGCTTGATGCCACACTTACACCAGATTTGATTGATTGCGGTATGAGCAAGTATCTTAATTGAGTGCACTTTACGGGCCTGGGACTCAATTCCGAAGGGCGGGTATTATGATTTATTTGCTTGTTGCATTACACTACCCATTTAACTAGTAAAGGTAGATTTTCTAATAAAGAAACGCCGCAAACATGTAGCCACTTCCTAGGTTATATTAGTCGAGTGGAATACTTGACTGTTAGAAGTTTTCAGATCTATCGAAATTATTTAACTCTGCTTAACGACTGATGTCGTCGTCAAAAATAGACAACAACTGAGATGAATAGCTTTACGTACCTTCCAAAGCGCGGAAATTCAGAAACCACTTGGAGCGGTAATTCATTGAAAGCGGTAACCTATAACTCACAAACTGCTGGCCAGTTGACCACGGCCGGCATTGCTTAACCCATTTCACATTAATAATGCTTTTGAAGCAGATAACGTAGCGGTACCCGACAATTTCTAAAAAAGTAGTTGTCAACTTGAACTGTTGGAAACCTAGTTTGGACCGCACCGGAAGCCCTCAAATGATTATATAGTTTTAAACTGCGTTCATTATGAAGACAATGTAATTAAAACTTCTAAGTAAAAGTTCAGCTCAGAATGGTATTTTACTTGCAGGTTAATTGTTCTTATAACCGTACATAATGTTGTATTAAGCAGAAATATCTGCAAACAAAACTCAAAAATATTGAATGAATAATTTATAATATTGATGCTCCGAGAACCATTATTGCCAACTTTGCAACCGCTGTAACCAATTGTGACAACTCTACAGTTCTTCAATTTAGTATATCCTTAGATTGGCAACTGCACTAAACGAAGAAATAATGGTTTTTTTTGTACAGTTTGTTGAGCTTCATTTTTTTTAATTCCGATGTCCAAGTTAAGCATGATTCCCACTAGACCGTTCCGTTTCCGGTCCGGGCGAGAGCGGGCTGCTTCCGAGCCGAGCCGAGCTAGTCGGCAGTCAAACATTTGTGTTGACTAAAAGGCCTACTTTGGATTTTCTTTTTTATTTAAAGCCACAGATAGCATAAAGCTGTGTAAAGCGGTGTTAGCACGACGGCGTTATAAAGTTGCGTGGTATACTTTAAGTTTCTTTTTATTCCGTTTGATATTTTGTTTATGTTGATGTGAGTGCGATCATGGCGTCACGGCACCGTGTCTTCACCAAATGGTCACAACGGAAGATCAGCGCTGGCTCTGCCAGCATCACGCTGAGTTGTGACCATTTCGTGACAAAATTAATTATGTATCGGTCTCTGTTTTTTATTAATTCATTATTTTGTCACGAAGAAACGATTTCTTTCTTTCTAAAAAGTGGCTTCCGAGTCGGGCCGCTTCTTCTTGCTGTCATGAAAACGGGCCGGCCCGGACGCGAAACGGCCTACTGTGAATTATCCTTTAGCAGACTGTTTAAGAGGCCTTATAAAATCCTAAAATGTTTTGAACTCTAATCATTCCAATAAACTTATTGAAGGATACGATGCTTTCAAAAAAGTTATAAATAGCAACGGAACCTTTTTGGTGTCTAGTAGAATTTAAGTGGAAAAATCTAGTTTTGAGCTTAAAATTCCAAGCTTAAAACTCAGCACCAACAACATCACTATGTTTTAGTTTCAGTAGTATATCGAAATCGGCTATACTCGTTAATTAATAGTCTCTATTCAGATGTAATATTTTTCCTTTTAAACTCATTGTATACACAGCAACTATGACTTTTTACATACCTGGAAACAAGTTAGCTGGCAAGGAAAGAGAGGAGACGAATTTTATATCACACAAACGGATTCCTGAATCAACAAATGGTTAGAGAAACCCCACATTACTTTAAATCAAGCTATCCAAAGATGGGGGTTTATCAAGAAAAAAACAATGGCATCCCATTTTACGTGTACAAGGTACCCTAAAAAATCTATAATTCTAATCTTTTATTTTATCGGGGTCATTGATATGTAAGACGTCCACTGCTGGACATAGGCCTCCCCCAAAAACTTCCACAATGACCGGTCCTACGCCATCCGTATCCAGCGGACACCCGCGACCTTCACCAGGCCATAAGTTCATCGTGTGTCGGGCCTGCCCACGCTACGCGGTCGCCACTCGAGAACCTTTCCGCCCCAACGGCCATCAGTTCTACGTGCTATGTGCCCCGCCCACTGCCACTACGACACATCTTTTCGTCCAATATTCCGCAGTGTCTCAAGACGAAAGTCTTTGACCAGTGTGTGTTGCCAGTGATGGCATTGATATGTATATCTGAGACAAATTACAGCTTTTAGCAACGGTTACTGAGCTAAGCCACGGACAGACGGACGGATGGACGAACATGGCGAAACTACTTCTTTGTGAAACTCTGTATTAAACGGAGCTCTAAAGACTTCACAATGTAAACGCCTGTAGTGGTGGATCTTGGGGTTCGTGATGCGGTGAGAATTAAAACTCGTAGTCCGAACATGCACGTATAATGTAGTAAATTTAAAACGGCGATACAATGTGTTTCGATCACAGAGATTAAATAGTGTTTGGGCACGAGTAGCCCTTTGTATGGTCGTTGAGCTACTGTCGGGCGCGCCGCCTCCTCTTCCCCGCGCCCCGCACCATGCACTACGCCGGCGACGGTTGACGATGATGCCCGAACCAAGACGAGGCGTAGACAACAAAGTCTGATATTTATCGGTATTTTTCCAAAAACGCCAGTCTTTAAGACTCGCATTTCCTTTTCGAGTGCACGGAAGACTTAAGCGTATGTCTTACACGGGGTGCATGGTTTACAAAATAGAGGCAGCCTCTTAGACACTCAACCCATCCTAGAACTGACCGCAGCCGTGATGGTCTCAACCGTAATACATGTAAAAACGTTTATAAAACAACGCTTCCAGGTACGCGAGAGGCCGCGACTCTTACAAGCGGATGGCAGTGTATGACAACATCGGTTCCGTCTGCCTGCTATCGATGGAGGGGCAGGTCAAGTCCACCACGTCATCATTATGGAGGTGAGTACTTTACTGAATGCATAAACATACCCGGACATTGAGTGACCGGCCAGATATATACGTCACGTGTGACGCTTAATGCGAAGTAGATCTAATTGTAATTTTTAGAACGGAAATAGCTGTTTAGGATACAAGGGTTGCAAAACAAAGAAAGGCCGATATCGCAGATGTTTGAGTCCCGAGCCGCAGGCGAGGATCATGAATATGCGAGAGAGGGCTTTCTGTTTTACGACCCGTGTTTTGTACACACTTTTACGTCACCACTTAGCCAAAAAATGGGTTGCGAAAAAAAGCTTTTTGCCAAGGTGTGGTGTAAAAATACTAATAGATCTATCTACCTTTATACCAGGAATTACTTTACTTTACTTACCTTTAAACCAAAGTGGTCCAGGTGGACCCCCAGGGGTCTACAGGAGACTCGACGGGGGTCTATGTTGCGTGATAAAAAAATTGGGGTTTTGGGAATATAGTAAAAATGTGGTGTAGGGGGTCTACCAGAACCAGTTAACTTTTGAAAGTGGTCTACTCGTATGAGAAAAATAAGTTTGATAACACCTGCTTTATACGCACACTCAAGAACGATAAGTTTATTTTTATATTTCTTTAACACTTTGGGATACTATTCCAGACACAATAGAAATAACAATAGAATTACCATCCATTGCCATCGTTGTCCATCAATGCATTAAGTAACCCTCTGTAGTCATTTTGGCTAAAAATAGTGTTTGGTAATCTCCCTGTGAAGGTCTAAGTTGTTAGGGTCATTGCCACACCTAATATCGCGAAACGCCAAGAATATTCAAATTTGACTAAAATGATGGGAAAAGTGGAAAATATTTTTTTCATACCACGTCGGTGGCAAACAAATTTATGGCCCACATGCTCGTACTCGTAGCCGACTCTTTAAAAATTATACACTCCTTTATTGAAAAACCCCATATTGTAATCCCTCTGAAAAACCTCGGCATGGAGCCCATTCCATCACATCCGGAATACCTAGCGAGACTTAGGTTGGTCTAGGTTTTTTAATACAACATAAAAAAGAAAATAATTTAATTAAATATTGATTTGAAGTTCAATTTTGAACTGTCGATAACCCTCGCTTAAATATTCGCAATAGTATTTATTATGGCTAAAATTCAAAAGCTAACGTCATTACGGAGGCAGTGGAGCTTCTGTACATTCACGTACTAATAATTACTTTGTTAAAGGGTCGAATATACGCTTGTGACTCCATAGTTCCATACGAGTTTTCTCTGACGGTTTTAACACTATACGACCAAATTAGCACCACTATTAATCTTGGTGCCGACGAAAGTAGACACAAACAACATCGAATAGGTCATTTATATTTATTAGTGTACAGTTTCCTTAATGCCTGTATGTTTAATGTGTGTAGGTATTGTGAGTTTCCCTTATTGACAAAATAAAAACTACAATAACATTTAATCGTTATTGTTGACGGGATTTAATGGCGTACAATCAAATGTATTCACCTTTGTTTATGTAGGGCCCCGATAGTTCATGGATAGTAAATGAATAATGATTGAATGATTTATTTTTTGGTATTTTTCCTTGTACTCCTTTTGCAGAAGAACATAAGTTAGGTACCTAAACCCAACTTACTTAAGCCCTTTGTCCCATAATTTTACAGACTTTAACAATAAAATGTTGATACCTTTATACACTTGTACGAGTAGGTATGTAAGTATTAGTGTTCTAAAAATATAATTGGCGACATAAAAAATCATAAAAAATATCATGTCGCAATATAGTTACAATTTGAATCTAGGTTGACCAATAAAGAGTGCCTTATGGCATTAAGTCTGCCTATTTGCCATAAATTTAAAATAAATACATGAATAAAAAAATATTCATTTAATCATAAGAGGTAATTTAGTAACAACGACTGCACTACTCTCTGTGTGTAAATTGCCACCATTTGTCCGATCCCTAATTTAATATACAAATACAAAATGTATTATATTGATTTAAACTTCCACGATTTTTACTCATTATTATTGGTAAACAGGACTTAATCGCGCATAACTGAAAATTATTCACCTGAGGTGTGCCCGACGTTTCGAATGTATCACAACATCCGAGGTCACTGACTGGCTTGAGCGGGTATCGACGTCTTCTAGCCGCGCAAGTTTTCCGAACTACCCGCACTTGGTCTCTATTATTCACATTTACACAAGGGTTGTCACTCGCCCGACACACAACACTAACAACATCCGACGACGTATTTTGACGGTTGCACTTACTAAGTAATAACCGGATTCCACGAAGATGAAATCTTAAAACCCTCATCTCGGTTGAAATTACGATGTTTTTTGATTTCAACGGCTTCACGTACTTTTCTACTGTAAAAATGACGTTCTTTAGAAAGAACTTTCGGTCTATGAAGCTCGATCCAGTGGTTTGGTCCTGAGTCTAGTAAACATAGACGTAGACGTAGTGACGCAGTAGTCGTCGGGCACACCTCAGGTGAATAATTTTCAGTAATACGCAAAATTTATTTATTTACCAGATGGCATAAATAGTGTACATGTCGCAAGGATATCATCAAAACGGAAATTTGAGCCAATCCCTAAGGGATATGGTCAAATCACGTTAGATGTTATAATTATTACTTCATTTCATCATTTCCCTAGAGAAATCCAATGATTTGATCAAATCCCGGAGTCTGTTTAGAGAAATATTAAAATCGCCAATAACGATCAACTCGGTTTGTCATTTCACTAGACTAGTCTGAAATTAACTAAAATAGTATAAAAATGTTAAACTAATCAATGTCAATAATAATAATGGTTGTTACTGTTAACATACTACACTATATTCCATTCTTTTTAATTTTGTTGTATTAGAACTTACTATTATGCATGCAGTGTTTGCCCACTCTATTGTACACTTGGACAGATGGCGCTGCCGTCACGTACACATCAGCTCTGTGTTTTGTTTATTAAAAAAATAACAAAGATGTATATATTTTCACTAACTATAGTGCAGTGGATAAATAAAAGTAAAATTATCATGTGATAATGTTAGTAGAAGACAAGATATCAGAATAGAACTAAAATATCAGTGCAAATACTCGAGAACTAAAACTTAGTGAATAACATTGTTTGGCATTCAAAATACGGTCTGAAGTGATTAACTATCTTGTGTGCTAACTATATAAACAACTTTTCCTGCAAAAATAGTGTTCACTCGGTAATAAAGTGCGCTTGTAAGTATTCAGTGACCGTTTGACTATTTAAAACAGAATTGACCTATGGACCCTGTATGTGATAAGTGCACGATTTCTCCCGAACTCATACGAAGCGGATCAAGTGTTGCCGGTTTAGAGTTTGGCGCCATCTAGCATACAACGGCGGAACTACATTCACCCTGCCCGATCTATGTCAGTACATACTACTTCTGGACACTCCTAACGGATTACAGAGATGGCACTGGTATGCAAGAAATGTTCACAAGAGATACTAAATCAAACATTTTTAGTTTGTGCACTATGCGAATTTAAATATCATTTGAAATGCACATGTATATCAGATAAACTATTTGATTTAATGACGCTCGAGAGTAAAACTAATTTCAACTGTCTATCATGTCGAACTAAATTGGATTCGAATAAATATCACAATACTCCACGTATCGGGCCTAGCAGCCCGTCATCACATTCCTCACGGGACTATGTTACTACGCGGAGACAAAGAGTAGTCGTCAATATATCAACAGAAAACTCGTTCGAGGGTCTGACGGAGGATGATGACTGTTCAGAATCTCGCTTATCGCCTAGTTTAACACCTAGGTATGAGTTAAGTAGGAGTTTTACCGACTTACGTCCTAATAATAGTTTCATTCTCGACGACATGAAGGAAAAAATAAGTACCTTGTCAATAAAACTGGACTCGGCGGAACTAGAAATAGAAAGGCTACTATCGGAAAATCAAACACTAGCTAAACGCCTAAAAGAATCGGAATTAAGAATAAAACAGCTATCAAACATTTGTCAGTCCACCGGCAGGTTGTCGAAATCAACTGCAAAGAAAAGTCGTAAGCGTAAGTCTATCAACCGCACAAAACTTGATTTTTCGATTGATCCTGATGGGCTGAAAGAAACCACGACACCGCAGGTATCGCTCAAAACTCCAGAGCTTACCACGGTACCAGCGGCAATAACAGCGCCGCCTATTTCACCAACAAAACAGCAGCGGCAACAACAAGCAGCACAGAGCGTCCCAACAGTAGAGGCGATTTCATCTGCACCTATTTTACAAGCAAAACAGATTCAAAACGAAACAACCAACCCCGGACCGCTTAGTTTACCATGGAATAACCATTCTAACCAACAAAATAAATCGGAAATACTTCTCAACTATGATAATATTCATGACAAACTATTCCAAGACGACCTACAACAAAGAATAAAAGCTGGGTTATCAAAGAGAAAGCTGATAATAATAGCCGATCAGCAGGGTAGAAACCTTGGATTAATAATGAATGACATGTACGGGACATATTTTGATGTTATATGTATTACAAGTCCTGGGGCATGCACAAAAAATGTATTGCGTGCACTACATAGTAACATAAATAAAATCAACCACGATGACTTCTTGACTATACTCACAGGAGTCAACGACACGAACCCCAATGACCTATATGCAAACCTATATTATGCAATCCAAGAGTCTAGCCGTACCAACATTATTTTATCGCCATTACGCTATCCGTATCACCGACACTTAAATAATCGGCTAGTTAATAGAATGTTACGGCAAATTGCAACGCAATTCTCGCACTGTGAATTTGCAAATTATAATTTTGAATCGATGGAACTTAACACCACGCCTATAAAAATGTTGGCGAGAGAGTTATTTAACAAAATAGCCATCAAACTATCACACTATCCGCTACATTTACTACGACGAACTATAAAAACATCATTGAGCTCAGCATGCGAACCTGCCCGCGACGCCGGGTGCAAGGAGACTGAGTCATCGTCATCGAACGAGCAGGAGCCATCAAAGATAACAAACAAGTTTTTTCGTCGCAAATCGGTCAGAGCACAGCGTCGGTTTGATACATCAAAATATTTCTGGGGCGTTAAATAAACAAGATCTACTTAACTTAGCTATAATTGATTTAGAAAAAGAAGGCTCGTATATAGATTTAGTATGTTTAACTGAAACCAATATCCCCCGTGGCTCTGAAAGCAATTTAAAACTATTTAATTTCAATTTAGCTGCCTATTTTTCGCGTAAACGGTTGAAGAGGGGAGGAGTTGCAATTTTAGTCAGAAAAGGTTTGTGCTACAAGCCTATACAAGAACTAGACACGCTGGCGGAGTCTCATGTATTTGAATGCTGCGCGGTTAGTATTCCGCAGTATAACTTAGTTGTAATTTGTTTGTATACTAATAGAACTCCTGCATCGTCATCATCTATTTTTTTCCACAAACTCGACGAAGCGCTTCGCATTATTTGTAAAAATAAAAGGAGAAAGTATATTTTATGTGGCGATTTTAACATCGATGTTCTAAAGGCATCGTTGGTATCTAAAGAGTTTGTCCAGATATTACAAAATTATGGCTTACAATTAACCATCCATAGCCCAACGAGGATTACTGCTCACTCAAAAACTTGTATAGATAATGTAGCTACTAACACAGAAGGAGCCGTGTCAAAAATTCACGATATGGGACTCTCCGATCACACAGCACAAACGTGTCAAATACCAGTTGCTAAACGGATCCCTCCTCCAGTGGCCTGGTGGTACGAAACAAAAAGGGATTTCCACCACGAAAATCAAAAAAAGTTCACGAACTGTCTCCTATCTCTAAGTTTTGATGATGTTTTAAAAGAAGGAGATGCTTCCCGTGCTTTCAGTAGTTTTCATGAACTGTTCATTCTTTTTTATAACTTGTGCTTTCCTATAATTAGAGTTAAGGTCATAAACCAAATTAGTCATTCAAAACCCTTAACTAAGACAATGCGATCTTGCTGTCGTAAAAAAAGGCATTTGTATCTGCTAAGCAGAAAATCAATAACGCATAAACAACGTTACTTGAAATACTCTCGCCTTTTAAAGAAATGTGTATTGTCTCATCAAAAAACGGAAAACTTAAAATACATAGATAAGCAAAGCAATAAGTGTAAAGCAGTCTGGAATATAATTAAAAAATACACCACATCAGACTGCAATAGTAGATCTGTGGAAAAGCTAATAATAGATAATGAATGTATTGATGACCCACAAAAAATTGCCGATTGTTTTAATAATTTTTTCATTAAATATGTAATTGACAATATGACATTAGACATTAATTATAACATCAATATTACCAATCTTGAGTCTTCAATTTTTCTTAAGCCTTTAAATGCGAGTGAATTGATTGGTATAATTAGTAGCCTCAAAAACTCGAAAGCTGTTGGTCACGACGATCTGAAGACAGATGTTATAAAAAAAAATGCATATGTAATTGCACAGCCACTTGTACATATACTAAATTTGTCGCTGGTTCAGGGCAGCTTTCCCGAAATACTAAAGAAGTCCGTAGTTAAACCCCTTTACAAAAAAGGGGCTAAGTCTGACATGGGTAACTATAGACCTGTGACACTTATACCCATATTTTCCAAAATCTTTGAAAAAGTAATGTATAATAGGTTAACACATTTTTTAGAAAATAATAATGTAATAAATGAGCAACAACACGGATTTCGAAAATGTAGATGTACTTCTTTAGCGGCGTTTAAGTTAATCAAAAGTGTAATGAATGCTATTGAGAATCGTATTCCAGCGACTGTTTTATTCATGGATATGAGTAAAGCATTTGATTTTGTGAGTCACAAGCGTTTACTAACGAAATTATATAGGTATGGGATACGAGGTCCAGCTCATGACTGGATAAGGGCTTACCTCACCGGTCGAAGTCAATGTGTAGAGACACTAAAGTATTGTCCGAAATCTAAAAATTTAGTTTCTTACCGATCAACTTATGTGAGTAATAACTATGGCGTACCGCAAGGTAGCATATTAGGCCCTTTATTATTTTTATTGTATATAAATGATTTACCAAATTATATATATCATGAGTGCATTTTATTCGCAGACGATACATCGATTATAATAAAAGGTAACGATTTATCGACATATAATGACGAAATAAATATGGCATTATCGCGTACAATTCAATGGCTAAGTAATAATAATTTAAAAGTGAATTTAGATAAGACTAATTTTATTCAATTCCATACTGACCGAAGTGACTCACAAAATTTAAATATAAGTTATGATAATGTTCTCATTGAAGAGGTTCATAATACAAAGTTCCTAGGTATGGTCATCGATTCTCACTGCAAATGGAGGGACCATGTGGAAAGTGTCTGCAGCAGAGTAAATAGTTTTATATATGCTCTAAGAAGAATTGCGAAAACAGTTTCTATACAAGCAGCGCTAATAGCATATCACGGATATGTTAATACTATTTTTAGATATGGAATAGTTTTGTGGGGTAATTGTTCTGATAAAGACCAATTACTATTAGCACAAAAACGATGCATAAGAGCCATCTATGGAATTGGTCGAAGGGAATCATGCCGGCCGATTTTTATTGATAATGGCATACTCACCGTCCCATGTTTGTATATTTTGGAAGTGGCCGTTTTTGTTCATAAATACAAAACGCAATTTATCGAAGTACAGCAGCTACGTACCCGTAATGTTCGAGCACAATATACACATAAGTTACATAAACCGGCTGCCAAATTAGGGCTTACCTCAAAAAACTGTTATATCATGTGTATCACAATTTACAATAAGATACCCGATAGTTTTAAGTGTCAGAAATTAAACTTATTTAAGAATTTAGTTAAGAATTTACTCATATATAAATGTTATTATAATATTAATGAATTTCTGAATGATTCATTTTAATGTAAAATTGTAATCTCTTTTCTGACATTTATTTCTGTATTAATTTTTATTGTAATCTTTTTCCTGACACTTATTTAATTTTTTACCACTTTAATTGTAATCTCTTTCATATAATTTATTTTAATAATACATAAGTAGAATTAGACGTATGTACACCTGAAAAGGTAGGGTATGGTGAGTCCACCAGATGTACTGCAACTAGAACTGCAAATTGTCACCCATTTCCAACATACATGAATAAATCATTTCATTTCATTTCATTTCACTAAGATCTAGTTTTTAAAGTGATTTATATAATATGTATACCCTCAGTGTAACAATTACTGGTAAACCTAATAAATAAATAAATATAGTCTAGTGATTTTAGAAGATCCCTAACGCGTACGCGGTTGAATGCCAAGAGCGATCCTGCGGCGCCCCAATACAAGGCGGAGCTGGACTTCGTTGGTGGTTTTAGACGGTAGTCCAAGGCTATCTAGCCGCGGTTAGTCCGTCATACCCGTCCTCCCCGACAGGACGGGATGCGTAAACGCATTTCCCCAACGTTAAAAAAAAAGAAGATCCCTAACCCGCGTCATTGAGTTGACGAAACGAGATCGTTAGATATTAAACCGATCCAGGGTTTAATCTATTGTTTTGTGTGGAAATTTCTGTACCTTTCAGGGCCTACACTAGCTGGCGCGGATTACACGGAGCAGGCGCACGCCTATCGAAAAATAGTATGAGCGGCGCTAACTGACCCGAGGCTGGCGCAGGAGTGCGCCCGCTCCGTGGACCCGCGCCAGCTAGCGTAGGCCCTCATAAACTAGTTTTCGCTCGGGGTCATTTACTCAATACTCAATCATTTATTGTTTAAAATGATTATATAGGTATGTTAAATACGTCTTTCATTACATTGACGGATGTTGTTAGTGTTGTGTGTCGGGCGAGTGACAACCCTTGTGTTGTGTAAATGAGAATAATAAAGACCAAGTGCGGGTAGTACGGAAAACCCGTGCGGCTTGAAGATGTTGATACCCGCTGAAGTCAGCTCGTGATCACGGATGTTGCGATACATTCGAAACGTCGGGCACACCTCAGGTGAATAATTTTTGTACGCGATTAATTCCCCTTTACCAATAATAACCTATTAATGCTCGAGATGAGAGGTAACGGGCATTAATGTACTCGCTGGCCGAGTGACTTCACGCACACCTTTGAATTTCTTCGCTGATGTCCCGCACTGCCAAATGTAAAAGTAATTTTATTACTTTCCACAAATTACCCATTTCGTTTCAATGATACGATCCAGTTTATTTTATACAGCCTATTCATCAGAATAACGCACATGCCATTATTTATACGTGTACAAATTCGTGGGCAGAAGCTAGTTAATCATCATTATTTGTTGGCATCAATCAATTACAAAAGCGTTAAAGCTTGCCGATTAAATTTTATTAATCTTTTCACGACCTGCGTGAGTTATTTTCATAACACGCGTAGGTATAAGGTTGTGGCCACATTTGTAACACATTTGTCATATTTTCGTGACGTGTTTTTATACCACGTCTATGGTAAACTAGCGTAAGTCTCGCTTGGTGGCAAGCGCCCACAGTTAGCCTGCGATTTCAGCGGTGTTTACCGTTTTTTAAAGTGCCCCACACTGTGAGTCCCTCGGGAAAACATCGGCAATGGGTGTTTTCGCGACGGTATTTAGAGGTGCATGAATTAAGATTTACAAGAAGTCTATTTTTATTCGGCGTTTTCGATCCGAATCAAATTTAAATCTGTTTTAGTCTCGTATACACTTCTCAGACGCAGTATGAGCCGTCACGTCTATAGCGCATCAGATGACTGTGAATGTTATCGTACGAATAATAATAATAATAATCTGCGAACGGTCTAATAGCGAAGAATCTCGACCAACATCTCAAGAGACTCTCGTTAGATGGCTGGGTCAAGGGTCAGATACAGAAGGCGGTACTCCTGGACACGGCGCGGATAGTCCGGAGGTTTCTCTCTCTGTCGCCCTAAGCACCGGTTGCTTAGGCCCTGCCTCGCTGCCGGCGGCACCCTAGGTTAGGTTTATTATAATGCTTTTATATTTTGTATGTATAAAGTTATTATAAAAAAACCCAGCTTAAGTACGAAAATAAATACAGAGATAATAATTATATGGCATTTACTTTTCGAACCGTAAAATCTTCAAGAAGAGAGTACGGTTGCCAGTTTTGTTGACGTTCTAGCACCAGGCCTACGGACGTGGTGCAACTTCGACTCCCCTTGTCATGTGAGTGGACAACTGTTAGAAGTTCTCAAGCCGCCCGTAGGCCTCTAACTTGGCTTAACGGCTGCTGACATACACAAAAACCGGGATCAACGACTTAACGTGCCTTACAAAGCATGGGAGCGCTCAGTTAGTAACCATTCAAAGCAGTCATCCATCCAAGAACCTGACCTAGGCCCACGTTGCTTAGCCTCGCATACCGCACTAGTTACGCGGGCGCCGCTGGGCCGCGAGTGCTCAATGTATCGCACCTCGCAATCGTACTAAATGTAATGGCACCGATATCGTTCTGTTGCGTATATACAATACGAAACGTCATGTGAAACAAATACGAGGCGGCAGCTAGCTATATATAAATTGAATCGTTACGTCCTAAATGTAAGACGTTATATGTTACCATTCTTTTTGCATAAATGGTGGCCAATATAGGAGGGAGGGGGTAGGTGATACAATGCCTCACTAAAAACATAGTTAAAATAACGCTAGGAGGAAGAATAATATAAAGATGACTCACCACAGGTCATGTTTGTTACTTTCAAATATAATATAATATGTTCGATCGATACCTACTAACAACATTTAAAGCCTTGTAGTTTCCGAGGATGGTAAATTATTGCACATTTACTTAAATAACTATTTATTTACTAATAATATATTTGGAATTTCCACAACGAGCACTTTCATTTGATATGTCACACGACTAAGTTTGCAAACTTATTTTTTAATATTCTAGATTACCCCACAAATATAGCCTCCACGTTTACAATTCATTTGTTTACATTACACGTCCGTATTTGGGTTACCGACCTTAATCAGTCCAGTAGAGAGAGAAAATTGGCTGTGACTTACCGATGGACGGACACACAAACAGCATACGACTGATCCTATAAGGGTTCAATTTTTTTCTTTTGAGGGACCGATTACGCAGCTGCGAGAGGTTTAAATGTATGCTGTTCGATTCAATGGAGTCAGTGTGCTCGCAGCCTAATATTGAAGTTCGTGTGCATAATTATTAAGCTGTTTATTTTCATTTTATTTGTAAGTTTTCAATGTCAAGGACGCCGGAATAACGGGGATTGGCTAAGGCGCAGATTATCACACACCGCAGGTCAATGTGATACATTTGTTTCGCATTCAAATTGAACTACATTGTGTTTCCGGCTCTCGTTTCGGTTTCGTTTTCAGCCAATTTTGGCAATTTTTTTCTCTCTTTTCGGTTTCTGCCAAAATAATCTGGTTTCGCTATGTGTTTTGGCCGAAACGGAGCTTGAGACGAAATTCCGTTTTGATTTCAGCTAAAAATCGTCTTTTGGTCGAACATTAGTAATTTTATTTATTAAACCATTTGGCATTCATTAATGACTAGTATTGAATACATATAGCACGTAGAACCGATGGCCGTTGAGGTGGAATGGTTCTCGAGTTGCAACCACGTAGGTACAGGAACGCGTAGCGTGGGCAGCCCCCCACAAGGTAGACTGATGACCTGGTAAGGGTCGCGGGTGTCCGCTGGATGCGGGTGGCGCAGGACCGGTCATTGCGGAGGTCTTTGGAGGAGGCCTATGTCCAGCAGTCAACGTCCTTTGGCTGACATGATGATAATGACATGAATAGTTGATGGATGGTGGATTGGTTCTCGAGTTGCGACCACGTATGCAGGACCGGTCATTGTGGAAGTCTTTGGGGGAGGCCTATGTCCAGCAGTGGACGTCTTTCAGCCGACATGATGATGATGATGCCCCTTAAAGAAAGAATATTACAGAGTACCGACGTCTACGCGTGCCACGAAGAAAGACGGAAAAGCTCTTAATTAGCGCAATTAAAACTTGAGTAGGTAAAACGACTTACCATAAACGATCTCTTTAACTCGGGTCGGTAATCGTTTGCTTGTATTAAACTCGCCTCAAAATTATATAAAATAGTGTGAGGTAAATAAGAAAAAAGGGCACTATGACAAGGTCAAGAAATGCTGTCTGTCTCTGTTGCTCTTATTCATTATAATATTTTAAACATTTTATGCCCGAAACCGGCTTATTTAGGTACTTCCTAGCAGCAATTATTACGAAACTGAAAAAAAACATTTAAAAATACGAGCCTACTTTTTACTGAGTATGTCCAGAAAATATGGAACTTTCTTCATTTCATTTATTGCACAGTCATGAACATAATAATTACATAGTAAGATGTTACAGTAGGGTTAGTCGATTCATGACACCCTGTTAGGGCACACAATAATTGTTACATCTAACTTAACATAAAATATTTATTAAAACATTTGTCGTAATTAATTATTGTGTAGGATAAAAAATAAAAAACCGAACAGTTATAATAACATTGTAGAATAAATAAGATAAACAATAAAAGAATATAACGTTCCATTATTACATTAAAATTTATCATTTATGAATAGAAGATTTTTCATGAAATAATTTAAAATTAAATTTAAATGTCACAGCCAATTGCAAATTTAAAAGTAAAAATTTGCAAGAGTATTGGTAAATTTTACTTTTTATTATTTGTGTTACTGTACTCTGCCAGCCTTTCATCATTTAAAAACTCCTCAATTGATTAATATGTTTTTAAGTCTAAGCGTTCGTGGCCCAGCGGCGCCCGCGTACCGCGTGCGGTATGCGAGGTTAAGCAATGTCAGGCGAGGTCAGTCCTTGGATGGGTGACCGCTTTGAGTGGTTACTAACTGAGCGCTACCGTGCTTTGGAAGGCACGTTAAGCCGTTGATCCCGGTTGCTGTCTATGATAGCAGTCGTTAAGCCAAGTTAGAGGCCTCCGGGCGGCTTGAGAACCTCTAACAGTCAAGTTGCCCACTCACTTGACAAGCCTAATTCCAAAATGGTCTAGTTTCCCCCTTGGGTTGGAAGGTCAGATGGCAGTCGCTTCCGGAAAAACTAGTGCCTACGCCAATTCTTGGGATTAGGTAGCGGACCCCAGGCGTCCTTCAGGATGCAACTGTACTGGGAATAACCCTAGGAGGATGATGATGTTTTTAAGTCTATTTTTAAATAATTTGTCACTTGGTTCTAGTTTGTTACTGTTCTTATTAGTTAGTTGTTCTTCCTTGCCCAATGTACTAATCCGTCATTGGCACTTGTTGTTGATTCCCGTCCAAACTTTTGTTTGGAATTCGTCATTTCGTTCGTAGCATCTAAAATTATGTATACTTATATACTTTAATTTTCATTTTCTCATTGACTGTTATTATTCCGCACACGTCGCGGAGGAGTCGGTCTGGTATACGCGTACCAGACCCACTCCTCCGCATCGAGTCATGTTCTACTTTGCTGAGTGTCGTGAAGTACCCGTGGAATAACTTTCTTCCTGACGATGTCTTGCCCTCTATATTTATTCTTGGCTTAGTGTAGTGCAATGTGTAGTTGGATGTCATTGTCCAGAGTAGAACGGAACTTGAACTGCCTATCGTGGTGGGCTGCCGGCCTCTAGGTCGTTTGCAATCAACTTGGTAAGGATGAGTTGTTCAAGTTTGAGGCCTTCAATCCAACCAGACCCACAATCCACCATATTTGTGTTAATTATAATCTCAGTCGAAGTTCTGTTTAGCACAGTGGTAAGTGCCCTGCCTAAGAAGCTGATGACCCTGGGTTGAATCCCGGTAGGGGAAAATATGATGACCATGAGTCTTTGATGTTTTATGTATATTTGAGTACCTATTTATATCTTTTAATATATCGTCGTCTGGTACAAGCCTTATTGAGCTTATGAGTACAATATACACATAGTGCTGATGGTTCGAATTGTGTAAAATTGTTCCCAAATAATTTATATTCATTAACTTCTTTTATATTTATAGTTTCATATGTGAACAAATTGGAATACAAAATTTGCGTCTCAGATTGACTCCTGTTTAACATGGTGACATCAGATCTCGAAGTGTGTATAAGCTACTTTGAGCCTTGTTGTCACTGAAATAGAGTCGTAAAATAACAAAACGATGTCTTCTTACAGTGTAATAATGCTTGACGGCGTCTCCTTTATGTTAGTCTCGCTTAGCCTTCATAACGGAGCCTGAGGTGAAAACATAACGTTTAAGAGCGTGTGGAATGTTGATCTAAATGTACTTTTCTATGTATTCGTATGTACCTTTAAGCTCGCAACGCACAGAGCGGGCGCGGCGCGGTGCGGTGCGGAAGCGGTTTTGCATTTTTGATCTTTCCGAAACTGTCAATTGTCGATTACTGCTTCATATGTCGCACACGCCGCGTTTACTTTACCGCAATACCGCCTCCGCCCCGCAACGACGCTGCGTCACGCTCTGTGCGTTTCAAACTTTATCCTGAGAACACAATGATCTACCTGCCGATGTATTCTCAATGGGTTACAGCATGGGCTTCTTCAACAAAGGCGTGAAAAGGTTGCTTACGGGTCAGCAACGCGCGAGTGCATGTCAGATGTCGCGAGCGTCCATAGGCGACGGTAACTACTTACCATCAGGTCGGCTGTCAGTTTATTTGCCACTGCCGTGGTATAAAAAAAATGGTAGGGCACAGCGAAACGTCATCCCCTCCTTACAGAAGATCGCAGCTTTAACGCCACTACTTATTCGTTAGCTAGATACCTAAGTTCCTGTGTTGGTGTTCCTGATACTGATTGTGAGTAAGAGCTCCCGAGGATGTGCCGTGTTGAGAGTGAGGGACCTGTATAACTGTTTCTAGGTGTCAACACAACCAATCCTCAAGTTAATAAAGGGGTTGGCAACGCGCTTGCGATTCTTCTGGAGTTGCAAGCGTCCGTAGGCGACGATGTCTCTTACCATGAGGATGGCAGTAAGCTTGTTTGCTACTGTCGTAGTATAAAACAATGATTTTATTTAATCTATATAAGTTACGAAATACTTATAGAGATAAATAAAAACATATATTAGTAGGTATATCGTCGCCTAGTACCCAACAAATTCAAAACTGCTAATGCGAAACCAAAACGAACTCAGTTCGTCTATATCCATCTCTAGAAGCGTCATAAGAAGGCTCAAAGTCACCCAAAGGGCAATGGAGAGAGCTATGTTGGGAGTTTCTCTGCGTGATCGCATCAGGAATGAGGCCATCCGCAGCAGAACCAAAGTGACCGATATAGCCCTCCGAATCGCTAAACTTAAGTGGCAGTGGGCGGGGCACATAGCACGTAGAACCGATGGCCGTTGGGGCGGAAAGGTTCTCGAGTGGCGGCCACGTACCGGAAGGCGTAGCGTGGGCAGGCCCCCCACACGGTGGACTGATGACCTGGTGAAGGTCGCGGGTGTCCGCTGGATGCGGGTGGCGCAGGATCGGTCATTGTGGAAGTCTTTAGGGGAGGCCTATGTCCAGCAGTGGACGTCTTTCGGCTGACATGATGATATCCATCTCTGTCGCACTTACATATTCGAGCGACAGAAAGGAAGATATTCTAACTTCGTTCGTTTTTGCTTCAGCGGTTGAATCTAAGTAACAGAGCTTGGAACACCGTCGTCGAGTCGCTTGTTTGTCTGTGTTCAATCGGATACATTTTGGAGAGTGTGCACAGGAATTACATAAATTAGTTCCGCCCTCCCCATTCCATCACCGGACGTCCAGACGCGGTGAGCGGTTGCATCCTTACGTTGTCAGCCTACCATTTATTCGCACGAAGCGATTTGCTTCTTCTTTCTTAATGCGAACAGCTAAGGACTGGAATTTACTGCCGCCGTCTGTATTTCCTGTTACATACAATCTGGGTCTCTTCAAGACAAGAGTGAATAGGCTATTACTGAATCAGTGAGCAACATCTTAGGCCTTGTCATCGCTTTCCATCAGGTGAGACTAAGGCCAATCGCTGGTCAGTCTATCATAAAAAAAGCGCCCCTGTTTAGTTTGGAACTAGGTCGATTTGTGTAAAATTATCTAAAAATTTAATTAATTAATTTTAGAAACTTTCTTTATTATTAATATCTTTACATACCTAATAAAAACGACACTAACGTATTCAGCATAGTTGTTCAGATACTTGTGAGCACCTCTTTTTCCGCGATATAGCATTTATTTATAGATATCACACAGATACACTTTACAGACATCATACAATATACGTACATGATACAGTTCATTTGCACGTCTTCAGTAGCTTAAAGACTAGAATAATATTCAAAGCTAAGTGCACACAGCTTCGTTAGTAAGTTAGCGCATAATTGCCTATGTGTATACATAGGTACAATACAAGTGTCAAGTCGACCAACATAGATCGGGGTTCACTACTATACTAAATTCATACATGTTCGACATTCTATAACAAATTTGCCCAACTCTATCTTGTCCAAGTCAAGCCAAGTCGAACAAAGATGCATCTATAATCCACGTTTAGATTTAACTCAAGTAACATACCCGTAAGTATGATCAGAGGCGATAATATTTTTTAGCTACTAATAAACTGTGAGTTCTAGAAATTTATAACTTCAGGAACAAACTTAAATAAACAATGGATTCAGTGTTAACGCTGTTCCGGGTTGCCTTCTCTTGAATACAATACTTACCTACTGCTTTTGGGTATATTTGTGTCGTGTTTGAGGCGTTGTGTACATCTAAGAATCCAGCTATGAAGATTCTGGAAAGCTGCTCACGGGTTCTGACGCAATTGAGCATGAGACGGGGATTAACGCTAAGATGAGAGAGAAGTATCGATATCTTCGATCATGTGCTATTGACAGTGGGTTTACAGTTCAAATTATTTTTACTAGCTACTGCCTGCGGTATCGTGTCGCTAATCGGAATTCCGCATCTTAATAATAGTTACACTAAGACCCTGGTCTCTTATGTTATACTATGTTACGCGACCTCTGACTTCAGCGTCACAATGCTTACTATAGAAATGTACTATCCCAATAATTCTTAAATATCCAACAGTTTTTGTGGTATTATACCATACTGCATAGAAAACTGCCAAGTTAAGGCTCAAAATGCATTAAGCCGCAGTAAATTAGTTGTACTGTAAACAATGTAGTGCCGGACTTGGCACCTTTTCAGTGAATCTAAAGAACTTGGCACCCATTTAGATCACAATTCTTTTGTCGGTGAAGACGACAACCACGCATCGCATATTGAACTTGGCTGCACATTTATTATTATGTTTTTGATGGGATATCATTACTTTTTGTCAAACTTCATCAAATGGTGCTTTCCTAGAGCGAATGCACGACTTACTATACAAAATACCCAAATCGGTTTAGGTGCACCTCAAATATTTGAAGAGTTTCCTCGATTTTTCCAGGACGCTATGATCAGATTCTTACCTGATATCTATGAGACTACCCCTGAATTATACCGTTTCAAACAAAAAAAGATTTTCCAAATCGGTTAATAAATGACGGAGTTCTGAGATAACCTATATTTATTAAATTTGGGGTTCTAGTTGTTCTAAAGGATCTTAATACATGTACTAAATTTCTTTTATTATGTTTGATAGATTTGGAGTTATTGGGAGGTCAAAAGTGGCCCCAAACGGTTCGTGTAATATAACACACGGCTGCTGTCCGCCAGTTCCTGGGTTGAACTTGGCTGGACACGCTGCCGCGTGTCTAGATAGTGGTTCTTGTCGTCGGCGTCTTGCGTCCATAGAAATGTTGACGCTGAAGTCAGATAAAATAGTAGACCAGCGGGCGTATGATGGTTGCCATTTTATCACTTATCGTCATGGATAAGACGCCCGTCACTCTCGCACTCGCATACTTTTCAGAACGTGACGAATGTCTTATCCACGACGATTAGTGATAAAATGGCAACCATCATACGCCCGCTGGGCCTTAGGGGATGATTACCAGTATATAAAAAATATTCTACTATAAAGTGACTTCATAACTTGGCGGGGCGGGGTATTTGATTTTTTTTTGGGTTTTGGTATGAGGTATGAGGTATTTGGGTTGACGGCCTGTTTAGCTTAGTTGGTAGTGACACTGCCTCCGAAGCTAGAGGTCCCGGGTTCGTAACCGGCTAGGGCATTATTTGTGCATTTAGCACGGATATTTGTTCTTGGGTGTTGGATGTTATCTATGTATTTAAGTATGTATTTATATAAGTATGTATATCCTTGTCTAGTACCCATAGTACAAGCTTTGCTTAGTTTGGGACTAGGTCGATTTGCGTAAGATTGTCCGCCAATATTTATTGATTTATTTATTTCTTTGACTTCAGGTTACTGATGTGGCATAGATTCCCTCAAAAGTACTCATTTAAATGTAAGCGCCACGTAAGCGCACAGTATAAAAGCGCTACTGACAGATGACGGCTTTCTTCTATAGTCATTGTAACCAGGTCAGTCAACTGTGTAGGCGTTAGTACCGTCTCTGTACAGTCAAATCAGGAAGTAGTATCTTGGACCTGTCACCCGCTACCCACCTGGTAACCCCACCACCACTCCCACAACACTCAGAGTACCCCACAGTAGACATCCAACAAGACTAATTAATTAAAAAACTAAAAAAACTTGACTGCGTTTCTGTGTAATTTGGAATTAGGCGCCAAAAATCAGCAATTTTGTTTTTTATTTTTATTTTGATATACCTAGTGTCACTCTCACAGTAAATACGAATCTAACGACTCCTCTCAAGCTAAAATCCATTGAGCCGTTCAGGCTGTAGAGCGTGCCAAACAATTATACATACATACATACATACTCTCGAAAAACGTAACACTCCTTCTGGCGCAGTCGGGTAATAATATACCACGACTTAGCGAGATGGCCGTACATATAAAGGAGTGTATACATTTTTAAAGGGTCGGTAACGAGCATGTGGCACCCCTGGAGTTGCAGGCGTCCATAGGCTGTGGCAACCGCTTACCATCAGAGGGGCCGTACACTTGGATACCACTGACATGGTATAAAAACAAACAATTATCTTCAAACGGTCAGCATCAAAAGTAGCTACGCATCTTAAGAGGTCAAAAGCTCTTATGCCCTTATTGGTTATGTGCGAAGTAGGAGGTGGGGGTACGCTAGGCGATCAATCAATCAATCATTTAATCATAATTTATTCATCAGAATATATGCAGATCGTAGCGCACACCATGGCAAAAATTTGTAGCTACCGGGCAGTGAACTAAAAAAGCATAGAACGCGAGCTTTCTAAAAAAATCCACTTTGAAACGGGGCATTTATTCGTAATACGCACGCGCGGTGTTGTACCAATAAGGATTGCCAAAAATGTCGGCCGATTTTCTATTACCCAAAACAAATAAACGTGATAGATAAATCTCAATATGACTGGCTGTTTTTGGTATCCTAGCGCTGACGTTTTATGTGTCAAAATGCGGGCGACAACGACAACGCTTAGCGGGTGGATGGTTGCATGCAACAAAAAGTCATCTTCATACGCAAAACCGCCGTATTATTTAAATTTGAATTTAAGCTTTATTTTGTTTTTAAATGTCATAGGATAACCTTACAAAAATCTAACTAGTCGCTAATTAAGCTGTACCAGACTTATACTATGCATATTGGACGACCATGTACATAATTTATAGCTTGCTAAACACTGTTAGACATAGAGAATAGCAACCACTCGTAATCGAAACTTTTACAGTATATTCAGACAACGCAAGCATTTAACATACGTACGTTAACTCATTTTTTACAAGCTTTTATTTAACTTGCCGTGTCAGTAACTTATGTCTTTTTTTGTTTGTGTGGGTCAAATCTTAGAAGCTAAATTAGACCCACTTCTCGATTTCCGATTGAGCTAATATTTGACGTTAGTACGCTCGGCTGAACTCCATCCTCCATACAAACGTAGTTTCGTTCTCATTTTAAACCCCTTGTTGAAATAACATGAAACGTTGTATACATAATGGGAGCCGCCATATCTAGGTCGGAAATTAGTTTCTGTTGCAAGAAATTGATACAGATAAAAATACAGCGAGTTTTTGAGTTTTTTACGTCTTTTATGAAAACCTTAATAATCACTGTATTTTTTCTCCATTATAATTTCAAGCAACAAAAACCAATTTCCGACCTAGATATTACGGATTCCATTGTGTATACAAAGTTTCATGTTATTCTAGATTGGCATTTTAAAATGAGAGCTAAACTACGTTTGTATGGAGTACCGAGCTTACCGCATATATGTTAATTCAGTGACAATGCAATATTATGATAATATTATTATCGAGTTGATCTGATGATGGAACCGGAAAGTGTTCATAGGAACTCTGTAATTAAATAACACAATCATGCCAAGTTTGGGCTCTTTCAATCCACTCTTTGAGTAGTTGATAATATTTGTATATATTGTATGTATAGCGTAGTTACACACTTATTCTTTTATTTTTATTTCGGTTTTAGTTGTTAAAAATATATTTATTTCTCGCTTCCCTCATATATTATATAGTCTAATTAGAATCAATAGCCTAGTTGTAATTGTTCTTAATGTCCCCTAATATTTATTTATTATGAAATTAGTTTACCTTTTTCGAACATTTTAATTTGTTGAGAGACATGCTTTCATACACAAATTAGTTATGTGCATGAAAGTATGTATCTCAACAAATTAAAAAATTGAATAGGTATCTTAGGTACCTTTTCATTCACCTATTAACATTTTGATCATGTAAGGTGGCATAACACCATCCCTATACAAAATCGGTTCCGACTAAAAAATAATAAAAAAAAATGTTTACCGCTTTACTTACACATGAAAAGTGATTCCATCTTTTTTTTTATGTTTTCTAGAGTAATTAATGCACCACTTCACTGCACAAAAGTGCATATTTTTTATTTTTGAGATTTCAGTTAATACAACTGTTACGTTGCTCCGCCATGTTCAAACTAGACAGCTGTTGGACACAATTTTGACGCCCCGTCTTAGTGGACACATTTGATGGTGTCATTTTGCGACGCTAGTTGTGCTTCTATGTTTTTTTCATTCGCTGCTACCGGGGACATTTGTCAAATTTACTTTCACGTTTCCTATTGGTAAGATTAATTTCGTTTGCATTTTTTTTCTTGTTTATTTCATTAAAATATTTAGTATGGGGTCTTTCTCGTTTATATACTAAAATAAATAAATACTCGTAAATTATGTGTCTTTATTTGACATCTCTAAGTTTGACATTGTCCCGGGACCCTTGACGTTTGACGTTAAAGACGTGCACATAGCCAATTATAAAAACTTTTATACCTTTCAAATGCGTAGCTTATGTTGATGCTGACTGCACGAAGGTAATTGTTAGCTATCATAACCAATTGGTACCTTTATGCCTATGGGTATAATTACGTATTATCAATACATCATTCGTTTTTATAATTTTCGACGACCTGTTTAGCCTAGTTGGTAGTGACACTGCCTCCGAAGCTAGAGGTCCCGGGTTCGAATCCTGGCCAGGGCATTATTTGTGCATTTAGCACGGATTTTGTTCTTAGGTCTTGGACTAGGTCGACTTGTGTAAGATTGTCCCCTAATATTTATTTAATTTACCATTGAGGAAAATGGCACGATGGGCCTTTCCATGCGATTGACATCGCAAAGGGAAGCCCAAGTCATCGCTCGGGTGGTATTTGTTCTTGTTATTCTTTAGATCCTACACCTCAATGATTTTGTCATATCAAATTAATGTCATGCTCTTTCATTTTTGTCTTTGAAATTATGAGTGGTTTGTTAATTGCGAGCTGCGTTTATTGAAAAAGTTATTATTAGGACATTTAAGACATTTAAAAATACAAGCTTTAATACATGCATATAGTGTCCAGTACGTAGTAACTGGTTAAATAATAGTACATTACGATACAAGTGCAGAGAACAGGAAATTCGCAACGAGTGGTGATAAATTGAAACACGACCGAAGGGAGTGTTTTAAATCGACACGAGTCGCGAATTACCTGTTCGCACGTGTATCGTACAACGTTTTACAGTACATATGGCTCTTTAAAGTTTCGACATATGCACGTAATCTGCTGATTACCGCACTCGTGCGGTAATGTAACACCACATGTACTGTAATAATAATTTATTTATTTCCAGACAACATTGGTCCATAGTCACAATAAAGTTAGAACGGTTACAATATGAGTTACAGTTTGGTAAAATGTGTATCACTATGCTTTACAAGAAGGTATACAAATGGCAAGCAAAATTTTACATGCAGCATGCTTACCCTACTACATACATTATAATATTTAAATAACTTTGGTCTAATGAAATAAATACTTATAATATATCCATTTTTAGGGTTCCGTAGTCAACTAGGAACCCTTATAGTTTCGCCATGTCTGTCCGTCCGTCTGTCCGTCCGTCTATCCGTCCGTCCGCGGATAATCTCAGTGACCGTTAGCACTAGAAAGCTGAAATTTGGTACTAATATGTATATCAATTACGCCGACAAAGTGGTAAAATAAAAAGTGGAAAAAAATATTTTATTAGGGTACCTCCCTTATACGTAAAGTGGGGAGTGATTTTTTTTTCATTTTAACCCTAACGTGTGATATATTGTTAGATAGGTATTTAAAAATAAATAGGGGTTTACTAAAATCATTTTTTGATAATGTTAATATTTTCGGAAATAATCGCTCCAGAAGTAAAAAAAAATGTGTCCCCCTCTAACTTTTGAACCATAAGTTTTAAAAATATGAAAAAAATCTCAAAAGTAGAACTTTATAAAAACTTTGTAGGAAAATTATTTTGAACGTGATAGGTTGAATAGTTTTTGTAATTTTTTCAAAAAAAAAATGTGACGGACGGAAAACTACGGAACCCTACACTGAGCGTGGCCCGACACGCTCTTGGCCGGTTTTTAATTTCTTATGTGAGCGCTTATTCAGTCGTTCACCTAAGGGCAGTCCAGCCGGTCTGCGATCATGGCTAGGACGCTGTTGCTGCTGGCGCGCACTCTGCAGAGCAAGGCCGCGCACTGCTAGCGCAGAGTGGCATATAAGCAATCGGTGCGCGCCTCCGCGAACATGCCTGATGCGCTACAGTGGCGCGGCAGCCGCAAAAGCACCCTGAAAGCGTTATTATACTGCACTCGAACGGCGTCAAACGACCTTAGCAAATCTGTAAGCGATCATGTTCGCTCGCGCCGCCTACGCCCTTCGCTTCCTCTCCATATCAGCATTATCTTTTAAGTCCTCCATCAACAGATGCCCAAGATAATTAAACTGACTAAGCCTACTAAGAGTCCGTTAATGGCAAGGGAAGGAACATTTTGTGGACCTTTGGACCCGGCTTTAAACACCATGATTTTGCTTTTGCGGCGTTGTATATAAGTCCATGCTGGGAGAAGTACTGTTCACACGTTCTCAAAAGGGTTTTTAAACCACAAACCGAGGCTCAACAGCACCATGTCGTCTGCATAGCTAAAGTTGTTCACACATATGTCATCTATGTCGCAACCGACATGTTGCTTGCTGATCGCCACAATCAACTCGTCCATAGATAAATGAAAAAGCAAAGGCGAGGCCAGCCCCCCTGTCTCACCCTGAACTCCAACTTATATGCGTTAGATAAACAATTGACCACCTGACATTGTTTTCTTGATTTTTATACCAGTTGCACAAGATATCGATTGCATCATCAGGGACATTGCGTTTTTTAAGCTTTTTCCATAGCAGGTCATACGAAACTACATAGGTGTAATGCTAATGCTTAATAAGTATAATTCTGTGTAGGTCGTAAAAGTTGACATTAGGAATCGGGTTAATGTGTGTTGTGGACAATGAGCTAATAACCTGTCACGCTGTATCACATTTTCCCCTTTAACCTCAGTTCACTTTATATAATTTCAGAATTGTGCAAGCCTTATACTGCTGATGGTCAGCATATACTACAGTGTGTGCTGATTAGCCCGACTCTAATTTAGTCACAAGCACTCTTTAATTAAAACTTCTACTCTGGCTTCTGATTAATTATTCATTTAGCGAGGGGATAATACTTAAAACTAACAATTTCCTCTGGTTTATTATAATGACGTCTGTTTGTTTTAAATTTACTGTTACGTATTAAAATAATATAAGTTTTTTTTTATACCACGTCGGTGGCAAACAAGCTTACGGCCCGCCTGATGGTAAGCGGTCACCGCAGCCCTATTGAGGTATAATATAGTGTTGTAATATTGTTAAAGGAAAGATAATAAAATCTTATAACTAACGATTCGAAAGTACTTGTTGCTAGGCCTATTTTTTTGACTTTGACTTGCGCATTTATTTTGTGTTTTACAATTACGTATTATTTGTTATTCATGTTCATGTTACACCTTCAAGTAGTGAAAAGAGAGCAAGAGGCCATCTTGCATTTCCTTATAATATCTCTGAGTTGCGTTCGGAGACACGCCCTTAACAATTGTAACGTTTGGATACGAACAATAAAATATCTGAACATGGAGTCTACACTTTAGCAGTGTTTTTGCTCTGATATACTTGTACATATCTGATGGCAATTGCACGTATGGCAGTAGCGTAAAAGATTTTTTTTAAATAGAACTATGCGTAATGGATGTAGACTATTTATAAAAAAAAAAGCTTTTGATTTATCGGGTTTGACCACGCAACCCTCGCTATAGGAGATTTGACAGCTTTCTTTGAGGTTAACTAATTTCCCTTATCTCCCAGAGCTACATTTACCTACATTGACGGCCTGTTTAGCCTAATTGGTAGTTACACTGGTCTGGTAGCTAGAGGTCCCGGGTTCGAATCCCGGCCAGGGCATTATTTGTGCATTTAGCACGGATATTTGTTCCTGGGTTTTGGATGTTTTTAATGTATTTAAGTATGTATTTATCTATATAAGTATGTATATCGTCGTCTAATACCCACAGTACAAGCTTTGCTTAGTTTGGGACTAGGTCGATTTGTGTAAAGATTGTCCCCTAATATTTATTAATTAATTATTTTATTTACACTCCATTCAATTGTGCTGAATACATCATGTACAGTCAACAGCAATAGTAGATGATCATTTTAGTACTTTGTCACTTTCACTACTTTGACGCGTCTCAACTGTTACAGTATTGTTACAATGTACGACAAAGTACTAAAATAATCATCTAAATTTGCTCTCGACTGTACTAAAGAGCAATTTACTTACATCACAGCTAAAGGCGACTTCCTGACTTGGCGGGGCGGGAGCGACATGTCATAGGTATTTTGCTCTTTGACGTAAGCTTACTGATGTGAGATTTCCTCACTTGACGAAATACTGTCAATATTACGTTTGCGCAGTAGTAAAACCATGCGCAGAAGTGTGGCAGTACTGCATTAGTATCGGTTGACACTGATAGCTGACAGTTTTCTCATATCGTACCGCCTCCGCATCGACAAATCAGGAAGGCACCTAAATTGACAATTGCTACGTCTTCTTTGTAATGTATACGTAAGCTTGTCCCCGACTTATTTCATTTTTCACACGAAAATAGAGATCTTATGACTCGTGCCTCAAATTATGATTGAGTTGTTACGTTTTGATTGTTGGCAATGAGTAAGCGTTCGCAGCTTCTTTTCGCTACCTTCTACCTACTCATCCGAAGATCGCGCGTGGACTCGTGCCGTATGTGATTCACCGTGTATGACTCAGCCCAGTATCTGAGATGACCGCTTATCAGTCATCTTTTAAGATAATATTTGATATAGATGATATTGCATCCGGATACATTAGGAATACCTATTACAATAATTTGTGGAGTAGCTCAGTAATGTTACTACTAGATAGATGACAGGTAGATGACTGCTACAGTATGGGATTCTTCAAGAAAGGAGTGTATAAATTAAAAAAAATCGGCAACGCGCATGTGACGTCCCTGGAGTTGCAGGCGTCCATAGGCTGCGGTGTTCGCTTACCATGAGGCGGGCCGTACGCTTGCTTGCCACCGATGTGGTATAAAATAATAATAATAATGTAATTTGGTATTCGTTAGAAATCACACCGACGAAACGGTACAACAAAATAAATTAATAATTATTTTAGAAAACATATAAAAAAAACAGTTTCAAGGCTATATACCCGATACCTTCATGTACAAAATCAAACCGAAAGTCGAAAATAATATATTTTTATTATTACAGAGTTTAAAGAACAAAGCATTAAATAAATTCATTCACCCACCTCCTTATTTAAAATAAATAAGCATAGCGATTGGTCTTAGAATCCGCCCCGTGTCATTCCTGACCCAAAGGTGCCCATCTCGCTTGTCGCGTTCCCGCGTTGGATCACAAGCATTAAAGGGCAATTAATGAAATAATGGATATTTGTATACCTATTTAAAATTAATGATTCGTTTTCTTGGAGTTGGTGCCAGCCCTAATACGCGTGTCGCCGCCGCTGTGTGAGGTTCGAAAGTTTGTTGCAAATGCAGGATTAAACTTTCTTCCTAGGTTGGCAAATATAGTCCAAAAATGCTATGTGAATCCGCCTAACTTGGCTATGTGAATCAACTATGATAGGAATATAGCATTTTTTTTATTAAAAATGGGATTGCTCTTGGCCAGCATCTAGCCATATCGCTATAAACTCTTTTGAAAAAGGAGGCTTTAGGCCTTTGGCCAGCCAAAGGTTATGGCCGATGGGAAGTTATCACAAATCACCATTGATGTTGCTTCGTTGTATATTGTTCTTACTAATAGTTATGGGTGCAAGCCCGAAATAAATGATTTGAATTGAATTGAATATATTGGCCACGAAGTGTAAACCCCAACACGGCTGCTCCGATGTGGTCGATCCTAATATAAACTAAAATACATGCCTTGGTGAACTACAGTATTAATGTTGTTTTATTCAGAATCTGACTGTTCATTCCAGGCAGTTAGCAGCATGCTTCGAGCTCGTCAGCTCACGGGAGAAGCTGTCCCGAGCCCACGTGGACCTTCAATACCTAATCAGCATCGAAGACTTGGATCCTGACGCCGCAGTCCGTCTGGCCAGCCACTTGGCTTCCGGGCTTGAGCATCTGGCAGCGCTGGTGCAGTATTTGAAGGCAGAACAATTGGAATTTGAGGAAGTGCAGGACATTGCTGATTAGTAAGTACTATTTAAATAATGATATTTTAATAAAAGCAGAGAGATAATCCGAATGTGACGTTGTGTAATCATATGCGAAATTATCTCCGGCTTAGTCGATCCGTCAAGCTCCCTGACTTGAATCTCTATTTAAAATCAAAATCAATGGTTATTCTGCAAGGGCTATTTTACAAGTACAGCCATTACTGATAGTATTAACCTACCCCACGTATTTTAGGGTTCCGTCCGTCCGTCTGTCACCAGGCTGTATCTCAAGAACCGTAATAGCTAGACAGTTGAAATTTTCACAGATTGTGTATTTCTGATGCCGCTGTAACAACAAATACTAAAAATAAAATAATAATAATAATTAAGGGGGGCTCCCATACAAAAAACGTGATATTTTAGCCTTTTTTCATGGCTACCACTCGCCGAGCTAGATCTCAAGAACCGTAATAGCTAGACAGTTGAAATTTGCACAGACTATGTATTTTTATTGTGGCTACAACAACAAATACTATAATAAAAATAATAAAAATAATTAAGGGGGGCTCCCATACAACAGAGTAGTTGACGCTAAAACAACAAATACAAAAAAAACTCATTAAACAAGTGTTTAATGGCACCAGCTTTTAGCCTTTTTTCTGGTACGGAACCCTTTGTGCGCGAGTCCGACTCGCACTTGGCCGGTTTTTTCATTAAATATTTTACAAAATCATAGGTACACAAAATAATTATTTTACATAATCATGTAATATTTTACATTAAAGATAATTGTGGGTAAAAGAAATGCAATTGGTCCTTTTATTGCAAACCCGATTATTTTTTCGAAATGATATCTACTGATGACCTTTTCATGTTTTACGTTAATCTGTATTTTTGGCCATTTGTATTGTATTCTTGCATTGTATTCTATTTTTGAATTTGAAAAATAATAGTACATTACTACAGAGGCCGGGATGAAAGGGGTTGCCGGCCGAAGACATATAGACGGCTGAGCGCAGCGAGGCCGGATAGGTCTGAGGCGGGCAACCCCACATTTCCCGCCGAGGTATGTATAGTGCTTTTCTCCAACATGCAATGAAATAAACAGCAAAAAAATCAAAGTTTTATTTTTAATACGCATAGTGGCGGAATGTCATGATGCCTGTGCCACAAATTTATGTGGAATGGAAATTAAAAAAGAGGACTTTGCCGGCCTAGGCCTGCAAGATTTGTATGAAATTCCATTAACGACCTCTTGTCCTAGCCGCCCCTAAAACGTCATACTTCGCAGCCTACTCGTATTATAAGGAACATAACATCAATATTTCATTGCATGTTTGAGAAAAAGATTTTTTATAACTTGCAAAGGAAAATAAGAGGTGGTTAATACTTTAGGCCATGGCTGTAGTACCATAGGAACAATAATTAACCGTTATTTTTCTTGGGCTTTTTGTGAAATAGTGCGCACATATAAATAAATAAATATTAGCGGACGTTTTTTTTTACTCAAATCGAACTAGTCTCATAGTAAGCTCAATAAGGCTTGTGTTATGGGTACTAGACGCCAATATATTTAATAGATATATACTTAAAAACATAGAAAATAACCAAGTCTCAGGAACAAATGTCTCTGCTCACCACAGAAACAAATGCCCTTACCGGGAATCGAACCCGGGACCTCTAGCTTCGGAGGCATTGACACTACCAACTAGGCTAAACAGGCCGACAAAAACACATGACATATGTAATGGGAGATGAGATTTTCTAGGGGACAAATGTCCTGTGAAACATGCGCAGTGATGTTGGATGAGATGGCACAACGTTGATATAATCGCGCGTCATGCGTTGTTTTGCCAGACATGTCAAGTAAATGATTTAGTTTAGTGTCGGCGAAATGGTATTGGTAAGCTCTAACCCGCAGTTGGGCGTGCAGTAACCTAAGAAAAAGGTCTACAATTTTTGAACTTTAATATACAAATACATATAAAGACGGTGCCAAATACGCTTACGGCGTGCCTGATGGTAAGCAGACACCGCAGCCCATGTAAACTTGGGATCCCAGAAGAATCACAATCGCATTGCCCTCCATTTATTGACTTGATGACTTTTTTTTGGTGAATGTACCTACGATGAAAATACCTACTTATAAGGGCGCTTCGTTTCAAAGTACTAATTAAGATTTCATTAAAGGTATAGGTACTAACACTAACCCGGCCAGGTACAACTAAAAGGTACAGATGTAGTGAATAATGCTTTCCCATCAGGCAAACTCGGAATACGACTAGACCCGAAGTGGCTATAAATTACCGTATTAAACGGTTGGCAAGTTCATGTATGTTAATGTGAAACTTTGTAAGTCAAAGTCAAATGTCACTATAAAAACAGGTGGTATTTTGTCATTTGGCATGACAGATGTTGAATAATACGGCAACTGATTGACATTTCTTCGGGTCTAGCAGTATTCCGAGTTTAGCCGATGGGAAAGCATTATTTACTAAATCTGTACTAACAATGGCTCTACGTCTGCGTGGTTTATTTGAGGTGTGTAATAAAGAGTATTGTATCGTATTGTATTGTATTGTACGTCATTAACTTCATGAAATGGAGACTCATAGGATTCCCCGAGTAAAATACGGTGAGAGTGTGTGATTGATATAATTTATAAGTTACCTCACGAAATAAAAAAATAAATAAATATGCATTTAAAAGGAAACTGATATATTGGCTTCAAGAAAAATGTTTTTATGATATAAAGGAATATTTGACATTACAGAATCAGTTATAATACTTAATCACAAATATATATTGTAATAGTTTCCATCCATCCATCCATATCAGCCCTAGGACGTCCACTGCTGGACATAGGCCTCCCCCAATTTCATGGGGGGTAATAGTTTGTATGTACCTAATTGTGGTGCTCCCAGTATCACATTGCATGTATAATTTGTACACCTGCATGCAGGTTGAATACGATGGACTCTTGTTTATTTTTAAGACCTGTCATTTTACCGTGTTCTTAAGAATAAATAATTTTGAATTTGAATTTGCGGTACGTACAGTCAAAACCATAAATAGCTGGAGACTTTGGCCCTGTCGCTTTTATACGTTGAATATTTAACTAAATATCCAGTACTAAATAAACTAGAATAACATTTTATACTCATCATTAAGGCGACACCTACAAAGATGTATAACACTATGTGAGGCGGCAACAAATAAGGGTGGTGTAGTACAGTCAGCATCAAAAGTAGCTACGCATATGTATGTATGTATGTATGTAAATACTTTATTGTCCACAAAACACACGTAAAAATACAGACAAATTCAGTTATATCGGTACAAAGGCGAACTTATCCCTATAAGGGATCTCTTCCAGTTAACCTTTGAGCAATTGAGTGGAACACAGGAACCAAAAGATAGAAAAACTAACACGTGTACAAATAGGTACGTAATTATTACAGCTATTGCCTATATACTACAAACTAATTAATACTATAAATACTAGTATACTACATATACTGACTAATAAAAGAAATAATGAATATATACATATATTATACATAATAAGAATGCCTACGTATATAATATATACAGTATCCGATTAAATAACAAGTCATTGAAGAGCCACAACTTTTTCAACTTATCTTGAGACTGTCTAAACGGCAACGGTAATCCGTTCCACAGCTTGACAGCACGTACCATGATATGAAGGCGTCTAAAGCTCTTAATCCCTTACAATAAAGACTTTTTAATTTTTCAAATGCGTAGCTACTTTTGATGCTGACTGTACACACTCTTAATTATTGTTCTTGCCGTAAATATTTAAGTCATGAAGATTTTTGATGTCGCCACTTTCCTGGCAGTGTATGGAGAAACATGAAACTTATTCCAAAATACCAAATATGAAGTAGTACCGGAAGAAATTGAGCAGCGTAACCACATAGCCGGGTTAAAACGATATCCACTTGAGACCATTGTCACTTGCTAAACCAAAGAGGCAGTGATTTGTCATTGTCAAATTAATGAAATAGATACCTGAACTTAAGGGTCCCCCCCCCCCAACACGCGCGACTGAAGTCGATTTTCCATACAAACGTAGTTTCGCTCTCATTTTAAAACGCCGTGCTGAAATAACATGAAACTTTGTATATACAATAGGATCCGCCATATCTATGCCGGAAATCAGTTTCTGTTGCTAGAAATTGTAATGAAAAAAGAAACAGCGAGTTTTCGAGTTTTTTACGTCTTGTATGAAAACCTTAATAATTGCTGTATTTCGTCTCCATTATAATTTCAAGCAACATAAACTAATTTCCAGCCTAGATACGCCGGATTCTATTGTGTATGCAAAGTTTCATGTTATTTCAGCATGCCGTTTTGAAATGAGAGCAAAACTACGTTTGAATAGAGAACCGAGCTTCCTGCGGACTCTTAAACGGACCCAAGAATGCAAAGTGCATTTCCTAAATAGATTCAAACCGCGAATTGATTCTTAATCCTGTGAAATGACTCATCGCCTGTTTCTGCGTCAGCCAATTAGTTTTACTATGAAAAATGCGTCTTGCCACGTACCATGCGGCGACTAAACTCTTACACATTATCCTGCAATTCCTCAGGATGAATCAGCGTATGTGTGTGATTCGAGTATGGGTGCAATTTTCCTATTACTTTAGTAAAGATTGTCTGATATTGAAATTAAACGTCCTTACTTACGCCCTTCCTTTAAACTTAGCAATGTACGCACACATACAAAGAGATATATATAGAAAATTTCAGTGAGTTTCAGACATTAAATTATAATGAAACGGATTTCATCACGTCTTTGACATCGAATAATCTTTTAATTCATCTTGTGTGTATACCGTATGAGCATATGTCAGTGCAAATGCAGGTACTGAAAATACGTTGGTTTCGGTACCATCATCATCATGTCAGCCGAAGGACGTCCACTGCTGGACATAGGCCTCCCCCAAAGGTTGCGGCATATTGAATTGTAATTCTAACAGCAAAATGTGTTAAAAAAACGAAAGCAAATAACTTGCAATCAGGGTAATTTTATAATTACCTACGCAATGTTTTCGAGCCTGCGTAAGGAAGATCTTAATGTGATTTTACATACTTAAACTACGGAACTTTAGTTCTTATTATATTTACGTATAGTCCGTTCACGCTAACTGCATCAAATAATTTTGCAGCACTGTCAATTCAACGTCATATCTGTATAGAAATGTGACGTTTGAGGAGGTGTTGCCAAATTATTTCAATCCAGACTTAGGCTGGAAACAGTGCTCGACCGATGATCAGCGCGTATGGTCGGCTGGGCGTAGCTATCGCTGTTATGTAGAAAGCATACGTGCGTTTAGACTGATGCTCACCGTTAGGCTCGAAACAGTGCTCGACGGACGGTCAGTGCGTATGCTGTGTCGGGCGTAGCTATCGCTGTAGAAAGCATACTGTGCGTTCAGTCAGATTGATGCTCACCTTCAGCGCGTATGACGCGGCCATACAAAAAGCGCGACCGAACATACGCGCTGACGTCGGTCGAGCACTGTTTCCAGCCTTAGCGTGGACGGACTCTGTGGCAATTTGTATTTGATGAACAGTCAGCATCAAAATTACCTGCACATCAAGAGGTCAAAAGTCTTTATTAAAAGGCAATAAGAGCTTTTGAGGTGTTTATATCCGTAGCTACAAAGACAATACATGAATGAATCTTTACCTACCTATGAAACGTTACCTAATCATCCCTCATGGTCTAAGGAAACAAGGTCTGCTACTCCGGATCGTGACACAAGCCTACGTCACTATACAGCCTATACACACACGAACTCACTCTACGACTGCCAACCACCGATAGGGTCGATACTCGTAGCAGTGATGACGCAGGCTTGTGTCACTCGCAAAATGAATTTTCCCCGGAGTGTCATAACCTTGTAATATTGTATCGTGATCATCCCTGCCGTTGTTTTTCTTGTTTTTCCTTTCCTGGACAACGGGCCCAAGCTCATAACAGAAAAGTGATGTAAAACCCGGTAAATTCACCGATGTGGAAATAACCAGTAGGGTTTGCTAGCATCCACAAACACGATAAATTGACATTAGTCGGTAAGATAAATGAACATTCGATAAATCACGAGTGAAAGATTTTTTGCAATCAGAGTAAAAGCGAGTAAACCGTGTAGAAAAAACAAACAAACGTTACTCAATAGCTAATTAGAGACCTCAACAGATGTGATGTTTTCGTAAATATTTCTGCCATTCTAGGATACTGGGTCCTTGCTTTTAGGTCTAGAATCGAGCGCAAAAAGACTTGAGTCGTTTCGGCTCTCAGAAGGTGTCAATCAGTTCACACATCTTATATCTGCGACCTTGGCTAATTCACAATGCTTATACTGACTACTCACCTTAAGTTAACCAATGAGGTAAATGTCCCAGTGCTCGACAAGGATCCAAGAAGAGACTAGTTAAAGCAGTTAAACTATATAAGAAAAATTATAAAAAATAAAAGTACGAAGTCGTTTTATTTCTAAGATATTATTCGCATTTTTTTATATAATTACATTAATAACTAACCTACCTACCTATTTACAAATATAAGCAAACTTATATAAATTTACATAATAAGAAAAAAAAAGTAAAGAAGGATCTAACCGATATAACCGCTTTGGGTCGTACCAAAAATAATATATATTTTATCTTTTTTATGTTCTGTTTTTGTATAACATATGATAAAAAGCCCTGAAATAATAGTATTATAGTTATTATTTATATCAGTTTATTTCCGCTCTCCCAGTAAGCGAGCCAAATTAAGCCATGTATAGAGGCCACTTTTAGAACCTCGGGGTCGAACTATACTGGGTGTGACTTGTGAAGCGAGTCGAGAAAAGTTGTGAATAACATAGTTTGACTCATCACATCACGTTTCTCCATGCAGCCATTAAAAGTAGACCTGCTATCTACGTGACCAATCCGATTTAAATTGATGTCATTTCATGCGCCTTATGATTTTATAGATGAATTAGGACTAGATGGATCTTGACCTACACCAACTTACGATTAGAGCCCGATCATCGTTAAATATGGCGGTGGCAGCCGTCATCCAATAGAAACTTGTTAAACTTTCCATACAATCAAATTTTAACGAGCACCGCTTACGATTACGTACGATTTGATGCAATCGACACTAAGGGTGGTTTTTACGTAAACTTTTTTTTTTTTTTTTACTCCGGATAGGTTTGCGCTTGACCACAAATCACCTGATGGTAAGCGATATTGTGGTCTAGGATGGAGCGCGCTTACCTAGTAAAAACCGGTTCACTCTCGTCTTGAAGACCGTAAGGTTGTAGTTTTCAGGGAACAAGGATTCCGGCAAGGAGTTACTTAGAAGTTACATTTTTTTACAGCTTCAATGTACCGTAAACCTGACTAGTGACTATATAGTTTTAATTTCTACTCGATACGATAAATTTCTACGCGTTCCCAAGATAAATTGTTTTGACAGACAGACAAACAGACAGACGGACAACAAGGTGATCCTATAAGGGTTCCGTTGTTTTCCTTTTGAGGCACGGAACCCTAAAAACGTAGTATTTATGTCAAATTAGAAATGAGTATTTTTAGGTTACAGTCCCTTTTTCCCGCTTGGTGTCAGGTTGGAATTGCGCCACCCCGGTTGTTCCCGTGAAAAGGTGTCGATTATAGAAATGGAGTTATTGTGGGCGATATGGGCTAGCAACCTTATCATTGCAATATCATCTTTTTCTATCTTGAAACCTGCAACTAGAACTGTAAGAGTCTTTGAAAATATAGGCGTCAGTTCTACAAGTAATACTTTTTGATTATAAAATACATTGATCGTTTTAATGGTCATCAAGCTTAAGTTACTTTTTATGTCCGCACCTGAATCATGACTACCGGTTCGGATGACTTATGCCAAAATTTGTTTACGATGAATACGAGCTCATAATATTTTGATCCGCAACCGTTAATACAACTATGACTCACGCAAATGAAAAGTGCACAAACCGTTTCGGCACACACCTGCGCTTACCCGTTTCAAATATATATTTGAACTTTGAACCCAGTTTTCCTCACTTTAGTGCTGTCCTTTAGTGTAAGGACCAAATTCGACCATTGTACGATTTTATTGATGCCGTTGTGAAATAAAAAATCGTCATACAATTTATACGTGTAACTTTTGTTGTGCAACGCAATCAATAATACTTGACGAATTAAGAGCCTTATGGTAGACAAACTTGATATTAACTCATAGGACTATTTGCACGCCCTGTAGGCCTACAGTTTCTTCCTAAAATAGTCTAGACTCGCTAGCTACATAATCCATGGCATAGTCTCAATCTCTAGTATTTGAATCCTAGCCATTATCATTAATTAATGTCTCCGCAAGAAAAGATCTTATCGCAACCGAAAGCAAACTTTGTCATCACTATAAGTTACGAGTGTTAGAAACAGACAGAAAGTTGTACCAGAAGTTAACAGGGATTTCATTATAAGGGACCGGAGTTCGGAAAGGTTGTGTGCGGTTGTGAGAGTTTTCATAACATGGGCATACCCTGTCATTTTATGGCGGTGTTCCCATGTGTAATTTAATTAATAATAAAATAATTTTGTTTCGGTTGCCTTTCTGCTACGAGTTTTGAGTGGACCCTTGTTCTTGGATTAGTGGCACTAAAATTTCTGTCATTAACAGATAATAATGTGAAAAAGGCCGGATTTGTTTTGTAAATATATAAATCTATTAATTATGTGCATTTCGGGTGTAATTTTTTATTTTTTTGGCCGGTAAATACTTATTTTGTTTCCACGTAATTAGGGTAAAACTCGTGTCGGATGTTTTTGAGTTTACTTTAGCAGCTACTGTGAGTAGTAATAATAATGGTAATAAGATTTTTACTTCCTTTTAAAGAACAGTTACATTATACATATAATACATGCATTTTTTTTATTTCAATTATTAGATTGTCCATTGTTGGACAAAGGTCTTCATCTGATGCCATTTGGTTCCTGTCTGCGGCTATTTTGGAAGAATAGCCGCAGATTTTGTGTACTGTGTAGTTGTAAAATAAAAATACACATTCTTAAGTCATAATTCTATATAGGCCGTCATGTCAGAACGCATCTGATGATTGAAAATCTAATCGAATTAAATGTGATCATCATCATTCTAGCGTTAATCCGGTACAGTTGCATCCTAAAGGATGCTCGGAGACCGCTACATAATCCCATAGGCGTTGGCACTAGTTACACAAGCGACTGCCATCTGACCTTCCAACCCAAGGGAGAAACTCGACATTATTGGGATCAGGCTTATCAAGTGAGTGGGAAACTTGACTGCTAGAAGTTCTCAAGCCGAACAAAGGCTTCTACCCTGGACCAACGTTGCTTAATCTCGCATACCGCACGCGTACGCGGGCGCCACTGGGCCACGAGCGTTCCTACTAAACGTACTAAATGTATGTAACCGATATCGTTCTGTTGCGTCACGACACGACACGTCATATCAGACAAATGTGAAGTGAATCCGGATAAGGCGACTCTCTGATTTGTCTATGCGGAGGCGTAATAAATAAATAAAATAAATAATATTGGAGGACAATCTTACACAAATCGACCTAGTCCCAAACTAAGCAAAGCTTGTACTATGGGTACTAGACGACGATATACATACTTATATAGATAAATACATACTTAAATACATAGAAAACATCCAAGACCCAAGAACAAATATCCGTGAAAAATGCACAAATAAATGCCCTGGCCGGGATTCGAACCCGGGACCTCTAGCTTCGGAGGCAGAGTCACTACCAACTAGGCTAAACAGGTCGTCAAAACCAGGTCGTGGTAATATGAGAAAACTGTCAGCTGTCAGCGCCCCTAAATTTAAATAATAGCTTCCCGAGTGGAGCGGGATGCGCGGAAGCGCGGTGATACGAAAGCATTACTATCCCGCTTATGTGCATGTTATTACAACTGCAGAAACGTAGTACTAACAGTATCTCGTCACGTCAGGAAATTTCTGTGACATCAGAATTATCAGAAAGCAATGTCAAAGAACAAAATCGATCCCGCCCCGTCAAGTCTCGATGTCGCCTGATGACTCTCAAAGGCATCGAATAATTCTTGATTCATCTATGGCTCCAACGTTGTAGCATTTTTGAGATGAATCATAAACGGTGTGTGCGGAGAGATTAAGTGACAAAGTGCATTGAAATTTATGTTAAACAGCAGTTTTTTACGATCCGATCGCGGCGCGGGCGCGTGATTAAAACGGAAATCATAGAATGTGACCACATTGAAGAAATTTTTGTATTCACATGATTACAACTGAGTGAAAAACAAGATAATTAATATGATGTGTAAGTGAGACTCAATAAAGACGAAGTGTTTTAAAAACTTCCGACAAATTAAGTAGCGTTGATAGATTCGTTCACTGGTAATTAACCCTTAACTTGGCAAGAAATAGAGAATGTCCCTAATTCAAGGCTCGGTGACGCTAAATAGTCATACTCATACCGGCCAAGGAAAAAATTCGACAAAAGGGGACATATTCCCACCTCAAAGTCTCTCTTATTTCACTTTGACTGATTGATTTTATCGACAAGGATCTGAAAGTGTTCTGAATATGAAAATACACCATCTGAATGAATTATAATTTTTAAGAAAAAAAAACCGTCTTCAACGGGGGAGGCCGGTGAAAGATTATTATACTTAAATGGTGCACTCTTAGATTCCATACAATATTTATAATGGTAGAAGACTAAGTACCCTCAATTCCTCATGGAATCATGGAAAAACCTTGCTTGCTTGACAAACAGAACGAAGAGAACAAATCGCCAAACGTGAATAACGCATCGTTGAAGAGTTCCGTTCTGATCATCATCAGCAGTTCCACTTCATCAAATATCACTTTTATGAATGAAAATGCTTGATTAGTTCATGAAAATATTAAAATCACTATTTGTGTGCCTTCCTCATTTGAGGAGTTCCCTCGATTCCTAATGGATCCCATCATCAGAACTCGAGCATGACAAAAACCAATCGTGAAAATAGAACTTGCTTAACAAACACAGCTAGGAGGACAAATCACCAAACGTAAACTTTTCGTCGTTGAAGAGTTCTGTTCTGATCATCATCAGCAGTTCTACTTCATCCAATGTCACATTTTTGGATGCAAATGCTTGACTTGTTGATAAAAACACAAAAATCACTGTATGTTTGCCTTAAAGATTTGAAGAGTTCCCTCAATTCCTCATGGATCCCATCATCAAAACTGCGTTTTGACAAAAACGAGACCAACTTGGATATATATACTTACAATCAAAAAAAGAATTTTTCAAATCGGTTAAGAAATAACGGAGTTATGGAGTAACAAACAATTAAAAAGGCTTGCGGCGACAGGAGACAATGGGTTTATTTGTCTAGTCACTCGGTTTGCACTTGGAGTTACATAGCCATTATTAGCAAATAAATGGCATCACGGCTAGACAACATTAATTGTAATGTAATGTTATATTAAATCCGTGCCTTCTATTTTAGAGTAACCTGTAGTACAGAATAATAATCCCGCGACCAGAACACCACTTGACCTTATGGGTGGGGTCTACCCAAAATGCGCAGCACTGGTTATTGTGCCACTATTTATGGGAATCCAATGACCAGCGCTGGACGCGCGTCCTTCGAATGATATGATGATGATGAATGATATACAAAAGGTACTCTATAGGGCGAAACCGAGGCTAGTGACTAAAATGATAGTCGATGCGTCCTAACGATCTTTAATGTTACACAATTAGTCTTCTATCCACGGAGCCCTATTTTTGTCCGTCACTCTCGATTTTAAACACATTTCAATCAGAAGTATCCTAAATTACTAGATATTGCTATATTTTTTGTGTATTTGGCGGACTATTGTGTATTGTTTATATAATTTAACACATGATACCTTTAAATGTATTATCTATTCATATTTTGGACGGCCTGTTTAGCCTAGTTGGTAGTGACACTGCCTCCGAAGCTAGAGGTCCCGGGTTCGAATCCCGGCCAGGGCATTATTTATTTGTGCATTTAGCACGGATTTTGTTCTTGGGTCTTGGATGTTCTCTATGTATTTAAGTATGTATTTATCTACATTAGTATGTATATCGTCGTCTAGTACCCATAGTACAAGCTTTGCTTAGTTTTGGACTAGGTCGATTTGTGTAAGATTGTCCCCCAATATTTATTTATTTATTTATATGACTTCGACTAAATTTACTCATGCAAGTATGTATGTAGTATCACGAACTCACAAAGGGCTTTGTATAATATATTATATAATTTTTACCTTTGCATATTGTCATTTCGACGATGTTTAATCAACTTCCCTATTGAACTTCCAACGGGTGAAAGCCGCAATATACCAAACCAAAGTATCCTGCTAATTTTATTATGAGTTTCACTGTACGTCGAATCCGAATCAATAACATTCGAATCACATTTTTTACAGATCATTTATAAAGAACCACTGTAATTTAATATCATACATAACTGGTATAATTATAGCTGAGCGTTAACTCCACGCGCCTTAGGGTAGCTAGCTAGGCTCGATTAAAATTCCGTAAATACTGGGGAATACCTCATAACAACCGGCGTAGTGTTAATCACCGTATAATCAAACACTTAGCACAAGTTAACGATCGTTAGAACCGCCGCTATGTGATTCATAACAATCATAACTTGTCTTTAATATTCTCATCATTCGTTGTGCCAACCTAACCCTATTACCGTAAAATGTTGCAATTTTTCATATAAAGCCTAACAATACAATACAATAGTACATTACTACAGAGGTCCGGACGAAAGGGGTTGCCGGCCGAAGACATATAGACGGATAGGTCTGAGACGGGCAACCCCTTATTTCCCGCCGAGGTATGTATAGTGCTTTTCTCAAACATGCAATGAAATAAACACCAAAAAAAAATACATAGTTTTATTTTTAATACGCATGGTGGCAGAATGTCATGATGCCTATGCCACAAATTTATGTGGAATGGAAATTAAAAAAAGAGAACTTTGCCGGCCTAGGCCTGCAAGATTTATATAAAATTCCATTAACGACCTCTTGTCCTAGCCGCACCTGAAACGTCATACTTCGCAGCCTAGTATAAGGAACATAACATCAATATTTCATTGCATGTTTGAGAAAATACTCTTTCTTACACATGTCAATAAATTATATTCATATTCGATTATTAATACAGAGGATAAAAACTAACAACCCCCTATACATTCCAATTACCCTACCCTAACTTTGCCGACCATCATAATCTGCACCGAGAAAATATGTTTTTTACGGTTCCGTAGCCAAATTTTGAAAATGGAACCCTTATAGTTTTATCATGCCTGTCCGTCCGTCCGTGTGTCACGGCCGATTTATTCGGAGACGATAAGCACTACAATCATGAAATTTCGTAGGAAGGTGTATTCTATGAACGGCCAAATATAAGAGATGTGGAAGCATTAAATCCAGAGGGGCACTCCATACGTATATACCGTAAAACGGGGTGAGTAGGTTTCGCGGGGAGAGATGGGTTATGAATGGGGAGAGAAGGTATGAGAGGGGGGTGAGAAGGGATTTTAAGGAGACTACTACAAAAATAATGTATTCCAATTTAAGATGGGGCTATAGTAATACGCATGATAAAAAAAAAATCGATCCAACAATCTTCCAAAATCTCCTTTGTATGAAAAACCCTCTCACCCCAAATACGAGGCACTACGGGGTGAGGTGGGTTTTCCTCTTTATCGTCAAAGTTATGAAATGGAACTACCCAAAATAAAATACAAACTAAAATACAAACGTCCGAACCACTTATTATATACACCATTCAGTTTTCACATGTAAAAATAAAATTTTATCGAGGTTTGAAAGTCAAAATTCACCCAACTCACCCCATTTTACGGTAATTATGTTTATTGTTTGTAAGTTAAGTACAAATAAATTATTATTATACATGTTACCCAAACGGAAGATAGAAGTGTGCTGTTTAAGTTACCCTTTGGTGAGTTATTAACTGTCAAAATTATAAAAAATGTGTCCCTTCCATGTAATTACCAAACTATGAATTCTGCCTTTTTTTAATTTTATATAATTTCTACTACAAATTTGTATGCCTAACGGCGAAACATAGCGTTCACACATTTTTTGTACCACCTTGTATACCTATGTTTACAAATAAAGAACTTTGAACTTTGGAAAAAAAGTATATTAATAAAATCAAATATCATCTAAAGTATATTAATAAATAATTTAGAGTGAGTTACAGAACTGTTTCTGAGTCTTTATTAATAACACATAAAACACAAAATATACATGACAGGTTCAAAGAAACAAATAATTTAGATGATATTTGGTTTTAACAACATGAATCGAACAGTGATCGTCTAGGTAGTCGTATTCCGACTATTCCGAGTTTAGCCGATAGTAAAACATTATGCACTGCATCTGTACGGTGCTTTGTAGAAATTATGACATTTGACAACTTGTCATTGGCATTAGCGTGTTAGAGGCGTATCATTATACATATGGCATCAGGTAAAGTTGAAGCCAATGAACATAATTGTACAAACTAATTTAAATCTTATCGTAGCTAAGATAAAATAGGTTTTCGCATCGTTTTGTTTTAATGTTTATGATCGTAGTTAATTGAGTGGTTTTTTTTTCTACTAGATTGCGCTGGGCCATATTTTGCCAGATTCAGTTTGTGCCAGTGCCTACATGCGGAAAACGTATGTGGAGAAAAGCGTCTATTAGGCGACGCTACCTAGTGGGTTCCTGTTCCTGCCACTGAAAGTGTTAATGCGTCTAGCTTTTGTTTACCCGCAATCAGTGCCACATTAGCGCTCCTGACCCCCAAACAACTCTCAATCGACTGTCCATACATTATTAGTTCGCCCGAGGCTGCCGAGGTGTCGCGTGGTGACGTCATGCCGTGGGAGTATTTCTTACTCGCTATCCTACTTACTATATCATTTGCAAACTTGATAAACCAGATTGTAATCGTTGGTCGCATGCCAAAGCCACTTACAAACGCGTGGCTAATTTAAACTGGGAATCCCTCGTGTAAGGTATTATTTTGTCTAATAACCATGCCGATGGGTTTTCGCTCGCAAGCGATAAGTACATCTGAGATTATGTTGCAAATGAAATTAGAGGTACCTCATCTTTTATAAGTAAACATATTTTATTATAAAAATGATTAGAACTTTAAATAGTGGATATTGTTTCTTTTGTGGCATAGAAACTACCAATAAACCAACAATCTAGCTACGTACTGCGCGTACCAATTAGATTTGATTGAATTTTACGTTAATTCAATATTATATAACAATAATAATAAAAATGTGTACTGCTTGAATTTCATTAAATTGTCAAAAGGGCCTCTACGTCTATGTGGTACTCGTTTGGTACTTCGGCTCCGCGCATGCCTCCCAAAAGTCCCATGAGCGGAAAAGACATAAAAATTACGTATTTCGAATTTTTGTTACAATTATTTCGATATAGGTAAGATTAAATGTCACATAATTCTGTAATGTCATAGAAAGCCTTTCTAATCAGCCATTTTTCAATTCATAGTCATTATTAAAATTACAGTCACTGTTTAGGTTTTTGATACGATACGGAATAGCATTGTATAATTTTCAAGTAATAATATAGGCCATTTTGGTAGACTTATAAATTTACATATTTAGGCAATAGTAGTATTTTAGTCACATATCTAGAGAATTGTAACGAAAACATATGCGAATCGTAAGTCTCATAGTGACCCTTTGATTGGCAGTATTTTTGTCCGGAATCAGAATCAGCTTTTTATTTGTGAAACATATATGTTCTCGAAGTTATTACAAAATTATTCTTACATAAAAATATTAATCTATATGTTTTGCTCAATGGAAAAATATATAATTTTAAAAGTAAATATAATTTACTTTAACTATGTCAAATAAATTGAACATTACAAATGTGTCATTAAAAAAATTCGACACGACATTTTCTTCTTCTTTTGTTTCTTCAATAAAGAAGAAGATTGGCAATATTGGATGTCTCGTATTAAATGTCTGACGTCATAGCGTGGGAAATTCAACGTGTTAATGTGACGTCGATATGCAAATGTGTACAGTTTATCAGTCTAGCGTAGGGTAAATACAGTTATTTATAGAACGTGATGTATACCTTTATTTGTACAGAAGCTGTGTTTATAAATCATTAATAGCTTTGTGTCGATGGAAATACCTACAACTATATAATTAAACTTGAGTGCTCTTAAACTAATCTTGTATTAAGTATTCACGTCTTGCCAACGGAAAATATAAACACACAATAATATGAATAATATTTAACCGTGACTCCTTTGGTCGCCAGCATACTTGCAGACTTGTACCCTTTTAGTCATAAACGTCCATCAAATCTCATCATATCAGTCGAAGGACGTCCACTGCTGGATATAGGCCTCCCCCAAAGAGTACGGCAAATGACCGGTACTACGCCACACCACCCGCATCCAGCGGACTCCGGCGACCTTTACCAGGTCATCGGTCCACCTTCGGTCTACCCACGCTTTCCGCCCCAACTGCCAATGGATTCATTCAGAGAAACTCCCAACATAGCCTTCGCCATTGCTCTTTGAGTGACTTTGAGCCTTCTCAAATCGATTTTAGTTAAAATGCCGCTATGTTTGTCCTTATCCTGTTACTTTAACATTTATGTTTGTAAGAAAGGGGCAATACGAGTTTTAGTTAACAGAGGTTTGTTGTTTTATGAATAAAGGAGGTCTAGTCTATTGACCCCGTACTATCGGCTGAACATTTGGTACTAACTTTAAAAAAAAAAAAAAATTGTGAGCAGGTTCGATAATTATATAGATTTTTTTTCGAGTCAGTTTTCGGAAATTTCGAAATGTGAAATAATATTTGTTTGCGAGGTCACAGAGCTACTAGTAGTTATTATTCGACAATTACTTAAATGGTCTGATAAGATCGCCACTGACTGCCGGACAGCTCGAAACGGGAGACGATCTTGACTGTTTTTTAAAGGATTGGCCAGAGCTTGCACAGGATCTGAAGGACTGGAAGAAAAGGACCTGATGGTGAGGGAGGAGGGGCTCATTTGTTCAGCAGTGGGACATAAAGGGAGACGGTACGTGAGGCTATAGCGGGGGGCAGCTGCCCCGCTGCCCATCCGCTACCCTCTGATGTCTACCCCCTCGCCCCGTGCCCTCCCAGCAGCCGTCTCAGTTAAAGTTTAGACCTGTAGAATAGAAGCTTAGCGTGATCCTGGTGGACATAGCTCCCTCACAGTTCCCAGGCTACTTACATTTATAATTGCGGTTGCATGCTAACGTCAATTATGAACACGTGTCTGGGAATCCCGTAAAACAAGGTTATTGGTCGAGGACATATTAAAATATTTAATAAAACGGGTCACTCAGGTCTTTAATGTCGAATATCACTCGACAGTTTTCTAAATATGTAATATTGGTCGAGGAAGTATTTTTAATAAACCTGACCAAATGGACATGTTGTGAACCCCTGGAAATTATTATCCCCCATTTTTTTAAACTACAAGTGTGTAATGTAATAACTGTCTGAAGGGGAGCGCATAAATGTGAAATGTTACCTATAGAAACCTGTTTTGCCTAGATTTTGTTGATTTAAGGATAAACCGTGAGGATAGTTATAACTATAGATAGTTATAGAAATCTGACTTTACGCACCTCCAAGGCCATAAAACGCCACATGATATTAATGAGCGATGCTTTGTTGTTAGACATTATCGTCGTATCACGTCCTTTAGAAATGAAATAATTTTAATAATAATATGCACTACAAATATTGTAAATGTAAAAAATCATACAGACAAAAATTAGTCACCGTAACATAATAGTACATTACTGCAGAGGCCGTGAAGTAAGGGATTGCTGGACGAGTTTGGGATAAACGGCCGAGTCGTATACGAGGCCGGATAAAACGAGTCCTGCAATCCCTGTTCCGGCCGAGGATTGTATAGTACTTTTCTCAAACATGTTAGAAAAAAAAAACTATAAAAAACACAATGTAAAAAAATACTAAAAATTACTAAACGTCCAAAAATAGCAAAGCATCACGAAAAAAAACGGAAATTAAATAAAAACACGTAAAATGCTACAAAAAAAAACGAAAAAACACGAAAAAACCCAGTAATATCAAAATAATTAAACATTAAAAGCATAAGAACACGAATTGGACCCGGGTATGTCCTTAAACTACGACCAAGACCACCGGCGAATGGGCAGCAGCAATCCTAGAGTGCGGTGGAGATACTGCGATCGCCAACCCGCATGCCAAGCGTGGCGATTATGGTATTTACCCCCCATGAAATTGGGGGAGGCCTATGTCCAGCAGTGGACGTCCTAGGGCTGATATGGTGGAACACGAATAATGCTACAAAAAAAACCAAAAAACATGAAAAAACTAAAAAACTGATGAAAAGTACATAAAAACACGAAAAAACTAAAAAAAATATCAAAATTCACGAAAAATCGAAAGAAACAAACAAAAAACACGAAAAGCTACAAAAATACAAGCACGACTTTAAAAAAACACGAAAGAACTAAAACAATACCAAAAAAACTCGTAAAACTTATAAAAAACCCAAAAAACAAAAGAAAACTGACAAAAAGTACAAAAAATAACAAAAAAACTTTTAAACAGTCCAAAAACATAAAAAACACATAAAATGCTACAAAATAACAAGTAAAATTAACAACTAAAAACACGAAAATGCTACAAAATTCAAGCACTATTTAAAAAAAACACGAAAGAACTAAAAAATACCAAGAAAACACGTAAAAACTAAAAGAAATGCCAAAAAAAAAAGAAAAAACAAAAAACTTGACGAAAAGGATAAAACATACGAAAAAACTTTTAAACAGTCCAAAACATCCAAAAAACACGAAAAACGCTACAAAATAACAAGTAAAAACTAAAAACATACAAAAAAGCCAAAAACACAAAAAAAACTGAAGCAAAGTACAAAATAATACGAAAAAACTTTTAAACAGTCCAAAAACATCAAAAAACACTAAAAACGCTACAAAATAACAAGTAAAAACTATAAAAAATACCAAAGTTCACAAAAAATAGAAAAAAAACACTAAAAGCACGAAAAATGCTACAAAACACAAGCACCATTTAAAAAAAAAACACGAAAGAACTAAAAAAATACCAAAAACACGTAAAAACTAAAAAAAATACCAAAAAACATGGAAAAAAATCAAAAACACAAAAAACGCTACATAATAACACGAAAAAACTAAAAAAAATACATAAATACTCGAAAAATTCGAAAAAAACAAAAAACAAAAAATGCTACAAAAATACAAGATTGATAAAAAACCGGAAAAACCTAAAAAAATACCAATTTACATAACAAATTAAAAATCTATATAAAAAATCGTGGCGGTTGGCTCTATATATTATTTCCTTTGTCAGTTGATTTTAGTAAGCATTTAAAAAATTCGAGCAGCGGCCAATAATGTTAGTTTCATACATTCTCCATACATTACTTCTTGGCCAATGTAGGGAGCCATAAACAGGTAACTTCATGTCCTCTTTTCGTGACATTAATGCATAGATTTAGGCGCATGTTTGAGAAAAAATACTTTTTGACACGGCTTCAGCGTATTTTGTACGTACTTGAGTAAGGTCGATCCCTTTGACCCTTTATGACGGCACGAATGAGCGCAAGTAACGCAACAAATGTAAATTTTAGTTTCAGACCAATCCGTTTCGTCCGTAAACATTAATTTGATAGGTGTATTGTAAATACCCATGTATTGTAATCGCTTCAAAGTCTGCCATAAATCTGACATCCAAAAATCCCAAGTTCGATATAAATATTAGTGTTTGAATTGCTTAGTGTTTTTAAATCTATACCACTCGTAATGACAGTATTCCGCCTTAAATAATTATATATAAAGTGTTGCTAAAGCCGAGGAATCCCCACGGCGTTTCCTTGCGGCTTTCAATGTCATTCACCGCAATTTACCGCAGCGACGAACACAATAACCCTTAAATGCATGATTTTTTAGTTTTGCCTGAAATTGGTATATGTGATACATTATTGTTTACAGACACGGAGAAAAATAGTTTAAAAATTAAAAATGGGATTATCACTAATTTATCGGACTATCGGTGTTAAAAATTACATAGAGCCAAAGCCATTTATGTAAATATATAATTGTACACTGTATATGTATGAAAGTACAGAAAATCAGTAAGGTACTTTATTTGTGATATACCTATAGTAAATCATTTAAATATAAAATAATAAATAAACCCCTAAAAAACTCGTTTAAACCACACACCGAAAATCGACAACTAACTACTTTTTGCAAAATTGCCACCCTTATGTTTAAGAACAAGTGTAATTATTTTTTTATTCAAAAACGGACAAATCAGAATGATAAATATAAAAATCAATTAGTTTTCCTGACGAAATAATATCTTATAATAGTTCATTATGTTTTCACATTGAATAAAATTTGATGATTTTGTTATGTAGAGGCTGCATCCTACACTATGCATTTAAGGGTTTATTCTGATCGCCATTAGTTTTATTTGATTTGTTTCTTCTTGTATTAAGAAAAATTGCATCGTTGTTCGCTTACATCTTCAAAATGCTGTTATGACTCTGACACGGTCCAGTCAGAAAGAATCATAACAGAATTTCGAAGGTGTAAGCGGAGAGGTATTAAGTGTCCCATTTTTTGTCATTGGGTGGCACAGATCAGGACTTTAGTAAAATACATCCAATCAAAAACATAAATGTGAAAATTGGAGCCAAGTTCAATATTATGAATATGCAATGCTTGGTTGTCATATTCACCGACAAAAGAATTGAGATCTAAATCAATGGGTGCCAAGTTCCGTAGATTCTCTGAAATGGTGCCAAGTCTGGCACTACATTGTTTACAGTACAACTAATTTACTGCGGCTTAATGCATTTCGAGCCTTATATTGGCAGTTTTCTATGCAATATGTTATAATACCATTGAAAGCTGTAGGATATTTAAGAAAACTGCCAAGTTAAAGCTCAAAATGCATTAAGCCGCAGTAAAATAGTTTAACTGTAAACAATGTATCTAGTGCAGGAATCGTTTGGAGCCACTTTTGACCCCCCACTAACTCCAAATCTATCTCACATAAAAAAAAATTTGGTGCATGTATTAAAATCCTTTAGAACAACTAGAACCCCAAATTTCTTAAATATAGGTGAATTTCATAAGTTGGGGGGTCAAAAGTGGCTCCAAACGGTTCGTGTAAAATAACACATGGCTGCTCGCCCGTTCCTGGGCTGAACTTGGCTGGGCACACTACCGCGTGTCTATATTAAATAGCCGTGATCTGTGTCACACCGGTTTTTTTATCGATTTTTTTCTTTTTGTTTTAGTCTATTATTTAATTATCAGATTATCACAGTCCTTAACAGAGATAAGTATGCGGAGTGGAATTTGGACTAAGTTCAGTTTCGTAATAAATAAAAAAAACACTGTAATTTTAAGAAATCTTTACGTTTGTATAATAGTGTATCTAACATAACTTAATGTAAAAAAAAGTTTACTCCCATGCGGGATGCTTTACGGTAGTTCTGTGGAACTTTCTCCGTCGCTGTCGAAAACACAGATTTCGGCATTATATTCAACTCCAATTTTATTTTTCGAATTAAGAGTCCGTATATATAGCCGTTTGCTGAATTCGCTAAACTTTTTGAGGTCATATCTCATTCAATATTCGTTTTCCTAAAGATTTTATTGTATAATATGAAAGATCATTTCAATTCAAGTTGAATAAGTGGAAAAGTTGTTGAGATTTAGCTCTCAATTTACTATATTTTGGCTCAGTCCAACAGCTGTTTTCTCAATTTTCGCTCGGAGACGTGTAAAACGAGTTAGATTTAAGAGGGGGTACCACGCCAAATTGCAGTTCGCAGATTGAATATTTACCTATCATAATCAAGTCTAAATGCCAAAAAAACCAATTACACGAAAACTAGATCATATTTGCTATTTTTGACTTTGAACAAAACCATTAAAAACTAAAGTTGGCTCGATAGAAAAGAATCGTCAAAACATGTCTAATTTTCACCTAATTTCAATTGTGTGACGTTACCTTGCATACTATCGAAGTAAAAAAAATACATAAAATACCTTTCGACATAATAAATTTTTGTTATTAGCGATTTATCAAAATGTTGTAATTTTTCTGAGTTATTGAGGTAAAACATATTTGGCGCATAAGCCCTTTTTCTTCCGCGCGATACCGTCTCTTCCGTCGCGCGTTCCGCGCGGCGCAGTATATCTGCTGTTGCTGTTCACGGGCGGAGCCAGTCCCGATCGCTCCACTGAGACGAGAGGACTGTGTTGGGAGCGCTCAAGACTGCGAAGTAAATATAATAGTATCAACAAGAGTGTGTCCCAAATAAAACGTTGAGTTTATAAAACCCAACACTATAGTTTATGAATGGCAAGTAAAAGTTTGATGTAAACTTCTCAACAAAAAATCTAATATCTACCTTATGTTACAAACTTTACAGTTCAAATTACAACGTTATCATTGCACGGCAGTCAACCTCGGTTAAACGATTGTGTGTAGTATATGCAAATATAGACGATGAATTTCTCTTACGTATGAGTCTTACTCCAAGTCAAATTATTACACTAAATGTAAGGTTTCCGTAGTCAACTAGGAACCCCAGTAGTTTCGCCATGTCCGTCTGTCTGTCTGTCTGTCCGTCTGTCTGTCCGAGGCTTTGCTCTGTGATTGTTAGTGCTAGAAAACTGCAATTTGGCATGGATTTATAAAGCAATAAATCTGACAAAATGGTAAAACAAAATCTAAAAAAAAAATTTAAGTGTACCTCTCCTACACGTAAAGTGGGGATGACATTTTTTTTTGCTTCAACATTATGGTGTGGGTTGTTGTTGGATAGGTCTTTCAAAATGAATAGAGGTCTTCATCAAACATTTTTTGATAAAGTGAAAATTTTCGGAAACACTCCAAAAGAAAAAACCGGCCAAGTGCGTGTCGGATCACCTACAAAGAAGGGTTCCGTAGCGACACCTACCATATACCAGTCCACATTTAAAACCACTAATCTAGTAGCTCTGTGAGCTGTGTAGACCTCGTGAGTGTGTTTATTTTACTTTTCAAAATTTTACATGACAAACAAAGAAAGAATATTTTACGAGAATCAGTGGAAAAATGCGCCCTGATGAGGAGCGGAAACCGAAATCCGCCAGCAGAAACACACGAAATCATTGAGAATATAAATTGTTCTTGATAATTTTCATAAACTGAGGCGACAAAAACAATTCTATTTAATTATCGTACCTACTTACAAAATGTAACTAGAATCGGTTGATAAATGCGACCTGTAGAGGGGGAGAAATCGACATCCGTCCGCAGAAAAATACTTTTTTCCAAAAACTGACGCGACAAACCAATATGTGGCCTTATCAGCGGGAAGGGACCTTACTGTCGGTATTGAGTTATGTATATCACCATAATCTACATACACTGAGCTATCGAACCATATCAAACATGCATGTAGGTTTAATAGATATATTTTTTTATAATTGAAACTCAAAAGTCAGAAAAGGTGATTATGAGAAAATTGAATTCAAACTTATAAACCCAATTGAAGTATGTTATTCTTGCAAGTTACATAGATAATATGCTATTTGAGGAGTAGGTTGTATGGGCTTTCAGGTTTCAAGTACAATTTTGTAATTGTACGAGTATATCTGTTTTCGTATAGTTTACCTTGGCAAAGTGCATAAAGTAAAAAAAAATGCTGAATTTTTTACTTAGATTCCTATTTATAGTGTATTTCCATTACATATTATAGAAGGAGTAAATATTATAAACTTAAACACTCAATAAGAACTATTTCGATTTGAATCAACGTTGTCTATTATAAAAATATATTTATTTTAACAAAAATAGCTTTGTGGTTATAAATCTAATTAAACAGTCAAAATCAACAAACATATATATTGAGATGGTTAGTTTCACATCATCATAATAGATGTCGCCACGGGTCTCATAAATCGTAAGCCATTTTCGTTTGTCAATGCAAATGGATAATTTTACAAAATGAGGGTGGCGAGAAAAGAGCTGCCGGCAAGTGAATATCACTGTGTCCGTTGTTTAATTTTTAATACCGAAATACATAATTGAGTGTCTGGTGTTTCTTGCCATAATATATGGAAATACTGCTTATTAGTTGGTGACTGAAGTGCACAATCGTTATCGAGACAGGGGGTAAGTGTTGACCTTTAGTTAACAGTGTGTGAATGCAAACCTTCTATCCAAACTGTGATTGGTATTCACGTACTGTGCATTATGGTTGTTCGCAGCTTTGGAGGAACGCCCCTTTGAAGCACGATAATCCACTTTCATGAAATATCTCGTCAAAAGGGAAAACATAATTAAAGAATGGTGGCGTTGCGTGGTGCGAATACTGAGCACTAAATTCAGACTGGAACGTATCGTCTCCGTGGCCCAGCGGTCTTGTACTCAAAGTGAAGCGACACGTATGAGGAGCGGCCAGGGTTCGATTCCCAGCTAAACATTGCTTTTTGTATTTTTTTTGTTTTATTTTTAGTTTGTTTCTAATTTACCTCTTTCTTCTGTTATCATTTTCTTTCCGTGTGCATTAATAAGAGTATGTTTATGTTGTAAGATTTAATTCCGACTTGTTCCCCTATATTGGAGCCGTTGTACTTATAATTACTGTGTTAAGCTTACCAAGTTTGTTTATTGTTCATCCTTTAAGTTACTGGGAAGTTAGCGGAGGAATTTATACTTAAGTTAGTGTTAAATAAAGAAGTGTTCACATAGTTGATGCCCAAATTTTATTTCACTTTTTAACTTAAGAACCTGATTCATCACATTGGCGCCCACAGGGTACAGTGAAGTTTACTTGATTGGGATCTACTATTTGAATACTATCTTTTCGGGTAAACCTGTAGGCTTACCGGCTGTGTACATAGTATTTTAATATCTTTGTTTATGTAAGATGGAGGTTAATTATCTTCTGAATGACGAGTTAATTTTTGAACTCGCTTGTAGAGGGATATGTGATATACAGACAGTAGAACCTATGCGTAGAATACTTAGGGAAATATTCAATCGAGAATCAAGTGGGGAATCCTCAATTGCGCTTAATGTCCCTCAGTTTTGCGTCGACAACCCTTCGTCAGAAATAACGATTTGTGAGACTAAATTTGAAGCACTGTCAGGCGAACTTAGCGAAGTCAGGGCGGGGTCTGATCGCGCAAATTTTCGCCGGGTCTTTACTCGCCTCTCTCATTTATTAGGTCGCGTCAAGATGATTACCCCCACGGAACAAGAGCATATGGAAAGACATTTATCCATTTTGAATAACATACAGGAGGCACTTGTTTCGTTGGAAATGTTGGAAGAGAAGGCTGATGAGGGGGATGGGAAAATCTCTGAGAAGGACAAGGAAATTTTGCAAAGGTCGCTAGGTATGGAAGGCTTAAAGATTATAGAGAAATTAGAGCAGGAGAGCGTTCCTATCGATGGCAGAATGACCGCAGGTATAGGTTTCGGCTTATCGACGGTGTCAGAGCAGGGTGGCAGGCAGAGTGAGGTGAGGGCCGTCCAGCATCCGCATTGCAGCGGGTCGGAGTTACGGCGCACTCAATTGCAGCGGACTTCTACCCTGGATATAGAGACCACTAAAAGGAAACTGATACCCCTCAAAGATTGGGGTGTAAAATTTAACGGCAAGGGAACGTTGAGCATTAACGCGTTTCTGGAACGTATTGAGGAATTAAAAGACGCGCGGAATGCTACGGACAGTGATTTATTTCGTTATGCCATTGACCTTTTTGAAGATGATGCGCTGGTTTGGTTTCGAGCTAATCGTGACCGAGTCTCGGATTGGAATGAGCTGGTGGAACTCTTGTTGAGTTCTTTCCAGAGGCCATACTATGAGGAGGAGCTCCTAGAAGAAATTAGGAAGCGCACGCAGAGCAGACATGAAAATATATTGATTTACATATCTGTAATGCAGAATATGTTTAATCGTTTGCCCACTAAGTTGACGGAGCGACAAAAGTTGTCAATTTTGCTAAAGAATATTCAGCCGGAATTTCAACGAGCAGTGTGCAGAGACAATTTTACCTCAGTTTCGGAGCTCTTGGAAGTCTTAAGAATTATAGAGCATACTAGGGTGAATTGTGAGAACTTTCAGGAGCCCAGTCAGAGTCGGTGTTTAATAGAACCCGACTTGGCGTTTCGTGGAAGGGAAATAAATGTCATGTCTCAACATTCCGTACAGGGGGACCATGCAACAGGATCCATAAAATGCTGGAACTGTCGGAACATTGGACATGGTTTTAGGGAATGCCCGGCTGAGAAACAAAGATTGTTCTGCTACAAATGCGGTAAGTTCGGATCTACTGTTAAGAAATGCCCTTGTTCGGGAAACGCCAACTCGGGAGACAAACCTGCCGTTGGTCTTCCGAAATAAAACACACTAATGATGAATGGCAGGATTGGCTGAAGCGTATAAATTCGTTTTTTGTGACGGGAGAAATAAACAAAATCGATACAAAGCCGCATGACAACCGCAATTATGCCTCCTTTAAGGTACTTGGGAAATCATTCTTGGGACTCCTAGATTGTGGGGCGCAATCTTCGGTCATCAAAGCAGAGTTTTATGACAAGAAGTTATCACCCCTGGGAGTGCAGGCACAGTCTATTCCACAGCGATGTTTTTCAACTGCAGATGGCACATGTCATGCGATTGATTCTATAGTTTATCTGCCCATTGAATCTTTCGGGAAGTACAGAGTTGTTAAGTGTCATATCATGGACCAGCTTAATCAGGACATAATTTTCGGCATGAACTTCTTCGAGCAATTTGGGTTGGAAATCAGAGAGACCAACAAACTTACGGACATGCTATGTAATGAAGAGGTCGTGGAGATCCAGGCGTCTCAACCTGTTATTTCTAGGGATGAGCTATCCTCGGAACAAAAAACGTCCTTGGAATCGGTTATTCAGGAAATGCGGGATCAGCTTGGTACGGGTATTGGCAGGACACATTTTATTAAGCACCGAATTGACACGGGGAATAATTTGCCGGTGTGCCAACGCCAGTATCCTTTTTCCCCACCCATTATGAAGCAATTAGAGGACGAGGTAGAGGATATGTTGGCCAATGACATAATTGAACCGTCTAGCAGTTCTTGGCGTTCTCCAATACTACTGGTGAAGAAGGCATCGGGCCAAAATCGCCTATGCCTAGACAGCAGGCAACTAAATAGAGTGACCAAAAAGGATTCGTATCCTATACCGAGGGTGTCAGCTATTTTAGACTGTTTGAGGAACGCACGTTACTTGTCTACCATCGATCTGCGCTCGGCATTCTGGCAGATACCCTTAGATGATCTAAGTAAAGAAAAAACTGCCTTTGGTTTAGCCGGGAAAGGCCTGTTCCAGTTTAAGGTGATGCCATTTGGCTTATGTAATGCGTCACAGACTCAGCAGCGTCTGATGGACAAGTTGTTTCCACCTGAGCACGAAGGGAAAATATTTACTTACTTGGACGATATAGTAATCAGCAGTAGCAATTTTGATGAGCACTTGGCGTCGCTAAGGTGGGTAATTAATCAGTTGAAAACGGCAGGGTTGACCGTTAATACGGAAAAGTGTGAATTCGCACGACCCTCACTGAGGTATCTTGGCTATCTGGTGGACAAGGAAGGGTTAAGAACTGACCCAGATAAAGTGAACGCCATACTAAATTACCCACGACCAACAACCTTTACGGAACTGAAACGATTTATTGGCATGGCGAGTTGGTACAGGCGTTTCGTTGAAAAGTTTGCAATGGTGGCCGCGCCATTACACGAACTTACCAAAGGGGGAAAGAAAGGCAAACGAATCATTTGTAATGTGGAGGCAGAGGCGGCATTCGCGAATTTAAAAACGGCATTAACATCCACCCCAGTGTTGAGCGTTCCAGACTTCAGCCATGAATTTTCCGTGCAATGCGATGCGTCAAATAAGGGCACAGGGGCGGTATTATTTCAGACGGTCGAAGGGGTGGAGCGGCCCATCGCTTATACCAGTCATAAACTTACGGATCGTGAGAGTAAATACTCAGCATCAGAGAGAGAATTATTAAGCGTCCTTCATGCGGTAGAACAATTTAGACCGTATATAGAGGGAAGTCATTTTAAGGTGATATCAGATCATAGTGCGTTGCAGTGGCTATACAAAAACAAAGATCCGCATGGAAGGTTGGCAAGATGGGCCATGCGCCTGCAACAATTCGATTACGAGATTGTTTTTCGAAAAGGGAAGCAAAATATTGTGCCAGATGCGTTGTCAAGGGCGTTGGAAGTAGAAGATTTGGCTGTGTTAGAGATTGGGCCTGAGTGTAAAGATGCCTGGTATAGGTCACAGGAGGAAAAGGTTCTTAGCGGGCAACAAACGGAGGATTGGCAGCTTAGCCAGGATCGCCTCTGGAAATATTTAAAATTAAAGCAATTCCCAGATGAGAGGTACAGCTGGAAGTTGGTGGTTCCCGAAACTCTCCGTAGTCAGGTTTTAAAAGAGTGCCACGATGACCCAATAGCTGGACATTTTGGTGCTAAGAAAACGGTTAATAGAGTTAGGCAGCATTATTTCTGGCCCTCCCTCATAGGTGATGTGAAAGATTATGTCAGGAAATGTGAAGTCTGCGCTAGCCATAAACCGTTACAGTTGCCACCAAGTGGCATGATGGGACGGCAAAGGGAAGTATCGGGTCCGTTTCAGATTGTGTCCATGGATTTGATGGGACCGTTTCCACGTTCAAAACAGGGAAACACGATGCTATTGGTGGTATCATGCTGGTTCAGCAAGTTTTCGTTGTTATTTCCCTTGCGCAATGGTAAAGCATCGAACATAGTAAAAATATTGGAAGAACAGGTGATATTACTCTTTGGCCCGCCCGATGTATTTATTTGCGACAATGGTAAGCAATTTGTGTCCAACCAATTTAAGGAAATGTGCGGAAACTATAATATAGACTTGTGGTACACGCCCTATTACCACCCTCAGGCAAATCCCACGGAAAGGGTTAACAAGGTCATTGGAACAGCCATAGCATGTTACGTTAAGGATAATCACAAGGAATGGGATAAGTACATTCACCATATAGGACATGCCATGAGAACTGCAGTTCATGAAGTCACGGGAAAGACGCCTTCGTACCTATTCTTTGGGCGGGAAACCTCGGTGCAGGGTGATAAGGGTAGTCATTTTCGAGAGGATGTTCCGTTGCAGTGCAATAGAGAAGGTTTCGAGGCATATATAAAAGCAAGGGACGAGATCTACTGCGATGTTCGGGAACGACTTAGGAAAGCCTATGAAGTGAATTCCAAACACTATAACAAACGCCGTCGTACTTGCGAATACACGGAAGGTAACGTGGTTTGGTACCGCAAGAAACTCCTTTCCAATGCTGCAAAAGACATCATGTCAAAATTATCTCCAAAGTTTGACAAAGCCATCATAGCTCAAAGATTATCGACTGACGTTTATAGATTGGTTAGCTTAAGAGGTAAGGATTTGGGGAAATGGCACTCGTCAGATCTTAAGCGCATGGCATGAATCCGGGTCGGATTCTTTTGAGGAGAGGGGATATTGAGATGGTTAGTTTCACATCATCATAATAGATGTCGCCACGGGTCTCATAAATCGTAAGCCATTTTCGTTTGTCAATGCAAATGGATAATTTTACAAAATGAGGGTGGCGAGAAAAGAGCTGCCGGCAAGTGAATATCACTGTGTCCGTTGTTTAATTTTTAATACCGAAATACATAATTGAGTGTCTGGTGTTTCTTGCCATAATATATGGAAATACTGCTTATTAGTTGGTGACTGAAGTGCACAATCGTTATCGAGACAGGGGGTAAGTGTTGACCTTTAGTTAACAGTGTGTGAATGCAAACCTTCTATCCAAACTGTGATTGGTATTCACGTACTGTGCATTATGGTTGTTCGCAGCTTTGGAGGAACGCCCCTTTGAAGCACGATAATCCACTTTCATGAAATATCTCGTCAAAAGGGAAAACATAATTAAAGAATGGTGGCGTTGCGTGGTGCGAATACTGAGCACTAAATTCAGACTGGAACGTATCGTCTCCGTGGCCCAGCGGTCTTGTACTCAAAGTGAAGCGACACGTATGAGGAGCGGCCAGGGTTCGATTCCCAGCTAAACATTGCTTTTTGTATTTTTTTTGTTTTATTTTTAGTTTGTTTCTAATTTACCTCTTTCTTCTGTTATCATTTTCTTTCCGTGTGCATTAATAAGAGTATGTTTATGTTGTAAGATTTAATTCCGACTTGTTCCCCTATATTGGAGCCGTTGTACTTATAATTACTGTGTTAAGCTTACCAAGTTTGTTTATTGTTCATCCTTTAAGTTACTGGGAAGTTAGCGGAGGAATTTATACTTAAGTTAGTGTTAAATAAAGAAGTGTTCACATAGTTGATGCCCAAATTTTATTTCACTTTTTAACTTAAGAACCTGATTCATCACAATATCTACTACGCTAAAACATAGCCAAATGAGATCAAATTAATACAAGAAATATTAAAAAAGTAGTTTTTTAAGTCTCAAAATTCAAGATAAAGTTTAGTAAAAAGTTGGTACAACCACTTTATATTTTCTGAAAGGGACCTTATTGTTAGTGGTAAAATATTTAGTGATATCATCTGATAACAACGATTTTGATAGTTTTAATTTTAGAACACTTTAGTATTAAACTCTTACCAAAAACCTATAATTTTGGGTCGGCAAACACTAAATGATTAACGTATTTGAAAAGGGACCTTAGTGTCGGACGTAAAATGTTTAGTGACATTGTTAAGAATAAGACTTACTACAAAATACAAATTTGTTATTATCATTATTAGAAATCAAACATGTTATTATTATTAAGTTACTATAAATCTCTAAGGACACGAATTGGTATAAATTGTCTATTACTAGCTTACTCCTAATGGTGATCAATTATTGATGATTTACCTTACTCTAATAACACGCATTTTATGATAATTCAGAATGACGTTTTTTACAAAAGTATTTTCCATTTCTGACTTGATTTCTGTGGCCTGTCTAACCGCAATAAGAGCATGCAGGAATTTTTCTTTTAGTCGTAGGAACAGAGGTCTCTTTTTCTGTGTCTGTATTTGCAATAGGCTTTTCTCTTTCATCATCATGAGGTTGATCATTACAGTATCAGCACCTTCCGCACGTACAAACAAAACACAAGTTCGATGACCAACTGACGACCGACACGATTGAATTCAAGCGGGTGCGCAGCGAGTGAGGGAGCGCACAGAGCCGACGCCACGAGTCAATGAGAGAACAAATCCTTTGATACGCCCCGACAAGTACCGACACGTCTTTCAAACCGATACCGAGCGCACAGAAAAAAATACAAGAGGGGCACTGACAGTAAAGTCCCCTTTTCACTAAACTTTAAGGGCTGTTCTAAGTCTTTAAAAATCGATTTAAAAACTTGTGTCTTTGTCGCATTAAAAGTTACAAACCATTTGTTGTGTTGCATACCTACAAGCAACCTTAGTGACCATGTTAGCTTGAAATCTTGCTTGTTTTTGAAAGCTATTAATAACCATTTGTTAATATCATGCACAAAAACTTTCTCAAAAATGTGACAAATACTTTTCTAAAAACCGCATCAAGATCGGTTTAACCGAACGCGAGTTAATTGTGGACAAACAAACGTAAATACAAACATACGGGTCAAACTGAGAACCTCCTTTTTTATGAAGTCGGTTAAAACAAATGTTCACATAATGCCGAATAAAAAACTGCAGTATTTGAAAAAAAAACTGCAGTGTTTGAAAACAAAAAAACTTACATCCATTATTTATCAACTAGGCCAAAAACTACACAAATAAATGTGAAGATTAATATAACAAACATGTGCATCGAATACAGAACCTTATATTTTGAAGTCGCTTACTTTTGGGGACGACTAAAACACGAGGACGATTGAAACGTTTCAATCGTCCACAGGCAAGTTGTTTCTATCGTCCCCACACCACGTTTTTCACTTCAATGACAAATATTATATATAAAAAAACACGAACGCTGATCAACGGCCATTAAAAACATTCGTTTATTCCTAACTATAACACCAAAATAATTTGATTAGCCAAAATACAAGAGTAAACGAAGTTATAAGAGAATATACGAGAGCACAAATACTTACTTTTTACCGCGAAAAACTGGCTTGGCTCGTAGATACTCCCGTCTCGTACCGGCGCTCGAGCACTCTGGCCAAGGATTCAATTATGACCGACCGCATGTTCTGAATGTTGCGTCAGACGCGTACGTATTATAGTTTTCGAGAAATTTGACTTGTTTCAATCATGACGTGTTTCTATTGTCCCCGGTCTACCCTACTGTTCATGCCTTTACTAAGTGGGCGCTTTTTTTTTGCTTCAACCCTATGGTGTGGGGGGTTGTTGGATAGGTCTTTCAAAATAAATAGAGGTCTTCATCAAACACTTTTTGATAAGTGAATATTTTTTGAACTATTCCTTTCAAGAGAAAAAAAAATGAATCCTCCTCTAACTTTTGAACTATGGGTCCAAAAAATATGAAAAAAATCATGAAAGTAAAATTTAATAAAGACTGAATGAAAACTATAGCGGACATGATCAGTTGAGCTGTTTTTCAGCTATCGTAAAAAGTCTTCCCTTCTTAGTAAAAGACGTATGAAACGCTGTGAAGGTATTCTCTTTTGCTTGTTATTGATCTTTTCAAAGCAAGTTCATTGGGAATATACCGAACGGAACCCTACACTGAGCATGGCCCGATATGCTCTTGGCCGATTTTATTGTAGCCATATAATAGGTCGATTCATAAAAGCTGGCGCGGATTTTGTATCAAACTGTCATATTTTTCACAGTCATTTTGCGTTAGCTTTTGTCAATTAACTTATACTTCATTTACCTTTGTATATATATATATATATATATATATATAAGCATAATCCGCTAGATTCCGGGGTGGGTTGCTAGTTAAAAACGATTGTTAGTCTGTACGTACCATTTCCTAAAAGCATTTATAAATTTACTTACCTACTCGTAAGTAATAACTTTTTTGATGACTTCAAAACTATAACATATTTAAAAGAGGTTGCAATCGTTTCACCTAGAATATGGCTGCTACACGTCAGAATATGGGCGTTCGGATTGCGGAAGGACATGCAAAAGGCTGCCAGCGCTTACGTCACGATCGATAAAGACTTCAATATCCCAATCAAATACCTAACGCGGTCGCGCGGCTGTCAGGGAGACTTATCTTAATGCCCAATTGACGCCGTAGTCCATGGACGTTCTTAATTTCTAATTAACACCGTAGTCTATGGACGTTCTTAATTTCCAATTGTACCTAACAAATAAACATAACTGTCGCTTAAATAATCATGTTTCATCTGTCTGGATGGGCATATACTATGCAGAGTGAGCGAGGCAGCAACAGACGCATCGCCTTTACGCACAGCGGGGCCAGGCGCGGGACGCGCGGGTGAATTCTACTTTTTTCCTGGCGTTATGCCCCCTCTTAAAGAACGATTTGATTTCAAACGGACATGAAACAATTAAATCTATATTGGATTGATAGTCTTCTTAGGAATAAGTGGAACACATTTTATAAGTTACATATTAAATTGTTGAGTAAAACCGTATTTCCATGCAACAACTTTTTAGTAAAAACACACGAAGAATCGCCAGTATTTTTGGCCATTTAGCACATTATTTCAAAAATATAAAACCATAATAAGAAACTCCAGTTCAAGCGCTATTCGTTCATATAAAAATATATGTATATGTAGAAGTAAATTTCGGCATAAAAAATATTTCAAATCACCCTAAAATTCGTAATAAAACACCGTGCACGGCGCTCGATTCGGCAGTCGCCGCCAAGCGGTTCCAGGGAACGGTCACGTCGCTCGTCGATTTCAAGGTCACATAGCTGCGGGCGCATGGGCTAGCGGGAATTATAGCGCAATGAGGCAGTCTTGATCATTGGGTAAGTAATGCTTTTTGTTACATTTGACTTTTTATATGAAATTGCATTATGCATTTGTACTAATTGATGGAAATATTTTCATTGTACTATTAATATTATTGACCTCTGTTCCATAGAAGGAGGTTCTTAATTAGTCTTCAGGTTTTATCTATAAGGGCGTATACTTTTTTCACATATAGTATCAATTAATACGACTCATATAGAATAATAATTTTGTTAAATAGTGTTATTAATTAGGTGTAACGATTTTTTTAAATCTGACTAAGCAGCAATGTACGCAGTCCAACTTATTTTGACATATCAAGTTTGTTTACTTTATCTGTTATAACTTTTAGAAACTGTATTTTTCCCATGATGTTTTTGTTTGATAGAAACAATCAGGGCTTAGCAACTTGACTTAATTAATTAAGCAAACTAATTTAAATACTGACAAGACGCATTGGTACGTTAATTATTATGGCTGCAATACAATGCGAGCTTAATTATTTTATTATGTACGAAAAAGAAAGAACTTAATTTCCTAAAGAAATTAATGTAAATAGGTTCCCTAGGTCCAATCTTAATCTCCATTACAATATACGCCCGTATAAAATTTACACACTGTATATACATTAAGCAATAATTCTAAAAGTACGTCATCGAATTTTCATCATCATCAGTCTATATATACGTCCCACTGCTGGGCAGATACGTCCTCTCATGAATTAGTTGGACTGTTCAGGTTGTTATTTTGCTGCTTCTTAATTTTCGCAGCCGTTTGTAATATTTCCGATTTACAGAATCTTATTCCCATTGCCTTTATCTGTGTGATATAAATTGCTTCCTGCTGTCCTGATGCTACTTTTCTGGCCTTTTTAGTCATTAGTGGTTTTAACCATATTTATGCAATTTTACCGAACATCTGCTTCGATGACAGGTCCCAACACATATCCGTCAGCAACAATTGGTCATATTTGAAAAATTACTCCAACGGGAGTCTGATTTGATGGGTATCAGCTTTCTTTTTAAAGGCTAAAGCTAAAATCGGCTGCCAGGATAACATCGGTTTTCCTCACAAAAACATGACGGTATTTCTGCTTCTTCTTCTGCACCTTTGATAATAATTTCTGCTGTGTTATTTCACCCCTTGTATAGAACTCACGCTTTTAAAGAGCATATTGTTTTGCGTCTTGTTAGTCATTAGTGATAATATTTGCTAAAGTTGTTTCATCTTTCACTTTAGTTGTGGACGGACGGTGCAACATGTTTTATCTCCATACCTTTTTATCGCCCATCTTTTTCTTGCTCAGATTCTTACTATTCATGTCGCTAAAGAAGTATACTATAAAACAATATTTATAAATTGATTGGTTTTATTATTTTAGATTCATGTATGGCGCCTAGGAAGGCAAACCGTTCATTTGGTAAAGTAAAGAGGAAAAAATATTTTGTGGTCCTAAAAGATTAAACCCAGACTATAAAGAAATCAGCGCAACGCCGGAATCTGAAAAGGTTAAGGAATTATTCTTATTTATCTGTTGATGCAGCTTATTATACTTTAGGCAAATTAAAATAATTATTTTTCTAGGATGTGCAGTATACTGAAAATGTCGAACCCGATAAAGACCAAGGCACCACAGACCAGTAAACATGCCATATCGGGTATGGTGTTGAAGTTTGGCTGGTCAAAAGATGGGGCTATTGCTGAGAGGTCCGGACATCTGCCATAACAGTGCTTCTACACGTTATCGAGGCAGGCAAATGACCATCCAATAGCTATTAACCTTATTTAAGTAAAAATAAAATGTACCTACATTTCTAAATTACCTGGTATTTTATTTCAACACCTACACTAAAACCAAGAAACGAATAAGTCAGGTAAAAACTATTCACCTAGAACTTGATAACCTGGAAACCGAAAACTCTAACAGTAGGTAATTCATTATCGACCGAGTGAACGAAAGCGAGTAAGGTCTCCGTTTCAGCTTGGACAAAAATGTTCTTGTCTGTCTGTCCGGATTTCCGGCTGTTCTCCTCTAGAGATCCCATTTCTCAATTATTATATTTTTGTATTTTTTTTTAAATAAAGCTATGTTTCAACATCAGGTTCTGCGTATATCCAATATGTACAAGCAAAAAATAAAATAAAATTATGTAGTGCCGAAACTAACGAATAAAACTTGCAAAACGTTAGTATGGAGAAGGCCTTGCCCTACCCTTCGCCTTAAATGAATTCTGAATTTGTAGTAATTACATAAATACATTATAATGAACGACACAGTTCTAAGTTACCTGACATTTTATTTAAATAACTACATAAACATACAAATATTAAGAAACGAAAAAGTCTGATAAAACGGTTAAAGTATCAACACTACTCTACGCCGACCTAGCCGCCTCGCTCGACCCCCACTAAAACACCTGCGCTGGCGCGCTAGGAGACGGGTAATAATACCTAGAATCGAACTTTTTCCGGGGCGATACGGACTCTTAAAGATTGTATATTTTTTGGGCGAAAGTTATTGCAATACACTCGCCTTTTTAGATTTGCCCAAAAATCTTCAATATGGCGAATTTGTGGAACGTTAGGTGGATTTGATGTCTTCGGCACGTACGGGATCTTTAGCACCGCCATTTTGCTCAGATTTTTTTTCGAATAATGACTTGAGGCTAAGTCTGGCCAAAACACTACATTCTTTCCTCTATGACTCGTTATTATAAAATCCCGCACTAAAGGCAAACAACGCTCTATGTTGCGGTCGGCGTTCACGGCTAAGCCTGACTCAAAGAACACCGGCTTAGACATTCCACGACGACTGATGGCAAGCCATAGTAAAACTTTTTTTGGAAACTTTTTATGCTCGACATATTTCACATTCTCGTCGGTCGGACTATTAGTGTTCGCAAAGTAGTAATTTCCTTGCCACTCATTGCCATCTAGCGTGAAATATGACTCGTCATCCATTACGCAAGTGACATCGTTTTTAGCGTAAAATATTTCGTTGACTAATCAATCTACGTAGACGCATTTTCTGAGTAGTTTTTTGATTTTCCGACACGTTGGGCTTAACTTTTCTAGAACGCTTATCAATGCCCATGTCTTTAAGATATTTTTAACAGTATTGCCGTCACATTTAAATTTCCTTCCGAGCTCTCTATAGGATTTTGCAACTCGGCCGGCAGCCCGGCAGTCATTTTCTTTAGTCGAGCTCTCTCAGAAAACTTGCTCAAGCTGGAATGATTTCCAGAACCAGGCTTTCTAGCAGTAGTTTTGCTCAAGGAAAAGGACGCGAGAATATTGTAAATAGAGCTACGACTTTCACCCATTTGCACAAAATGATCCACCACCTTCGATTTCGACCATACAGGATGTGTACTGTAGAAATTACATGGTTGATGGTTTACTTACTGGTCTCTGCAGTAATATAGTTACTAATAATTAAGAAAACTATTCCGTAGTAGTTTTTGCCGTGGCTTCGTCCGCGTAGAATAGTGTTAGATTTCATTGATTTTATTTTATTTCAGGCGCTTACCTAGTTATCGCTCTTCCATACAAACTTCCACCTACTTACGGGATGATTTTCGGTATAAAAAGTATCCTTTGTCTTTTCTCGGAACTCAAACTAGCTCTAAACCAATTTTTTTATTATTACTTTTTCAATTTATTTGGGACAAAAAACAGTTACAAGGTTTAATAAATAGACAAGGTAGAAAATGTACAATTACAGAGTGTGAAACCAACGAAATTGTCCACAGAAAATTTCATCTAAATCGATTAGTCGGTTTAAGCATGAAGAGGTAATAGGAACTGATAGACAGATACACTTTCGTATTTATAATGGAAAATGTGCTGTTGGTATTCAAAATCTATTTGATTTCGCTGGAACATAATTAATTACACTCACATAACAACACTCTTTTTATAAACTTACTACAGTTATTGTTTTATATGATTAATATACAATTCATGTCATTGTACACTTCGAGAAAGTTTAATCGTGTAAATATTGTATATAAATACATAGTGTCATACAGGGGCTGCCTCTTATGCAGCCCTTTATACCTGGCAACTTTTCTTCGGACGGCTTCTTCCACCGTGCATCGCCGCTCATGTAAATATATCCGTCTGAGCTGCACGCTACTTTGAAGGAATTACCGAGCCTATCACCTTCTACGACCTCAACCATTGGGACTACGGACCACCACTCAGGCCAGTGACTTTAGTTTGCAAATAGCTCCGTACTGACTGATCAAGTTGAACCCATTTTGTTTGTATATATTTTTTTTATTTTGATTATATTTTATTGTACGTATTTAAAGTTAGTTTCAATTACACACCTACCGGCTAGCCGGGCTACAACCGAAAAATAATAAGATGAGAATGAAAGCGTGTAAAACTATTCCTTAGGTATAAGTACCATCAAAAAGTTTAGGCCCAAACACAATTTTTAATTTCATTTTCATACATTATTACGCAAACCAAACAAGGCAAAAATATTGCAATGGGCTACTTCTCACAAGGATTGGACTTTTGCAAACTGGTCAAGAGTACTACGGATAGATGAATCAACGTTGAATGAATAATCAATCAATGTTGATTATATGCATATTTTGTGTTTGGTCTTGAACTTTCTGACGGTAGTGTATGTATATATGGTATTCTGTTCCTGATAGTGAGTAAGGTCACCAGATCTCCCGAGGATACGCTGTGTTGTGATTAAGGAACCTGCATATATCTCTAGCAGTCATAAAAATCAATCCTCAAGTCAATAAAAAGTCGGTAACGCGCTTGTGATTCTTTTAGAGTCGCAAGCGGCCATCTTTGACGATGTCTGGTTTCGTCCGGCAGGATTCAGCCATCAGGCAGGCCGTAGTAATGTTTGTCATCGTAGTTCTATAATAAAGATCACAAGCCACAGAGCATCTCATGCAGAATTAAAATATTTTAAGGCACTGGTCCCACCGCCGGCGAGTAAGCGATAAGCTCACACAAAAACACTCGCTTCTCGCCGCTCGCCCACTCGTTTCTAGTATTAAATTATACTCGTTTATCGCTCGTCGCCAGCGGTGGGACCAGTGCCTAATGCACTCACTCAAGTTCATATCTGAGATCTTTTATTCATTCAAAGTAGTATAAGTCTGTCCTTATGTCTGTTCAAATAAGACATTTAATAAATTAATAATATTTAAAGCTACGAGGGGCGGCTGAAAAGTAACCTCCTTGGTCAGAAATATATACAAAAATAATGCTGGCTGGTATGGATTTATATGCGTTTGTTATTCTATTTTCAAAATGTATTACATTCATTTGTTTATTGCATCACGTTTATTTGTCTTAAATTGTTTCGAACATGTCACGTTTAATTGTTTCGAACATGTCGGTAGAAAAAGTCAAAATGGATAAAATCGAGCAGCGTGCGGTGATTAAGTTTCGGACTAAAGAAGGGAATACGCCTTCGGAGATCAGACAGCGTATGTAACGTGTGTTTGGCAGTTCGTGTTCTTCTGAATTTGTTATAAAGTTTTGGTCGAGGTAGTTTAAATTAGGTCGTGAGAGCCTGAATGATGATCCTCGTAGCGGAAGACCAGTTTCGACCGTCACCGATGAAAATGTAGCCAGGGTGAAAAAATTATATTCGAGAACCGACGAGTAAAGCAGTGGGAGATAGCTAGAGATGTGGGCGTCAGTAAAGAGCGAGTCAACGAAATAATTCATGAGCATTTGAACATGTCCAAGGTTAGTGCACGTTGGGTCCCCAGAATGTTGACTGCATTTGACATGGAGAGGCGTGTCAAATGTTGCGAAGAGTTTTTAGACATGAGTCGAGGGAAAGAGGAAGAAATAATTTCTAGAATTGTAACATGTGATGAGACATGGATTCGACAATGGGACCCGGAAAGTAAGCAAGAGTCGTTACAGTGGAAATTTAAGGATAAGAAGCCGCCTTGGAAATTCAAGGTCTGTCCATCGGCAGGTAAACTTATGGCTACAATCTTTTGGGACACAGAAGGGATTTTGCTCATAGATTATTTACCGAAGAAAACTGCAATGAATGCTGATTATTACTCAAACTTACTATATCAACTAAGAGAGACAATAAAAGAAAAACGGCGACGCCCTTATTGTCCAGATCTAGCCCCATGTGACTATTTCCTGTTTAGACTTCTCAAGAAAGACCTGAGGGGACGAAGGTTTATGACCGATGACGAAATGAAGGTTGCGGTTACCGACTTTTTGACGACAAACCGAAAGAATTTTTTTATTGGTTTGAATTCAATATTTTAAAAATGTAATAAGTGTATTTTATTAGCAGGGGACTATATATAAAAAAAAAAATAGCCACGACAGTCTTTTGTTTCATTGTTAGCTAGATTACTTTTCAGCCTCCCCTCGTATTGCTGTTACTACTTCCGTATCCATCATAATACACTAATGATTTAAGTATATTATGAGTACAACTGACACATGTCAATGAATGGGACAGGGAAGTCTCAAAACAACAGGTTAGAATGAGTGCTAAATTAAGACAAAAGGCCCATATTAACATATTACCTTACAGACTAACATACATATCAATACAACATCACACCAATAGCGTGCCTCTGTTGCGTCGTCATCTCCGGTGTAGGACTCTGTAGATTGCCCAGAAACCGCCGAAACACTCTACGGTCAGAAACCAGCACACGTGATGGTCCACTGCGACGGCTCCATACCATTGTACTATAATTTGATCTCCGAATAAGCAGACTTGCTGACGCTTGAATCATTCGTTTGTCATTTCTATAATCAAGAACCAATAAAATAGCATCGATTTACGGTAAACACACGGGTTTTCCCGAGCGTCGGTGACGCTGCCTCCTATATGTAACACGCATTTCATGGTGCACGCAATATTCACCTGCCTTTGTTTTTCGTTGAGAAGCCTGGTCGACCGCTTACCGCTTAGACCAGAAACTGATTCATTGACTTTTTTAGTTTACCGCAGAAGCATGAACTTCCTTGAAAAATATATTTGTGGGCAGTGAATTGTTTGTCTCTTTAAACAATACCCGGCTAAATTTATAACTATTTTACCACTCCAAAATTAGAACAGAACACTCCACGCCACCATTACTAAGGAATGCAATGGAAAGTTATTGCGTTCTGGTTCACGAAAGTGGTCGATACCTACGAATTATTTACTGCAGTGGTATGATCTTTAACATAAACCAGTCCTTAAAAATGTACGAATGCTTTTTTCTCATACATATTTTCCTGTATTTAGCTTTGTTAACAATTTACTTACTTACTTTAAAAACGGGTCAGATTTAAAATCAAGCTAGCTCGGAATTGATACTTCCTGTTTAACGCGTCTCTGTTATGAACTTGAATTAGATTGGATATAGTCATAAAATTATGGACATTTGACAGTCTATACTTAATATCTAAGATTAGGTATTTATATTATAGCATAGTAAAATAAAAACAAGTTGTTTAATTTTGATTTCGCTACCGTACATAACATTTGTAAAGTGTAAAAGATAAATATATTTCAGGTCACGATATTTTGAGGAAATATTACTTCTCTTTTCTCGAGCTATGTCTAATCATTAAAAATAGCTTTTAGTAAAAAGTAAGTTTCTAATGCATCTGAATATTCTGAACATATATATGTCATTGTCAGTTAAGCCTATTCCAAAATTATACTTTCTATTTCTCTATTTAATGTTGCTGATTACCTACGGATCAAGTACCTACCTAGAGCAACTGTAGTAACAGTAGTTCAAGGTAGATTTTATAATATTTTACTTTACCGGAAATACATACAGACTATGTTTGTTGTTCATTATTCATTATACTAAAAAGAGTTTACAGCAACAGATGCAATCCTTTAATAATATGTGTGCGAAATCTTATTTACCTAATTAGCATGAGCGTAATTTATAGTTTCCGTTAAAAATATTTTTTGTTGCAGCTACAAAACTTCATCACTTTTCAACGAGACATACAACATGTCAAACTTCAGGAGTAAAGGACTGCAATACACGAAAGAATCAAAAACCGGCTTGGATAGACTACAACGGTTCCAATATAGCTTTAGGAGATTTGTTAGGTAATATTTTAATTATTTTATTGGTTCGGTGACCATGAATTTCTTGTCCAAGACTAGCTTGGATTTCATAATTCTAGAATAATATTTATTTGATATTACGCTAGAGGACGTGTAGAACTATTAGTGTTAATGCATCCACTTGCGTATTTTTGCACGCGGTTAATGTTCCCAAAATACTCAAGTAGATACATTGCATTAACACTTAAAGACCTACAGGTAAATTACTTTCGAGAAGTTTTTGCATCTGTAGTAGTATTTGTATATTTAGGGACACACGTACACGTTGACGTATACAGACACACGTCGACGTGTGTCTGTATTTATTTGCTATTCCACTAAAGGACGTGTACAGGTAAATTACTTTCGAGAAGTTTTTGCGTCTGTAGTAGTATTTGTATATTTAGGGACACACGTACACGTTGACGTATACAGACACACGTCGACGTGTGAGGCTGACTACAAGCTGGCTACAGAGGTCACAACTACTAATGCAAAAACGTCTCGAAAGTAATTTACCTGTACACGTCCTTTAGTGGAATAGCAAATAAATATTGTTCTAGAAACTTGTCATGGATTTCCGCAATGTAACACGTGATTCTATCAATTACATGGATTTCATAATCTATTATTTAATTCCTATTGGATATTACAGTTACAACAGATGACGAATCACAAATCAGTTTTAAATTTTAGTGGGTACACACAGTGAAAGAAAAACAGTTTAAATTCAGATTCAGATTTAAAAGTCAAAATCAAAGAAAAATAATATGAGTCATATTTGATGGGTTCGATTTCTGATTAAACATGTGAATTTTTAAAAACATTTTAATGCAATTTCATATATTTTTAAAAACAAAGTAAAGTCTCTTAGTAGCAAAATGTCCATTTACAATATTTAAGGTACTTTGCCTCCATGTGGCATATATGGTTAAGTAATTGCTGGTTCATTAATCTTGTTGTTGTGTTTAGGAAATCAGTTCTGCAAGAAGTGTGGTCAGCCCGCTGGACGCTGGGCTGTGGTGTTGGGATACTCGTGGTAGTGCTGATCTCGGCTCCTGTACTCATTCTACTGATTCGGAGTACCATTACTACAATGCAGGTTAGTTACTTAAGATAAGAAGATGATGGCAGATTCTAGAGGTTTATCATTATCAAACATGGTAGTTTTATTGATTAGTTTTACATCACAATTGCGTTTATCATGTGCGCCAGTTTGTGTCACTTTGCAGGTTGGTAAAACGGTAACGTTGTCATATTAATATCGTTCCCCGTTAACATAAGCACTCTCGGAAAAGAGGTACCTATATGTATGTTATTGTATATTTATATATTTTTTACTCTGGATAGGCTTGCGTTTAACCACAAATCATCTGATGGTAAGCGATATTGTGGTCTAGGATGGAGCGCGCTTACCTAGTAAAAACCGGTTCACTGTCATCTTGAAGACCGTAAGGTTGTAGTTTTCAGGGAACAAGGATTCCGGCAAGGACTTCCACGGCTTGGCTGTTCTCACAATAAAAGAGGAAGCGAAACGCTTCTTGCCAGTTTTTGGAACTGCCACCGTAAAACGATGTCTCCTTGCCGTATCACTAGTCGACTGGTAGAAGGGGGCGGAGGTATTATACTGTGCAGTTCCTCTGCACATTCCCCGAAATGCAACCGATAGAAAACCGACAGACTAGCAACTTTACGGCGATGTTCTAAACTGTGCAGTCTCGCATTGCAAAGAGAGTCTTTTCCTATGAGCTTCTTGGCACGTTTCTCGATTGCTTCCAACGCATCAAGCTGGTATTTAGTCGATCCATCCCATAAATGCGAACAGTACTCCATGCACGCTCGTACCTGTGCTTGATATAAACTAAGCAAGTCTTTCGGCTTGAACTACCGTCGCACTTTTGAGAGGATGCCGAGCTTTTTAGCAGCTAACTGAGCCTTAGACTCAATGATGGAGCCAAAGTTGAGAGTCGGAGACAATGTTACGCCAAGAAGCTCGAGGCGGTCGGTAATCGGCAAGGTTACATCTCGGAAAGTAGGGGATCCAGATTAAATGGCATCTTTTTAGCGGAAAACAGACACACCTGATATTTTTACTAAGTAATGAACGTAAATGGTGTTTTTAAATTGAGATTTTCTATGTTAACGTTTCGTATCGTTAAAGCTAAAATCCATCACTGCTAAGGCTTACGAGTATATACGATCAGTATTCGAATGAATCACCCTTGCGTAAAAACCTTAAATGCCATTTTTATAGGAAAATCACGATATTGTGTCCGGACACAAACTAAACGAAGCTACCAATCTTATGGACACCCTGCATGTCAAATGTTCCTATCAAAGGAAATTTATGAGAGGTGACTCTATTTCAGGGAGAGATAAATCCGTCAGTTTACTTAACCCTTTCCTATGATAACCTAGTCGTTCAACCCGTTTATTGGTTTACCCAACCATAATGATTATATTGATAACCCGTAAGCTTAAAACAATTATAATACGAGTACAAGAAGTTACTGCTAACACCAAGTTCTTTGCTTTGTGTTTTTTGTACCAACCTTCTTACCCTTCGGCTTTAATAAACCTTTTTATCACACTTACTCATAAATGGTGCCATGATAAGCAAGCATACTGAGCTACAATAGCCTAATCACCCAAGGGCGTAATGCATACATCCCTTTCTCACGCATTTACTTTTCTCATGCTGTTTCAAGCATGTCATTCGACGCGTTGAATGGCGCTATTAATTATCTATAGTTTTCAGCTGTACTATTTATTTTGTGTGATGAAAAACATTGTGTGTTTTACGCGCGGTAAGATTGCTTTTATAAACTCGAGTCATTCTCATTAAAATCTGATATACTCTCGTTCGTAATACCTCTCTTACTGTCCTTACTGCACAATGTACTCGCGCCTACCCTACCGCCGACTTTCGAGGCGTCGGCCGCGCGGCCGTGATATTGTATTAAAATTCCTTTATTTTGGACAAAGGTTCATACATATTTAATACTAGCTTTTGCCCGCGACTTCGTCCGCGTATAATTCGTTCTCGCCTTAGAATGATTTGTTTTCCCATACAATCTTTCTCAAGCTCAGGTGGACACCAGGAACTTAGGGGTGACATTTTGGAGAAGGAAAGTCAAGAATAGATCGGACTGGAGATATTTGCTTGACCAGGCTAGCCTAGGGCCCACCCGTGGCTAGAACGCCTCAGATGATGATGATGATGATAAAATCTATCACCCTTTTTTACACCCCCTTAAGAAATGATTTCAGTCAATATGACATTCCCTAGAAATCCTATTGTCAAAACGAATCATTAAGTGCTTATTTCGGAATATCAAATGTACCGATTCTAGACGAATGAATCTCGTCAAAAACATTACATGTACATTGTACAATGATAAAAGTCTCGCTGCGCAGTTCTGCCGTAAAACGTTATCCCAACATAGCGAGTTCTTCATGTAAGTATGATGACCGAAGGCCGGAAGCAGAGCGGCAAGGCATGCGAGAATAATCACACAGAGCGGGCTTCTCATGAAAGGATGAGGGCCGAAGGCATGAAGCGTCTCCGCCGAGAGACGCGTGAGGCTGAAGGCCGAGCCTCCCAACAGAGTAGATTCTTCATGTAAGGTTGATGACTGGAAAGCCGAAGGAGAGTGGCAAGGCATGCGAGGCCGAAGGCCGAGCTATGTCGTCGCCGAAGATCCAGTTGCCATATTAATGAGGGTAAATTGTACTCCATTCGTTCGTTTTCACGTGATGCCTAGACATATAAACAGACAGACAAACAGACACAAATTCTTAAAACTCTTGAAACGATTTCTGTTATCGATTCTAAGTATCCGCAGCCAACTTTTTTTCCAATATCTTCCATGTACAGACTTTCGACCCTCTTCTAAGTGTACATCTAAGATGCTCCAACTGTCTATGATGACGATTGGGCTGCCCAGCTCAAGTGATCTCTTATATCAAACAGTTTTTATTGTGTGAAGGGTCAACAATTACGTAAAAAATAACGCACGAAAAAACTAAATGGTACTCCGACAATACAAAGTATGCATTGAAACAGCTGTTTTGTATTTAAGCATATGAATAAAAACAATGCCAAAGTATCGCAAATGCATTTTGATGTACACGCAAAGTAGAACTTATTGCGAAAAGGTTGTGCTCAAAAATAGCGTCAACAATCCCCTTCATGGTCAACTTAGCCCGCAGGACACTGAGCCCGCGGGCTCAGTTGACCACTTTGATTTCTTGGCAAACAACTTGACCCGCTTAAATGGACAATTCAGCCCGCGGGCTAAGTTTACCACTTATGGGTTGGCTGAGCCCGTTGGCTGAGTCACCCACTTCGGACCCCTTCATGGTCATCTTAGCCCGCAGGACACTTTTTTTCTTACATGCGGCAAGTTCCGCCTTGGTAGACTATTAAATTCGGATTCAGCATCACTTTTATGAGAAACCATTATGCCTCTGTGAAACCGAACTGCTGTGCGTGCAAAATATTGTGTGGATTAAAATGAGAAACCAATTGCGTAAGCATTATTTTTTCGAATATTTTGCTAAACGCTGGTAGGATAGAAACTGGACGATAATCAGAAGGATTATCTCTAAGACCTGATTTGAAAATAGGAACTACTTTACTACACTTCATTAAGTCTGGAAAAATGCCATTGTCTACACAACTATTAAAAATGAGTGCTAGAGTGGGTGCAACGACCTCGAGAATAGATTCCAGTACCATGACTGACACGCCCCATAAGTCCTCAGTCCTCTTTATTTTTAACATTTTAAAAGACTTCGGTACATCTAGAGGAGAAACATGATGAAATTTGAAAATGTTTAGTGACTCTAATTTTACGTTCTCATTCAGAAGGGATTCTGCTATTGTGGTAGATGATGCCAAACTTTGAGTCGTGACTATAGGAATTTTGGAAAAGAAATTATTAAATTCATCGGCTACTTTTAGTGCATTAGTAATTAAATTATCCTCTGTTTTCAAAGAAATTGTGGACGTTTTATTATTTCTCCAGTCTCTGTGTTTATTATTTTCCAGACAGTCTTGGCTTTGTTATCTGAGGACTTTATTTTATTATTCAAGTGCATTGCTTTTGCCTTTGTGCACACTGTTTTGAATAATTTGGAATAATCCCTAACATACTGATTGAAGCGTTCGTCAGTGGTGCAAGATCAAGTCGGTTCGAAAATTCGGAGGCCGCTCTTCTACCATAAAGGCCACAGAAAAATTCAGAGATAACATAAAAGATGGTGGTATTCTAACCCGACGCCGCACGGGTACCAATACAAATAAACAACTATTAAGTACATAATATTCTCTTTGGTTTCCATATTTGTCATGTTATGGTGGTCGGAGTATTTATGAAACAAATTACGGCAACTAGGTATTGAAAACATCGTATATTGTTGACGAGAGCATGTAGAAAGTGGTGGATTGTACTCACGTGCTGAGTAGACGCTTAAGCGGTAGATAGTGGGTGTTTTAGCCCGTGGTCTGAGTTGACTTTTTAGCGGTAGATAGTGGTGAACTAAGCCCGCGGGCTGGATTATTCGATCCGTGGGGCCGAGTCGCCCTTAACAAAAAAAAATATTCGTCAACTGAACCCGCGGGCTAAGCGGTCTGTGGGCTCAGTTGACCATGAAGGGCAACAATCAGAAGGAATTATGATACTTCGGTTTTGACGTAATGAATCGTCAACTTGTTTACAATTCTGCTATGCTTTAAGTTAAATTTCTATACATGCTGTTATACTCCCAATTGGCTGAAACTTAAATCGTAGAATGAAATTAAACCACCCCGTTTGATAGACCTTACTTGCATCCCCGATCCTACTCGAGAACCTTTCCTCCTCAACGGCCAACGGTTCTACGTGCAATATGCCCCGCCCACTGCCACTTAAGTTTAGCGGTTCGGAGGGCTATGTCGGTCACTTTGGTTCTACTGCGGATGGCCTTATTTCTGATACGATCACGCAAAGATACTCCCAGCATAGCCATCTCCATTGCTCTTTGGGTGACTTTGAGCCTTCTTATGAGGCCCATAGTAAGCGACCACGTTTCAGTGCCATATGTCATCACTGGCAACATACACTGGTCAAAGACCCTCGTCTTGAGACACCGCGGAATATTGGACGAAAAGATGTGCCGTAGCTTCCCGAACGCAGCCCAGCCGAGTCGGATTCGACGATTAACCCCTTTCTCGAAGTTGGACCTACCTAACTGGACAGTCTGTCCTAGGTATATAGAATCGTCTACAACTTCAAGTAAAAGTGTCCGATTGTAACGGGAGTTGGTACTACGTGCTCGTGCTTTCAAAACAAATGATAAAGCTTATTTCAGAATATCAAATGTACCTATTCTAGACGAATCAAGACCGTAAAATATTACATGTACAATGATAAAAGTCTCGCTACGCAGTTCTTCCGTAAAACGTCCCAACAGACCGGGTTCTTCATGTAGGCATGATGGCGGAAGGCCGGAAGCAGAGTGGCAAAACATGCAAGGCGGAAGGCCGAGTATTCACACAGAGCGGGCTTCTTAACCCCTTTCTCGAAGTTGAACCTACCTAACTGGACAGTCTGTCCTAGGTATAATATATAATCATCTACAACTTCAATTAAAAGTGTCCGATTGTAACGGGAGTTGGTGCTACGTGCTCGTGCTTTCAAAACGATGATTAAGCTTATTTCAGAATATCAAATGTACCGATTATAGCCGAATAAAGCCCGTAAAATATTACATGTACAATGATAAAAGTCTCGCTACGCAGTTCTTCCGTAAAACGTCCTAACAGAGCGGGTTCTTCATGTAAGTATGAGGGCCGAAAGGAGGAAGCAGAGTGGCAAAACATGCAAGGCGGAAGGCCGAGAATTCACACAGAGCGGGCTTCTTATGTAAGGTTGAGGGCCGAAGACTTGAAACAGGGAGGCGAGACACGCGAGGCCGAAGGCCGAGCTTCCCAACAAAGTAGATTATTCATGTAAAGTTGATGACTAACGGGCCGAAATGGAGTGGCAAGGCATGCGAGGCCGAAGGCCGAGCATTCAAATAGAGCGGGATCCTTATATAAGGCTGAAGGCCCGGAGCCGTGTGACACGCACGCGAGGCCCAAGGCCGAGCGTCCCAACAGAGCGGGCTCCTTATGTAGGGCCGAAGCCTGAATTAGAGTGGCAATGCAAGCGAGGCCTAAGGCCGAGAGTCCCAACAGAGCGGGCTCCTTATGTAGGGCCGAAGGCCTGATGCAGAGGGGCAAGGCATGCGAGTCTAAAGGCAGATCATTCACACAGAGTGGGGTCCTCATGCCGATCATTCACACATAGTGACAAGATAGCCAACAGAGCGGGCTCCTCATGTAAGGCCGAGAGTCACACTGCCTAGACATATAAACCGATAGACAAACAGACACGAATTCTTAAAACTGTTGAAATGTGTTCTGTTTCGATGCCAAGGGCCCTCCAATCGCTCCGTTGATTTATCCAATATCTTCAATGTACAGATTTTCGACCCTCTACAGCTGTATTATATGTATACGTATAAACATAGATCCAGGGGCCTTTCAACTCGAAGTACGATTTATTCTATGGAAATGTTATTTTAACTTGTTTGTAACAGATGTCACTTGGTGTTATCTCTATCGCACTTGCATATTGAAGTGACAGGGATGCAGCGGTCGTGCGGTTAGTTCTTACTAAATACACAACGGCGCTACGATCTACGTGGAGTATTTCACTGGTATCTCCATCTCAGTATATATATTGTACTTTGTGCATAGATCTAAGGTGCTTCAACCGTCAATGTTGACGATTGGGCTGCCCAGCCCAAGTGATCTCTTATATCAAACAGTTATTATAGTCTGAAGGGTCACCAATGACGTAAAAAATAATACACGACAAAATTAAATTGTACACCGACGATACAAAGACTGCATTGAAGCAGCTGTTTTTGTATTTAAGCATATGAAGACAAACAATTCCAAAGTATCGCAAATTTATTTTGATTTACACGCAATAATAGACCTAATTGCTAAAAGGTTATGCTCAAAAATAGCGTCATCAATCAGAAGGTATTATGATATTTCGGCTTTGACATATCGAAACGTCAGCTTGTTTACAATACGTCAAATTATGCTATGGCTTAAGTTAAATTTATTGACACGCCGTTATACTACCAATGGGCTGAAACTTAAAGCTTAGAATGGCGTATGAGGATTTAAATCACCAGTTTCATAGACCATATTTGCACCTCCTATTTCATCCCTTTGAGGGTGATTATCGGGACAAAAAGTATACTATAAGTGAATCCAGATAATATACTATTTAGTATACAAAAAATCACCTTGATCTGTTTAGCCGTTTTTGCGTGATTGAGTAACAAACATCCAAACATCTAAACTTTCGCATTTATAATATTAGTGGGATTACAAAGTAATATATGTAGTTTTTGAATCTAGAAAACGGTACTGAAATTGGGGTTTAGAGTCACAGTTAATTAATGGAAATAATCATAATAGTGTTCAAAATTTGAAGAGACCGTGGTGGCTGGCGCGCACACTGCGCAGCGCAGCGCTTGCGTTTACTTTTTTTTTAGTTTCTATCTTAAGATTTCACAAATTTTGAATGAGGATGTTTTTCCTTTGTCGTCAAGTATATGCTTACCAATTTTCATTCCTGTAACTCATGGATTATAGGAGTTCCCATACAAAAATCAACCCCTCTTTTACCCCCTTTAAACCCAAATTTGCACAATTTTTATAGCCTAAAACCTGACCGGGTATTTACTCGACAGATTAGTAAAGTTTTCATCAAAATCTGTTCAGCCGTTTTCACGTGATGCGCGTTCATATAAACAGACAAACAGATAAACAGATAAACAGACAACAATTCTAAAAACTGTTGGAACGTGTTCTGTTATCAATTCTAAGTATCCCCAGCCAACTTTTTTTCGAATATCTTCCATGTACAGACTTTCGACCCTCTTCAGCTTTATTATATGTATAGATGTATAGATTATTTACGCCGAACCGCGTTAGGTACCTATTTGGATACGCAACCACGGGAAAGATGCAAAATTAAATCTCCGTTTTGCTCGGGTACACAGAAGGGTTGTTTTTAATTAAATAATAAGTTAATAGTCAGATTTTATACAATTATTTTATTTTCAGCGGTTAAATGAAAACAGAGGTCCTAGTTACCGATACATGCCATAACCATTAATGACTCTTTATTAAAATACTAGTAAGTCATATTCATGTACCTATGCTTAATTGCTTATTAATAAGTTATTGTAACATTGTCATGTAACAATTTTGTTTGTTTTATTTATTCGAACAGGGTACTTAATGAATAAATATTAAAGTTAGAAGTGAAAAAAGCTGATTTTTTTTCTTGGTTACAGATTAAGTTGACATAAACTTTATAAAAAAAAAATGGGATGGATGATGTCTAACGATGACAACCCTAAAAACAGCACGTTTTATCAAAATAAATAAATAAATATTGGGGGACAATCTTACACATATCGACCTAGTCCCAAACTCAGCAAAGCTTGTACTATGGGTACTAGACGACGATATAAATACTTTTATAAATAGATACATACTTGAATACATAGAAAACATCCAAGACCCAAGAAAAAATACTCGTGAAAAATGCACAAATAAATGCCCTGGCCGGGATTCGAACCCGGGACGTCTAGCTTCGGAGGCAGAGTCACCACCAACTAGGCTAAACAGGTCGTCAATATCATAAAGTTTTGAATTGCAATCTAGTGAGAAATTATAATTATTCATACCCGTATTAATCTCATAAAAGTCCATCCTATGGTCCTATGTACAGTCAGCGTCATATACGTATCTGCCAAGTGGCCAAATACTTCGGTATAAACCATATATTTTGTGTGGTATATCAAATATGAAACAATCATACATACCTTATATTTTACACACAGCCATTTGGTTTAAAGCTAGATAGATAATATAATACAATGAATACGGAACAGGGTGTCATGGTTTTTATTTTGAATATACATAAGCGTAACACAATTTACATAATATGAGATGAATGAATACATTCACCTTAAAGATTGTTTTTTTTTTGTTAATAATATTTATTTTAGTACAATTCTTTATTGGCGAAAGTATCTTTTTACAGTTATCAACTACTCATAGAGAGTATTCCAATGAGCTCAAACTTGATGAGTTTATCTTGTGTAGTCGAGTTGCTATGGCCACCTTCTATCTCCATCATCAAATCAGCTTGATGGTAAGTACCGTAATATTGCATTGTCACCGACTTATAGAAGTATACTATTTTTTAGCTCAATCTGTTGAAGATAACTGCTCTAAAATTCAGTTGCAAGATTTTGACAACATACATACAAACTTAACTACATACTCGTACAAATATTACATGTTAAATAAAAAATCAATGGGTTTATTAGGATACTTATCTTACTTGTTCACATTTTTTATATGCACAGCCTATACACAGTCATTTCGGATAAATACATATCATTTTCTACAAATAATGCGGAACAGATTGTCATGACTTCATTTTTAGCACAATCACTTTTAAAATACATTTAACTTAAACAAGCACACAATGAAACGAAATTTATAGTACGTTTTTTACTTATATTTTTTGTAACAAATATAATAATAACTGTGCCAAATGTACAATACAAAAATTTTGTATTTCTATATAATACAAGATAGGGAAGAACTGTATTACCGTACCGTACCGTAACCGTACTAAAAATATAATAAGAGGATAAAACGAAAGGGTTAGTCAATAATCCACTCCCATATTGGGAAAACTCTGAGTACGACTATACCCGACGTGGTTATCAATTGTTGTTTTAAAGGATTGACACCTTCAGGAGCGTTCAAGTATTACGTAACGCAATTTTTGGAGTTCCCCCCTCCCCCCATGTAACGCGCCGTAACGTTTTTCCGTACCCCCCTCCCCTAGTAAAACGTTACGTAACCACCAAGTGACCATTTTTACCTAAAGTGATCATTCCATTTTAAATTTTGAAATAAAGAACGTTTAAAAAAATGCGTGAGAGAATCTCTCATCCGTTCTGAAGGATTAAAAAACAATACTACGTAACGCCTAGTTCAAAGCCTCCCTCCCTCCCGCCCCTGTAACGAATCGTAACGTTTTACAAGAAACCCCTCCCCCTCCTCCAAAATTCGTTATGTAATACTTGAACACTCAATTCACGTCTAATAATGTGAAACTCTATTAGTCAAAGTCTATTATCAGAATGAAAACTGGTAATATTATGCCATTTAACATGACATATGATAAATAATATTACGGTAATTAATTGACACTACTTCGGGACTAGCCGTATTTCGAGTTATCACTAAGGGAACGGATTATTTACTACATCTGTAGATAGGTACATGAAGTGAGTCATGCTCTTGACATTGCGGCTATAGAGCAACTTTGTGGTCACGCAAATATAATCTTAGGCTACTTTCTGATTTGGCAAGGCGCAGCCTAAATGCGATAATTTCTACTATCCTGACAGGATGCTGACTCGCCTAGATTTCCTCACTTATCGGTATACAGACAGTGTTAGATACATTTGCGCAGTATCTCTTATATTTGCGCAGTAAAAAATCTGTACCGAAATGGCTAACAGTTGACATTTGCAGGTGACAGTTAACACTGACAATTGACACTGACAACTATCTGATATCTCACCGATCCCGCACCGCCAAACGCGGAAGTAGCCTTAGCGACCGGCTTTTAATGTCATTATCATTATGGCTTTTAGAGACGATAAATACTTATAAATTTTACAATTATAGTTTGGAACAGCTTAGCGTGGTATTAATAACTTAACGCCTTTATTCATAAAACTTATCTTATCAAATGTTACAGTTTCAGTGCTAGGAACACTATCTGCGGACCCCCGTCACGTAGGCGCTCTTTCCTTTACATACGATTGTTTGCGTGTTTCGGCTGCGTAGCGCTACGAAATCGGTAGGGAAAGTGATAAATTGTTTTTAATTAAATTTAACGGACGATGAATGATGGCATTTAATTAAATATTTTAATACTTTTTTCATGTACTTATCCACCCGAGAGTCCAGGTCGATGATTAAATAGCTATCCGCGCCGCTCCGCCAGCGAAGAATAAAGTACGCAAGCGAAGCCGCGGCATAAAATACTTATATAGTCGAATGTCCATGCGGAAACTCCATTTTATACACTGGTGAAAGAAATAAAGAAATCAGATGGATGGTTACGAAGATTACCCCGTGCCCCCTACATACGTCTTACATTCTACCACAGTCAGCCTCTATTTACCAGACTTTCACATGGTTAAGTTTTACTACTTAAATTATTGAGGATTTACTTAAATAATAAAATAAATAGGTACATTTTAGAACCTATTCTTTTTGGAAAATTCGGTTGCTATTTTACGTCTTCGTCAGCATCGGTCGTCACCATAGTCAATTCTGTGAAAAAATAATAATAAATTACTACTGGGACTTAATATAACCGATAAAACACACATTTTTGCTTTTGAGAAAGAGGTATAGTTCAATAAATTAGTATTGGGACTTAATATAACCGTTAAAATACGCGTTTTAACATTTGAGAAAGAGGTATAGTTCAATAAACATATTGATATTGCGTCATATAGGCGCGAGCTATGGTCCATGCAAGTTGAGCGTAACCTATGTCGAGTCAAATCGACCTCCAATTCACGATTCGTTGTTATTGTACCTTGACTTGTAGCAACTGTACAAACAGGTATGTACGTCTAAGTATCATGATGTATTAAATTATAGGTACTTATTATAGTATTTATGTTAGTTCGGCTCTGGCTCACTACTGAACTCAAATAAAATAAGTCAATGACTTTCATTTTCTTTATACCACGTCGGTGGCAAACCGACCGACGGCCCGCCAGATGGCAAGCGGTCACCGTAACTTTTAAACCATTGCAACTCAAGAAATGTCGCATCTCTTACTAACCCTTTAAAAATGTGGTGTTGTACATTTTTTTTTATTTTACATAAGCATTCTAATATTGGTATCTTTTATTAATACTTACACGATAAAAAATCGTTTTTCGAAATTTTGATACAGTTTGATAATTAAATTAACTAAATGTGTTAATTTTAATTTAAAAACCGAGTTTGAGTGCAGAAAGATAAGAGTGAAATAGAAACAGTGCTTTTGGCTAAATCAAAGCAAAATATCACCGCGTTACGGTAAGCCACCAAATGTTTTTTGCAATATCTTTTTGTTATTTCCTCACATTGTTTTAAAAAATGACTATGTTATTTACCTTGGCGGAAATCGGGATTGCCTGAAGTAGGTCTCTTTATCTCGACCCGACAACTACCTCGTCAAGCAATTCCTTACTTTCCTAGCCTCGGGAATAATGTACTATATTTTTTTTCTAGATGTCTCTCATGCTTTGTTGTAGTAACATATGTTAATGTCTGTAGTCGAGTGGTAAAGTACGTACCTTTTAATTCGGAAAGCCACTGGGATTTCATGTACATGCTCGGAATTAAAAGGTTCGTTACTTTTCAACTTTTCATTCCTCGACTATACCTACAAGATATCATTTCATATTTACCAGTAACTTATCGGTGAAGAAAAACATCGTGAGCAAACTGGTCTAATCCCAACAAGGCCTAGTCTTCCCTCTAGGTTGGAAGGCCAATATTTGATCTACTACAAAATACTTCAAATTTATTTGAAATACTTCAAATCGAATTTAATCAAATTAGTCCGTTTACGAATTTAGTCTCCAGTCCGAAATTTAAGTCCATCATTCTAAATAATTTCAACTATACGTTAGATTTGCATTCACTTCAAAATAACGTAGGTCAATATTTATTCAAGGTTGACCGGTTGAACAAGTTCATTATTAGTGTTTACGTAAATATACTTACATAGCATGAGAAATGTTTATTTACTCCAGTTGATAAAAGACACATTATTACTCATAAAATTACTTTACGAATATTGATTTGGTTAGGGGGGAAACAATCTCTGGTCCTACTACTTCAGCTTGCCTTTTCTCTTATAGAAGGACAGATACCAAATAGGTACGCTATCTAAAATACATGTAGGTGATACATTTGATTTTTAATAACGTAAAGTGAATACTCACTCAGCACACGTAAAACATTCGTGTCCTATTAAAATTTTGTTTCTAGCGCAGACTTTTGTTCCATTTTTCCACAATGCTACAATGGATCTCCTCTTTCGTAGCTTCCGGTCGAAACCGCCCCTTGATGTCCCTACGACGTTTTGGCCTACGGGAACTGCTCGTAAAACAGAAGGGTTTTCACTAGTTATAGACACAGTTGTAATCGGTGAACTGTTTTTATGATTTCGGTTGATCGGATCACACGCGGCGAGTGAAATCGTGATGACGCATAACAAAATGATGGCCTCCATAGTAACGTGCGTCGAATGGAACTGGTAAGAGCCAACTGGAGATTTACTCAACGACAATAATACTTATGGTTGATTTTCTTTACGTAAAACTTTATCAATGCGTCAATAATTGCGGTTTTTCTATGAAATGAAAATGAATGCGGTTATAATATTGATCATGATATAAATCTAACTAAAATTATTTTTTGATTAATTTGTAATTATGCTAATCCCACTAATATTATAAATGCGAAAGTTTAGATGTTTGGATGTTTGTTAATCAATCACGCAAAAACGGCTGAACAGTTCAAAATGATTTTTTGTGTACTAACAGTATGAAATCTAGATTCCCTTATAGTATTCTTTTTGTCCCAATAATCACCCTCAAAGGGATGAAATCGGGGGTGCAAATATGGTCTATTAAACGGGGTGATTAAAATCCTCATACGCCATTCTAAGCTTTAAGTTTCAGCCAATTGGGAGTATAATGGCGTGTCAATAAATTTAACGTAGCCATAGCAGAATTTGACCTATTGCAAACAAGCTGACGTTTCGATATGTCAAAGCCGAAATATCATAATTTCTTCTGCTTGATGACGCTATTTTTGAGCATAACCTTTTAGCAATTAGGTATTGCGTGTAAATCAAAATAAATTTGCGATACTTTGGAATTGTTTGTCTTCATATGCTTAAATACAAAAACAGCTGCTTCAATGCAGTCTTTGTATCGTCGGTGTACAATTTAATTTTGTCGTGTATTATTTTTTACGTCATTGGTGACCCTTCAGACTATAATAACTGTTTGATATAAGAGATCACTTGGGCTAGGCAGCCCAATCGTCAACATTGACGGTTGAAGAACCTTAGATCTATGCGCAAAGTACAATATATATACTGAGATAGAGATACCAGTGAAATACTCCACAGAGATCATAGCGCCGTTGTGTATTTAGTAAGAACTAACCGTACAACCGCTGCATCCCTGTTACTTCAATATGCAAGTGCGATAGAGATAGCACCCAGTGACATCTGGTACAAACAAGTTAAACTAACATTTCCATAGAAAAATTCGTACTTCGAGCTAAAAGGCCCCTGGATCTATGCTTATCCGTATACATATAATACAGCTGTAGAGGGACGAATACATTGAAGATATTGGATAAATAAATGGAGCGATTGGAGGGCCCTTGGCATAGAAACAGAACACATTTCAACAGTTTTTAGAATTCGTGTCTGTTTTTCTATCGGTTTATATGTCTAGGCATTGTGACTCTCGGCCTTCAGCCTCACGTGCATTGCCGCTCTGCTTCGGGCCTTCGGCCCTTACTTACTTCACTCTGTGTGAATTATCGGCATGAGGAGCCCGCTCTGTGTGAATGATCTGCCTTTGGACTCGCATGCCTTGCCCCTCTGCATCAGGTCTTCGGCCCTACATAAGGAGCCCGCTCTGTTGGGACTCTCGGCCTTCGGCCTCGCGTGAATTGCTACTCTGCTTCAGGCCTTCGGCCCTATATAAGGAGCCCGCTCTGTTGGATCGCTCGGCCTTTGGCCTCGCGTGGGTGCCACGTGGTTCCGGGCCTTCAGCCCTCAGCCTTATATAAGGATCCCGCTCTATTTGAATGCTCGGCCTTCGGCCTCGCATGCCTTGCCACTCCTTTTTCGCCCGTTAGTTATCAACTTTACATGAAGAATCCACAATGTTGGGAAGCTCGGCCTTCGGCCTCGCGTGTCTCGCCTCTCTGCTTCAGGTCTTTGGCCCCCAAACTTACATAAGAAGCCCGCTCTGTGTGAATACTCGGCCTTCCGCCTTGCATGTTTTGCCACTCTGCTTCCGGCCTTCGGCCATCATGCTTACATGAAGAACCCGGTCTGTTGGGACGTTTTACGGAAGAACTGCGTAGCGAGACTTTTATCATTGTACATGTAATATTTTACGGGCTTGATTTGTCTAGAATAGGTACATTTGATATTCTGAAATAAGCTTTATCATTTGTTTTGAAAGCACGAGCACGTAGTACCAACTCCCGTTACAATCGGACACTTTTACTTGAAGTTGTAGACGATTCTATATACCTAGGACAGACTGTCCAGTTAGGTAGGTCCAACTTCGAGAAAGGGGTTAATCGTCGAACCCGACTCGGCTGGGCAGCGTTCGGGAAGCAACGGCACATCTTTTCGTCCAATATTCCGTAGTGTCTCAAGACGAGGCTCTTTGACCAGTGTGTGTTGCCAGTGATAACATATGGCACTGAAACGTGGTCGCTTACTATGGACCCCATAAGAAGGCTCTATCCTCTAGCCCTCCGAACACGCCCGTCGTGTTTAATCTTTTGACTGTAGAAACAAAAGTAGAGTCGGTTATAAAATCTTGTACAAATGATTTTTTTGACATAAACTGATTTCGGTTTGGACTGTATAATAAGTAATTAATACAGGGTGATTCAGGAGTCGTGAGCAGGACTAACACTACATACATAGTGAATGGCAATGAATCGTTCACCATTGTATTTAAGTGAAACACCCATACATTTTTCCTATATTTTAATTTTTGTTAAATTAAACTTTAATTCTCTACAATCATGGTCACCCTACAACCACTGGTTTATAAAAAACTGGTTAATAAAATCTCTAACTGTTATGGCAGCACTTTGATTACGAAGGAAGTAAATTGTCACATTGAGCGAGATACGATATTTCAAAAGTAATCGGACTCAGATGACATTCAATTTGACACGTATCACTTGACTGAAGTATTCTGATTGTAGAGTGACCATGAATTTCGTAAATAATTTAAAACATTTTGTTTTCAACACCAAAGATAAATGAACGTTAATTTCACTAATAGTGGCACGAAGCAGTAGCTTATGATCTACTGAATCCGTAGTGTTGATCTTGCTCACGTCTCCCGAATCACCCTGCATATTTAAAAGATATATACTTAAATACATACAAAACATCCAAGTCCCAGGAACAAATGCTTTTGCTCATCACATAAACAAATGCCCTTACCAGGATTCGAATACACAACCTCAGCTTCGTAGGCATTGTCGCTACCGACTAGGCTTAACAGGCCGACAGGTATGGTTCGAAACAACGATTAATATTGCTTTTCGATGAAGGAAAATATCGTGAGGAAACCGGCTCTATCCCAACAAGGGTTAGTTTCCCTCTGGGTTGTAAGGTCAGATGGCAGTCGCTTTCGCAATTCTAGTGCCTACGCCAAATCTTTGGATTAGGTGCCAAGGCGGAATCATTTACCTAGTAGAGAATGGATGTTTTATCCATATGAATCACAGATATCAGAGGTAAAGCAGATCCGCTCATTTAAGTTGAACGATTTCTGTACATCTGATATATTCTCACTATAGCACAAATCAGTAAGTTTAAGAGAGACAGATAAGTAATATCTGACAGGTCTTCACCTGTCAGTATCTCCGTTTTCATTATTGCACATTGGCCTGAACTGACGTTTGTGACGTTTTGGTTTACATGGGATTTGACATTTTGGTCCGCTTTTAAAAGGAGACAGTTCGTCAACAGATGAAAATGATCGTACTATCTGTTCCGTTCTAATTCTAACTCATCTTGGCTAACCATAAGGATTCAGAGAGACAACTATGGGAAAAATCATCTTGCTCAACACTACGGATCTGTTGGTATTATTTATACAGGGTGTGGCCTGTAATACGAGCAAAAAATTAAACGGTACACTATTGAGCTCTCCAGCAATTATTTCCAAGTGATTTTAATTGAAAAAGAAAAGTTTTTTTTTCGCAAATGTAGTTTATATGTACTTTTTTACTCTACTGGAGTGATATTAATAACAATTTACTGAAAAACACTAAAAATTTATAGAAAAAAATTAAAGAAATCCCAAAAATATTCTTTTAAACCAAAAATGTGACAACGATTATGAGTCATAACTTGAATGTTATGTTATTTTTAGTTTAGTTATGGACACTCACTGAAAATAAGCGTTACGGCTTCCATGACAATATGCTGATTGAGTTTATGGGACACTTAAGAGTCTGCAGGAAGCTCGGTTCTCCATAGAAACGTAGTTTCACTCTCATTTTAAAAGGGCATAATGGAATAACATGAAACATTGTATACACAATAGGATCCGGCATATATCGGCCGGAAATTAGTTTCTGTTGCTTGAAATTATAATGGAAAAAAATACAGCTGTTATTAAGGTTTTCATACAAGACCTAAAAAACTCAAAAACTCGCAGTATTTTTTTCTATTACAATTTCTTACAACAGAAACTGATTTCCGGCCTAGATATGGCGGATCCCATTCTGTACCTATACAAATTTTTATGTTATTTCAGCACGGCGTTTTAAAATGAGTACGAAACTACGTTTGTACGGAGAATCGAGTTTACTGGAGCGTGATGCTGTTTGTCATTTTTTTTTTAATGAGAGCTATTTAAATAACTTCCTCTTCTATAACTTTATTAAATTGAACCCGGATGGTAACTTTATTAAATTGGATTGGGATGGGCAGCAGCATCCCTGGAGTGGAGTGGAGATACTACGATCGCCAACCCGCATGCCAAGCGTGGCGATTATGGCATTTACTCCTCATGACATTGGGGGAGGCCTATGTCTAGCAGTGGATGTCCTTCGGCTGATATGGTGGATGATATAGATATAAACTCTATTTTTATGCCAATTTACGCAAATTTCCGTGCACGCGGGCGACAAGTTGAGCATAATTCGCCTTACAATTATTAAGTGTAACTTGCAGTTGTCACAAATAAATAATTGTAATATAAAGTGCCTTTTCTGTCTAGGGATTTTTTGCGAAATAAGATGTTCGAGCCAGCAGACATTTTTAAGTAGAAGTTATTTATTCTTCAATTTAGGAATTCACCTATGAATGTCAGTAAACTAGGTACCTCCGGTTCGGAAAAATAAACCTCTACCACGAGAAGAACCGGCGTAATAAACTCGGCGAGGTGTCATTTTATCAAAACAATGTATAGTTTAATATGTATAAAATATAGGCTATTCCTTATCATCATGGAATAAATTACCAGAGACAGTGATAAGTGCCCCTTCAGTAAATAGCTTCAAAAATAGACTGGACAAATATTTAAAACAAAACAAAAAAACGTTATTTTAAATAACAAGTGCAGTGATATACACGCATCAGCTTGTAGCTGCTAGTGTATAAATAATAATAATAATTAACACTGACATGCTAAATATTTATTTTTATGGAAATTCGATACAAAGTTAATGTGATTCATTTGCTCTTAGTAATGATATAACTATACAATCGAACACAGATACCTTTGGCTACAATCACAGATGTCGCCTGGGGCTCGTTTCAAAACAGTTTTAAAACGAGCCCCAGGCGACATCTGTGATTGTAGCTGGTATTTACATGGGTTTTCCATATAAATGCACTTCAAAAACTTTATCATCTCTTATTACCTGTCAGGTGAAAATCACTCTAGTAAATAATCTTTGCTATGTTTAGCGCGCCACCGAAGCCACATTGCAATTTATGTATAAAAATTAATAAACTCAAGAATATAACAACTAAGTTTTGAATATATTTGCACATGAGGTAAATCTAATAAACATTTAATAGCAAACGCAACTCATATAGGGATATGTATAATTCGTACTTATTTAAAAAATGCCAAAGCTCTTGTTTCATTAGGTACATCATGTTTAAGATAGGTTATAAAGAAGGTTTGGAGTTTTAATAGCACCGTAAGACGAAAGCGAGGTGTGGAGTCGATATTTACATGAAATTTCAACTCTTCCTCGTCATTCTTACTCATTCATCTGTTCTCAATAATTTAAGCGAGTTCTAAAACACGCTACTCTAACGTTAGTACATTTAATTTTCTTTTACTAATTACAAGTGGATTTTCGACCAATATAGAACCAACGCGTCGCCTGAAAATATAGAAGTCGCAATTACTTACATATCTTTCAAGTATAATGATAAAATAAATAAATAAGATTTTGAAGCTCTTATTCCGCTAGCTACATTATCGCTATAGAAACGCCAATATTAAAACCAACTTAAAACTCAATATAATGTAACATTTTAAGTGGCAGTGATACCTTTGTTAATAAGATAATTTTATGTTGGAATTAAACAAGTGAATGAGTATGAGTAAGAGTTAAAATTTAATGTTAATGTCGACTCCATAGCTCGCTTTCATGACACGGTGCTATGCAAACTCCGGACCCTGGTTATAAAAATATTTATATTTTATGTATCAAATAAATGTCACTTCAAGCAGCGTCTGCGGGAGACGGGTCTTGATCCTTTTGGTGCAGAGGTTGTCCATAATATCCATTGCGATTCAACGCAAGAATGAAGCGAGCGTAATGGGCACCTTTGCCCCTGGAATGGCACGGGACGGGTAGTTTGACAAATTTTTAGTATTTAATTGTTTTTTTTTGTGTTTGACCAAACAGTTTAGCAATGTATTCTTTGTATCTGAATTAATAATTTATTGTTATTTTTGTGTCTTCTTAATGTTAATACACTTTGTAACCCGGTTAACAACTTTAGAAAAACCTGATGTTATTAGAGCATGATTTATATTTTAGTGAATATTTTGGCTATACGTATTTCCCTGGCATATACATACCTAAGTAGGGGTCCAAAAATTCAAAATTTGATGCATATAGTTTATATACAGATAGATCATATAGCTAAAAAAACTGTACATCAGAAAAAAATATATTTGCATTTTTTTTTCTTTTAGTCCTGAACAAAAGTTTGCTTGCATCGTAGACACAGACCATTTTAATAACCAATGCTTGTCGTAGAAAGCGTAGAAACCCAGGGTGAATCTCTAAACCAAACCACAGTACATTAACCAGTAAACAATATAATGCTTGGAAATGAATATACTTCATAAGTAGCAATTAGGTACCTAGTACTCTTTGGGAAAACCTTACCTGCAAGGTTTTTTGCATGAGAGTCAGTCAAAACCAAACAATTGATCCTAGCGGTAATTTAGCCTTACTAAATTTGATATTTTATCAATATTTCATTGACATTATATTTATCTGTAAAAGCAACTATATATTTTTGTAAACCATCGGTCTGAAACCTTGGAATTATTCTAATATGGTTGGAAAAAGGAAAGTAAAAGTATTTAACACCGCACGCTGGGCATCCGGAAAAACCCACTTTTTGGCCAAGTGGTGACGTAAAATTGTGTACAAAACACGGGTCGTAAAACAGAAAGCCCTCTCTCGCATATTTATGACCCTCGCCTGCGGCTCGGGCCTCAAACATCTGCGATGTCGGCCTTTCTTTGTTTTACGACCCTTGTATCGTAATGTACTATTATTCATTAATTTAGGCATATTACATCCACCTATGATATAATCGCCTTGCTGTTGCCAAAATAGTCCATGAAAGTTTTCGTTATTAACTAGCGGAAATCTAAAAAGAATTAAAGTTTCCCTCGTTTTCTTCATTTATAAATTGCCACAGACTAAACTGCTTTTACTAGTAGTAGAGGTGATGTTATTATAAATGTGTCAAATAGATCAAAATATTTTTTCTCAAACATGCAATGAAATATTGATGTTTTGTTCCTTATAATAGGCTGCGAAGTATGATATTTCAGGTGCGGCTAGGACAAGAGGTCGTTAATGGAATTTCATACAAATCTTGCAGGCCTAGGCCGGCAAACTCCTCTTTTTTAATTTCCATTCCACATAAATTTGTGCATCATGACATTCTACCACTATGCGTATTAAAAACAAAACTTTGATTTTTTTGTTGTTTATTTCGTTGCATGTTTGAGAAAAGCACTATACATACCCCGGCGGGAAATATGGGGTTGCCCGCCTCAGACCTATCTCTATATGTCTTCGGCCGGCAACCTCTTTCGTCCCGGCCTCTGTAGTAATGTACTATTTTTTTATAAAAACCATTGCGTAAATGTATAATTCTAGTTTAATTTTTATTAGTTTTAAATACATATTTTTTATTTTAACATTTTATATTTTTAATAAGTGTTTCATTTAGATAATAGTGCCATTAAGGGTCGTGCCGTGTACTTTAATAAATATGTACCTATAGGTCGTGGAAGGCGAACTATGGTTTAATGATAATATTTTATGGTTATAATTATATGATTTGATGTATTATTCGGAGTTATTTGATTTCCTCGCGTTTTTGGAGAAAAGCACTATTCATGCTTCGGCGGGAATGGCATTCGTTGATACGTTAACTATCGTACTATCCATGTTTTGTTTTTTCCGGGACTCTGCAATAATGTAATTGACCCCAAAATTATCTCCTACATCAATGCGATCTATGCGGAGTAAGTCACGGGAAAAGATACCTATTACTAATGCAATTGGAATTCAAAGGGTTATTAATAAAATGATACGCACATTTAACTTAACTATTCATTTACTTTTTTAGTTCATATTTACAAAGAGGTAGTTCAAATTACAGATTAAGTTATGACATGTAGGTAACGAAAGAAAAACTTATGTCCGAACCAGCGGACTCTATAAATAACTTAAATAATACAAACATCTACTATGCAGACATGCCACAAGAGCATTTTACATAAAATTCAGCAATTGATTCACAATTTAAAAAATAAATACATAAGGATTACCATTTCAAAGACTTATTAATGTCATTAAAAATACATAATATTATGCACTTGTAATGCATATTACATCTTAAACAAAATTGCATTTAATACACACAGCCGTAAAGAATAAGCGTAGATTAACTAAGACGTAGGATTTTGTACAGGCGAGCAGGGGAAAATGCTTCTACTATAACTTGCTTTTTAGGGTTCCGTACCCGAAGGGTACGCACGGAGCCCTTTTTGTAACTCGCGTGTCTGTCTGTCACCACACAGGTGTTACAGCCAAATGGTTGGAGCTGTAGTCCTCAAATTTACACAGTATAAGCATCTTGTTGATCCAAAGCCATAAAAATTGTCAAAAAAATATGTTTAAATGTTTTTAAGTAGGGCCCCATACTGCTAAAGGAAGGGCGCGAAGTTGTTTTACCTACCCCATCGGATCTTTGTTCAAAACTCGTTATGTAGATAAATATTGTATTTTCTGTTTTAAAAACAAAGGAATGGGAAACCACCAAAGTAACCTATTTTTTTCAAAATTTTGTAACAAAGGTTTTTCTACTTCTCCGTAATCTTTGAACTTGAAATTTGGTGATAATGTTAATTATTCCGTACCTATATTTTACCAACAAATACTGATAAATCACATTTTTTGTCACGTTACGCACTTGGCCATTCTTTTGATGGCTCTTGGGTCTAAGATTCATCGCAGATGATATCACAGCCAAGGTTTAAAAAGTTCTTAATACATGTGAAATCTCCCAATGTTTTCTATATTATATGTAAAACATATTTTTTATTCTGCAAGTTATGGGGAGAGAAGGTTGCTTCTCTGGCCGTACCTGGCAATATCTTTAGCGCGTCATGTGGCTACTTCGATTGTTTTAAACATTGATATAACCACTACTACAACTCACTACAAGTCACTATACAACAAACGACAACAAAATAAAAATATGTAGGTACAGTCGCGGAATGAAAAGGTTTGTCACTTTTCGACTCTATTTTAATACTGGTAAGGTTGAAAAGTAACGAAGCTTTTCATTCCTCGACTGTACCTATGTAATATTGTCGTGTAATATATTAACAATGGCACGATTTAAGTGTTTCTCTCGTATCATTATAAACTAAAATGGAAGACTTTAGAAATTACTATTGAATAACTACGTTATTTTTGATTAGATGGTCGTTACCTGGGAAGCCGTTTGACTTATACGCTATTACGCTCTGAGCGTCTAATGACAAAACGGGAAATTTATTCGGGATAATCTTTGAATATACTCAATACTGTATTCTTTTTGGTGTCTTAATAATTACTTATCATCTTATCTATTAAACAGTCTCTATTTTTCTTTAAATTATATAACAGAAAGATAATTCCTTCTTCTAGTTCTAAATGAATGAGCATTCACATATTTATTAAAATAAATATTAAATTTACTAGGAACCAGTAAGGAAGTTCTTCGTTTTGCACATATTTCAGCATCGTTCGTCGCCGTAGTATATCCTGAAACAAATAAAGATTATTATAAATATTTATGTAGGTAATGCTTGTCTGTAGTGCGTTCTTCTGTAAGTATGCAGAGCTATAGCTTAGGGTGGTATTCCACTCGTCCAATATTTTTATCCAATTTCTTTGTCTAATCTTCGATCATTTTTTTTGACAGAGGCCCATTCCACCCATCCAATATCTTTTTCCAAGTTTTTTTTTCATGCGTAGTAGCTATATTGATTTAACTGTCATCGGAATCTTTGATCAAATGTCGGGGTCCCATCCAAGTTTGATGAAATCATCCAATTTCTTTGATCAAAGATATTGGACAAAGATATTGGATGAGTTTAATACGAGGTGGTATTCTAGTCATCCAATATCTTTGTCAAATCTTTGATCAAAGTTTTTTGACGTAGGCCCGTTCCACTCATCCAATATCTTTGTCCAAGTTTTTTTTTTCATGCGTAGCCATATTGATTTAACTGTCATCAGAATCTTTGATCAAATGGCGGGGTCCCATCCAAGTTGGATGAAATCATCCAATTTCTTTGATCAAATGTATATTGGATAAAGATATTGGATGAGTGGAATACCTCCCATAAACGTACAGAGCGCGGCGCAGCGTCGTTGCGGGGCGGAGGCGGTTTTGTGGTAAAGCGAATGCGGTCCGGGGCAGGTCGCACCAAAAAACCACGCGCGATAGCGGAGCGGAGTGTGTGACATATGAAGCAGGAATCGACAGTCAACAGTTTCGGAAAGATCAAAACTGCCTCCGCCCCGCACTGCGCCGCGCCTGCTCTGTGCGGTTCGAGCTTATAGCCGAGTGGTTGAGGCATGAGACTTTTAAACGGACGTTTAAGGCGAAGGGTCGGGTAAGGCATTCTTCATACAAAGGTTGTGCAAGTTTTATTCGTTAGTTTTGGCACTACAGCATTTAATTTTTGCTTGGACATATTGGATATACGCAGAACTTGAAGTTGAAATTTTACTTTACTTCAAAAAAAAAGTACAAAAAAAATAATAAAAAAAATAACTAGAAGAAATAGCTAACAGAAAAATAAATATATTGATAAAAAAATAACCGTAGCGCAAACACAAACGAAGAAAAACGTACACTAAGTTTTTATGGAAAGAGCTTTCCCTTCGCCTTAAAACTAAATTTCAAATGAAAGGGAAATATTGAAAATAAAATTGTGCCCCAAGCAAGATTCGAACCTGCGATATCCTAGCGTACGCTCTAGCGACGTGACTGCTTAATAAATACAAAATTAGTTTGGCATGAGATGGCGTACCGTTACTGACCATTTCTCAGAGTAATTTGTGACGTTAGTGCCGTTAAAAGAAGCCTGAGTCCTCTAGATAGATGTTGTATGCCTCCCCAAGGCGCTGTAAGAGAGACCTAGTGAAGGAATTCGTGTTCGAGCTTAATTATTCTGGTAGCTCAGTTGTCTAGAGCGATTGGCCGCGTATGCCAGAGTGTCGCAGGTTCGAATACTGCTTGAAGTACAAGATTTTTCAAATTTTCCCTTTAATTTCAAATGTATTATGTTCGTTAGCAGATATTATTTATTTATTTATTATTTTTTATTATAATGGTGCGTAATATCAGATAGATAAACACCATGTTTCAATGGCAAAGTCCAGGGGGGTGATTACATAACGTTTTGTAGTGAGCGAAAGGTTTATCTAAATGTCATTTTCCATACTAAAAATGACAGTTAGATCTACCTAGCGCAATCGCAAGTCTGACACAACACTAGTAGGGGTGATTACATAACGTTTTCGAGCGTGCGTAAAATAGATCTAAATGTCCATTTGATACTCCAAAATGACAGATCTACCTAACCTAAATTTGACACGTTACGTAGGTAATCAACTAACTAGGAGGTACCTATCCAAGGCGGCTAAATAAAAATAATATAAGTGCAGAATAAATAGGTAACTTACTCTTCACAAGTGTAGCATCTGTCTCCTATCAATATCCTGCCAGTATCACAAACTATTTTCCCATGAATACGTAATCCTACAACACCACTTGTTTTCCTTTTCACTCGTCTGTCGTGTCTCAAACTTCTAGCGATTAGTTCTATGTCAGGGATTGCATCGGCCAAGTTCATATGACTGATAGAATTTTTACGAGGAGGTAAGAGAGTTCTGTGCATCGAATCACACGCGGCGAAAGATATTATGATGACGCACAACAAAATTATAGCCTTCATGGTTGCGTGCGATGAGAGCACTACGGTTAACAGCACACTGGGCCTTTTTTCACTGCGAAGGACCATTTATAGCGGGATTTTAGTGCAATACGATGCAATAAGCGTCAAGCTTTGGGTCCGGTGTGCTTGAATGAATAGAGCGCCTCAACCCGTAATTCATACGATCGCGTTGACAGTGACAGTCATCGTTTCGCGGCCGTCATTGTACTACAACGATGCGTAAACGTGACAACCCTAACTAGATAAAAGAGTACAGAGCACGTGCGGTAATACTAGCTATCAACCATCAATTTTGAGACAGTGGACCTTCTGTAGTATGTACTTAAGTAGATGCACAACAACAACAACCGACAAGCTTAATTTAATTTACAAACTTAGGAAAATGCAACAAATGTTATCCTACGAGTAAAGTAGGTATAGTTTTTGTCCTAAAACAATTCCCACTGAGACATAAAGAATTTAAATCAAAGTGGTATTATAGATTCCTTCCGATTTTTAATAGGTTAAGAAATTCAGAGAAAATGTTTGGCGTGCTCAGGGGATTAATAAAATACATATTTCAAGCAAAAACAAATTTATGTTGAAGTTAAGGCGAAGGGGTGGGCAAGCTCTTTCCATACAAACTTTGTGCAAGTTTTTCTTCGTTTGTGTTTGCACTCCAGTTACTATTTTTGGTCTATATGCTTATTTTTTTGTTAGCTATGTCTTGATATTTTTTCTTTTTAATTTTAATTATTCTTTGTATTTTTATTTTTTTTGAAATAATGCAAAATTTCAAAATCAAGTTCTGCGTATATCCAATAAGTACCAACAAAAAATAAAATTAAATGCTGTAGTGCCAAAACTAACTCAAAAACTTGCACAATGGAGAATGGCTTGCCCTACCCTGCGCCTTAAGTTAACTTTTTTAGGTTGAATGCTTTTGATGTATCGTAATTAAGTTATTTTAATATATGTGATGTAATGATTCGTAATCTAAATTATATATTCTATACACTTTAAAATATTTCACATTTATGTCTCGATTGTATACTTATTTTAAAAACAAATCAATAAAAAAACTTACTCCTCACAAGTGTAACATATTCCGTCTTCCATTCTTATCTTGTTGTTAGGACAATCTAATTCTATGATACTTCTTCGTACTCTTTTTCGTCCTTTGTCGATATCCAATTTCTTGTTAATTTGAAATTTGCTATAATCCGTAACTTCTGCAATGTGTTCTAAGCTAGTTACATGTACGCTCGGTTTGGCTGGAGTCGTTAAAACTGTATTAACTTGATTACTTTCATCAAATCGTTTATTTATCGGTCCACTCGCGACAAAACATGCCACACAGGCTATGCATAGCACACGGACAAAAAGTAACTCCATTGTACGATGTGTTCAATGATACTGCTGTAATAGGACTGACCACGCTTGAGGCTCAACACGCCTTTATTATGCGGGCAAACGCGCGTCAATTCGCGTCAAAATTATCCTTTAATGTGACAGGATCCTTCGGGAGGTCTGGTAATGGTCGTGTTTGTATTGTACGAGTATATTCGCTGCGTAACGTAAAGCATGAATCACTCGTGCAATTGCTTGCTTGTCAGGATGTGATGGATATTGCGTGTACTACGACAAAGTGATTACATATTCGACGCCGATTCGTGATTACTTAGACTTTTTTGGCGGTCATGCTCTCTACGACCCGACGTTCTCTCGTCTGGTTTAAAATAGCAGCACCCCTTTGCCAACGGTGTTCGTCTGTTGCCCACGGGTGTCGTAAGAGTCGACTACGGAAACCGGTTTGAAGTGTGTTGTGGTTGATGATAATGATATAACAGGGTAACACATTTTCTCCATCTTTAACCCTACAATTGCTAAAAGTGGCACTCAAATTAAATGTCATGTGCTCTGCCTAACTATTTTGGAAATACAGACGTGATTTATGTGTGTGCTCTCTAAGAAATTTGGACGAGTCTTTTGCGAGAGCGCAACTAATAAGTTACTGGGTGTTAGCGGGTTCAACCCTCGGAATATCTCTAAAACTGTTCAAAGCGCGCAATTTTTTATATGCTAATAATGCGTGTTCAGATTTTTTGGACACCAAGCGTAGTCAAGCTCCCACAAGATAGTCTGATGCTGTGAAAAAGGTAGTTTATGACCACACTCTCTGGGGGACCGAGGAAGAAGAAAAGTAACATTAGAGGCACAGCAGCCTGGCAAATGTTCTCGTTTTTTTTTAAACAACGACGGTGGCAAGCAATATTAACGATTAGATATCGTTGTCTATGGACGCTCGCGACTCTATAAGAATCTCAAGCGTGTTGCCACCCCTTTATTAACTTGAGGATTGTGTCTGTTGACAGCCTAGAAACATATGCAGCTCCCTCGCTCTCAACACAGAGTATCTTCGGGAGCTCTGGCGACCTTATTCACCACCAGGAACACAACAACACATACCAAAGTACCTAGTAGTGGTGTTAATATGGCTGCGGTCTTCTGTAAGGTACTTACCCAATTAATAGGGCTGCTACAAATATGAGCGAGATGATTTTCCGCTGTTCCCTACCTATTACAACACCTATTTATATTTATTTTTATAAGGAGAACCAACAGCTATATTGACACAATATTGGAGCCAAAATAGATACACAGAGCCAATTACATGAACTCACGTTTAGATATTACATAAGAAAAAAAACATACGCTTAGGCAATACACACAATATACAACAATGCAACAAAGCACACAACAAATGAAAAAATGATTAAATGAATTATTTATGGTTTTTTTTCATATATGAAAACATATCACCAAAATTGTGGGTTTTCATTAGTAAAAGTAACGACTTTTCTGTGCTGCGTATTATACGTGATTCAGTATTTTGTGGTTACCATAGGATTCTACGTCAACCCTCAATGTCCCTAGGCCCTTGCAAAAGTCGTCATACGGTCGTCACACGGTGCAGTTAAAATACAAATTGTACCTAATGACGCATTTGTTACCACAGCAGTCAGGCGGTGGCTCAAGTTTAATATCTGACTGGTTTGCTGCCAATAACTTAGTGTTGAATCCGAAAAAAACTAAATGTATGAAATTCTCTCTAGCGAACTCATCAAATAAAAACTAAGACACAAATATTAAACTTAATGGTCAAACGTTAGAGTTTGTTTAGACACCTGTATTCTTAGGTATTATTGGACTCAAAATTGTAGTGGGGTTCCCATATAACAGCGATAGGAAGTAGGTTGAACCCTGCTGCATTTGCAGTCAGAAGAATAAGGCAGCTTACCAATGTGGCAACGGCCCGGTTAGTTTACTTTGCTTATTTTAATAGTATAATTACTTATGGTCTTATCTTGTGAAGATCAGCTGCAGATATTGAAACGGTTTTTATTTTTCAAAAAAGGGCTATTCGAGCAATTTATAACTTGGGGTCGCGTGATTCATTAAGAGAATTTTTCAAGGAGGAGGAAGGATAGATATTATAACCCTGCCGTCCTTATACGTATTTGAAATAATAATGTATTTTAGGAAGAATTTGTGCTATTTCCTAACGAACGCTGATAAACCAATAGCCACCAGAAACACTGGGAAACTCAAAATAACCTTCTATAGATTAGTAAAGGCGAAAAAGTCGTTCTTGGGAAATTGTATCAAGTTCTACAATAAAATTCCTAAACACATTACTGAACTTAGCAATTCAAAGTTCAAATCTGTAGTAAAACACTTATTTCAAAAGCATATTATAAGGTTAACGATTACATCATGGATATTATTATGATATGGCGAAAATAGGTTTTCTACTGTAGCATTGTAGTTTTGTGGTAGCTGACACTGTAATTTTATATTTAACTATACAATGTATATTGTTTTGAAAAAATGACACCTCGCCGAGTTTCTTACCCCGGTTCTTCTCGTGGCAGAGGTTTATTTTTCCGAACCAGTGGTAGTTTATTGACGTTCATAGGTGCATGTGTGCAATTAGGCATCTAATTTGAAGAATAAATTAGTTTTACTTTTTAATATATCTGGGCCTCTTATAGGTTTAAAGATAGAGAAAATGTAATATTGTAGAGATACGTTGCTAGTCTGTTGCCCATAAGGCCTACAAATCACGACATGTAACTCGTTTCCCATTGTTGGCTCTTCAAATACTTTACTAGCAAATATGTAAGTGCGAGAGGGTAGCCGATATTTTATTATTTAACATGTCTAAGGATCAATTCCATCAATAAACCAAATTAACTTATCGTGCAGTCACCATCACATCGGGGCAAATATAGCGTTCGCAAATATCTGAACACAGTTTTATTTTCAAGGCATAGAGCTTGAAGCGCACAGAGCCCGGAGCAGCGTCGTTGCGGGGCGGAGGCGGTTTTGGGGTAAAGCAAACGCGGTCCGTACCAAAAAACCGCGCGGTATTCAGTAGCGCGGTAGAGCGGAGGCGGCGTGTGTGTCACATGAAGTAGTAATCGACAGCCGACAGTTTCGGAAAGATCGAAAATGCAAAACCGCCTCCGCCGTGCATCGCACCGCGCCGGCTCCGTGCGTTTCAATCTTTAGAGTCTCCGATAAAACTCGTTGTTGCAATGCACACAAAGGCAAAGTTGGCATATTTTATTACAGTACCGGCCAATAATATATCATCTGTAGGTATTTAGGGCGATTTTTTTTTATATATTTCTAAATGTTTTTACCTTACCTCATCATTAGTAGTAGTATTTAGACTCTTATGACGAGCGATAAGAAAACCTGGCCACATATGAAGGATTTTATTTAGTTTTTTGTTTTTTTTTTCCGCAAAAACACTACAGGACAGTCTTCCTACAGTTGTATGTAAATGTCAAATTATTACCTAAAATAGCTTAAAAAGGATAGGTGGTTAACGAGGTGAAGATGACCAAGACTCGTGGGGTGAAAAATTTGAATCCCTATCAACAACAAGCTATCTTTGCCGGCTACAAGCAAGGGCGTACCCACAAACAGCTTTCGCAGCAGTTTAGTGTATCAAGAACCACGATTACTAAGTTGCTGAAGCGATTAAAGTCACCAAGAAGTTCCATTGGCAATAAAACATGTGGCAGACCACGTTGTACTACACATGTGACCGACCGTAACATTTTGCGAGTCTCACGTGAGAATCCTCGGTTAACAGCGACGGATATAGTCAAAGAAATATCAACCCCAGGGCAGCGTACTCTATCTTTACGGACTGTCCGACGTCGTTTACAGAACGCCGGATTAAACGGAAGACGCCCTGTAAAGAAACCATCTGAGAAGAACCGAAAGATAAGAGTAGCTTGGTGTAAAGCACGCGAACACTGGACACCGCGACAATGGTCTGATATACTCTGGAGCGATGACAGCAAGTTTCTTTTATTTGGAAGCTATGGTATAAAGTGGGTGCGTCTCCCTACTGGTACCCGATATAAGCACGATTACCAACTTCCCACGGTAAAACACGGAGGAGGCTCTGTAATGGTGTGGGGTGCCTTTTCCGCTAAAGGCATGGGCCCCCTTCATAAAATTGAACCAGAATGTGTACTTAGATATTCTGGACAATGTGATGTTACCATATGCATGACGATATCTGGGCCGCGGGTTTGTATTTCAGCAGGACAACGATCCAAAGCATCGTGCAAAACGTGTCACAGAATGGTTCAAGCGGCGACGCGTTACTCTAATGGACTGGCCAAGTCAATCCCCTGGCTTAAATATAATCGAGCCGCTATGGGATGAACTAGAAAGACGTTTGAAAGGTAAAAGAGCCACTAATGCGAGCCAAAAGTTCTCTCAGCTACAAGAGGAATGGCATAAAATCCCTCAATCAACTATTGACGCTCTTGTGGACTCTATGCCTAGACGCTGTAAAGCAGTTATTGATTCAAAAGGCTTTGCTACAAAGTATTAATGTTGTTACACTTTAATAAATATATAAAATGTAAATCTATCTCTTCTTTTGATTTATAATACGTTCATAAACTTTGTTATGTTTGTGCTTTCACATTATTTTATTGAAATATGCATTCAATTTTTTTATAAAGCTCTGGGTAATATTTACACTTTATAATCTTAACAATATATATTGCTATATACATGTTTACTGAAAAAAACACAAAGGTGATATATTATTGGCTGGTACTGTAATAATTTTTAAATGTATAAAAATTGTGCAGTGCCAACCCTTGCAGTTAAATGATTTTTTACCACTGATAACGGGATCTGGATTAGCTATTTACGATATAAGGGTTATAAAACAAAAATGGCCGATATCATAGATATTTGAGGCCCGAACCGCAGGCGAGGGTCATAAATATGCGAGAGAGGGCTTTCTCTTTTACGACCCGTGTTTTGTACACAATTTTACGTCACAGCTGCGCGTCCGGAAAAACCCACTTTTTGGCAAGGTGTGGTGTAAATTTTGTTTTTTGACGTCAGCTTAGCGATCTCACAGAGATTTCCTCACTTGACGAGATACTGTCAGTATTGCATTTGCGCAGAAATTATCAAGGTAGTAGCATTCGTATCGCCCCGGTTCTGCGAATCCCGCGCCAGTCAGCAAGGAATTTATATGTAGAGGCGCAGTAGCTCTACTGACTCGACTGACACTGACAAATGATTAAGATGACTTCCTTACTTGACGGGGCGGGATCGATATGTGGTAGGTATTACAAACACAAAAGAATATTTTTGTCTTTATTTGAACAACAGTAATCAGAGTCGTTTTACATTACTTTTTAATAATAACTAGTGCGGTCTCCAAGCGGAAAATAACCCTTATTTTCCAATAACATGATTTAAATTAAATAAACAGGTACTGTTTGTGCCATACCTTTAACAAAATCATCATGAGTATACTTACGTCTCACTGCTGAGCACAGGCCTAATCTCATAGGTAAGAGGAAACAAGCAGGTGGGGCGGTCCCCACGCTGGTTCAGTGCTGGCCCAAAAAAAATCACAATACAATATTATAATAATATAACGCTTACAGTTTACTGAGGTATATAAATAATAATAATAATAAATATTGGGGGACAATCTTACACAAATCGACCTAGTCCCAAACTAAGCAAAGCTTGTACTATGTGTACTAGGCGACGATATACATACTTATATAGATAAATATATACTTAAATCCATAGAGAATATCCAAGACCCAAGAACAAAATCCGTGCTAAATGCACAAATAATGCCCTGCACAAAAAAATACATATGAAGAACTGGTAGAGTAAAACCATTCTTAAAGTGAACATCCCTTCAGCGTGATTCCACTTATATCTCTCACATAAGCAAGACGACGTTACTTTAGTAAGAGGTGACACGAAACTCACACATTGAGAAGATTTCAAGCTAACATGGTTATTATTATTAACATTAGAATTACTGTTGTTAAGAACGGGGTATTTACCATGTTTGTTGCGTTTTATGAAATCCCGATATTTCGGCGCTGTTTCAAACACAATTTTCAAGGAATAATTGACGTGCTGCGAGTTTTATTTGTGGTCTACCCACACTCCATAGCGATCTACTCTCTTCTTAGTTCGCTTTTTCACCTCTTGGAGGCAGGGACAAATCATTGGATTGAGTTGCACATTGCACAACCCTCAGATTTTCTCGACAGAAGGCCACTACATACCGATGATCGCCAATGAAGCCATTGAAATCCAAAAGCACAAGAATTTAATCGGGAAGATGGTTTTCAACTGTCGAGCGCCTGGCGTCCAGTGATCCGACAGTTCACGAATCGAGACTGTTACCGGCATGAAGGCGCGAGTTGATACTGTAAGTGTTGTGTGTGGTGATCGTGTTCGAGTTTTAAGTGAAAGTGTGGACGGTGGTAGTAGCTGTGACACTGTGCGTAAAAAGTGAACCAAGAAGAGAGTAAGTAGATCGCTATGGAGTGTAGGTAGACAACAAATAAAACTCGCATAACACAGTTCATCGTTGAAAATGGTTCTTGCAACAGCGCTGAAATATCGGGTACTCAAAAAACGTAATATACATGGTAAATTCCCCCTTCTTAACCAGTAATTCTATTGTCTACAGTAGCGGGGCATTCATTTTAGAAATGGTTTATATTCTAGATTAGATTCAATCTCACTTCAAAACGTCTCCAGGAGTTACTCTATTACTTAGAGTGACATAAATATAATACAATAATTGTTTTAGACTAATGAGATGTCAAAATAGGTCCCTATCGAAATATGAAATTCGAGTTGGCTGACGAAATTCTCAAGTACATATATTATATTTGTTAACTCTCATTCTCTCTCGATCTCATTATATCAGTTACTTATGCCATGAAAGTAATCCATTTAGTTGTAATTACTTAGAAATACATTTAAAAATGCTAGTAACTAGGATGTAGCATTGAAGTAAATACATTTTTTTTTCGGAAACATTCAACAAAGAATACTAGGTCTATTAAGAAAACATTTAATAATGATAACAAATAAGTGCTGCCTTACTGAAAGTTACCGGGAATGTAAAAAAAAACAAGCAGATTGTAGAAAATCTAATCTACGAGAAAAAGACATCATAATATAAGTTAAAGAATAGTTAGGGACAACAATTTTGGATTGATTCTTGCACTTACACAATTATAAGATGGTTGTTTAGAACGACGTATTCGTAAGAATCGTAAAATTAATTTTGTAATACTGTTACAAAGTTAAAGTAACTTAATAAACATTACAAATTAAAGGGAAAAATTTAGCTCCGAGCAGGATTCGAACCTGCGACATCTGGCATACGTGGCGAATCGATCTAGCCACTGAGCTATCGGAACAATCAAGATGCCAGACGTGTGCCAGAATAGATGTCGTAGGTTCGAATCCTGCTCGAATCGCTAATTTTTTTTAAATTTTCCTTTTAATTCGAAATTTAGAATTTTTCGATAGCAACGTTACTGCTTAATACAAAATTAATTTAATAATACATTTTTTTAATGTGAATAATTAAAAATGCAGCTACACTATGTTAAAAATGATGTCTATTTTAGCTATGATTTTAGAGAGCCTTACTTAAACGTACGGGTTTTTATCTTATTATAACATAAAATTGGACCAGGAAACAAAATAAATCCGAGTATGACATGAGAGTTCACTTATGACCGAAATATTCACTGGTCCAGCCAACATACACTCATTAATTATTTTACTTTTGGCATTAATAAATTAATATCTTAATGACTAGACTATTAGGTAGTCCGACTAAGAACAATCTCGTTACGAGCAGCATTTTTGACAAGAAAAGCCACATTGAAATGAGTGAATTTGAGAATGATATAGTAACAATGCCCACGAAAATACATGTAATGCTAGGTGATAAAACAAAAGATTATTGAAGTGTATTACGTAAGAGTGACCCCCTGTTAGTTATCTATCAGGTTAGACTCGGGTCAAACGCAATCTCATTTTTAAAACTAAAATATTTTCGAAAATATTCAACGTATCAAAAAATGTTTGATGAAAACCTGTATTCATTTTGAAAGACCTATCCAACAACACCCCACACCATAGGGTTGAAGCAAACAAATATATTCATCCCCACTTTATTTGTAGGGGAGGTACCTACCCTTAACTTTGTTTTTACGAGGTTCTCAGTATTATTGATTTATATATCCGTACCAAATTGCAGTTTTCTAGCACTAACAATCACAGAGCAAAGCCTCGGACAGACAAACGGACATGGCGAAACTATAAGGGTTTCTAGTTGACTACAGAACCCTAAAAAAAATAGTATCTACAATTACCATCACAGGAGTGAAAAATATGCTGTCAAACATCTGAACACGACAAGATTGTATTGACAAGGCGATAGAGTGCATGCTCGTATATTTTTGGCCTTGAATTTTTTTTTTATGGCAACTGCACATGACCTGTATTCCATTTGCCATATTTGCCAAACAGGGACATGCTCTATATCATTCTTATTTTGAAAAACTGAGACAAATATGTGGACATGTCTTTCTTTCTTTCTTCTTCCTAATTGATAATTATACAATAATGTATTACAATAATATTCGTCGTAGGCGGTTGAAGCTGCGTAGCATGTCGGGCTTGAGTTTTGTGTCTGTTTAACACGTCCCCATGCTGAAACAAAGACATGAACTGGTCAATACGAGTATTTAGAATCTAAATGATCTTTCGAAAGAATTTGTGAAATATATTTGTTTTGAGCCCAGAGCGGCGCCCGCGTACCGCGTGCGGTATGCGAGGTTAAGCAATGTCGGGCGAGTTCAGTCCTTGGATGGGTGACCGCTTTGAGAGGTTACTAACTGAGCGCTCCCGTGCTTTGAAAGGCACGTTAAGCCGTTGATCCCGGTTTCTGTCTATGATAGCAGTCGTTAAGCCAAGCTAGAGGCCTCCGGGCGGCTTGAGAACTTCTAACAGTCAAGTTGCCCACTCACTTGACAAGCCTAATCCCAATAAGGTCTGGTTTCCCCCTCGGATTGGAAGGTCAGATGGCAGTCACTTCCGTAAAAACTAGTGCCTACGCCAATTCTTGGGAGTAGGTAGCGGACCCCAGGCATCCTTCAGGATGCAACTGCACTGGGAATAACGCTAGGAGGATGATTTGTTTTGAGGTACGTAGATTTGCGCCTACGACCTGTCAGCAGATCGTCCGCTATTAACCCGTTACTACATACGATTGCATTGTGGCAGATATAATTTTGGACTTTATCACATCTCGTCAAGGTTCAAATTGACGATCACTTTGGCTTAGTTGGTAGTGACACGGCCTTCGAAGCCGGCGGTTCCCGGTTCGAATTAGGCTAAACTACCACTACCAATTAGGCTACACAGGCCGACATGTGATATATGAGCATTTGAGCGTTTTTAACTAATAGAGTCCCTTAAGTGTACATAATTATTTATTAGACAGTGACTGTAAACTTTTAACCCAATACCACTGTATAGAAATCATCAAAAGTATGACCGCGTAATTTCGGTCACCGGGCATTGGCGACATTGGTGACGCATCGTGACGTCATCGTTGCGGAATTCAGCAGAGGTATGGGTTGATATACTTGCATACATGATATGACCTTCTCATTGACGAATCTTTTTAATGGTGTTTAAATCGAACTTTTACTTATGTATGATAATGATAAAATTACATTTTCGGTGCGTGAAAATCATCACTATTGAATATAAAATTATTGAAATACGAGTAAAGTTTAAAAAATCTTTATTCTTATCTTATTTACCTTTTTTTTTGCATGCATATAGAATTCCATTACATCTCAATTAATTATGTTAACGCCGATTAAAACAAAGAAAATCAGTACCATACCTTTTACAATTAGAAAGTAATGAAAACCATTTTTGTGTAGATGGTTGGTAATGTTACGACTTTTACTTTTGTTTAGGTATACGTATATGATGACAGATATGATTGATAAGGAGTACCGAGAAATGCATGTTGTGTCTCGTATATAGGTAAATATTTGCATAGTTCACCTCCATTCACTTGTGTTTACAGTTTTAAGTCCGAACAATGACAAGGGGTGTTAATCACAAACCGACTCGTCCTCACCTCTCACCTCACCTGTTTTTATATGTGAACAAGAGGGAAGGAAATACTGAAGAAATTGACGTGCACTCACTCCACAGTAAACCAACGAAATCCCAATATTGAAACATTTAAAACACGTTAAAGTATAATTTAAAAAGAGTGTCGCGGCACATGTTTTAAGTATACAACTGACACTACGAGTATTATGCAACTTTTAGTAGTCCTTCGAATATGATATGATTAGTGAAGCGGTACAGGAAGTGCTTTTCTGATAATAATAAAACCGGTCAAGTGCGTGTCGGGTCACGCACAGAGAAGGGTTCCGTACCGACACCTCCTAATCTACATTTAAAACCACTATACAATACAGTAAATCGAAAAAGGTCGTATCTTCATACGGAAGTCACGGCACTTAAGCCCTTTTGTTTGGGCAAGACAGTTTTTCGGCAATAACTCAAAAACTGTTAAACCTATCTTGTTCAAACCAAAAATCGTTGATAGTATTTATGATTGTACATCATCTTGATTTTTTTTCAGAATTTTAAACTTCATAGTTTGGAAATTGGAGTGGGGGACACACACACACACATTTTTTACGACTTTGACAGCTAATGTCTCACCAACGGTTGACTTAAATGGAAAAATTTTTAGAAACCTCAATGTCATTTTTGAAGACCTATCCATAGATAACCCACAAGTCTATGTGCATTGAAAAAAAAATTTGATCCCCTTGTTACATGTATGGGGTGCCCCCCCCCCAGTATAATATTTATTTTATCATTTCACATCATATTTCTATAGCGGTTCATAGCATACACCTTCCTACCAAATTTCACCATTGTAGTTCTCATAGTCTCCGAGTAACTCGGCTGTGACATACGGACGGACGGACGGACAGACACGACGAATCTATAAGGGTTTTGTTTTAACCATTTTGGCTACGGAACCCTAAAAAATATATGCCACGACACTTCCTTCACTTTACCGGGTGTTAGTATTGTAGTAGTGCGGTATGCGAGGTTAAGCAACGTCTCAGGCCCAGGTCAACCCTTGGATGGGTTGACCGCTGTGAGTGGTTACAATAGCATACTGAGCGCTCCCGTGTTTTGGAAGGCAAGTTAAGCTAAAAATATTTCCATCCCGAAGGTCTATTTCCGATACAGGTAAAAGAATTTTTGAAACAAAGGTCCCGGAGATTATGCCATATATCCAAAGTCAGAAACTGTACCTCTTTATACTCGTAATAAGTAGGTATAAATACACTGTCAGTAGTCAGTGTATTTATACTGTCAGACTAGTGGCAGTGTACTATACTATAGTGATAGCGTCCTGCACGGGTAATCTATCGCGAAAATATATTTTCTACTGTAGCATTGTTATTTAAGTAATTTTGTAGTAGCTGACACTGTAATTTTATATTTAACTATACAATGTATAAGTATATTGTTTTGAAAAAGTGACACCTCGCCGAGTTTCTTACGCCGGTTCTTCTCGTGGCGGAGGTATATTTCTCCGAACCGGTGGCAGTTTATTGACGTTCATAGGTGCATGTAATATGCCTAATTTGAAGAATAAACTACATTTACTTTTTTTTTACTTTTGACACAAATATAATGTATGTTCTTGCTTGTACTTAAGGAAATGTGGATCATAATAAGGATACGTACACAGATTTAAATACATATTCATGACCGCTTATACTCCAATCAACGTTTTATTAACGATTAGCACCGGCGCCGGCGCCATCATTGTAGGCATCATTGAAATTATTTTTCCTTGCTGACATATTTTCAAACCGCCATTAGATTTTGTATCTTCTAGCTTGAACGGTAAAGTCGCATTTTTAATGCGTTACTGTTATAAAGCTCGGATTGATTAGAATAAAAAATTACTTTGATACATATGGATTCAGTCCGAAATATAAGATTAATTATTGTATCCTATTAATATTATAAACGCGAAAGTTTGTAAGTGTGGATGGATGTTTGTTACCCTTTCACGTAAAAACTACTGAACGGATTTTAATGAAACTTTACAATAATATAGCTTATACATCAGAATAACACATAGGCTACAATTGTGTGAATTGTCCGAATACTAATCCTGCGCAGACGAAGTCGCAGGCACCAGCTAGTAAATAATAAATACACAAATCGACCAAGTTCGAAACTAAGTTGTCATCATCATCCCAGCGTTATTTATTCCCAGTACCGTTGTATCCTGAAGGATGCCCGAGGTCCGTAACCTAACTTATTACATTGTTCTAATGCTGACTGCACAATGTTTATCTGTCATTTTGCGTAGCCATGCTAGGTTTATTGAGCGTGTGCATTTCAATTAACTATTTATAACTATGAGGAAAAATCAGCTTCCTATTTTTTGAGCCCTGACCAACACGAGTTACAAACTTACAATATGGATGCAGATATAAGCCAATATCATCATTCTCTTGACCTTTTACTTTTACTCATATCAGTACAGAAAGTATGCGGTGCCTCTTTTTCTAGGAACATCACTCACATGTATCTCACTAAGGCAACTTCCTGATTTGGCGGGGCGGGAGCGATATGTCATAGGTATTTTGGTCTTTGACGTAAGTTTACTGGTGTGATATTTCCTCACTTGACGAAATACTGTCAATAATACGTTTGCGCAGTAGTAACACCATGCGCAGAAATGGGGCGGTACTGCATTAGTATCGGTTGACACTGACAGCTGACAGTTTTCTCATATCGTACCGCCCCCGCATCGACAAGTCAGGAAGGCGCCTTATTCGTCAAAATTTGACAATGCCTCATAAAAAACAAAAAAAAATGAGTTAAAAATATTTTTACCTACTTATTTCTAGTCAGAATGCGATACCAATTAACGCCTTAAGCGTATCCACGGCATTTTATACACCCTGTGTAGGCTGATGATAAAGGTGTAAAAGAGTAAATATACTGTACATATAATTATCCTTAACGCTACGCCGACTGAAGGATTTGAAAATCTTTAGCGCTCTCCAATATGAAATTGATAAAGATTTAATTACCTATTAATACGCGTCTTATCTGAAATTGCAGGATTGGAACGCCGAACGTACATAGTATGTATATAAAATGGCATACATAAATAATAGTACATTACGATACAAGTGCAGAGAATAGGAAATTCGCAACGAGTGGTGATAAATTAAAACACGACCGAAGGGAGTGTTTTAAATCGACATGAGTTGCGAATTACCTATTTGCAGGCATGGGTTCTAAATTTGATTGAATTTTAAATGAAATATTGCGTTTAGTGTCACTACAGAGAAAAGAGTTTCATTCTTAAATCAGCCCGTACAACTTTGACATTTAACCTCATACTCTTAAAGGTTTATTCTAAGGAATATGTACCTATAGAGGACGGATCGCGTATAATTTATTTTATAGGCCTATTTAAGGACACTTGACTTTCAATTGGGTAAATAAAATAATAACAATGTGTGAAATGAGTGTAAGTTAAAATCAACGTATTTCTCGTTTAATATTGACGAGGTAAACTTTAAACGATTTTCCTTTAAGTAACATCCTATCAATTAATTGTTAATTTCATAACCAACCGCAACATTTTAAACACTATGGTTAAACAGTTTTATAACTGGTTATACAATAATATATGTAACTGTACAGTCAAGGGCACCATGTAAATTTTTTCATCTTATACAATGAAAATTTTAAAAGTCGAACTTTTTAAATAATTTCAATACCTAATTTCTCTGTAATTTAATGTGTCGTTAAAGGTCCAAATTAGTGACATATTTATGCCCTCGACTGTACGTAATATAGTTAGCGCACCCTGGGCATCTTTTAGGATGCAACTGTGATAAAAGTAGGAAAAGTACGATGATGATGTAAGTGTACGTAATTCTCAGGGAAAAGTGACCAATATTGTGACAGGCGCCTACGCCATTTAGAACATTTCTGCCATACAAATTTGACAATTTGTGACGTAAGAGCCTTTCGCAATAAGATCCCTTTTCTCTAAGAACTACACAAATGGGTATGCTGTAATAAATATGTCGATTAGGTACTCTAAACTTTTATGGATTTACTAAGTATTTGCTATGCTTATTAGTAAAATACATAGTTAAACTAACATTTATAAAAAGATTTGCAATTCTGCTAACACGTGTTCCGAGAAAATTAAAGAAAATCCTATTAGCTAAATTTCAGCAATTTTTTTAGGACAAGTTTAAAATACAATATCTAAACGGGGATAATCTTTTGTAAAACATTTTACGACTCGCCCCAGATAAACAGACAGACAGACATGCAAGAAAAGTGTTAAATTTCTACAAAAATCTGAAATTTGATAGATATACAATTTCAAAATATGAAAACACTGTATACTTACTCTTGGCAGGACAAGCAAGTTCCGCCAATTCTAATCTCGCCAGCAGGACATTTCACACGAAAAATATCCCTTCGTATCCTCATCTTAACTTTATCTTTGGTCAGCAGTTCCATCTCATTCAACACTTCCGAAATCAACATCCTTTCCTGCTGTCCATCCTGAGACTTCGCAATATTTCTAGCTAGGTCCATATCTTTAGTACATGCACTATCACTCGCGGTTTTAATGATCGAATTATCCGATATAATCGGGATGGCCACGGCCAGTGTTGCGCAAAGGCACAGGACTATTTGTTTAGCCAACATGATTCTAAGATGGCGCGTGCGCTCTGCCTGCTGCTGTAACTTGAATGAGCTGTGAAGGCTCGATTACTTGTATGTAAAGGCGGCGCGTGCGCGGCCGAAGGGGGGATTGACTTTCCTCGTGACGAATGAAGGATACGTTTTTCCCACCTGTTAGCAAATCATTTACTTACTTAAATAGGTAAAATGAAGTGATCATGACGCAAATAAGAATTGCATTATTTGCATTTAAGAATTGCATTATGGTTTTGGCACATTATAATGTTATTTTATTAGCCCTTCTTTCTCACCTGGACAGTGACGTATGAGAGAACTAATCGGTGTACTCAAAACATTTATAGGTGAAATTACAATATTGCTAATACCTATGAGATAGTACTGGGAGCCTGTAGTGTCGCACTGCTATGCAAAGGCCACCCCTACGCTACCCCCCTCTGTTTCCTTTGTCAAATATATTGTAAAACCTCGCTTGTACTTCTGAGGTACTGATAGGGGAATACTATCGGCTGTAGCTGAAAGGACTTCACACTAATGTATATCATACAGTGCGGAAACACATTCACAATTATATTTTAAATAGCACGTGTACTGTAACTCCGATAAAGATCAGATGAGGAATCGTATGGAAATCAACTGTTTCCTCAGGAATGCTGTTTGACATATACACTGGCTACTGGCTCATACCTAGCCCAACGTATTAGCATTGCTATACAACGTGGCAACGCGGCCAGCCTCCTGGGCACCTTACCGCCTGGCGCCGATTTGGCTCAAGCTTTTTATTTATAGTATTACTGTTTTTCTTGTTGAATAAATAACTATTATATAATTATTTTATTGCCTACTAAGTAATGAATATAAGAATACATTCAAAATATGTAGAGTTACGCACATTATGGTTCTAGTACCACATGGCCAGACTCATAATGTATCAACCTCTACGAGATAAAGCACCATCTAGCCACTCGTTTGAAAAAGAGTCTAGCTCATTCCGCCATCTTCGGCAAAGTGTGCCATATCTCCGTTTCGAGCTTTCGGGCTGCCAGTCCGTGGCAATCATGGCCCACAGGTCACTCGGCATATGGCATATAAACACTTTTTAAGAAGACATGCACATATCACCTCTATGGTCTCATCCTGGCCGATAACGTTATCAACGAAATTGTATGCAGTCTAATAACAGAATAACTGATAAGAAAGAATAATACATCCGGTGGTGGTGGCGTCGCACATTAGGCCGAGATATTTAATCAATGGTATGCAAAATAAATCCCATCGATCGTTGATAGTATGAAGTTATATTTGTACCTATACCAATACAATACACGTAATAAACCAAATTAAAGTACTATAAAGGGACAGCTTTAGGTTGGAGACTTCTAGAATTTACTTTTTTAATTTTTATTTTAAATTCATCATGTATGTCTGTATGGTTTTAATGATTACGACATTATTACGGATATATACTCTTAAACCGATATCATGATACGTTTTAGTAATTCAAAAAAAATGAGTAAATGTGTTTCTCTCTTTTATTAACTCAAAGTACTAATAATAATAACTAACTTAATGAACATGGGCTCCCGTAGATATCTTCATTTTACTACATTGAAACTACTGCTAAACCAAACATCGTTGAAAGGATTTATTAATGTACATCATCATGATTTTAACAGAATTTTAAACTTCATAGTTTGGAAATTAGAGGGGGGAACACACTTTTTACGACTTTGACAGCTAATATCTCACCAACAGTTGACTTAAATGATTTTTTTTTTCAGAAACCTATATGTCATTTTTGAAGGCCTATCCATAGGCGTATTTAAGTAGGCGCTTATCTACAATGAAAAAAATATTTGACCCCCCTGTTACATGTATGGGTTGCCTCCCCAGTTTAATATTTTTTTCGTAATTTCACATCATATTTCTATAGCGGTTCATAATCATAACATACACCTTCACATCAAATTTCATAATTGTAGTGGTTATATTCTCTGAGTAAATCGGCTGTCACATACGGACGGACGGACAAACAGACATGACCAATCCATAAAGGTTCCGTTTTTTGCCATTTGGCTACGGAACCCTAAAAATGGAGTACCGTCATATCTTGACGTGAAGCTAAAATTCACTCAGTGCGCTGTAAGACGTGCACCGCGACTCGCATCTCACCAGGACCGCAAAGTTGCCTTCCGTGGCAGAGTGGCCAACAGCTTGAAAGACTTTCCCACCCCCAATACGAGATTATAATACAGACGCTTCTTTTAAAATATCCCTGAAAACATTTTTGATTGCTAAACAAAAAACTAACTTGAATAGGCAACCTTGCGCACATACACACTCTCTCACACACACATAGACAAATAACGACATCGTATAATTTATTGTAAAGCTGTTAATAAATCTACTCTCGTACTAAAAAATATTGTTTAAATTAAAATATATACTTAAGCATACATATTACATGCATAATTGAGGTTAAGCGTAAAATTACCTACAGTTATTATAAAAAATGAACTTTAAAACCAATATATAACTTGTCAAACTTCATGCTTGCTAATCATTAGCTACATTTGAAACGCATTCCATTGATAACAATCCTCCGCGACAATGAGATCATCAGATTGCGATGGTCGCGTGTAAGGTATTGGTAGGTATATGACACCCTGAAAGGGCACTCAATATTTCATTCATTATACTTAAATCTAGGTATGTGCATGCGTTTTATAGTCTATTTGCACCGGTGACTAATGTTTATACACAACAATTAAATCTACATTTTTATCGACATTTATGCAATGTTAATTTATAAAAATGATAATGTTAAATATTAAATGTCAAGGTGTTTTTTTGATAAGTAATAATATAATAATAATAATTTGGTTTAATTAATTATAATGTTATTTTGGAATTGCATGAAAGTCAATAGTTACACTAAAATCAAATAAAATTAATTTAGGTAGATAGGTACATAAGGTGCATTATTCAAGAGTTTGGTCATTTAGAAATTCATTAATTGTATAGTAGGCTTTGTCTAGCAGAAGCTTCTTAAGAGTATTTTTAAAAAAATTGTAATTCGGTTCCTGTTTGATGCTGTCGGGGAGTTTATTTGTAATTTTGATACACTGATAGTAAGGTCCCTTTCTGCACATAGCTAGCTTCGTATTTGGCATAACTAACTGATTTTTACACCGACTGTTAGTTTTACAGACTTCCCCTTTGGTTTTAAATAATTTCGAATGATTTCTCGCAAAAAGTGCTGACTCTAATATATACATACACGGTAACGTAAGTAACCTGTGTTTAAAGAAATGCGGACGGCAGCTATTTGATATTTATGTGTTTGTCAGAATACGGACACATTTCTTACGGCTAAGGGTTACGCGTTATTTTTAGCTGTATTGTAACTAATAATAAAAACATAACTGACGTGTACGGTCAAGGAATTTAATTTGTGACCCCCTTAAGGTTGATAGTCCTTTCAAAATGTATAGAAATTCAATGAAAAAGTTTGCGAAATGGGTAGGGAATTAAATTGCTTGACTGTAAAATAATAATAATAATCGTATGGCATTTTTTTCGGACCGTGAGGTATTTGAAACGACAGTACGTTTGCCAGTTTTGTTGCACTCTTAGCACCACGCAGGAGTCACGTTTACGGTAACGGTGGGTACTCCCTACGGACGTGGTGCAACTTGGACCCCCCTTGTCAAGTGAGTGGGCTTGGGCAACTTGACTGTTAGACATAGTAGTTCTCAAGCCGCCCGAAGACCACTAACTTGGCTTGACGACTGCTGTCGTAGATAACAACCGGCATCAACGGCTTAACGTGCCTTTCAAAGCACGGGAGAGCTCAGTCAGTAACCATTCAAAGCGGTCACCGAACTAAAACCTAACCTGCGCCTGCCTTGCTTTTTAACCTCGCATACCGCACGCGATGCGCGGGCGCCGCTGGGCCACGAGCTCTTCTTGACTGTACATTTAACAACCAGTGAGATCCTGTAATTGGCTATCTGTTTACATATTTTAAAGTGTTATTGTGATATTATAAAAGTTGATCGTTCTCCATAAAAATAAATAAATAATTATGCTGCTAATCATTAGCCACAGGAGCACCGACTTGATTTTTCAATTGTATGTAGTCTACTAAATAAAACATTTGTTTAATACTGGCTGCACTTGATATAAATATCTGGTGATATAATAAAATTACGTCGTCGTTATCACGTCTTAAATTCGATTATATATAACATCATGGTGTTAAATTACTTCAAATATGTATGCATGTTATAAACGAACGCTTGCTTATCACGATCATTAATATTTTGTTTGTGATTGCTATCGGTAACTATACTTGAAACATATTTTATTACCTTAACTAAATTAATTATAGTGGGTAATGTTATTTCCGTATTTAATTTATCGGTATCTTGTCGGTACGATATCAGTACCTACGCTGTTAGCTGTCAGCGTTAGCTGTTACGCTGTTAGCTGTCAGTCGGACTCTTACAGATTCTTTACTGCTTTCCTACATTTAGGTGCCTTCCTGACTTGTTGATGCGCAGGCGGTACGATATGAGAAAACTGTCAGCTGTCAGTGTCAACCGATATCTATGCAGTACTGCCCCAATTCTGCGCATGGGATTACTACTGCGAAAACGTAATACTGACAGTATTTCGTCAAGTGAGGAAGTATCACAGCAGTAAACTTACGTCAAAGAACAAAATACCTATCAAATATCGCACCCGCCCCGCCAAGTCAGGAAGTCGCATTGGGCGACTTTCCGTGGTAGGTATTTTGAATTTGACGTGAGATTAATGATATAATGATGTAAGATTTCCTCACTTAACGAAATACGATCAGTATTACGTTTGCGAAGAGCAATACCATGCGCAGAAGTAGGGTAGTACTGCATTCGTATAGGTTTGATACTGACAGCTGACAGTTTGCTCATAAAATATCGTACCGCCTGCACATTGACAAATCAGGAAGTCGCCTTAAATAAATGCTTCCTGATTGAAGCGGGTTGCACGGCAACGGCGCGGTACGAATGCAGTATCGAATCCATATCCATACCGCCCCACCTTTGCGCAAATGTAATACGTATTGTCAGTGAACTAACAATTGAGGAAATCTGGACGACATCAGTACGATATCGGTAGAATTAAAATACCGCATACAAAATCCGCGCCACTAAGTCAGGAAGTAGCTAAGATCCGTGGGTGCGATCGTTTTGATGGTGATGACTCGTAACTTGGCGGATACGTTTATTCTCGGATTCAACACAATTTTACCATTTTATTACGCAATGTATCCTTGACCGCATAACTCAGAGGGTCAATCTGAGACATATATTGTATTCCAATTTCAATCGATTTACACATTAGTAAGAGAGGGCACAGCGTAATACCAGCTCGTTCGTATTTAGAGGGGGGATGTACAGTGACCTGCAGGGAAAAGTGACCCCCGCTGCATAGAAGTTTGTGTGCAGGGGGGTAGGTTTCTCTGCTGCTGCTGCTGTACCTACCTCCAACTTACAGAAAATCGCAGCCATAATGCCTAATCACATCCTCTACGTGCTCATTCGTAGTAGGTAGTATTGTGTTTGGTTCTCGCTGTAAGTAAGGTTACCGGAGTTCGCGCCCTCGTGAACTACATGTTGAGAGTAAAAGATATGCGAGGTAATTACGTAACATTTTCGAGCGCGTGTAAGGAAGATTTAAATGTCATTTTTCAAACTAAAAATGTTAAAATGAAAGTAAAAATTACCCCGCTGTTCTCAAGTCAAAAAGGGCCGACAGTATGCATGTATGCAATAAACGAATTGCATTGAATTGACAGTGCCACAGAATAATTGAAGGGATGTTTACAAAAACAACATATCTGCTTAGACCGGTTGACACTTCTGGAGGAACATTTATAATGGGCTCAGGAGTCGACCAGTGTAGTTAGTTATGTTGTTTTTGTAAACATCCCTTCAATTGCTAGTGATGAAGAGTCCGCAGGACGCTCAGTTTTCCATACAAAGTAGTTTCGCTCTCATTTTAAAACGCCATACTGGAATAACATGAAACTTTGTATACAAAATGGAATCCGGTATATCTAGGTCGGAAATTAGTTTTTGTTCCTTAAAGTTACAATGGAGAAAAAATACAGCGATTATTAAGGTTTTCATACAAGACGTAAAAAACTCACTGTTTTATTTTTCTATTACAATTTCAAGTAACTGAAATTAATTTTCCACCTAGATATGGCTCCCATTGTGTATACAAAGGTTCATGTTATTTCAGCACAGCGTTTTAAAATGAGAACGTTTGTATGCAGAATCAAGTTCAGCGTGCGAGGGACCCTTAAGTATGTACAAGGTCTTACAAATCCGATATTTGACAGCATCCCGTCCACACGCGCCCATCAGCATAGCCCGTGCTCTTTCTTTCCTAGCGGGATCAGGTATATCGACACTATGGAGATGCTGAAGCCAAATTTAGCCAAAGCTGGAAGATGAATGTCTGTCTGGTGTCAAACAACTCGATGGCCACCTCTGTAGCATAGAAAACACTATACAAATTCCGTGTCTATGTAGACACTGCACATCGCCAATGCTATAGTTAGTTTTATAATATGGTTACATCTGATACACCTAATTTAACGACGTGAACGCATGAATCATCGTTAGCCTTTTAATTGTTATGTCTAAGTGCGAATATGAGTCACTGTCGCTAAATATTTAGAATACAGTGTCAAGTCTCCTGGGATATCCCTTTATTAGTGAGTAGTTAAAGGGATGTCCCTTAAACAATCTATGGACAAAATAATTAACTGAACATTTGTAAACTTTATTCCAACGGAATAAGGTTTACTATTGGACACCCCAGTTGGTCTTCGTTAAGATATTCGTGTATCATGCTCAAACCAAGCGCCTAACAAGTGGCTCTGTGAGTTGTAGACCTTATGATTTTTTCATATTAAACAAAATCCATAAACTGATTCTATATAATTTTCGAACCTGTCACAATCTTTCACGAGAACAGCCGGAAAGACGCCGTACCGCCGACATACGAAAACCTAAAATTTTATATTCAATAGAACTCTATAAAAAGTATGAAGTATAATATACTGGGAAACTCAAAATAACCTTCTATAGACTAGTAAAGGTGAAAAAGTCGTTCTTGGGAAATTGTATCAAATTCTACAATAAAATTCCTAAACACATTACTGAACTTAGCAATTCTAAATTCAAATTTGTAGTAAAACAAACACTTATTTCAAGAGGGTATTTATAAGATGTAACCCTATCCATGATGTAATCGTTTCATCATGGATAGGGATGTTTGGCAGTGATAGCGTCCTGCACGGGTAATCTATCGCGAAAATATGTTTTCTACTGTAGCATTGTTATTTAAGTTATTTTGTAGTAGCTGACCCTGTAGTTTTATATTTAACTATACAATGTATATTGTTTTGAAAAAATGACACCTTGCCGAGTTTCTTACGCCGGTTCTTCTCGGGGTAGAGGTATATTTTTCCGAACCGGTGGTAATTTATTGACGTTCATAGGTGGATGTAATATGCCTAATTTGAAGAATAAACTACTTTTACTTTTACTTTTTTTATAAAACGATTCGTTCTAAGGAACCAATTACGCGGAAATGTACATTATTTTTGTCACTATGATGACATATTGATAACCAGAATGTTTCAGCGACGTTATACTCATACTATATTAGACCCAGTAAATATTTATATTCTTACAATTTTGAAATTGTGCCAGTTAGCGACAAAAAGCCTTAACTAACTTTAATCTTTCTCAGGTAAAAATGTGACTGTGTTTATATTACAATAAGGTCCCATTTTACAGAGAACATTAGCAGCTTACGCCTAAATAATGTGCTTATATGTTTTTAATCTCTAATATGACTATTGATTAAGAAGACATATTATTACAAAGAAGACTAGTCAGCATGGAATTGCGAAGTCGGAAGTGCTTCCCCTTTTAGCTTCGAAAAATCGGAATAAGGAAATATGAACGGAGCGCCAGCAGAACAGGTGTCAGATGTAGCGCCGGCGGCGGCATCTGGCGAAGCGGCAGGCGGGTCAACAGGCGAAGCGATAGATAAATCTAATAAACCACCAGTTCCGGTCGATACGCAATTTATCGCAGTAAGGCAATTTGTCAGCAGTGAAAATGACTCGGACACGGGCGAATGGAAAAAACCGCAAAATGGAAAGCAACGCCGTTCCACCACTGTGCGTTGTACTACGGGACCTGATGTTACCTCGTTAAGGATGGTAAAGCTCTGCAAATACATCCGTTTGTGGAATACTTATGATATCCGCATAGGCTTTGGGTCCGGAGAAAAGCTTTACAGTCGATGAATCGAGGACAAAAGCTGACTACAAGTCGTACACGATTGGTGTCCCACTCGAGCGCTATGCGGAATGTTTATCTCCAAAATATTGGAACATAATATAACGGTCATGTTAAAGAATGGTTTTTTCAAAAGTCACAGCAAATGCAGAAGCCGAGTACCAAATCGGGCACTTAAGACTTATTATCTAAACGTGTACTATCAGAAGGTGCGATGGCTGAAGAGAAAAATACATTTGTGGAGGAAGAATCTCTTAGCCGCGAACGATATTAACTTGGTTGATGTTACGGAGTCAAACCTAGACGAGTCAGTTTACGACGCGGAGGTGTGTAGCGAGTGGAACGTGCTCCGGAGGGATCTCAGTGAACGTGGCGGAGTGCTAATTGGCGGCACAAGAGCCGCTGCGCCTAGAGTGGTTGGCAAAAGTTGGTTTGGAATAAGTAATAAAATTCAACAACTATCGTTCCATTGCAATTCTCAACTTACTGGCTAAAGTCTTCGAAATGGCATGTCATACCAAACTGCTCACTCAATGTCAGCCTCACATCACCAGCACAAAACACGCGTTCCTACCCGAACGATCCGTAGCTACCAAATGTATTTTCTTAACCTTATGTAGGTAATATCAGCAGTCGGACAGGAAGGGTCAGGTAGATGTTTTGTACCTGGATTTTCAAAAACTTTTGACCGTGTGGACAGTGATGTTCTTCTATTGAAACTAGGTGCGATGGGGCTTACACCCACTATCTGTCTGACCTGACCGGAAGCAATATTTAAAGTATGGCCCCAACGTGTCCTAATATTACCACACGCGCTTTGGTATAAGTCAGGGGTCTAATTTAGGTTCTTTTCGTTTTGATTATTAACGACTTGCCTTCAGCGATTCAGTATCATAAGTTGCTTATGTTCACTGATGATCTGAAGTTGATTGAACCAGTTCAAAGCTAGAGGGATTGTGAGGAGCAGCAGTAGGACATTGATGCCGTATACCGTTGGAGACTCGAGACCAAGTTGTAATACCCTATTAATAGGTACTAACCTATTCTTATCAGCGCATAACCGGTCATTGTGGTGCTATTTGGGGTTTTCTTGTATACGACCTATATTTGCTGAGGTGGCACTGACAATCGAAAATTCATGTGAGTGTCCTTTTGAGAATACAGGTAGGTGAATTGTTCAAGTTATGTCTATTAACTATGCTATTATAAGTACTATTATGCTGCTGCTTGCTATGCTATGATACAAGCATTATTGTGAAACAATTACTCACTTTCCCTAAGGTACAAACTTCCATCCGCCATCTCACAACTTAAGTGATTATGGCTGCTCCCTGACTAGGTGGCGCGTATTTTCTACTTTACCGACAGCACACTGACGTCGCCTATATTTCCTTACTTATCAATATCATCAAGTTTAGAACAGACGTGTTTTAACGTAAATAGTATGGTAACGTTAATCATTTATTTATAGGTCATGCTAGTAAACCAGCCAGTGAGTCAAGTTCGCTGAACTTTGTTGGCCTTGCAAAGTTTAGGTATTCATTTTGAGGTATTGAATGTGTATACTTAACTGGCGTTGTTTTATTGAGTTAATTTAATATTTACGTGCATTGGGTAAAAGATATGTACTTTTACAAATAAATATGTTGGGTTTTAATATTTCATGAAGGGAACTAAATAAAATGAGAATGTAAAATAAATATAGTAGGTATGGTAATAAGGTAATTTTCCATACACCTACCAAAAACTTAATATATAAAAAAATCATTAATAAATATTGGGGCACAATATTACACAAATCGACCAAGTCCTAAACTAATCAAAGCTAACGCAAATACATAATTTTAATTGTTATAGCCTCTGTGTCCAGTATTCATTTAATATAACAATAATAATTGAAATGAATAAAATTAAAAGCAATGTACAGTCAAGGAATTTAATTTGTGACCCACTTAATTGTGAGTCCTATCAAACTTTATAGATATTCATAGTAAAAATTCCTTGACTCTACTTCTGAAACTATATTGTATCGTGTGTTTAGACCTGTGGTCATATCTTGGTTGCAAGTCTAAAATAAATTATTATGATAACAACATACGATGATGGAGTATGATTACCTACTCGTACATTGATTAATTCGCAGTGACAAAGATTAATAATATTATGTCGTTTTCAATTACAATTTGTATTAAATCATCGACTTTATATTTCCGGCTAATGTAATGAATGCCTTTTTACGTCACTTCCAATCAGTAAAGACCGGCAGCTGGATTGCATTTCACCAATTAGATATAATCCATTGTCAGAATGAGATCATCGGGGCTGCCTTGACACACCTTTTTGTGCTATATAAGGAAAATATCGTTTTTAGGAATGAAGAATTGTGTAAAGTGCACAATCTTTCCTCTTGATACTAGTGCGCAAAATAGGATGTTATTTTACACGAGTCCCGAGGTGTCTTAGCGAAAAGTAATACTAAAACAGACAACTTTATAAAAAAATATATTTGTAGAATATCATTTACCTTATAGGAGATTTTTATCGTATAAAAATATTTGTTGTGGGTACAAGTTTGATGCCAAATGCCAGACAAACAAATAGAGTAATTAAATATTTTTTCATACCTGGAGAAATAAAACCCACTAGTGCGTAAAATCCAACTTTCCGCACGTTACATATCGTACGAAATGTTTTATGCTTTCTATTAGACATGTATGTTATGTTGCTAACTACAACATTAAAATTTGATACCTACCTGCAGTTCCAGTTATGTAACTAACCTAATTACAGAGAGAACATTCCCACGAATTATATTATATTCAAACTCAGATTTACTTCGTACAGACTTACTTTATTTTAATTATGTTAAGTATTATTATTATAATAAGCATATTTTCCGCAAGTCAATTCAATATTCCGCAGTGTCTCAAGACGAGAGTACCCAAAGAGCAATGGAGAGGGCTATGATGGGAGATTCTCTACGTGATCGCATCACAAATTAGGCTATCCGCAGTAGACCGCAAGTAACCCATATATCCCTCCAAATCGTTTAACTTATGTGGCAGTGAACGGGGCACATTGCAAGTAGAACCTATGGCCATTGTTGCGGATATATTTTTGAGTGGCGACCACGTACCGGAAGGCGCAGTGGACTGATGACCTGATAAAGACCGAGGGAGTCGGTTGGATGCAGGAGGGGCAGCACCGGTCATTGTGGCACTCTTTGGCACAAAGTATGTGTAATACTTACATTGAATTTGAATAAACAAATGTCCATAGGATGGACATCAATCTTAAAATATCGCTAGTATGAAATTTAGTTTCTGCTTGGTTTCTGCAAAATTCCTTTATTGAATGAAATCAGTGACGTACGTTATACTTTTGTATTGAACCTAACACATTATGAAACACTGTTTTGGCTTTATCATCATTAGCATATCAACCGAAGGACATCCACTGCTAGACATGAAAAAAATTAATATCGAATTGGGCCATGATTTGTAAAAAGCAAAGGAATTTTGCAGAAACCAAGCAGAAACTAAATTTCATACTAGCGATATTTTAAGATTGATGTCCATCCTATGGACATTTGTTTATTCAAATTCAATGTAAGTATTACACATACTTTGTGCCGTAGTGCTCACTAATACGTTAGGGTAGAAAAAAGGGGACGCGGGCGGTTCGTTGGCGAATGACGCAACATTTCAGCATTGTTGCACTAACGCGCGCGGCATGGTTTTACAGCATTTTCTACTGACTTCAATTAGAAAGAAGGAGGTACTCAGTACGTCTGCATGTTTGCTTGTTCTTTTTTTTTGTTTTGTTTTTTTCTGTATGTATGTTCCTCGGTAACTCTTGACCACGTTGGCCAATTTTGATAATTCTATTTTTGTTTCAAAGCAGGTACCCCGACATTGGTCCCATATAAATTTGGTGAAGGTCTGATGATGGGAGGAATCGAGGGAACTCCTCGAATTTGATAGGCACGCATATTTATTTATTTATACACAATAAACAAACGTTTATCTGCCGATTTCGGTATTTTCTGTAGGTAACCAAACAATGACCGGTCCTGCGCCACCCGCATCCAGCGGACGGAAATAGGGAACACGGGTGAACTTGTATGATGCAAAATTTCAGCAATGTTGTATCTACTGGCACGGCGTAAGGAAACTTTCTAAGTCCGTCTGACTTGGCAGGACAGGATCGATATATTCAATATTATTTCCTCACTTGACGAGATACTTTCAGAATTATTTTTGTGTCGTAGTAATATAATGCGCAGAAACGGAGCAGTACCGCATTTGTATAGTCCCACTTCCGTGCATTCCGCTCTCATTTTACAGCATATCTCAACTAAATAAGCTCAGCGGCAGATCCATATACTAAATTTAACTAATATTTATTTATTTATTACACACACCAACAGTACTGTTTTTTTATTAGTTCGTAGTCATCATTCTCTTGCCCTTTTCCCATTTATTTGGGGTCGGCGCAGCATGTCTTTTTCTTCCATATATCTCTGTCACGCATCATCTCTTCATTCACATCTTTCCTATTCATATCATCTCTCACACAATCCATCCATCTTTTCTTTGGCCTACCTCGTTTCTTGCATCCATCCACATTCATATCCAATAGTTTTCTTGTTACATGGCTTTCATCCCTCCTCATTACATGCCCGTACCACGCAACACGTACGTAGTTCGTAGTATTTCATTTAAATAAATTTTCAAAGCTTATACATATATAAAAATAAATCAGATGAAATAAGTCTTGACTGCATCTCAAATAATAGGCGTGCAACAGCGTTTAAATACCAGTAGGTAAGATACCAGAACAGTATTGCAATTATTTTGAATTATTAATAACGGGAAAGTAACTGTCTGTTTGTAATCTTTTTACGCTCAAAACGGCTGTACCGATTTAAGTACAAAATTAGTTTAAATATAGTAGAACCCCGACTAAGAATAGCTTTAAACCTTTCGGATTATATTTTTCGGATTATATTCTAAGAAGGATCTCACCACATATCCAGACGAGCGACATAGCGCTCAGGATAATAAGTAAGCTGAACCTGCTCAAAGTGTAAAGAAATTTATTTAATTAAACACCGAAAACACTAAAAAGAACTTTGCAATAAAAAACTAATGGACGATTCACACCAAACAGAATTCGAACCCTCCATACAGAAGCTAAGTAGACTTAGCCGCCGGCTTTGCCGCTGCCGTTTGGATACGAACTCTAGCTTCTGTATGGAGGGTTCGAATTCCTTTGACTCTGGTGGCGTGCGCGCCGACTCCAGCCGTTCGGTGTGCATCGTCCATAAGAGCTACCTAACTAAAGTGGCAATGGGCGGGACTAATTTAGATTTTAAGGTAATCTCCATGGAGACCGCGAACGACTCGCTCTGTGGGACGACCTCCCGCCAGGTGGACTAATGACCTAAAGAGAGGTAGGATAAGCGGTTGGATGCAGAGAGCTGAGGATCGCGTATGGCCTGTCATAGACAGCAGCCAGGATCAACGGCTTAACCCCAATCCAAATAAGGCCTAGTTTCTCCTTTGGGTTGAAAGGTCAGATGGCAGTTGCGAAACTAGTGCCTACGCCAATTGTTGGGATTAGAAACGATCCCCCGGCATCCTTCAGGATGCAACAATACTGGAATAATGCTAATTATGGTAATTACGAGTAAATACTTAAAAATTATATATCGTACGTAATATCGTAATCGTATTTTAAAATTAATATCACATTAATTTACCTACGTACCTATATTAATTTATTTTAGTTAGGAATTCTTCCACAGAGAGAATTCTTCCACTAGCATTTCATTTTTCGCTATGTTACAATGGTATATGGTGAGAAAATGTAAACATATGCGTTTGTCGTTGACTGTACTGTACCCATTGGTAAAAATTATGTGAGCTAACTTTGGCTGGCTATATTTACGATACGATACGAATACTCTTTATTGCACACCTCACACAAATAAAACGTTACAAACAGAAAACAAAAACAGTAATATGTAGGTAGAGGTAGACAACAAGCGGTCTTATCGCTAAAGAGCGATTTATTCCAGACAAAACTACTACTTATTCTCTTAAGAACCTTACGTGTGCCTGTGTACAGAAAATCAAAAATATTTTCTAGTATCAAAATTATAATTCCTGTTACACCAGTGTGACCATCTCAATATTTTTAATCCTCCAGGCATAATTTCAGCTGGCTTAGGTATAAATAATATTTACAGTACATATGGTGCTACGTTACCGCACGAGTGCGGTAATCAGCAGATTACGTGCATATGTCGAAACTTTAAAGAGCCATGTGTACTGTAACACGTTGTACGATACACGTGCGAACAGGTAATTTGCAACTCGTGTCGATTTAAAACACTCCCTTCGGTCGTGTTTTAATTTATCACCACTCGTTGCGACTTTCCTATTCTCTGCACTTGTATCGTAATGTACTATTTCCGACATTTCTAATTACTTTAACTCTGCTGGTATGCTAATTTTACGAGTGTACTTTATCAACATCATAGATAACCCCCTCTAGATGGAGATTATAGGGCGACGTGCGGTCACCTCACCTATGTACCACTAGTACATGTAAGCAAAAACGCCTCGCGCTCTCAGTCAGACTCGTCCAGGTTCGCGATCTATACGTACGTCAGATAAACGAGCATTGAAAATCGATTTTATCCATTAGAAATGGTGTTTTGCTGTGTAAAGTTATGTGGGAAAAGCTCTCGAACAGCAAAGTACAAGAATGACGGAATAACATTTCACAGATAAGTTAAATTAATTACAAAAGGCATATTTTATTCTGCCAGGCGGAGTTCATTTTACATTAGCCAGTAAGAAGTACAGAAGTATTCTTGTCCCTTTCCAACCAATTCAAATGTCAATATACTCTCCCTTCTGACGAAAGTACATGCTCGGGCTAGTGATGTGCCAGTGACGCTTTCGACATTACCGTATAAGTCTCGATTTCAATTAATTATGTATTCGTCCGCGTTTTGTTGCGCTGTTTTATTAATATTGAAATTCTATTGGAAAAGGTCATTAGTTATTTTACATTAAACTGTCAGTGTTGCCAGTGTTCTTTTAATTAAAGTAGTAATGTAGTAAATTAGTGTCTCGTTCTATTTTATTTATACGCTATAGGTACGATACGGGTACATATCAATGTAGTAGAATGGAATATTTAGTTTGGAAGTAGTTAATGTGTAGTTTTATTTTATTATAAAGTTTATTAACCGGTTGTATCATATTTATTGCTATGTAATATCGAGTATGTATATCTAATGAAATAACAAATTAGTAACAGTATTACCACTAAGTAGGACATAGATTTCCCTAGCATTTAGGACTGGTATCACGAGGTAAACCCTATGCTGGACTTCGAAGAAGTATAAGGGATCTCGGAAGTGGCTAGAGGTGGAGCCATTGCAATTGGGTTTTTTCGAATCGTCTTGGTGAGCAGTTAGGACTAGTGTCACGAGGTGGACCCTATGCTGGACCTCGAAGAAGTATAAGGGATCTCGGAATCGGTTGGAGAAGGAGCCATTGCAATTTGGTTTTTCGTTTCGTCTTGGTGAGCAATTAGGACTAGTGTCACGAGGTGGACCCTATGCTGGACCTCGAAGAAGTATAAGGGATCTCGGAATCGGTTGGAGAAGGAGCCATTGCAATTTGGTTTTTCGTTTCGTCTTGGTGAGCAATTAGGACTAGTGTCACGAGGTGGACCCTATGCTGGACCTCGAAGAAGTATAAGGGATCTCGGAATCGGTTGCAGAAGGAGCCATTACAATTGGGTTTTTCGAATCGTCTTGGTGAGCAAACTTTTTGAAAACATTTTAGCCAATCACAAGGCAGTGCTTTGCGTGGGTAAATTCCTCAACAGCCATTGGCCAACAATTTACGCGCGACGCCGGCGATTTCCATTTTGTCTGGCTGCGCGAAGCACGAGAGCACTAGTTCAACTGTCATTGCATATTCTACCTTGACCTTACGTATAATGCAACAAGGTCTTTATTGAATTGGTCGTACATTCGGTTTCATTCGGTACTTGTCTGCACTCGTCGGCGTGAACGAAGATTGCCGATGTAACTGATATTTGTGGTTCTACTGTATTTATTTATATAGATAAACAAATTTATTTCTATAGAAAAACTTCCAAGACTCAGGATCAAATATTCGTGTTAGTTCATCTCACAAATAATTGCTCTAGCCGGGATTCGAGCCCGGGAACTCCGCCTTCGTAGGCAAGACCACTACCAACTAAACCAAAGTGGTCGTCAAAATATTCCCGCAATTTTTACATTCACCAGTGCTGTAACCGTGTAAGTCGATTCACAAGAGCTGGCGCGGAATGTCTATGAAATTAATGACAGTTTCATACATTTTCCGCGCCAGCTCTTGTGAATCGACCTACACTACATTACACTATGCGCTGCCTAAAAATATTATTCTAGATACTAAATTAATAGATGAGCATATACGCTATTTAAAATTGTTACCCTAAAATAAATGGCATTACCGGTAAAAGCCGGTAATAAACAACGCGTCCCATCCCTACGCCGCGCGCGCCATGTTGAACCCAAGCGCGCGCTCTATGAAACAGCCAATGGCAGCGACGTTACCGACCTCCCCGCGACCCGCACATACCGCTAACCTTGGTGACTTTTGATTAGAACTAAATCGTTCATAGGGGCCATCTAGAGGGGGTTATCTATGATCAACATACACTGCTCAGATTTTTATAACCTGTGCCATTTCGGTTTAATTCTATTTTAACTTTCCGGATTATACTTCTGAATAACATAGACATGAAAACGGGAACATGTCACCTGTCAATTATCGTGGATAGGTTCGTGGCTCTAGTCTAAATAATAAGTGGTGTGTGAATCATGTTTTGATTGCCTTGTAGCACAACGTCTAACATTAGTCATATAGTCGCTAGGCGGATTAAACACTAGGTCCTCTGGGATATCACCGTGTTTCCTAAGTTTTGGGGGGCGTCCCATAAAACATCGCGTGTGCTGATTTCTGGCCAAAGGGTGTTGTGTAAGGGTGTATTGGTGGTTTTGGGACAACCTACCGAATCCTTCACCGAAGATAACGACACAACTGAGTCACGCTGTTACGTCGCCTAAATATTTTGTATTGATATGTATGTTAGTATGTAAGGTAATGTTAATATGGGCCTTTGTTGCCAGAAGCAAATGAATAAAACGATAATTCATACCAAAAAAACTAACTCCAATTTTGTACTTCGCTATGCCACAATTTGTGGTTTCCTTGAACCAATGCTTGGTGACCTACAGAAAATACCGAAATCGGCATATGCGTGCCTATCAAATTCGAGGAGTTCCCTAGACTTCTCCTAGATCCCATCATCACACCTTTACCAAATATATATGGGACCAACTTGGGGATACCTGCATCGAAAGAAAAAATAATTATCAAAATCGGCCAATGCGGTCAAGAGTTATCGGGGAACATACGAGTTCTTCCTTCTATTGAAGTCGGTTAGAAAAAAAACATTCAACTTTATCACCGTGCACCCACTCGTATAAACAAAACGAGGACACTTGCAAATTCGATAGAAAAAGAGGGATATAAACGAACGAACTTCGTTTTGGATGAGCGCTAGGCCCTCAGAAGAAACAATACAATACAATATGCTTTATTGCGCACCTCAAAAAAGAATTACAAATAGAAACAGCATAAAGATACAAGCAGAGGTAAACAACAACCAACCAACCACCGGTAAGAAACCATGTAGACCCGGCCAAGAATCGGTATAATGTTCTCCCTCACCTGTCGTAAAAAGCGACAAAAGGGGGTCACCGGGGTTGCGAGTGCAACACGTGGCGGAGACCGCAGCACCTGACTATTAACCCCAGGAAAGGTGACTTTAATATGAGCAAATAGGAGTAAAGCGTGAGGGGGGCTTCAGTGCGTTCGGTATTAAGATCCTGGTGTCTTTGGGCATTAGTGTAAATACCACATAATGCAGTCATTCCTCGATGACTAGGTATCTGGCTCGCAGGTTTTCTCCACGCACAAAAAAGGCCCTCAGAAAAAGTTACTATAGGTACTTTTCAGCATGTGACCAAGCGAGGAACCAGTCGGAACTTGCATTAATAGAAATAAGCGTGATGACGCATTGATAGCGATCCACGCTAAATACTTATGCATGCCCTTATTCATAACCTTCCATCAAAACTATTACAGTTGTCGTTTGTATTTACATTTCACTTTTTGTGAGAAAGTGACAAAACACATTTTAGTTACCAGAAGTTTGTTAAGTTTAATGAATAAGGGGCTAATTTGTGCCACGTCAAAAGCTCGGTGCATTCCTAATTCACACGCTCTCTTTTACATTAGTTAATATCATGATCAATCCAACTAACAACAGCTTAGTGTGCCTTCCAAAGCACAAGAGCGCTCAGTTAGTAACCATTTAAAGCGGTCACCCATCCAAGAGTTCACCACGGCCGACGTTGCTTAACCTCACATTCCTCACGCGGTACACGCGCGACGTTGGGTCACGAGCTCTGACACACAGACAAACATATTAAATTATAATTATACATACTTTGAGGGTTTTAGCAAGCCTGATTCCTCTTGCCGCTCCGGCTAGACGCGGCTCTGTCACAACTCTGAGGTGCAATTTAACCGAACGCGGTTGTCGGTGACCCTTGACACGGACAATCAAACCGCAGACAGTGTTGTTAACACGACAATGACACGCGAACGTGACGACTCTAACTAGATGAAAGAGCACATGGTATTCGGTAGTTTTAGTGGTCTATCTGTCGAACATCTGTTTTTTTAGATAGAATACCTTCTGTAAGTACTATGAATACTACTTCTGTAAATACCAAAATGAATGTCAAGGTCTCGTACGAGGATGTCCTCACAGAGAAAATGCTAACCGCTGCACTGCCGCTGTGAGTAATCAATGTAATCATGATTAATTTGACATCAAGAGGAAGCAACATGTAGCAGAACGTTGGAGCGGGACCCCCGTTACGTCAGCCCTTGCTCTTGCATCAATGCTGTTCGAGTGAACTTTTGCGACATATGAAGCTTGCGCCGAAATAGTAGGTGTTGCGGTAGGATCACACGGTGTTCATTACATTCACGCTTGTGACCTTGAAAGGGGTAGGCAGAACACTTTTTTAATGTTCAGTGCCACTTCTAACTTGTAACAGTTGTAAGTTTAAATCCATTATTATTATTATATAAAAATATATAGGTATATAAAAATTAAGAGAACATGTGTATTTTTATTTTTATTTTAAGTTATTTTACAAGTAAAAAAGGCTAGTTTATTTTTATATTTAATATAGTATCTGTCATAAAGTAGTCTGTTACCCAGAATATTCTACAACGATGACGACACCAATGGCGAGGATGGGGGTGATGGCAACACCAACTCAATCGTGTTTTAAAATGTGAGGTGCCTCGGACTTGTCCCGTCACAAATCTGTTAGTCCCATATTGAATGGCAAAATGATGTGTGTGGGGATATTCCCTATTATAAGCTACAAGTCGAATTCCGAAAGTCGAGGCGTGTGCCGATTTCATTCGCGTATTTGTCAGAAGCACGTATCTCTACATCTATGACTCTGTCATATTGTTTTTAAGACGTTGACCCAAAAAGAAACACGCTTACAAAGGTACATTCCAATATGAATTAGGTATCACCTAAAATAATACGAGGGGCAAACCGAAATGCTCGGGAATTTAAAAAACTAAGTACACTAGATATATAAATAATATTTTATTGTTTTTCGAAGTACTCTCCGTTACAATCAATGCACTTTTGCATTCTTTTAAACCAGTCATTGAAACAGTAATTCCAGTTTGAACTCGACATTGCCAAAATGGCCGATTTATAGGCTTCGACGGCGGCTTCTGGGTTCTCATACCGTTGACCACGCAATAAATCTTTAATTCTAGGGAATGTAAAAAAATCGTTTGGACTCAGGTCAGGGCTGTATGGAGGATGGGACATCAACTCAATGTTTTCCTCGTTCAAAAATTGATTTGTTTTACGGGCGGTGTGGGAGCTCGCATTATCGTGATGTAAGATGACACGTCGTGTGGGGTTCCCTCGGCGAAGTTTGGCCAGCATCTCAGGCAAACAAACTGTAATATACCAATCAGCGGTAACCGTTCTTTGTTCTTGTAAAGGAATTGTGGCAATATGTCCTTTTTTTGAGACGAACGAAGCCACCATTTTCTTTGACACGCTGCGGGAACGCACAACTTTCGTTGGTTTGACCTCGTCTTCGAAGACCCAAACTGCCGACTGGTGCTTTCTTTCAGGCTCATAGGAATAAATCCAGGATTCGTCACCCGAGACAATGTTATAAACGGCTTTTGACCTTCCTCCATTGTAGCGTTTTAGAGTAGATCGGCACCAATCGACACGAGCCGCCTTTTGCTCTTCTGACAAATTATGGGGTACCCACCGGGAAATCAATTTTCTGACACCCAACTCACCATGCAAAATCGTGTGGATTGCAGTCATTCCAATGCCTATGGATGCCCGAATCTGCTCGTATGTCACATGTCTATCTTCTTTCAGTATTTTTTCTACAGCCGCGACGTTTTCAGGCGACACCGCTGTTTTCGGCCGACCTGTTGAAGGCACGGTGCTGAGAGAGGCACGACCCCGTCGAAACTCTGTGTTGTATTTTGGAACACACCTATTTTGTTTCACTTTATATTATGATTATCTGTGTGCCTCTCTCTCTACTGTCATGGCTACCTCATGTAAGTGGTTTAGTGTTGATTCTAAATATATCTCCAATTTTTTATTATTTAACAAGTGTTTAATTTATCAAGTATAATTATAAAACATGGCGCAGTCGATAACACACTAAATTTACAGTGGTAAACTATTAATTATAAAGTATATGCAAATATTTGATCTTGTCAAACAAAATGGAGGCCAATCCTGTGAAACTTCCACCAAATTTTGATATTAGATCTCCCTCAGCAGCTTCCGAATGGAGATTTTGGAAATGCTTGTTCGAGGATTATCTTGTGGGCATAGGACAAGACGAAGCTGTGGACAAAATAAAGCTGTCGTTGCTTCGCAACATGATGGGATCGGAATCGACCAAGGTCATCCTGTCTTTTAAATTGTCAAAAAGTGATACTGAGAGCTATAAGAAAGTGGTCGAGGAAATTGATAAATATGTAAATCCCAAGTGCAATGAAGTTTTTGAGCGCTTTAAATTTAATGAGAGAAAACAAGAGGAAGGCGAGACTTTTGAAAATTATTACACCAGTCTTAGGCAGCTTATTGAAAACTGCAATTATACATCGAAATCCGCTCCTATAGAAGATCAAATGTTGAGAGACCGCATTGTACAAGGCATTGCAGACAAAGGGTTGCAAGAGAGTCTCCTTAGAATAGACAACCTGACACTAGATAAGGCCGCACACATGTGCAGAGCATCAGAAATCAGCAGATCTCAAGTAAAGGAGATGAATCCGTCTGTGGAGATTGATGCAGTTAAACATAAATATACTAAAAAGAATAATGGGACAAACAACAAGAATATTAATAATAAGGACAACAAATTTCAATGCCGGAGGTGTCAAAAAGTGCATGGGCCAAGGGAGTGTCCTGCATATGGGAAGAAATGTACCAAGTGTGGTATACTGAATCACTTCGCAGTGAGCTGTAGGGTCAAGAATGTCGGAGAAGCTAAGTGTTATAGTTCAAGTGTCTCAAGTGATAGCATATTTTGTGGACAAGTGAAGTGTGATAGTGTTAACAAGATGGAATGGTGTGAAAGTATAAAAATTGAAAACAAGGACATTAAATGTAAGCTGGACACTGGTGCAGACGTAAGTGTGATGCCCAAAAATATTTTTGATGCAATAAATATGAATGTTAATGTCAAATTGTATGACACTGATTTAAAAATTCAGTCATTCAGTGGGGAAAATATCAAACCAATAGGCATTGTAAATCTTAAATGTCAATATAAGGATAATGTGTGTCATGAAAATTTTGTCATTGTTGAATCTAGCACTATGCTGTTAGGTTTACCAGGCTGTTTGTCGTTAAATTTGGTAAAACGGGTACATTCTGTAAAAAATGATAGTGACAAAGAAGATTTTATTAAAAAGAATAAGGATGTATTTGAAGGAATAGGCAGGTTGCCAGGGGAAGTGGAGATCCCTACTAAGTCTACAGAGGAACAAGTTTGCCACCCTTCTCCCAGGCTACCTACCTGTTTATTAGAGCCTTTGAAATCAGAATTAAAGAGATTACAAGACAGAAAGTGTATAGTGAAAGTTGAAAATATTCAGGAAAATGCACATGTAAATAGAATTGTCATTGTTGAGAAACCCAATGGAAATGTTAGATTGTGTTTAGACCCATCTGATCTTAATAAAAGAATAGTTAAGAAGCCCAAAATGTTGCCAACATTAGAGGATCTAAGTTTGAAATTACAGGGAAAAAAATATTTTACCGTGCTTGACCTTTCGGAAGGCTTCCATCACCTGAACCTTTCTGAGGCTTCATCGTGGAAATGTTGTTTTGCCACACCCTTGGGGGTATATAGATACCTAGTATTACCATATGGCCTGATGAATGCTCCAGAACTGTTCCAGGATGTGCTGGAGGGTCATTTTGCTGACATACCAAATGTTGTAGTATGGGCCGATGACATTCTAGTTATGGGAAATACTGAACTTGACCATGATATTGCTTTGAAAAATGTAATTCAAAAAGCAAGGGAACTTGGGGTTGTGTTTAATAAAAATAAGCTTCAATTTAAACAAACTGAAGTTAAATATGTAGGTCAGGTTTTTAATGAGCATGGCATGTCAATAGACAAGGATAGAGTTGAGTCTTTGTATAAGTTAAAAGAGCCGACTAATAGAGATGAGCTTAGACAAATTTTAGGTTCATTTAATTATGTGCGAAGATATGTCCCGGATATGGCAAATTTAATGTCACCACTGTTCAAACTGTTAAAAAAGGATGTAGAGTTTTTATGGTTGCCAGCTCATAGATTAGCTTTTGCTGAGCTGAAAAGAAAAGTATGTACAGCACCATCCTTAACTCCATTTGACACTAAAAAGCAAATTATTTTGCAGTGTGATGCTAGTAAAAGTGGAATTGGCACTTGTTTATTTCAACAGGATGGTCAAAATGTATTAAAACTTGTAGCTTGTGCATCAAGAACCATGAATGACTCTGAAGAAAACTACAGTCAGACTGAGAAGGAAATGCTTTCAATTTGTTATGGGGTCAAAAAGTTTCACAGATACATTTATGGTTCTAACATAGATGTACAGACTGACCACAAGCCACTTGTGTCAATTATGACAAAACCAATTAGTAAAATTGGGTCGCCCAGATTGAAACGGCTAAGACTTAAATTATTAATGTACAATTTGAATGTGTATTATGTTCCAGGAAAATTGTTACACTTCGCTGACATGTTATCTAGAAACAGCTTAAATGTCACTGAAAAGGATGAGGAAATGTTACAGATGGTACACTCTGTTTCCCTGCACTTACCAATGTCACCTAATAGAAAAGCGGAATTTCAAAATAAGACTAAAACTGATCCTGTTTTAAGTTTGCTGGAAGGATTTTATTTCAATGGATGGCCTGAAATGTCTAAGGTCCCCATTCAATGCAGAGAGTACTACAAGATTAAAGATGACATATATTTTGAAACTGGACTTGCTTTCTATGAGAATAAAATCATTCCACCGGAGTCTTTAAAAACATATATTTTAAATTTAATTCATGAAGGTCACACTGGTATCTGTAAATGTATAAATAAAGCTAGGCAACTATTTTTCTGGCCTGGACTTTCAAAGGATATCAAAGAATTTGTAATGAAATGTAGCACCTGTGAGAGGTTTAGATCTGCAAACAAGCCTGACGCTTTGTTATCTCATAAAATACCAAACCTTAGGTATAACAAAGTTGGTACTGATATATTAGATTTCCATGGCAAATATTACCTTGTAATTGTAGACTATCTTTCTCACTGGTTGGAAATATTGACATTAACTGACAAGACATCCACTTCAGTGCTGAATTCTTTTCAGGAAGCTTTTACTAGATTTGGTTATCCACAGGAAATTATTGCAGATAACAATCCCTTCAACTCATATGAATGTCATAAGTACTACAAGGCAAAGGACATAACTATAATCACAAGTAGTCCACACTATCCTCAAAGTAATGGATTAGCAGAAAAAGCAGTCCATATAAGTAAAACTATCCTAAAAAAAGCCAAAGAGGATAATGCAGATTACAGAGACTATTTATTAAATTATAATAATTCACCTCTCTCAGGATTGGGTGTATCTCCCTCACAAATTTTACATAGCCGCAGGCTGAGAACTCTATTACCTACTAGTTCAGAACTATTGCAGCCTAAAGTTGAAAGAAACATTCATAAATTACTAGTTTTAAAACAGTCATTAATTAAGAGAGAAAAACCTGTGAGGAAGAAAGAGAGTGAATTTCAGATAGGTGATAAAATTGTACATAAAACAGATAAAGAAAAATATTGGAATAAGGGAATTATAGTGGGAAAATGCAAGGAGCCAAGATCATACTGGATAGAGAAAGGAGATAAGACAAAAATAAGAAGAAATAGTAAGCACATAAAAAAGTCCTTTAGTACTCCTATAATATACTCTTCCATTCCTTCATTTCTAGATAATGAAAATTGTAATAATTGGGGTGAAAAGCACCAGAATGATAGGACTGACATAATTGATTGTAGAGACAAAAGTGATGTTACGAAAAAAACCACTCGAAGTGGCAGAACTGTAAAACCCCCAGATAGGTTAAATCTATAGATGTATGATAGCAAGCTGAGGGGGAAGGTGTTGTATTTTGGAACACACCTATTTTGTTTCACTTTATATTATGATTATCTGTGTGCCTCTCTCTCTACTGTCATGGCTACCTCATGTAAGTGGTTTAGTGTTGATTCTAAATATATCTCCAATTTTTAATTATTTAACAAGTGTTTAATTTATCAAGTATAATTATAAAACACTCTGCATACCAACGATATATAGTCGTTTGACTCGGTGCTTCCATTTCATATATAGAAACAAGCTCATTAAGACAGTTATCTGGAGATAACCCTCGGCGAAAGTTGTGATAAATAATGGCACGAAAATTTTCACGGGTGAGCTCCATTTCGTTCAGCGACTTGTCAATTTGAAAATGGAATTTAAAAAATATGACGCTATTTTTTTAAATTGTGTAAACGGCATCGTGACTGTCAGTTGCCAGTACGCGTGTGATAAAAAAAGATTTAATGTAGCTCAGTTTAAAGTACTCTATTCCCGATCATTTCGGTGTGCCCCTCGTATCCGGACGTTCAAGGGTCATCCCATTACGTTACTAAGATTGAAAACTCTTATATAAATACTTTGTGATGTTGCACCATAGATTGGTAGCACAAGAGATGTTGTTGGGGTAGTGTTACCCATACTCACGCTGTGCTAGGAAAAAATACAAATTTTCAAAATAAAATAGCCTATTTTAACAACAATACAAGACAAGAGTGAATAGGCTATTACTGAATCAGTGAGCAACATCTTAGGCCTTGTCATCGCTTTCCATCAGGTGAGACTAAGGCCAATCGCTGGTCAGTCTATCATAAAAAAAAAGAAAAAAATAACAAGAGGTTGCAACTGAATAATTGAATATGCATATTAGGCTACTTTAGCATTTGGCGCTGTGGAGTCGGTACCATATCATCAAGCTGTCTGCCAAATCTTTTAAGTTACAGATCCTTTACCGGAAGCTTGTAGTTAAATGAGTGCTTGTACTGCCAGGCTTTTGTGCAAATGTAACACTGGCACATCGATAAGTAAAGGAGGCGCCGTCTGTATCAGGGAGAAGCCTAATAGTGATAAATAACGTTCAATATGTCTGTTACTTTTGAAATTCTTCGTATAGAACTTTATAATGGTAACTGGTGTCATTGTGGTTATCTGCGTCAGCGCTGACAATGACACCGATGGCGTAAAACAGGTAAACCCGGGTAAAGCCAAACCAACGCACATTTTAAATAGGTTTTGCCTATAACCTCGATGGCTAAGAGTATCTAATATTTCCTGTTAATACGAATCTAGCCATCAAAATTGTATATCGCTTGCTAATATTAGCTCGTACTACTCGTCGTGTAACTTTTATTCAAATTACTCATACATATCCTCTTGAGGCCCAGAAAAAATATTAGGTTTTCGAATTAGGAATTCTTTTGTTATTCATATTAAGTTCAAATCAATTTTGGAATTTGTTCAAAAAATTGTACGCGGGGCCTTAGGAGGTTGAACTTGGATGGACCGAGCAGAGGAACATGTTTTAATGCCAGCTACGATTGTAGGTTTAAATTGTGATCGCACAACCCTATAATTTCAACCCTGTTATTTGTGCAAGTTCAGTCCAAAGACTACTATGAATGTTCAGTCTATCTGCTTGTAGGTAAAGGATATAGAGCGTTTTGCACTCTTACAATACTAGACCAATAAAACGTGAGCGTCAGGATGACAGGACCATGATAGATTTTTATATCGAGAGTAATTCCAAGTTTTAGTACCTTTTTTGTACTATTTGGTACCTGACATCATAAAATTTGTACCTCTCTAAAAATCCAGAAATAATGAAAATAAAGTGGTCAGCCATTCTGACGTCAGGTTGACAGGATCAAGTCTAGTTTCCCTAGTTGCAGGCGTTATACCGAATCCATCTTTGCGTAATTATTTAGTACCTAATTTGTACCTTAATGCATGATATTCAGTACTTTATAAAGACTTACAAAAAAAAAGTTACACCAAGAATAAGCTTTGTATGGGCATAGCGCTGCAGTCTGTCGATTTGAACCGGACCTTAAAATTAGTTCAAACGTTATGATTTATTGCTATTAAAGTATTTTATGCATAATAAGGGTTCCCAAAACCGAGTCGCCGTAATGAAACGAGCGTAGCTAGTTTTGTTATTAAATACTAGAGAATTTTAAGAACTGATTAAGAATAGTTGTATTTTTTTCTACGACATATAAAAATGCAATTTTTTTATTCGAGCGTTATAACCTGTGAATAAGATGACGGACAGCAATATTAAAACAATAATGGGATCCCTTATTATGCATATACTTTAATAGCAATAAATCATAACGTTTCAACTAATTTTAAGGTCCGGTTCAAATCGACGGACTGCAGCGCTATGCCCATACAAAGCTTATTCTTGGTGTAACTTTTTTTTGTAAGTCTTTATAAAATACTAAATATCATGCATTAAGGTACAAATTAGGTACTAAATAATTACGAAAAGATGGATTCGGTATAACGCCTGCAACTAGGGGAAATAGACTTGGTCCTGTCAAAACTGACGTCAGAATGGCTGACCACTTTATTTTCAATATTTCTGGATTTTTAGCGAGGTACAAATTTTATGATGTCAGGTACCAAATAGTACAAAAAAGGTACTAAAACTTGGAATTACTCTCGATATAAGAATCTATCATGGTCCTGTCATCCTGACGCTCACAATAAAACTTGAAATGAATAAATAATGAGTTGCCAAATATATCCTATGTTCTTTAGGTGGGATGTTTTCTGAATCGTTTTCAAAGCAATAGGCAACAAAAGGACACAGGCAACGAAAGGCTAGGTAGGTATATAGAATAAATAAAATATAAGTCCTGCACCCCCCCCCCCCCCCCTAAACATAGCCCTTTCTCCCCGCAGGGTACCGCGTTAGATTAGTAGTACAGCTACTCTTTGATTGGGTATCGTAAGAGTCAACTATGGGAATCGGGTTGAAGTATGTTATGTACCGACCTGTCTCTGTAATAACACATTACCTTCATGTTTTAGCCTAAAATTGCTAAAAGTGACCTTGGGAAAAAGTCATTTGCTCTGTTTACCCTTTTTAACTGACTTAAAAAAAGGAGGAGGTTCTCAATTCGTCGGAATATAATATAATTCACCGATTACTCGGAGACTATTGGACCGATATCAAAAAATGTTTTTTTTTGAAAGGGTATGTTTTCTAGTTGGTCCCATTGTCACCAAGTCTGGATCTGATCACGGGTTCTTGGCGAAATCGAGGGAATTCCTCAAATTATATAGTAGGAGAGGCAGAGTAACAGTGAAAAAGTATGGAGTCGGTTTTTTTTTTAATTCCACTTGGCACAAAATATTATTAGATTTTGCCGAATTTTGTCTAATTAATTCGAGCAAATAGTGACTTAATTTTGAATGCCACAATATTTACAATCCAATAAACAGTTTTTTATAATTCAGCTAATCCAGCACAAAAAATATCTATTACTTATATACCTATATTGGTATATATACTTATACGTAGCGATGACGTAGTTGATGAGCAAGGAACCGTTGCGCAAGTTCAGGCTTTTGAGATCCTGCACTTGCGGCTATAATATTACGAAACTCTCACCGACGTCAGTAACCGTTGTCCGAGACCATGACCAATTGTCCATGTGGCAAAAATGCGGATTCGAAACTGATGAAGACCGGTTATTATGGCACTCTTTGGGGTTCCCTATTTCCAGCATCATCAGTGGACGTCTTCCGGTTGTTATGATGATGAGTCAGTCATACGGCGATCCTTGACAATTATATACAGATTATTCATTTCATTTATTGCAGAGTCATGAACATAATTACATAATGAGATGTTACAGTAGGGTAAGTCAATTCCTGACACGCTCTTAGGGCACACAATATTAGCTATATCTAACTTAATATTTAATACTTATTAAAACATTGTAATTAATCTGTAGAAAAAAATCGAATAGTAAACATAGGAGGAGGAATAACATTGTAAAATAAATAAGATAGACAATAAAAATAACGTTCCATAACTACTATATTTCCTCTTTTCAACCGACTTCAAAAAAAGGAGGAGGTTCTCAAGTCTTCGGAATATTTTCTTTTTTCAATTTTTTTGTTCGTTCACCGATTACTCGGAGACTAGTAGGCCGATATCAAAAAATCTTTTTTTGGTTGAAAGGGTATGTTTTTAGTTGGTCCCATTTTCACCAAGTCTGGATCTGATGACGGGATCTTGGAAAAATCGAGGGAACTCCTCAAATTTTATAGCAGGAGGATGAGTATGGCAAAATCGAGGGAGTTCCTCAAATTATATAGCAGGGGGATGGGGTCTGGCAAAGTTTGGAGTCGTTGTTTTTTTGTAAAAAAATCACTTGTTGTATCCCTACTCAGTTTTTCTTTTATTTATTTTTTATTTATTTTTTTATTAAAAATGGGATTGCTCTTGGCCAGCATCTAGCCAGGGGGCAAAGATGAGGCCGACGATGAAGCGAGCTCACCCAGAAGATGCCTATTCACTCGTGCCTTAAAAAGGTCCAGGTTATATGAACTCGGAAATACAGACTAGGAACTAGACTATTAAGTAGGTTAAGTATTATCATTGTAATAAGCATATCTTTGGGAGAAAACGACTGACTGTCGAGCTTGTTCCGGCGTTTCTTCTCGGCAGTGGTATTATTTTTTCAGAACCGCTGGTAGATTTTGACGTGTAAAAGTTCCATTGCGGCCTACTTGCAGAATTAAGTTAATTTATTTGTTTTATTTAATTTATATAGATATTTTTGTCGAGTCAGTTAATGGATATGTGGAGATTTTAAAAGAAAAAAGGCGAGGTCTTTAGAGGTGTTAAGGATGATTCACAGTAGGTCGTTCCGTGTCCGGGCCGGCCCGTTTTCTTCTAGAGAAATACGCCGGCCGTTGCGTTTGCCGTCATAGAAAACGGGCCGGCCCGTACACGGAACGGTCTACTGTGAATCATCCTTTAAGTAGTAGAATATTGAACTATACCCTACAAATAAAACTGTTACGGCTAGATAAGACAAAAGCCCTTTTTACACACGTGCGAGATTCGTATGCGAGTTTCACTACATTGCGTGGTTTGACAGATCGATTGAACTCATATACCACGGTAACCCGCAATATAATGAAACTCGCATGCGAGAGTCTCACAACCGGGTCGAGTAGCATTACCTATAGGTTACTCAAAGAGAGGTCTATGCTCAGAAGTAACTGATCTCGGGCTTAGAATGATGATCATGATAACGTCCAAATTCCGTGATATCACAAACGTGTTACTTTGGTTACAGTTTTGACGACCTGTTTAGCCTAGTTGGTAGTGACTCTGCCTCCGAAGCTAGAGGTCCCGGGTTTGAATCCCGGCCAGGGCATTTGTTTGTGCATTTTTCACGGATATTTGTTCTTGGGTCTTGGATGTTTTCTATGTATTTAAGTATGTATTTATCTATATATGTATGTATATCGTCGTCCAGTACCCATAGTACAAGCTTTGCTTAGTTTGGGACTAGGTCGATTTGTGTAAGATTGTCCCCCAATATTATTATTATTAGTTTTAACCGTGTTAAAAGAATGCTTGTTATATCAAACTTTATAAGTCATGGCCCTAAGGACGTCTGTGAGTCAAGTTCGTTGAACTTTGGCATTGCTTTGCCCGGTATTTTATTGAGTAATACAATCGTTTACGTCTACACTTATAGTTATTACACAATATTAATTAACTAGTGGCTCTGTGAGCTGTAGACATAGCGAATTATTTTTTCTAATATCAAAAATTTTAAAACCTGCTTACAACATTTAGTGAGTCATCATCATCATCATGTCAGCCGAAAGGCGTCCACTGATGGACATAGGCCTCCCCTAAAGACTTCCACAATGACCGGTCCTGCGCCACCCGCATCCAGCGGACACCCGCGACCAGGTCATCAGTCCACCGTGTGGGGGGGCCTGCCCACGCTACGCCTTCCGGTACGTGGTCGCCACTCGAGAACCCCAACGGCCATCAGTTCTACGTGCTATGTGCCCCGCCCACTGCCTCTTAAATTTAGCGATTCGGAGGGCTATATCGGTCACTTTGGTTCTGCTGCGGATGGCCTCATTCCTGATGCGATCATGCAGAGGTAGTCTTCTTATGAGGCCCATAGTAAGCGACTAGCCGCCAGGCCCTGTTTAGTGAGTATCGGTTGAGAAATGGGACCTGTAGCGGAGAACAACTGGCTTTCTGGAAATCCGGACAACCGAAAGGATTTTTGCCGAAGTTAAAACGAAGTTCTTTTCTTTCAGTCAATTAGAATTGAATAATTTTTTGTTCTGAGCTTAATTTAACAGACTAACTATTTTACCAAATAAGGCAAGTCAACCGGGACGTTACTATCACGCAATATTTCAGAAAACTACTCCTAAAAATACACGAGAGTTTCACCTGTAGCATACGGTGTTTTGGAGTTCATCTTAAAACTTCAATTTTTTATAAGCAAATTAAACTGCAATGGATTCCCGGCTTCCCGGCCTTCTAGCCAGACAAGGTGCCAATTTGCCAATGTCAGTTTTACTCTTGTACTTGGATATTAAGTCAAATTGTAAAAATGTTTCGTAGGACAGCAAGAGTATTTAATTTATGTTCTAGAGAGAGAGGTACTTATTCAGTTTAGAACCATTCTACCACAAGTTTCTTATTATTCCTGGATTAACCAGGTACCATATGAAATATTATATAAATAAATATTGTGTTTATCAATAAATTAAAAAAGGGCAGCAGTACTGCGTTGTAATAAATCTTTGACTTTCCGTAACGACAATCATGTCCAATTCAAGTTAACACTATTGTTTTTCCTTTAAGATAATCTTCGTCACAATAATGTGGGGTTCATTCATAAACTTCAGACATATTACTAATGAGGCGCATGATTCACACGTTACTATATTTTCAGCCCTTTGAATACGTAATATACATCACTTATTCTATTAGAGAATATTGAATCATTTCGGCCTCGCGAACATCATTCATGACTCTGGCACATTATGTACTTATATTATGTTTCCTTACGTTTATTGACCGTCATACATGGAATAGAACACAGATAACTGCTGCAGTTGAGAACTTTATTGCACCGAGATAAAGACCGATGGTCAGGGTGTAGCGTTAATGTGCGTATTTACGGAGTATGTCGTAATATAGAATAGTTACCGTCTGGATACTTCCCCTTCGCTCAATTTCTCGGTATGAAAAATCTGGGAATGTTTCTCTCTAAGTAGTTCCATTATTAGTATTAGTATCTAGTTACACTGAAATGTCATCATTTTCGTGTAAGTAGGAATGACCGGAACGCCTTACTACTGATGCTAATAATAAAAATGATGATCTCTTCTACTCGTACATGGACGTTGCACCAAGTAGACATGACCTGTTTGTTGTAGGTGACAAGAAGTTTTCAGTAGCGTCATCTAAATTGAATGCGGTGTAGATAAGACAGCAGTCATGCATGCACAGTGGAGGAAAGTAAATAGTAAATAATAACTAAAATAATAAATATTGGGGTACAATCTTACATAAATCGACCTAGTCCCAAACTAAGCAAAGCTTGTACTATGGATTCTAGAAGACGATATACATACTTATATAGATAAATACATAGAAAACATCCAAGCCCCAAGAACAAATATCCGTGATAAATGCACAAATAAATTCCCTGGCCGTGATTCGAACCCGGGACAGTGGAAGTGCCCTCCATCCACGCTCGTCTGTTATGAGACTACATCCTGCGTAATTACGAAGGTCGTGGCTTTTTAAATGCCAGATAGCCCCTCAACCACGAGTTGTACAGTCTTAGGGATTATTTCCTAAATAGCGAGTGTTGGATGCATTATAACTTGGTAGCACATGTCACACTCCATGGCAAAACTGGCGCAGACTTAAATATTGACCGCCTATGACCGCAAGACGGTATGGAAGCGTAAAGAGATATACAGACGGTTACCTATACAAGACCCTCGCAAGGCCCAACGTTGACCTGCTCGCGTTGGTGAACTGGCTAAGTTTTTGTGGTCTCTTCGGGGAAACCGATGGTTTTGTCTGTGCAATTGTGGACGAAGTTATCATGCGACACAACTACTGGAAATATATCCAAAACGACGGGACGATTGGTATTTGTCGGGCATGCCGCCGACTCGGACAGTCACGCCGGCATACTATTTATATGACTATGTATGTACATGTCAATGACGTAGATGATGAAAAAGGATCACCATGCCACATAACATAACGATAGCCTCGTGAAGACCGAGGAGGACAAAGTCAGCAAGTACTGGTACATTAAGTACATGCCATGTTAAAAAGTTTTTCAGAGATGAAGTGATAAATGTTTTTCCTTTCCAAACCTTTTTGACATTTATATAAGATTGAATTTCACATGGTCCCAGGAAATGGTCCGACGTAAAATTTTAAGAACCGTCAGTTTATAATCTTACGCGCGGGATAATAAATTAGGGACGGTTACAATTTTATAGTAAACATTAAAAAAATACTGTACAAAAACATTTTATCCAATGCTTCTATGCAAAGTTTTATATCATAAAACGCCTACATGATTTTGAGTAAACGTAAAGATAGCTCAAGTCGGAATGATTGCTCATATTATTATGTATTGTTCTGTTTCTGGTTGCATTTATTGGCACTACTACTTTACTCTTTTTCAGGCTTAAATCTTACTTGCACTGTTCCATTCTTTCCAGGTGGCCAAGCCAGCGGAGCCTGTTGAGGTTTTGTATCCCCGATGACATTAGGTTACGTACTACCTATTTCAAGATTTTTTAGGAGCCTCCAGCTTGCATCCAATGAAATTTTTCCGGATTATTTTATTAAAAGCTGTCAATCTCATTTCAGCACTTAGGTATGTAGTGAAATTGTAAACCGAGCTTAAATCACAATATACGAACTAGGTAGTTCAATTGCTTAATTTACGTGAAGTTTGATAAGATGAGAGCATAGCAAATATATTATAACAAAATGTGGATATTTTTATTTCTTGCTGATGTTACAATGAAAATGGTTTCGACGAAAGGTTGTTTTAGGTAAATTTAGGTTTAGGTTTTTTAAATCAGCCAACGAGTTAAATTATATTCTCAGGTTTTTTTTAATGTTGTCATGTTACTTGGGATTGAGACCTAGCTATTTTACAAAATATTATTGAAGTTGGAAAAGTCGAACATGACATGAATATGTTTTCATCACTTCACCATTTTAGGAAAAAAAAACATACTTGACCCTGACTTAACGAATCAACGAACAACAGAACTGTCCATTGTAACTATACACAGAAGCGTAAAAAAATATTTTTCTTACTCTTCTTTTATAGTTCAACTTACCCATATTCTACTATTGATAGAAAGAGATAAATAGTGTTTGTTCGGCGCTTAAGTTGACGTGATAGTAATCTGAGGAATGGGACGTGGCTTCCCCTCTATTTTTCAATGCGCAATTTTGCATGTCATGCAAAGAATGTGCATGCATTGTAGGTAGGTGGTATCATGACGTTGGCCAACAAAATCGTTGAGCATTTATTACTTTGCAATGACTATGACGATATTAACTCAGTTAACACATGACAGCAAAAATAACTTTTGACATAACAAGGTCTAATAATACAGATTATTTATTTCTATGTATTCTTAAAAAGTCCTGTCATATATTATTTAAGTATTGAAACGAGGCAGCGCTTGCGATGCGAAAACCACTTCAAGGAAACACCGCGCGTCAGGGCCAATCAGCGTGCTTCCAGAGTTAGGCACGTCGGATTCCACGAAATACTCTAGCACTGGCTACGGCCACCACCCAGACCACCCTTCGGCAGTTGCTGAGCGACGCGCGTTGAAAGCACATCTATGACGGTCGATACAAAGACTCCGCTCGCGAGTGATTTTGCCAAATCCTAAATAAATCTTATTACTTTCTATTAAATGGTATTTTCAGTTAGTGAATTCCTAACAGTATTAATATAATTACTACTTGCCTACATGTTCAACAAATCAACCCATCAATCAAATTGTTTATTTGCTGGAATACAGTAGGTACAAATAGGTGTTATACATTAAATTTTAAAATACAGTTCCATGTATTCAGCCTGCAAGCAGGCAAGCAAACATTTCAGAGTGCTACGTTACGTGTTTTGAATTAAGTGTTTTTAGGATGTTTTTTTTTCCAGGGGTACTTTCGATCAATTTACTTACGATAAAATGTCTGGTCGTTAATACTACGTGGTTGTCAATGAATATTGATCATTGCCGAGCTTGATTGAAGCTTCGTTCATCCTAATAAATATTCATTAAAATGTATAGATATTTGTTTTACTTTCATGTAAAAGTTCATTACCACCACCACCAGATCAGCCAAAGGACGTCCACTGCTAGACATAGGCCTCCCCCAAATTCACGGGGGGTATATGGTATGTGCCATAATCGCCACGCTTGGCATGCGAATATGCTTGCAAAAGTTCATTACTTTTAGTATTTAGAATCTGACATTGCCAATTTTAAATATCCGTGTTTGTGCATAATTAGTTTATCTGTCGTCTTTGTGAGCTACATTTATTTTTTCATTTTCTCGATGGTTAGCTGCTAGACATTCATTATTATAAATATAAATTCGCCTTTGTACTTTTATATTTTGTTAGATTGCTTCTTTTTTAATTGTTTTTTAGCGTTCCGTACCATAAGGGTAAAAAAGGAACCCTTATGCACCATAAGTTTGTCTGTCTGTCACATTGCTAAATATCTCAAGAAATACTTATGCCATCGATTTAAAATTTGAAATAGTTATAAAGAAGGCTATCCCAGATTGGCTAAACATGCCTTTTTTATATATTTTTTTATTTAACCCGAAAATTTACCGATACAAGTCAAAACATCGAAGTTAAAGTGACTATGGCAAGAGGTGACGCACATTCTAAAACAGTTTGTAAAGTAAGGTTGCAAAATGCCCCGATAGATGGCACCGTACCCATCACGTTCAATTTCATCGTTGTACAGAACCCTCGGTGCGCGAGTCGGACTCGCAGTTGACCGATTTTTATGTGCAATGAAGTGTTATACATACAGTATACTTCCATACATGGACAATCACAGCTTTCTTCAGGGTAGATAGAGAACGTCTACTTGCGTTCAGTATGGGATATGGGTTTCAGCTAGTTAATAATAAATCGGTGTTTTGTTGCCTTAATAGGTCAATACAAGATTTTATTCGTTCAACTAGCAAACAACTAACGCACTGCAATAAATAAATAAATTACAACAGCTTAAGGCTATCCTCATACACACAGTACAATATATTTATTTTATTTATTTATTTATTTGCTTCAGGCAACAAAAGGCCCATATTAACATATACTAACGTACATATCCATACAAAAAAATCTTAAAAATTAAAACACATTATTTAAGGTCGAAACCCACGGAGCGGGCGCGGCGCGTTTTGCATTTTTGATCTTTCCGAAACTGTCCACTGTCAATTACTGATTTATGTCACACATGACACCTCGGCTCTACCACGCTACCGAATACGGCGCGTTTATTTGGTACGACGTGCCCCGGAGCGTGTTCGATTTACCCCAAAACCGTCTCTACCCCGCAACGACGCTGCACCACGCTCTGTGCGTTTCAAGCTTTTGATGACGTAACAGCGTGACTCTGTTGCATCGTCATCTACGGTGTAGGACTCGGTAGGTTGCCCGGAACGGAAACCGCCGAAACACTACACCTAAACTTCAATAAATATTTATAGACTAGTTCAGTGGTTCCCAAAGTTGTCTGGGCTACGACCCATCTAATACAAGTTTACAACCCCGGGACCCACCTCTAGGAAATTTAACCGTTACCAATATGATTAAGGTCTTTTCAAATAACATACAAAGTTTTAATAAAATTTTCCATCAATCCGTACTGCGGCGTCAGTCGCCCGCCGCCCGGCCGTTGGCTCGGTCAGCAACAGGCAGGATGGTCAGGTGCAGGCAGGCTGTAGGCAGAGCCCACTCAATATTCGCTCGCAATATGGCATTGTTTCGGAAAGCCTGGACTAGTTGATTATATTTGTGTCAAACTTACGTGAAGTAGATCTAACTGTCATTTTTAGTATGTCAAATGACAATTACATCAACTTTACACATATACTCGTTCAGTCGTCCATATGAGAGCGCAGACGGTGTCCGCTGTGGTAGCTGCATGTATCGTCCCTTGTTAAGAGTAGTCTGGAAAAAATAATATAACATGTACTATTAAGGAACTGTAACAGTTTCTTTTCATGAATATTATGATATACACTAGCTGTTGCCCGCGACTTCATCCGCGTGTTCGTTCCTATTGGTGGCAGTGTGATGTTATATAGCCTAAAGCCTACCTCGATAAATGGACTATCCAACACAAAAATATTTTTTCAATTCAAACCAGTATTTCCTGAGATTAGTGCGTTGAAATAAACTCTTCAGCTTTATAATATTAGTATAGATTAATGTATACAACAAATTTTTATGAATAGATGAATGTTACTGCCTTTTTTACAATGGAAAATTACGTTATTAGGTCTTCCTTAAGCACACTTCAAAATGTTGTGTATAATTAAGCATTTGAAATTTTACGGTAAGTAATATTATACATTGATTAGAAGCATGGCGCTGTTGGTTACTTTAAAATAAGTTTCTATCAAAAATTAAGCTCTTACTGCCGACTGTTTTTTAGGGTTCAAAGACTTGCTACAGTACTTTTTCCCTTTTTAGGGTTCCGTAGTCAACTAGGAACCCTTATAGTTTCGCCATGTCCGTCTGTCTCTCCGAAGCTTTGCTCCAATTTGGCATATAAATCAATAAATCTGACAATATAGTAAATTAAAATTTAAAAAAGTATAGGGGACACGTAAACTGGGGATGTTTTTTTTCCTTCAACCCTGTGGTGTGGGGTGTTGTGGTCTTTCAAAATGAATAGAGGTCTTCATCAATTTTTTTTTGATACAGTGAATATTTACGGAAATAATAACTCCAAAAGAAAAAAAATGTATCTAAATCTTGAACTAAGTAGGTAGTAAAGCTTAATAAAGACTTTCAACGAAAACTATAGCCGACATTGAGTTTTCGTAAAAAGTCTTCCCTTCTTATTAAAAGACGTATGAAACGCTGCGAATGTTTGGTATGGGAAGCAGTGAACGAAAAAAGCATAGAACGCGAGCTTCCTACAAAAGTCCACTTTGAAACGGGGCATTTATTCGTAATACGCACGCGCGGTGTTGTATCAATAAGAATTGCCAAAAATGTCAGCCGATTTTCTATTACCCAAAACAAATAAACCTAATACTTAGGTAAATTTCAAAATGACTGGCTGTGTTTGGTATCCTAGCGCTGACGTTTTATGTGTCAAAATGGCGGCGACAACGCTTAGTGGGTGGTTGGTTTCATGCAACAAAAAGTCATCTTCATACGCAAAACCGCCGTATTATTTAAATTTGAATTTAAGCTTTATTTTATTTTTAAATATCATAGGATAACCTTACGAAAATCTAACTAGTCGCTAATTAAGCTGTACCAGACTTATAATATGCATATCGGACGACCATGTACATAATTTATAGCTCGCTAAACACTGATTTATTTATTTATTTCATATAGATTTCTGATAGACATAGAGAACAGCAACCACGCGTAATCGAAACGTTTACAGTATATTCAGACAACGCAAACATTTAACATACGTACGTTAACTCATTTTTTAAAAGCTTTTATTTAACTTGCCGTGTCAGTAACTTATGTCTTTTTTGTTTGTATGGGTCAAATCTTAGAAGCTAAATTAGACCCACTTCTCGATTTCCGATTGAGCTAATATTTGACGTTAGTACGCTCGGCTGAACTCGATTCTCCATACAAACGTAGTTTCGTTCTCATTTTAAACCCCTTGCAGAAATAACATGAAAAGTTGTATACACAATGGAAGCCGCCGCATATGAAAACCTTAATAATCGCTGTATTTTTACTCCATTATAATTTCAAGCAACAGAAACTAATTTCCGACCTAGATATTCCGGACTCCATTATGTATACAAAGTTTCATGTTATTCTAGAATGGAATTTTAAAATGAGAGCTAAACTACGTTTGTATGGAGGACCAACCTTACTGCATATATGTAAAGTCAGTGACAATGCAATATTATGATAATATTATTATCGAGCTGATCTGATGATGGAACCGGAAAGTGGTCATAGGAACTCTGTAATAAGTTAACACAATCATACCGAGTTTGGGCTCTTTAAATCCACTCTTTGAGTAGTTGATAATAATTGTATATATTGTATGTATAACACACTTATTCTTTTATTTTTATTTCGGTTTTAGTTCTTGTTAAATAGTACATTATACACTAAGGGGATAAAGCACTGTTTTATGTCACGGGAGCGAATTGAATCCCGAACGTAACGAAGGACTCATAATCTAACTCCTGAGCGTAGCGAGGGAGTTATAAGTTAATTCCTGAGCGAAGCGAGGGAATTAAGACTGAGTCCTGAGTGCAGTGAGGGGTTCAACCGCCCAAGACTAAAACAGTCTTATCCCCGAGGTGTATACTCTACTTTTCACACCTTATGCGAGACAAAAAAACAGGCTCAGTAGATAAATAGGCAGTAGGTTGTAGGCTTTTAGGTATTTTTCCTTTGACTTCTCTGGCAGCAGATTGTTGACAATGCCTATGGCATCTAATTTGATAAACTCAGGAGTCAAAACACTTTCATCACTCGACATTTTCAATATTATTTTTGAAATTAAATCTTCTATAGGCACCTACAAGAACTCGATTTGTTCGTCACGCGTGAACAAATGAAGGCGCGCGACGTTCCAAATTCGAAAGCACAAGCCGTGGTCCTAGATTCGAAATTCGAATTTCGAACACCGCGCTCCTCCGGACCGGGGTTCACACGGAGGCAAACTTCATTTATTTTGTCAAATCAAGTAGGCCATGGCCTAGGACAAATTGTGTTTAGCAAAATTAAACTTTATGCATATAGTAATAAGAATTATGAAAAGTGAAATCATATTATTAACCAGCGGGTTATAATGAAATTCAGTACAACATTATAACCCGGCTAATACCAAGGGATTTAATGTCTTGCTTTCGGTAGGGTTTACATGACCTATAATTCGGCATTGTCGAGCATGTGGTTTGAAAAATATATTTACAGTACATATGGTGCTATATTACCGCACGAGTGCGGTAATCAGCAGATTACGTGCATATGTCGAAACTTTAAAGAGCCATATGTACTGTAAAACGTTGTACAATACACGTGCGAACAGGTAATTCGCAACTCGTTTCGATTTAAAACACTCCCTTCGGTCGTGTTTTAATTTATCACCACTCGTTACAAATTTCATGTTCTCTGCACTTGTATCGTAATGTACTATTATTTCTCGCTTCCCTCATTAGTCATTTAGTCTAATTAGAATCAACGTTCTAGTTGTAATTGTACTAAATGTCCCCTAATATTTATTTATTATAGAATTAGTTTACCTTTTTCAAACATTTTAATTTGTTGAGATACATGCTTTCATGCCCAAATTATGTGCATGAAAGCATGTATCTCAACAAATTAAAATGTTTAATAGGTATCTTAGGTACCTTTTTATTCACCTATTAACATTTTGATGATGTAAGGTGGCATAACACCATCCCATCATACAAAATCGGTTCCGACTAAAAAAATTAAACAAATATGTTTACCGCTTTACTTACATATGAAAAGTGATTCCATCTTTTTTTATGTTTTCTAGAGTGATTAACGCACCACTTCACTGCACAAAAAGGCATTTTATTTTTATTTTTGAGATTTCAGTTAATACAACTGTTACGTTGCGCTGCCATGTTCAAACTAGACAGCCGTTGGACACAATTTTGACGCCCCGCCTTAGTGGACACAAATTTGATGGGGTCATTTTGCGACGTTAGTTGTGCTTCTATTTTTTTTCATTCGCTGATGGGAAGGCCTTTTGCTTGTTATTATTTCATATTTTTAATTAAGTTCATTGGGCAGCTACGGAACCCTACACTGAGCATGGCCCGACATGCTCTTGGGCGATTTTTAAACTAAATAATTGCTGCCTACCCATATTTTGACTTCCTCTTGTAGTTTTGTTTTTAATTCTTCTTGTGATCGCGTCGATGGTGTCCATGTTTATTGAGATTAACTGCAAAAGAAGAGAACACAATCATAAGCGGAGTATTATTTACGAGTACCTGCTCTTTAAGTCATAAGTTCTGAATTGTGTTCTTTTTAGCGCTGTTTGATAAAGTGTATATGTATTCCAAATTAAAGGGAAAAATTAAAAAAAATAATGCTCCGAGCAGGATTCGAACCTGTGACATCTGGCATACGCGGCCAGTCGCTCTAGCCTCTGAGTTATCGGAACAACCAAGCTCGTCCACGAAATCCTTCACTAGTTCCCTCTTACAACGCCTTAGGCAGGCGTACAGCGACATCTACCGTAGAAGACTTAGGCTTCTATTAACGGCACCAACGTCTCAAATAACGTTGAGAAATCGTCAGTAACGATGCGCTATCCTATACTAAAGTAAGGCTGGAATCCGTCCATCGCTCTTTCCAACTGAGCTACCGCGGGTTTTCCCGAGGCGACAAATCTTTCAATCAGAAGTTGTAGCTACTTGATGGTAGATGTCGCTACTAGTCTCCCTAAGGCTTAATTGAAAATAGTGAACTGATTGAAAGATTCGCTGCCTCGAGAAAACTCACGCTAGCTCAGTTGGAAAGAGCGATGAACTAATTCCAGAGATGGTGGGTTCAAATCCCGCCTGGGGTGATCAATTTTTCATTTCGGTTAGAAATTAGATTTGCATGCTATTCAGGCACGTGTGTAAATCAGTCTGTACAACAGCCGTCGGGTTTGGCTAAAATTATAGCATTAATTACGTGTATGAGCTAGCGAGAGAGAAGTTAACATGTAATCCCCCAACAGAGAGACGTTTCAAATATAAATAAATAAAGAACTGTCAGGAAATCAATATTTATTCATACAAATCGACCTTGTGTATGGTTAGATTGGTTAGCTTCAATAAGGCATGTGTTAAGGGTGCTAGACGATGATATATTTAAGAGATATATATCATGAAGACCTGAGCCTGACCTGGTAAAGGTCGCGGGAGTCCGCTGGATGCGGGAGGCGCAACACCGGTCATTGTGGCCCTCTTTAGGGGAGGCCTATGTCCAGCAGTGGACGTCCATCGGCTGATATGATGACGATTATGATATATCATGAATATATTAAATTAATAGAGAACATCCAAGTCTCACGAATAAATGTTTTTGTTCCGGTACCTCCAAGGTTCGTATGCAGTGTCACTACCAACTAGGCAGTGACACTGGCCACGAATTAAATTATTGAATAAGGTTTATCAGGGACTTCAACGTTAGGAAAACGTACTTTTCTATTCTCATACAGCTGTCAACTGAGTATTGCATATTTAGATATTACTTTTAATTTTAAAAATTGCGGAAGGAAAAAGCACAACCGAAATAGTATTTCACGCAGAATATGATAGTGTCATCGGTCAATGTGATTATTTATTACTCATTAACAAAACAATACACCAACGGATTGCAGAATGGCTACCGTAAATTACCATACCAATTTTATTTTTTACTGACATATTTATTTGGTTTATAAAGCATTCAAGGTTAATTATGTCAAATTATTAAGGAAGGTGGTATAATAGTGGTCACATTTCGATTTAAGGAGGAAAATGTTGAAAGAAATAACATTTACACCACACCTTGCCAAAAAGCCCCTTTTTCCGCACGCTGCGCGTCCGGAACAACCCACTTTTTGGTCAAGTGGTCAAGTAAAATTGTGTACAAAACACGGGTCGTAAAACAGAAAGCCCTCTCTCGCATATTTATGACCCTCGCCTGCGGCTCGGGCCTCAAACATCTGCGATATCGGCCTTTCTTTGTTTTACAACCCTTGTATCGTAAATAGCTTTTTTCCTTTTATCTCCCATGTTTAGTTACTAAGTAAAAATTTCAATATTACGAGTATTACATATGATTCATATTGATTAAAATACTACAGGAAAATAAATAAATAAATATCGGGGGAGAATCTTAAACTATAAATCGACTTAGTGCCAAGATACTAGACGAAGCTGTAAGTTTTTAGTTTTAGTTTTGGCCAATCCACTTAACGAACCACCACCACCACCATATCAGCCGAAGGAAATCCACTGCTGGACATAGGCCTCCCCCAATTTTACGGGGGTGTATATGCCATAATCGCCACCCTTGGCATGCGGGTTGGCGATCGCAGTTATCTCCACCGCACTCCAGGAATGCTGCTGCCCATCCCCCGGTGGTCTTGGTCGTAGTTTTAGGACATACCCGGGTCACTTAACGAACAATAGGATAATTTACTAAAACCTTAATATTTATATAGATAAATAAATACTTAAATACACACAAAACATCCAAGGCTTAGTAACAAATGTTCGTGCTCATCACAAAAACAAATTTCCTGGCACTCCCAATTCGAGACCTCCTGCTTCGTCGTAGCCAACGTACTAATTCAAAGTGGTCATAAAATTTTGTTTTTTTTTTTTAAATCATCGAACAGCCCGTAGACTTATTTGCTTATTTTCTCGTACAACGGTAGGATCGAATATCCTATATTAATGAGCCGTTTCTATGGTCGATTGATTGTTTATTGATTTCAACAAGCAGTTTTTGAGACTAACCCAAACTACGAACTTTACTTATGTAATAATTATTATTCATAAATCTAGGTACTTAATTTATAAGGGGAAACTCAAAATAACCTTCTATAAACTAGTAAAAGTGAAAAAGTCGTTCTTGGGAAACTGTGTCAAATTCTACAACAAAATTCCTAAACACATTACTGAACTTACGAGTAGCTTAAATTTTCCCTAGCATGAATTTATCAATAAAATAAATAAATCTACTTAAATTGTATAAGGATAAGGACACTTACCGCAACCATGATTCTTGGAGACCATTCCTTTTCGGCACTTTAAGTTATATACACACATTACTCTTCCATTTTTCCTGAATTCGATTTTTCCTATAGGACATTTTATGTTCGATTGCAAGTATGCACGCGGGAACGCATTTATATACAACGCATAAAATACTAATAAAATTACCACTAAATATAGCTGCCTGTTCATTTTGGACCGAGTACATACACGAATCGTAACTCCGTCTATATTTCTGACGGCGGCTGTACAGACTGGGCTAAATGAAGGGCCAGGAATACGTGGTGAGATAGTAGCCTGGGGAAAATCAAAAGGCAATCTCGCACGACAACGCGGACTGACGGTCTTAACGAAATAATAGCTGGCTCAAGGCGCGCACTGGTTACTTAAGACGAGGCAACCTAAAATAACTCCCACGCTTGCTCCGCCCATCACCCATCGCCCGCCAACCCGCCACCCGCTAGCGAAACTCATTCGTCATGCTCTTGCGCCGCGTATAGTGGTAGTCGACGAAAGCGCAATTTCGGCACACATCCGTGGGGTTAACTTTATTCGAGACGCTTTGATAACTTCCTGTGATATACCTAGCCGATTTAGTGACTGTCCTTGTTGTCTGTAAAATTAACTTTTCAAAGTTTATTTACATAAGTAAAAAAAGAGAGATGAAATAGATATATATTCGCGTGGAGAGGGTTTCGTACCTATGTTACTTTATGTACCATAGAATTCATATAGGTTATTCTGTAATAGGGCTTCCATTTGAGGCACGGAACCTAATAATAGTACATTTCGATGCTAGTGCGGAAAGTATGACATTTCCGCACGTGTATTGAACGACGTTTTTTAATACAGTTGCGAAAAAATAAGAAAAACAACAAGTAATATTTATAAAAACAATATCGAATGTTGCCTTTAGAAACTTAAAACATGCTTGCAGTAAGTAAAAACGCCTCTTCTTTGACAGGCGTTTCGGCAGCTATTCCGTTCCACTCAGACAACTTATTAAGAACGGTTTTTCAATATTCAATATTAAAAAATAAACGTGTTATAATGATGAAGAGGTAAGTAATAAAATGTGAAATGTGTATATTTTTCGTATTCTGATATTAACAGTAGGTTTTTATGTTGATTACGACGTTTAAAGAAAACTAATATTTAACACCCAGCAATAAGGAGTCATGCATTGGAACAAGTATAAATTTAAAAAAATTGGAAAAGTGAAAAGCACTAGTGCGCGAAAACCAACTATCCGCACGCTAAACAGCTACGTAAAGTAGCACTTTTTGAGCAACTGTATTAAAAAGGTATCTTTTGAGATATCACTCAAATTCAAATATTGTCACGAGCTATTATAAACTGTCTTCTGTCATGAGTAAATATTGCATTGATTTTCTATTTATGAGTGGATTATTTCGATCAATTAGACGCTGGTTAGAACATCTTTTTTTATTGTAAATGGAATTGCGTTTGACCTTTAGTCTAAACCTGATGGAAAGTTAAGACAATGTCTAAGATGGAACACGCTCACCCATATATATATACGAATGGAAAAATAAATATAAGCTCAAATAAATGTGGCAATATTCATGAATGGGAAAAAACGCGAAAGGAAATCACGCTTCTGGAAAAATATGATTTCGGGTCAATGTTCAAAAAACCAGTCCACTTGCGTGTTAGCGTGTTACCGATGCATATTTATGATCATGGCTATTTTTATTTAGAGGACTTGATTCGTCTATGATTTAATTGTATGCAGTGAATAACGTAAGTTAGTTGTATGAGTTACTTTTGCTACACTGGTAAATGAGTTGTAGAGGAGTAGTAAACCTTCAAAATATTGACTATGCACATATTTTGAAATCCATCCATTTTATTTATTTAGATTGCCCCGGTGTCTGAGCGGCTATCGCGAAACAAAACCGTTCGTGTGTCTTCCTCTCCTTCTATTGAAGTAGCAAGCGCGTTAGATAGAAAGTTACAAGAATGAACTTAAGATTTCAAGCTAATATGGTCGTTAACATTAGAATTACTATTCAAAAGTGAACAGTAATTCTAAGAATGAATAAGTGTGCGAAAGAAGCCGATTAAGGCAGGATTATGGAGGGTTCGAATTCCTTTGACTCTGGTGGGGTGCGCGGTGACTCTGGTCGTTCTGTGTGAATCATCCCTTATGTGTAGATACCTACTAAAATAAAATATGACTAGTTAATTTTGACCACCTTTGTGGTCTTTGTTTTAACTGAATCTGTATAGGTACAAGTACCTACGACACCTACGTAAATATCTAACAAAATTGGAAAACAATATATCCATGTACTACTACTGGAAATCGTGAATAGGTAAACTAAAAAAAATATTTCACGATAATGTTTTATGCATTTGCTATTGATCTCGCGCACAAACGCATTTGACATTCCAAATTCCTACTCACCTGACCGGTTCCGGTATATCTTGACCCACAACTTGCCAATGATATACTAATTCAATTTATTTTGAAGATATTTGATACTAGTATTATGTTTTAATATCACTTCATCTACTCGAGTGCGTAAACCGGACATAGATACTTTAATTTCTATACTTGATGGGTAATTGTGCTAAGAAATAAATGCAATTTACTTATCGTGTGTTAAGCAGCTTAAAGGATGTTTCACGGTAGACCGTTTCGTGTCCGAGCCGGCCCGTTTTCTATGACAGCAAACGCAACGGCCGGCGTATATCTCTAGAAGAAAACGGGCCGACCCGGACACGGAACGGCGTACTGTGAATCATCCTTTAGACACTTCAGTTACGTCAGATTCATACAAGATCCGTAGATTCGATACGTAAATTGTATTAATTTCTTAGCACAATTACCCATCAAATATGGATATATTAAAGTACCAACTTTAACTTTAGCTTAGCTTAACTTAATAAGTATATGTATTACGACCCGTGTCAGTGTCATGGCTGTCAAGTGAAGTCACGCGATTTTGTCTGATGTCGCTGACCATAGGCGCAACTAAACATTTGACTACTATTGTGGTCACAAATGACTACTTATAAACGAGACCATACTTGTACAAAAGGAATACCATTTTGAGTTGCGGGCACTATAGCAAACTCCTGGCATAAACGTATTGGTTTGTTATCTGCACGCGAAACATACTGAAATACGAAGCGTCTAACAAAAATAGATCGTAAGGGCATTTGATTGCTCCCTTATCAGGGCAGGCCTTCTTAAGGGCCCCGCCCCGTTGCATCAGATTGCATACGCCACACCTACCGGCGTTCACACGCGCTAAAGCCGATTATGGCTCTTAACATAAGGGAATAAGGTAATTAATCTTTTAGTGCTGCTAATTTTAAGAACATGTTTTTATTTTTTTTCTGTAATGATTACGTAGGTACAGTCAGCATCAAAAATAGATATGCATATGAAGGGTTCAAAATAGATATGCATATGAAGGGTTCAAAATAGATATGCATATGAAGGGTTCAAAAGCTCTTATTCTCTTAAGACTTGAACTTTTCAAAGGCATGGCTACTTTTGATGCTGACTGTACATATACGACTTTATTCACGAGTTGACTAAACGGAAGAATGATTTGATGAGGTTAAAAGGATCTTACAGACATTGAATATGGCATAATACAGTGTGTAAATTTTATACGGGCGTATATTGTAATGGAGATTAAGATTGGACCCAATGATATTTTAAGTATAGATAGGTTATGCTCGAACATTATAAGCGCAAAAAGTGCTTCCAACATCGCGGCATCACACATTCGCATTTTGTTTTATTGTTTAAAACACGCACACTTCATCGAAAGCGTAAAAGAGATTAGAGCTTTATCAAAATAATACATAAGAAAGAGACAGCCTTCACCCGGAACACCAATCACCGCACGTTTGACACAGATTAAAGAAACTAACACTAGGCAGAACGTGCAAACTGTTTCTACCTATTAATCGACGGATGATAGCGAATGTAAGTAATGGTAATACCGCTATCGGGTTGTCGTTTGCGTAGGAGGCACGTCAAAGAATTACAAAATAATTGACTCTGACACGGATTTTTGAATAAATGTACAGACAGCAAAACTAATCTTGTCAAAAACTGTTTCATGCCTGTTGATGTCAATCGATTATATTTTTATCAAGCAACAAAAACTTCTTACAGACCGACCTCGTGTAGGATACAAGAAAGGACACTTCTTCACTTTTCGTCACTGGTACTCAGAGACATACTTGAAAAATTAACATTCAATAGTTACAGCATTATTTTGTTCTAAATAAACCCGAAGAAATAAATAGGGCAGTAAGTTGAAGTTGACTATGTAACCCATATAATCTAGAATTGAATCTGATTTAGTATGACGCATCTGTTACGTTAATCTATGTTCGCAGTCTGTTTGTCTTTATCACTCTCATTGCAAACGACACTAGGTACTCTCTTTCTCTGAGACAGCGTCTTCGTGGCGTCATATTTGGTAAATTGAAGGATAAAATGGAAAACATAACATAATTTCAGCTTACTTACTTGTGGTATGTGACGCCTGTTGCCTTAGTACGTTTGGATGTATAATTAGTGCACTTTCGCAACACGCATGACGGCATTTTTAAGGTCACTTACGTCGTTGGTTACGTCTCTCGCTTGCCCGGGAGCGACTGAAGCCAATAGGCAATGTTTAGCGTCTTTATAGCGGCACACTTTAGGTACGCGGGTAACGTATCTATACTTAAAATATCATTGATTGGACCTAGGAAACCTATTTACATTAATTTCTTTAGGTATTTAGGTTTCTTCTTTTCATATATAATAATTAAGCACGCAATGTATTGCATTCATAATAAATAACGTACCGATGCGTCAGGTTAGTATTTAAATTAGTTTGCTTTATTAATTAAATCCAGTTGCTAAATCCTGATTATTCCTATCAAACGAAAAACATTATGGGTAAAAGACAGACAGTTTTAAATACTGACATGACGCATCGGTACGTTAATTATTATGTATGCAATAAATTGCGTGCTTAATGATTATGCATGAAAAAAAAGAAACCTAATTTCCTAAAGAAATTAATGTAAATAGGTTCCCTAGGTCCAATCTTAATCTCCATTACAATATGTATGCCCGTATAAAATTTACACACTGTATAAGTAGTTATTTTCTGCTTATAACGGAGATTTTAAAACACAATGTTTGGTATGTAAATGTTATCAAACATTGTGTTTTAAAAGCTCAGTACACATAATTTTGTATGCTTGGTGCATTTCAGTACCTATTGAATACAGGAAAAACGACTTTTTATTTTTGAACTCTGAACAATCCGTAATTAAGTTTTTATAGTAGAAATATGCCTACTAGTCTAAATTAAAACCCCTGAGATTAGATATGTGGGCGTAGGTAATTGTGAGTTCAACGAACATCGAGGTACATAATTCTGGTATTTTTGGATATATCGGAATAAATCAGCCGCCGTCTGAAACTCTTCAATCCTAATATTATTAGTCACTTCTGTTCTAGGAAACGTGTTTGGAATAAAATACCGGTAGGTAACCAAGGTTGATTAATGGTTTTCTACAAAAAAATCCCATGCTAACTCAATTATCAAGTGGGAAATCATTTCTTGTAAAAACCGTAATTTTGTTCGGTTTTCTGCTAGGAAAAATATTTCCTTCATAGCTAACCCGGTTATCAAATGGGTTTGTGTTTTCCTTGTACGAAACCGATATTTTAAGTTCAAGTTCAAGTTGTTTATTGCATTTCATGTGTAATACAGGGGATCTTATAAACTAGGTAGTCTCAACATGAACCCTACAAGAGTATAGCAACATAAACTTAATACTATGCTTATTATCTTAGTACTAACCACGAAGAACATAAAATTCCGTTGTTTATAATTATTAAATTCATTTAAAAATTCTTTAACTGAGTAATATGCCTTGTTAATTAAGAAGCTTTTGAGTTGGATTTTAAATCTACGGATATTTCTTATCTTTAGTTTTATACGACGCAGATAACTCGTATTTAAACGGGACTTTGTTTTCCCTCGTAGAAAACCCAAACTAATCTCAATATATACGAGTACTCTCTATTGGAGGTTTGTCCATTGATAACCTTCTCATAATCAAATCTTTGCATTAGTTTGTCACAAGTTACAAGTTAAGTATGCCCCCCTAGAACAGGATTACTTCTTCGTCCTCTTAGCAGTGGAAACTGCGGGTTGCTGGGGAGCGGACGCAAAAAAGTTTGTGCGCGACATACTCGTAGGCCGTCGGCTTAGGCAAAAGGGCGAGGACGCCCGCTCCGAGTCGTTTCTGGTGCAGAAGTTGTCCAATAGCTATCCAACGTGGGAATGCCGCTAGCGTTATGGGCACCTTTGCACCGGGAACGGCAAGGGGTGGATTATTTTAGAGTGTAAGCTGATAGTTATTAGGTTATTTAAATGTAAAAATAATCTTATTAAATAAATACAGATGTAGTGAATAACGCTTTCCCATCAGTTAATATCGGAATACGACTAAACCGAAAGTGACTATTGTATTAAATGATTCACAAGTTCATGTTTGTTAATGTGAAACTTTATGATTCAATGTCAAATGACGGAAAGAAAACTGGTAGTATTTTGCTATTTGACATGACAAATGTTAAATAATACGGTTATCAGTTAAGTTAAAAGTTATCGTGCTAGCTAGGCAGACTATTATAGCGAAAGTTTATTGTCGCGACGCGTGTGTGTATTAAACCGGATGGTTGTATAAATATGTATTTGCTTTACTGTATCATAATAGACTCTCTAGAGATAGCGGTGTGATTTCACGTACAGTCAAGGACACCAGTCCATTGAAATAAGGTCCAAATGGATACATATTTATCCCCTCGACTGTACCTATACGTTGCGGCGATGGCTTAAGTTTTTTAAGCACTAATACACATGTCTATTCTCAGACAACTAATGCGTTGTCAAATAAAACGCAATTACGTCAACCTTAAATATCCACATGGACAGGTGCGCTGGTGTTGAGTTCAGTTACGATCACCATTATTTTACATATTGGGTATCATAATTAATTTTAATTAATAATTAGTGATTTTATGACATACGACGTCATCCATTCTATTTATTTCGTGTTATCACGTTGTTAAAATTTTCTTACTTCATCTCCAATTAAAATCAATCGCGTACCTATAAGCACCTATAAGCAAATACTTATGATACCTACGGCGATCTCATAGCGCCTTTGACGAGACAAGACAAATGGTATTTACGATTTATCTAGATTATTTTATGTCTGTATGTCTTTTTGGGCATTTAAATAATTACGTACTTGTCGTAATTTGGAGATAATTTAAAAGGTTATTTAGGACTTCTACGGTACGACCAACTCAAAAGAGCTTTTCAGGATTAACGCAGCGATTTCAATTTATTTTTTCTGCTTGCCCCAGAGTTTCTCCACATCAATCGCATCTACGACACAAAGGCTGATGGCGGAAAAGCAAAAAAGCGACCTCTTGTTGTCAAGAATGCTCCCGATGCCCGTACTGCAACGGTTGCGAGCTCAGAAGACTGTCCCGGCCGAGGCCTTCGATGCTGTCACCATATTCTTCAGTGATATTGTTGGATTCACGTCCATATCCGCCAACAGTACTCCTATGGAGGTTATTAATATGCTCAACATGTTGTACAGGTGAGTCTTCTAAGAATCCTATTTTTCAATGTGATAACGTCACCATTTGTTAAACTATGATTAATCAGCACAAGCGCTCGTGCATAATGACTTGATAACCTCTGCCTGCCTAAAGTGCTTAATAAAGTCATGCCAAATCATAGTGAACACCCATAAACATTAGTCATGAGCCGCCTGTGTTTATATATAACAGAAGCTTTACGATCAAGGACAACATTGCGAGGAAGACCGGTTTCAGATGGCAGGCGCTTTCATAATAGTAGTGCCAGCCGAAATCAAATTTTATTAGGAGCAGGAGCCGTGGGGCTTTAGGATGCATCCAGGAAAATGCAAGGTTGAACTTACTAGGCTAGGCTGGGACTAAATGGGCCCAGAGCCCATGTAGGTATCTCGGTCAATGTGTGCCCGCTGACTTATGTAAATCCAGTAGGTCTCAGGAATCTCATAGGGATATCACCTCTTTTATACCGCTGTCTTAATAAGAATGACAGAGAAATGAAAAAACAGCGGTACTAGATCCCGTTATGTCAATTAAGACCATATGACGTTGCCTAGGTATAGTCTATCCCAACAAAAACATAAATGTGAAAATGGCAGCCAAGTTAAATATGCGAGGCGTGGTTGTCGTCTTCACCGACAAAAGAATTGAGATCTTAATGGGTGCCAAGTTCCGTAGATTATCTGAAAAGGTGCCAAGTCTAGAATTAGGTTGTTTACAGTAAATCTACTTAACTTGGCACCCATTAAGATCTCAATTCTTTTGTCGGTGAAGACTTTGCGAAGCAAAATCCTGAAAACTCACGGCCAAGGTCCATTGTAGTTCAGTTTGATAGCCCGAAAACCCGCGATGCTTTCTTAGCAGCGTCCATTAACTACAATAAAAATAATCCTGAAGACAAACTTAATAGCTCAACTCTCGGCATTGGTGGCACTAAACAAAGTGTATACGTTGTGGAACACCTTTCAGCATATTATAAAGCTCTGCACGCTGCTGCTAGGAAGAAGGGTAAGGAGCTAGGCTACAAATATATTTGGGTTCGCAATGGAAGAATATTCATGAGGAAGTCAGATGATTCCGAATATAAGTATATAAGGAACTATGATGCGCTGGCTAGACTGGAATAATATACTTGAGCTAATATAACGCATGTTTCAATCGTCTTATGGAGCTTTTCGATTTGTTAAATATTTACTATCAGAACGTTAGAGGATTAAAGACCAAACTGAAAGATGTGTATTGTAAAGTAGCATCTTACAATTATGATGTTTTTGTTTTTACTGAGACATGGCTGAATGATAGTGTGTTTGACTCAGAGATCTTCGATAAACGATATGACGTGTACAGACGAGATCGTACAGTTACTTCATATAATTCTAAAAAAGAGGGGGGAGGCGTATTAATTGCTGTTTGTAGAAAGTATAGATCACGTAGAATGTTCGGTTGCGAAATTTCATGCGAGGATCTCTGGATCTCTGTTGCTGTTAATATAAATGATACCATCAAGGAAATTGCTCTTTGCGCAGTGTATATACCTCCACCTATTAACGACAATATACTAAACCATTTTACGGACGTTGCTGGTAATGTATTGAGTCAATATAATAAATGCATCATTTTGGGAGATCTTAACATTAACTCAATTGATTGGTTGAATAAGGATGGAATACTAATTTCATCTCCTACACACTTTAACAATAATGTGGAAAGAAGTTTTTGGGAGTTTACAGAATTTAATGGACTTACTTAAACCAACAATATCCCTAACCACAATTATAGAATTCTAGATATAATTTTAACGAATTTAACTAATGTATCTGTCATTGCGCCGATTGATTTTGTATCAAAAATTGACTTACATCACCCACCTCTACATATAAAATTATTAAAAGCAAAGGCGGATAAAACAAAGGATTGTTTAATGCCAAAATACAATTATTTTATAAGGCTATCAGTAATAAAATAGATACTATCGATTGGCACGCTAAATTGGCGTCATGCACTTTTATTGATTGTATGGTTGACGTTTTTTACTCCGAGATTCGTGCAATTATACAGAAGCATGTCCCAAAAACTAAAAAAAAAAAATAGTAAATATCCCCCTTGGTTTTCAAAACAACTAATTAACATGTGAAGAGAAAAAAATAAAATTTAAAAAAATAAATAAATAATAATAATAATATAACTAATAAAAAATCACTGTTTTCAGATTGTTTCTGTTGTACACACACAATTACCAAGCTGCATGCCAAATTTAAGCTTTTTAGGTCACCTGGAAGTGGGTTAGGTTTTTGATTACTAGTCAGTCAGTCAGTCAGTGGTAAAAATGCCGTTTTTTGGAATTTAATATCTCAATAATTATTAAACCTATATTTATGAAATTTGGGGTTCTAGTTGTCCTAAAGGATCTTAATACATGTACCAAATTTCATTATTTTATGTTAGATAGATTTGGAGTTATTGGGGGATCAAAAGTGGCTCCAAACGGTTCGTGTAAAATAACACACGGCTACTGTCCGCCAGTTCCTGGGGTGAACTTGGCTGGACACGCTGCCGCGTGTCTAGATTGTGACAATGTTGCTATTAATTATCATATCTTTTTGTATTTGTAAACTGACATATAAAAAGCCCCTGAGGTCTGAATTTAAGAATTGTTGGTATGGCCGTCATTATGTGGCTTAAGGATGATTCACAGTCACAGTAGACCGTTCCGTATCCGGGCCGGCCCGATTTCTATGACAGCAAACGCAACGGCCGGCGTATTTCTCTAGAAGAAAACGGCCGGCCCGGACACGGAACGTCCTACTGTGAATCATCCTTTATGCGTAAACTTTGCGCTTTTAAACTGCAGGGTTTATAAAGAGTTTCTTTTTTATTTACAGGTTGTTCGATGAGAAAATAACGCAATACAACGTATACAAAGTAGAGACTATAGGCGACGCATACATGGCTGTATCGGGCTTGCCTCAACGAAATGGTTTGTAATACACACGATCTTTTTATTTCTTGCCTATTCTGGGCTTTATTTAGTAACTCGTTAGTCAAGTACAGTCGACTACAAATAGATCGATCCTCCTAAAGTTACAGAAATATGTATTCACTACCTTAATATTGTGTCAATAAAGACACGCATACATATTTTTGTAACCTTGGGTGGATTCATCTCTTTGTAGTCGACTGTACACACCAATATTATTCCATATTGTAATGGTAAAAATAATTGTCATTAATAGAAATACATATTATTATTGCGTGCAGAATACTGTTGAACAGGCCTACTTTCACCACCATATTGATCAACTCACAGCTAGAACGCGCAAACTTATTTTCATCTTCAAAAACCTTCGCCACATTGCTGACAAAAATATAATAAAAATGGTATATTCTGCCTTGGTACAATCTATTCTATCATATTGCATCTCGTCTTGGGGTGGGGCACATAAAACTCACCTTCTCAAATTGGAACGAGCCCAGCGAGGAATACTAAAAGTCAGCATGTTTCTTCCATTTCTCTACCCTACAGTAGGCCACAGCCTGTAATAGGAGCAAAAAATTAAACGGTACACTATTGAGCTCTCCAGTAATGATTTCTAATTGATATCAATGGAAAAGATATATTTTTTATTCAAATTTAGCTTACGTGTATTTTATTTATTCAATCTTTATTGCACAAAAGTAAAACTTATAGTACAAAAGGCGGACTTAATGCCATAAAGCATTCTCTACCAGTCGACCTTAAGGCAAAGCAGAAAAATTGTGGGCGGTGCAACTAAGATAATAAAAAATCAATAGGTACTTACAAAGACTGGAAGGATATCTACAATACGATGATTTTATATAATATTATAAATACTAATATAATATACCACCACCACCACCATATCAGCCAAAGAACGTCTACTGCTGGACGTAGGCCTCCCCCATATTCACGGGAGGTATATGCCATAATCGCCACGCTTGGCATGCGGGTTGGCGATCGCAGTATCTCCACCGCACTCCAGGGATACTGCTGCCCATCCCCCGGTGGTCTTGGTCGTAGTTTTAGGACATACCCGGGTCCATATACAACCACGACTAAATAAATATTTAGACATACACACATACACATGGATACATATATAAGTACATTCATATGGATGAAACTATTATATACTATATTATGATTGCTTGGTTCTGCCAGCAAAAAACTTGTACAAGTTTCTTTTAAAAGCAAGCCTATTTGGAGATCGTCTAATATTAACGGGGAGACTGACGGGGAGATTTTTTTACTATACTGGAGCGATATTAATAACTATTTATTTAAAAAACACTGAAAACTAATAAAAAAAAAATTAGACATCCCAAAAATATCTTACTGAACCAAAAATACAACAACGATTATGAGTCATAACTAGATGCTACCTCAAAATCAGCAGAGACTGCTGCGCTATGACATCATGATGCCAAGATTCATTACTTGGAGGTCATAACTTTAAATCAAAATTTCTCCAAAGTGAAAAAGATATATGTATATATATTTGGACACAAGAGGTTACTGCAAATGCTCTAAGGAAGCGTCCTTTAAATTTTTTGCTCCTATTGTAGGCCATCCCGTATAACCCACGCCAGTTGTCAACGCCTAGCATATGTGTGCGCTTCACCTACGAAACACACACACACGCGTACGACAAACCTGCCGCAGCGACGCGAGCGCTCCGTTCTACCGACAGAGTCACTCGCCCATACACCGTTCACCATAACAAGTCGTTTGCAAATTTTTCTTATCGGATTTACTTATACTGGGTTATTAAACCACATTATTTTGGAAAACTTGCTCATCATTTCTACACCCTTATTCACAAGACGGTTGGGCAGAAGCAGAGCACATGCAATTTATAAGTAATTATAGTGACACTTCTAGGATAGCCTACAACTTAACTATTTTCCCATAGTCGACTTAATATGATGACCACGAAAATAATGGAGGTGGTGTTGTGATGATGATGGAGACGATTTCCTTTTATCGCTCCAGGGATATAACTGGCAGAAAAAATCTCCATTTGTAACGAAACTGGGCGGCTTCTTTCAGCGCTTCCCAACGGAGGCTAGTTGAGCCTCTTTTTTAACTGAAGGTCTTCATATTACTATATAAATATGACACAATTCAGACATGTTTTCAGGAAACAAACACGCATCAGAAATAGCAGACATGTCGCTATCGCTGATGAGAAGTCTCGACGGGGCGACGGTGCCACATAATCCCGGAGAGGCGCTCAGAATTCGTGCGGGGCTCAACACAGGGCCCTGCGTGGCCGGGGTAGTGGGTACGTCAATGCCCCGGTACTGTCTGTTCGGTGACACCATCAATACAGCTAGCCGTATGGAAAGTACGGGCGAAGGTGAGACTTATGAGATTGTTTTTGAAAGGATGGGACAGGGCCATTTCATCTTGGTCGTCTTCAGACCAGGACACTAGCAAAGTACCCTATCTTACAAAAGACCGCAGCCGTAGTAAAATAACTATTTGCATTAATATACAGCGTGATTCGGGAGACGTGAGCAAGATCAACACTACAGACCCAGTAGATCATAAGCTACTGCTTCGTGCCACTATTAGTGAAATTAACGTTCATTTATCTGTAGTGTTGAAAACAAAATGTTGTTAATTATTTACGAAATTCATGGTTAAATTGAATGTCATCTGAGTCCGATTACTTGTGAAATATCGTATCTCGCTCAATGTGACAATTTACTTTCTTCGTAATCAAAGTGCTGTCATAACAGTTAGAGGTTTAATCTTTATAAACCAGTTGTTGTAGAGTGACCATGATTGTAGAGAATTAAACTTTTCAAAAATTAAAATACAGGAAAAAGGTATGGGTGTTTCACTTAAATACACGAACGATTCATTGCCATTTACTATGTATGTAGCGTTGGTCCTGCTCACGTCTCCTGAATCAGCCTGTATAGTGTTTTCGAAGATGTACTGTGTTGAGAATTAGGGCATTTTTCTCTTGTTGACGACACAGCGATCTTGAAATCCATAATAGGTCGGCAGCACACTTTATGATTCCTTTAGAGTCTGCGATTTACGGCCGTTTACCATCAGGCGGGTCAGGCCGAATGATTGTTTGTTAAAATCAATGTTTCAAAAAATACATCCCAATAGCAATAAATTAAAGCGTGCCACACACTGGAGCGACCTGCGGTGGCGGCCAGTTGTACACTATGACAATTCTAAATTCAGACACACGCGGCCTAGATTGTCATAGTTTACAAGTGGCCGCCACCGAAGCCGCCACCGCAGGCCGCTCCAGTTTGTGACAGGTATTCAAATTAGGAATATTTGTTACAGCTATGAAAATACACATATCAGATACGACGAAGCGAGCTTTAGATGAAATAGGAGGTTACGAGGTGGAATCCAGAGGTGTTACAGATGTACCGGTAAGTATGAAGAATACGTGTCATATTTCCTAAACGATTACGTCCTTTCCAATACGAGACACATGTGCAGTCAGCCACAAAAGTGGTACCTATACCATGTTTTAACCTAAATGTATAAAGAATGGAGTCCAGTTCCCGCACGGGAAAATCTATCTGATTCTGGAATGAAGGGTGTCTAACAATATGTCAAGTAAATCGCTTGTAAAAAGGTTTATTGTTGTTGTGAGATCAATAAATAATCCTGTCGATAATATGTTGACTGGATTTAATGGAACTATTTAACAGGTTATTTTGGGATACAATAGTAAGACTCTCCTAAGTTTTCTAATGACGTTTTAATATCAATTCAACATCCCATGAATGTCATTCCATCACATGACTATCAGCCTGGCAGGCATAGGTATGTAAATAATACCAGGCCGGTCATATTCCGTATAGAATAGATTGGACAGCGGCAAAGTTCTCGTGTGACAACCACTCACAGGAAGACAGGAAGGCTTCTAGCGAGATGTACCGATGATGAACGAGCGATTGATGGCGAGGTCTACTCAAGATCTAAATCAATAATGCGGGCAGCGCAAGACTATAATATATACACACTACAATACTTAATGAATGGTAACACGATTCACTTGTGATCAACACTTATTTCATTTTTTATAAAAATGTACTAGTTACACACACAACAAAGATAAAATACGATAGGCCGTGTCACGAAATGGACCCGGCTCCACATATAAGTATTTGCTGCCATTAACAGCCAGCGCTGGTCCTCCGCAGAGTCCATTCATTGATAAGATGGTGGGTAACACTACAAAAAAATTACATGTCATGTGCCATAAAAATATATCAACCATTACCGAAAATAAGAGGCACGACCACACAAACAACAAAATAATAAAATTCCCACACAAATCGACAGTTTTTTTCATAGTCTTTTCTTTTTTTTTCAGGGAAAAGGCGAGATGGAAACTTTCTGGCTGGTTGGAAAACTTGCAGGAATCCAACATGAGAGTCCTCGCGGTCCCCGCCTCAAAGACTATGACCAAGAGTTTCTAGAACTGCTCATATCATAAATCAATTTTGAGTTACGAAAATTGTTTTTGTTCGAAAACTGATGTAGCAAATTATTACAAGACCGAGATTAGTTTACGATCAGAACAGCTGTTACTTCATATACCGGGTGAAAAGATCGAATGCCACATGAATGGCAACTACCTTAAATATTAGAATTAGCACATTCTGTGTGCAGGGGACCTTCCTTTATTTTAAAAATAAATAAATTCCGCATTTACGGATTTATGAAAAATCGCTTGTCTTAGTCGAGAGTCGAACCGCTCAAATGCGAAAAAAATAACATGCCGTATTTTATGATGCAAATCGAAAGGGTTAATTTTTAATAAGGTTTATTTTTCTCTAATTAACAAAAACAATCTAAATAACGAAAGGCCATAAAAACTAACGATTAACTTAAAAAAAAAAAAATTCACACATAAGTACTAAGTACCATACTAACCGTACTTAGACAAGCTATTTTTCATAAATCCATAAATGCAGTTTATATGTGCTACATATTTCCAACATTTAAGGTAGTTGACGTCCATGTGGCATTCGATCTTTCCACCCTGTACACTTTGACGTAAGTATATGGAAAAGCTGTCACCTCTAATCGTATTCTTAAGTAATATTATAAATATTATAATTGGTCTCGGCACCACTGACCATTCAGTTTGACCTGTGAACTCATAGAAAATGACCAAAACGGTGGGTATATATTTTTTGGCTCAGGCCTTTAAAGGATACTTCAAAAATTAGTAAGATTACTAATTATTACGCTGAAAAAACAAGGGACTAGATCTGTACAGCTAGCACACGGTGACAACCAAACAAGTAAATAATTTACTTTGAACCGCGGTTCAACCAAACAAGTAAATAATTTACTTCGATCTGGAATTCACGTCTCACGTAGGTCATATTTAGCCGTACGAGTACGCATCACTTAATTACCAACTTTTTAAATACAAGTATAGTATAGGTACGTTAAGTTACAGTACTAAAGTGACTGAAAACAGTGATAACTTAAGTCATACTTACGTATTAAGTTCGATGATAGTGCAATATGATACCCACTGATGATGGAGGCAGAAGGTGGCCACAGCAACTGCTACACTACACAAGATAAACCCGTCATGTTATTAGTGATTGGAAACCGTCAACGTGTAGTTGATGACTGTGGAAAAAAAGTACAGCCAGCAATAAAAGATTGTATCTAATGTTAAATTTTTGATACAATCTTGTATCTATTTTTTAGCGCACTAAATGTCCATTAGGCTGAGTTAACATGAACGCGCGTCAACCGCGCATTCATGATGTGAATCAAGCGGTACGCGCGATTATGCGCTTCAACGCGTTGACGCGCGTTCATGTGAACTTAGCCTAATACTAAGCTCATTTTTTGCCTTCTTCTTCGGTACTACCGAGTGACGCGGCGCCTGCCACTGAATGAACGTGAAATACCATGCAATACCATAAAATACCATGCATTGTGTAGTGCGAAATTGAATTGGCAAAAAGTACGAGCATACCAGGAAAAAGTATTTAAAAAAAAAAACAATGACTATAAAGCAAATCTTTTTGGTGTTATTACAATAATTACGCATGTTTTCGTGTTTTGGTCAGTGTTAGTTTTATGCTCGTTCTTAACACAAATTTAAATAAAAAAAAACATATTTATGTACTCACATAATATTCCTAATTCAGAATTTTATGACGAGATATACCTAAAAACTTGTTCATGCTGAGTTTACAAGGACCATTCACAATTCTTGTGACTCGTATTCACTAACTAGTGTTTTCATGAAGTTGTGGTCCTAGTTTTTCAACTGACAAAAAAGGTAAGGAGTAAATACTCGTAGTTTAGCAAGGGTTGTTAGGGACCAGCTGGATCAGACGAACTCTGGGGAAAACGCACTTTGTAGACTTAAAAGAGTGTCAGCTTCCCACTATTTTCGTTCGCTTTTAAGTTTTTGCGCATCTCATTAGCATACAGATTAGAACATTAAAGGTATTCGGGCAAGTAACAAGTCATTATGAATCATGGCTATATCATATTAAGTATAGATGGAAAGCATATTTATTTTGATAGATTGACCGAAGCCAAAACAAGAATAATTCCAACTAGTACATACACGTGATAGTGTCAGAACAAGTAAATCTCTAGAACAATATTCCTTTGAAATTCCGCTAAAGAACGTGTAGGCATTAAATGTCATGCATTGTATGTGGGTATTGGTCAGTGGACGTGGTGCAAGCAACATCTCATGCCAGTATCTCCTGATGATGCCTCGTAGAGTGGCGAAACACGAGTCGAGGTTATGTCGTTATTAAAAATTGTTGTAACTATAGATTACGATAAATAAGACTGGTCTTTTGACAGCTGTCATCCCAGTAAAAATATTGTCATCATACGTCAAAAATGTCATTAATTGTACTGGGATGACTGGTGTGAAAAGACCAGTCTTATTTCTCGTAATCTATATTTGCATGTTTGTGCGTGCGGAGAAGAGAGTGTGGAAACATTAACTGCATGCAAAAATACGCAAATGGATACATTGCATTAAGTATCACTAATAGACCTGCAGGTGTAGTCGATAACGCTTCCCCATCGGCTAAGCTCGGAATACAACAAGTCCGGAAGTGGCTATCAATTTTTTTTTTATCATAGACTGACCAGCGATTGGCCTTAGTCTCACCTGATGGAAAGCGATGACAAGGCCTAAGATGTTGCTCGCTGGTTCAGTAATAGCCAATTATCGTATTTAATGATTGACAAGTTCATTTCTGTTAATGTGAATATTTATTAGTCCATGTACATGTACATTACTACATAGGCCGGGACGAAAGGGGTTGCAGGCCGGAGACATATAGACGGCTGAGCGACGCGAGGCCGGATAGGTCTGAGGCGGGCAACCCCACATTTCCCGCCGAGGTATGTATAGTATAGTGCTTTTCTCAAACATGCAATGAAATAAACAGCAAAAAAATCAGTTTTATTTTTAACACGCATAGTGGCAGAATGTCATGATGCCTGTGCCACAAATTTATATGGAATGGAAATAAAACAAGGACTGCCGGCCTAGGCCTGCAAGATTTGTATGAAATTCCATTAACGACCTCTTGTCCTAGCCGCACCTGAAACGTCATACTTCGCAGCCTATTATAAGGAACATACCATCAATATTTGATTGCATGTTTGAGAAAAAACTGTTACCCCCTTATTCATAAAACTTAACAAACCTCTGTAAACTAAACGTTGTTTTGTCCCTTTCTCACAAACATAAATGTCAAAGTGACAGATAAGGACAAACCAACTTTAACGGCTGTTTAAGTAATAGAGGCTTGATGGACGTTTATAAATGAGGGGGTAAGTATTTTGCCATTCGACATGACATATGTTAAATAATAATACGGTAATTGATTGATACTTCTTCGAGTTTACTCGCATTCCGAGTTTAGCCGATGGAAAAGCATTATTTTCAATAAAATCAAAAAATCTGTCACTAACACAGCTTCGTAAGTTTTCAATTGTTACAACACGGTGTAAGGTTGACTGGTAGATAAGGTTGTCTGGTAGAGAATGCCATATGGCATTAAGTCCGCCTTTTGTACGATAAGGTTTCTTTAGTGCAATAAAGATTAAATAAACACGTGTGTATTGTGTATATGCATTGCAATCCGATTTTATTTTGTTGAAAAGAATTGAACTATTTACTACGAGTACATGTGTACGAGTACATGTTCTTTAGTGGAATAGCCATTATTGTTTTAGAGATTTGTCATGAAACTGGCAACCGTACTTGTTTTCTCGAAGATCTCACGGTTCGAAAATAAATGCCATACGATTGAACGCACGATTTCATCAATTACTTGAGCCAAGTTACTTGAAGTTGTTGAGGGTATCAACAAACACATAGCCCATAAGCATAAGGTCTGATTTGTAAAGTCACTACTCACTAAAGCCGATTTAATCGAAATGTGTTTTTCTTAACTTGTTCAATAACATGTTAATAGTAATATAGAGGAGGAAACGAAGGGTTGCAGGCTAAGCAGATATATATTTGTATACAGCTTTTCTCAAACATATGGCATGAATTAAAACAATACACCAATTAAAACACAAATTTAACAGACGCCATGTTTGACATTAAAATTAAAAAAAAATACTTCCCGGCCTGGGCCTTCAATTTTGTATGAAATTCCTTTGCAGTTGCAACGTGATACTTTAAAGCCTGTTATAACGGACGTAATGACGAAATTTCATTGCTTGTTTGAGAAAAATGTATTATTCATCAGTACGATTATATTCGTCATTCACCATTTTACGCCGCTCCTGTCGTAATTTTTGTCACGTGTCCTCCATTACACATTCGACTGCAGTGCCTTTTGTCATCTTCTTGCTATGCTACGAATTCCATGCTGCGAATTCCATCAAGTAAATATATCTTGTTCGGTAATTTTTGTCACATGTGATCCTATATCTCTTAGGAAAGCATATCTTGGCCAGAGAACCAAATACCGTTCAAAACTGATAGGACTTGGTGGACCAAGTCTTTACGTCCGGTTTGGAGGGAATTGCGTTCAAGAAAGATCACGGTCTCTCTACCATCACCGTCTCCAAATACGGTCAAAATAAGATTGAATCATCGCATTTTGTAACAGAATCTACGAGCCGTTTCTTTGAATAATTAATAATGCAGATTTCTTTATTGAATGTTGACAAAAACTCTGCTACGGTCACCGCATCGACAAATTGCCTGCCACACCAGATTTTTGAAGCCGAAGTGGCTTCAATAATCTGGTGTACATTCCCTTTGTTTTATTGGGATCCAGATCCAGAAGAAATAGTCTGACAGGTGTAATATTGGTCACTAGGTGGTGTTAGAAAAAGTTTTACGTATGTTTTGTCATCGAATACCATGATTTTGGCAGTCATTGGTCACATATGTATTTTCGGCATTTACTTCAGTTTATTTTTGTGATTATGGGAGAATTAGGCGAGTTTTTTTTCCTAATATACTATTTTGACTATTCCAATTTCTATGGTGTAGTATAATAAACGAAGTGGGGAAATAATGAAGAAAAAAGTCAACGGATTTGGCGAAACCGTAACAAAACAAACCTGAGCATATGGACTGCATGAAAAAAAACACGCAGATAGTTAGGTTAGGTACTCAATTGTTTTAACTAGTTTCTGTTATGTTGTAAATGTATTTAAATTTTATTATAATTTTATATTGAATGTAATAGCTGAGTAAAATTACTTATTAGTTCAACAGTATTTCCAACAAAAAAAAAATTCATAATTTTATGAATGCACGCTTATTTTTTCTTTATGTTATCAATACTGTTGAGTAGATTTTCACACACGGGATTTAGACTAAGTACTTATAATGTTCGACTGTTTAGTACTTTGAATTGAACAAAAGACTAACGTTCTTTTATAAACTAACTTAGGTATGTGCTCAAAAAAGAGAGAGGTTCATATAAAATACTTAATAGTACATATTACCATCACTAAGAGATCTGCACGTTCTTTAGCGACCACGCAAATCATATTGTTCTAAAAATAAAATACATAGGTAGGTTTTGCTTATGGATAAACGACGCGGGCGGCGGAGAAAAGCGTGTGGTCAAGCTACGCTACGCTAAGCTACGGAAACTCACACGTACTTAAATACTCTTAAGAAAAGCTATAATATTATAAGTTTATTAAGGTGACATCTTGACGGGAGGCTTGCGCCACCGCATGCGTCGCTCCGTCCACAACGTGACCTTACTAGTCATTTTCCACTTTATCGCGTCCACTATACTGATACCGTTTGCTCCCAGGATGGTGTCTGGGTATGTAACGTCGATGACTATGACTAAACAGACCACCCATCATTTCAAGCAGCTTGGCTACGGAAATAGCTATTATTTCAGCTTATATTATAAATCTCTATGAAAGGTTAAGGTTATACATTATAACCACTGCGATGTCAGCTAGATGACAGTTGTCCCCGTATGCAGTAGAAAAAAAAAACACTATAGAATGTGTGTATATATTTGGTTTATCTTTGACAATCACTTTCAAAACTGTATTTTTAAGGAGAATGTATCTAATATAAAATCGTTGTAAATGGCGTGAAAATGGGTAAAAGCTATCTGTTGTAAGATATTTAAGTATTATGAAACTTCAAGGCCAAAATTATTGTATTATCGAAGTGTCAATTAAATACTATTATAAATGTTTTATTCGAGTTTCATTTAATACTTAGTCCGGCAGATTTTTGTCAAAACCGGCCCATAATCTTGAAGAAAGGCCGCCCTTTTTAGAAAATGTGGTCTATTCGTAAAAAAACGCGTTTTGTTCAATACTACGTAAGTAGTCTGTTAAAATTTATTCTAGAGCAATATTAATCCCAATCAATTCTGCACAAGCCTTGTAGGCACAAATTTGAGGAGAAAACGCATCCCCATGTAACACATGTTAGATATTTCTGCAATGTGCATCCAGGGGAGATTCTCTAAACCTGAAACTACCTAGAAAGAATTTTTAATCCACTTTTACTGCCAGTTCGTTACGGTGGCTTAGGTGTGCGTCGGGTCCAGAACATAGGTCTGATAGCCTTTTTAGCGACGGCTCATGGTTCGTCGAGTCTTGCTGCTCGTATTTTATCAATTGATGGCAGCAAATTTCGAGTTCCATTCGTCACTGAGGCCCTGGCTAAATGGGCGTCACTATGTCCATCTAACGATCACCCGGATACCTTGACGGTCCAAAGAGAATGGGACGACATCCTCTCTGTAAGCAAACATATGCTCATTTGCTGAGTGATGCCACAGGGACACTCTGCTCGACAACGACTCCCTGAGGATAGCAGTTGCTTTAAGGCTGGGGAGCAAGGTATGTGAAGAGCACCGATGTTTCTGTGGGGCAATGGTAGAGGAGAATGGACACCATGGGCTAAGCTGCAACAGATGTGCGGATCGTTTCCCTAGATACCATTTAATTAATGAAATCGTGCGTCGGGCTATGGTGTCGGCCAACGTACCCTGTATCCTGGAGCCCCCGGGTCTGTCTCGAACTGATGGATTGACGTTGGTTTCTTGGCAGAGAGGACGTTGTCTTTTAAGGGATGCCACTTGTGTTAGCACATTTGCAGCGTCCCACCTAAGATTCACTATAAAATCAGCTCGTTCGGCGGCTGAAAATGCCGCTAAGGACAAACACACCAAATACTCTGCCTTGGAACCAACTTACGATTTCGTTCCGGTTGCTGTGGAGACAGCTAGGCCCTGGGGCAGTGAGGCTCTCGGACTTTTCAAGGAGTTAGGCAGACGTTTGAGGGAGAGGGGCCTTGACCCCCGCTCTGGGTCATGGCTCGTCCAACAGGTCTCAATTGCTGTTCAGCGAGGCAATGCCGCAAGCATTTTGGGGACCTTTGGTTCGAGCATGACGCAGAGCGGGGCGCAGTTTTAATGTATACTTTTTCCTTTCTTTTAGTTACCTAGTTAGTTTAGAGTTTTATAATGTATACCACCACCACCTGTTACCCACTACCTGTTATCCACTTTAAGTCAATATAAACATTTGGTCCAACTGCGGTTAAACCAAACAGGAGGAAAAAAAAATAGTAATCGTTAAGAACTGTTAGTTTATGGTTTCAAAAGACGTAGGGTACAACGCAACATCACCTCGCTCATATTTGGAGCAGCCCAGCTGGGGAAGTACCTCCACCTTACAAAAGACCGCAATCATAACTACTTGCTCGTAAGGTATGTGGTGTTATGTTCCTGGTGATGAGTAAGGTCGTCAGGGCTGCCGAGAATGCGCTGTGTTCAGATTTAGGCCTTTAAGTCTCTAGCTGTCAAAACAACGAATCTAGAAGTCAATCAATGGGACATAGTTATACAAAAAAGATCCAACCCACGCGATGTAAAATTTGATATTGGAATCTTCTGCTTAAAACAAAAGTCATGCATTTCATTGGTGGTATCTTGTGGACTGGAACGTTTTTGCATAACTTCGTCCCTTAAATATGAAGGGTTGACAATGCGCTTTTGCATCTTCTGGAGTCGGATGTGACCATAGGCTACGGTATCTGCTTACCATCAGGCAGGACGTAAGCTTGCTTACGACCATTTTCGTATGAAAGAAAAATTACTGCCACCTCCACGCCAAGACGTATTCCTTGATGGATTCCAATAAATAAGATATCGGTAGATACACCGCGTATTCCAGTGTTTGTCAAGTAAAGGTATTATAATCCGATATGGCTGACGAAAGAATGTAAAATCAAAACTTTTGTTTTAGAGCAGTCCCATAGAACTTTAGTTCACTATTATAGTACACGTCATAAAGGTAGGTGGACATGGAATCTAGGTCATAGAACCACGGAAAGAATATTTTTTGTTCTTAAAATGTACAGTATTTTGTAATGAACTATTACGTGACATTAAAGTCCTGGTGACAAAAAAGTGACGAGATATTTTTCAAACAGGTTTATAAATCAAGTGACAATCATTTGATTTTCTAAACGAGTTCACTGAAAAATTGTGGTAAATATCTCGTTTTAGCTTCTTTTTTGGCATTATGACGTACCATTTTGTTGTATTAAAATTTATGAGCTTTCGTTTTGTTACACACGTCATGTCCTTAAATGCAATAGTTTTAGTAAAAAACTTTTTTTTCTCAAACATGCGCCTAAATGTATGCATTAATGTCACTAAAAGAGGACATGGAGTTACCTGTTTATGGCTCCCTACATGAATGAAATGGAGAATGTATGAAACAAACATTATTGGCCGCTGCTCGAACTTTTTAAATTTGCTTACTAAAATCAACTGATAAAGGAAATATTATATAGAGCCAACCGCCACGATTTTTTATATATATTTTTAATTTGTTATTTAAATTGGTATTTTTTTTAGGTATTTCCGGTTTTATATCGTTATTACATTTTTGTAGCATTTTTTGTTTTTTTTTTTTTTGTGTTATTTTGTAGCGTCTTTTGTGTTTTTTTATTTTTTCCATGTTTTTTGGTATTTTTTTATTTTTTACGTGATTTTTGGTATTTTTTTAGTTCCGTCGTGTTTTTTTTAATGGTGCTTGTATTTTGTAGCATTTTTCGTGTTTTTAGTAGTTTTTTTTAAAGTTTTTGTGAATTTTTTCATTTTTTTTAGTTTTTACTTGTTATTTTGTAGCGTTTTTCGTGTTTTTTGATGTTTTTGGACTGTTTAAAAGTTTTTTCGTATTTTTTCAGTTGTTTTGTTTTTTTTTTGATTTTTTAAAAGATTTTTTTTTTGTACTTTTCGTCACGTTTTTTGTTTTTTCATGTTTTGGGTTTTTAGTTTTTACGTGTTTTTTTGGTATTTTTAGTACCTTCGTGTTTTTTTTTAAATCGTGCTTTAATTTTGTAGCATTTTTCGTGTTTTTCGTCTTTTTTTTTCAAATTTTTTGAGTTTTTTTTAATTTGTTTTCACGTGTTTTTTTTTTGTTTTTTATTAGTTCTTTCGTGTTTTTTAAAAGTTTTTTCGAGTTTTTATGTACTTTTCATCAGTATTTTTTGTTTTTTCGTGTTTTTTGGTTTTTTTTGTAGCATTATTCGTGTTTTTATGCTTTTCATGTTTAATTATTTTGATATTTTTGTTTTTTTTCGTGGTTTTTGGATTTTTTTTGTAGCATTTTAAGTGTTTTTATTTAATTTCCATTATATTTCGTGATGCTTTGCTATTTTTGGACGTTTTGTATTTTTAGTTTATTTTTACATTGTAGTTTTTTTATTTCTAACATGTTTGAGAAAAGTATACAATCCTCGGCCGGAACAGGGATTGCAGGACTCGTTTTATCCCAAACTCATCCAGTAATCACTTACTTCACGGCCTCTGCAGTAATGTACTATTAATATCACTTAGACGCAAATTACAAAATAGTTGACTGTCACTTGTTTTTTAACCTATTTAAGACCTAGCAACAAATAAACAGGATTTTGATTAATAAAAACCACAATTAGGTGGATTATATTACTTTATTACTCCGTTTCCACCTGAGTATAAAATATATCCTTATTATAATTAATTTCATTACAATTTTCTAATTCATTTACTTACTGCCGCTCGTCTTTTCCTTGTCCTCTTTTAATATCTTATTAGCTTTTTACTAACAAATACTTATATATTAACTGATTTTTATTTCCAAATCATACCATAATGGTGACATATATTGCTACCTATAACGATTAACCTTAGCCTAAATATATTAACCTCTTTTTTTCTTTTTACATAATATATGTATGTTGCGCCCCTGAGAGGTCTATTACGAAAATCGAATCGATCATCAAAATCAAAATGCGTCGATTGAGTATATAATTGTGATGGTGACTCATCATGTCATCTGCACTTTAGTGCTGCCTGCTGTCTTGGTAGCGAGACTCGGAGCGGCCGCGCTGCGAATGGATGCGAGCTAGAAAGCTGGGGGCGCTACAGTCGAGTCCAGCCGTAGGCCGGACAGGAGACGGGCCAGAGCGGCCTTCCAGCCAGTGCGTCATCATTTCACCCTTACCCTGTAAGCAGAAATGTGACATTGGTAAATGCCTTCATTAACCTGCGCGGTTGCACACTTTCCATATTAAATAAACGGGATTTACACGCCCGCAGCGGAAAGTTTAGTATGAGAAACGGGCGCCCGCGCGATGTTTTAGCAGAGGCCTGTAAGTGCTATTTAGACTTGCACACGACGGTGACTGCAGTTGGCACTCTTTGGGTACAAGAGAAAAAAAAAGTTTTAATTCTCACTGACATTACTGAATGGCCACTTTGCTCCGTTGACTTAGGAGTGTGCCAGTAGCCAATATTTTTGCAGCTGACAGTAGATATGTCGAATATTTGACTGGGAATCCGTCAAGAGATATATGTATATTATAAGTTTAAACTAACTATTTGTCTATGTTGTAAAGCGCCGTTACAAAATGAAGTAGCTTCTAAATTCGTCCAATGTATAATTACTTTTACTACGACGACTATAAATTTAAAATTCTAGCTACTTCCATGAACACTGAGGTTTTTAATATACGACAATTACCTTCGTTCAGGCTAAAAACTCTTTAAACGATTCATCTGATATTTAATCTGAGCGCGATCTTTTTCGTACTGGTTGGCCATCGTGACAGAAAAACAATTCTGTCACTCAAAAATCACGGAACGTGGCGGCGGACATATTGTTTCTTGTTCTATGAATAATTAGCATCGGCTCGGTAATTTCACATTTTATCTGAGTATTTTGGACAGCTTATCATAAAACTCTGTCAGTGAATATGTGACCACCAAATATGTAAACAATAAAGAACATCAATCCCAGCTAGCCTTTAAGAGCCGCCGGCTTAAAACGCGAGCGCAGCGCGACGCTGTTTCATAGAATCTTCGGCGTGCTTAGGCGAACGGCGGATTCCAGCTATCCAAGGTCCGTGATCCGTTTACATATTAGATGGGGTTTAAATTAATGTAGCCTAAACATAGGTTTTTGTAGATATCTTAGCTACCTTGACGTCTACCACTCCTCGAGGCGATGTGACGAACCGGCCGCTCCGGTCTAGAGCTCTCTTGACGTCATCAGAAATCTGAATCTTCATAGCTGAAAATAGAGATAATTACTATCCAAAAAAATATACAACTCTGCGTAAACAACAATAAACGAAAGAAAAAAATTATAGTGCATGAACTTTAAAGAATCGGTATGTACTATCATTTTTTGTAAACAAGTCGTATCCTTGAATCAGTTGGTTGGAATTATAAATACATTTTCACCTCAGCGGCACGAACATGGCGGTTTTGCTGCATGAAACCAGTGAGCAAAATGCAATTTTGCTGCGAGCGTGTAAAATATTTTCATATCGTAGGTTCTTATATTTATACAAACTTGGAACATTTAAACTTCATTCTCTGTGTCACTATTCCTTTGCGTTATATGTACTCGCCGCTAAGTTGAAATGCCTCTGGGGTAAAAAGTTGTATGTATCACTCGAGAGCAAAGATATTTGCATCTCGTGTCTTTAAGTCCCTCGCTACGCTCAAGATTCTAATTATAGAATCTTTCGCTTGCTCGGAACTCAACAATAACACTCGCAGCAAAAATCTACTTTGCTCTATTGTTGAACAAATAACTATTGCCTTAATTTGAGTTTAAACATTCCGAGTCCGCTGAATGCGGGTGGCGCCAGACCGGTCATTGTGGTAATCTTTAGGGGAGGCCTATATCCAGCAGTGGACGACCATCGGTTGATATAATGAAATCCAAGGCCTCATGAGGTGGAAATGGTATTCTACTGCTAGATTGTAGATACTTACGTTCGCTTGTACTCTCCATACGGCTAGCAGTGTTGATGGTGTCACCGAAGAGGCAATAACGCGGCATTTTGCTCCCAACTATCCCAGCAACACACGGTCCCGTGTGAATGCCACTCCTCATGCATAATGTCTGGAACGGATATATAAATGAGTCAGAAGAGAACATAGTCTTAGCATTATAGGCCAAACCATGGTCTAAAGAAACAAGGTTTGCTACCTCCGGATTGTGACACAAGCTTACGTTACTGTCGAGTTGCCAATCTGTAGTAACAAAGCAACTAATGAAGGATTTTTTTCTGCGTTATCATGCAATATATATTATTTACGCATTACGATTGTCATTTGTTTGTCTAAGCAAACAAAATAGGTCAAGTTAAACATTATTTAACGTAATAGTTTAGTAAAACACTCACAGGTCATATATGGGTCTCGGGGAGTATCATAAAACAACACTAGCAATATAGCAACTTACACTTACGCCCACAGAACCATCGATGCATGTGATGACGTGGGCTTGTGTCACCCTCACACAGTTTGTACCACCTTATATTAATATCTCTCTATAATGGTACTCAGTGGCGGCCGTACCTTGAGTGCACTCGTGCGTTGCACTACCAAAAATTTAACACCGTCAATACCATCGTCATCAATAAAACAATCTCAATAATCTGTAATATAAGTACATACATAAATTACATTAAAAAAATGCAAAGAAACCACTACGCTATGTCGTAGTCTATAAAATTATTTTTCGCTCAGTCTCAAAAAACCTCTCCGTGCGCTTCGTGGAGCGCACGCACTAGCCAGTACAATTTTTATGAGAATCGCGTTAGAGCGCCGGGCGCGTGAGACGGAAGATACTCCGTACAAACTGAATGAAGAAAAAGGTAAATCTCGTGCGGCGCACGGAGCCCACACGAGGGACCGGCGGCGATATTACCCGACCAAGTGAAGTTAACGCTCAAAATATAAACCTTTTCTTGCGCTTCAATTGTCAAGTTGGCTTAGTTGGTTAATAACATCGCCTGCACTTCACTTTTCTCGTATCGCGCCATTATTCGTAATTCGTGTTTATTGTTTGTTTTGTAAAGTAAGTGTGACTATGTGTTTAATGGAAAAAATAAGTGTGAACTTGAATATCGAGAATATTAAAAACAATATTAAAACTTTTAGTGATTGATAAATTAGAAATAAAATCGGCTGGGCCGCCAAGGTCATGCCTTAATTTAAAACCATTTTCCAGGATTCAAAATCGACGGATTGAAGTACTTAATACATATAAAATTTGATGGTTAGTAGGAAAACGTAGTTGTATTGCAATTTTTGAGTTATATATTATAGTATTTCATAAATCCATAAATTAGAGCACCACCGGTTCTCGTAGTCAGCAGCCGCCACTGATGGTACTCTGTAGAGTACAGTCAGCATTAGAATTGGCTACGCGTATGAAGCTGTCAGAAGCTCTTATTCCCTTCTAATATAAACTTTTCAAATGCATAGCTACTTTTAATGCTGACTGTACAACCAATCTTCAACTGAACACCCCTCCAGCGCGTGCTTTGGTTTGTGACGTACGCACATTGAAACTATGTCTTCTCGTACAAGTTATTTTAAAATTGATCTTACTATAACTGTATATGTATATCGTGTGCTTAACATAAAATATACTTCTGCCTTACTTTCATAAGGGCGCGGTCCAGTGTCTCTCGTTGTATGCTGCTTAGTAGTAGGAGCACAAAATAATTGGTAATACTTCATCATCATCATATCAGCCGAAGGACTTCCACTGCTGGACATAGACGTCCCTCAAAGAGCGCCACAATTATGTCTGGTACCACTTATTATTAGACTGTCACAAACACAGAAAATGCGAACAAAACAATAACGAAATTAAATAGAGATGTAAAAATAAGGCTTAGTTGCATAAACTAAAATTAAAATAAAACTAAACGAAATCTCAAAATGGCCCCTGAGGTATTGTGCCGAAGACGCCGGCAGCATTTCCTCGCGGAATAGCTAAGTTTATTTTTTGATAGCTGCCAGCTCTTCGATCACCGGTAGCCATTAAGCCTCTTCGAGATCTCTTTGAAGAGGCCACGGACCAAGAGTCTCGACACTGAAAGCGACGAAATTATACTTAATACTTACGTACAGAAGAAATAACACCGATGACAACTAGAAAACACTAAATCATGCTATCCCGCTCTACCATTCTTCCACCGCTAGTACGTGCCTTGTCTAGTCAAGGTAGTTTCACTTGCGCGTCAATGCCATCAACTAGAATCTAATGGACGATTCACGCCAAACGGCCGGAGTCGGCGCGCACGCCACCAGAGTCAAAGGAAATCGAACCCTCCATACAGAAGCTAGACTTCGTATCCGTACGGCAGCGGCAGAGCCGGCGGCAGTCGACCGGAGCCGACTGGCTGTCCGCAACCTATTTAAATATGAAATCAAACTTCTGTATCATCATCATCATCATCATCATGTCAGCCGAAAGACGTCCACTGCTGGACATAGGCCTCCCCTAAAGACTTCCACAATGACCGGTCCTGCGCCACCCGCATCCAGCGGACACCCGCGACCCTTACCAGGTCATCAGTCCACCGTGTGGGGGGCCTGCCCACGCTACGCCTTCCGGTACGTGGCGGCGTGGCGGTAAACTTCTGTATGGAGGGTTCGAATTCCGTCGACTCTTGTGGGGGGCGCGCCGACTCCAGCCATTCGGTGAGAATCGTTCATAATTGAAGTTGCACTAAAAGTTGCCCTAATACACGTGGCCCCTGGGTGGTGCTACTGACAGCCGTACTTTTCGTCTCGAAGACCTCACGGTTCGACAATAAATGCCATACGATTATTATTATTATGAAGGAATGAATTCAATAACTAGCGAGGCTATTTGTACCCCAACTGTATACTAGTAGAAGGCGTTATCATTTTTACCTAAACTAAAAGCGCGTTTTCATGCAAAGCCAACAAGAACACAGAGACAGTTACCTAAGTACCTGATCGGGCCGGTGCGGTAGTCGGCAGTGTGCCGTGGCTGCCAGTAACTCCAGTGCCATACTCGCGATCTCCGTTGCGTGCTTGTTGCCTGCAAGTACGCCATGATCTTACGAATCTATTTGAATGGGTATAGTATTTCAAGAATGTGGTCTAGCAATTTTGCATCTAACACACAAATAATAGAGTCGAAAATTGGTAGAGCAGTTTTGTGGATACATGTACAGTCGCGAACCGGGATTGATGAGCCACTTACCATTGTTCGTAATTTAGCCGTGTAATTAATGACCGATGCGATGCTACTCTATGTTGTGACAGTTAAAAACTAATCTTTGTTAAGTTACACTTTGACATGACATATTAAAGATGTCTTCCTCATACGAGAATAACTGATTACCCGACAGCTGTTTGGTTTTATCTCTCATTTTCCCGAAGTGTTCCTTCTGTGAAACGACCAATTATATTCCTAATGATGACGACGACGTTGCTATCGTTGCGCCATAACGGTTGCTTGATTTGTAATTGGTCGCGTTGTATAATCGCGGGATTCCCGGCTATACCCAAATATCGTCACTACATCTGATAAAAGCTTTCTAAGAAAGAAATTGATGGGCGGTCCTGATAACGTCATGACACAACTTCATATATCGGAATCAGCTTTCAGTAGAAATGGCCGCTTTAAATTACATGACAAGTCAATTATTTCAAACATAGAATAACAATGATAGAAATCATTCTGGCCTCGAATGTCCAGTTCTCCGTGCGTCCAGTCTCCGTATGTGCATTACCCCGAACGTCCAGTCCCCGTATGTCTAATGCCCCCAAAAGTCCAGTCCCCGTATGTCCAATTTCCCAAACATCCGGTCCCTGTACGTCCAAATACCCGAACGTCCGATCCATAGCTTCCGCCCGTAGGTTCAATTAGGGTAAGGGATATATGCAAATCCCTGCCCGCTACCCTAGGGCCGTAGGGTAACGGGCCCTAGGGCCCTAGGGTATATGTCCAATTACCCGAATGTGCAGTCAATCAATATGATTTATTTGCCATTATAGAACTTAGTCACAGTGACAGTAGTATGAGAGATTTCTTATGGCTTATACTAACGTTAGCGTGACAAAGTACAAAGTTAGTTGAGAGATCGTTTCCGTTCGTTAATTTTTGCCGTACCTTTTGCCGGGAACAAAATGTTAACATGCAAAACTAATATGGAAAATAATCAACATGGAAAGTGCCATCGGAAAAAAAAAAACATATTTGGGTAAAAGAAACGGTCACAAAATAACAAGGCAACGATAAAGGCATACAAATGTTATTTTTAGGGTTCCGCACCTCGAAAGGAAAAAGCGGAACCCTTATAGGATCACTTTGTTGTCCGTCCATTTGTCTGGCTGTCAAGACCCTTTTTCTCAGGAACTCGTGGAGGTATCAAGCTGAAATTTATATCTCACTAGACGTACCCGCGGCTCCGCCCGCGTAATTAACACATGAATAAACGTTCCGTCGCGGGCGTTAATGACAGAAAGGAAAGAAAACTCTAGTTTCACAGCTGTGCTACCGCGAACTTCGTGTCGTGCCGTCCCTTTCACTCTCGTGTTATACTCTATATGACGGAAAGGGACGGTACGATACGAAGTTCTAAGTTCGCGGTAGCACCCCAGACTACATGCGTATTTTTTTAAACCGCGCGCAGACCGACCAAAACCGTACTTGGCGGACTGCCTATACACCGTTTTTTTTAGGATTAGAATTTTAACGACCAGTTTCGCCCACGTTTCTTCGTTTACCTGGAATATCACAGGATAATATTGTACTATTTTCACTTATTTCGTTAACTTATTACGTTTCAAAGATAACACACAACATATGTTCCCGTTTCAAGATTGTTTTCCTTGAAATGGCATGACGGATAATAACACCTATAAAAGCGTTTACGCACTGCCTGAGGGCAGGGTACACCTTGCTGAGGGCCTACCGCGAACCGAAAACGAAGTATATCCCTCTCTGTCGCTCGAATACTCAAGTGCGACAGAGAGGCAGATATATCGTTTTCGGTTCGCGATAGCGCCTCTGATCCGATAATCCATCTCTTTCGCATTTGCATAAGATATCGTAAGTGCGAAAGAGACGGACGTGACTAAATTGTAGACGTCAAACATTTACTGGGGCCTGCACGGTGATTATTATAGCACGATAGACTCATATAACAATACGTGAATATTGAAGCAAATTATTATCACAATACCGGGATGACAATATTATTGCGGTTTTCAAAATTGTATGGATTTTGCTTCAGTATTCATCAATATTCACATCGAAAAGGGTGACTAAATCATGTAAAAAATATTCTTTTGTTTTTTACACGGGGTAATAATACTAAAAATACTTCATACGGATTAGGCATTATTCACCTACAAAATTGAATTAATACTATAAATCCCAGCCTCCTCAATATACAAATGAAAACTTCGATTTTCCCCCATCACAGAATTAAAACGCAACTCGTAAAAAAATCTGAAGGAAGGCTCGAAGTACACATTTTTCTATGGAGATGTTAGTTTAACTTGTTTGTACCAGATGTCACTGGGTGTTATCTCTATCACACTTGCATATTGGAGTGACATAGATGCAGCAGTCGTGCGGTTAGTTCTTACTAAATACCACGGCGGCGCTACTATCTATGTGGAGAATTTCACTGATATCTCTATCTCAGTATACTGTACTTGGGTAGTCTGTGGCTCAAAGCCGAGACCCACCCGACGTTAGCCGATCGTTTCCGAAAAATGGCCGCAGCTCGAAACTGTAACTTTTATATAGGTGATTGTAAAAAGAATGCGCAACGGAAGCGGTAGCTTTTATGCTCTTATTCTGGGGCAATATCCAGAGAATAGATTTTGTCCCTGACCCTTGACTTTATTTTTCGTGTTACGCGTGCAGTTTTCGAGAAACGTATCACCGGAGATCGTGCTTTTTGTAAGGCGCTATCTCGCTCGCTCCCCTTGCTTTTTATCCCTTTCTTTTTTTTCACTTTTATAGTATAATAGATACTCAGGTCTACTGTCCCTTAGAGCTGTGAAAAACTAAAACTTCTAAGCCAACGCAATCAAAAGATACAGCCGTTTATGCTGCAAATTTCGAGGCATATGGACATTCCAGGAATTGGACCTACGAGGCATATGGACATTCCAGGAATTAGACATTCGAGGCAATGTACATTGGGGGAATTGGACGTTCGAGGCATATGGACATTCCAGGAATTGGACATTCGAGGCCAGAATCATAGAAATTTATATATTTATTTTCTTCTATTAGACGAATGTAGAACTATAATTTATTCTGACTACTTAGGAGAATCACCGATAAAGCCCGTTTTGCATTACACATACATTGGCAAGTGACTTAACAATCCCGTTTCGCGACTGTACGTTCGTGAACGTTTAAAACCATCTTCGACTCTGTACTTTCAACTCGCATACTCTTACAATCATGTTGTTACGCCAAATAAACAATTTAACTCGAATCTCAAAGACTGCTCGCTTATGGCCTGTGGCAGATGATGAGCATTTTACGCATTTATATAAGACAACTTTCTGAATTGTTGGTGTAGAGGCGGTACGGCATCTGATCAGAAAGCTATCAGTTGAGTCAATAGATCTCACGAGTCTTCGTGGCTCCGCCATTTCAAGTAATTTCCAAAACTGGATCGAAAAAAAACATATAATTACGAATCGGCTCACAAAATGTGAGGATAATCGGCTGAGAAATGCTGCCTGTACAGAATACCAGCCAGACATACAAAAACATTTTTCTCAAAATGAAACAGAGAACGCTTTGATCGCACTTCGCGCTCGCTCGGTGTCAGGTGGTAATGGGGTTGGCAACTGTCAAATGTTTTACTAGATGGCGCCATTATAGATCTATCTCTCATTAGCCTTTTTCTATGGGATGTGGTTTAAACGTTAGCCGTTAAGACAACATTCTAAACAAGAAAATTCCAAAATAAAACAAGAGTTTGACAGTTTTGGTAGGACTGACAGGTTCAACCTATGCTGGCGCCATCTGCCAATACCTTCGCCCGGCCAACCCCATTGGGACGCTTACTTTACAGGAAAAGGTTTTATATCTTACCATTTCTGATTGGCAGACCGGATGCCACCATGTAGGAGTCCCCGATGGTCTCAATCTTGTAGACGTCGTAACATTCGATACGATCATCGAACAGCTTGTAGACGGAGTTGAGAAAGCTGATAACCTGAAGTATATGAACCCGATATTGTTGTGGTATTAAATAATAATAAAAATATAAAATTAATATTAGTGGGACAATCTTACACAAATCGAACTGGCCCCATAGTAAGTGTGTTATGGGTACTAGATGACGATATGGTTCGTGCTCATCACTCAAATATTTGCTGTGGTCGGGATTCAAACCCAGAACTATCAGCTTCGTAGGCAGCGTCACTAACCAGAAGGCTAAACTGGCAATAGATAAAAAATAGTATTAGGATAACTTTAAGTTAACTACATTAAAGTATTATCAAGAAAATTTATTCACATAAAACATTAAAAACTAGAACATTGTGAAACTCGAATCCGCAACGCAGGCTTCGTTAGGTGTGGGTACCTACAACTATGAATTAGCAACAGGTGTCATCACTTGATAACTTGATGACTTCATCATATATATATATACACACAGTAAAGAACTCCAGGCTTAGTCAATTGGCCTTAATTTATTAACTAAATAGGACAGCTCCAAACCGCAGCCGGTTCAAAAGTCTATCAACCCTTAACGATTTATCGACCACATTCGTGTCAATAGAATTTTAATCTTAATTCTTTGATTTAAGGTTCAAATTAAATCTAAACCTTACCTGAACAGAATCTTCAATCGGGGAATTTCGCAATCGCGTTTTCGTAAAAAGAGACTTGTCTTGAAATGAATCACCTAAGCGTGACTATTTTGAATGTATAATTTGTTTTTTGTAAAGCCTTCTAAATTGGTGCAGCCCGGAAAACGGTTAAGAATCTTTAAGTTAATTATCTATACACCTGTAGGTTTGGTCTTTTTTAATTATGTTAGTGGCCACGTTTGCGCAACGTAAGTTAGGTCAAGATAGGCAGTATTCGCTAGAGGACCGTTGAGCGTAGCATGTTTAGAGTGAAAATGACAAACCGGATTCGAAACACTAAGCTGTGATTGAAAATACGAGTAGGCCTTGTCGAGGTTAGCTACTATTGCTACAAACTCAGTGCCACAAGATATGCAAGGCAATGGGTAAGAGGTGATGGCGTGTTTCAAAATAACTGGCCAAAATTGGCAATAATTCTTGAGAACTGCAAGTATAACAGAGGCCTTTCCCTAGCAGTACTCATTCACCATCACTCATCATCATCATATCAGCCGAAGAAAGTCTACTGCTGGACATATGATAGGCCTTCCCCAAAGAGTGCCACAATGACCGGTCCTGCGCCTCCGGCATCCAACAGACTCCCGCAAGCTTTACCGATTATCAGTTCAACCTTGTGGGCAACCTTGTCTGCCTCTCCGCCCCTCAAAAACCTTTCCGCTCCAACGGCCATCGGTTCTACGTGATATGCGCCCCGCCCACTGCCACTTTGTAGGGCTATATCGCTGGTTGGTTCTGCTAAAGATGGCCTCATTGAAACTCCCAGCATAGCCCTCTTCAATTTTTTTACCACGTCGCTGGTAAGCATGCATACGGCCCGCCTGACAGTAAGGTCACCGCGGCCTATGGACGCTTACAAATTCAGGGGAGTCATATGCTCGTTGCCGACCCAATGAAAATGAATATACTCTTTTCTTACAGAACCCCATACTAAAGTCCCTCGGGAAAACCTCGGCTCATTACGTGCAACAGAACCATACCTTGGTTAAATAAACAAAGTCCTGAACGCAAGTGATTGCGTTGCCTGCAACCTAAGGTTGTATTTTGGTGGTTTGGGGGTGTAACTTGTGGCGGTGCGAGACTATGACAATTGGCGAGTTATTGACACCTGTGTACATACATAAACTCTTCTAATTAACATCTATGTTTGTGTTTTTGCGTGTCCCTACTGCCTACGCCGCCGATTGCTTTGTTTACAAACACGGTCTACATTAACTGCCGGTATTGCGATTTACGTAAGCTAATCTTAGCTTTTGCCTTAATCATTGTCATCAGCATTATGGACGTCCCACGCAGTCACGTACGTTCGTTGTACGTGTATGTTGTACGTTCTAATTTATATATTTTTTTGTTAAATTTAATGAATGTATTTACTAGTGGCTCTGTAAAACCTCGCGAAAAAAGTTTTTTTTTTTTTAATTGCAAGTACCCAAAAATTTACTCTACATAAACACTGGTTGAGAAATGCGACCTGTAGAGGAGAACAACCGGAAATCCGGACATCTGGACTTCCGGACATAATAAATCATTTTTGTCGAAGCTGAATCGGAGACCTTCGTTTCACCCCGTCGATTACGCACTGTTCTGATAACTTATTTATGATCATTCCTCGCACATTTAAGGGTTTTTTAGGAGTTCGCCGCGTGATTGCCTCCATACAAAACTTGCTCGCAAATCGCAAGTGTGATAAGGACCTTAGGGTATATAGGTTTCATTAATTCGTGGACATTAAAGGCGTACCGTAGGCAGGGCCCTCCCACGGTGGCCGCCTGCTAAGGGTCGCCGGTGTCCGCTGGATGCGGGTGGCGCAGGGCCGGTCATTGTGGAAGTCTTTGGGGGAGGCCTATTTCCAGCAGTGGACGTCATTCGGCTGACATGATGATGATGATACCGATCTAAGGGCTGAGTCCAGAAACAAAAGTAAAGCAGCCAATATGTTATTTTAGAACGACAGTTCGCTACAATAGTTCAACCTTACGACCGCAATGTCCTAAACTGTTACCTAAACAAATCTAATTCTGCTCCGAACGGTAATGTCGTTACATTTTATGACCGCCCAGTCGATTTCAATTTGCATCTTTGGTCCCGAACACCACTGAACCGACACTCAGAAGGAAAAGTACAAACATTCAACTGTTTTATTATGGAGTGAATCCACTTTCCTAGGAGCATTGATATTGACGATCACTTTAGCTGTGGGAATGACTCTGCCTACGACGCTTGCGATCTCGGATTGGAATCCCGGTAACGTCGAGGTATTTGTGTGATAGCAAGAATATTTATATGCACGAAGTTTTATATGTATTTAAGTATTTATTTATCTATATAATGTATATCGTCGTCTATTATCCATAGTAGGTACAAACTTTGCTTAGGTCGATTAGTGTAAGATTGTTCTCAAATGTGTAACATTTCTTTATTATATGTCATGTTGGTGATGTACTTAAACAAATCGAATTCTGCTCCGGACAGTAATATGACGGCCTGTTTAGCCTAGTTGGTAGCGATACTGCCTCCGAAGCTAGAGGTCCCGGGTTCGAATCCCGGCCAGGGCATTATTTATGCATTTAGCACGGATATTTGTTCCTGGGTCTTGGATGTTTTCTATGTATTTAAGTATGTATTTATCTATATAAGTATGTATATCGTCGTCTAGTACCCATAAAACAAGCTTTGCTTAGTTTGGGACTAGGTCGATTTGTGTAAAAGATTGTCCTCCAATATTTATTAATTTATTTAACAAGTAAATTTTTAACAAAAAAACACCGACTCCAAACTTTGCCAGACCCCATCCTCCTGCTATATAATTTGAGGAGTTCCTTCGATGTAGTCTTACTTATCCCATCCTCTTCGTATATAATTTGAAGAGTTCCCTCGATTTTTTCAAGATCCCGTCATCAGATCCAGACTTGGTGTCAATGGGACCAACTAGAAAACACACTCTTTAAAACAAAAAAATAATTTTTGTAATCGGTTCAGTAGTCTTCGAGTAATCGGTGAACATACAAAAAATAAAAAAATAAAAAATATTCCGACGAATTGAGAACCTCCTCCTTTTTTGAAGTCGGTTAAAAAAGACATTAAAACCCATTAGTTAAGTGCATTTCGCTCACTCCAACTATCACGTGAGATCAGCATGTGTGGAAACGAGAGCAAGCGAAAATAGCGAAATGATCTTAAATCTGTATTTCCGAGTTCATATAACCTTGACCATTTAAGGCACGACACGAATGAATAGGCATCTACTGGGTGAGCTCGCTTCATCGTCGGCCTCATCTTTACCCCCTGGCTAGAAGCTGGCCAAGAGCAATCCCATTTTTAATAAAAAAAAAAACCCTTGTTATTTTCTAGAGTGGCTAGAGCCTGGTGACTGTGTGTGGATATCCCACCTGGTATGGAGTAGACACTGCAGCAATGGCGGTGAATCCGACGATATCACTAAAATACACTGTCACTGAAGCAAAAAACTCCGCTGGGACCTGAAAATAATGAGAAATACTTATGTAATTCTACTGAGCATTTACACATTTCCAATTCAATTGTTTATTTTGTCCAGTCCACGAAGGAAGAATCTCCTCCTACCAACGCTTATGAACTAATAACTAATTAACAGTAGGTACCTACGTAATTAGAAGGATTGGAGTGTTTCATTGTGTATTGAATATAGTTATTCACCTCAGCGGCATGAACATCGCGGTTTTGTTGCTTGAAACCAGTGGGCAAAATGCAATTTTGCTGCGAACGTTAAAAAACTTTTTCATATCCTAGGTTAGTCGCAGGTCATCTTTTCATACTGCGGAGTGTATTACAAACTTGGAACATTTAAACCTCGTTCTCTCTGTCACCATTCCTTTACGTTATAGGTATGTTCTTGCCACTGAGGTGAAAAGTTGTATGTATCACACGAGAGCAAAGATATTTCCATCTCGTGTTTTTGAGTCCCTCGCTACGCTCAAGATTCTAATTTTGAACCACTTGCTACGCTCGTAAATCTGTCGCTTGCTCGGGACTCAACATCAACACTCGCAGCAAAAATATCCTTTGCTCTCTTGTTGAAAAAATAACTATTACCTATTGGTCTGAGTCTTATCGAAATGTTTGAAGAAAATAAACAATTATAAACATTATTGTGTGAGGCAAATGTATGTTATAAATAGAACAATGAGCTATAGATTACGAGAAATAAGACTGGTCTTTTGACAGCTGTCGTCCCAGGACAATTAATGACATTTTTGACGTATGATGACATTATTTGTACTAGGATGACAGCTGTCAAAAGACCAGTCTTTTTTCTCGTAATATATAAACAATGTCAAATCAGCAAAGAAAAGTATAGTCGGCGAGACAAATTATCTGAGAAATAAAACAAAACTAAAACTTATAATTTGAAAGTCACCTGTTGAGTTTGTTTGAGTTGTTTTGCGACCGTCGCCGGTAACATCTGATATAGGAGAGAATCACTCAGCTCTTTCTCATATTCCAGTTCTCGAGCTTTTTCAGCCAAGTTAGTTGCGTATACCTGTGAAAACAAAAACTTTATTATAGGTTCGAGTATTGCCATTTTACTTTCTAATTGATTAACCGAGATTTGATTGGCCGTTATAGGATGAGATTTGATTGGGCTTTATGTATATGGGAGTATGAGTGAGAAGACGGAGTAACTTAATTAAGAAGTGTATGGCGTGGTGTGTTGTGTGCTGTGTATATGCAGACGACCGGGAAACAACTAAAGGAGCGGGCCACGCGTCGGACCTTCCTGAGGTGCGCGGAAAACTGACAACGCATAAACTGTTCCTACAGCCGTGATAGTGTTGGAAGCCTTTGTACTAGATGATGCAGCGTAGTTAGACTTCCAGTAGATGGATCTGATTAAGGTTGCGAGACTCCGCTGAATACAAGCCGCACATGACTGATTACTGTGGTGTTATCTAATCGCCCACTGCTGAGCATAGGCTTCACTTCGAGTACACCATTTGTCCCGATCGTGAGCTAACCCTACCTATCCAGAAGTGACCCGAGATCATCCTAATGTCTTCTACCCATCGAGCTGGTGGTTCTTTAGTTGCTATTTATTATTCTGCGCCTTCAGAGATGAGGTTACATAGACAGTTCGAGAAGGTGGTCAGTGAATGAACATATTTACTGTTCAGACCTGGATAGTGTTGACAGCCGTCCTGACGAGCGCGATGATGATGGGTGATACCACACACACTAGGATCAAGATACCGGCACACACGGCTTCGCTCCGTCGCGCCTCCGTCAAGCTCTCTGTCACTCCGTCCCTGGAAATCATCAAAGCGGGGCTCATCATCACATCATCAGCGTATATCTCACTGTACTTATTACAGACTCACGAATTTTAAGACCTAATTCTGCTACAGCATTACCTCGTGTGTTCATATGTTTTAAGACGAATATTGTTTTGAATAAATCAATTACAGAAAATATTACTGTCAAGGTTATTATTTTAATTGAATCAGTGTACTGCAGCTAATAAAAGTAACTAGAGTTTATTTAAATTTGCTTTCAATATTTTTGATTTAAGCCTTTAAATGCGGTGGTCTCCCTTAGGTGCCGGCACGAAACGAAAAACGCCTTTTTCACTGTCAAGTTAATGACAATGGTAGAAAGAAAGTTAAGGCAGCGGAACGACAAATTGTACACCAGAATGTCGATAGATGTTCCAAATACTGCACAGAACGTACTGCAAGCTTATCACCCTGCGAGGTTCACGATAGGGTCGATTATTGCGTATGAGGTAGCCTTTTCCTTCAATTTTGAATACTAGATGCTCAAACTATGCCTTAAAATTATCCATTTACCAGATGGACCATTGGAAAAAGTTGTTAAAGTTTTTATTTGACATTTTCATTTGTCAAATTAATTGTTTTTTTTTAGAGTACATAAGTTCATAAGTTTAAGTTTTAGATAAGTTTTAGAGAACACCGTAACAAAATTAAATTTCATACGAAATCTGCTGAAAGAGAAATGTGTCTTTTATCAGTAAATAGAAGTAACTTTCTTCGAACTTGGCTCTAAATACTCCTGATTAGTCTTTTTGGACAAAACTACCTTTTATGAACACACAATTTAAAACTAAAAACCTGCCGTAAATACTACACAATAGTAGTTACTCACAAATAAAACTGGAAGAGAAGCAAGAGAATCCCTGATGAAAACTTTCGTGTCTCGCGGGGTCATTATCTAGGTGTAGCCGAAGCAATAAATGGCATCTAACATAAAATATTGTAATGCAGTTTAAACAATACCTATGTATGTTTAATAATGAAACTATTGTCAAGTAAAATTAACAAAATATTTATAGGTATACAGGGTGATTTAGGAGACGTGAGCAGGACCAACAATACATACATAGTAAATGGCAATGAATCGTTCACTATTGTATTTAAGTGAAACACCCATACCTTTTTCCAGTAGTTTAATTTTTGTTAAGTTAAAGTTTAATTCTCTACAATCATGGTAACCCTACGACAACTGGTTTATAAAGATTAAAACTCTAACTGTTATAACAGCACTTTGATAACGAAGAAAGTAAATTGTCACATTGAGTAAGATACGATATTTCAAAAGTAATCGGACTCTAATGACATTCAATTTGACACGTATCACTTGACTGAAGTATTCTGATTGTAGAGTGACCATGAATTTCGTAAATAATTTAAAACATTTCAAACGATGCAGTAGCTTATGATCTACTGAATCTGTAGTGTTGATCTTGCTCACGTCTCCCGAATCACTCTGTATAAAAAAAGAAAATAATAAAAAAATTGAGTATTTGTCCGTCTCAAAACTTATGAACACACGAGGTATAATTTGATTAAAATAAAAAATCGATAAGTTGCCAGAATACGGGCATTAACAAGTGCCTCTTTTAAAAATTAAATAAAATGGTTGTATTATAAAATAATATATGAAAATCCATTTTGTTTCCACCACCAGTCATATAATGACTTGTCTATGGTATAGACTTGCACTTGTATTGAACGTTTATTGTTTTAATACTGCTGACAGTTATTTAATTGACAGATCATAACGCTGGAGTAGAAAAAAACTATTATGTGGCAAGGAGAAGGAGAAAGGCACTTCCTCGTGTCTTAAACGTCTATGTATACATACAATAAACCCTATTTCGTGAACCAAGAGTCTTAATCTAATAAATTTTACCCGTTCAGAAAGCAAACAGCGCAGGCTTCCTGACACTTCAAATTGAGATCTATTTTAATACAGCTAAGCTTGAGATTTAAATGATTCGGTCTCACTGGACCCCAGTCACGTATTCAATTAGCGTGCGATTGCAACGTAGGTCGCTTAGATTGATATTAGATGCTGTGAAAATTGCACTTGGAAAGATGGTAGAAAATTAAGGCTCGTTGTTCAAACTTCCGACACCGATCATTTATTAGACCTGACCGAGTTTTCACTCGAACATTTAAAGGTCTCCCTTTCAGCTTCGGCAAAATGCTTTCATATGTCTGACAGGCGGAGCTCTGGCTGTTCAAGAGGACTGCAGATAGCATTTCTCAACCTATCCTCGTGAAATTTTGTGAGCAGATTTGATAATTTATATTGAATTTTTTGTTAAAACAGTTTTTGGAAATTTAAAATTTTCAGGCCTGTACAGAATTACAGATCGCATTTCTGATAATTCATGTAGCAGGTTTTTGAAATTTGAAAAAAACGTGAGTTCTATAGGCAGTTTGTGAGTCATTTTATCATACTAAGATAAAATTACCAGTTAAAAAAAATTATGAAATGGGCTACATATTTAATATTGCGGAATTTTAAAAATATCCATATTTTGAACCTTTTTATCGCCGTACACACTAAAACTAAATTAACGAAGTGCCGCATGTGAGCAAATCTCAACCTTGAATTATAACTATCGTGTCATCAGAAGAACCTACAATTAATTCGAATTCATTTGAATGAAAGCGTTTGACAGTTACGTTTTATTTGAATCTTACCATCTTTACATTGCCATCGTGAGTTCGAATCGCGGCTAATGAGTTTTTCGGAACTTATGTATACGAAATATCATTCAATATTTGGTGAAGGAAAACATCGTGAGAAGACCTGCATGAATCTGCGAAAACAAAGGTGTATGTGAAGTCCCCGACCCATACTGGGCCGCCGTGGAGACTACTGACTGACCAACCATTAATGAGAAGAGGCCTGTGCCCAGAAGTGGGACGTATATAGGCTGATGAGTGATGATGATCATGATTAACCGCCCAAAAAAGCGTTAAGGTCAATTTAACATTAGCAACGCATGCAGAGCGAGCGCGAAGCGGCGCGGGGCGGAGGCAGTTTTGCAATTGATGATCTTTCCGAAACTGTCGACTGTCGATTACTGCTTCATATGTCACAGACGCCGCCTCCCCTCTGCCGCTACCGAATACCGCGCGGTTTTTTGGTGCGACGTGCCCCTGACCGCGTTGGCTTTACCGCAAAACCGCCTCGGCCCCGCATCGATGCTGCGCCGGGCTGTGTGCTTTAGATGTTTTCAGTGTTGAAGAATACACGTGTACTCGAAACTTAGCTTAACTTTACTTACAAAGTGAGAAAAGTTCACTCCTGACAAAGTCTTGGCACCATTAAAAGAAGGTTGAACATCAGGTAGCCTGTGCAAAAGTTTCCTTCACTATACCTACACTAGTACCTGTACCAACAGTTTGCTGTAACTATATTACTGTAAGTTGAGGACATAAACTTCTAATGAATGGAGTTTTACGAGTATAGGGGCCTGGGGTAACGTAATACCCTTTTAACATTTGTCGACCGTTATAACTTTCATCTCAACGGTTATCAGACGAAAAACTATGTATTTGCCAAAAGCGTGGCAGACTTACAATTAATTTATTAATCCGTAACTTCAAGAAAAACTATTTTCAATGGTATTAGGAAACAGGGTAAACATAGAACAATTCGGACCTCACTGGATTTTAAACTCAATGTATAGGTATTTAATACGATACTTCTAATTTTGAACAAAAACTTATAATAATTAAAAAAAAATTGCTTTAGGAAAAATATGCATAAAATAATATTGCTAGATTTATAACTCCTACAAATATCGCTTTATGACATAATCGTGTAGAGTAAAAAACTGCAATATTTATTACTTTATAATACCTATAACTTAATTTCAATGACGATAATAACTTAATGTCAATCTTAAGGTTTCTTGGACTGTACAAAAGAAAAACCGCTCAAGTGCATGTCGGGCCACGCGATATGTAGAATTCCGTAGTTGTCCACCCGTTATATGATGTGGACTTCAAAGTTCTCAAATTTATAATCACTATGTTTTTGACACGTGGCCCGGCGGTGGCCGCGTACCGCGTGCGGTATGCAAGGTTAAGCAACGTTGGCCGAGGTCAACTCTTGGATAGAACCGCTTTGAGTGCAATACCACCACCACCACCACCACCCACTGTTACTAACTGAGGGCTCCCGTGCTTCGGAAGGCACGTTAAGCAGTTGATCCAGGCCGCTGTCTATGACAGCAGTTGTTAAGCCGAGTTAAAGGCCTTCGGGTGTCTTGAGAGTCAAAATGCCCACTCTTGACAAGGCTAAACCCAAGAAGGTCTAGTTTCCCCCTTGGAATAGCAGTCCTTTCCGTAAAAACTAGTGCCTACCCAAATTCTTAGGATTGAATAGCGGACTCCGGACATAGCACTAACAACATTAATTATCTAAGTCATCAATGAGAGAAATGAACTTGACACTGACTGCAAGACGGACAGAAGCTTGCTTGTTTATTACGGAACCCCAAAATGACTATGACAGTCTTGCTTACTATATGAAAAATGAGAGAGTATCCATCATATGTTTATCACGTGACACCCAAGACAATAAAAAACCGGCCAAGTGCGTGTCGGATCACGCACAAAGAAGGGTTCCGTACCGACACATGCTAGTCTACATTTAAAAACCACTATACAATACATTAAATCCAGAAAGGTCGTATCTTCATGAACTCACGGCAGATAAGTCTTTTTGTTTGAACAAGACAGTTTTTCAGCGATTTCTCGAAAACAGTTAGTCCTACCTTACTAAAAATCGTTAAAAGTAGTTATGAATGTTCATCAACTAAATTTTTTTCAATTTTACATTTCATAGTTTTACACTTCAGAATTTTACACTTCATAGTTTGGAAATTAGAGGGGGGGACACACTTTTTACGTCTTACAACTAATATATCTCGCCAACTTAAATGGAAAAGTTTTCTAGAAACCTACATATAATTTCTAAAGGCCTATCCATACCCCACACGCCTTTGTGCATTGAATTTTTTTTATCATCTCGCAGTTACATGGTACCTTATCTACACTTCTATACTAATATTATAAAGCTGAAGAGTTTGTTTGTTTGAACGCCCTAATCTCAGGAACTACTGGTTCGAATTTAAAAATTCTTTTTTTTTGGATAGTCCATTTATCGAGGAAGGCTTTAGGCTATATAACATCAGGCTGCGACCAATAGGAGCGAAGATGCGGGCGAAGTCGCGGGCAACATCTAGTTTAATATATTTTCGTAGTTTCACATCATTTTTTGTAGCGGTTCATAGATTACACCTTCCTACCAAATTTCATAGGTAACTGTAATGCTTATAGTCTCCAAGTAAATCGACTGTGACATACGGACGGACGGACAGACATGACGAAACTATTAAGGGTTCCGTTTTTGCCATTTTGGCTACGGAATCCTAAAAAGGTGAACTGCAACATGTTCACTATAGCATAGCTATTAATCAATTACGTAAGTCCCCAAGTTTTCTATTACAGGCCGATTACTTCCAATATATGATGCCTAAATAACCACACGTACATTGATTTTATTATAGGTTGTAAGTTTGGGACACTGCCAGATTCAATATTGACCTCATCGACTGGATATGTCAACACACAATATAACATAAGCCTGTTTTAACGTTGATAAGGTACGTTCGAGAAATAGTCATTAACTATACAAAAAAAATGGAGGACAATCTTACACAAATCGACCTAGTCCCAAACTAAGCTAAGCTTTATACTATGGGTACTAGACGACGATATACATACTTATATAGATAAATAAATACTTAAATACATAGAAAACATCCAAGACCAAAGAACAAATATCCATGTTAAATGTACAAACAATGCCCTGGCCGGGATACGAACCCGGGACCTCTAGCTTCGGAGGCAGTGTCATTACCAACTAGGCTAAACAGGCCGTCAAACTATGTTTTTATATTTCATAAACTAAAATGAATGTTCATTTGCAATTACTATTGAGTTGAAATTGATATCTGTCGAAACTGACACTGACCGTTAGCTGTACAACTGACACTGACCGTTAGCTGTACAACTGACACTGACCGTTAGCTGTACAACTGACACTGACCGTTAGCTGTACAACTGTTACTGACCGTTAGCTGTACAACTGACACTGACCGTTAGCTGTACAACTGACACTGACCGTTAGCTGTACAACTGACACTGACCGTTAGCTGTACAACTGACACTGCACCGTCAAATGAGACAGTGGGCTTCTTTTGGTCAATGAATATACGAGTGTTCACTAACCTGTCCTATATTTACTTATATATTTAAAATTTAATATACAGATTAGCACTAACAGTTAATTAAACCTTACGTGCTAATTGATAAACTAAGTATTATACATTATGCAAATTTACGTGTCCGCTTAAATGCTAACACTTATTAAATACACAAAACAATAAAGACAGATAATTTATAAAAAAAAAAACAAAAATAATAATTAGGCTGAGTTGCACCAAACCATCTGTAATCGTAAGCTGTGTTCGTTACATTTTGAATGTATGGAAAGTTTGACAAGTTTCTATGGGATGACAGCTGCCGGCGCCATATTTAACGTTGGTCAGTCTGTGATCGTAAGTCGGTGCAACCCAGCCTAAATCTCAGAAGAATATGTCACATAAGTTTTAAAATAATAAGAGTACGTCAGGAATACAAGATTTTATGGTAAAAAAATACTTGTAAAAACTCTCAGACAATGGAGCTTTGAACCACAATGGCTTCAAGAAAGCGACTTGATGCTCTCATGAACGTTGTATATGGAGGAGTATAGTATCTACAACAGGTCTCACTGGTTGCACGCCACTTGCGCTGTTTTTAAGAGTAAGGCACTTCCTTGTGGATCGGTAAATTATTCAAGAAGAGGTTTATTATGAAAAATTGTTTACATTCAAAATATCTACCTGATATACTCCCGTAGCTGTTTTTGTACGGCCCGCAACTTGTCCAATAGTGTTGTCGTCTGGTCGAAGTAAGATATGGCTTCAGTAAGGTTCCCGGCCTGCTGGCTGTTATCAACGATCCGTTGATTCCTGAAAATCAGGTTTTTACTGTAACAATTGTCTTAGAAAACTCGAAGCCCAAAAAACTGGTCTAGCGGAAGTACTAAGAGTAGCAGGTATCATGGGTAAACAATAGAATATAGACTAATTTTGTATTTCTTCATTTATTGAACCACGCATCTACCATGGCATACGCATCTAAATATAACCGTTATTAGGCCAACCTTGATGTACGGGTGTGGGGCTTGGACACTCGCACAGAAAGAAGAGGCCAAACTCTTAGTGCAAGAACGGAAAATCCGGCGGAAGATTCTAGGGCTAAACAGAAGTGAGGGAACTGGAGACGTAGGAGGAATAGAGAGTGGAAGAGCTGATGACCATGCCGAACATAATTGGAGAAGTCAAAGCAGCGTGACTCCACTAGCTCGGCCATTTGGAGAGGATGGGAGACGATCGTTCAGTGAAGAGCGTATGTGGGTCTGCCCAATGGGAAACGTCCAGTTGGTTGTCCCAGATACCGTTAGATTGACGTGGCCCTCAAGGACCTGGGCAACCTCGGAGTACCCAAAGGCGTGAGGTGACGCAGAATAGATAAGAGTGGCGCACAAACGTTTCTTTACAGAATTTTACAATTAAAATCAAGATATCCACGTATTTTTTTCTACCAACTGTACTGTTACACGAAACCATTGCCAATGGAAATATTGCTATGCGACAAGGTATTGGTAACATCATATCCAGCACATCAGTATTAAGCAGTTGTGCAATAAACATTTTCCTGTACGAATCACTCCCATTAATAATCGTAAACCTCGTCAATGAATGACAATAAGAGAAAATACCTAAATTGCACGTTTTTCGTGACATTACATTTTTTTATTGCTCATTTCTGTCCATTTCGTAATTATAAACGTCTCAATGTTTGACACTCTGATACTCGATAGTTGACATTTAATGTTCAATTGTATTATCATGAGATAAGCAAGGGTAGGAAAAACGACCCTCGGAGATAAAGCCTGAAAGTGTCGTATAATTTGTCAGTGTCGGACAGTAGAGCGTTTACCTCACTGTACAGTTGTCCTCATAAATACATACCTATTCTATTCTGTTTTTTTCTGTTCTGTTGTATTATATTCTGTTCTGTTCTATTCAATTCTATTCCATTGCATTCCTTTCTTTTACATTCTATTCCTATTTTTGTATTGTATTCCATTCCATTCTAGTCCATTCCACTTTATTCTATTGCATTCCAATCAATTACATTCTATTTTAAGCACCTACGCCTTTAATAATAAACATACTTACTTTTTTTCTAACTCCTTATACTCTGGGCTATCTTCTTTGATGTCCATGTGCAGAGGGATGAGGGATGGCACCAAATTCAGAGTGTTGTCTAGAAGATCCCTTCCGAGGACCATGTGGGCTATGAACCTGTTTCCAAGAGTAGGATTAGAAAATTTAACCATACTTGGGACGGGTTGGACAAACTTATGATTGCAGCCCAATCTACGTTTTATCAATATCGCTTAAGATTATAGATTTTGTAATGCGCATGTGTGGGCGACTGCACGATTTGTTGCAACCCACCCTAACCTTTCATCATCATCATATCAGCCGAAGGACATAAGCCTTCCCCAACATGGGGGATAATTGCCATAGTCGTCACACTTGGCATGCATGTTGGCGATCGTATCTCCACCGCACTCCAGAGATGCCAGCCCATCCTCCTGTGGTCTTGGTTGTAGTTTTACGACATACCCGGGACACTTATATTTCTCTGTTGATACGAGAGAAATGCCTGCAGCGTTATACCTTGAAAATTCTAATGCAAAACTACATTAATGCATGAATGACAAATATACAGTTTAGAGACGTGTTTCAAAAACAAATGACGGCATTTCAAACTGCGAAGGTTTAAAAACATGTAGGTAATTTAAATATTATAGTTATATATAGCTCAACTCTATAGTTTTGTGGGAAATAAGATGAAGTAATTTCTATAATTAGAATATTGGTGGTTGTGCATGTTTAATTTTTCTGTATGTATCTCACTCTATACATATTATTTCTGGTTTTAAGATAAGGTAGTTGCTTTCTGCCACCGTATCGCTCGCCAATGGCGGGGCACATCCTCAAACCCTAGAACCTAATTCAGAGGAATTTCCTCCCACGAACGCTCCGGTTCTGGAATGAGCTGCCGGGGTTTTCCCGGGGGACTACAGTACGGGGTTCTTCAAGACAGGAGTGTATATATTTTTAAAGAGTCACTAACGCGGATGAGGCATCTCTGCAGTTGCAGGTGTTTACGGGGACTTCCTGACTTGGCGGTGCGGGAGCGAAATGTCATAGGTATTTTGCTCTTTGACGTAAGCTTACTGATGTGAGATTTCCTCCCTTGACGAAATACTGTCAGTATTACGTTTGTGTAGTAGTAAAATCATGCGCAGAAGTGCAGCAGTACGGCATTAGTACCGGTTGGCACTGACAGCTGAGAGTTTTCTCATATCTTACCGCCTCCGCATCGATAAGGAAGGCACCTAAAAACTACGGTGACGAGTGACGACTTGACAACGCAGCCCCTACGTTTGTTTGCCAGTGACATGGAATAAAAATACTACAGTTTCTAATCATCATCATTATCATCATCCACGTAGTACGAAAGCGGCCGCCATCTGACCTTCCTATCCAAAGTGAAAACTAGACTTTGTTGGCATTAGACTAGTTTCCGCACAATGATTCTTCGTAGTCGATCCCTTATATGACTGAGGATCGTAACCGCATGCAATTGCCCTCCATGCAGTTCGGATGCGAAAGGCTGCATTTGGCAGCCTTTTTAACTGCATCAGTCTAGCGTACAGGACAGCTACTGCTTCTCATGTTTAAGATTACCTTTCATGTGCTCTTGGCTGCAACGTGCCGCGACCAAAGTAATTGATGCCTAAGACCGACGCGATTCCTTTACATTCTATGCTTCGGAGGATGTTCTTGAAGCCAACTAAATATCTGGAAGAATATGAAATTATAGGCATAGTGCAAAAACCTTTTCCACAGCCCATCTCTGTTTCACCCATTGGCAATTGTCACTTTGACAACCACAATTCGATATACATGGCTGGCTCGATCACAGATATCAGAGTAAAGCAGATCCGCTCATTTAAGTTGAACGATTTCTGTGTATCTGATCCTATTGGACAACAATTTCCTAATAATGGACATATTAAATTAATTATCGAATCAATGAATAAAAAATATGGTGAAATCATTAGGCAGGGTAAATATGATCACTATATAAATATTATAAAAAGGAGTCAAAACGCGTCAAAGTCGATGTGGCAAATTGTGAACAAAGAGAGAGGTCAGGAAAGTGCACGTAGGCTGATCGACTGTACTGACATCATCGTCGACTCGGACGGTACTAGGTACAAATCCAGGTGTGACGCAGCGACTGCAATGAACGATCGATTTGCTCACGCGGCGGCGGCGTGCGGCGCACCGAACGCCGACCTGCCGCGAGTGCGCACCGTTCTAAATCTTGCTCGTCCGCCTGCAAATCGTAGCTTGCGCCTTCTTCCGTTCTCTGCGACTGAGGTTTTTCGCATTATTACAAATAACATCCCGCACAAACCAACCAAAGACCTCTACGGCGTATCAATGGAGCTTTTACATCTCGCTGCCGCCCCTCTATCACCGGTTCTGGCGGACTTGTGCAATCAATGTATCTCAGAGGGAGTATACCCGTCCCCCTTGAAAATCAGTAAAATCTCTCCAATTTTCAAAGGCAAGGGAAAAAGAGAAGACATTGATTGCTACAGGCCCGTCTCCATCCTACCAGCGGTAGCGAAGGTACTCGAGAATGGTCTCAGCTCGCGAATAACGGAATTCCTGATGGCAGGCGATGTCCTGTCTGAGCGGCAATATGCCTACCGGGCGGGACGCTCGTCGAGCGTGATGGCGCGTGAAGTGGTTCGTCGGGTGTTGGGCGCCCGCGAGCAAGGCCAGCAGGTCGCTGTGTTGTGTTGCGACCTGTCGAAGGCGTTTGATGTCGCTGACCATGGCGTGCTTGCTATGAAACTCGGCCACTATGGCATCGAAGGCAAAAAGCGTGCACTCATTTTAAACAGTCTGCACGGCAGGTCGCAGGTGGTTGTGAGTGGCGGAGGCAGCGTAATGTCCGAGCCATTATCAATCACAATGGGAGTTGCGCAGGGATCATCGCTATCTAACATCCTTTTCTCGCTGCTTCTTAACGACCTTCCCGATGCGATCACGGCGGGTGACATATACATGTATGCCGATGATGTTGCCGCCGTTGTGTGCACTCCAGATGTTGACAACCTCGAGGTATGCCTTAATGAAGTGGCGATTCAGTTGGTAAAATATTTTAAAAGTAACGGGCTGGTCCTAAACTTAAAAAAGACCAATTTCCTCAATTTCCATTTGGGGGGCCGAACTCCAAGAAACCTAACGGTTCTTGTGGAAGGCATCAAAATTACACAAGTCCAAAATACCACCTTCTTGGGATTCGAGTTGGACAGCGGGCTTCAATGGGGAGCACAAATACGTAAAGTGTGCAATAAGCTAGGAAGCGCCTGTTTTGCACTGCGTCGCCTAGCAAGAGTAATGCCTAGAGAAGTGGTGCGTTCGTGTTATTTTGCCACCGTGCACTCGCTCCTACAATACGGCGCAGAGCTGTGGGGCCGCGCTGCCGACTGGGAGCGCGTCTTCCGAATGCAGAAGAGGGCCGTCCGAGCAATTGTACTGGTGGATCAGGGTACTTCCGCGAGACCATATTTTAAAGTCCTTCGAATAATGACGTTACCGTCCGTGGTAATCTATCAGGTGGCCTTATATGTGAGGGGCCATCTCGACGAATACGTGAAGCGAGCAGACGGTCACTGTCGTAACCTACGGAATGGCCACAGAATCGTAGGCGTAAAACACAAACTTGCAAAGTCAGCCAAACTCACACACGTGATGGGCCCGATGGTGTACAACCGACTGCCGGCGCAAATTACAGGTGCCTCGTCACTGAGTGGCTTCAAATCGCAGCTCAAACGGTGGCTTATCGAGCACACTTTCTACAGTGTTAACGAATTTATTGAGTACAAAGGTGGTACCTAGTTACTTATTACTATTAAATTATGTATATATATATATTTTTTTTATTAATTGTTATATACAAACTTCTTTATAATATGATTAGAATTGACATGTAATACGAATTATTATGAATAAAATGAATATGAATATTCTCACTAATGTCCAAATAAAAAAAAAATTATAGAGACAGACAAGAGACATCTTACAGGTCTTCATCTGTCAGTGTCTCCGTATTCATAACTGAAAATTCTACTGAACTGATGTTGTGGTGTGTTACGTTTATATGGGATTTAACATCCTGGTGTGCTTTCAAATGGAGCCAATTCGTTAACAGCCGAAAATTATCGTACTATCTGTCGCATTCTAACTCATTTTGGTGCACCATCAGGATTTAACGAGACAACTTTATGAAAAATCATTTGGCTTAATACTGCAAGTCTGATTTTCTCTGATATCTGTGGGCTCGATGAATAACGATGTTGCCCTGTCACCTTTACTTGTCGACCCAGCAAGGTACATTGACATCTCATTGTCCGGTGGCAATTGTCAAAGTGGTGAAATGGGGGCCAGGTAAAATCCAATCTTGTGTTAATGGCATAGAGACTATAATGGGTAGAAACGTCTCGCACTGTATATGTACCACATTGAACAAAATTTATTTTTTATTTAAAATTTATTCCACTATGAAAAAAAAAGTAGAAATGGCCGATTTTATGCAAGGAAGTTTTTTAAGTAGTAGATGATTTGATCATATTTATGTGAGATTGTTTACCATGCATTTATATGCTACCGTGTAATCTATTGTTCTGTAGATTACAATCTTTCGATGGTTTACCATCTGGCGAGATAGATTATCTAACGGTATTTGAAATTTTACGGTGACGTTTACAACCACTAGATTTAGGAAAACTGCAGTGTGTCTGCCAAATTTGCAAAGCAAAAAAGGCGACACACCAGGCGTGGGTTATACGAACTTCGGGATACTTTTGACCCCCCAATAAATTAAAGTGTATTTGACCTACACACTCGAAATGTCGTGAGTCTTGTGACACCATCATCTAATTTCCATTGAATTACCATAAACAAACTTTTTATCTTTCAAGAGATTTTGATGTCCGAAAATCACTATTTTATAACTGACTGACTTGACTCACTCACTCATCAAAATGTATGATTTCTTCCGGCTATAATGTTGAAATTTGGTGGTAAATGTGGTAATTGTACATGACAGGAGCTATGAAACAACTTGTTTTCTAGTTAGATCTCACTTCTTTTACTTCCAATACCGTTTACGAACTTGAATTTCGTTCACGTTTATATTTTTAGTGAGAGCAGTTTAATCCTAGCGCTGCTGAATAACTCTGTATGCTACTACACAGGTACCCTTCAAGAGTACAATCGATGGACGAGTAAGTGATCAAACTTATGTAAACAGATCTCTCAGATATTTTTGTACCTTTGCATACGTACATACATACAACAAACCCGCTTTCGATCATCCTACCTCCAAATAGTGCTGCTGTCGGTATCCTTAATTTCCTTCGTGAGGTGAGTCAGCAACGCCGCATTTGCGTTCGTGTACCACTCCACGGTCTCTTTCATGTTCATTGACTTCTCAGCTAATATGTTAAGCCTGTGAAATAGATGGGAATTAACAAAATGGTGAACATAAGAATATTCGAGGTAATCTCAGTGTTCGTCACTGACCCATTAGGTACTTGGCACATTCAACGTTAATTCATGGCACTAAAAAAATCGACCAAGAGCATGTCGGGCTATGCTCAGTGTAGGGTTCCGTAGTTGCCCAACGAACTTACTCTAAAAAATCAATAACAAGGGCAATACTTTCGCAGCGTTTCATACGTCTTAAATTACTACGAAGGGAAGACTTTTTAAGATAACTCAAAAACGGCTTAACTAATCATATCTGCTATAGTTTTCGTTGAAGGTCTTTATTAAGCTTTACTTTCATGATATATTTTTAATATTTTTGGACCCATAGTTCAAAAGCCCCCCCCCCCCCCCCCCATCTAACTTTTGAACTATGGGTCCAAAAAATAATAGGACACATTTTTTTTCTTTTGGAGTGAATACTTCCGAAAATGTTTATCAAAAAATGTTTGATGAAGACCTCTTATCATTTTGAAAGACCTATCCAACAACACCCCACACCATAGGGTTTAAGCAAAAAAAATCTCATCCCCACTTTACGTGTAGGGGAGGTAACCTTAATTATTTTTTAGATTTAATTTTACGACTTTGTCCGTTTTATTGATTTATATATCCATACCAAATTGCAGCTTTCTAGCACTAACAATCACAAAGCAAAGCCTCGGACATGGCGAAACTATAAGGGTTCCTAGTTGACTACGGAACCCTAAAAAGGGGGATCCTGTCATTTGATTTTCTTCAAAACAGGGAACTTTTCGAGTTTCCTTCGAATATCATCAATAGAAGTCATTAGGTTAGGTTCGTTTTGTTTTGCAATAATCGTATAAAGTTACTTTGTAAGAAAAAAATGCATTACGTCAAATGAAGCATTTAGGGCTAAGAAAGTTAGGTCCTACAAGAGAGAACCCAATAAGGGTGAATATGCCTACTATCGGAATTAACGAAATACCTACAAGGTGTGTACGTACACCCGTTTCAAAAAACATAATTATTAAACGGGAATATTATACAGCATTTATACACAGCCGACGCTGTTTTATTAACTCCATTGTCCTTATGAAATTAGAACAAAGGCACATTCCCATAACGATATCGTCCCCATAATACGCCCAAGATTATATACCTGTTTCGTTTTTACGGGTGCAGTAATAAATTGTCAATAAAATCTATTATGTCTCTTTTATGGTGTAAGTATTGTACATCTGTACGAGTAGGCAAGCGTGGTCGTATCTTTTTGATGGGCCTATTCTTTTTCCAAGTGTGTTGAACCTTGATTGAAATGAGAGCCCATGTTGATAGGTCGTGTAGTAACTTTCGAATGGGTGTATGTCATCTCAAAGCAATCGTTCCAAAGAGTAGATAATAAGTAGTTATTGGGCCTTCAATACAAAATGAAATGTATACTTTTTAAACCCTACCACGCATAACTTATTTGTTTTTCGAAAAATATGTATATGTTGCAGTCAAAAGTGTGAACTGGTCAAAAGAACTTTTAACCGACAAAAACAGGCAAAACTACTTTTGACTGAGCATGTTGGTCAAAAGTAGTTTTACCTGAAAATCATTGGTTAATAGTAATTATATATGGATATTTATTGGGTTTTATTCCAGCGGAAAACGAGAAGTACAATCGTTAGCATCTAAATACGTTTTTTTCATATGCGTTCCACATGTGGAACATCATGCGTCTTGATATCGTCAAAAACAAACCATGTCAAAGTGTATTAAATTACCACAAAACCATAAATAACAATTATTATAAGTAGAAGTTTAGTATTAGCCGTAATATAAACGTTAAAGTATGGACCATATCTGACACATCAGATGTGAAGTTAAAGTATGGACCATATCTGACACATCAGATGTGAAAATCAATGGATATCGCCGCAATTTACGCCTTGCGTGTATCGCGTATAGTAAGTATCTTTTAGCGTATAAAAGATGTCGATACCTATTCTTACTTGATTATTATTTATTCAATTTACAAATATATTGGTTTTACCTAAAGTGAAACTGAATACAATGTAGGGTTAAATTCCTATTGTCTTTGTGAATCCAGCTCGAGGGATTTGAAAAAGGGTGGAGATCAAACATTGTTTAATTATAGATAGTTCAACAAAGGTTGCCTATAATTATAGGTGCACAAATCGCGAGGGCTTATTGATTTATATAAATTGTAATAAACTCATAGCCTCTGACGAGGAATGGTCTTATTTCCACACGCGATGGACTCTTAAGGGAGTAAGAACTAATATAAACGTCATTATATGACTAGGTGTGTCATGATTATATCCATTAGGGGTATTAAAAATCCATCAACTAGCTCTGAGGTTGGGTTAGCAGCTTGCATTGCAAGGGAGTGGTCAGATAATGATTATAGTCATGAAGGAAAGGATGAACCGTAGTAACACTAATCAATGGGCAAGAAAAAATGAGTACAGTATGTGCTACCCACTTATACTGCATGTTTTTTTTTATATACGTAGCCTAAAATTGCAACTAGACCCGTAGGTTCTACTGCTTCATGACGCGATATTGCAATAAATTTTAGGTTTAGTATTAACTACCAGCAGGCGTATGATGGTTGCCATTTTATCATTTATGGTCGTAGATAAGACACTCGCCACGTTCTGACAAGTAAGTATGCGAATACGAGAGTGACAGGCATCTTATCCACGATGATAAGTGACAAAATGACAACCATCATACGCCTGCAGAGCATTATACATATAATAACTAAATATTTACGGTTTTCGCAATTTTTCCTTTATCTGTGCTATAAGAAGTAGCTTCGTACCAAATTTTAAGATGCTGAGTTCACGAGAAGTACCCTGTAGGTTTTAATTCCCTTGCGATTGTCGAAAATTTGCGGAAATCTGCGGCATAAACGACTGTATCTTTTGATTGCGTTGGCTTAGAAGTTTGATTTTTTCACAACTCCAAGGGACAGTAGATTCGAGTATTTATATATACTAGAAACACCGTCACTTTCCGACCGTGTTCACATTATCCGATCGATGTCGGTGTAGAATCCGACTATGATATAATGTGAACACGCTCTTACTTAGGTCTCGCCGGAAGATCAGCGCCGGCTTCCTGAGTCGGCATTTATGCTGAGGCGAGACCCTTTCGTGACGAATTACGATTTTTATTCAATTTTTTTATTGTATACTAATTATTTTTGATCACGAATAAATATTTTTAATACAGTTGCTCAAAAAGTGCTACTTTACGTAGCTGTTTAGCGTGCGGAAAGTTGGTTTTCGCGCACTAGTGCTTTTCACTTTTCCAATTTTTTTAAATTTCTGTTTGTTCCAATGCATGACTCCTTATTGCTGGGTGTTAAATATTAGTTTCCTTTAAACGTCGTAATGAACATAAAAACCTACTGTTAATATCAGAATACGAAAAATATACACATTTCATATTTTATTACTTACCTCTTCATCATTATAACACGTTTATTTTTTAATATTGAATATTGAAAAACCGTTCTTAATAAGTTGTCTGAGTGGAACGGAATAGCTGCCGAAACGCCTGTCAAAGAAGAGGCGTTTTTACTTACTGCAAGCATGTTTTAAGTTTCTAAAGGCAACATTCGATATTGTTTTTATAAATATTACTTGTTGTTTTTCTTATTTTTTCGCAACTGTATTAAAAAACGTCGTTCAATACACGTGCGGAAATGTCATTCTTCACTCGTCCCGAGTCTTGCCACTCGCCTGCGGCTCGTGGCATCTCTCGGTACTCGTGAAGAAATGACATACTTTCCGCACTAGCATCGAATTGTACTATTTTCTTCTTTTTCTTCTTCTTCTTCTATTTGATATAAATTCCAGCTTGATACCTCCACGCGTTCCTGAAAAAAAGGGTCTTGACAGACAGACAACAAAGTGATCCTATAGGGGTTCCGTTTTTTCCTTACGAGGTACGGAACCCTAAAAACGAGAATATTCTGAGTCCAAATCTGACTTTGAGCCCCGATCAAAAAGTTTGACTAGACTTGTTTAGCTAGTTTCATCAATGTAAATATGTATGTATGTATGTGTATAGTTTTATAGTACACTTTTTACTAAATATTTTTAAAATTAATTAGCTTAATCAATCATTCTAATGCAATGTTTGGATCCTTCATTCCCAATTATTGTAATCATTTACCCCTTTTGTTATGAAATGAATTAAGATTAAAAGGGTATTGAAGTATGGGCTCGTGTCAAAAACTGGGACGATGACCTCACATACAAAATATAATGTTTTACGAGCGTATGAATATGAATTATAATTAAAGTCCGGAAACACCTTGCGCGCATCATTTGCTATTTTGTTTGTCGACGAACTTTGCGTAGGTAGGTACCTAAATTGAATTAAATTTCCAACTTAGTGCTCTTATATAATGGCCATTCCGTGTCTGAGCCGGCCCGTTTTCTATGACAGCAAGGCACCGGCCGTTGCGCGGTCGGGCCGCGTCCGGGCCCATTGACTCTCGGCTCTCATTGTGAAAGGCCGCTTTTTAGTGAACACAAACGTTTGACGGCCAATCTAACTACGGCCCATGCTCGGAAGCTGCCTGGTCTCGACCCGGCCTGGAAACGGAACGGTCTAGCCACTAGACCTAGTGGGAATCATCCTTTAATAGTAAAGAACAATTGGTTTTGACACTTTCTATCTTTGGTAATATAATAGTAAAGAACAATTGGTTTCACCTATTTGTCATAAACTCATTAGTCTTATTACGGTGTCAAAAATGGGAACGTTTAGATGACATATGCTTTTTACAGCGTCATTATGAGGGCTTTTACGTGTCCACTAGCGCCATTCGAAAATAATTGCGATTATTTAAATTTAACGATAGATATTTAAAAAGCGGCCAATATCTACTGTATTTTGTAAATCTATATGCGTACGAAGTAAAAACGGCCGTTTTATTTTTGAGCTCATTGACCGAGGAATCTAGCAACGTAATAACTAGTTTGATGTATTCAAAAGGTACTTAAATGCAAAGTAGCATATAGCAGAGTGAAGTAGCATACAAACTACATAACTAACTTATAATAATTATGTCACTGCCGGGAAACAACCAACACAATTTGTGATCAGATTAGCGTTAGATTTATTACAGGCCATTCAGCTAAGCATAAACCTCAGATGTTCAATTATGAATATCAGAACTAAATATGAATTATGTTGTTAGTATAGGTTATGTCAGTGTCAGTGTATGTTAGTAACCTTCAATGTGTCAATAAAGTAGTCTATGTGGATAACTATGTCCAAGCTATTATTATTATTGTGGTTCAACTCTTTTAAGAAGAATACATCTTTATCTGTCAGGCGAAGCTCATAAATGCCATAATAATATTTCCCAGAAAACAAAGTGGATTATATCTCGTGTGGCAGTGTTATAATAATATTTCCTAGAAAACAAATTGGCAGTTATTATAATAACAGAAGATAATGTTATTAACTCGGGGATTAATTCAGAAGTGACAAATGTATCTTATAAATTGCGGCTAATTTATTGACACTTCAAATACCGACGACGTGAACGTTACTTTGTGATGTTTTTCCGCAGTGACTAAATGTCTTTAAAAAATAACATGTGCAAATAAATAATATATTCTAAAGAAATTGACGGCTTGTACTTTAAATGACAATGGTGATAAAGTGATGTCATAAGTAATAGTAATAGAGTGTGCGGGCGATGGTGCGACAGTGTTTGCGTGTATAGGTAGGATTTAAGTCTCCAATGATATTGTTCCTAAACATAACGTCAGATGTCATATTGTTTCTAATACGGTCAATGAATGAGTGGCAGTTCCATTGAAAAGGAAGATAAATGTAAGAGTTTCAATCAAAACTTTAACTTCTTTTGCATTTTTAATTTGCTTGTATCTAAGTAATATGTATATATCGTTATCGTGTTGTAGAAGAAGCAAGATTGGTTAGTGTCAAATTTCAGTTAGGTACATATATTATTTGGCTCGAAATGGAGAACAATAAAATAAATTTATTTGAAACTGAATGCAATGTAGCCAGCCACTTATTTAATAATTAATAATATGGCATAATATGAGATAAAATACCGGTCTTCGCTTCTCAAAGACCTCACGATTGGAAAATAATTGCCATACGATTATTATTATTATTCACTATATTTATCTTTGATCTTAAGTTAGGTTTTCTACAACACATTTACAAAAAGAAAATAAAAAAATATACATACAAAATATAAAAGTATTATAAAAAACCTAACCTAGAGTGCCGCCGGCAGCGAGGCGGGGCCTAAGTTACCGGTAGTTAGGGCGACAGAGAGAGGAACCTCCTGACTATCCGTGCCGTGTCCAAGAGTACCGCCTTCTGCATCTGACCCTTGACCCAGCCATCTAGCGAGAGTCTCTTAAGATGTTGGTCGAAACTCTTCGCAATTAGACCGTTCGCAGAAACGACTATCGGGACAATGATCGTCAAATCAACATCCCACATAGCGGTTACCTCGTGTGCCAGGTCTAGGTACTTACTAACCTTGTCCTTCTCGGCCTTCACGACGTTCTCATCATGGGGGATGGTGATGTCGACGAGCACTGCCTGGGGCTTCAATCGATCTGTCGGCACGATATCAGGTTTGTTGGCTATAATAGTCCTGTCCGTGATAACTGATCGATTCCAATAGAGCGTGGCACGACCATTTTCGAGAACTGGCGCAGGTGTGTACTTATAGTACGGCACTTCGAAGTCCACAAGACCGTACAGAAGAGCAAGCTGCTGGTGAATAATCTTGGCTACCAAGTTATGTCTGTGCAAGTACTCGCCCTTAGCAAGATGACCACAACCGGAAATGATATGCCTGAGCGACTCTCCGGGACGGCGGCATGCCCGACAAATGTCGACCGTACCGTCCTTCAGGATATATTTCCGGTAGTTGTTCGTCATGATAAATTCGTCCGCAATTGCACAGACAAAACCTTCGGTTTCCGCAAAGAGATCCCCGAAACGTAACCAGTTCACCGACGCGAGCAGGTCTACGTCGGGCCCCGTAAGAGCCTTGTAGAACCGCCCATGTAGCTCCTTACTCTTCCATACCGCCCTGCGGTCCTCGGCGCTTAGTACTATAAGTCTGCGCCAGTTCTCGTTTGCCATGGAGAGCGGGGTAAAAGATGCGTCTACTGCCACTAGGTCTCACCGCCCGCTTGATGTCTCCACCCTCGATACCCAAAGACTGTGACATACCAAGATATTTATAGGTTTCTGCTTCGGAGAGAGATCTGAGAGCCATTGTCTCAGAAATTTGTAAATTTGTGGAATTTACTACTTTCCCCCGCTGTACATGCATGGCCGCACACTTATCGACACCAAATTCCATTTTGATGGCACTACTGAAGGCCTCTGTGGTTTTTAGTAGCTCCAACAGGTCATGTTTATTTGGTGCAAATAGTTTGAGGTCGTCCATGTAGAGCAGATGAGAAATGACCTCACCCTCTCTCCGTAACTGGCAACCTAGTCCTGAATCCTTCAGCAGGGTACTGAGCGGATTCAGCGCTAGGCAAAACCACAAGGGACTCAGACTATCACCCTGAAAAATACCTCGCTCAATCTTGATGGAATCCTGCGAGCCAGAGGGGCCCTCTCCTCCCCCGGGTTGACGAAGGACTGTGGTCCACTGCCCCATGCAAGCCACTAAGATGGATCTCAGAACTGCATCAACTTTATACAGTTCTAAGATCCTCCTCAGCCATGAATGAGGCACCAAATCATAGGCCTTCTTATAGTCAATCCAGGCGAACGAGTGGGTCCCTCTGTTTCGCCGGACTCGTTGGAAAATGGTCATGTCTATGAGGAGGAGCTCTTTAGTACCACGTGACCCAACCCTACATCCATTTTGAGCGGGGACCAAAATGTTGTTCGCAACAATGTGCGTGTTAATTTTTGCTCTCAAAATGGATGTAAGGAGCTTGTTTAGCGTCGGCAAGCACGTGATGGGTCTGTAGTTCTTCGCTTCCGTGGTACTACCGGACTTGTAGAGCAAGGAGGTAACACCAGTTGTTAATGGAGGCGGTAGGGAACCGAGCTCGAGGGCTTGCTGGAACTGTGCTGCCAAACGTGCGTGCGAGCACCGAAACTACTTTAACCAGAAGTTGTGCAATCCATCCGGACCCGGACTTTTCCAGTTCGGAGCCGTACGGATGGCACAACTTACGTCTGCGGGGCTGATGGTTACAGACCCCATGGGTTCGATGGACTCACACTCACGCTCGACAACACCCATCCAGGCGCCCTCGTTGTGTTCGACAGGCACCGACCAAATACTACGCCAAAAGTTAACCATGGCAGTAGCATCCGGTCGCTCTCCATCAGACACACGATGGTCGGTTCCATCCCACTTCCGGTATACCTTCCTTTGATCGCTTTGGAAAAGGCGATTCTGCTGGAATCGGTCCAGATGCTCTCTGTAGCGACGAATACGGCTTGCCCATGCATAAACTTTCTGCTTCAGAAAGTCAATGCGTTCCGTGACACAGGTCATGTAGTCACGGGGCCTGATACCAGTCCCCAAGAAGGCCTGGTTCACGAAGCGCATGACTCGGGGGCGGCTATTCCCCCCTCTGAAGCAGATCAGCTTTGCAATGAGAGTCCTATACGTATCGACACGCCGCTCAATTCGCACTTGCCAGGTAAGGACACTCCCGGCGGTCCTAAGTGCCCGGTCAGCGTCCGGAAACTTGACGCGAGCAACACGGCACGCCGCGATGGTCCCGCAGTACATAATTGAGTGCGTGTCAATCATATCTTCGCTAGCCCCTAAATACGGGACTAGGAGATCGTTCAGGGCTCCCATTAACGCTAGATTGCGTCTATTCACGGGCAAGCGTGGTAGTCGCGGCCTAGAATTGGGTGTGGAGCGATACTGCGTAATCGCCTCTTCCAAAGCCCTCCTCAATGGCTCATAGGCTTGGCTACTTACACTCTGATTCGCACAGCCTTCGTCGGCACTGGGATCGACCCGCGGTGCCCCCGGTGCCGTATCGAGTGCGGGCACCGGAGCCGGCAACGCGGCGGATGGGTTCCGCGCCGAAACGGAGGCTGCGCGAGCAGAGAGTGCCTCCAGACGGAGCCGATCAAGTGTCGCGTCATCCAACCGCTTGAGCCGTTGGATGATGCGCACTTGATCCGATAGCCGTTGCGCAGATACAGAGATGGCTGGTTCAAGCGCCCGAAACAGAGGAAGCATCCTAACACGGTACGCGGACAAACTTGTTCCTCCGTCTGTCGCCCCATAGTAGGCGCGCATGCAGTTTTCGTTAATCGATTGCGACCACTGCATGCCGCGCACTATACCACCGGTAGCGGGAGCCGTGGGCGGAGCAGGATGCCCCGCAGGCCCCAAGCGTGCCGGCAGCGGTGGCCGCCCGCGCCGCGCAGGTGGTCGTGGCGGCGGCGGCGGCGGCCCGCACTCGTCGCTCGAACTGCTGCTGCTGGTGTTGGGAGCGGTGGCGAACTCCTCCGACGACGATGCTGACGAGGATGAGACGGGCGAAGGTGGTGGGCGTGCGCTTTGTGGATTTGACGTTTTTTTTTCGAGACGTGCTTTACTTCTTGTTATCATATTATTACATCCGTACCGTGCTCATGTGCGCTAATGGGTACATTTTAGGTGTAAGTATAGGTATGTACAAAATATAGTAATATGCACGGATAAATGAGTATTATAAAATAAATCAAGAAAAAATTGTAAAAACACGTCTGACTTTGACGGCGTCATTTATATTATTATTATTAATATTATTGTATGAGATAAAATAACTCTATTAATTAATCGAGGTATTTCAAACTAAAGAGGAAACTTTGTGGGTACCTATGCTAGAAGCAACATATTTGGAACACTCAAATATTTTGATAATGATCCGTTCGTAGTAACAATTCGAATTTAAAAGCATTATCATTCACTTCTATTTTTAATTTACTTTAAAGATATTATCCTCGTTATTCAATAAAACCAGACTTGTTAAGTAGGAACCATCTTGTGAACAAATAAAAGTATTCTCAACTTAGATTGAGGACGCCTGGGCAGAAAAGTTTTGACATTCGACTTGATGGATGCACCGCTCAATCCATAATATTCATTAGGTAGTTTCTTCTCTAGTCTTTCAACATTTTTAATGACTAATTCGTACCTACTAACATAAACTGAAATTCATTTTGTACTTCGGTGTTGTTTTTCCTTCTAACGGTTTATTTACAAATTATATAAAACATACCTACATCTAAGATTAAGACATATTTTATAAAACGGCCCCCTCAGCATGGTCCGTAAAATGCTGGCTTTATTTCCTCGCTGATCCGAAACGCTATTGCGTTGAGCGAGGAAGCTGCCAGCTCTTTGGTCCCCTATGGATTGAACGAGCCTTTTGGAAAGTTCCTTGTAGAACTCACGAGCACTGTTCGTTTGAAGCTTTAGGAAAGCGTACAGCGATATCTACCTGAATAATCAGGCATAACTTACTTTTTATTGCTAAAAGATGCTCGAGTCTAAATATAAGCAATTTTTTCTTTTTTTTTTCATTTATCTCACACACACACACAAACACACACACACACACACACATAAAACACACACACACACACACAAACACACACACACACATACACACACACACACACACACACACACACACGCGCGCACGCATGCACTCAACAAATTATGCATACATATATTTTTGAAACCATGCTTTATTAAGTTAGGTTATCTCTACCGACAATATTCTTGCTTTACTTGTTTTGTTTTTATTTTCAAATTTATACGTGGAGGGGCACTGTTTATCCAAAAACACAGACTATCCTATTTAGGAAACAGCGTTTCTAGTTTTAAGGAATCATTTGTAAAACTTGAACTTGAATAAACTATTAATTAATTAATTTATTTATTTATTTTAAATTTAAAATTAACATAGTAACTACCGGTCCACTCTTAAGAAATCGCCAATAAGCGCTAATAGCGATACCATTAATCTTTTTGCAATGGTACAGTCAGCTAAGAAGGTGGTCAACCATTTTTCAACTCTATTGTTTAAGCGTTAAGGTTCAAAAGTCAACCACTTTATTGGCGGACGATTTCAGTACTTTTCCCACCTGAACACTGGCAGTGATTTAGTACTTAATCAAACCTGATGACGATTGATTGCCACTAGTAGCCTTCGGTTAATTTAATTTATTTCGATACAGACGGGTCGGCGGGCGGTGAACTAAGTGTCTCACGTTTTAAGAATTAATCTATTTCTTATTGTTTAGTTCATTTGTATCAATTGTATCATTGCGTAAACCCCTTACTTATGAAAACGTTAATATACAAAAAAAACATATTAAAAGGTACATGATGATGGACACAATGTAATGATGCTACGAGTAGGAATAGTAAATTGGAAAATAAAAAGGTTTAGTTCTATCTTTCTAACCACCATAAGACCGATCTTGATATACGGTTACGAAGCCTTAACCTTAACACAGAAAGAGGAACAAGCGTCCATAGGCCACGGTGTATGCTTACCATCAGGCAGGCTGTAAGGTTTGTTTTCCACCGTCGTTAACTCTATACAAAATAGTTTTTTTTAAGTTACATCAGCATACCTGAGTTCCGCAAGCTCGGCCCTGAAGGTCTCTTCATCCACGGGCCTACTTCTGTTCTTGAATACCAGGAGTGGCAAGTCGCCCATCTGCAGCAGGGCGTTGTCCGTCATTGTGAAGCGCATCGACAAATTTGATCTGAACAGAAAATATATTATTGACAGAGTGTAATGTAGGTAATATGTGTGGAGGTGTGTGTGTGTGTGTGTGTGTGTGTGTGTATGTAGGTGGTATGTCACCGTGTAGTGCCGGGTTAAAATAGCACCACCCCCTTTCTTCCCTTGGGTGTCGTAAGAGTCGACTATGGGAACCAGGTTGAAGTGTGTTGTAGGCGATGGGCTAGCAACCTCACATTTTCTCCATCTATAAACCTGCAATTGCTAAAAGTGGTACTGAAAATATTTTTCATGAGCTCTGCCTACCCCTTTTGGGAATATAGGCGTGAGTTTATGTTTATATGTAATGTAGGTCTGCGTTTCAGCTTCAGCAAAATTTTTTTGTAAGAATGTCCGTTGTTAATGCTACCTAGACGCATTTCTCAACCGATTCTCATGAAATTTTGTGAGCAGGTTTGATAATTTTTTGTCGTGACAGTTTTTGAAAAGATTTAAAATTCGATAAAAAAGCAGATTTATGCAGACCCTGGGTGGCTACGTCTCCAAAGTTAGAAAATATCTAAGCAACCTTATGCTCTTAATAATAAAATCGTGTTCACATACTTTCGATCACTTTTTCCGTGCACATATTTCGAATACGACTGAAAACAATGCCATTAGCATAATTACATACAATAGACCTCATTTACTGTATGCAACTGGTAGTAATCTGTGGCCATTATTTTCCGAAAAATAAAGTGAATGATATATAGTTTTATCTTCATGCTAAAAGGTATTATGGACGATACGTGATGTATAATTTGACTTGAAAAAGTGTCATTGCGGCCTACTTACAGAATAAGTTCATTTATATGTATTTAGGTATGGTCAACTGCAAATCGATTTATACCTCTCATAATTACGTACCGCAACCTTAATCCGCCGACATAAGGAGCTATATGACATATTTTTGAGCAAGTTGTATGCACCCATATTTTAGCAGTAACGTTTGCGGTCTGTTGGTCCGGCCAAGTATGCTAGGAGGGTCCGGGAGTGCAGCAATTAACTTAATGGACGAGCTTGCATGATGCAGGCAATTAAGACGAGTACATTACATTAAAAGGGCTGTCTCTAGTAGAATTTGCAGCAAAGGTAAGAGTACTGTAGAGATTAATACAATGAGTCTGGCCATGTGGTACTAGAACCATAATGTATACAATTCTATATATTTTGAATCTATTCCAGAATGCCTGTAAAAGGCATTCCTGAGAAAACAGTTGGTTTTCATTTGATTCCTCATCTAGACTCGATCGGAGTCACACGTGTAAATTATGTTTAATTGAATGTGATTATATTTCAGTGATAAAAAATGTATAAAATCGGTATTAAAAAATTACCTATAATTAAATTACAAGTCAAAATAATCACCTTAAACTACACCTAAAAATATACTGATTCGGGAGACGTGAGTAAGATCAACACTATACGGATTCAGTAGATCATAAGATACTCCTTCGTACCACTATTAGTGAAATTAAGGTTCGCTTATCTTTGGTGTTGAAAACAAAATGTTTTAAATTATTTACGAAATTCATGGTCACTCTACAATCAGAATACTTCAGTCAAGTGATACGTTTCAAATTGAATGTCACCTGAGTCCGATTACTTTTGAAATATCGTATCTCACTCAACGTGACAATTTACTTTCTTCGTAATTAAAGTGCATAACAGTTAGAGGTTTAATCTTTATAAACCAGTTGTTGTACGGTGACCATGATTGTAAAGAATTAAACTTTAACTTAACAAAAATTAAAATACTGGAAAAAGGTATGGGTGTTTCACTTAAATACAATGGTGAACGATTCATTGCCATTTACTATGTATGTAGTGTTGGTCCTGCTCACGTCTCCTGAATCACCCTGTATATCTAAATTATAACGAAATTCGACTAAAATATAGCTAGAAAATTGGACCCCCGTGGCATGGTACCGAGGATGCTGGCAGCATTTCCTCGCTGTATTTCAATACTAATGCGTTGTGCGAGGAAGCTGCCAGCTCTTCGGTCACCAGTTGTTTTAATCAATGTCTTGCTCACCTCTTTGAAAAGGAAGTGAGTAAGTATCTCCTTTCAGCTACAACCCCTAGGATTCCCATATACCTCAGCAAATCAGCAGCACAAGCGAGGTTCTTCAGTACCTAGCTGTAGAATAGAAAGTCAAAAAGCAAGAATAGTTTTATGGATGATAGTGAGCGTTCTTGGCTCAGCGGCGCCTGCGTACCGCGTGCGGGATGCGAGGTTAAGCAATGTCGGGCGAGGTCAGTCCTTGGATGGGTGACCGCTTTGAGTGGTTACTAACTGAGCGCTCCCGTGCTTTGGAAGGCACGTTAAGCCGCTGATCTCGGTTGCTGTCTATGATAGCAGTCGTTAAGCCAAGTTAGAGGCCTCCGGGCGGCTTGAGAACCTCTGACAGTCAAGTTGCCCACTCACTTGACAAGCCTAATCCCAATAAAGTCTAGTTTCCCCCTCGGGTTGGAAGATCAGATGGCAGTCGCTTCCGTAAAAACTAGTGCCTACGCCAATTCTTGGGATTAGGTAGCGGACCCCAGGCATCCTTCAGGATGCAAGTGTACTGGGAATAACGCTAGGAGGATGAGTTGTATGGATGCTGGTAGCTCTAAACCAAACGTGTTTTCAATCTCACGTTGTGATGTGAGCATGTTTGCATTTTTCATTATATATTTTGGCACACGTAACAGTATTTGCTTTAATTGGCATATTTTTTTGAAGACATATAAATCTCTACATAGTATAAATACTTTTTAGAGTTCCGTAGTGTACATAAAACCTTTGTTGCGCCATGTCTGTCCGTATGTCCGTCCGCGGCTTAGCTCAGTGACCGTTACTACTAGAAAAGTGTAATTTGGCATTAGTGCACATATTAACGCTTTAACCGCCGAGAATTTTTCGTTGGACATGCCCGGGTCGCCGCCGGTACGAAGTTACACAAACTTTTATGTATAAACTAATCAAATTAAAACCAGTGATAGATATGAATATCCTGTTAATAAACATACCAGACATTTGTCTTATTTATCAGACTGCGGCGAAACGAATAGAATAGAATAGAATTATTTTATATGCTAGAATACTTATAAAATTAAATAGTACAGGGTGTTGAGGTACAGCATTACAGTATTCAGTCGTGAACGACATGCAAAAGTTATACATACAAGTCTTAACCTATACGATTAGTGACATATTATAGTGTGATTGTATTTCAACAGCGCAAAAAAAAGTTACTATTATCATAACGAACTGGATAAGTTGTGTTTTATACATCTACGGTGGTAAACGGGTCTAATCTCGCCGAAAAAAACGGTACAATAAAATATTGTTTATTTTTTTGCGGTAGGCTACCTTGTGGTAATGTGGTGTTTTGGCAGATTGTTTAAAAGTAGTGCGAGTTTTTTTTTTGTATTTTTATTTCATTCTGGAATCCCTTTGCGTGATATTAAATTTTAAACGCACGCATACTTGTCAGAACGTGATGAAATCTTATCCACGACGATAAGTGATAAAATGGCAATCATCATAGCATCATACGCCGGCAGGTGCAGTGGAGATCCATCTGCACTTCCCGGCAATGGCATAGCGTTCCCGATCTTCAGCATTGAGGGACCGACTGATTGGATTAGAAGTTCAAAATGAAATATTTACCTAAGTGTATTGCCATTGGTGAATATGAAGAAGGCGACTTCGGATCGTTCTTGCTGTAGCCTGGTCACCAGTTTGCCAAGTTCTGTTGCTCTGCTTACCTGTACAGAAAGTCGTGATTAATCGTGATCATCATACTCGTATAACTTTATTATTTAACACGTTAGAATTGGTATTAGAGTGTTTGGATTATTTTTTGCCAGATTTATCTGCCTGTGTTTATGCTATTCTAGAAAAGCTGTATTCCTCAATGCTAAGCATTGGGACCACTACAAACAATGATCATTTTTTAACGATTTTTCTCCACTTGTTTCGGTCTTCGTCAGTGTCTATGGATTCGTGGACAATTTAATTGGTGTTATGGTGTTGTCACGGATCTGATCTGTCCAGATACGTACTTAGTCGTACTCCTCCTTAGGAGTTTTCCTTATATTTTCCTGTCACCAGAATTTTTTCCAGATAGTTATTTTTCATTCTACAGCTATGTGACATTTAAGTTCCGTGTCTTAAAATGTCGTGCGACACGTGGAATTATCAAACCTCGTGTGGCGGAAGGTCCAGCGAAGTTGCGCCACTTTGCTTTAAGTCTGTGGTGCTGTGGAGACACGTGTCACGGGACATTTGTCCCCTAGTCTCTGTTTTTATTTATTCTCTGCTTGTTGCATTATTCATCATAAACGTCCCGTTTAACTAGCGGATGTGTCAAGCCTCGGACGAGCACGAGCGAGTTGACGTGGAACAAATTACTGTTGCGGGAATATTGCGAAAATGAAGATGGAAAAATTGAGGTTAGCGACTTTAACGAACTTTTGACGGGCGAAGCTTGACCTGTACTGGGCTTGTTACTAGGCAGGCTTCAGAATACATGTTTTGGAATGTTGCATACATTATGAAAGTAATTAAATAATATTTTATCGGCCTTTAGACAAATTTGGTCGGCGACAAAAATATCACATATTGTTACAGTCAGGGAATAAGAGCTTTTGAATTCTTCATAAGCGTAGCTACTTTTGATGCGGACTGTACATATTTATTATTCAGGGAACGACATTTTTTCTATAAACACGGCGACGGCAAAAAAGCTTACAACCTGTCTGATCTTAAGAGACACCGTAGCTTATGGACGCTTTTGACTCTAAAGGAGTCAAAAGAGACTTTCTTTTATTGATTTGCGGATTCTTTGGGTTTACAGCTGGAGACAAATGCATAGAGTACAAGATATTGAATGCAACGATTTCTCAATCTATTCAGCTATTTAATAGAGCGAAGTTTAGTTTACCCAACTTGCAAAACAAAGTTTTTCAAGTTGTGTTAACGTTTTAGCTACAACTTGGTTATCGCTTTATCTATGCTTTTTACCGACTTCAAGGAAGGAGGTACCTCAGTTCGTCCACATGTTTGCTTTTTTTTTCATGTATATATTTATGTTCCCCGATAACTCTTGACCGCGTTTGGCGATTTTGACAATTCTTTTTTTTTGTCTCAAAGCAGAGTACCCCGGGATTGGTACCATATACATTTGGTGAAGGTCTGATGACGGGATCTAGGAGGAATCGAGGGAACTCCTCGAATTTGATAAGCACGTATATGCCGATTTCGGTATTTTCTGTAGATAACCAAGTATTGGCTCACGGAAACAACAAATTGTGGCATAGCAAGTACAAAACTGGAGTCAGTTTTTTTTGTAGAGATAGATCTTATCAACTAACAAATGAATGATCAAACCTACGACATTAGTTAATTAATGTGTTTCAGGCATGTTTATGCAACTATAAGTTCTTTAGCTGACACCTCTAAATAAAAATTCGAATATTTTATCTTCTCCCTTTACAATTATTCAGGTTTTTTATCTGGTTGTTGTTAGAAGGTAGCTTTATTCTTATTATCTGCAGAAATTTGAAAATTCTTTGACAACAGAGTTTAAACCAAGTTCAAAGTATAAGTTTGAGCGATTGAATTGTAATAGGTCCAGGCAAATAGAGTTGATCCTCGTTTACTCTTAGTTTATCGCATTATATAGCCACGGAAGCTTTGAAGCGTAGGTAGAACAAATCATTGTATGCAGCTATTGATTTCCCAGTAGTCCCTTATCGTTTTTCCACCCGGATGCATGCTGTAGGTAGCAAGATCATTTAGTATATTTTTAACCGCCTCAAAAAATGAGGAGGTTCTCAATTCGGTTGTATTTAGTAAACGATTTGGAAAAAAAAAAAAATGTTTAAGTGTTACCTCTAACAACGTATAGTGTGTCTGTGTGTGTTTAGTTTATATTATTGATATAGTTCAATTGAAACGTTATGTTAATACATTTGCTTAAAAAAATACATTTGCAATATTGACTTACTATTATTTACAATATTATCTATTAAGTATATTTTCTCAGAAATAGCCGTTAAAGTGGGCGTATCTACATGTTTAAAAGAGAAGGGTTTTGTTTATGGTCAGTCAAAATAAAATAAAAAAATGCAAGCTCGCTCCGCGCGACTACAATGTTACATAAAATTTCCATTATTAGTCGAGTCTCAAACTTTTTAAAAGAAAAAACGGCCATAAAAAAGATTACGCAGGTCGAATACAGCCAATTAATTCAAGTCGTACTTTTCCGTTGGATTGCGCAGTTTTTGCATGTATCTAAAATAATTTGCGGTTTTCGATGGAAAAATACAATTGTGATTTTATAAATATACATTTTGACATTTTTAGGTTGTTTATCAAAATGAATTCAAAATTAGTATATTTTTCTCCCATTTTTGGGAAAAGCCCTATATTAGACTCAGCTGGAATGTCAAGGTCGTCCGTTTGAAACTAATAATCAGGCTGCAATTGCCTCCTTCCATGCCTCGAAAATAATGTACCATTTCAATCTCATGATAGTTTAGATAGACTTAACCATTTTGATAAAGTTAGATTACATTAATAGCTGTTTATCTTTCTTACTTATTAAGTATACTGGCTTGATGACCCGAAGAGGATATCAGCCTCAGAAACAAGAGTACGCCAGGCTTCTCTATTCTGCGCCACCTCACGCCGGTTGGCTTCTCTGAGTTTGGCCAGGTCCTTGAGGGCCTCGTCAATCCAGCGGTATCTGGGACGACCTTTCGGACGTTTTCCATTGCGCCGACCCGCATACGCTGTCTTCACTGAACGATCGTCTCCCATCCTCTCCAAATTGCTGAGCCAGCGGAGTCGAGTTGCTTTGACTTGGCCCATTATGTTTGGCACGGCCATTAGCTCTTCCAGCTCCCTGCTCCTCCTACGTCTCCAGTTCTTGTCTTCCCTTCTGGTTGGCCCCAGGATCTTCCGCCAGATTTTCCGTTTTGCCACTAATCTTTCTCCTTTTTGTGTGTGTGTCCAAGCCTCACACCTCACACCCGTACATGAAGATTGGCTTAATTAATCTAGCTATATAATCTCTACCTACATAATTTAATATTCAGATATGTAGGCATGTATGTGAATACGGCCATAGAACTAAACTACAACAAACATTATCTTGATTATCTAGTCCTTATTAAAAGAATTAGATAATCCCTAACTAAACTTTTTAATTAGAACTAGATAATCACAATCCAATGGTGTTACCTAAATGTACTTATTTGCATATTATTTCACGCATCACGTTTCCCATTCGGTCCCAACGAAACTAACTTATAATACTAATAATCTATCAAAAACTGTTATCTGTTTCAAAATGAATATAAACAGTTGAAGTACGCCTTAGTACTTCGATCTTGTGTGACATGTATATGTTTTAACCTGTTATTGAGTATAATAAAGGGGATGATGATTTATTAATATAAACATTACGCGAAACACCGAAATGTACAAATAGCAGGTTTTGAAATCAGCGTAGGTGAACTAAATTAATAATAATTTTCAAGGCGTTGTAGTCAATAAATAGTAAACGAATATCTACTGCAACTATTTAGTATAATAAAGTGCGTATAATACATTCACACTTACAGTTGAATCTCATCGACGACCATTCGACGACGGAACAAAGGCTACGCAATGATTCTATACTGGTTTATTTAATTACAAGCTTTTGCCCGCGACTTCGTCAGCGTATAATTCGTTCTCGCCTTAGAATGATTTGTTTTCCCATACAATCTCACTCAAGCTCTGGTGGACACTAGGAACTTAGGGGTGACATGTTGGAGAAGGAAAGCCACGAATAGATCGGACTGGAGATATTTGCTTGACCAGGCTAGCCTAGGGCCCACCCGCGGCTATAACGCCTCAGATGATGATGATGATATAATCTTTCACCCTTCTTTACACCCCCTTAAGAAATGATTACAGTCAATATGACATTCCCTACAAATCCTATTGTCAAAACGAATGATTAAGTGCTTATTTCAGAATATCAAATGTACCGATTCTAGAGGCATGAATGTCGTCAAAAATATTACATGTACATTGTACAATGGTAAAAGTCTCGCTACGCAGTTCTGCCGTAAAACGTTATCCCAACAGAGCGAGTTCTTCATGTAAGTATGATGACCGAATGCCGGAAGCAGAGCGGCAAGGCATGCAAGAATAATTACACAGAGCGGGCTTCACATGTAAGGCTGAGGGCCGAAGGCCTGACTGAAGCAGAGAGGCGAGACACGCGAGGCTGAAGGCCGAGCCTCCCAACAGAGTAGATTCTTCATGTAAAATTGATGACTGAAAAGCCGAAGGAGAGTGGCAAGGCATGTGAGGCCGAAGGCCGAGCTATGTCGTCGCCGAAGATCTAGTTGCCATATTAATGAGGGTAAATTATACTCCATTCGTTCGTTTTCACGTGATGACTAGACATATAAAAAAACATACAAACAGACAGAAATTCTTAAAACTGTTGAAACGATTTCTGTTATCGATTCTAAGTATCCTCAGCCAACTTTTTTTCGAATATCTTCCATGTACAGACTTTCGACCCTCTTCTAAGTGTACATCTAAGATGCTCCAACTGTCTATGCTGACGATTGAGCTGCCCAGCTCAAGTGATCTCTTATATAGTTATATCAAACAGTTTTTATGGTGTGAAGGGTCAACAATTACGTAAAAAATAACGCACGACGAAATTAAATGGTACACCGACGATACAAAGTGTGTATTGAAACAGCTGTTTTTGTATTTAAGCTTATGAAAAAAAAAACAATGCCAAGGTATCGCAAATGCATTTTGATGTACACGCAAAGTAGAACTAAATACAAAAATGTTGTGCTCAAAAATAGCGTCAACAATCTGAAGGAATTATGATACTTCGGTTTTGACATAATGAATCGTCAACTTGTTTACAATTCTGCTATGCTTTAAGTTAAATTTCTTGACGCGCTGTTATACTCTCAATTGGCTGAAACTTAAATCGTAGAATGGCGTATGAGAATTAAACCACCGCGTTTCATGGACCTTACTTGCATCCCCGATTTAATATCCCTTTGATGGAAGATCATCGGGACAAAAAGTACACTTATAATATAGAACGTGTTCTGTTATTAATTCTAAGTATCTCCAGCCAACTTTTTTTCGAATATCTTCCATGTGCAGACTTTCGACCCTCTTCAGCTTTATTATATGTATAGATGTATGGAAGATAGATCAAGCCAAAACCCAAAATACCGTGCCGTAAGCATGAGTTAGAGTGAGGTAGACTAAAAGGCCGCTTGTTTTTTGCAGCTACTAAGAGTATCAAAAGTGTTAAATTTTAACGTAGTACTGAAAATAATTCGCGCGACTCACACTTGGTGGTACTTGTCTTTATACATTGGTGACGCTGTTCCGGAGCGAGAGCGTGGTTTGGACGATCGCTTGGATTGATAAGAAATGTATTAGTAGTAACCGCCATAGCTGACAACGATTGCTCTGGTACTGGCCTTTAGAGCTGGCACCGATCTTGACTGGTTTGCCTTGGGAGACCACCACCACCACCACCACCATATCAGCCCTAGGACGTCCACTGCTGGACATAGGCCTCCCCCAATTTCATGGGGGGTAAATGCCATAATCGCCACGCTTGGCATGCGGGTTGGCGATCGCAGTATCTCCACCGCACTCAAAGAATGCTGCTGCCCATTCCCCGGTGGTCTAGGTAGTAGTTTTAGGACATACCCGGGTCCTGGGAGCCAAAGAATGCCAACTGCATAACAGCATCTTCATTTAACAACTTACTTGTTCTTCGACATCCGAAACCTCCCGTCCGTTGGTGACGCTGTTCCGGAGAGAGAGCGTAGTCTGAACGATCAGCGCCAGGATTGGGATGAAGGGCAGTAGAAGCAATCGCCATAGCTGACAGCGGCGGCTGCGGCACCAACGTTTGAACCGATAGCGCCGGTCTGGCTTGCCCGGGCTTGGAGAAGCTGTGAAAAAAGAAATCAGCTTAGATACCTATTTAGTGATAGCTCAAACATTTGGAGTTCCGTTTTAACTCATTTTGGTTAACCATTTGATTAAAAGAGGCAAATATATGAAAAATCATCCTGCTTAACACTACGGTTCTGTTGGTGTTATTAAGTAGCTCGCATTTGTTTGAATGTATGGTAATCTATTGCGTTTGACAGACGTATACATATATGGAAGGCTGCCAACTAGTACATAGGTTTAGAGGATCCATATTTTTCCTATGCCACGCTGAAGAAATTTAGACAACCCTCATTTTTTTTTAAATCCGTTTATATCATTCTACGTGTTACATAAATTCGACTATTATAATCTCTTAACTTAATTTAGAAACATTTTTATTATAAAAGAAAGATGATATAATTCTCGTTTGAAGGTAGATAACGACTTAATAATTTTGGTGTTCAAAACATATACTAGTTACGCTTACTACCAAGCATGAGAAGCATAAGGTAAACGCCCCAATGCGTGACACTGACCTAATATGTGTCAAGTTTCAATCTTATGTCATAATCATAATAATAGAGGTGTGGCTTCGCGCGACCAGGTGACACCTAAAAGAACAACCTTGAAATACATAAGCGATGCTAGTTAATTTCATGGTTCATAACGTACCTAACCTATCGAAAGCCGTTCAATGGGTCAACAACATCGCGATAACCGTTCAAAACCCCTTAAATCTAAGGGTGCGAGAAAACGATTTCTAGCTAACATGGTCACTAACACTAGAATTACCCTCAGATTCTCTCGACAGAACGCCACTACATACCAAGGATGGTCAAGGAAGCCATTGAAATCCAAAAACACAAGAATTTCAACGGGGAAGATGGGTTTCAACTGTCCAGCGTCTGGCGTCCAGTGATCCAAAAGTTCACGAATCGGAAAAAGACTGTAACCGGCATGAACGCGCGAGTTGATACTGTAAGTGTTGTGTGTCGTGATCGTGTTCGAGTTTTGAGCGAGAGTGCGGACGGTGGTAGTAGCACTGTGCGGAAAAAGCAAACCAAGAAGAGGGTAGATGGAGTGTGTGTGACAACAAATAAAACTCGCAGCACGTCAGTCAATCCTTGAAAATGGTGCTTGCAACAGCGCGGAAATATCGGAAACTCAACAATATTAAAATACATGGTAAATATCCCGTTTTGAACAGTAATTCCCGTGCGAGAAAAGTTGCTTAACAGGCAGGCTAGAATTAGTAACAGTACATTACTACAGAGGCAGGGACGAAAGGGGTTGCCGGCCGAAGACATATAGACGGCGGAGCGAAGCGAGGCCGGATAGGTCTAAGGCGGGCAACCCCATATTTCCCGCCGAGGTATGTATAGTGCTTTTCTTAAACATGCAATGAAATAAACAACAAAAAAATCAAAGTTTTATTATTAATATGCATAGTGGCAAAATGTCATGATGCCTGTGCCACAAATGTATGTGGAATGGAAATTAAAAAAGAGGAGTTTGCCGGCCTAGGCCTGCATGTTTTGTATGAAATCCCATTAACGACCTCTTGTCCTAGCCGCACCTGAAACGTCATACTTCGCAGCCTATTATAAGGAACATAACATCAATATTTCATTGTATGTTTGAGAAAACTATATTAAACCTATATACATTGTAGCCATACATTTAAAATTATGAGCCTGCTGTACCTAGTTTCACTATGGAAACGTCCATGTACAACCGTCTTCATAAGTAACTGAACACTTTGTTGCTTTCACGCGTTGGAAATTTAGTATAACAGTTTAAACATGACATTAAAGCGACACGGTACCAAACAGTACCAGTAGATGTGCGGATTCCCTTACGACACATCGTAAGAACCATATGCACGTTATAGATCGCAATAATAAATAAACGACTGTATCGCTTGAAACTCAGAGGGCAGTGACTGCAGATTCCTATACAAATACATTTTTGCCAAGAGTGGTGGAAAAAGTTCACGAAAAAATGCTAGAAGTAAAATCATCCTACACCACGATAACGTGCCTCCACACGCTGCTAAACTAAGGTTTACGATTTTCGAGCCTAGAAGGGGCAGTCAGTGCCTTCAACGAATCCATAGTATAGGTCCCTAGAGAAGAGTGGTCCCACTGCTTTTCATAATGGTTTCAACGAATGAACAAATGTGTAAATAATGAAGGAATATACTTCGAAAAGCAATAAATAGATCATTAGTAATAACTAATATACTTGGCCTTTTATTAGAATCCAGAAACTTTCAGTATGGCCCTATAACTTTTTTTCTTCTCGCAGAATTTGGAAATAGAGCAGTCATTTGGCATAAAAATTTAATCGATTAATCATTCACCATTCATCAATAATCGGTAAATATGACAAACGATTGGCCTTAGTGAGGTTATAAACTTCAATAGACAACTGTCAAATGGGAACCCGTACAGTCGAGAAGTTTGACTTCAGGGCCACTCAGTACCTTGTCACAGTGAAAATCAATATGAAAGCTGCTAGAGATCTCATATTCGTGTAAAGTGGCCTGAAATCAAATTCCTCGATTGTACATCTCACACAGCTCAACACACACACAACACAGTCATTGGCGCCATCTATCAGGAGCTTTTTTGTCGTGTTCATAGATGGGGCAATTGTGTTGTTTTTGTTAACAGCTAAGTCTTTAGCAGCGCCTACTCTCACCGCATGAAAAATCTGACATTAATGTGCTGCGCTGACGTAAAGCAGCGCGCTGTAAAGACTTTTTTTTTTATGACATAGGTGGCAAACGAGCAGACGAATCGCCTGATGGTAAGCGATTAGCGCCGCCCATGGACACTCGCAACACCAGAGGGGTTGTAAGTGCGTTGCCGGCCTTTAAGATGGGAGTACGCTCTTTTCTTGAAGGTTTGAAGGTCGAATCGGTCCGGAAATACCGCAGGCGACAGTTCATTCCACAGTTTAGCTGTGCGAGGCAAGAAATTTCTGGAGAAACGCACAGTTGAGGACTGCCAACCATCTAAGTGGTGAGGATGGAAATTTTGTCGCGTTGGGCGATGGCGGAAGGAAGCGGCAGGGATTAATCCGAACAATTCCTCGGAGCACTCCCCGTAATACATGCGGTAGAAAATGCAGAGCGAGGCTACATTTCTACGCAGCGCCAAGGAGTCAAGCCGTTCCGAAACCCGCTGGCAGCCGACAATTCGAGTCGCTCTCCGTTGGATGCGGTCCAGAGGGAGAAGCTGGTACTGTGGTGCCCCTGCCCAAAGATGAGAACAGTATTCCATATGTGGGCGGACCTGTGCCTTATAAAGCTGTAGGCGATGGGCCGGCGTGAAATACTGTCTCGATCTGTTTAGCACACCGAGCTTTTTCGAGGCTAATTTGGCCTTACCCTCTAAATGACCGCGGAACTGGACTTCACTCGAGATGTCGACGCCAAGGATCTCGATATTGGCTGTGGCAGTTAGGGGAGTGCTCTCAAAACGAGGTGATGCGACAAACGCAAGCTTTTTCGCAGTAAACGCGCAAACCTGCGTCTTTGTAGGGTTAAAGCGGACCAGATTAAGTCGACCCCATTCTGAGACTTCATCCAGGGAAGTCTTAATCTGAGACACAAGTTTGTTTCGGCTCACAGTGACGTTTTCCCGAGAAATATTGGCGCGACCGGTGTAAGAGGCATCACACGTACTATCATCCGCATAACAGTGAATGCCGCTGATTTGCAGCATGTCATTGATATGCAGAAGGAATAGCGTCGGTGATAGCACACAGCCTTGAGGGACACCAGCATTCACAGACATGGCGTCAGAGCATACACCGTCAACTACGACCTTTATGCTTCTGTCTGCTAGAAAGCTGCTGACCCATTCACATAATTTCTCGGGAAGCCCATAGGATGGAAGCTTCGAGAGAAGTGCTTTGTGCCAAACGCGATCAAAGGCCTTCGCTACATCCAAACTAACAGCCAATGCTTCACCCTTTGTCTCGATCGCCTGTGCCCAACGATGTGTCAGGTAAACCAGTAGATCACCAGCCGAGCGGCCCCTGCGGAAACCGTGTTGTCGGTCACTAAGTAACTGGTGGTCATCCAGGTACCGAAGGAGCTGGCAGTTGATAATGGACTCCATTATCTTCGAGAAAAGGGAAGTTATAGCTATTGGCCTGTAGTTGGACGGATTTGAGCGATCGCCTTTTTTAGGGATGGGGTGCACCAAAGCTGACTTCCATGAGGTCGGGACTATGCCAGAAGAGTAAGAGAGCCGAAAAAGACGCGTTAAAACTGGTGCCAACTCAGGAGCACACATCTTCAGCACAATGGCAGAGATTCCATCGGGCCCACTAGACTTATGAGCGTCGAGGGAAAGAAGAGCTTTACGCACTGAGTTCTGTTGGAAGCGAACATCCGGCATACAGCTCCCGTACCGCGGAATGGTCGGCGGCGCGTGGCCCCCGTCATCCAAAGTCGAGTTGGACGCAAAGAGTTTACCCAGAAGATCAGCTTTGTCTTTTGCGTCGTGGGCTAATGAATCATTTCCCATGTGCAGAGGTGGAAAAGACGGCGTGCAGAAATTCCCTTGGATAGCTTTGGCTAGAGACCAGAACGCACGAGTTCCCGAAGGGAGGCGTTCTAGTTTCTCGCCAATCCCACCAATGTGCAACGACTTTGCTTTGGCAATAACTCTTTTGAAGGACATGGAGGCAAAGTTAAACTCCCTTCTTAATGCGGTGGATTTTCCATCCCGTACCGCCGCTGCATTGACCCAGGCTTGGTAACACTCTTGCTTTCGGCGAGAAGCCTTCTTGCAAGATTGACCAAACCAAGGTTGCGATTTGCCACCAACGGGAACTACAGAGGATGGTATGAAAAGCTCCATTCCCTGCAGCACCACATCAGCAACAGAATCAGCAGCGACATTGGGATCATCCGGCGTGAAGCAGATTTGCCCCCAAGGGTAGGATGCAAAAAACGACCGCATTCCGTCCCAATCTGCTGACTTATAGTGCCACACACGGCGGCTACATGCAACTCGCCGACGCGGCGGGCACGTGAGAGGCACCGTACTCCGGATCAGGCAGTGATCCGAGGAGCCGAGAGGGGCTTCAACGGATACATGGTAGCCAACCGGATGGGAAGTCAACAGAAGGTCCAACAGGGAAGGTGCTTGGCTCTCCACATCAGGGATTCGCGTAGGCGCCGTAACCAATTGTGTTAAGCCATATGCCAGAGCAAAGTCGTAAACAGATCTCCCCGCATGATCGGTCTTGCTAGAGCCGAGCCAATCGGCGTTATGGGCGTTAAAATCACCAAGAATTATGATTTCAGCGGATGGGATCTGCTGCTGCACGGAATCTGCAGCCGTTTGGATCTGCTCCAAGAGACGGTCAGTTTCAGCATCGCCGCTATGGGATCTATATAGGCATGCGTAGACGCGAGGATGGTCATCGCTGTCAATTCGCAGCCATAAGGTGGAGAGATCCCTACCTTCAAGATTGCTGAGGTGGCGAGAACTGATATCATCTCTAACGTACACACATACCCCAGCTCTAGGTAGAAAGGAATGTTCCAGTTCATACCCAGGATAGGAGAGATAAGATGTGTCCGCTGGAGATGATATCTGCGTCTCGGTCAGAAAGAACAAGGCCGGCTTTGCTGTCTCGAGGTGTTGGTGGACAGCATTGAGGTTTGAATGTAAGCCCCTGATGTTGCAGAAGTCCACGGCCAGCGAGGCAGGGGATGTTGTAGCTGCCTTGTTCTTGCCTCGGGCAGATGGCAGATGACAGAGCGCGGTTTGGCCCCCCCCAGAGTACGACACGGGGCAGTCTCGGCGTCCACGCTCAGGCATATTGTTACCTGAGCATGGAAGCCCAGAGAGGGATTCTCCAGCGCTAGCGCAGCTGGTACCCTCCTGGGGTAGCCAATTTAACTGCGCGAACATCATCATTAAGGGGAGGCTGGGGGTTTGGAGCTCTGGGAACCTTACTCACCATCAGGAACACAACACTACATACCTACAGAGTAAGTAGCAGTGCTATTATGGCTGTGATCTTCTGTAAGGTGGAGGTACTTCACCAGTTGGGCTGCTCCGGATTCAAGACTTATGTTGTTTCGACGGTGAACGTGGAACGACCTATGACTTATGTCGGAAGGACTCACTCAAAACTTGACGACTGGGCTTTATGGATACAATTTTGGTTCAACGGCTTTGGCTTATCGATATAGTGACTTCTAAATTCACTGTGATGATCAATTGAACACCAATTCAAAAACAGACTGCGAGCCGCCGCTCAAGTGGCATTACCCGCGCAATAAATACGAATTATATTAAAAACTTTTACTGAAATTGCAATTTTACCTTTTTTCATAGAAAAAATAAATAAACAGTTAAAGTTTTTTTTAATTAAGAACAATTTTTTGTTCTTTTGATTTGGTAAAGTTAAATGACCCAGTGCTCGACACTGGCTAACGGCACTTTTAATCTTATTTCATAATGACAGAGTTGATCAATAGCCACTGGGCATTAAGGTGTAGAGAACTAGAGCGTTTACCTTAATTGGGAGCTGAACTTTTAGTGAAAAATGTTGTCATTAATTTGAATCAGCGAAGTCTATAAAGTAAAACCATTTTAAATCAAGCTTTATCATTCCGTTGTACAAATAATTCAAATTAATTGAAGTTTAGTTTACGTTGTTTAGTTTAATTGTCTTAACGCTGTTATTGACTATCTTTGCCTTTAGGCACCGTCCACTCCACATTTAAATGAACATTCGTGAACGTTATTGCATCGAGAGAACTAATGGTCACCAATAGCGTGGCGTGTTGTTATTTATTGGTACTAAACAACAGGCGGCATATACTTTCTATTCAACAGCCACCACAGTCATGTATTTTTCTCCTGTCTCGTGCCTACTGAAGATTTTACAACTTTGCGTATTTTATACTTATGGAATGTAATAATACCTAAGTTTTATTAAAATGCTAATTAATTGAAATACAATGTAAAGATTACTTAATCTGTAACCCTGAAATAATCAGTATTTGTTACATTTGTATTAACTATGACTTATACTTCCTTTGCTAACGGATGGTTTAGGTACTTTAATTTTGTTTACATTGAATTGTAAACTTACTACAGGTTACCACTTTTATCTCTGTTTTAGTAATTATTTAATAACATTACATTTGAAACATATTTATCATATATCAAACATAATAATAACATAAGATAAGATAGCCATTTATTTCCCAAACTTAACAATAGATACATGATTTATATTAACTAAACTACTTAACCCGAAATTGGTCTGGCGGAAGACCCTAGAGCCAGATTAACCCGGCACTATACCGAAGATATCCCGGACATCAGCCTGTACGAGATTAGAATGGCTCTTAAACAGCTAAAGAACAACAAGGCACCCGGTGAAGACGGAATAACAGCTGAACTCCTGAAGGCGGGTGGAAAACCGGTCCTTAGGGCCCTTCAGAAGTTGTTCGATTCCGTCTTACTGGAAGGGAAAACTCCAAAGGCATGGAACAGAGGTGTGGTGGCGCTGTTCTTCAAAAAGGGTGACAACGCCTTACTGAAGAACTACCGCCCCATCTCATTTCTGAGCCATGTCTATAAGCTGTTTTCAAGAGTCATTACGAACCGTATCGCACGCAGGCTAGATGACTTCCAGCCTCCCGAAGAAGCCGGATTCCGAAGAGGCTTTAGCACCGTAGACCACATCCATACGCTTCGTCAGGTTATACAGAAGACTGAGGAGTATAACCTGCCCCTCTGTCTAGCGTTCGTGGACTACGAGAAAGCCTTCGATTCGATTGAAACCTGGGCTGTACTACAATCTCTCCAACGGTGCCAAGTGGACTACCGCTATATCGAAGTGCTGAAGTGTTTGTACGAGAACGCCACTATGTCAGTCCGACTCCAGGACCAGAACTCGAAACCTATTCCGCTGCAGCGGGGAGTCAGGCAAGGAGATGTTATTTCTCCTAAACTGTTTTCCGCTGCACTGGAGGACGTGTTCAAGACTCTGGACTGGAGAAGGCTAGGCATCAACATAAACGGCGAGTACATCACTCACCTTCGGTTTGCTGACGATATAGAAGTCTTGGCTGAGACCATGGAGGATTTAAGTACAATGCTCAATGACCTCAGTAAAGTCTCCGAGCGAGTTGGTCTAAGGATGAACATGGACAAGACGAAGATCATGTCAAATGCCCATGTAGCACCAACTCCCGTAACAATCGGACACTTTACGCTCGAAGTTGTAGACGATTACATATACCTAGGACAGACTGTCCAGTTAGGTAAGTCCAACTTCGAGAAAGAGGTTAATCGTCGAATCCGACTCGGCTGGGCAGCGTTCGGGAAGCTACGTCACATCTTTTCGTCCAATATCCCGCAGTGTCTCAAGACGAAAGTCTTTGACCAGTGTGTGTTGCCAGTGATGACATATGGTACTGAAACGTGGTCGCTTACTATGGGCCTCATAAGAAGGCTCAAAGTCACCCAAAGAGCAATGGAGAGGGATATGCTGGGAGTTTCTCTGCGTGATCGCATCAGAAATGAGGCCATCCGCAGCAGAACCAAAGTGACCGATATAGCCCTTCGAATCGCTAAACTTAAGTGGCAGTGGGCGGGGCACATAGCACGCAGAACCGATGGCCGTTGGGGCGGGAAGGTTCTCGAGTGGCGACCACGTACCGGAAGGCGTAGCGTGGGCAGGCCCCCCACACGGTGGACTGATGACCTGGTAAGGGTCGCGGGTGTCCGTTGGATGCGGGTGGCGCAGGACCGGTCATTGTGGAAGTCTTTGGGGGAGGCCTATGTCCAGCAGTGGACGTCATTCGGCTGAAATGATGATGATGATGATGAAACTACTTAAACATTTATATTAACTAAAACAAGTATATAAGATAATCTAAGAAATAACACTGGTGGTTGTTTTTGGGTTTATCCATTTTAGGACATAGGCCTCCTCCATGTTGCACCACAGTTCTCTGTCCGCGGCCAGCCTGGTCCAGCGGGCCTATGATGCTCTCGATTTTATCACTTATCGTCATGGATAAGACATCCGTCACGTTCTGACAAGTATGCGAGTGCGAGAGTAACGGCCGTCTTATCCACGTCGATAAGTGATAAAATCGCAACCATCATAGGCCCGCAGGCTACGCCCGCCTGCTCGGTGCGGTCGTCTCGCCAGCGGCGCCGCGGCCGCCCGCGCGCCCTCGTCGCGCCCCGCGGGTACCAGTGAAGCACTTTTTCGCTCCATCTGTCGTCTCTCGTCCTAGCCGTGTGTCCGGCCCATCGCCACTTGAGGCGGCAAAACATTTCTACTGAGCCCACTATGCGTGTTGTTTTGCGTATTTCCGTGCTTTTTATTTTGTCCTTTAGTTTGACGTGTAGTAAGCTTCTCTCGACGGCTCTTTGGATTTTTTTTTATTTTGTTAATAATTTAGTGAGATAGGGCCCACGTTTGACAACCGTAGAGTAGAGTGGGCGTCACTATAGAATCAATAGCTATCTTTATTAGAGCTATGTCAAGATTTGATTTGAATATGTCCTTATGTGCCCAATATGAGTTCCAAGCCATTTTAATTCTTCGTTCTACTTCGTCCACATATCAACCACTTAGGGAGATAACTTGGCCTAGATATTTGTACTCTGTCACGTACTCTAATATGGTATGTTGAATACATATAATCTTTTCTTCACCGTTTGTCATAGCGCATGTTTTTTCAAAATTCATATCCTGACCACATTCCTGACTATGTAAATTTAATGTTTCAATAATGTATTGAGGGTCTCTGTGGTTCTCTGAAAATAACACAATATCGTCAGCGAAGCGCAGATGGTTTAAATATTCTCCATTTATATTAATTCTTATCTTTATCCTTATCCTCACTTTCCGAAATATGTGTTCTAAGAGTGAGTTAAAAAGATTTGGTGAGATGGGGTCGCCCTGCCTCACACCTCGCTGTATTTCGAATGTTTCACCTTTTTTGTCTAGTTTAACTAGTTAAACATCAACATTAGTGTAGACTAGTCTACTCTAATAATAACATACTTAGAGCTAAATATAAACAAATAAAATTAAAACTTAACTACACTCTACATACCTACTAAAACATGTCAAAGTTAGGTCCCCAAGTCTGTTCCCTGCGGAACTGGGCCCATTTATAAGAGTTAATTTTTATCATCTATCATTCCGATTTTCAAATGTATTAAAAGTTATTACTTACTTCATTATAATATTTCAAAGTTTTGCAAGTGTAAGTGCTACAAATATTTACCTACGCTATGTAAACATATCAGTGACACCGACACAATAGCACTTACAATCTTGTATCAAATTATGATATAAATATAAATTATAAGTGATCAATACATATCAACTATTGGGTAAAAAAAAATCAAAAATTAGGACGTTCACCTCAATTATCTTTAGAATGCATACTTGCGGCACTTGTCAGGCTTGACGACTTTAACGATTGGAAAAACATATCCAAGTCCCAGCAATAATATTCGTGCTCTTCAGACAAATATCTTTCCTTGCCAGGAGTCTAACTGGATATTGCGATGAAAGATAACGTTATGAGACAAGTAATATAAGTTTCAGGGGTAATTTAGTGATATTGCATACCCAGTCATGCACGCTAACAAAGGCAAGAAAGTCTCATTCAGATGTATATTGACAACCATGTTCGAATAACACCTATCTGAAAATTCCGCTGAATTGAGTTTTTGCTTAATGAACATAAATTTAAAGTTCAATGTCGCATGGTTTGGATTTTAAGATAGGAGGTCGATTATAGTCGTTGGAACTCGCGTCGTTTCTTAGTAGGAAATTCCTAAAACAACGACAAATGACTTCGAAAAATTCATTAGAGTAAATTGTACCTACTGTCAGTAATGAAGCATTGTGACAAATTGGAAATGTCGCTATTTCGAGATGTAATTAATTAACATTTGTTCTTTGTAGATTTTGTGTTTTTGCGAGACACAAAGTCTTCCTATAGGTACAATTTTTTAATATCTTTATATTGGTTGTGAGAACAATGGTAAGTAGAGGCTTACAAAAAGTTGCTTTGTAGGCTCAAGTTCTTTCCATCTTCGCGTTATCCATCTTAGCGTTTTAAGGAACCCGGGATTCGCTTTCCACCTACTCCTAAGTATTGGTGTAGGCATATTTACAAAAGGAAATAACATCTGGTCTTCCAAGGAAAACTGGAAACCTTACCTTACTGGGGTGCTTGGTCAAGAACGTGGTCAAAATTTTAGAAGTATAAATCATGCGACGGCCATTTACTCAATTTAAAAAGATAATATATAATTTAATGTCAAAACTACAAGTATTGTCATATAAAAACAATCAAAACTCGACTGTTGATAATCATTCAAAGACGCAAATATCTGAGTAAAGCAGATTCTGTACGTATCTGATCTATTCTCACTAATGCACAAATCAGTTTGAGGTTTGTTTAGTGCGGGTGTCCTCTAAATGGAGACAATTCGTTAACAGACGAAATTGATCGTACTATCTGTCGCATTCTAACTCATTTTGGTGTACCATAAGGATTTAACGAGACAACTATATGAAAAATCATCTTGTTTAATAATGCGAGTTTGCTTTTCTCTGATGTTTGTGTTCAAAGAGGTTGCCACACATTTGGCAAACATGCATTTTTTTTCCGAACCGGTGGTAGTTTATTGACGTTCATATGTGCATGTAATATGCCTAATTTGAAGTATAAACTACTTTTTACTTTTAATGTACAATTAAATGAAAAACATAGTCAAAGTCAAAGTCAAAATATTCTTTATTCAAATAGGCCTAGCAACATGCACTTTCGAATCGTCTTTTATAACATGTATTAACATATATATTAATTAATTATTTAGAGCAATTTATTGATGCTATTATTATTCTTTAAAATAAATATTGTATTGTTGTAGACATGTCAAAGTAAGAAATTATTGTGTAGTAAAATTCACAATAGGATCGTCAAAACAGAAATAATAATAATATTAAAAAAAATATATAAAAAATAGAAATCTAGACAGTTTCTAGAATAAAATCAAAAAGTCAAAAAAAATTAATAAGATCATATTATTATCTAATGCCATAATGATTAATTCGTTAATATTTCAGTCACAATTAATCCCACGGTGTTATATCATTCATGTAGTCATGTGTGCTATAATATGCTTTCGATATGAGTTGACGCTTTACATAATTTTTAAATTTATTAATAGATAATTCAGTTACGTTTCTTGGAAGCTTATTATAAAACTTCACGCCATTACCCATGAATGATTTTCCAATTTTCTGGAGGCGAGTGGTGGGCACCGCGAGTTTGTGTTTATTTCGAGTATTAATATTATGTATGTCACAGTTCTTCCTGAAATTTACAACGTTCTTATGGACATACACAATATTATCATAGATGTATTGACAATGCAATGTCATTACATTAATGTTCTTGAACTTATCTCTAAGTGAGTCTTTATGGTTCATTTTATATATTGCTCAAATAGCCCTCTTCTGCAGAACAAAAATGGTATTAATCTGTGAAGCACTGCCCCATAGTAAAATACCATACGACATACCTAGGTACCTATAATACTGTGGAAGTAACTAAAATATACTAATCGAGCTGACTTCACGTCTGTCAGGTGGCGGATCTTGCTCACGGCAAAAGCTGCAGAACTCAGTCTATTCAAGAGATTAGCAATATGGGGACCCCATTGGAGTTTGGAATCTAATGTTAATCCAAGAAAAACTGTACTATGCACTAGTTCCAATTTCTCATCTTTCGCAATGACACTTGTTTGATTGTGCTTAACGTTAGTCGTGACAAACTTGATACATTTGGTCTTTTTCTCATTTAACAATAAATTGTTGATATTTAACCAATTAACTACTTTAGAAATAGCATTGTTTATATCATTGCTAGCTTGTTGCTGTCGTTTGACTTTGAATATAAGAGAGGTATCGTCTGCAAACAATACTATATCATGGTGGGTCTTTACGAGGTATGGCAAGTCATTTATGTAGATAAGGAATAGGAAAGGTCCCAATATTGATCCCTGCGGTACACCCATCGAGACCACTGATCCAGGTGATCGCTGTCCATTCACGTCGACCCTTTGTATTCTACCATATAAATAAGATTTTAGCAAATTCAGTGCCGATCCTCTAACTCCATAGTAGTGCAGTTTCCTGATTAATGTTTCATGACACACGCAGTCGAAGGCCTTGGACAAATCACAAAAAAATACCTAAGGCATCCTGTGACTCTTCCCAGGCATCGAATATATGTTTAGTTAGCTCAACAGCCGCGTCGGTTGTCGAGCGACCCCGCGTAAAACCAAATTGCTTATTATGCATTAAATTGTTTGTATTAAAATGTCTCATTAATTGGGACAAAACTATTTTTTTTAAATATTTACTAAATGTTGGTAGCACAGGTATTGGTCTAAAGCGGGGTCAGAAGTACTACCTGATTTAAGTAAAGGAATTATTTTACCATGTTTCATTAGATCAGGAAACTCACCGCAGTCAATACTGTTATTGAATACAACTGCCAAGTCAGGCGCTATGACTTCTATTAGGGATTTGACAGCATGGACAGAGACTCCCCAGAGGTCACTAGTTTTTTTGACATTAATTGATTTAAACGCCTTTATTACATCTGGGGTAGTAACATATTCAAAATGAAGATTTCCACTACATTCTGAGGCGTTATCTTATAACAATGTAACGGCAGACGAAGGTGAAGAATTTAATGTCTTTGTTGTGGATACTGGTATCTCAGTGAATTTTTTTTCAAATTCTGTTGCTACTTCTAAACTTGAATCAATAATTATGCAATCAATTTTTAGTTTAATCATTCATTTTGTGCTTTGATCTACCAGTTTCCACATTCATTAATTTCCATGTTGTTTTGATAATGTCCGAACTATTTGTAATTTTCTGGCTTATAAAATTACGTTTAGCTATATGACAATCTATTTTAAATTTCTTAGAATATTGTTTGCCATGTTCCTTAAATTCATCACTCATATTAAACCGGCGTTCCTCATATAAAGCATACAGTGCTTGTCTACGTTTATGTAAGTCCTCAGTAGCCCACTCACTAAAAACTGATGCCCCACCAACCACGACCGATTTGGATGTAAAAATCGCATTATAATGTTTCATAAAAGTGTGAAAAAATGAATTGTGCATTTCGTTTGGACTCATATCGGAAGACAGAAAGGGTAGCGCCTGGACTAGACTTTGCTTCATTCGTTCCATACGGCCCGTGGTTACTGATACAATAGTTATTTGTTTCCTCGGGGTATTTCTCCTTAATGTCTCAAATACCATTAATTGACATAAGTGATCTGATTCTAATTTACTGATTACACTTTAAGTGATTGGAATAATATTAGTGAAAATGTTATGGTGGCGCTTGTAGCAGTGACTCTAGTAGGCTCCGTAAATATATGGCTTAGATTACAAGATTTGAAAAGATTCAACAATCTGATACTTGTTGTTGAATTTTCTAAAATGTTTACATTGAAGTCTCCGCAGAGAGCGATATTTTAAGTAGCACGGATTCCATTATGCTTTCAAAAAGGTCAAAATTAGTTAATGGCGGCCTATACACACAGACAACAATAAATTGCTCTAATTCTACTGAACTTATTTCTATGGTCCGTTCAACAGACAAGGATACAATGTTATTACGTTCTTTAAATTTTAATTTATTATGTAATGTTATTAATGACCCACCATGTATAATGACTATATTAATAAGTATGTCAAATCATAGCTCAATCGGTTTCATGCAAACTCGCAAATTAAATAAAAGCCAGTTATAACAATACCTATTCGAAACAATTGTTGTGGATCTTGAATTGTTAAGTCATTTCACTGAAAGTTGTTTTCTCGTAGTTGTTTAAACATAAAACGGAATTTCGTTGATTTTCAAACCATTTACGAGTGGCAGAACTCGTTCCAAGTCCCAAGTTCGCTTGTTTGAGTCAAGTTTTTGGAAAGTTTCATGGCTTAACACGAGTAACAAATTAACATGCGGGAATTTTCTCTTTTTGTATGAATTACGATTTATTCCTTTGACTTGCAACCCGTAATCTTTTGTTCAATGCGCATTTTAATATGTATATTAATAGGAGAGCCGGCGGGGGGTTTTTGAGGTTAAATCGATCCCGTTAGATTAACATAATTATGGGGGATACCTTGCACTCTGTTGAGTTCCTCCATCAATCGTCCCTAACTAAAACTAGTGGCTTTGTCTGTAGACTTCGCGAACATTTTGGGTTTGACTCGCCAAAAAAAATCTATGAAATAATTATACCTGCTTACAAAGTTTCACGAGAATCGGTTGAGAAAGGCGACCTGCAGAGGAAAACAGCGAAAATCCGCCGGGAAATACCTTAAATCTGATGCGATACAGTATTTTTTAAGGTTAAGGTCTTTCTGTTGGTTCCTTCTATTCAATATACTCCTTGATTCCTTCGTTGGTTCTTTCCTACGTTTTCTTCATTATGTTTTTAAACATTTCATAATCCTCCTAGCGTTTTTGAAGGAGCCCAGGGTCAGCTCCAACCTAATCTCAGGATTTACGGAAGCGACTGTCATCTGACCTTCCAACTTAGAGGGGAAACTAGACCTTGTTGGGTTTCCTCATGATGTATCCTTCACAAAAAAGCTACTATTAAATGCATTCGCATCGTCCCGCTTTTGCACATCTCGCGCTAGTTAGAGAAGCACTAATTTAAATATAGGCGCGAAGTAAAGAAGCAACACTGACTCCACTGACAGTGTTACTTCTTTACTTTGCGCCTACTGACAGTTTTCTCATATCGTACACCTACTTCCGTACCGACCGGGCGACAAGTCAGGAAGTCATCGTACAAAAACACTTATTTAGGTACTCAAACGGTAAATGTCCCAATGCCCGACATTGACCTATTATTTGACACTTTCAATCTTCATAATGATATAGAGGTGTACAAACGCCAACACATTTAACTGACCATTTGTGACCCTTATTGAAATGATAATACGAAAGTATCTTTTAAGTACAACTTAAAAAAAATATTTATTGAACAAACAGAGCGCAGGGATACCATACAGTTATTTGGTTGACGATTTTAAAATTTTGTGTTGGTGGGTAGTCGCCTCAAGGTGACATTAGTATTTTTTTTTTTGGGTTTTTAATTATCCACTCACGTGCTCTCCGCAACTAGGGTTGCGACTTGGTAAAACGTAAAGTGCTCTCGCAACACTAGTTGCGAGTTGGACTTCCAACGGTTTTTAAATTGTTGCTATGCGGGACATGCAAAGAACTCTTTTTTATTTTGTTATGTGTGTAGAGGATTAATGTGGCAACATTAAAAAAAAACGCAGTCTACACGGAACAATTTTTACAAAATATAAAAGTTGTTATGATGACCATCGAAGTTCGGTACGTCAGCGAGAGAGCTCGCGATTAAAAAATGCTGTAAGCAATTAATTTCGCTATTTTTAATTATTATTATATACCAAATTAATCCTGGTTTACTGCTCCATAAGATTAAGCATATATTTTAATACTAATTAAAATGGAATGTGATAAATTCTTCCAACAAAGTAGGTCGTCGAGTGATGAAAATTTTGCGAGGTTAATTTTTAATAGTACATTATTATATGATTATGCCATATTTCTGTACTAGGATATTAAAATCAATAAATGCGTCTATTAAAATCAATATAAATCCACTTTAAATGAACAATTAGGTATGTTCTAAGCAGGATTAGGTGAATGAACTCGTGACGTCTATAAATACTATTCTACGCAACTGTGGTTGCACAATGCACTTTCGCCGATTCGCATAGGATCAACGTATTATGTCATAAGGCATGGTGCACACTGGGCTATTGTCGCAGAATGGTTTAATTTAGTTTTGTTTATTTTTGGTAGGTTTATTACGCATACTTAGTGGCGGCCATTACCAATATAACTGCTTACTTTTTATTTATGAATCTATGAAGTAGAGGTAGGGTTCATTTTTACTTGTTTAATTGTTCATATACATTTATAAAATTCACATATTCCATGTAACGGTTGAAATAAGAATGTATGTTTTTTTTTTGTTGAAAAAAATCAGTTCTGATTAGGTATTGTCCCGTATTGACCGTTATCTCAGTCATCTATCTTCATTTGTAGCTCGCACATAAACTATTGTCATAGTTGTTTTAACTTAACACCTCATAAATTCTTCATTGCGGCAGTAAAAACCACGTACCAATAAAAAAATACTTACCTCACAAAATAAGTGTATGAATTTTGTTATTAAGTATTAATTTGTGATGTATTTTTTTCAAATATATAAATTCCTAAAAGAGTGATAATTTCGAATCCCAAAGTAGCGAAGGATGCCTTAATCGAATCACTAGCGAGCGTGGCAAGTGATTCTATGATAGATTTTATAGCGTATCAAGGGATTCAAATACACAACATACATATAAGTATAGGTAACTTTGCTCTCGTGTAACACACACATACCACATCACATAAAACTTATCACCTCAGCTATGAGAACCTGTTAGAGTTAAAAACTTGTCGGACTTGTCGGTCGGCCAAATAAATATATGTCCTATGTCCAGCAGTGGACGTCCTTCGACCGACATGATGAAATTACAATATAGTCAGTTGTGGTACCGTACCTACTACTACTACTAGGCAACGCACAAGAGGGGAGTTATAAGTTTAACGTGTATATACTCGTATCTGTCTGTGCATCTTAGCTCTTAAACTGGTGAACCGATTTGGTTGCCCTCTTTTTTCAGCAGGTTTTCCAAGAGAAATTTAGTAGTATCTTATAGCCGTGGCTCAATATGACTGAAGCGACTATAAATCCCTAGTACGTAAACACTAGGTCATTGAGATCTGATATGTCTAACCAAAAAGTTGTAACTATTATGGTGAAAGAACATTGCACTTTTTAACACCTCGAATTTATAATAAGATAATAATAACATAACTTTTCTCTTTGAAAAAGATAATATTAGTAAAACATAATTTATCAAAATCGGTTCCGCCATTCTTGAGAATTTGAAATAAAAATATCGGAGGTTTTCCAACTTTTCTACTTTGTTAGTTATTGTATATCACGACAGCCACTGATATTTAAAATATAATGTAAAACGTTATTATTAGTTCATGAATATATAAATAAAGTCACCATGAGTGTGCTGCTGATAATGTCGTATTAGCATTGTATAAGTAATAAGTTAAGGATCTGTTACTATACGTAATTGATTTAATCTATACATATAATAAAGCTGAAGAGGGACGAAAGTCTGTACATGGAAGATATTCGAAAAAAAGTTGGCTGGGGATACTTAGAATTGATAACAGAACACGTTCCAACAGTTTTTAGAATTTTTGTCTGTTTGTCTGTTTATCTGTTTATCTGTTTGTCTGTTTATATGAACGCGCATCACGTGAAAACGGCTAAACGGATTTTGACGAAAACTTTATTAATCCGTCGAGTAAATACCCGGTCAGGTTTTAGGCTATAAAAATTGTGCAAATTTGGGTTTAAAGGGGGTAAAAAGAGGGGTTGAATTTTGTACGGGAACTCCTATAATCCATGAGTTACAGAAATGAAAATTGGTAAGCATATACTTGACGACAAAGGAAAAACATCCTCATTCAAAATTTGTGAAATCTTAAGATAGAAACTGAAAAAAAAAAGTAAACGCAAGCGCTGCGCCGCGGCGCTGCCCAGTATGCGCGCCAGCCACCACGGTCTCTTCAAATTTTGAACACTATTATGATTTATTGCATTAATTAACTGTGACTCTAAACCCCAATTTCAGTACCGTTTTCTAGATTCAAAAACTACATATATAACTTTGTAATCCCACTAATATTATAAATGCGAAAGTTTAGATGTTTGTTACTCAATCACGCAAAAACGGCTGAACAGATCAAGGTGATTTTTTGTATACTAAACAGTATATAATCTGGATTCACTTATAGTATACTTTTTGTCCCGATAATCACCCTCAAAAAGATGAAATCGAGGATGCAAATATGGTCTATGAAACTGGTGATTTAAATCCTCATACGTCATTCTAAGCTTTAAGTTTCAGCACATTGGAAGTATAACGGCGTGTCAATAAATTTAACTTAAGCCATAGCAGAATTTGACGTATTGTAAACAAGCTTACGTTTCGATATGTCAAAGCCGAAATATCATAATTCCTTCTGATTGATGACGCTATTTTTGAGCATAACCTTTTAGCAATTAGTTCTATTATTGCGTGTAAATCAAAATAAATTTGCGATACTTTGGAATTGTTTGTCTTCATATGCTTAAATACAAAAACAGCTGCTTCAATGCAGTCTTTGTATCGTCGGTGTACAATTTAATTTTGTCGTGTATTATTTTTTACGTAATTGGTGACCCTTCAGACTATAATAACTGTTTGATATAAGAGATCACTTGGGCTGGGCAGCCCAATCGTCAACATCAAAGGTTGAAGCACCTTAGATCTATGCACAAAGTACAATATATATACTGAGACAGAGATACCAGTGAAATACTCCACATAGATCGTAGCGCCGTTGTGTATTTAGTAAGAACTGACCGCACGACCGCTGCATCCCTGTCACTTCAATATGCAAGTGCGATAGAGATAGCACCAAGTGACATCTGGTACAAACAAGTTAAAATAACATTTCCATAGAAAAATTCGTACTTCGAGCTGAAAGGCCCCTGGATCTATGCTTATCCGTATACATATAATACAGCTGTAGAGGGTCGAAAATCTGTACATTGAAGATATTGGATAAATCAATGGAGCGATTGGAGGGCCCTTGGCATCGAAACCGAACACATTTCAACAGTTTTAAGAATTCGTGTCTGTTTGTCTATCGGTTTATATGTCTAGCCAGTGTGACTCTCGACCTTCAGCCTCACGTGCATTGCCGCTTCGGGCCTTCGGCCCTCAGCCTTACATGAGAGGCCCGCTCTGTTGGCTATCTTGCCACTATGTGTGAATGATCGGCATGAGGAGCCCACTCTGTGTGAATGATCTGCCTTTAGACTCGCATGCCTTGACCCTCTGCATCAGGTCTTCGGCCCTACATAAGGAGCCCGCTCTGTTGGGACTCTCGGCCTTCGGCCTCGCTTGCATTGCCACTCTGCTTCAGGCCTTCGGCCCTACATAAGAAGCCCGCTCTGTTGGGACGCTGCGTGGTTGGGCTGGTGCGTGTCACACGGCTCCGGGCCTTCAGCCTTATATAAGGATCCCGCTCAATTTAAATGCTAGGCCTTTGTTTTCGCATGCTTTGCCACTCCATTACGGCCCGTTAGTCATCAACTTTACATGAAGAATCTACTCTATTGGGAAGCTCGGCCTTCGGTCTCGCGTGTTTCGCCTCCCTGTTTCGAGTCTTCGGCCCTCAACCTTACATAAGAAGCCCGCTCTGTGTGAATTCTCGGCCTTCCGCCTTGCATGTTTTGCCACTCTGCTTCTGCCTTTCGGCCCTCATACTTACATGAAAAACCCGCTCTGTTAAGACGTTTTACGGAAGAACTGCGCAGCGAGACTTTTATCATTGTACATGTAATATTTTACGGGCTTTATTCGTCTAGAATCGGTACATTTGATATTCTGAAATAAGCTTCATCATTCGTTTTGAAAGCACAAGTAAGTAGCACCAACTCGCGTTACAATCGGACACTTTTAATTAAAGTTGTAGATGATTATATATTATACCTAGGACAGACTATCCAGTTAGGTAGGTCCAACTTCCAGAAAGGGGTTAATCGTCGAATCCAACTCGGCTGGGCAGCATTCGGGTAGCTACGGCACATCTTTTCGTCCAATAATCCGCGGTGTCTCAAGACGAGGGTCTGTGACCAGTGTGTGTTGCCAGTGATGACATATGGCACTGAAACGTGGTCGCTTACTATGAGCCTCATAAGAAGGCTCAAAGTCACCCAAACAGCAATAGAGCTATGCTGGGAGTATATTTGCGTGATAGTATCAGAAATGAGGCCATCCGCAGTAGATCCAAAGTAACCTACATAGCCCTCCGAACCGCTAAACTTAAGTGGCAGTGGACGGGGCATATTGCACGTAGAACCGTTGGCCATTGGGGAGGAAAGGTTCTCGAGTGGGATCGGGGATGCAAGTAAGGTCTATGAAACGGGGTGGTTTAATCCTCATACGCCATTCTACGATTTAAGTTTTAGCCAATGGGGAATGTCTGAAATTTTTAAAAGTCCTTGATTATTTTTCCAACGGGAGGAATAACCGTCGCTATTAACAAAAAAAAGTTTCAGATTTTTCGGTTGCACCATATATTTTATACAGTTCATCATAGGTTGGTCGTATGACTTGAACTGTCAATGTCATTGCGTACCACAGATCCAAGCAGGCGTTTTTTTTTTAGATATTCGACGGACTTAGAAATGTCGTAGTAGTCAGATACGGGGCAGACGCGAGGTGATATAATATGTTTATATTTTTAAAAAATATATGGCGCAACCGAAAAATCTGAAACTTTTTTCTGTTCATGGCGAGAGTTATTCCTAACATTAGAAAAATAATCAAGGACTTTTAAAATTTTCAGAGATTGCCCAACAGCGTGTCAAGAAATTTAACTTAAAGCATAGCAGAATTGTAAACAAGTTGACGATTCATTATGTCAAAACCGAAGTATCATAATTCCTTCTGATTGTTGACGCTATTTTTGAGCACAACCTTTTCGCAGTAAGTTCTACTTTGCGTGTACATCAAAATGCATTTGCGATACTTTGGCATTGTTTTTATTCATATGCTTAAATACAAAAATAGCTGTTTCAATGCACACTTTGTATCGTCGGTGTACCATTTAGTTTTATCGTGCGTTATTTTTTACGTAATTGTTGACCCTTCCCACCATAAAAACTGTTTGATATAAGAGATCACTTGAGCTGGGCAGCCCAATCGTCAGCATAGACAGTTGGAGCATCTTAGATGTACACTTAGAAGAGGGTCGAAAGTCTGTACATGGAAGATATTCGAAAACAAGTTGGCTGGGGATACTTAGAATCGATAACAGAAATAGTTTCAACAGTTTTAAGAATATTTTGTGTCTGTTTGACTGTCTGTTTATATGTCTAGGCATCACGTGAAAACGAACGAATGGAGTATAATTTACCCTCATTATTATGGCAACTGGATCTTCGGCGACGACATAGCTCGGCTGTCGGCCTCGCATGCCTTGCCACTCTCCTTCGGCTTTTCAGTCATCAACCTTACATGAAGAATCTACTTTGTTGGGAGGCTCGGCCTTCAGCCTCGTGCGTCTCTCCTCTCCGCTTCATGCTTTCGGCCCTCATCCTTATATGAGAAGCCCGCTCTGTGTGATTATTCTCGCATGCCTTGCCGCTCTGCTTCCGGCCTTCGGTCATCATACTTACATGAAGAACTCGCTCTGTTGGGATAACGTTTTACGATAGAACTGCGTAGCGAGACTTTTATCATTGTAAAATGTACATGTAATGTTTTTGACGAGATTCATTTGTCTAGAATCGGTACATTTGATATTCCGAAATAAGCACTTAATGATTCGTTTTGACAATAGGATTTCTAGGGAATGTCATATTGACTAAAATCATTTCTTAACGGGGTGTAAAGAAGGGTGATAGATTGTATCATCATCATCATCTGAGGCGTTATAGCCACGGGTGGGCCCTAGGCCTGGTCAAGCAAATATCTCCAGTCCGATCTATTCGTGACTTTCCTTCTCCAACATGTCACCCCTAAGTTCCTGGTGTCCACCTGAGCTTGAGAAAGATTGTATGGGAAAACAAATCATTCTAAGGCGAGAACTAATTATACGCGGACGAAGTCGCGGGCAAAAGCTAGTAAGAAATATAAATTTCGTAATTTCAATATTGAAGATCACTTCATGAACTGTGGTTTCGTTGCGCACCAGTGTATCCCGTCCTTATATCGCCGCCATGATTAAATTTTGACAGCGCGGGTCCGCTGGAGTATGTCCGTTAGTTTGAGTCGGGACCTTTACGTGGGTTTTTGTATACCTTTGAAATGAGAACAAAAATATAAATCGAGTTGTAATCGGTTGAATATCTATTAAGTTGTGAAGTGTAACATGTGTAGTGTATGTGTTAAGTGTTTTATGTGGTTTGAAGTGTATAGAATTATTTGTAATCGGGCGTCAAAAGCGGCACTCATTACGTTAGGTATGTAAGGCTATTTTTTGTTATTGCTAATTTGTGACAGAAATTGCTGCGATTTTGACAAAACTGGCACTTGTTATTTAAAGATTAACACTGTCTTTACCTACGTCTGACAATATTTTTGTCCTCATTTGCCTAAATTATTCATTAAAAAATCATAAACAAACTACACTGTTTTGCGGCGAATTGCAAAACTGACAATGTAAACATTGCAAATGAAAAAGGTTTTATGCAAAATATTTCCCCAGGATCATCTACTTTAATTAGTATCAATCGAAGCTTAAACTATTACAGTTTTTAATAAACATAAAATTTACATATATTATAGATTTAGATTATAAAATAAAAATATATTTATTGCAAAAGATCTCATTCGAAACGGTATGTTAAGTTTGTGACTTTTTTTTTATATTTTACTATGGTGACCTATGTAATTAATTATAAAAACAAATTGCCTGTTTCTTTAGCTTTATAAGATAAAAAGAATCATAGCAAAAAGTTTAGTCCAAGCCAGGCAATCGATTTATTAACAACACAAGACAATGCGCTGCTAATGTCCGGTGAATCTCGAGCAGTGTGACTTGTGGCAATCAAATAAAAACCGGCCAAGTGCGAGTCGGACTCGCGCACGAAGAGTTCCGTACCAGAAAAAAAAACGCCAACAACTACTCTGTTGTATGAGAGCCCCACTTAATTATTATTATTATTTTGATTTTAGTGTTTGTTGTTGTAGCCACAATAAAAATACATAATATGTGCAAATTTCAACTGTCTAGCTATTACGGTTCTTGAGATCTAGTTCGGCGAGTGGTAGCCATGAAAAAGGGCTAAAATATCACGTTTTTTGTATGGGAGCCCCCCTTAATTATTATTATTATTTTGTTTTTAGTATTTGTTGTTAAAGCGGCAACAGAAATACAGAATCTGTGAAAATTTCAACTGTCTAGCTATTACGGTTCTTGAAATACAGCCTGGTGACAGACAGACAGACGGACGGACGGACAGCGAAGTCTTAGTAATAGGGTCCCGTTTTTACCCTTTGGGTACGGAACCCTAAAAGGGTTATCTATCTATCTATCAATGAAAATAAAATGCACGAATGGTCACTGGTGGTGGCGATCGTACAATAGGTGGCAACTGTTGGGTATGAAGGTGACAAACTTTAGAATGTTTATCTTACTAAGGCAAGATGAACACAAATAATTGTATAGTAATCTCAAGTAAGTATGATAGTGATCTTGATCTTTTTTTATTATTAATTATCAAAGTGCTCCTCTTAAATTGGTTTAATGTTAAAAAACTCAAGTGTTTGAAATCTGCATTTGTATTTTACAAGCTTTTATTTAGTTTCACCTGTCCCGTTGTCTGTCTGTAATCAAATCTTGCAAGTTAAATTTGTTCCACTTCCCGGTTTCCGATTGAGCTAAAATTTTGCATGCATGTATAAATCGGATGACAATGCAATATTATTATGACATAGAGCTGATCTGATGATGGAGACAGAAGGTGGTCATAGCAATTCCTAATCTACACAAGATAAACCAATCGTGTTTGGGCTCATTCAAACCGACTCAACAAGTAGTTTATAATTGTGGAAAAAAGTACAGTCGGCAATAAAAACTTGTACCAAAAGTGAAATTTTTGACCAAAAACTTATTAGTCATGTTTCTACTCAAATCTTTATTTGTAACTTGAAATTTAGTTTATATGGTCAAGTATGGTAATGTAGGTATTTTAGTTTAGTTTTAGGAAAGTATCCGCTCATTGTTATTTTGTTAGTATGCATAGCATGATTTGGATGGCATTCCTAATCAGAACCTCCAAATTGTCTTAATTTTCATTTGTAATTAATGTCATCTGTTTTGTGTGCTTAATAATACATTAAAAATGGTATGCAATACGCAAGGGCCTAGTATCCTTGACAAACACGATGTAAATTAGCTTTAAACGTTTTTTACCCCTTTTCATAAAGAAAATAGGACACGGACACAAAGGATTTATTTTGGCAACATGCCATCTTGAACCACATCGAAAGATCTCAGGATCGGGAATATTGCTTGTTAAATCCTTGAGTTCTATGAAGCACACAGGCCAAAGAACATCGGGCACGGATGTGCGCCCAGAAAATGGTTCAATGACATTGAAAGGGATATACGTCAAGTTATTTCGGGTTAATACCGAATACAAAACTGACAATACTGTACTACTATTTTTCAAGAATACAATTATTGTGTTAATTGTGTTAAATATTACCAAATTCCTGTTGAGTTAACGTGGAAGTTGTTACCCCAGTCAAATACTAAATAATAAATTTATTCCCGAAAAATTGTCATAAATTTACAAATTATATACAAAAATAACTACATCTAAGCTTAAAATATATTGAAAAAATTGGGCCCCTGTATGGTTCCTAAATTTTAAATTAAGTGATACAAAGAATAATGTTTTCGCACGTAGCCAATTTAATACGGGAATCGAACCCGCGCCTCTGGCTTTCCGAACTAGCGCTCCTACCACTAGGCTGACCAGACCACTACGTCATCACAGCTATTCTTTGCTTTGCATTTTTAGCTGCTGCTACTAGCGACCCCTCTGTATTATTTTAAAAGGCTCTCAGCCTTCCGCCACTCTAGTCACTTGACCACATTCCTACCAGAGCACATCAGGTAATTTTTGATTAGTCTTTGTTTCTACAACTCAAAAGGTGTCTGGAAGAGATTGCTCTTTAGCAATAAAACCGCCAATTGTCTACCGTTATTTTATTACCATTGTGTTATTTTCTTTTGGTGAAGAAATGTGAAAATTTTTTTCTTCGTTCCCCAGCCTAAGGCGTACGAGAACACGGTTCGATTCTCTTTGTATTTGTTTTCTAGATTAACTAAAAATACTGTTTACGAACAACCATTTCTACGCATCCGTGGCCATTCGGTACTAAGGTAAACGTCCCAATGACGCCCCTACCAAACCCCAATACCCAATAGATGTTACCTATTGTTAACTTCTGATAACATGACATAAAATTGAAAAGGTCAAGCATTTGGTCTGTCTCGAGCACTGGGATTGCCATAGGCGACTTCCTGATTTGTCGGTGCGGCAGTACTGTCAGCATCAAAAGTAGTTACGTATATGAAATGTTCAAAAGCTCTTATTCCCTTGCAATAAAGACTTTTGAACTTTCCAAATGCGTAGCTGTTTTTGATGCTGACTGTACGATATGAGAAAACCGTCAGCTGTCAGTCAAGTCACTTCAGTACTTATCGCTTTTGACTGCGCCCCTACAATTGTTTGCCCTCCTTTCGCAACATGAGTGGACGCGAGGCGATACTTAATGCAGTACTGCCCCGCGTCTGCAAACGTAATACTGTGTCCTCGAACTAAGATCACGTCAAAGAACATAATACCATGTAGAGATCCCGCCCAGCCAAGTAAGAAAGTCACCTTATATACAAGTTACGCCCGACAACCAAACAATGCAAACTAGGGCACATAACACACTTATCATTCCACATATGAATGCGAAAAGTAAATCTCAGATCAATAGAATGCTGTAATAGCATACTTCGGTGCCTTCGAGGGGCTCAGGGGAGCCTCTTCAAAGAAATGACTAGCGTGGCATAGCGTATGGCATTAAAACAGTAACAAAATACATTATTAAATTTATACATTTATTTGAGGCCGGTCAGCCACTTGAGGCTTCGTCGCTAAGGATGAACAGGTCTTTAGAAGGGGGGTCATCGGCGTAGGGCAATCCTCGCTGATGTGATTAAAGAGCTGGCAGCACAAAGAAAACCGGATTACTTACTTTGTGACGTTTCGCTCCCTGATGCGATCTGTCACCGGACCGAACTGTCACACCAGACCGCATCAGACAAATGTTATTGGTTTTAAGCTGTAATGCTGTGTATCCTATTGAATAAATAAATAAATCGCTCATAGCATTCAACTGCGTACACAATACACAATGACCGGGTCCTGCGCCACCCGAATCCCCCGCTCCCGCGACCTTTACCAGGTCATTAGGTAACTTTGATCTACCAATGTTAATTTAACCATTCTAAAACTTTGATACGCGCGGCGCAGCGTTGTAGCAGGGCGGAGGCGGTTTTGCGTGCGAAGGCGGTCCGGGGCACGTTGCACCAAAAAACCTCGCGGTCTTGGGTACAGCGGAGGCGGCGTGTCTGACAATTTGGGGTTTAGCTATTCCTACAGTGAGGTATATACTGGCGCAGGAGCTGTTTTTGAATTTTGTTTAGGTGTTTTCCTGATTTGTTCTTTGTTTTTTTAAGTGAGATTACTGATGTTCCAGAGATTTCCTCTCTAGACGAGATACTGTTTATACTTATGACGTTTGCGCAGTAGTAACATCAAGCGCAGAAGCGGGGTAGTACTTACTGCATGCGTATCTTCCCGCTTCCACGCATCCCGCGCCAGTCAGAAAGCAGTCATTTAAATGTAGGGGTGCCGTAAAAAGTAAATAAGTACTGACTGGAATGTCAGTTGACAATGACAGCAGCCAGTTATCTAATATCATACGTTAACCTACATATTATTACCGACTTCAAAAAAGGAGGAGGTCCGTCTGTATGTATTTTTTTTTCCTTTTCGACGGTAGCAAACATGCTTACTTACTTGATAGGGAGTAAGGGGAGAACGGAGCATAACATCTTTCCCGACCCAATTGTCAACCCCACATGAAAGCGCCGGATGGCGGTGGTGACCAATAACCTGCCGTGGTGCTCCCATACTAGAAAATGGACGGGGCTCTGGCGACGGAGTCAATGGCGGTATATCCATTCCCCCATGCTGGACAACTGGCTGGAAGAGGCTGCAACGGCCTTGGGGTCTAAATAACCTCAAAAAAGACGAATATAGAAGGACTTTGGGGTCCCACCGCATGTATTATTTGCCCTTAGTAAAACCATATGTCATGTCCGAATCAAAAACAGTAAGCCATGTGACCGACTAGCACTCGGCGTCGAAGAGTTGCCAGGCTCATCGATGTTAAATTAGAGACTGGTGAAGATCCCTATGCTAATAAAATGAAGATTAAAAAGAAGAAACAAGAAGAAAGCATTAATTTGAGTAGGACGGACGTACTTGGAATCAGAAATGGTAAGATTGGTCATTATTGGTAGATATAATGGGTATTAGTGAAACAAAACTAGCTGATAGCGAAAGAATTGACAATGACGACGCCACGCTATTTTATACGGGAAACCCATCCGATCAAAATATAACTACCACGGAGTTGGTATCATGGTGAGCAATAAACTTCGAAAGTATGTTTCTAACGTTATTCACTTCTCTAATACATGCGTGATGGTAAATATCAGCGCCCATCCCTTTAACCTAAACATAATTCAAGTCTACGCCCCAACATGTGATGGCGATGACCAGGAAGTGGAAGAATTTTATGAGGGAATAGACCAACTATTGAAGTCAGTAAAATCACAGGATATCAGCATAATAATAAGGGACTCAAATGCAAAGGTGGGACAAGGAAAGGAAGGAAAAATTGTGGGGAAATTTGGTTTGGGGAAAAGGAATGATAGAGGAAACAGGCTCGTAAAATTATGTTCCGAAAACAACTTATTCATTACAATTACTTGCTTCCAACATCCTGCAAGATGACTCTACACATGGCGCTCACCAGCTGACAGACCATCATATGTTGTGAAAAACCAGATCGACTACATTATGATAAAGGACAGATATAGAAAATCCATCATTCAAGTCAAAACATATCCCGGGGTTGATGTAAAATCTGACCATAACCCTGTTTGTGCCAAGATGACTTTAAAATTAAAGTAATTGAAACCGCCATCCAAAATAATGAAAGTTGACCTAAACCGCCTTAAAGATGAGACAGTTAAAACTTCAGTGAGTGTTAAACAATCCCTTGATAACATATAAAGATCTTTTGACGGAAATAAGAAACATAACATCGGAAGAACTAACTAGTGAAAAGGCGGTAAAGCGGAAAGAATGGATTACCGATGATATATTAATTCTAATGAATGAAAGGCGGACTTATAAAATCATAAATGAGGACAAATATAATGAAACTGATACAAGAATTAACAGGGAAATCACAATTGCAACAGAACAGTGGTTGACAAGTAAATAGGAAAATTGCAACAGATACATGATAGTTTTAATCTGCATAAGCAGGTAAAAGAGTTCACAAATAATTATAAACAATAAGAGAATTCAGAGTACACTCCTAAATCAAAATGGAAACATTGTTGTTGATAAAGAAGAAGCCTGCGAAGTCTGGCAAGATCATGTTCTAAATATTTTTAAAGATGACAGGATACCGACTGGGCCTCCAAGCGGTCTCAGCTTAGAGAGTCCAGCAATACTGAAATCAGAAATTATATCAGCCTTGGAACATATGAAGGGTAGAAAGGCATTTGGTCCCGATGGAATTGCGGTGGAAGTATTAAAATTGATAAATGATTATAATACAGATGAATTAGTTTCATTATTTATAAATTTTATCAATCAGATAATATGCTCCCTGAAGACTGGTTCTTGTCAATATTCATTATTCACACCATTACCTAAAAAGGCCAATGCCAAAAGCTGCAGTGATCATCGGATGATCAGCGTTATGACACTCTTCCTGAAGGTATTCCTAAAAATCATACAAAGAAGAATCTACAAGAAAATTGAAGAAAACATAAGTGACACACAATTTGTGTTTAGAGCCGGACTAGGTACTAGAGATGCCTAAGTAGCAGTCTAAGTTTTGGCACAGAGATGTCTATAAGTAGATGTTAATGTAGATGTTCACATGTGCTTTATCGACTCCGAAAAAGCATTTGACAATGTTAATAATGCTAAATTTTTGCTGGAAACAAAAAGCTAAAATCTTTTTTTTTACGTTTTGTCTGAAGAAGTCCAAATAGAGAAAGGCGTAAGGCAGGGCTGTATCCTGTCACACTGCTTATGCAATTTGTACTCGGAGGTGATTTTTAGGAATGCTTTTGACGAACTTAATCTTGGGATCTGTGTGAATGGCAAACTGTTACAGAGCATTCGGTACGCTGATGATACCGTCTTATTAGCTACTAACCCTTAAGACCTTCAAATGCTGCAAAGACTGAATAACACACTTTTGGAATATGGACTTAGGATATACACAAATAAAACAAAACACATGATTGTTAGTAAAACTCCTTTATCCTTAAATAACAAAATAATAGACAGAGTAAAAAGTTATAAGTACCTGGATTGTTGGTTAAATGAAGATTGGGAATCAGAGAAGAAAATACGGACGAGAATTCAAAAAGCCAGAAACACCTTTCAGAAAATGAGCAAACTTTTGACTAACAGAAAATTAACCTAAAACTGAGGCGGCGAATGGTTAAATGTTACATCATCCCAATTCTTATGTATGGTTCCGAAAGCTGGACCCTGAAAAATAATTTGGTCAACAAACTAAGGGCTTTTGAAATGTGCATTTATCGAAGGACACTCAAAATTAAGCGGACAGATAGAATAACTAATGTCAGAGTTTTGGAAATCATGAAAAAAGGCTTAGAAGTAGTATCATTAATAAAGAAAAGGAAAGCAGCATATATATATATATACTTATATATATATATAGAAACAATAAATACAACCTACCTACTGAGATTAATAATTGAAGAAAAAATTGAAGGGAAGCGTGGTCGCGGTAGAAGGCGCACATCATGGACTGAAAATATAAGAGACTGGTTGAAAGTGAAGAGCATAGATGAACTAATTTGTATGACTGAACATAGAGAGACATATAGACGTATGGTCGCCTACCTCCTGGACGGAGATGACACGTGGAGAATAAGAAGAAACATGCTTACGACGTTTAAAGTGAAATGGACACTAGCCTACGGACACCTTTACCTAGTGTGCAATGCCGACTCTTCATTGATTTGAGGATTCCCTGTATCTGACAGCAAGAGAAACCTCAGGCACTACCAACTCATACATCTACACAGACACTTTTTGATCAAACTGACTTTAAAATATTCCTTATTCCAAGGCAATTAGTTTAACATAATATCTTGTAAGTATTATTAGTTTTTGTTTCACGTATTACGTGTGTAAACTACGTACACGTCACGTCTTGTAAGCCTACTCAAAATGCCATTAACATGGTAATCACAGCATCGGATCAAAGGATGAAATGACGTAATTTAATTTACCATCCTGACAACCTACATGTGTTGTAAGACAATTTTCCTACTACATTCATATGGGCACAACAGTCCTTTATGAATTCGGGACGATATCCTGTTTGCTTTCTCTTGTATTTATAATATACTTATGGGATGTATTGAAGTATATACGAATACTTTACGGATAATTTTGGCTTTAATGCGAAAAGAAATGTTTTTTACTTTTTATCCATGAAAAGTAGGGCATTCATTCATTGGCGTTACACACGGTCGTATTTAATTCGTACTTAAATCAGCTTATAATAAGTATGCCTTGTTCTTATACAGTGTGTGGCATGTAATGAGAGCAAAAAATAAATGTTACACTACCGAGCTCTCCAACAATATTTACAAGTGGTTTTAATAGTATTTTTTTTATATATTTTTAATAAATAATAATAATAAATAAATAAAAAATATTGGGGGACAATCTTACACAAATCGACCTAGTCCCAAACTAAGCAAAGCTTGTACTATGGGTACTAGACGACGATATACATACTTATATAGTTAAATACATACTTAAATACATAGAAAAAAATCCAAGACCCAAGAACAAATATCCGTGCTAAATGCACAAATAATGCCCTGGCCGGGATTCGAACCCGGGACCTCTAGTTTCGGAGGCAGTGTCACTACCAACTAGGCTAAACAAATATAGCTGACGTGTCATTTTTTTACTCTTCTGAAATAATCTTATTAACTCTTTATTTTAAAAACATTAATAATGGATACCTAAGTAAAATCATTAAAATCCCAAAAATATCATTTAAAAACAAAAATGCTACAAACTACCTCAAAATGAGTATTAACTGCCGCGGTATAATCTCGTGGTGTCAAGATCCATTACTTGAAGGTTTACATCCATAGACCATAACTTTAGATTAAAATATCTCTGAATTGGAAATTAAATATTTTTTGGATACAAAAGGTTACAGCAGATGCTCTGAGGAAGCGTCCTTTTAATCTTTTGCTCCTATTACAGGCCACAACCTTTATACATATTTGATTACGCACGAGTAAGACCGAGACTCGTTCATTAACGGATTAGATGCCTATGCATACCAACCTATGTTCGTATTATTAGTTGCGCTGAAAAAAGGCTTTGCTGACATTTTTGTAAAAAAAGATTCGAATAAGTAATAAATTTTGCCTTGACTTTCTTACTTTTACTGGTCTTCCAAAGTGCGGATATACCCTTAACATAGATATTTAACAATACATACAAAGAATTCGATTTACTTTCCTTTGTTTGATTCCGTATTTCCCCGCAACAGAAATGTATATTGTTCAGCCCGCTTGGTAACAACAAATTGCTGAAGCTTTACAAACAGAAACTTTACCGAGTTCAAGAGGTACACGAATTCCAAGAAAAATACCATAACAGCATCAAATTTCCTTTGCAACGATCAGCGATAGCTTTCCAAGTTCCCAAACCTATTAAACGTGCTGTCATGCTGTGTTCGATCGTGCAGCAATTACACGGTAGATGGTGCTCTACCGTTTGCATATATACCTGAATCGCGCTATCAAAATTTGTTCTGGGATATGGACATCTGTCAGTAGTTTTTAATTAAGGCTTATACTTGGTAAGCTACAGTAAAGTGAGTAGTTTTGTACCTATTTACAATATATCAAAATCTACACTTAAAGAGACATAAGGCGCGGTTTTCCTCAAAAAAAGGTTAAGAAATTAAGTCGTCAAGTCACCCTTATTTTTCCACCAGTTTTGCTACTGCATTTTCTATCGGGAAAATATAAATATTCTCTTCATTTCAAAAATATACAATAACTTGAATACTTATTTTTTTTAAATAATCCAAAAAACTTGTCTTATACCGATTTTCGCTGGCGACAAGCACAACATAAGGAGTTAAAGCTAACACTATAGCGAGCATGCAAGATTCCTCTAATTCGAACCTGGCGCTTTGCATCCTCTTTTATAATGCGCACTTCTAAGGTTTGGAATTCTCTGCCGGCGTCTGTATTTCCGAGTTCATATAACCTGGACCTTTTTAAGGCACGAGTGAATAGGCATCTTCTGGGTGAGCTCGCTTCATCGTCGGCCTCATCTTTGCCCCCTGGCTAGATGCTGGCCAAGAGCAATCCCATTTTTAATAAAAAAAAAAACAAAGATTTTGGTGATGGTCGAGCCTTACAGACTAAGTATGTATTTTTCGCTCGCACTCGCGAGTCACTCAATGATACGAGCGAGATGTCTGGCGTAATATGTTAAGACTCCGTCATTATGTTGAACTCATGAACTCAGAATAAACAATAAGTAGGGTAGGCCACCTGATGAATAAGCCGAAGTTTTGATATCACACCATATTCCCTGTCTTCGGTTACAGATATTGAGAGAAGCCTATTAAATCTTTGCAATGAGATCATAGCGCTGACTCCATTTATAGTCTGAAAACTAGTTCACCGCTTTACTATGAGCTAATAATTCTGCACTCCTATTTCAAATAAATAGTCCAAGATAGTAATTAAAATGCGCATACGACTACGACGTTCTTATCACAACAAATTATGGGGGTCACGTTTCTGCCTCTATCTGATACGTACAAAGCCTTATTTACTCAGTTTACCATCAGTTTACAGATTACCCATATTCATTTACAGGTATTTCATAACTGAAAACACAAGGAACCCAAAAAAGGGATATTTGAGATTATGCTTTGATAAAAACAGTTTCCAAAGAAGGTTGATTCGTTTTGTAAAATAGTTCATTGCAATGAATTAAGTAGATATTTTTCAGATGAATTAATGAAATACAGAAGGGGTAGGCAGAGCACATAAACATTAATTTCAGTGCCACTTTTAGCAATTGTTTATAGATGGAGAAAATGTAATATTGCAGTGACAGGTTGCTAGCCCATCGCCCACAACACACTTCAACCTGGTTCCCATAGTCGACTCTTATGACCCCCAAGGGAAGAAAGGTGGTGGTGCTTTCTAATCCGGCATCAAAAGGGGCTGAACTACCCAACTAGCAAAACAGTCCCAGAATACGCACATTGTAAGAGTGGTATGCTCATAACGCTCTTATAATACTTTTGGAAGATATCGTCGCGCTTATAATTGTCTTAGACAAGCTAATACGGACTAAAGAACGCTCTATCTTATTACCTAGTCTCATATATGTATATAAGAGCATTTTATAATACTATTATAAGCCTCTTACTCCTACAGTAACATTTACGAAGACTCATTGCACTTCAGATAGCCTGTTCTTTTAACAGTCGCAGAATGCGCACTTTATGAGAGTGGTAGGCTTATAGCGCTCTTATAATTGTTTTGGAAGATGTCATCGCTCTTATATTGTACAAGCTAGCCGTAGTCAAGAACGCTCAGTCTTATTACCTAGTCTTATATATGTATATAAGAGCATTTTATTATACTATTATAAGCCTCTCGCTCCTACAATAACATTTAGGAAGCCGCATTGCACTTGAGTTAACCTGTTCTTATATCCCCATTCTTTAAGCTCAGTTGATTTTTTAATATATTTGCTAAATGCTGTTGTAAGAATAATCAGACTAATATCATCATAGCCTGAGAGCACTGTAAATATGCTGACGAGATAAAGCACAGAAATCTAATTAATTCAACATGGCCGTACCATTCGTACTCAGAATGCCAATGTTAGTGTAAACGCTCTTACAATAGTCTAACAGTGCGCTGGAAAAAGGCAACTATAAAAATGACGACATTCTCAATACATAGAAAGAAATGAAATAATTAAAAGATAACATGAAATAGCACATTTGATTAGGCGCATGAAGTTTGAAGCGTAAAATAGGGTCTACTTTACAGTAAATAATATATTCCCGGCGACTACTTACCGTAAAACATAAACACGAAACACTCACCAGATAACCAACAAGTATTTAAATTGCAAAATAAATTATAATTACAAACAGATTGAACTAGTTTGTTATTTTTTTTTAATTGTTCATGTGCACATTCACACAAACTCGATTGTCAGAATGTTTCAGATACCGAGTGATCTTAAAAAAATCTAAAGAAACCTGTTTAGGCTCACAAGATTCTAACGTTGGACCAATATAAGCCTATGTAGACTTAAAAGATACTTACGTAAAAGCGATATTAGCCTAAGGTAGCTTAAATTAGTTTTTAAAAGATTACTTTAAATGCGAACAGCATTCAGTTAGACTGATATTAGAACGATATTAAAATAAATACGCTTATAATTTGTGCCCAAATCCGGGCTTATACGATGATATAGAATCAATATAAGAGCAAAAGAATGTAGTCGTGAGACTGTTGTATGACTGGTTTTTGCTAGTTGGGTAATTATTATCACTTTCCTAGTCTCAAGTTTGTCCCTCTCCGATCTAGAAATAGTGACAATTCTGTTCGTGATTTCATTCGGTTGTATTACTGAGGATGGCCGTGGTGCAGTGGTGCAGTGGTTTTCCCCGTGAGTTTATTTAACACACTCCACGACTTGCGACTTGAACGTTTGAAGTCCATGGAATGAACTGTGTTTTTCCATTTATTTATCCGATTCGAAAACTTATTGTTTGAAATCGTTTCTTTGTGCATGTACTAACAGAAAGTCGCTTTTAACAAAGACAGGATTCAAGTTGACGAAGATATTTGTACACTGGTAACCTTGTAGGTTACTTATAAAACTTGTCCATTATTATGATACGCTGTAGGTTTAGAAAATAGGGGAGTGAAAATTTTTGGTTATCTTATACGATATGACGATTTTATTAATAACATAGAACGCAAGCGAAGAAGGAGAAAACCAAGGATAAGTTACATTCAAACAAATAATAGAAAAAACCGACCAAGTGCGAGTCGGACTCGCGCACCGAGAGTTTCGTAAAAAATATTTTTATTATATTATGTAACTAAAAATTTACGGTTTTCCCAATTTTTCCTTTATCTATGCTATAAGACGTTGCTTCGTACCAAATTTCAACATTCTGAGTTCAGAAGTACCCTGTAGGTTTTGATTCCCTTGCGAGTGTCGAAAATTTGCGGCATAAACGGCTGTATCTTTTGATTGCGTTGGCTTAGAAGTTTTATATATTCACAGCTCCAAGGGACAGTAGACCTGAGTATTTGATATAAATTCCAGCTTGATGCCTCCACGCGTTCCTGAGAAAAAAGGTCTTGACAGACAGACAGACGGACGGACAACAAAGTAATGCTATAAGGTTTCCGTTTTTTCCTTTTGAGGTACGGAACCCTAAAAATAACAATCATGCCGTGCAAAGGGACCAAGGAGGCAGCTCTAGACAAAGTCAGGTAGAGATAGCTACACCAACAAGGTCCAACTCTTTGTGATTATGTGAGGTCGAAAAATTATGAGGGAATTATCGGCGATAAAACCTTGCCCTAACGGGACCGGTAGGTATATTGATAGGACACATTAATTAGTTCAATAACCAGTCGATATGAAAGCAACGACATAATATGGCTAAATCAAATCTACCAAACACAGGAGCATTCAAAACTCGAGCAAATTCATCCTGTATTTCACCTTTTTTTGGCCAAGGCAGGAGACGCGCTTAAATCGTTTCATTACCCACGACAGAACGGAGAAGGTATATGCGTTTAGGATGAAAGGTTGTTTATTTGTGTGCTGTGCACACCAATGTCTCCAAGACAGCTTGACCGATTTAATATGGTTTTCTGCAACGGGTTTGTGGTTATTAGCATGTCAGCCGAAAGAAGTCCACAGCTGAACATAGGCCTCCCCCAAAGAGAGCCACAAAGACGTTCTGCATGGGGAGTGTAATGCCATAATCGCCACGCTTGGCATGCGGGTTGGCGGTCGCATTATCTCCACCGCACTCCAGGGATGTTGCTGCCCAATCCCCGGCAATATGGTTAAAAAATGAGTAGCAATCACGGAAACCTAAGAAAATAAAAAGCGACTAGTGAAAGTTTCGTTGATGTAAAGCCTACGACGTAATGGTCAAATCATTTTCCGTATGAGTTAGTCGTCATCATCATCATCATCATATGAACTGGTGCTGGACATGGGCCGCCCCACGAGAGTGCCACAATTACCGAACCTGCACCACTCGCATCCAGAGGATTCCCGAAACCTTTACCAGGTCATCAGTCCACCTTGTCAGGGGGGTTTACCCACGCTGCGCCTTCCGGTAATTGGTCGCCACTCAAGCAAATTTTCGCCCCAACGGCCATCGGTTCTGCGTTCAATGTGCACCGCCCCCTGCCACTAGTGAGTGTATGAGTTAATATTTGATCTTTTCTGTGGCATACAAAGATTTCAGACCTTTTGACGCCTAATTTTGACGCTGGATCTATACAAGAATGTAATAATAATAATAACAACTACCGGAAATATATCCTGAAGGACGGTACGGTCGAAATTTGTCGGGCATGCCGCCGTCCCGGAGAGTCACTCAGGCATATTATTTCTGGTTGAAGTCATCTTGCTAACGGCGAGTACTTGCACAGACATAACTTGGTGGCCAGGATTATTCACCAGCAGCTTGCTCTTTTATACGGTCTTGTAGACTTCGAAGTGCCGTATTATAAGTACACACCTGCGCCAGTTCTCGAAAATGGTCGTGCAACGCTCTATTGGGATCGATCTGTCATCACGGACAGGACTATTGTAGCCAACAAGCCTGATATCGTGCTGGCAGATCGAATGAAGCGCCAGGCAGTGCTCGTTGACATCACCATCCCCCATGACGAGAACCTCGTGAAAGCTGAGAAGGACAAAGTCAGCAAGTACCTAGACTTGGCACATGAGGTAACCGCCATGTGGGATGTTGATTCAACGATTATTGTCCCGATAGTCGTCTCTGTGAACGGTCTAATAGCGAAGAGTCTCGACCAACATCTCAAGAGACTCTCGTTAGATGGCTGGGTCAAGGGTCAAATACAGAAGGCGGTACTCCTGGACACGGCGCGGATAGTCCGGAGGTTCCTCTCTCTGTCGCCCTAACCACCGGTAGCTTAGGCCCGCCTCGCTGCCGGCGGCACTCTAGGTTAGGTTTTTTTATAATGCTTTTATATTTTGTAAGTGTATTATTATATTTTACTTTTATAAATGTTTTGTAAAAAACCTAACTTAAGTTATAAGAAAAATAAAGAGAATAATAATAATTCTTTATTGCAACCATGGTAAAATACAGTTCTTAGGAATACAGTGGCATCTCATGGACCCTGGCAGGGTATAGCAATCATTATAGTAATAAAACCTTAAAACTAATATAAAATGGTTGTTTGTGACTATAAGTAAACAATAAGTACATTCTTATTTGGCTATTGTTTAATTTACAGCGCATCGTTCATTAACTCCGATATTGCATAATAAGATTTTTTTATCAAGAATGATTTCAAGGAATTTGCAAAACACCGATCCTTTTCTATTGTTTTTAAGGTGTTGGGAATCTTGTTATAAATTTTTATCGAGCTGTAATACGGGCCCTTTTTATAAATGTCCATGACAGATTCAGGAAGAATTAAATTATCCTTACGCCGTGCACTCTTATTGAATTTGAATAGATTCAAATTATTTCTGACAAACGTTACAGCTTCTAAAATGTACAAAGAAGGGAGAGTTAGTACTTCTAGTTGTATGAAGTGTGGTTTGCAACTTTCAGTTTGGGATATATTGGCTATAATGCGTATGCACCTTTTTTGCATTATAAATAGATCATTTGCATTAGTGCTATCTCCCCAAAGAAGCACACCATAACGCAACCAAGCCTGGCCATACGCGTGATAAGCTGACAATGCACATTCTACTTGGGTATTGGATTTTAATACTCTTAGGGCATAAATAAACGAGGACAGTTTGGTTTTAATTTTGTCAGTGTGTTTTTTCCAGTTTAGTAAAACATTTTAGCGACTGAGTTGTATGATTAGTGCCTAAATAATTGATATGTGCCTCAACCGTTAATGTAGGTAATGTTTATAGGAAATACGTCTAATTATTGATCCTGATTATAATCCACTTCCATGTTACGGAGGAACACACCCTGAAGTCAGATCCCCTCCGACAATCATTGTAGTGGCACCGCAGGTGGTCTGAGGGTCAAATGTGATTCAATACGTTTGATATGAAAAGTCAGATCGGCGCACCGACTATCGGCACTCACGCCTATATCCCCAAAAGAGGTAGGCAGAGCACACGAAATTTATTTCAGTGCCATTTTTAGCAATTGTAGGCTTATAGATGGAGAAAATGTGATATTGCAGTGACAGGTCGCTAGCCCATCGCCCACAACACACTTTAACTTGGTTCCCATAGTCCACTCTTACGACACCAAAGGTAAGAAAGGGGGTGGTGCTATACTAACCCGGCACCACACGGGGAAATAATATTTAATATTATTTTATTTCCAATAGTAAAAAAACTACCTATACACACATTACATACAACTAGCAAGAACAAGATGCTAACAACAATTTACCTCTCTAAGCTAATTCTTTGTGCGAGGTAGATAGCAGCCATCTCTTCGATCACTAGTGGCATCTTTGTATTCTCCAAAGAGCGTCAAGAGATTCAGGATCCCAAAAAAAAATTCTAGGTCTTTTTTATAATACGGCCGTGAAAACAAGCATAACACCTGATCTGATAGTAAAAGTATACCATAGCCTACGGAATACGGATACTTGTAATTGTAAAAAATTCACAATAACGTACCGACCTTTTATTGATTTGACAATTTGGTGTGGGGTTTTCCCGCGTGGTGCTGGGTTAGAATAGCACCAGCCCCTTTCTTCCCTTGGGTATCGTAAGAAACGAATATGGGAACCAGGTTGAAGTGTGTTGTGGCTAGCAACCTTTCACTGCAATATCACTCCATCTTACTCCATCTTTAAACCTACCATAGCTAAAAGTGGCACTGCGAATAAATTTTCGTGTGTTCTACCTAACTCTTTTGGGAATATAGGCATGAGTTTTATGTATGTATGTACTGTGATGACAGCAAAAGCAATCCAGGTCACCCTCAATACGCTTTCGCCACAGGGAATTGGGATGCACTAGAAGAAGGTACTGCACTTTTTTACTGTAGGGTAAAGTTTTAGAATAACTAAGACTTGATGAGGGGCTAAAGTTGAATTTATTACATTAGATAGGATTTATTTATTTCACGATATAAAGTGTCACTTAACGCTATAACACATTATTACGACCCGATTTGACTTTTTTCAATGAAAAGTGGCGATGTCATGAGTAAAGCAAAATGTATTAAATTAGGTATATTTGTTCCTGGGTCTTGGATGTTTTCTATGTATTTAAGTATGTATATCCTCGCGTACTAGACGAGGATATCGGGTTAAAGAACTTTATTTTCTCAAAAGAAATTTACATTTCACTTATTGAGAAACATACTTGAATATTATAAACAAAAATATCTTTTAGTGAGCACCGCGAAACACTATACTTAAATATAATCAAGTTAAGGTAAGTAAGATTAATACTTAAAATAGGTAGGTAGGTTAACTAAGTATATAGCAAGGAGTATATTGAATATAGTCCCGCTGTGGTCTCGGATATGTGTAGAAACATCCTGCATTATAGGTGATTACCGTCTCAAATATGTGTAGAAACACCGTGCATATGTACATACTTAAATACATAGAAAACATCCAAGACCCAGTACAAGCTTTGCTTAGTTTGGAACTAGGTCGATTTGTGTAATATTGTCCCCCAATATTTAGTTATTTTATTTTATTTATTGATTCCATCACATCAAAACTTGTCGGCTTCACTGGCGATGTGTAAAGCCGGTTAAAACAGGATTGAATTGCGTCTCGATTCAGTCTAGTGAAGTATATGGAAGCTTAAGGTATTGACGTACCTACTTTTTGATTTTCTTTTTTCTAACAAATGTATGCAGGTTTCCTCATTATATTTTCCTGTAACGAAAAGCTAAAAATATCTTAATGTTATTCTGTTCATAAGTTCGAAAAGTTCGTTGGTTTTGAGCTGGCATTAGTACCCATGATGACCGCCGCTTGAACAGCCGCAGCCTTAAACCACTAGGATTGCGTATCTTACGCAAAAGCTCTATATGTCAACTAGAAACAAAGTGCCTTCCTTCAGTGTGTAAATAATCTAAAAGTGATTGGACCTAACCCTAAAATATGCAAACAAAAATAAAATCTGAATAAAACCAACCCATTTCTGTTACAAAAAACACTCAATCCAAGCTAATTCAAATTTACAATACATTCACTCACCCATTTGTATAATCAATTCACTTATCACAAATTGTTTACGTACTCCGGTTCGTACAGTTTCGCACGGGGTGCGTCCGCTACGAAGGCTTTGGCAGTACTGAATGGGGGATGCTAGGACAACTCAGACAAGGGTGGTCATGCGTATAAACCTCGTATCTTGTAACATGTGTATTGGAAAATCAATTCTATCGTGTTGTGGGTAGGGTTGATATTTATATGGAATGCTGAAGAGGTCGTATTGTGGTCGGATGTAAGTGACAGGCTTTTGTTGAATGCAACATTGTTGCGTAGAAAAGGGGTTTATCTGTTCATCTCTTGTAATATGTATTAACCATTATCATTATGAGTATTTATGTAGGTACCGCCTTATTTATAGTAGCCAAAGTTATTACATTGTGTTTTGCTATGAAAATAAGTCGAGGACCAGACCAGAGGAGTCTATCCAACTGATGCAACAGTATAAGGCTACATTCTTATTTGGGCGTAACCTGCATGCGTTATTTTCTAATTTGCCGACAACATACTGAAGTCACCTGGATTTCCTGACTTTATTCTTTATTTAATTCAGTACACGTAAGCTTACAGTTTACACCAAGTCACTTACATGGCAGTCAATCCACAATTATGAGCTAACAGCATCACGCTGAGTTGTGACCATTTCGTGACAAAATTAATTATATGTATCGGTCTCTGTTTTTAGTTAATTCTTTGTTTTTTTGTCACGCATAAACGATTTATTTTCTTTTTTTTTAACAATTAAATACATAAATAAGAGCTAAATACCGCATAATTATTAGGTAAATTATCAATAATAATTTTTAATTTAAATATTACAAAAGTATACATTCAGATAGCGATTAATACTGGATCGCAATATTGCCCAACTATCAGCGAACACGTGAGCATCCTGGGTCGCCGCTAAGTATATACCGATTTAGGAGTACAATTGCTCTGTTTGTAGGTGCGCTTGAGGCCTGCCGGGTGCGGGTACCAGTGGGGATCACGAACAAGTTACGCGCCCTTCGCGAGCAGCGCCCAACACCTGTTGTATACTTATCCGGGGCAAACAGGCGCAAACGTTCGAGTACAGTTGGATTGTCTATCATATTTCTGAGCAACAAGCATGCAGTAGTGCATAGATAGCGCCTGTTTGCGTATACTGTCAGTATTACATTTACACAATAGCATTAAACTGTGCAGAAGCGGGACAGCACTGCATCTGTACCTCCCCGAGCCAAAGCTCCCGAGGATGCGTTGTGTTGAGAGTTAGGGACCTGCATATGTCACTAGCTGTCAACACAACGAATCCTCAAGTCAATAAAGGGTTGGCAACGCACTTGTGATTCTTCTGGACTCGCAAGTGTGCATGGGTTACAGTGTCTGCTTACCATCAGGCAGGCAGCTTGATTGCCACCATATTTGAAAAAAAAAAGACCTTTCTAGCCCGTTTACAGGGAGCAAAATAGTATGTTTCTCCCTTGCGACCGGGCAGAAATGAAAATTAAAACAAAATACAAGAAGCAAAAACGAGTTATGTTCCCTCTACATGGACTAAAAAAGACTGTTTTTCGGACAGAAGAAGTGAAAATAGTCATAATCTTGTAAATTTATTGTACGGGGAAATCGGAAACGGCTCTAAGGATTCCGAAGAAATTTACACTATAGGTTTACAGGGGAGGAAAAATCGATCTGGCAATGCTTCATTTTTGGTTAAACTCATATTATCCGTCAAAATGAGAAAGATGCCAAGGGAAGCTCAGTAGGCCTGGTACTGTTGCATTATTACACCAAGAAAAGCACACCGAGAAAAGCTTAAAACGCCTGTCTATAATTTTGTGCACGTCGTTATATAACCTTAGCAAATACCTGCGGGACACCTAAGAAACCTGTCACTCTTGCAGTCGCATACTGATCAGAAAGTGACGAATATTTTATCCACGACGATAAGTGATAAAATGACAACCATACAGGAGGCGTATGCCTCCTGTATATATACCCCCTTATTTATAAAACTTAACAAGCCTCCGTTAATTGAAATGTTTTGTTCCTTTCCTACAAATACAAATGCCGGGAGTGACAGAAGGCACACGAATTTTAACGGTATTTTACTTAAAGTGAATAAATATAAATAATAAATATTAGGGGACATTTTTTACACAAATCGAACTAGTCGCATAGTAAGCTCAATAAGGCTTGTGTTATGGGTACTAGACGACGATATATTTAAAAGATACATACTTAAATAAATTGAAAACATCCAAGTCTCAGGAACAATATGTATCTGCTCACCACAGAAACAAATGCCCTTACCGGGATTCGAACCCGGGATCTCTAGCTTCGGAGGCAGTGGCACTACCAACTAGGCTAAACAGGCCGACCTGAAAGTAGGTTTGATCAACGTTTATGAATAAGGAGATTAAAACATAAATTGCGCAATCTAATTGAATTTCAAAGTGTTTCCCACGCTTAGCTGTTTGACGCACAGAGTAATATGTGCGTCAAGCTTACCCAAAGGGGAAAACACATTATTTCCAATCGGATAATTTCCCAGCAATTTGCAGTTTTAATTGTAGCTCTCTCATGTGAATATGCTAGATGACGATTTTATCACGATGGAGCACTCGTGGCCCAGTGGCGCCCGCATATGCGCGCGCACAGGGCACGCATAAGATCAGTTCTTGGATGGGTGACCGCTTTGAGTGGTTACTAACTGAGCGCTCCCGTGCTTTGGAAGGCACATTAAGCCTCTAACAGTCAAGTTGCCCACTCACTCACTTCACAAGGGGGTCGAAGTTGCACAACGTCCGTAGGGAGTACCCACCGTTACCCTACACGTGACCCCTCCCTGGTGGTTCTAAAAGTGCAACAAAAACTGGCAACCGTACTTGTCTTCTCGAAGACCTCACAGTTCGAAAATAAATGCCATACGATTATTATTATTATCACAATACCAGTTGCAACAGTTTTTAGAAAGAGTCAAATGTTTGTATGGGACCAACTACAATCAGAGCAAACTGAAGCCGAAAATAAGAGTCAAAGTACGTCGTCCTCATAAGTAGCTGGACACTTTGGGACTTTGTCGCTTTCACCCGTTAGACATTTAGTATGACAATTTAAACATGACGTTAAAGCGACAAGGTACAAAGGTGTTCAGCCCCTTGTGAGGCCGACCGTCCAACATAGCCACTGAGCACTGTAAACGGTCCATACTAATTAACGTCACAGTTGAGTGTATGGAAATAGAGGAATTTGCTGTTTTGCTCGTGATTTATTGCATTTAGGTACATAGTCGCTGTACGGTCGGCCTCACAAGGGGCTCAACACCTTAGTACCTTGTCGCTTTAACGTCATTTTAACTGTTATAATAAATGTCTAACGGGTGAAGGCGACAAAGTCCCAAAGTGTCCAGCTACATATGAGGCCGACTGTACGTACAATTTATTGTTTATTAAAATGTTAGAATCCTGAAGGCACCTTTTTCATTACTATGGAACAATAAAAAAAACCCGAAACCATCAAGCCACATAACTTATTCAAAATAATATCATATTTTTAATTTAAAATTTTGCCATGATTTGAATGTTACCTACTATTCATATATCCACACAATGCTATGTTATCAATTGTAACATGAGTCATCTACCCGATTCTCTCCAAATTCTGGTTAGATAGAACCATTTACACTAGTATATTGGAATTGTATTATTTTTGGATTTTTAATGACATTACATTACATTGAATTATCAACTTCATTACATACAGATGACTGTACCATATCACGCCATCCGCATTCAGTGTCACAGCGAAGAAAATAGATAGCCTCTGTCTAACTTGCAACAGAAAATACATACAGTAAATATTAATAGTACCTAGTGATATTTCACATAATGAACCCTGGCAACGTCACATCACTTCATCATGATCTTGTCAAGAACTTTAGAAGGCTTTAAACTTGACACCCCTTCACGTCGTCCCGGATTATTCGCTTCAAGGATCCTTTGTTTGCCAACAGATGCATTTATCCTGTCCCGACCATTATAGTGGCTAGTATGAACGTGAAATATACTGACGGTATTTCATTTTGTCTTTAAACACCTCACAACATCGCAAAATTCGTAACATGCAACACACATGCATTTGGCTGTGAAGCAACACGAAATATGACACACGCATTCTTCAAATCTTTATGCGTGAACCAGTCAACTGTGAGTTTGACTCGCGCACCGAGGGTTCCGTACAGAACGAGTTTATATAATAAATTTGATGTCTAAAAAAATTAAAGAATTAAATATTCGCTTTTTTTAAATTTAGAAGATCGGGAAATGGTATAATTCTTCAGCATTACCTTTTATAATTCGAAAATAAACCACTACACAAACAAATATTACTGGTTTTGAAATCTGCAAATTAAATCCTTTCATATGATCGCTGGATGCGGGGTGGCGCAGGACCGGTTATTGTGAAAGTCTATGTCCAGCAGTAGACGTCTTTCGGCGGACATGATGATGATTATGATGATATGATCCCTCCCCCTTTTAAATCATAGGAAGGTAAACAGCCCGGGAAGGTTAATAAAACGAGACCAATTGTAACACTTATTGATCACCTCTGTCATTATGGCATAATATGGAAAGTGCCCTACATTGGGTACTGAGATATTTACTTTAACTAGAATTTGTTTGAAATTCCCTTCATTCTGGTCATTTCTCTACGAAAAAAAAGGTTCAATTACTAATATTCAATACATTTGGGCACTTTGGGCCATACTTACAATTATTTCTTTCAAATCGGTTGCATGAGTAGTTCTACAGTACAGTATATACATAGATTTGACAGACTAACATACAGAGTAATATTATAAGGATTCCTTTGCTACCTTTTCGGTACCTGACCCTAAAATAGACAGTTTTCTTTCAGAAAACTATGCGCCATGTTGCAAGCTGTAAAACTGACACGTCGAATAAAGACACGTACATTTATCACGCGGTCAGCATAGCGAGTTCCCACGCGATATAGGTACTGATGTGTTTGACATTTTCACAAAACATGTGCTGAACAATATTATACTTCAATTTAAGTATTTATTGTTCCGTTTATGATTATGTTTAAAATGTTAATTTAAATATCCGTTTTAGAAGCGTTCGTGGCCCAGCGGCGCCTGCGTATCGCGTGTGGTATGCGAGGTTAAGCAATGTCGGGCGGGGTTAGTACTTGGATGGGTGACCGCTTTGAGTGGTTAATAACTGTGCGCTTCCGTGCTTTCGAAGAAACGTTAAGTCGTTGGTCCCGGCTGCTGTCTATGATAGTAGTCGTTAAGCCAAGTTAGAGGCCTTCGGGCGGCTTGTACTTGTAACTTCTATAACAGACAAGTTGTACAGTTTTTCTTCAAAACACTGCATTTTTCGGGTTTACTTTGAATATTATCTAATAGAAAGATTAGGTTGGGTTAGGTGTGTTTTGCAATAATCGTATAAAGTTTACTGTTTAAGAAAAAAATGGATTAGGTCTAATGAAACGTTAGGTCAAATGAAGCGCTTAGGGTTAGCGTAGTTAGGTCTGACAAGGGAGAAACTCATATTCTATATACAATTTCGGTTTTTCTCCTCTAGAGGTCGCATTTTTCAACCGACTATCGTGATAATTTTGTGAGCAGGTTTGATAAAGATATAGTTTTTTTATTCGAGTCAGGTTTTGAAAATTAAATAAAAGCGATGTCTATGACTCATACTATATCATTACATTACAAATAAGTGTACATAATGTCTTAGTCTAGTACCCATAGTACATGCTTTGTTTAGTTTGGCAGTAGGTCGATTTGTGTTTGTCCACAATTTCTTCAGAAAAATATTTTTAAGCTATGACGATGGCATGTGCATGCTCATAACCATGTGTTTTCCGCTTTGTAAAGAAAACTGCCCAAGCGCAGAGCACCTAAGGCGACTGATTTGTCGATGCGGAGGCAGTACAATATGAGAAAACTGTCAGCTGTCAGCGTCAACCAATACCAATGTAGTACTGCCCCAATTCTGCGCATGGTATTACTACTGCGCAAAGGTAATACTGACAGTATCTCGTCAAGTGAGGAAGTCTCACATCAGTAAGCTCCCGTCAAATAACAAAATGGTAGATATTTTTATATCGATCCCGCATGCTATGTGGTATTGGTGTTATGGGTGGTGGTGTTGGTATGTGGTATTTTGTTTAATATAATAATATAATATAATATAATATTGGGGGACAATCTTACACAAATCGACCTAGTCCCAAACTAAGCAAAGCTTGTACTATGGGTACTAGACGACGATATACATACTTATATAGATAAATACATACTTATATACATAGAAAACATCCAAGACCCAAGAACAAATATCCGTGAAAAATGCACAAATAAATGCCCTGGCCGGGATTCGAACCCGGGACCTCTAGCTTCGGAGGCAGAGTCACTACCAACTAGGCTAAACAGGTCGTCAAAACAACATTGACATAAGCTACAAATATTGAAATTGCTCTTAGTAAAAAAAATTTGTTCAAGCTAATTATTATGTGATCAGTTGTTTGATTCATGAGATAAACCAATATGACTATTATAAACAATAATTGTCACCTAGGGTATTAAATGTATTGAATGCTGCGAAGGCCGCGGAAAACTTGATTCCGACTCGTCCCCGCAAAGGCACTATAACATATTATTTTCGGTCAATTAGTACGAAGAGTAATGTTGTTAGTAACACAACTCAAAAGAAAAGTAATGTTATAAGTAACTCATCCAACTCTTACTTATTTAGTACCTAATAATGACTCTTTTTCTGTATTGCATCAAAACATTGCAGGCTTAACTAGCAAAACTGAATTAATAAAACTAGCACTGGATGAACTAAAGCAAAAAAATAATAAACACTTTGATCTTATATGCTTTAGTGAAACTTTTATAAAATCAGGAAACGAAGGGAATGTTCGAATAGCTGTATATCGATTAGCAGCATCCTTCTCAAGGCGCTTACAAAATAGAGGCGGTGTATGCATATTATGTACCAAGGTCGTCATAGTACGAAAATTAGAGTTTTTAAAAGAGTTTTCGGAGGAACAAGTATTTGAATGTTGTGGACTAGAAATTCCTTCAATTAGATGTATCGTTATATGTATATACAGAACCCCAACATCAAATTGCGATGGTTTCTTTCAAAAATTAGAGAAACTCTTAAGCAGGCTTAAGCACAGATTTGATCTAAGGTAGTTTTAGTCGGGGATCTAAACATAGATATCCTGAAAGAATCAAAAAGAAGTACTGAGTTGTGTAGAATTGCAACTAACAATAATTTTAAACTGCATATACTCTCTTCTACCCGTCAAAATGCATCTATTGATCAAATACTCTCAAATATTCCTGAAGCCTCTAGTTCTGTTTATAATTTGGGATTATCTGATCATGAGACTGCACAAAGCATTACATTCACTGTGTCAAATAAAATAAAACCTCACTTGTTCTGGTATCATTTTAAAAAAGACTACCACAAGGATAATATTTCTAAATTTTTAGCTTGCCTAAGTGAGCTATCATGGTCCGACGCGTTCGAAGAATCAAATATTACTGTAGCGTTTAAGACCTTTTATGACGAGTTTAGTCTCTTCTATGTTTTATGTTTCCCCGTTTACAAAACTAGAGCTACAATAAAATCAATTACAAATAAATGGTTTACTCTTGGTATAAGAAAGTCTGTTGTAACAAAAAGACACTTGCGCTTTACCTATTACAAAACTCCGAAAAATAAGCGCATTAATATCAGGACTGAATATTGTAATTATTCTAAACTTCTTAGAGGATGTATACATGAGAAAAATTAGCCAACTGCAAGTATATAGAACGATCAAAAAATATATGTAAGGCATCATGGGATGTTGATAAAAAGGTAACCAAAGATGAAGTTGGTGATGATAAATTAGTACTTAATGACGTAGCTTTAACTGCTCCCACAGACATTGCTGATGCTTTCAATGATTACTTTGTAAATATTACTGCTTCAAATTCAATTAGTTATCACAAATCTGACATTTCACTTATAAAATCAATTACTTATAATGCTAGCTTAGTCTTGACTCCCATAGTTCCAAATTATATACTAAAAAATATAAATTCACTTAGATCTACCAGCTCAACTGGTTATGACGATATACAGACACGTGTAATAAAAGCATGCAAGCGAGAAGTTGCACCAGTACTAAGTCATTTAATTAATCTCTCCTTCACTAATGGCATCTTCCCAGAACCCCTAAAGAAATCGTTAGTTAGACCGATTTATTAAAAAATGTTGCAAGGAGAACCTAGAAAATTACAGGCCGATTTCTCTCGTACCTGTAATGTCAAAGATATTTGAAAAAGCATTTTATGTTCGTGTGACTGAATTTCTTGACAAACATAAGGTTAGTAGTAGGAAAGTAGGAAACAATTTGGGTTCCAAAAGAGGAAATCGACCTCTTCAGCAGCTTTCTCACTGATACATAATATCATTCAATGCACAGATAAGAGCATACCAGTAACGGCTGTCTTTTTCGACATGAGTAAGGCCTTCGATTTTGTATCCCATGAAATACTCTTGGCGAAATGTGAATGCTATGGCTTAAGAGGGCTGGTAAATGAATGTTTTAAAAGTTATTTACAAAACAGAACCCAATTTGTTGAATTAAAAAAGGTGGACAGCGAAAACGTTTTAACTTCATATAGGTCTTACACGAAAATCAACAGCGTTGGCGTACCACAGGGTAGCATCCTTGGACCCTTATTGTTCTTATTGTATGTGAATGATCTCCCAAACATAATGAAAGTGAATTGCACTCTTTTTGCGGACGATTTATCAGTTGTAATACCATGTCGTAGTATTGGTTTGGAACATATAATAGAGAAATAAATGAAACCATTTGTAAAGTAATGATCTGGTTACATAATAATAATTTGAAAGTAAATTTAAATAAAACGACATTCATACAATTTATCAACAGAAATGATAACAAGCCCCCTTTATCCTTGACTTTCAAATATAACATTATAAAAGAGTGCAGTCAAACAACGTTTCTAGGCATTATTATAGACGACCAATGTTCATGGAAGGAACATATAAACAAAATGTGTAGCAAAATAAATTCCTTTGCATATGTTCTCTGGTGACTAAATAAAGTCAGCACTAAAAAGGTTGCTATGCAAGCTTACCACGGCTACGTGTGCTCCTTATTAAGGTACGGTATAGTCCTGTGGGGAAACTCAACTAATGTACATAGAGCATTAATAGCACAAAAACAGTGCATTCGAGCCATCTGTAATGTGTCCGCTGTAACATCCTGCAGGCCTCTATTCAGAGAACTCAAATTGCTCACAGTATCTTGTATATATATATCTATGAAAGGTGCTTATTTGTAAAAAAACGGCCGGAGATGTTCAAAACCTCTAAAGAGGTAGTGATGAATAGAGATATGTAAATTTAATACGCGATTTCCTGATAAACTGGTTATGCCAAAAAAAAGACAAAATTGTTTAGTAGTAATACTTATTGCATGGCTATTTCAATTTACAATAGACTGCACCAAGACATAAAGGACTTGCCTTTGAACAAATTTAAATATATACTGAAAAATTGGCTAATACAGCATAGCAGTGCAGCAACGAATTTTTAATTATTATAAGAGATTGTGACATAGCGTAATATTATGATCTAATCAATTCATTATTATCTTATTGTGTAACTATAATTTATATCAAGTTTATGAGTTAATCAGCTCATTTTCTTATTTATTTTTATTAATTTTGCATGCTAGCTGCTGGCAAAGTGTGTGAATCATTATAACCCTGCAACATCTTCTGTACCACATTTCAGGCAAAATAAATGAATTTTTTATGATGAAATACGGTTCACGTTAAAGAAACGTCAACACTTTTGAACCTTACCCGTTTCTTATAGGGCGATAATATATTCACAGTATTCACACGTTTGACGGCAACTGAGGAGTGTTTTTTCAAAAGGGCTTATTTTTATCTTTGCGGTACTTATAAAGAGAATTTTTCGTCAGAAAACTAAAGGTCCAATTTAGAAGTAGAGTTACGGAAAACATAAATCCTTTTGAAAGGACACTTCTCAACGGTACAGACCTACATCAAAATAAACAGGAAAGTAATTTGATCAATGTAAAGGTCAGCGTATTGCCCCAAAACATTTGAGTTACTCCTCGTAACTGTTTTATGTAAATTAATTCCCGTGTTGAACGTTAAGGGCTTCACCATTCATTCATTTGTCAGTTTCATTCACACGTACAGGCTTAAGGGTATTAATGAGGAACAGTTCATTCCGCCTTTGGGCCGTTCCACGTGAATCTCGCTTACGTAACACGTTTGCATTGTGTAGTAGCGTCACCATATACTCGAATATTAACAGTCTAGTTATTGTCGAAGCAGTAAATCGTCATTCTGTTCCTGCTTATGGTAATGCCTAGAGCCCTGATATGACGTAATACATTAACACCACTACTTGTTCTGCGGATAAGTGGTGTTGTGCTCCTGGTGGTGGGACTGGGTAAGCCTGTGCTCCCGAGGATGAGATAAATAAATAATATTAGGAGATTGTTTACACAAATCGAACTAGTTCCATAGAAATCTTAATAAAGGCTTGTGTTATGGGTATTATACGACGATATATTTAATAGAGCTGTGTAGAGAGTGAGACACCTGCATTTCTATTAATGCCACTGTCTATACAACTAATCGTAGTATCTAAAGTAAGCACCTATTGAAAACGAAAAAAAATTAAACAAACAATGTATTGAATTTGACATATGAAATGTCAAATTCAATACATTGTTTTTTTACATTTTTTTCGTTTTCAACTGGTGCTTACTTTAAAAAGGATCGGCAGCGCGCTTATGATTTGAGCTGAGCCGCTCCAGCGTCCATAGGTTACGATGACTGCTTCCAATCAAGTAGACTATGCTTGCTTGCTATCATCGTAGTATAAAAACTAACGGATGTCCTGCCTAACAAACCTGGTATTGACAGAAAAATACCCGTATCATGCTCGCCTTCAGTTACGTAACTAAAGCTGTTTCGTTTTCGCTAAATTATTTTTGCGGAAGAGACTACCAATCTGATCTCACAGATCAGATAGAAAAATACCTATATTGGCTTGTGTCAAAAGTGGGCTACTCGCCTACCAAGGCGATTCGGTAATCGTTCCCTACAGATTGGAGATAAGTAATGCGACATTCCTGGCACATCGTAGGGATATCGCGACTTTGAGTTGACAGACGTCTCCAATTAGTTGAATACGTAACGTGTCAAATTTGCGTTAGGTACTCGTAGATCGAACTGTCATTTTATTCATTCATACAAAAAACTACATTTAGAATTTAGATCAACCGTACGCGCGCTTGAAAACGTTATGTAATCACCCCTCTGTTGTATTAAGACAACTGGAATAGCGGCCTTGTACTATTATTATTCATCCCAAATTGTACATGGAAATAACATTCGTCATTTTCCTATACAATTCAACCCCGTTTAAAAACACCGTTTTTCAAGTCTCCGCTCAGCCGTTGAAAACTTTTATGAACGTTAGATTTAAAGCGACTGAAGCCCATCTTTCTTTATACGGAATTATAGTGCTTATTGCAAAGGGACTTATAATCTACAATCGTGTGAACCCGTGCGTCGGTTTTAGTTACATTAATCGTGTACTACTGAATGCGCTACACAAATGTTGATTTTACCGGTCATTGTTTTGATTGGCCTGTTAAAATACCTCCTGCTTAATTAGTCGTCAAAATACCCCAATTTGAAGGGTTTGATGGCCGACCTCATTGACCTGGTTTTGTGACAATTTCCTTAAAGGTTTACTGTGGATAGTGGACATGTAGTGAGAGAGAAATATATACCGAAGGCCTTTGAGAGGGTAAGACTAAATATCATCTTAGCAGTCCAACTGAGGAAGTACCTAATAGAAGAGGGTATCCATAAAGCAATTAAGAGCTACTTGTGGGTGATTAGTAAATTTGAGAAAGAACGTCCACGTCCACCTTTCAAAAGAGCGAATATAGTAACACCTGTATTTGCTCAGTTAATACTTGTGGCGTTGTGTTCCTGGAGGTTAGTAAGGTTCCCAGAGCTTCCAAAGAGAGCGAGCTTTAGCTAGGATGTCGTCACCACGAATTCTCAAGTTTTTACTAAAAGTTCAACCTAGTTCGTAGCTCCTCTGAGTCGCAAACGTACATAGACTACGGTGTTACTTACTACGAGTAACCCTGCGGGCCGTACGGTAATTTGGTATAAAAATTATAAGAAGTGGAGTTATACCATGAGATGGGGCATGTATTGTATAGACGTACCTTTATTAACTACATGCAAAACTCTCATCATCATCATCATCAGCCATTGTCCACTGCTGAACTGTACTGTAGGCCTCCGTCATTTTTCGCCATAATAATCGATTCTGGGAGTTCCCCATCCAACCACTACCAGCAATCCTCTATACAAAACTTTACTTCAAACTATTTTCGATGGTTTGAGAATATTCTTTGAGGTGGTTAAACGTAGAATAAACTGTATATGGTGAAGATCAACAAAAGAATTAAACAAAAAAGTTTTTTATTAAATAATACTTATTCATACAACGAAATCAATATTAGGTACAAAAGTAAGCCTCCAAATAACTAGCTAAGTACACAATAGCTTAGCCGCTCTTAATAGGCTTTCTTAGGCATGTTTTTATTTCCTAAGAAGACTGTCTTGAAACGGCGGAATAAACACGGCTTTACAATAAATACACTAATGACATCTCTTAGAAGACTAAGAAATAGGCATGTTTCTTTTATTTATTGGCAATATTAATCGCAGGAAATGGATAAGTGCACCTTTTTGTGTCTTATCAGTCACAATGCTTTTACGCAACGGTATAAGAAAAATCTAATAATTTATATGTTGATTTAATCAATAACACATTACATTTAAGAAACATCCTGTTGCGTCCTGCAAAAACACTAATAATCTACAGGCCATAAACCGTACTGCAAGTACGCGTGAAGGCAGTAAAGTTCCGTGCGTTTTTTTTTACATTATCCAATACAGTGCCTAACAAATCATCCTGAAGATAAGGTACCGAAGAGAATAGTTCTATTTTTTATATCTTATATATATCCCTATTCTTTTTACACAATGACGAAGGGAACATCGAGATTTATTTTGCTAAGATATAACTAAGAACATTTATGTAACTACATATTTATCTAAAAAATATCTTCTTGCATCAGGGTCATACACAGTGGACAAAACAAAAGTCATTTCACTGTGCTTAATAGTTAACGGCCTACGAGCCTATAAGTTATGTTTTAAATACATAGATTATCTAATAAATAGAAAGGGAAACCCCGATTCTGCCGAAGTTTATGAGTCCAACCAAAAATAAGGCATTGTAGCCATTAATTTTAGTTTTATCCAAAGAAAAAACACTTATGTAAAATCTATGGCCCATAGCTGTACTGGTGGCACGCGTGAAGCCCGTTGCCTATGCACGCAGCATACGCCACGGCGTGCGGCAGAAAGTTCTGCTCGTAGTTGCCCGTGAACAGGTGCGCCCACGGCCCTCGCGCGAACACCGCCACGTCCTCGCCGCCATGCGTCTCACGCGCCATCGGGACGAGCGCCGGGTATGTGTAGTTGGGGCTTTCTGAAAATAGTCATTGACAAGTTACTAAATATGATTTAAACAGTCTTTTGCGTACAATTACATTGCACTACATAAGCGAACATTAGAAATTCGCTACGCAATTTAGAGGTAAAGGGCGCCCTTTAAAGTCAACCGCTGTGAGGTTGGAACGTGTTACGCGGGATCATGTAGGGATACGCTTTTGGTGTCTTGCGAAATATAAGATCAGCTGCAGGTTGACATACGAGTATAGAGCAATAACATACGATTATATGATATAGATTTAATGACGTGTGAGTTATCGCCCAATTTCGACCGAAACCAGCAAAGCTCAAAAGTATGGTTGGACTTGAATTTTCTTGGTATGTCAAATCTATAAGCCAGCTTTAATAACTTAGTTTCGGCAGTTGTATCAAAAAGGGAGCATCTGGCGTTATACTTAACGAAACAAACTCAATTTGAAGGCTACGGCTCTTACCCTGAACCCAGAACACCCGATTTATCAAGATAAATGAATCCAGTCGATTTGTAGACAATTACATTCGCAATCATTTTGCGTAATCGCCAGAACTATTACATTTATTAGCACAAAGTTGTGTACTCGTATTGATGTTTGTTGGTCATTACTAATCCATTAACGCATAAACAAACAATATAACGATCCTGTTGAAAAGTAAACATTGACCTCTCTATACAACGTAATTAGAGCTAGAATATCGAGCACCATTCCTCTTAACCTATTGAGTTGGAATCAGCTTTTAATCGATTTCTTATGCTCCCGTGCACGGCGGCCTTCGGTGGACCTTATACTATGTAAGGCCCTGAGGGTGCACCTTCATATAAACGTGCGGTAACGACTACCTATATTAAAACACACTGCTACAGTAAGGGCCAGCGCGCATTTGACGAGGCGCAGCGACAGGCTAGTGCCACTGCTACTGGGTAGAAGTATACCCATGATACAATAATACAAGGGAAAATTCTCCGGGGAAAATTCTTTGTGTAACACAAGCCTACGTCATCACTGCTATCGAGCCTATCGGTGGTTGGCGGTCGTAGTGTGAGTTCGTGTGTGTACAGGCTGTACGTGGGCTGTACAGTAACGTAGGCTTGTGTCACGATCCGGAGTAGCAGACCTTGTTTCCTTAGACCATGAGTATACCCACTGTATACAGGGCTCTCACGTTGTGAGCAGATAATATACTTATCGAGGCTGGTTTTAGATCGCGCGGCTGCGTTGCAATATTAGCATTATATAGAGCAGTCCTTAGGAACTACAAACATGGCAAATGACGGCCTGTTTAGCCTAGTTGGTAGTGACTCTGCCTCCGAAGCTAGAGGTCCCGGGTTCGAATCCCGGCCAGGGCATATATTTGTGCATTTTTATCACGGATATTTGTTCTTGGGTCTTGGATGTTTTCTACGTATTTAAGTACATATTTATCTATATAAGTATATATATCGTCGCCTAGTACATATAGTACAAGCTTTGCTTAGTTTGGGATTAGGTCGATATGTGTAAGATTGTCCCCCAATATTTATTTATTATTTATAAATATGTTGCAACATTTTTGCCATACATGTTCGGTTCTATGTATCTTTATTATTATTGGTAAAAGGGACTTAATCGCGTACAACTGAAATTTATTCATCTAAGGAATGCCCGAAGTTCAAGCCAAGCCAGTCAGCTCGTGACCACGGTTGTTGTGATACATTCGAAGCGTTGGGAATGGGCGTACCTCAGGCGAATACATTTCTGGCGCGGGTAATTTCAAGCGCAAGTCACTTGAAATGTTTACTATTTAATCGCAAATAAGAGAGGAGTCGTGAAGACGATTAGTGATAATAAAAGTCCCTACCTCAATACAACAAATACCAAATCAATTCCAATTCCCTACGTTAACTCAAATACAGCCAAGGTCATGTGTTGCTTATGAAATGACTCGGACAATGAATATGGTTAGTTTTCATCTGGGGTAACGAGGACGGTAGTTTCGGCTCTTGAGTGCTTCATAACTCGGAATGTTTGTATGTCGGTATTTAATTTATAAGCTGGTAAAGGGCGTTGAACTTGGAAAGTTATCGGGTGTAGGGAAAAAACTTGTATATAGTGCATGAGCATGTTGGGATACATTGTTGTCTTAATACATACAAGTAAAGGCCAGTTGTTTCGTCTCCTACATGAGTTTTCGGAATTTCTTTTGTTAAAGTGGGTTTAAATAAATAAATATTGGAGGACAATCTTACACAAATCGACCTAGTCCCAAACTAAGCAAAGCTTGTACTATGGGTATTAGACGACGATATACATACTTATACAAATAAATACATACTTAAATGCATAGAAAACATTCAAGACCGAAGAACAAATATCCGTGATTAATGCACAAATAAATGCCCTGACCGGGATTCGAACCCGGGACCTCTAGCTTCGGAGGCAGAGTCACTACCAACTAGGCTAAGCAGGCCGTCAATTTATGGGCCCGCACGAAAAATATAATTCGATTAATTAAAGTAAGTGAGTAAGATATACGATTTGAAGCTAACATGGTCACTAACACTAGAATTATTACGAGTAAGAGTGAGATTATACAAATACAAATTGCTTTATTTCCTTGAATTTAAACTTTCGTGAGTCATTTCAAAATTATATTACGCAAACGGTTAGAACTCACGTATAAATTGTCACTCCGGGCAACATGTTTCGAACTCTTCGGGAGTTCTTCCTCAGGACGAGTGCACCTGCGACGAGCGCGCCTCGCACAAAATTTTTAAAATTTTATTTCCCAAAAAATTATAAACAAGAGCATGGAAGAAAGTTTTAACAGCATTGTATTATGTACTTATAGCGCAACAGTGGTCCTCACACTAGGTCGAGCCTGTGTCGTGATTGAACAAGCGTGTGAACCGCGATGTGATAACTAGTGGTTTACAGTTTAGAGATGCGTGTACAGATACATTACCAAGACATTATTAAGGCTAGTTCTAGACAAAAATTAAAGTATTAAATTAAAAAAATACAATAAAGAACAGTGGGTTATGGTATAGTTTTGACATCTAAATCCCTAACAACTGTGGTGGAAAATGCCCGGGATGACTTCCTAACTTAGTTTTGCTGATTTTAATGTAAAATCACTAAATGATATTATTTAATTTAAGTTTTTTTGTGATGATGACCAGTCCCTAGTCTCGCGACCTAGACTAACATTCGACACACCTGCTCATTGTCGCTGATTTTCATGCAATCGAAACAGATTACGTGGGTAGAGACAGGGAAGATTCATAGTTTGTGGTGTATAAAATTTCGTTTAGTTGTGGTGACGTATTAATTAATATTGGCCCGCAACACAAAATTGGTATTGTGACCCGTTCATCGCATATTCGATAGGGCTGTTGACACGTCGTACTTAAAACACAATAAAAAAAACCCAAGCGACTTTCATCAACAGTTTCACCCCAACACATATGTATCGAAATTACCCGCATAATGGTATCATTAAAACATATATCGCATGAATAGAGTGAGAGCAGCTAAAAACTTTCGGAACAGCCCTCGTATGTTACGAGTAATATTCCGTTCCGTTTTGAACAGTAATTTTCAGTGAGTCACATTATGCCTGTTAGTCGACATTCTGTTTCCTACTCGATCTTGACGGGTGTCATAGTTTTCCCGGACGCGGCTTGGTCAGCACGCAGAACCCGATGACTAATAAAAGCCATATGAGCCTGAGTTGGCGTGGTCTACAGTAAATCATCCTTTTTGTGTTATAATACCGGGACCTTGGTATGTCCTAAAACTACGACCAAGACCACCGGGGGATAGGCAGCAGCATCCCTGGAGTGCGGTGTAGATTCTGCGATCGCCAACCCGCATGCCAAGCGTGACGATTATGGCAATTACCCCCCATGAAATTGGGGGAGGCCTACGTCCAGAAGTAGACGTCCTTGGGCTGATATGGTGGTAGCGGTTCGTTCCGCCCCCGACCCGTTCCGTACAAAATGTATGAGAAATGTCTTTTTTTTCTTGGTTTTTGCCAACATTTTAATAGTTATCGAGGTATCCGGGCAGAGACAAATACAACAAATCATAAACCATGAAAATCGGTCCAGCTGTTCTAGAGTTATAAGTATTTGAACAAACCTGACTATGTTTTATGTATATATTAAGACGAAGATTTATATAATGAATCGGCTTGGACTCAGGGTTTATTAATTCCGTCATCCAGTGCCTTTGCAGAACACTATCAGACCGGTCAGCTAACACTGTCAGTATGTCATTTTGACTGTTCTGGATTCTGCTTCTGATTGAGGCCTTTTGTAGCGTAATATGGCGAAAAATCCATCTACGCGAGCATCGGCAAACATACCTGACGCGCTGCAGAATCTAGGCATACCCAAAAGGACCCTAAACATGTTATTGTAGAGAACACGCAAGGCGCTGATTGCTCATTGGGTGTAACTGACCCACAGGCCACTTGTATAAAAGGATTGACAGAAGAATTTGGACAATGCCAATTTCGCTAATGCCAGTTTTTTTAGGTATCTTAGGTATCGATAAATAATAAGTCCATTGCCTATGAGCGTCACATTTTTGTCCCACAATTTGTGAGTGGCTATGTCAAGAACTCTGCCTCTAAAACAAATGTGCGATTGCGCTCTAGAATAACCGACTGTCAGTTTGAAGATGATATTCATAACAAAAGCTATGTACCGTACATAAACATATATGTACGAACCAATTCAACTATAACCTTAAAGTTAATATTTTACCAGTTCATAACTTGGATTACTTCCGCGAAACTTCAAAAGTGGTGGATAACTGGATACGAAACTTTGATAGTAAATCTATTGAAACCCGTAAAGTAGGTACCGAACAACTTTCATGCTCGTGTCTTTCTAAACCACCGCCGTAGTTTGCTATTATATTATACAGGGTGTTTTTATCGAATTCCGTTAATTGCGAGGGCACATTTCTGAGATAAAATAAAGTTATCTTCTCTAAGACACTTGTATCCTAATTTGTACCAATCCGAAGATATTTAGGTATTCATTTTCGTTAATTAACACCCCTAGTATAGATGCGCCTTAAAGCGTGACACGCACTGGAGCAGCCTGTGGTGGTGGCCGCGGTGGCGACCAGCTGTACAATATGACAATCATAACAATCATTCAGACACACGCGGCCTTAATTGTCATAGTTTACAACTGGCCGCCCCCGCGGCTGCAACCGCAGGCTGCTCCTGTATGTGACACGCTTAACAATGAAACAAAACGGATTTCTTGCATCATTTATTTGCACAAAGTTCTAATTTCCTAAGTGGACAGCTACATGAACAAAGGTTCAGTGCCCGTCTTAATATCTCATTAATTATACATCTTCTTACACGATAGTTTTCTAACACATTTGCTGGACATATCGTTAAAAACCAAAGTACGTCAAGGTGACCAATCTGGGGCGCTACCGCGTCCCGAAAACGAAGTATCTCCCTCTCTGTCCGCCGAATAAGCTGATGCAACAGAGAGGCAGATTTTTTTTTCGTTCACGGTAGTGCCCCTGTGTTGCGTGACGTGCGTGTGTCATTTCAATTTCGAATACTGCCATACTTGACATTAACTTTTGCTTAACTCCACGTTAAATCTTAAGGCCGTTTTGCATTCACACTTGGTGATATAATTAATCATTTAGTCAGCGCGCTCGTGGCCCAACGGCACCCGCCTACCGCGTGCGGTATGCAAGGTTAAGCAATGTGGGCGCAGGTCAGTTCTTGGATGGGTGACCGCTTTGAGTGGTTACTAACTGACTCTCGTGCTTTGGAAGGCACGCTAAGCCGTTGATCGCGGCTGCAATCGTTAAGCCAAGTTAGAGGCCTTCGGGCGGCTTGAGAACTTCTAACAGTCAAGTTGCCCACTCACTTGACAAAGGGGGGTCAAAGTTGCACCACGTCCGTAGGGAGTACCCACCGTTACCCTACACGTGACCCCTGGGTGGTGCTAAAAGTGCAACAAAAACTGGCAACCGTAGATGTCTTCTCGAAGATCTCACGGTTCGTAAATAAATGCCATACGATTAAATTAAATTTAGTATTAATTTGAAAAAAAAAAACTTCTTGAATTTTGCAAAACTAAATATGCTACGTCGTTTCTATGGGTATACACGGCTATATATAGCATATGCCTGAAGGAACGGAAATAAATAAAAAGATGCTTGTATCACTTTAGCTAAATATCTTTTAGTGTCAACGAATAAAACAAGACAGACGACCGCCTTGTGTGTATGTCTGTCTTGGATGTCTGTATAAATCTGCTTTTCTTGAAAGCTAAATGTTTGGTGTCCTATAGGTACCTTACCTACACGGGCACGATGTCCCGGGAGGAACACAAATAATTTCACCAGAGTATTCCTAGACATGTCTAAAACTAAAATGTTATATGTAGTGCAGGGTTTTTTCTGGTATGTACTCGTATTTTATCGTATCTTACTTATATCTTCTAATAAGAGACAACAATAACAAATGTAGCCAGCTCATGCTAAGGTATAATTTTAGTAGACAAGAAATAAAGTAATTTGTTTCGCTAAGACGTATGACAAAATAATACATAATTGGACCAAGATCCTTGTAACATATTTTACACCACACCTTGCCAAAAAGCGCGCTTTTTCGCACGCTGCGCGTTCGGAAAAATCCACTTTTTGGCCAAGTGGTGACGTAAAATTGTGTACAAAACACGGGTCGTAAAACAGAAAGCCCTCTCTCGCATATTTATGTCCCTTGCCTGCGGCTCGGGCCTCAAACTTCTGCGATATCTTTGTTTTGCAACCTTTGTATCGTAATGTACTATTACTCCATACAACCTCGTGAATACGCTGGTAATATCCTTTGGGTTCGTCCCGAGAATGGTGTGGCGCTATGCTATTACGCCACACGAAATTAATTGTACAGGATACCTCTCTATACTGCTGTTAGAGACGCCTCTTTACTTTTTTAATAATTGTTAAATAACCTTTTTGATGCTGGCCGCGCTAGCGGGAAAAAGAAACAAAACAAAAGACGGTGGACATTCGGTGTCCTGTCGTGTCTGGGAATAAGTAAATACGTTTCGCAGCCTGCCATTTTATATTTATTATATTTATTTGTGTAAATTAGTTGTTTTCAATATATTTGTTTTTTAACCCGAGTAAACGTTATTTACCATCTGCACCGTGAAGAACTGCCA